>CM076094.1:33431006-34768760 GCA_038088585.1 Chrysina gloriosa
TCAATCATTTCTGATTAGTGCTCAACCACAATGTTGTTTTAGTGTTAATATTTGATGTGGGTTGATAGAGTCAAGCGCGGTTGGTCCCGTATTTATAAAGGAACTCTAACAGGAGCATGAAATACTTAGTCTCTAACAAACGTGCTAGTAGAGCTCGTGGATGAACCGGACCTAATTGCTTGACAAATTATATTTTTTCAGCAATACGGTACCTCAGCGCATTATTTTCAAGGCACTGCTGCTTACATTATTGGGAAAAAGGTAATTAGCAACAAATGGTCCCATAAGCTGGCCTTCTTATTTTCAAGGCCTTACTTCATTAGGGTTTCTCTTCTGGGGTGCTTTAAGATATAATGTGTACAAAAATACATATGAAGCCCTTACTGCGCAAAAATATTATAAACATTATAAAAATTATCGACGGCGGAGCCGTTCTAAAATCGATCAGAAGCGTTTATAAGGGTACGGATAAATGTGTGAAAGAGCGAGGAGGCGCTTTTGAACACTTACTAAATTAGGTTTGGTTTGTTAATGATGAAAATTCAACGTATTACTACAGTAACAAATTCTTTACTAGCAATTGTTTCTGATTCATACGCACTTTATTAACTTTCGAGAAACTTAAATATTTGCTTTATTTTCAATTTTAGACTACTAAAATGAAGAATAATTCTTGTTTATCAATCAATTTCTTTTCAATTGGTATAAAATTATACCGCAAGTTTCATTCAAGAAAAGTATTCCTAAATTCTGCTGTCTTCGAATAGTCTTGCTCCACAAAACCCTTGACGCTGTGTGCACCATGACTGAGCGATTGACGTGTAATGTACGTCTCATGAGCTAGAGGCAATTTTGACTGTCATAAGACTCTAATACAATCAATATTGCATGAACATTTAGATGTGAAGAAGCTTTGTAAGTAGGTGGGTTCCACATATGTAGATTCACTAATGATCCAAAAAGAGACCCGTGTCGAATGGAGTATTAGAGGCTTAAGAAATTCAATAATCGACAAGCCAAAATTGAAAAAGGTTAGTCGTCCTTGGTACACTTTTAAGAAGGTGATTGTTTTGCTTCAACCGTATTTTAAGAAATGAAACGCTATTTATAATTACACTCACACAAATCTTAACTCTTCTGTGTATATTTGGGTTTCTTAAACAAACCACCTAACATTTCTAGGTATAAAATAAATTTGACAACACTGAAAATATTACACATCACTGTTTCAATGAAGAAAAGCTGTACATTACAAATTAACGATTTTGATTAAAATAGTCAAAATACTACCTGTCGATAGCATTTGGTCAGGCTTGTAAGTACATATGCAGTCTCATTTACCGTGTAAAAGGACCGCTGGCTATTTAATTACAAGTAATGTACTACTAGGAAGTAACCAAGATATATGTACATAGATGAATGTGTCAATGAAGAAATGAAATACATTGTGCTTTAGGAGAGGTATATAAGGTTCGTCGTGCTTAGGTTATGCAATTGTATTTACCTGGTTACAGATTTGCATTTTGTGTAATTCAATAGTACGAGTAGTAGTCCTTTAGTAGACTGAATTGTCCCAAGTGTGAGAAGAACATATATTTTACATCGACTTTGATTGAACTAAATATAGTGCACCGCTATACTCACAATTGCTTGTCCGCTCGAAGTCAACACACCGATTTAGCAGTGCTTCCAATGCTATTGATCATAACATTTTGTTGATGAAACTATCTTCAGTGGGCTGCAGTCCAAATTTTATTACGCTTTTGCAATCTTACTTAGAGAATCGACATATTATGTTTTTTTATAATGGTTTTAAATCTTTTGGCTTCGTTGCGTCATCTGGGGTTGTTCAAGGCTTACTTGGAGCCATTACTTTTCATCATTTATGTTATTGATTTTGTAACTTCATTAGCATGTCCAGTTTTTGTCTACGTCAATGATTTGCTCATTTATCTGCCAATTACAATTTGGAATGGTATCTTGTGTCTTCAAAATAATTTAAATACTATTACGAATTGGTCTACCAAGTTCAAGCTAAACTTACATGTCGACAGATGTTGTTCAAACATGTACACTAGGAAGCAAAATTCGATACTTTCAATCTACATAATGCGTGGTCAATTTTTATCACAGAATGGAATTGGTTGAGGATCTGGATGTTCTATTCGACTATCGCCTAACTTTCTCTCCAAATATTATAAATCTCTGTCTCGTGCGTCTAAAACTTGGATCTGTATTTCATTGTTCATATTTCTTCAGCAATATTCAACTAGTAAGAACTTTATATTATATCTTCGTCATTAGCAAACTGGAATATGCAGCATCAGAATGGTCTCCACATTATTTGTATTTATCTTATATGATACTGCTCTACCACAATTAACAAAGACAAACCAGTCTTGTTTCATTGACCTAATTGTGGTAGAGTAGTATCATATAAGATAAGTACAAAAAAGGTCACGAAATATATATACATTTAAATTATTTGTATGTGCAGTTGTCTATCGAAATTGATGACATTTACCCCAGCGAAATATGAACCATGGTTCATTATTGCATCGTCATGGCTTAAACTCGCAAACAAGTTACCATCGTGAGGTATATGATGCTCGCTTTATCTGGAAGCTGGTTCATGGACGGTTTGGACATCAAGGTACCACAATTACCTACACGCAATCTAATAACTATATGCAAATATGCTGTATGATAGGTCATCTGTCCTTTGTGCTCTGTAATATAATATTACTTTGTGAAAAAGACAGATGACTCATAACACCACATATTTGCACAGTCTACTAATAATATTTGCGCTGCCGCTATGCTATTTTTTGATAATTTTACTTACCTAATGACTTGGTCTAGTGTGATATATTTGTATTATTATTTATATATATAATTATAATTTGTGTTCAACTGTTGGACATTAAATATCATTATTATTATTATTATTATTATTATTATTATTATTATTATTATTATTATTATTATTATTAGTATTATATATATAATCCTTTACCCTTTTCTACCTTTTCGGTGTAAGGGTTCGGAGCCAGCCAGCCGTATACATACGTATACCGTACCGCCTCATTATTATTATTAAGTACGTGTTTGATCGCTTCCGTAACTTTAAACTTTACCTTCAGCGATACGTATAAGTTATAAACGACGTTCTATATTTTTCAAGTGACTCGTTGCGACTTAATGCGCGTATGTCGCTAATAGTATTGACTGCTGAACTCAACTATATAACATTCATATATGTGAAACGAAACAAAAACATCGTACAGAGATTCATTCTTTGACGAGTCCGACAGGGCTACGAAGAAAAAGGATAAGATAGGCGCGCGCACCCAGTTTATTAGATATACTACTGCGCATTGAACACGAACAGCCAATGGATGAATTGACGTCAACTCAAATGAAATATTCCTTGCCGTTCACTACTTATAGGTACTGCTTAAACTATCAAGGATTTTAGATGTAATATAGTTCAATTGCAATAACAGATGTATGCACACTGTTACTTATAACTTTACACCACAGCAGCCGGTGATGACATTTCAGCAGATCGATTACAAGGATAGGATTAGTTAGTCGCATTGTGACAAAAAGATAGCAAAAACAGAATTTTTAAGGATCATTTCTTGGAGCGTATCCTTTATCTTTTTCTTTAAATTGTAGATTTTAAACAAAAAAATAAACTTTCGCTTGTAGTTTTAGGTCTAGAAGAATTTTAATTTTTGTGAGTTCAGACCGAAGAAGTAACTTCAGAGGCACAATAACACAAGTAGTGTCACTTTAAGGAATATCCTAGGTTGACTTTTAAAGTTTACTTTATGTATGTTTTATAGATGTCTGCATATTTCCTATTAATATGTCTTTTGTATCACCAATATTAGAATTTTGAATTGGATTTTTATGCACGAACAATTGCTTTAAAATTAAAAACAGGACGTTACATGTAAGTGCTTAAACAAGAAAATATCAATTCCAGCCAATATACACCGGTTTAAACAGCTAATTAATTTGTATATCGAATTTCTTGTTAAAGTATAGATAAGACACGATAAAGTTTTATCAAAGTACTTCGAAACTCATTTATGATTTTTAATAATTTTGTGAATGAAGGTGTTGCTTAGAATTATACTCGGGCGGCTAATTTATTTATTCATAATTCAATGTATATTAACAAATTAAAACAATACTAGGGACGTACGCTCGCCATTAATGTAGAAATATATTACAGTATGGATTTGGAATAAGTATTTTGTGCTTTTATTTGAGTATTTCTCTCATAACATTAATGACGCATTATATCTAAACTATCTGTAAGCCTCCCAAACACTTTCTTCTAAATCGGATATCTTCCGTCAATTTCGATAGATGTCAACTACTCAACCGAGCGTTGATTATATTATATTATGTTGTGACATCGGCTAAATACGTAAGAGCATTCAAAATCGGGCTGCTGCCACCCTATATCAGGCCATCATGATACTAATTGCAAAAAAGCGAAATACAGAGAATTTTTATTTATTTTAAAGAATGCGATACATTCAATTTCAAGCAAGTCTTTCGAGAACCCCCAAGAACAACAGCTAGTACCAAGTCACTAATAGATAATGTCTTCACGAACGTTGATTTGGGCAATCTGAAACATTTTGCGAATAATTTACATCTGTCCTATAACATGGCTCAAATGTTATTATATCTATATACTTTTTCCAAACGATGTGAACTGGCAAGAAGAAAAACTATCAGAAAGACTGGCATCAATTACTTCGAAACGGGCAACGCATAACAAGGCACGACCTAGGGGTCGATTAATTATTTTACGGGTTCCACAATTACGTTGTAACTTTGTTCGATAGATCCTTTCCTGGAAAAAAGATAAAAATCCCAACCTTATAACACTGGATGCTTTGGGAACATTGGCAAGGATGATAAGGGATGCTAACTCTTATCTTAAGAAAAATAACTGAAGTCAAGTAAACAGGAATGTACCTACTATACATGGAAACTACAACTATAACCGCGTGTTGGTTGAAATAAGTGGAACAAATATTAGAAAAGGTAAAATACATGCAGGTGGCTGATAAATATAACATAGATGCACTTGTTAAAAGGGCTTCGTGAAGAACTGTCTATGCTTTTGGCAACAATTCTTAACAAATGCATGAAGAAAGACCAAGCGTTGAGAAAGTGGGTAAGGTGTTACCTATCTTCAAAGAAAATGATATTTGCGAGAGCAATCTTCCGATTAGCATTTTACTGTCCGTGTCAAAGGTGATTAAGCAAGCAAATACGTCAAGATAGCAATGAATATCTAACTTCAAAATAACCGGGATATAGAAAACGACAACCAATAACAAACGGCATAATACAAATAGTAAATGATATATGTAAGTCTTTCGACGAGGGAATATGTGGCAAAATCAACATGCTGGATCCGACAAAGGCCTTCGACTCTGTCAACTGCGATATTCAGCTGAACAAGTTAGAATATTGTGGTATTAGATACATATTTTACAACCTCCTAATATCTTATCTGACTGACTGAGTATGGCTGACTGAATGATATGATCCTCAGTTTCAACTGAAAAAAGTAAAATATAGAGTTCCGCAAGGATCTATTTAGGTCCTCTACTCTTTTTCACTTATATTAGCAGTTTCCTAGTAAATATCTACGAGGCCAAAATATGTATGTATGTATGCCGATGACACAACTTTTTAGTTTAAGCACCAAATCTAGAGAAACTTAATCAAAAGGCTGAGAAAGCAATGGTTGTTCCGAATAACTGGTTTGAAGCAAATCCATCAAAAACATCAATCCGTCCTCAGTACTGCGATTTCTAAGAATTACCGTTGACTTAACTTGAGATGGTCTCGATATATAGATGGATGGCTAACAGACTGTCTATTGCACCGTCGTGTTAAAAGAATGAGGCACACCCATTAAGCAGTCAAAACGGCTTATTTTATTCGCTTCTATTCTTCTGGCTTTTTTTTTTTCTGGGGTCCAACAGCGAAACCACACAGAATCTTCGTCCTACAAAAGAATGCGGTTAGATACTATTTTAGGTATAGTGAAAATTATAGGAGTCTTCTTGAAAGCGAAAATATACTTACTTTGCCATCAGCATTCATCCTATCTACTGTCAAACACGTACACGAAAATAAAGAATGATTTCCAGCAAATATTTCCACAGGTATGCTACGCGGCCGCGATTATTTTATCTCTTATCCTTTTGTCCATTTATTATTTTAATAGGCTACTGGCGTGTTATTTTCTACTTTTGTTTACTTTCTTTTATTTTAAGCACCGAGAACCGTAATTTACTCTACAAATCACAACCTATGGGACGAACTTTCTGTTATGGTTTTATTATAAATATACACTATTTATTTATTAAACTGCCCTTACAAAATTATTAAAAGAAGACATTTCATTCGAATGGACGAGAGACCATAAAATTGTATTTGATGAATTATGCGAAAAACTAATCTAAGAACCGATACTGCAGTACCCCGTTCTTCGATGCAAATTTATATTAACCACGGACACATCAAATTTCGCTATTGTGCTGTAGCTTACAGACCTCGAACTTTAAACATGTCAGAATGCAGTTACTCAACAACCGAACGTAAATTATTAGCAATTATTTGGATGACAAAACATTTGAGACATGAACAATTGTTTGTATGGTTGCTGTTTCAGAACTACTAGCGATCACCAGCGTCTTCTTGATTATTATCTGTTAAGGATCAGAGATCTAAATTAATTCGTTGGCATTGGGTTACATGTGTTTTCTTGTTATTTGGCTATTATCATAAGTTTGCTTTCCTCTTTATTCGTCTTGGTATCATATTTATTCAGAATTTCGTTCCAACCTGTTAGACTTGTTGTACATTTTCCGTTAGTATTGCTATTTCATCCGCGTACGCGTAACCAGTTATGTCAATTCCTTTTAGACTTTTGTATCCAATGAGTAGGGAGTTTACTCTTTCCTTGACGTCCTTTATGATTATGTCTGTTGTAATATTTTCCTTATTGGGCGAACCGTCACTAGCCTTATCAATGCGGAAAATGCGAAAAGAAATGAAACACTGACTTTAACTAACTGTTATACTTTAAAATTGACAATGTACAAAATGTATGTGCGCATGTTGTGCACGTGGTGTTTGACTACAATGACTTACTGGATGCTACTTTCTACCACTTTCTCCCGGAAACTGCTATTGCCAACTTCGTAAGAAAAAATGTCCTACTCTATTATCTAACAGTGGCGCCACCTACCGTGTGCATGATTACATACAAAATAATTTAAATAATAAACAGATCTCAACAATGTCCATAAATATGATAAAGCATGCGGACTCAGATTTCCTGTTTGTCCCATGCTTTCTCTTGTTACAGACATATCTTCCAGTTCAACAGTGTTTTGGTGTGTTTCGCGCAGGTGTTCAGTGTGTGATATTCATTGTGGAGTGCTTTCCCCTAGTTTTCTACTGAGAATGATAACTTACTTGCCAAAATATTATTTAATTGAAATAGAAATTTTATTATTTTTATATATTTATCATTTACATTTCTTGTTTGCAAGCTTTCTCATATATTAAACTCAACTCTAGACGATGGTTCAACTATGTGTCTTAATTTCTTTTCTCTATTTGGTCATATAGTTTCACTACTGTGCTAATAAGTGTAATTCTGCAGCAATTTTCACAAATTCTATTATGATCGTTCTGACGTTGTGAACTTCTAATAATGTTTGTAGTCCTTTCCCTCCTACAGCTTGAATCATTTCTACTGTTATTCTGTCTTGCTCAAACGCCTTGCCAGTTTGTAATTTCTCTACAGCTTCAAAAATTCTTTATAGTTATGTGTCTATATTATGTTCTGTCTCCCTACTTATTGTTTCTGTCTCTGTTTAATTTTGTTGAGGAAGCCTAGTAATAGAGAGTAGTAGCGCTTTCCGATCATATGTATGTCGCAAGTTGTCATTTAAGATTTTAAAGTGTTAACAAGTGCCATGGAGTGGACGGACATCAATTTAACCATTTAATTTAAGGCAGCTAGCTTTTATTTAGTAATATTTAATCCCCAGTTATGTTTATACCTTGTTGACCTATTCGAATATTTTTTGAAACACTTAATAATTGTTCTTTTCCTGGATTTTTCTTTTCATCGTGAATTCATTTTATAGAAAACTTGCACAAAATATCAAACAAACAATAGATTTCACACAAAACCCTATAAAAATCTCGTTATTGATGCATTGGCGAAAACGGTAATAAACTTAGTCACCATGTAAGATGATCTATTTAAATTATTATTTGCACAAGCTGTATCTAATCATGAAGCGGAAACTGTATCAAATTAGCTAGTAGGGACTACTAGCAGGATCCATATTCTGCAAACGATTCTTAGTGATCAAAACACACACTTTGCCTCTCAGCTAATAAAATTAAAAGTTTAATAGTTTCTGCATGTCATCCTAAACAAGGTGGAAGACTATTTAACACTACATAAACCAAAATGAAACAGACTACATTATATTAAATTTAATGTTATTTTACGATACAGCAATTCATCCAGCCACGCAATTTACTCATTATGAATTACTTATTGGTCATAAATTACAGCTTTTATTACAATCAAACAAAAAATAGTAACAAACGTCATAATTTAAAAAATAAATAAATGTTACCCAAAATATTCTGAATTTGTATATATTTTCTTATCCATCAAATATTTTTTTAATTCAATTTAGAAATTTTTCACGGTGTTTATAGTTTTTATATTTCTGGGTAAAGCGTTATAGAATTTTATTATCATATACTCGGGACCCCTCTCAAATGTAGTACCCAGGTGATGTGGTACGCAGAGATCGTTTATATTTACCGTGGTTGCATTTTTTGAAACAGTACCGTTGGTAACAAACAGCCCCTATTTCCATCGTAAAAAGATAACGATGATACTGTAAGTATTTTTAAAGACCCGAAAAGATCTCTACGTGAATCTTCGGATCGCAAACGGAGCATATATCTAATAATCCTCTTTTGTGCTAGAAACAATCAATTTGCTTGTGAGGAAGATCCCTCAAAAATTATTCCATACCTCATTATCGGTTCAACACAAGATAAATAATAGGTTCGTAGTAATTCAATTGTAATTGCGTTGTGTAATTTATACACCTAGATCCTACAATGATTTTTAACTAACTAACCGAGTCAATGTGGTACTTCCATTCTAAGTCTAGCTGAACCTATAAACCTAGGAATCTACATTGAACGCCAAAAGGGATCGATTTATTCTGAATTCAACTTAAGGGAGAAACCACGGAGGTCTTCACTGATTGTTAGAAATATAATACCTCTGCCTTTTTATAATTCAAGGACATACTATTTTCCTCACGCCACCCCTACATATTTCTCATATTGACTCTGTAGCGAGCTGGGACAACTGGAATGTATTTTCGTGCGAAAAGATGAGTGTCGTGTCATCGGCGAACTGATGTAGATTTTCAGCGAGCTAATACTTGGAGAACCCTGCGCCACATCGGCTCTCAAAGACATTGGGTCAGACAGACAGGAAGATACTTTCTCAGTTTTGTACTGTATACAGACTGATTAGGTTCTATCGGTGAGATATGACTGTAGCAAATTCAATGCCAAACCCCTAATACCGTATTTAACTAATTTATTAAAAACTTCATGATCCACAGCCTCGAAAGCACGAGTTAAATCGAAAAATGCTGGAACAACATGACGTTTTGCATCCAAGTGTCTCAATATCGCCGATACAGCACCATAACATGCGTTTTTGCAGGACCAATTTGAAAGGAAACCGAATTTCCGCTTTGATGGTATTTCAGTTGGACGGATAAAGTCAAGACAGATATCGCCCTGTAGTTGTTAATACCAGATATTGATCCATTTTTATGTACCGGAACAATTTTCGCACGTTTCAGTGCTGCAGGAAATTCGCTCTCACTTATCATTGTATTTAATAAATACATTAGGATAGTCGCAATTATACACCTAGAAATTCTAACTAAATACGCAGATATTCGATCAAGTCCACAAGAATATTTCTGTATTAAATAGGTTCTGTTCCGTATGTATTATTTCTGACAAGGGTATTAGGACTTCGGTTCCTACAACCGGCGCTAAAAACAAACTATGAGGGTTATTCATGTCGCATTTCTCCGTTCATCGACAGCTTTGTTGTTGTTGCAACCAAACTCACAAAATTTTCTGCAAACATGTTCGCCACAACTTTGGGATTTTCAGTCACTACTTCCCCTGTCTGCAACTAAATTAAGTTACGAGTATGCGAGGTGGTCACCCTATTTCTGATAATATTCTATGCTCTTTTAGATTTATTTGTGGCGTTATTAATTTTTGTGCTATTGAATTCCCTTTTTTGCTTTAGTTATATTTTGTTTAAGTTGTGCATTTAACTTTTATATTCGTTCCAGAATTCGGCTCTATCCGTCGACAATCCACGACAAATAACATAAAACCCGCGAACGTACTCGCCAAGATTGCATATTGATTTAGAGTACCATGGATAGCCACTCATCCTTTCGTGGATCCTTCGTACCGGAAAACAAAACAGAACAGGATCCGGAATTCACGTATATGTACTATAATTATGTAGACAAATTCAAATTAAAAGAAAAATTTAAACAAAATTTTGGTCGCAATATCACAGATAGAAATTTTGCTGTTAATGATGGTGTTTATTAAAGACGATTCAGGCAAAATGAGTAAAAATAACAAATAACAAAATTCCATATAAAACTGTGCCAACTTAAAGCATGAATTCAAATCAAAACACGTAAAGTTAATGTATACATAAAGTGACTGATTCCAGTTTACCTCATTTCACATATGGATGTAACCTCTTACTAGGATTTCAGATCTTACAAGTGATAAAAAACTATTTCAAATGTCAATTAATTCATATATTCTCTAGGTATTTAACTTAACCAACCTAATTTTGAAACTCTAACAATTAATTCCTTTACCTATTCTTAATAAAGTAAATAATATATATGCCTATATACGGCTTAAGTATACTTTTCTCGCTATTGCGGGAAATAAGGTTCATAACGTTCAATTAGGTTCCCTGAAAAATTGTAACAGATATCGGAAAACGAGTATACATTTGTAGGAATACGATCATATATTTTCCCATGGACAACTCTATCGAGAACCCGGTAGTAAGTTATACAGATGACACCGTCACCTACACAGCCTGCAGGAGCCAGGAATTAACCATTAGCCGCCCACAACGCGCCATTGATGGTTTCTTGAGCTGAACGTCTCTGTGGAAACTGAAAGTGAACAAATTGAGATTTCTGGAGCATTTAGATGCGCAGCAGCTATATTCATACAAAGAAGGAAGCCCCCCTCCCTCCACACATTGACGCTTCAACCGCTGGTAACCTGTGGCGCTGTGATCTGAGGACCATAGGAAATAGGAAAACCGAGATCTTTCGAATGGTGCGGGAGAGAAGGTCGTTCGTTCTTGTTCCATTCGATTCCTAGACAAAATCTACTTGTAGAAAGGTGTACCCGATCGAGACCGAGCAATAAATAAAGTGGTGAGAGCGATTTATAAAACTTAAAACTATTCTAAATTTACTACACATATAGGGAAGAAGTAAGTACTAATTTTAACACATTGATAAAGAATAAAAATAACTATTGAAGTTAAGAGAACTGAAAAATATGACTATATAGAAAAACTGTTCATAGGATGTTCTATTTAAAATAAAGTCTTTAAATCCTTAACACCGATAAATAATTAATTGATATACGTCTTAACACGACCTGATTAACAATCCTATATCCTATGCATGCCTCTTTACACGTTCAATTATTCATCACTGTAGAAATTACTCAGCTAGACGAAACGGGTAAAGTTCTTTGAAAGATACTCAGTTAATTGACACGTCACAAGTGAATCCCGAATTTCAAAATATCATTCCCACACTACCAATTCTACAAGATGACAGTGTTCGAGTTTTCTATCTGGAGTTCATTTATATTTCAAACATACAACTCAATGATCTAAAGATTACTTCACACAGCTTGACTACTTTAACGTTGATATTGATAATAATCTCAATCAACCAACTCTTATCGAGTATGAAAACTGGTCTAGTATCATCGATCGTAGTTGCTATTCTCGAATGTACACTTCCCCATAAACTTTTAAATTACATCAGACTCATTGCCAACCCTAATAGTCGTGCTTGTTTGGTAAAAATCTACAGTTGATGCTATACTAGAAACATCCAAGTTCTTCAGCAAATATTTGGATGAAGGAACTCATGTCTACACGGGAAACCCAAGAATCTCATCCATTCAAGAGGACAGAATCGGTAATTACAAGACAGTCATCCAATCAGGACCCACCACACGTTCAATGCCAATGGATAAGGAAAACGGAAACAACAGTAAGTCCAGACCCATGCAGCCCTTTTATGACCAACGAAGCCGTCAGTAGTAGAAGTAGTATTATAGCACTTGTTTACAGTTTAAGAATGATAAATGCAATTGAAATGAAAAATATTTTATAAACAAACATTCTTTAACTTTTATTTGAATTACTTTTTACTAAAAATTTCCAAATTTACTTTCAAAAAGGTGAAAGGTTGGAAGCTAAAATAATTTTAATTACTATAAAACACAGAAGCAAAGTACGAATGTGACGATTTAATTGATAATGCTCAGTCTAGCATGTTACTGTTCCGCGAAGTTCAAATCTCAAAACACAATTGTTAGTTATTATGAATTAAAGTGATGTAAGGACTGAAGTTGTTTCATTCAAGAAGTTTTGAGGAGTATAGGACCCACCCACCCATCACAAACCAAAAATATTAGATCGTATCAAATCTACAATCACTACTTCCGTTCACCTAAAAAAGCAGTACTTAAGTATAGTATTGGTTCCAACCAATAAATAAAGCCACATTATTGTTTGACAATCTGTAGTCACTTCCTCTATATGTACATATATAGTATTACCACCAATTCTTTACAAAATTGTTTTAGAATGTTTGGTTATCAGTAAATGCCTTTTTCTGGGTACAAATGACTATTTGATCATTTTCCATTTTTATTGACAGAATAAATATCTGTCGGTTTAATTATAGTTCACAGAATACCCCATCCCATTACGTTAATTACTTGAAAATATACTAAACATATGTGATACCTACAATACCGGCTCCCATAATATATGTATGTATAATATAAATTATTTGTACGCGAAACTAATTTTTTAACCATTGGTTTTCCGCGTATATTAAGCCGATCGTGAATTACTTGAACATTTAGGTTTTAGTGCGGGTGGTACTGCAATAAATAAGGAATAAACATCACTTAAAGAATAATGTTCAACAACTTGAAAAATACATACTATCTACAGGGCTCTTTTCTAATATATAAAGTTTCTCAAACTCGTTACATTAGTGAGAGGTTTGTCAAATTTGTCCATAGTGACGAAGGTCCTAATGTCAGGTGGTATTCTAATTTCGGCAATCCCAGAGACATGCGATAATTCAGTAAATTCACAAAATGTATTAAAATAAACCTTAATATAAGCATTTCCTTAATTAAAGCATTTCCTTAATTTTCCCACGGCGGGTAGCCGAAGAGCGCGACTGCAGTTACTGCAGGAGGCTGTGTGTGTGTGTGTGTGCAAGTTGTCCACTTCTGTAGAAAAAATAACTGTAAAGAATGCGTAATACGCGCATTGTGCGAGAATTCATATCGAATCCCTCTCACATGTACAAACATCAATTTAAATATTGTTAGAACGTAATGCACTCAAACGGCCTTCTTACTGCTTTTATTGACAGCAATTGCAAGGACTGCGGTATTACTGACATTACTGACAGACTGGCATTAGACCACATTGGTAAATTCCTTCCCACACAGTTATTTAATTAAATCGGACGACAGGCGTTTCACTAGCAACAAGGCTAGCATCTTCAAACTGTATCTTATCATTAGGTACCTTATCTCGTTGTTGGCGAAATACGTGTCACTGAATTTAATTAAATAATTTGTGAGGTAAGGTGTTAACCGATGTGATGTAGGGTCAGTAATACTATTTGGATGAAATATCAATTTGAAATTAACTCTTAGTCAGTAAACGTGTGTATTATTTATAAAAGGTACTGCATAAATATTAAATGATTTTCATTCATTTCCATTTTGAACTTCTTGCAAGAAGTATCATTTCTGCCATAATGCTGAATATGCGTTCTTTAGTTACCCACAAGTGAATAAAATTTATACGAGAGGGTGCACTTCTTCTAGTGATGGTTCTGTGATTTTTGTTAATTTTTGTGAATTTCGAGAAAAGGTATTTTGTTACTCGACACAATAAATGAGGTTACCGTAAAAAGCAGTCGAACACTTCAAAAACTCCATTACTGAATCCGTTTATATCATCATTCAATAGACAAACTCAATTGTCGTTTGCTGTATGCTAAACATTTGTGATTGCTGTAAATTGATAAATGACAAAATCCGTGATTACGATCTTTATTTGAAAACTGTGTTAATTTAATAAATTTTACCTAATGAATCAACGCCGAGAAAAGCATATTAATAGAGTTTATCAATCCATAATGGATGAAATTCAAAGAAACATGCATGACAAGAAGGTTTGAATATAAATAGACGAGACAGGGATGCTGCAGGACCGTGCGTTTGAAATTGCAAAATTTTCCTTCTTTGTATTATTACAACCTGATTTTACAGACTCATTGCCAATGTGATTGTTGGATCTTTGAAGTGAAACCAAACATCTAAAATTTATTAATAAAACTCCGAATGTCTTGAGAAGGCAAATAGCATTACCGTCGCAGAATTATTAACTACTTCCCTGTCACTACTTTAATCAGAGAAAATTCATCATGACGATGTACTCATGTTCACGTTCGTTTATATGAAAAAGACAGGAATTGCATTGAAAGTATTATTTCCACGTATGCATACTTGATCCACCGGATTCATTGTGTTAGAGAAAATCCGTGAACAATTTTAAGAGCTGGATTTGTTGATATCTTTAGTAAAAAGATTTTTGGTAAAGCACCATACCATGAAGTACCTGGCTTAGCTCTGCCATCTCAACCAATACTAAAAAGATATGACACGTTGATTTCAGCTGCATGTTACTGCGCAACTAGAACTAGAAATTATGGAAATAAAAGAAGTTTAGATGAAGGTTCGACGGCCCCAATCAGAACAGTGGAGAAATTATTAGAGGAAAAATCTTAGAAATATTTCAACCACTTACAGTGTAATTTCTAGCGCAATACTAAGTATAGAAAGGAGGAACTTAAGTTGATTTTATTCTATTGACCTAACTCTTCCATTGAGGATAATTCTATTATAGTGTTTCTTATTATTAGATGCAAATTATCAACAATAACAGGCGAAGGTGATTGTTACAACTGAGATAGGTGCAAGTACGTACTCGTATATAGGTTTGGATAATTTATGACGACAATGCGCACGGCTTACCCGACTTTATTCTATTTATTTTTAACAGTATCTACATTATCGAAATTTATGAGGCATTTATTATACGTCGTATATCCAGAGAAATGACAACTGTTCCGTCGTTTAAAGAATGTTATTTGATGTGATTATGCAGTGTTTTAATTGCTCTGCAAACAATATAAAAAAATAAAGAATCAGTGCAAACAAAATACTCGTATTTGCTGTATGTAATTTTCAAACGCCTTGATCTGAATTAAGGTCGGAATATGTGTGTCACAAGTACATGTAAAAATATGTAAAAGTATGTTACTGTCATTGCCAAGAACACATACTTCCCAATGTCTTAGAAATAGATACATATAGTTTAATTACTGATTTGTAGAAACTGAGATATCGCAAATATTAGATATTTTTATGAAGATATCTCGATTTCAACAGTTGAACTGAGAACTTTGAGAGATATAATTTACGTAATCTTTAGACTTTAATTAAACGGACACCCACCATATTCGTTCATTTTCTCTTGAAATAGTATTTTGAAACCCAATTCAATTTAATCATTCCTTGTTCATTTCGGTTAATTTGCATTTAGTTGTGGTACCATATATTTAAAACACATTAGCATGGACGATATTAAGATTATAATGCACAGTGGAAATGAAAATTAATCACAAAATAATGGTAATACAAAACATTTTGAGGTGCAAAGAAATAAACACATGTGCATTTTTAAGAAAAATCAATAATTATTGAGTGATGAAGGAAACAGAATGAGAGAAAAACAAAAGAAAAAGGAAAATTAAAAAGATCTTTTGATAATGTTTATTATGGCAGCAAGTGGTGTAAAATTGATGGCAGAATATAAAAATGTATAATGTAGAAATACGGTGGAAGGCGCGGCAGATCCGCCAATACATTTTGTCACGCGTAAAGTTAGATTTTATCTGGCAGAAACTTGATGAGTAAGAAATTGCAACTTGGATAGGTGGGAGGAATCAACTTTATAGTTTACCAAATTGAACAAAATTTGTATTGCCTGTAGGACAAGTCCAAACTTCAAGCGATTCAATGTCCAATTGTCGAAGATATTGGTATTCGAAACCTCTACCAGGGATAAATACTCTCCTTTCTAAGGTATAAGTATTTCAAAAACTTTCTTTATAAATATTTTATGCATAAGATAGGACGGGCACCACTCTAGTGATGCGTCCTCCAGTATTGGTCGAAGTTACGTAGAATAAAGTATTTCAATAATGTTCATTTGAGCGCTGTTTCTGATCAGAAATGCCAACCCCGCCATAGCAGAAGACACCGTGTTTTTCCCTCCTTAGCAAAAGTTAGTGCTGATTTAAAATAATTACTCAAGTATTAAATTGTTGAATCTTTCAAGAGAAGGACGCCATCAGCGGCATAATCGAAATTTGTTGGATTCCTGCGTAGGGGAAGGTGGGGTCAATTCGTACGCGGGGCCAATTCGGACACTTCAAATATTCGCCTTATTACATAACGATTTTTTGTTTTGATAAATGTGGTAGATGACTCGTAGTAACCTGTATTACGTCTTCTAAAACCGAACGTGTTAGCAGTACCTTTGTGATTCATTTTATGAAAATAATGTTTTTACTTTCTAATTATTTAATATTCTTTTTAGTTTTAGTACAGTATTATACGTTGACATATACAGTTTTGTTAACATGACTAGATATTGTTTGTATAATTAATCTTTTTAAAATACACTTGAATAATCTAAAAATGGCTATGTGGGGTCAGTTCGTACAAAGTGGTCGGGGTCAGTGTGGACAGTCCGAACTAGCCCCATTTACATTATCAACTTCAAATATCTCACCTAACCTTTCATTTACGTGAGTTGCAGGATGGTATGAAATTATAAAAGAAAGACAGATCGTGCTCATATATCGGAAAAAGTAATTCAATATAGTACTTAAAAGTAGCATTCAACGATTTTCTGTTACAGAATCCCGGTAAAACCGTAACTATTTATGTCATTCCAAAAATTGATAAAATAGCAGACTAGAGAGCTTTTATACCAAAAATATTTTATCGTTATTTTCAAAGGCAGGTGTTTGGCCATTAAATTCATTAGTCTTTACTGCTGAGGATTTTGATGCGTCTTATGTTACCGATCGACCTGCAGAAAGCATGCCTACATCTGCATCAAATTTGAATAATTCCTTGACCATAGCAGACCTCGAGTCATCTTCTTCAAGTTTTGTAACCCAAAAATTAGAGGGGAAAGAGGAAAAAGTCGCATTTAGACAGATAGTCCAGAAAAGGATCGTCTAATTGCGCTTGAAGAAGCAAGAAATAAAAAAAAGTTAAGGCTCTTAAGTGCACACTAGTAAGAAGTTTTACTGCGTAGGGGAAATTGAGTCCGTTATAGAAGAAGATATTTTACCTGATGACGATCATTTTCCGCGGAATCTGGTGGATGATGATGATGATCAATGAAGATGGTTTCGAACTGGTGAAATTTACCCAAAAAAGGAATGATATTCATTTTATTGGTCTTGTATTGAATGTTATAGCTCAAAATGAGTTTAACGTTAAATATTTACGCAAACATAACAATCAATTTATATTTCCATTGGTGGATGGTATCTTCTTAGTTAATCGCCAGGATATCGTATCTTTACTCCCTTAACCGAAGAGGGAACCTGGAACAGCCAGAGCTCAACAGTATTTTAAGTTTGATTGGATTTTAGTTTTTATATTTGAAGGTAGTTTTCTTTTTCCGAACATAATCCAAGAATTTTAATTATTTTTATCTTTTAATATTCCAAATAAAAACAATATATATTTGTCTAATTTATTTCTAATAAAATTAGTTCAGGATTTGTATATTTATTCTCAATGTACACCCACGGACTTACACCCGGCCTTGTATGTGCGAAATTTGCTTGATGCTAAAACCGATACAATAACAGGAGCACAGGAGTACCTCAAAAGACCGGATATAACCCAAGTCCGTGATTACATGCTACGTACATACCAGTTGCGCACTCATTATTAGTAGTGTACGAACTGACCCCGCACGATTTAACAATTTGTCCAAACTGACCCCTATCAGGGGTTACTTCGGACAAAAAACATCATGGCTTAATATTGTGAATACAAACAAACTAATGACTTCTAATAAAATGACACCGTCATTTATAGTTACCAAAAATATGCAGTTCAAAGATGGGCATAGATTCATTACTCTCATTCCTATAGAATCCGGTATACTTTAGTTAAAACAAAATGTGTCCGAAGTGACCCCATTCTCCCCTACAGTAAATTTATAACCCTACTCTTAGTAATAATCAAGTGCAGGTTGTTGTCAATACACAACAAAGCAATTATGTCAAGTCATTTTTGTAAGTATACACAGCCATCTTTAGAAATTATTTGGATAAATATTTTTATATCATCCACAAAATTACATTTATTACAGACTAACGCTCTTGCGGTGCTCCTGAGACTGCCAAAAATGGCCGTGATTTCAGCCCATTGTAATAACCGAATCGAATCGAACTCTGTGAAACAAATATGGCGAAAGCAATGAAATCAGCGAGTCACTAAATTCGAACGAGTGTATCAAAAAGTAAAAGATGGTTTGGGCGGTGAAATGTCTTCGACATGTCTGAATACATTGTATTCATAAAAAGTGTGAAGTGTATGTTCCATAAAATTAAGATTTAACCTTTATTCCATAAATCCATTTAAGTCCATTGTAATATGATTCCTGACCTGTCGATAAATGTGTGAATAAAGAACCATTTTAGAAATTTTTGTGACGTTATTAATCACTTAATTTGGTTGATAATTCTCTCTCACCTCGAACGCAGAATCGTTTTTCAGCTAGGCATAACCTACAGCACTTCCATTACTCAGGTGAACGTGGCAGTCACTAATGCCAGATTAAAGATCTTAGTTAACCGTGGTATAGTTCTACAACTCCGAAATAAGAAACTAGGGATCTGGACTGGCTACGATTTCTTTCTTTATAACGCTGCTAACCTCAGTTCGCGATATACCAGTAATACCGACAAAAATGACATGATCATTCCTGTCTAGAGGTGCATCCTGGGGATTATCGTATCTCGTTGACATAACTAGCCGAACATGATATTTGAGGTTCAGCGTTATGTACATACGTGGTTTTGGTAAGCTGCCTTGATTTACCTTCTTACTAGTACTCGAAAAAAATTACATTGCTCCAAAGCATTGTAGCTTTGAGTGCGTTTGTACCATTTGAAATAATAGGCCTTATTTCTAATTCTTCGCAAAAATCTCCGAACTATACCACGCAGGATACTGTCTGCTTTGGTTTTGCGAGTTGGCATATATAACTAAACTGGACAAATATAAGGTAACAGTCAGAAGTGTATCGCATAAAAGTTTACACATAAAATAAAACGTAAGAAATAAATTATAAAACGTGCTGAAACGTGTTGCGTTTAAAACTCTTCCATGATATCACAAACTGGGTAACATCTGTTTCCAAAGCTGTTTCAGTCAAATAAGTACAATGGACAGAATAAGTGTTTGTAATGCCGAGAACGACCGTTCTACATCTAGTGATATATTTCCATATTTAAAATAATCTTTAAAACAACTTAATGCATCTTCACAAATTTGTCTTAATATTGGAGTCTTTCTCTAAAACACTTTCAAATTTTCGTATGATACACCAATTTTTTTCGCCTTCTACAGCTCATAACTGTGCATGAACATCATTCACAATCTGAATGGAATTCACTAACGACATCGAAGTTTTTATTCCCTCCTCTATCCGAAGTAATTGTTGTGGATAGTTTATAAGTACCTTGTTTCCTGGCTTTTCTTGATAGCTGCTGCTTCGGTTGGATCGAATTTTAAAACTACCTTCTTTACTTGATGCACAAATATTTTTTTATAGTGAAACGCAGCCTGCAACCATGTTTGCCAACGTGCAACAATCGGCTCTGGTGGTTCAGGTATATCGGGAGACAGTTTGTGAAATAATCGTGTACGTGACGGGGACTTTATAAATACTGCCTTTGTACTAGCAATTTACTAGTGGATAACATTTACAAATTGTTTGCGGCACAAGATTTAGGACCTGGATTTTACACGTTACATGCACTGTGTTCTTTAAGAGATCGGTCCAAAGAAAACATGTTTGTTGTTTTTTATCTTTCAATTCACGAGCAAATAGAATTAAATTTGGTATCGATGTCCGACTAGGCAATCTATAGTCCGCATATTTATTCCCGAAGGAGACAAATGCTTCTTTGGTAAATGAAACCATAAGAGTAACACACTTTTTTCTTGGTCTTGTGTGCCACTTTTTGCAAAATGCTGTTTGCTTTCAATGTACCGTTTCTAGTAAATTCTACTCCTACATTTGAAGAGAATCTAACAATTAGTTATTTTGAAAACTATTCCAGGTTTTCCAGGAAATACTCGAAAGGAGTATCTCCTTTCTCGATAGCGAGTTCCAATAAACAACTTTACGCGGGAAACTGGCGTCGGCGGGGTAATGGGGTTTGACTGACACCGAGTCGAGCCGATCGATAGTTTGCTGGTAGGCGAGCCAAAGACGGACCGAAGAGTATACGTTATATACGCAAATATGTTGTGACGAAAAGGAAGTATTGTTTCAGCCGGAAATATATTTCAGGTGAGTTATTAAATTTATAAATGGGAATGAACGAATGTGAGAGTGTGGGTAGAAATTGTTGGGGTATGCACATTAGACGCGCTGTCTATTAACAAAATGTTGCACCAAAGATGATTTGTGAGGGGCCCCTACATAGTGCTAGGGCAATAGTTTGGTCCCTGGCCAAATTACTTCGAACACATCATGAATCATTATTTTAACTGGAAATCCCGGTCGAATGTAAAGATGTTTAACCTTCCTATACTCACGCATGCGGTCTGTGAGACCGACTTATATAGTATAGTATACGTGTTTGATATTTTGACGTGAGTATAGGAAGGTTAAAGTTTTGAATACGATTAATTGTTAAAGGGTAATATTATTCTATCAAGAAAATAAATTACGTCAACAACTAGATTTAGAAGAATATAAATTCTTAATTTTTTGTTTGTGCAACATTTATCTACACATCTACGCTTTGATCGCTATTGACCAAGGCGCTTGGTCTTGTCCATAGCTGCTCAGACGCACGTAAACAGACTGGAACCCCATAAACTGAGACTCTACGTATCACAGTCCACGCTCTCTATTACGTATAGAATGCATAGATCCATTATCATTTAAAAATTGCGGCGCAGCGAAAACATCTGGAGAAAATCCTGACGCCCGCGTAGTAGGGAACCTGCGCCAACAACAACCTTGCGTTCAGATGGGCATCGGTTTCCAGGATCGATCCTCTCCTCGTGAAAGATTCATCGCCAAGCAGATTGGTTCAGGTCTTCCAACGACAATCAATTTCCCAAATAAAGAGATTTTGATCTCTAAATACAAGTTCTCTATTGAAGATGTTATTTATTTCGTCTATTAAGTTTACTTAGTAAAATAAATTTATACTCATTACCTTAAAAAAAAAAGACCGGCAAACAACCTAGCGAACGTCTTCCAAAGCCTACGGTTCTTCTAACTGTAAAACATCTCCGTAGGTAATGGTTTTAAGTGTGATTAGCGGAGATAAACATGCGCTTTCCATTTTAAACCGAAGGTAAAATACGCCAAGAACAATACATAAATATTACCAAAAACGTGTTATTGCGACATTGTAAGCCAAAATATGGAATACCGACAGAACGCATATACGAGGGCGGTCCCATAAGTACTTAGCCTCACCGCCCGATGGCGCCACTAACGCATGAGAGAAATTTACTACCGTGTAGTACATTCTCGTCGACGGCTACTGTTAAAATTTCAGCCGTATCGGAGTCGTAGTTTTGTTTTGACCCGGTGTGAAAGCGGACGTTTCGGCGGATTTTAGAAAAATGGAAAAAGAGCAAAATCGGTCGGTGATTTGATTCTTGTTTTTGGAAGGTAAATCGCGCAGCAAAATCAAAGAGCGCTTGGGTGCTGTGTACGGTGACCCTTCTCATTCGATGGCGACCGTCAAAAATTGGTTTAACGAGTTTCAACGTGGTCGCACGTCTGTTTTTGATGAGCCACGCCAGGTGCCCTGAAAACGGCTACCACGGAGAATAACGTGACAAAAATCAACGATCTCGTATTGGCAGACCGCCGATTGAAGGTGCGCAAGATAGCTGAGACAGTAGGCATCTCAAAAGACCGCGTGGTTCATATCCTGCATGAAATTTTCGACATGAGAAAGCTGTCGGCGGGATGGGTGCAGCGTTTACTCTCTCCGGACAACAAGCGCAACCGTGAGATCACTTCAGAGGAGCGTTTGACGCTGTTTAAGCGCAATCCGAAGGAGTTTCTACGCCGTTTCGTGACCGTCGATGAAACATGGATCCACTAGTACACACCAGAGACAAAGGAACAGTCGAAACAGTGGACTTCACCCGGCGAACGTGCTCCGAAGAAGGCAAAGGCTGTCCTATCGGCCGGAAAGGTTATGGCCACCGTTTTCTGGGATTAACAGGGTGTGATCTACATCGACTACCTCGAGAAGGGCAAAACGGTCACAGGGGTCTACTATGCCAAATTATTTGGCCGATTCGATGCCGAATTGCAAAAAAATGGCCCCATTTGTCGAAGAAAAGAGTGCTCTTTCACCATCACAGCGCACCGGCTCACACCTCCGCTATTGCCACGGCCAAATTTTTCGAATTGAGCTACGAACTGCAGCCGCATCCACCGTATTCTCCAGATTTGGCCCCATGCGATTTCTTTTGTTTCCAAACTTGAAAAAATCACTCGCTGGGCAGAAATTAGAGTCGAATGAGGAGGTCATAGCCGGCACGGGGGCCTACTCTGCAGACATCGAGGAAACGTATTTTTCAGACGAGTTAAAGAAGTTGGACCATCGCTGGGTCAAGTGTATCGAGCTAAAAGGGGACTACGTTGAGAAATAAATCGTCGCCTGTCCAAAATTTTCGTTTTTCTTTTGTAGGCTAATTGTAAGTACTTATCGGACCATATATACAAAATAATGCTTCGTACAACGTGGCGAGAAAGTTGAATTTCCTCCAAGACAACCGTATATCTCTCTTAAATTGATATGGAAAGTCAAGTCAACTTCATCTAAAACGTATGACATTGGTTTAAAAGTAAGGTATACGATAGAGAAATATAATATAAACTAGCTGACCCGGCGAAAGTCGTACCGCCTTAGAATTAATAAATGTTGTCTTAAGTTATTACCTGAGTTTTATTAGCTTGTTTATATTAAGATAAAATTAATTAAGTTGAATAAAAGTTCAGAAAGGAGCAAATTCACGTGGGAGCAAAGCATTTGCTTTATTGAATGTAAACCAAATGATTCGCGTATCGTTGTAGCACAACTTTCTGTTGAACTATTTGCTGAATGAGTTGCACTCGTATCGATTATCTTCATTGGAGCACCTTGTGATATACTGTATTTTGCGACTTTATCTATTGTCGGAGCGTTGAATTGTCGTTCGTGTGTTCCAGCAGGGCGTTTATTTGCTCTGATCACTACTTTATAGTCATCACTTGGCATGCGATCCAACGCAGTTTTGAACAACCGAATCAATGCATGATGTTCATAAAGTATTTGGTGCAAATCTTGAAGAATTTCTCTTTTTGTTGCGTTATTGATCGTTTGACGCCGATCAAGTTGGTCCTCCATATTGGCCATGAAGCAAATTTGTAACAATTTTATGCTGTGCGTCTTCAACCGATAGCTATGATCCAATTCTATGGTGAATTTATTCTTGTATCTGTATAGTCGAAAGGGACGTGATAATGAGTGATTTATGATTACCAAAAATAAAGGTTACTATCTTATTAACAAACATTACCTTGAATGTAGGACTGAATCCGCGTTCTTCAATAATATTTGCTCCAAATGAAGTCATTTGAAAACATGTAACGTTGTACCTTTAAGCGTTCGAAAGAAAATGTCGTGATTCTTGAGTTTCGCCACGAAGCAATGAATTCAATGGCTCAGGTGGGGGAGGCAACAATGGTAATTTAATCTTTCCACTAAGACAGCACAATACAGGCGTGTCTCCAGCGAACTTCAATGCACCGCAATGGACGCACATAACATGCATAGGGCCAATACTAACGAAAGGGTGCGAGCTGTAGTCAATTGTGGAATCGTATTGAAACGCTCCTCGATTCAAATTAACACTTGAAACCTTCCTTCTTGCGGCTCGACGTTGTTGATCTCTGTGTTTTGCTCGACGATTTCTCATTGCCAACCGAGCCGTTTCACGTATGGCATCTCTTTCTTCTTGTGTTTGTGAAGCACGAAATAGGGCCGTACTAACACGGCGCCCTTCTCTCGTGCGATTTCTTCTTCATCTGCAGTGGATTCATTCGCAATATTCCGCAGTCTAATTGCATTACGGCTTCGTTGTGAAAGATTCGATCTTCTCCCTCGCGGCATTGTAAATAAGACTGTGATGGATATTGCTGATTTTGCTTCTATTATGACATAACAATTATTCATGCGCGCACAATGACAAAGGTCAAAATCTTAATTATCTTTGCGCGCACCATGACAGCTGTCAGAGCGGAAAATTAAATTGCCGTTTTTAGTATTTTCCGTTACTTATTATTTATATTTCTCACCGTTTAAACCTTCCCTGAACTTCCACAAATATTTCAAGATCAAAATTAGCCAAATCGGTCCACCCATTCTCAAGTTTTAGCGAGACAAACGAGCAGTATTTGATTTATATATATATATATATATATATATATATATAGATAATGCAAGGGATGTATAGGAAGACGACGGTAACATAGAAATAATTGCGCCTTCCATTAATAATATGCCCTGAAAAATTAATGAGGTTATAAAAGAACTTGGGTTATGGACTAAATAGTAATGAATTAAGTACATCTCATATTGTTATAGTAGCTTTTAAAGTTAAAGAGAAAATAAAAAGAGAAAATATGGGACATGTGTAGTTTCTATTTTAATCTCTGATAAAATTGGATATTAAGTGTTTTTGAAGTAATTTGTCCGGGCTTGGCGACATTTCCTGGCCAGTATGCTCGCTGGATTTAACTACGCGCAATTTCTTTCTATGGCGCTATTTCAAAGCTGAAATTTTCAACCACCAACCCAACATGCCCAACATATAAGCCTTGAACGACACAGTTCGCCTGGAAATAAACCGTACACCGCGAAACATGCTGCAGAGGATGACGGGGAACTTTAAAACCCGGTTGAAACATTATTGACAAAATAAGATTCTTATTTGCAAGATGTCCTGTGTAAAACCTCACAAAAAACACTTTTAATATTGCCTTGTTGAAGGCTAGAAATAAAATTGTTCTAGTTTTTCAGTTTTATTTCGGCACCAAAATCAGAGACAATTCCTTGATCTGTACAAAAACAATAAATTGGTTATTGGGTCAGTTTAGTAAAACAGAGAATGTGTATATTCACGGGCGTTTCCGCTTGTGAGGAGCTGTAGTGATTCTTCGCACTTGTAGCACTGTGAAATGATTGCTCCCGCACTAAATTAGATTTCGAAGGACTAGCGAGGTCAGGGTTTAAATAAAGACAGGTCCACGCACTTAAACTAACTTTTAATCTTAACAGTCATTTTATACAACACGACTACAACGAAATCAATATTCAGAGTCTAACCGACACAAAATGAATTAACTCAATTGATTTCCTGTGACCCGAAGCTTTTGCTAAAAGATACTAAAGGCACTGACTGTGAAGGATAAAGTTTCTTAAAAGGAAAACTTGCCCACCAATGAGCCTTACAATAAAATAAAGGTTTAAATGGGTTATCATAGTTTCACCGATTCCTGATATACTTAAAACCCTTGCAGCTGCAAACTGACTACAGTAGGCGGTAAAAAAGAAAGGCCTAGGGAAACCATGAATTTAAATGCTTGCGCAGAAATACGACTAGACAAGAATGCAATTGCCGAAATAGTAATTCCAACCTCTAAGTTTTAAGAACGTACGGCACCGGCAAACAATACTTTAAGTCCTAAAGTTTGGGCAAACTTACGTAACACAAATACGGACTACTCAACATTAGCGCCTTCTAGTTTTCTTGAAATAAGGATGCGCCGTGTCAATACGGGAGGCATACCTGCTAACAAAACTGTATTTAAAGTAATAATGAACCTAAACTATATTTACAATTAGATAGACGTTTTTATTTTTTTATACGCATATGTGTGTTTGATGTACCAATGTGTCGTAGTCGAGGGCGTTGCCAAACTTTGTTGTGGATACATTTATCATGTTTCTAAATAAATAGGATATGTATGTACAACTTTCCGCAAGGTTTCATTGGGTCCTGAAATGTGAACGTGTGCTTGAGGGTTTTGTCAATAAAATTACTACAGCTATAGATAAAAAGGTCATGTCACTCAATCTGTTTATTAACTTCACTAAGGCGATTACCTGTGTTATTCACCAGATATTTTTACGGAAATTGTTGGCCTATGGCAGTATAGTGGCTCTCCTCGTAACTTAATAAAACACAGTACGTACAAGTCAAAGGCATTGCGCCTAGGATTGTGGATGTCAAATCGGGAGTACTACAGGAATCTGTTTTAGAACCATTTAAAAGCATTTTAAATAAAATAACAAATTGAGTGTCATCCAACAAATTGCATATGAATGAATAACGAAACAGCAACAGCAGTAAGTAATCGGCCACATAATGCGCTAATGACTGGTTCCGAGCTACATACCTCTTTGGGATTATACTGTAATGCTAAGACTTACTGTTGATTGGAGCTTAACATTGGCGGTGTGCTCTAGACACAAATGATGAACCGCGTTGCTGCGTCAATGTCATCCAATATATTGAGGCAGCGGTTACCATTTTAGTAAGCGTAAAGATTTTATGGTGGCTGCAGCGAACCTGTTTGCACAAATATCACACTAACAGAACTTACTGTCTATGACACATCTAGCTGTTTGTGATAGTAATCGCCAAAAGTTTAATAATAATAATAATAATAATAATAATTCTTTATTGTCCAACAAGAACCATTTACAGGACAAAATTATACGTGCAAGGTAACAGTTAAACATGTGTATATATATATATATATATATATATATATATATATATATTATCACAAACAGCAATGAAAAAAGTGGAAACAAGGAATGAGAAATAAAAATAATATGTGCTATTAAGCAAAAATATGTAATTTTGTACTTTATTTAAAAATTGAATCAAAAAGGCTTGTACGTAATTAAAGATTTACAAAAAAGAGAATATCACTATAGCGCTTATCAGCAGCATGGCACATTCTAAATATGAGAGAGTAACGTAGTACATTGGCTTTCGGAATTGGAAGGGAAAATGTAGTACAGTATCGTAGAGCTGGTCGCGGAACAAGGAAGTCAACATCTGACATAATCAAAAGAGCATCAATCCGTCCATTTACCAATCACCACATAAAACGGGCAGCATGGAGTTCTCTACGAGCGGTCAGCGACTGTAGATCGTTCCTCTCCAGAAGGTTCTGATAATCACAGCCTCTAGGCGGATAAACTCCATCAATTCGGAAGGATACGTATTTCAAAAAACGTCGCTCAAGAGTTAGTCGATATGTAATATAAGACATTGACCAAACGACAGAGGCATACTCCACGCCACATACAACAAAGGCATAGAAAACTGATTTCAGTAAAGTTGGATCACTGAAGTCCCTCAAAGTCCGCATAATAAATCCCAGTCGTTTGGAGGATTTTGATATAAGGTTATTAATGTGTTCTGAGAAGCAGAGTTTGGAGTCGAAGGTTACTCCGAGATCGATGAAGGATTCCCTAATGGCCAAAACCTGATCGCCCACGAAGTATTGTGAGAGAGCTGGATTCAGCTTTCGTGTAAATGTCATTGTCACACATTTATCGATATTGTGTTTGAGCTTGTTGTCGACGCAGACAGTGTTAAGATTGTCTTGCAACCTCTGAATATCTAATCCTGATGAGATCACAGAGAAAATTTTCAAATCATCAGCATAAGCCAAAGTTCGACAGCTAAGAGATTCAAGAAGATCGTTAATATATGCAATGAGGAAAAGTGGCCCCAAGCAGGAACCCTGAGGTACACCCGTTCCAGACACAAATTCATATGAATTGAAGCCATTGTAGCACACATAGCTAATTCTATTTGTCAAATAAGATCTTATAAGGTTAATGAACGACAGATTCAAACCAAATGCATCAAGCTTACTCAGCAGAATATTATGGTCTATTGCTTCAAAGGCGCTGGAAAAGTCAGTGTATACCACATCGACTTGATATCGGTCATCCAACTGTTGAGAAATAAATTGAGTGATTGTAACGAGATTTGTTGTAGTTGAACGCCCTGGAAGAAAACCATGCTGAGAAGCAGAAATTTGATGTTTGATATTCGTAAGAATAGTAGAGTAAATGACATATTCAAACACTTTAGCGAAGTTAGATAGGATCAAGATCGGACGGTAATTTTTAAGTTCAGCAGCGTCCCCTTTCTTGAAAACAGGGGTTATTCTCGCCCTCTTCCATACTCCCGGAGAAAACTGAGGATCGAATAGCTAAGTTGATAATAGTTGCTAACGGTTTTGCGAGGATAAACCGACAATCACGTATTCAGTAACTAGGTAGCATGTCATCCCCACCTGTCGAATTCTGTGAAAGGGTTGCCGTGATTTTTATAATGTCATCCTCAGCTACAGGTACCAAAGAAAAGGACAAGGAGCTAGACGGAAAATCAGGAATAGTAGTACTTGTGCTATGAACTCGATCACGAGAAACAAGCTTGGCAAAGGCATCGACTATATCTTGTGGTGACTCAAGAGTATTTTCACCATAATCCAGGCTACCCGGAATCCTGGTGACTCCCCTCTTCATTCGAATGAAATTGAAGAGTTCTTTTGGATTGCGTTTAATTGAATCATCGACCCCACGCTAGTATTGTGTATACGATAATGACATTAAGGTTTTGCAAATACTTCTTAGTCTACCAAATTGTTCCCTGTAGAAGGAGGATCCTGTCCTCCGGATACGTTTCCTGTAGTATTCCTTAAGTTTCAGATTGGATATTATATATATAATTGAACCACGGTGGATATGACGATTGGCATGATTCATATTGCGGTACAGATCGTTTGCAAAGTTCATAAATTAGTGCATAAAACTGGACGACAGCAACGTCAACATCATCACAAAAATCGAGAGAGGACCAGTCCACAGTAATAAGATCATTATATAACTGAGTAATGTTAGGCTTTTTAAAAGTTAAAGCGATTGCTGCTAGCAGAAGGAAAGTTAGAAGGTTCTTTAGTCTGTATACACTTTAAAGAGATAGATAAAGCCGGATGGTAAGTATCGATAGGAACTAAGGGCAATGTGTCCTTTTCCACTTCAATTTCCGCAGATAGATTTGAAAAACTAAATCCAAAATCCTATTGGCGCTGTTTTTGATGTTATTATATTGACGAAGCGCTAACAAATTAAGAAAATTGTGAAAAGCTCTAGCCTTAGCGCAAGTAGGCGAGGGATCAATAAATTGTGGAAGGTTGAAGTCGCCGATAAAAATAGTAGGCTTGTCAATAAGTAGGTTTTCAAGAGCATCAAAAAAGAGCTCAAAATCACCACTCGATAGATCAGGTGGTAAATATATACATGCAGTGTAAAAATTAAAGGAATTGATATAGCAATCAAAGATGACAACGTCAATTAATGGAACAATGGATGATAGGTAAGAACTATCTATTTTTTTATAAGTGATTTTGGTTGATAATGCCAAAATAACACGCTCACTCCTTGATCTATCTGTCAATACAAAAGTCCTGTCACATCTAACAACACTATAAAAATTCGGAAATAGTTCACTGTTATTAATGGAATTGTCAAGCCAAGATTCAGTAACAACTAAAATGTCATATGTTAATTCAGAAACACTATGGTAAAACATATGTGTTTTTGAACGTAAACCGCGAGCATTCTGATAATAAAGGCTAATTGTTGCTGGAATCCTGCTGGGCGAAACTAGTTTAAAGACGAAGTCATTTTTGGATTGCCATTGATGTATTTAATTCTTAGTCCAGATTCCCCAGCTTCCAAGCGCCTAACAAGTTCGGCCCTAGCCTCTCTGTGAATCTGGATTTGCATTGGAGTACGATCATTAAACATAGAGATATTGTTTAAATTAGATGAAGATCTTGACTTTCTGAACTGTTGCAAAGTCATTATCACGGCTTATATCGAAGATAAAGTAAGCTTAATCGGTCTACAGGGGTTTTCCTTAGTTGGATCAGGCTTTCCCAATCTTATGGGTTTTAATTGGCGTTCATCAACATGTATAGATCCAAATATTTTACAAACAGCGAAAGTATCCAAGTCCATTTGTTCCATACTAGATTTTCCGGAAGTCTCTGCGCATCCGAATATCACAACATTACGGCTTCGTTTTTCCCTTTCAGATATTTCCTGAATAATTTTTTCGGTATCAAGCAGCGAACCCGAAGACACACTTTTATCCGCAAAAGATTCTTTGAAAATGTTTAATTTCATCTTGAAGAGATATTAGAGCCGATTTTAATGAGTTTATGTCATTGCTGAGTTGTGAGCAATCTTTGCAAGTCCATGACAATCCAGTCTTTGTATGAATTATACGCGTTTCCGAATTGGAGATGCCGCAACATTCTGCTCTAAAGAATTTACTACAGACAACACAACAAAGCATTTTAGTCTAACGAACGCGACTATTGAAACAACACATCAGTAAGATACGCGGGCAACTATCGCACAAAAACTATACACTAAAACAACTGAAAATTCTAGATCTACACGAATTAGGGCAAATAAAAGCGTTTGGCACTAATTTTATTTTATTTGCCCTAATTCGTGTAGATCTTAAAGCGTTCAGTTGTACCGTTGATAGTTATCGATATGCAAAAACATATAATCCGGTATCTGATTATACATAACGGATGTAAATTCTTTCTTTGTAAACAGATGCAATTATTTTCTAATCCCTATAAGTAAGCGTAACTGTCACTGAAATCTCAAACGCAACTATTGCACGGAAACTTAACATACAAATCGAATAGAACTGTGGTTGCCGGGTTTTCTTTTTCGGGGTGATCTTTCCCATGGAATGAATGGTGATTGATCCACCAGTTGACCGTAACACTATACAATTGCAGCATTCTCGGTTATACTTTTCTCTCACAGAAAATATTTCCCTACATCTAACTAAAAATGAAATTCTTGTCGTTTTCTCAGTGTTTGCTCGGGGGTCACCATGATAGCAGATCAACCAAAGACCTATCCAGTGCATTCAGAAACTCACTTGGTGCACACCCTGGAATTACCCGGGAATCATGCGATGCACCCGAGGACTCACCCAATACATTCTTGGACCAGCCAGTGTATCCAAATTTGTTATAAATATTCCCTTGTGTGGTCGGGGATCATCCATATGGTTTCTATGTATGCATGGATGTGGGAAAGTACACACACTATAACACTCTTATAGCCGACGTATATACTTGTAACTTCATTTTTTCGTTTAATTCGTGCGCACTTTAGACGTGTTTCGTGCTCTTAGCCAGGTTTACTTTTTCCTTTGTACCGCATTTCAATCAGAGTAACACTTTTATATGGTATCTTGTCTTCTTTGACAAAACCATAAATTTTACAGTCTCTTAGGTGTATATTAGGAATGTTTTTTTTTCTTTATTTTGAGTTAGTTTAGCCTTTTTTCTTTTTTCGCCAATTGTTCTTAGTATTGCACTTATTACTAAGCTCATTCCTTTTCCCTCCTTCCGTCTATGGTAGGAAAAGAGGAGACTGGAAGATGGGCAGTCTGTCTTGCCTATGCACTTTTCTTTTCTCTCCTATCGCCGATGTTTGTTTAAACATGTATGGATGTAACGCTCCAACACTCCATGTCTCTCCTCCCTCCGTTCAAAATATGCAAATGTCTAAGCAAAGTTACACGGCGCGGAACGGTTCGCGTCCGTAACGCCTATGCTTGAGCAGAAAGTTGCATATTCCCTTGAAAACACAGTTTTCTCTTCTCCGGTTATATTCCTACAGCGGCTTTCATTATTCTGATAATGATGGCACCGTGTTACTACCGGTTAGGATTAAATGGGGTTAATTGGCAGATTAGTAAAAAACAATTTACTGCAAATGCTGATTTCTGGTTACAACTTTGTCCAATGTCTGGCACTTAGATACTTTTTTATTAATATTAATACGTGTACCTATTCTGCTCATTTATTTAATTTAATACCATCCTTACAATTTATTCGTTTGTTGACTACAATCTTCTTTATTCGTTTAGTTTGCAACCGACAGTGAATCTTTTGGGTGGTAAGTGTTATGTGCAAGTTAAAAACCTGCAAAATTTTAAATTAAAATCTCGTTTTGTGCGTAAATATGGCCGATAAAACATGGAAATCGTCCACAAGGCGGGCTTTGCATATTTAATTACACTATAATAATAGCAGAAATTTTCATATTTTACTAACTCCAGCAGTTTGTGCTTTAATCCATCCTTTTAGTATGTGAGGTTTTATCGTTGTTTCCGATTATGATCGCACTTCATTAACGCAGCTTGATTTAATACCAATACCACTGGTATTATTCAGCTTACTCTTACAGTACCGTTTCAAGGGTAATTTGGATCATTCGTTAAGCGACCTAAAATCTGCCAATCTGTGCTGTGTTTTCGGAGTGTTTTTCAGCAAGTCATTTTATTGACAATGAGACATAGAGATCCTTAGTTCACACATACTACACATATAACCAAGAGTCAGAAAGAGGTGAGTCAGGTAACCAACAAAGTAGACCAACTTCTTTTCTAGGTCAAGATACGGTAATTCTACAGTATTGACGGGTTTGCTGGGTCAGATGGATATTCACCATGTCAGATTGACTGGAAAGTAGATCAAAGTGTTCTTTATGTTACAGATACGGTATTTCTACAAACTTTAAATACGTTAAGGATAACTAGCACATTCAGTTCGCAATGGCTTTTGCACGGGCCTGCTACAGCGTTCCGTCGTCAGCACTCTTTTGAACCTTGCGCTTTAAGTTTTTTGGCTTAAGTTACCCCAGGGGCAGATTTGTCGTACGGAAATCGCAGCGCTGTGGCCTACTTTTAAAAGAAGGATAAAGGGTAATTTAAGAGGAAACGTCTTAAACATCGTTGATGAACGTTTTAATTTCAGTTGTTAGATTGTTTAAGATTTTGTGTCGTATCAATAATTAGTTTTACTTTCTTTTGTTTCTATTGTCGGCATTAAGTTCGTTGTTTCTTATATATTAAATTATATGTTTATATATTTATTTTCTATTATACTTTTATATTAATATTAAAAATAAGATATTGATGTTTTGAGGAGAAAATTTTTCTTTAAATTACAAATTTATGGTCTATAACATCTATGTATCTATCTATCTTCATATGCAGAAGTGGAACAAGAAAAGTGTAAGGATTACTGAAGTAGGTTACTCTGCGTTAAGTGGAGATATTAGGAAACTATAATAAATAAAGGTAATAGTTATATACAAAATAAACAAAAATTCTAAGTTGCAATATCAAAACCTCATAAAGTGGGCTCGAGAATGACACCTTTGTTGGCTAACCAAATCTGTTGCAAAACCCTCGTTTCACTCCTTAGAGAATTCTAGCGGTTATTGTCGCAAAAATTCTTTTAGAAAATTCCTGCAACTGTTATGGTAAGTTGACAGCAAATCCAAATGCCTAGTTCCAATCAAACTGCCGTTAATACAAAATGACTCTATAATGTTGTCACCCAAGATACTCGCTCAAACTTTAAGCTTTTCTGGGTACTAAGTATAAATATCGCGTAGCTGTAGGATTATGATGGCCATGACGTGGAAATGATCCGATGATCGTCCACATGATCGTCCGAAAACAAATTTTTAGTAAAGTGGTAAGTGGTAGTGAAGCGGTGAGCGTTTTTCAACACAGACTCACAAAACTAAACTAAATTCCTTGAAAATAGTCCTCGGGAGAAATCTCCTGGTAAGATTGAATTTTATAACATTTATACCTGCTTGTTGCGTTTCAGTCCTGTCATTAATACTGGTTTCATCTGCGACTTGCCGACTACAGTATTTGAACGTATGGATCAACCCTCATTTCTCTCTCCTTCCGCTCGGGATTCATTAGAGCGATTTGAGACTGTTCGCCCATTTTTTGCCATTTTCTGTAATTCTCGGCTACACAGCCAAATTTTTTAAACTCTTCGACGGTTCTCTCTTGTTTTAGTTAATTGGGTATTCCTTATCGAGATAAATCGCCTTTCTCGATAGCCACACAGCGACTGAAAACGTGATCTAACGCTGATTGGCGATGACCGCCAAGCGCGGTGTTGTCATATCGCTCTTTATTCTTCGATCCCTATATTGCACGGTAAGGGGAGTATTATATATATATATATATCGCAAGCACATTATATAAACAATTACTATCTGTGGTCTTACAGAAGGCATATGATACCGTTCCAATCAGCGGCGGCGGTGATGAAGTTTTGGCAAGGGAAATACAAGGGTAACATTTTTCGTATGTACGTATATCACCGATCACCGCTGGTTTCATATTCAAATTATCAAAATACTTAAATTATAACCATTCATACAGGCACTGTAAGAACTGCATTTAAGTTTTAAATAAAAATAGATAACAAGCTCTCAAAATTCCTTTCTTACCAAAGAGTTAAGACGGCGATGCTACACATCGTCACCATTCCTTCGAATATACACAGAAAAGAAAACGATAAGAAGAACAAATATATTTCAAAAATTGACAAAATGTGGTATATCATATAGATATAAGATAAGAGGCACGTTGTTGTGTTTGAAGAAAGCTTTTCGGTACTTTAGAAAGAACTCATATTGGAATTGGAAATTGAATGGCCAAACAAGAAATGGACATCGAGGAATATAATGAAAGACGTTGGGAAGGAATAATTAACATGACACAGTTATGCATAACGTATGCACAATATATCGAAGGAAGTTCTAATCAGTACGGTCAATTTTTCCTCCAGATGGAAATCTGCTGTCCAGTTATTTCAGTTTCAGTTTTCTGACTTAATATAATGTAGAATATTTACAACTGTCTCTACTGCTGCTAGTTTAGAACAACAGGTACTAGGCTTCCTTTTTTGTATATTATGAGCACCCAATTTTATAGTTTATTATTATGATATCTCTTATTTCATTTAAAGATAATAATCATCATAATCGTATTGATATAAAAATGAGTTTTTAACAATAATTCGAGTTAACATTCCCTTTCATAAGCCATAATTTTAATTGTATCTGTAAAAGATTTATTGAGTATTTAATTTGTAATGTTCGAGATTTAAGTCCATGCTGTACAATATTGTGTAAACTTTAAACCATTGATAAAGTGGGGTAAAATTTACTTCTAGAATATTTTATTCCTGAAATCAAATTCTTTATTTAAAAATATAATTTTAAAATATAGATCTTGAATGAAACCTATTTACCTGAAGCAAAATACTGGATATCCTAAATCACTTGGAAATTGTTAATAAAAAGAAGAACAGAGGGCGGGTAACTTTTAAGCACAGAAATTAAAAGAGTAATTAAAGTTGCCTGAGTGTTAGAATACCACTATATCAATTTTGAAATTAACTTGAGCGGAGTTTTATCCAATTACCCCAGGAATAATAGAAATTTATGGGGATCCATTAAAGGAGAAGCTTACAGCTATTTATCGATAAGACAAATAAAAGATGAAATAACGAATGCAAAGGAAATAGCGTGCATTATGTTTTAGTACGAATATTGGAAAAAATGAGCCTTCTGTGCCTTACCTCTTAGGCAGCATTAAAATTACCAAAGTTACTATATGATTTGTGGTTACTGCACAAACAATATCGTGCCATTTCATTACTACCTGAAAAAATTTGCAGTGAACCCCGAGCAATACGTTTGTGAGTTACGGAAGGAGCCCCATTTTATAGTCATCTTGCAAAAATTTGTAGTGGAACTCAAGTAGGTACATCATACATAGGTATGTTAGTGACGGATGGAGCTTGATGTGTACTAAACGCAGGTAGTGCACTGAACATGCGTTTTCCTAATATCCTCAATATAATTAGTTCACTCCATGCTGTGCAACTTGCATCCGACACTATTAGAGAACGTTATCCTGCAGTTGACGCATTAATCAATAATAAACAAAAGATTTTTTTACATTTCCCAACTGCCACAACCTGTCATAACGGGATAGGACTCGTTGGTTAATGGAATTTCATATTACAGTAAACATTTCAACAAATGAAAAGGGTACTTTTAACTTCCTACCCGCAAAATTCCAGCACAATCAAAACAGTGTGCTGCTGTGGAACATCAATTCTTACCTAGGATCGCACTGAAAACCTTAAACCCTTTTATCTCCTTGGGAAACTACCGCAGTCGCGCAGTTTTGGAGTGATGAGTATTGGGATTTAAGATAAATCAAAAAGACTATTGTAAGTTTCAAAATATTTAATGATAGCACTGCTACAATATTGTTCATCCACCTGATGAGTGGTGCTATCATTAAATAATTTGAAGCTTACAATAGTCTTCTTGATTTACCATAAATTTCATTATAGAGTTTCGATAACTGCTTCCCGCATCAATTAATTATTGGGATTTAATTTACTAACAATAAGCAAACTAAATTGGAAATGAAAACACATCTTATTTATAAAAATATCAGTTCTTTATTTAGGAGGTTGATGGTTGCCGAGGGAGTCAAGATTAGTTTAAAAATTCTCAAATTGCAACATATGTAAGTATATAGAACTTATTGCGCAATATTACGCAGTTGTATTAAGAGCTTGTAGGACACATTTTTATCATTGGAACTAATTGATTCTGCAGGCCAACATTGAGCTCAAAAATTGCTTTCGATTTTGCGGAAAAATCCTGATTGCTCCAAACCTCCTGGGGCGTTTCTAAATGAACTAGATCTACATTTAAAACCTGTAAATCTGACCTCGACTGATGCTGAACATTTATCTTTCACATGTAGAGACACTTTTAGTGAAAAACGCCAAAATTCAGCAGAATAAACCATGAAAAGTTACCTAATGTTTAGATTTTCCAACATATCTGGCCATTACCAGTTTTGTAATGTTATTAAATTTCCGGTGAAAATAAATGACATATATATTTATATGACTAAAAGTTATCATAATTTAATATTATCAATATAACCCCACAATTGCTCCTATTTGAGTTAGCCAACTTTACTTATAACGAGGACTGGTATATATAATAGCTGTGGAGGGACTCTTTCTCAAATAAAATTCTTACAGTTAAACAGACTGTTACGACATATAACTTATTTGACCGATTTGATCGAAAGGTTTAAATTTTATCATGGCAACGCTTAATTTTTTCTTCAATTATTATATCTTGTTTCAGTGCGCGTAAGCCGTTGTATTAGGTAACAAATATTTCGGGTGGCTACTGATAGTAGAGTAAGAAAACTCATTACTGACTAGAAATACACAGTTATTCACTAAATTAGTTACCATCACCATCAGGAAAGGTGGTAATCAGTTGACGCAATGTGCAGATGGTCACTCTTGCAATATGATATCTATCATTGTTCTGTAGCACCTTTCTTCGATGGTTCAAAGTAGGCCGTTTGTCGATGAGTGTTGCTTGTACACGCTGAAGCTGTTCACAATAGACCGCAGTAGTGATGGCTTGACCCATTTTCAAAACTTCATATTGAGCAATTCCAGCTGCTGTCCACCTAATATGCAATGAAATCCTCTTTGGATGCAAGAAAACCTTTGGTGTGTGTGGAAGTGGATCATTTGGTCAAGTAAAGATTAATTTTCATTGCGTGTAAGATGTGCCGACCTAATTTGTTATCATTTGACAATTCATGTGGCAGCCATTTGCTTAGATTTTATACCTTCTTTGGCTGATAAAAATGCAAACGTATGATTTAATCGCTCGCTTTGAACATTTTTGCATGTTCCAAGCACGTTGTATTGGAGTTTCGCCACAGCGGCTGTAACGTCCTTGTTGTGTATTTAATTAAGTGGACTGTATGGTTTCTTTCAAAATGGTTTTGTATTTTTTATAATGAGTTTTTATACAAGATCTGACAATGCCTTTTTTGCAATGTGTTATTGTCAGTCACTAAGACAACGTAATTGTTTTGTCACGTCATGACTACTATTCTGTACCCAACTGACTTGACAAACATAAATTATAATTCTATTCCAAACAATCCTCATTGTCTTCCGTCTCCTAGAGCGTACTTCGTTGATCAAGTTGAAATCTCCGAAAGAAACTTTTTTGGACCGCTTCTACGCTGTTCATTCACTTAATCTCTGAATGCGATACACACATTCTTAGCGTCGCCTCAGTCCAGTTTGAACATCGACTAAAAAAACTTGAATTGAATTTTGTTTGTTGCAATTTTAGATTATTAAAAAAGTACCAATGAAACAATTGGCATTTATTTGAATGTATCAAATCAAGATTAGACAGATTAATACTAAAGCGGATGACACTATATAAACACGTGCTGAAAATAAGCAACTTGAAAAAATCAATTTGTATTAAATGAAGCCACATGAATTCCTTTGGTTACCTGATAATTAAGTACATAATTTACTATTCTATTTAGAATAGTAATCCTCAGATAGACCAAGATCAGATTAAAACCGTTGACCCATTTCCTTTAGAGATCATTATCAACTTTATTTTTCCAATTCAATAATTTCAGGTATTTAAACAATTAATTAAAAATAAGAAAGTCAAAACAAACTTCAAAATGCACATTGCTAACACTTAATTTCAATGATTTTCTAAAGTTGCTAAGGTGTTAGTCACTATATTTAGATTTTTATTGTTGTCCGACCTTTCATTGATTTTCATTGCTATACTAACCATGACTTTAACACAGATCCATTCAAATTGTCGATTTGTGCATTCATCTAGCACAGCTGGATTACTTCTTTCTGCCCTTTTTTGCATACTTTTAACGTTATGAATTATACATTAGCGTTCAGAAGATTGGAAATAATTTACTGAATACATTTAGGATTGAATTACACAATACAGTATATGTATACATACGTCTGAAACTTATTTCTTTTAGGGTATGATATTTCACTGTGTTCTTGAAACTGTCTAAGCAAAAACATCCAAGGAAACATATGTTCACCTCTGTGCAAAATAATAGTTTTATCCCGCTTTCCAAATTACTTTACTATCATGCACAAAACACATATGTACGAGGGCATTCCAGAAAATAGTACCCGTTTAGTCATATAGCTGGCGTTATTGGTCCAATTAAAAGCAATGTGCAGATATCAACAGCAACATCGTAAGCTTTGCGGTAAAAAGGAGTTGAAGTTCTTCCGGTGCGTGGTCTGGGTTTTGTGATTGTTTACAATGGCGCATAAAATAAAAATCCCGTAAAATGCGAAGTATGATCCGCTTTTTGAATGCAGAAAATGTGTCCAAGCGAAATTCATCGCAGGATTACTAAAGTGTATGGTACGGGAACAATGGATGAGTCATCTGTAAGGCACATGGTTCGGAATTTCAAAGAGGGAAGAGATTATTTGCACAATGAAGAGCGATCAGGTTGCCCGTCCCTTATCACCGACGATCTGAAGAAACGTGTCGATGATGTCATGTGCGCAGATCGACGCGTAAAGCTGAACGAAATGATTAAGCCTGAAACTTCTCAATCATTACTCTATGAAATCGTGGGAAACCATCTGAATTATAGAAAAATTTGCACAAGATGGATGCCCAAAATGCTTACCGACGAGCACAAGACCAAACGCATGGGTGCAGTGTTGACGTTTTTGACTCGTTACGAGCATCAGAGCGATACATTTCTTGATCGAATTGTTAGTGACGATGAAACCTGGGTGTACCGTTTCACCCCATCCATGGAGTGGCAGCATCTACGATCTCTAACAAGACCACGCAAGTATAAACAGTCGTTTTCCATGAGAAAGGTTATGGCCCCAGTGTTCTGGAATCGAAACTAGCTGTTGTTGATTAGTTTCATATCCCAAGGGACGACCATCAATGCGGACACATACTGTGAAACACTTCAGAAGCTGCGTAAGGCCATCCAAAACGAGAGGCGGGGAATGCTGACAAGTGGCGTTGTTCTTCTGCATGACGATGCTCCTCCCCATACGGGTCAAAAGACCACTGACCTTCTTCCGTATAGCCGCGACTTGACTTCAAATGATTATCACTCAAGAATTTCTTGTCAGGAGAACGTTTCCAAAGTGATGATGAGTTAAAATAAGGTGTACAGCATTGGTAGGCTACTTTGTCGGTATAGGTTTACGCGGAAAGCATAAACAAACTGGTTTCAAGATACAACAAATGTTTCAACAACGGCGGCGTCTACATTGAAAAATGAGTAAATGTATTACTTTAATTTCAATAAAGTCGTTATTTACTTTCCTTCATTTTCTCTTAATTATATGTAAACGGGTACTATTTTCTGGACTCTCCTCGTATACTTCTATAGTAGTAGTTCATTTAAGTTAAAGAAACCTCGAATTAGGTTCACATCTTCCTATTGATTAGATACATTTAAAACTTAAAAACACAAAAAGATTCGTGTTAAAAAAATAGTCGAATTATTAAAGGAAATAAAAGTAAATCAATCAACCTTAACAGAAACTTTGAATCTATCTTCTTTTTACCTAAACAGTGTGGTTCATAGTCCACTACCCCAAATCTCAATAGCTTATTATGCCCGTTAGTCAGCTTACTCCGTCAGGTCGGTTACCTCAATAAAAGCTACCACCTTGCTAATGGGAACTTTCTTGTTTGTTCTGGTTATAAAAAACGAGACCCAAACACCTTAACAATATCCGATAAATGCTGAAATAATCGGATTATCATCAATTATTTTAATTTTTGTGGTGTAAACCAACACCCTGTCCTAACTGAATAAATTGAAAGTAAAAATATTGATTGTTCAGCTAATTTTTATAATGATAAATAATCAGTCGAGTATATTTGAAAGTTTTATTATTACAGGAGACTTCCTAAATAATTCGTGATAGTCTAATTCAATTAATTTTAGTAAGTAAAATCAACATATGTATATCACATCAAAATATAAACTTCAAGTTTAAATTTTGTTATTTCTAAATTTAGTTGTTAAAGTTAGCAATAACAAGTTGGTAATAATTTATATGTTCATGTAGAAAAGTCTCATACTGAGATTGGAGACTAAAGATTAACTTGTTTCTCATAAGAGGCACAATACAAACTACGAAAATTTCTTGTGAACACAAAATAATGTAAATTTTTAGAGTCATTGCCTACACGTTAATTTCTGTTCAATACATAATTATTGTACAAATAAATATCACATATGTACGGCTAAATTAGTGTTTCAAATAGTAGTAAATTATATATTGGGTCTAAACGTAGAAAAATTAAAACGTAATTGTTCGATAAATGAATGTATTGCATGGTTTTTATTTCGTAAATTTTCGCATCTATTTCCTGCTTTTCGTTGGTGTTTCCTTTCTAAAATACATTATGAAATACAAACCACATTCAGAACATTCTCAAAAACCTTGGCAAAATTCGACAAGATCGTCTCTAGTTAGTAATTTCAGATTTATTCTCTTTTTTAAATATAGGACATATTCTTGTTCTTTGCTACACAGAAGGAAAAACAGAAGTCCTGATAGACAAATTAACCACAACCGCTAGAGGCCTAGCAAAAGCTGAACCAGCGTTACACAAAAGAAAAGAAGGAACAGAGCCATCACCAGAACTGCAACTCTCAGGAAAGGAGGCCATAAGTTTACTCAATTCTTCCTCAGTAACAAGTGGGAGGCAAAACACAACACAATCACTGTGGGAGGTATAATCAGAAAACGGTGCACCAACAAGATAAGTAGATCGAAAGACTTCGGCGAAAGCATCTACGACGTTCTGCGGCGTGTCGAGAGATGAATCAGTATAAGACAAGTTTTTCGCGGTTTTAGTTGAACCTTGTTTATCATGAATATACTTAAATATTTGTCTGGGGTCATTCAAAATTGATGCTTCCATTGATTGTAAGTAACGTTCGTGAGCCAGAGAGATTTCCGATTTGCAAAGAGTGCGAAGTCTTTTAAACTCTTTCTCAAAATAAGCGTTCTTAGTAGTAATCCACTTGCGTCTGTAGTAGGAGTTAAGTTTAAAATTAGCAATTATATCAGCGGAAAACCCGGGAGAATAACGAGATCTATTATTGGAGGAAGCAAACTTTGGAACAGATTTATCAAGAATACGGTAAAGAGTAGCACAGAATTCATCTAGAGCCACATTGACACAACCTGTACGCTCCAAGAATGACCAATCCGTATTCTCAAGGTCAAGATATAATTGCTCAAAGTTAACTCGCTTAAAGTTATATCGGAGATTTACATTAGGAAATGGTGACGAGGCAGGTGCAGATGCCAGAAACGACATCGTGATAAATAAAGCGGGATAATTTTGGTCGATGGGCACAAAGGTAGAATGTCAGGTTGTACGTCTATGTTGCAGATCACATTGGAGACAATCAAGTAAAGTAGTCTTCCATCACAATTAAGAACAGAATTAAACTGATGTAGGTCAAGCGAAAAACAGAAATGTGAAAAGGTAGTGCATTTAGTACAATTTAGTACAATATAAAGCGGAAATGTAGAAGCAGCAACAATTGAGAAAACATTTACAAACAACAATATCCACAGTTGAAGCAATAGAAGTAATAGGAGTAGTATCGAAGACCTCAAATTTAATTTCATCAGATAATGCTACAAACACTCCCCATCCATTCAACAATTAATCAGAGAAAAATGTCTGTCACATCTAACAATATTGTAAGAAGGCGGTAGTGATTCCGTGTCTCTAATAGAATCGTCAAGCCAACTCTCGGTAATTACAACTATGCGATAAGAAAAACTACAAACACTGGTAAAAAATGATTGGGTCTTTGAACGTAAACTTCTTGTGTTCTGATAATACACATTAGTAATGGAAGAATTACTGTTGGACTTATTTAGTTTAAAGTGGAAACTATAGAAAGAATCCCTTTATTGTATTTAGTCCTTAAATTGGATTCACCACTTTTTAAATGATCAGATAACTCCGATTTAGCGTGTAAATTTGCAACTGTAACGGGGTACGATCACGAAATATAGAGATATTAGAATATATCGCAATAGATTTTAATTTAGAAACATTGCGTAGTACAGCCTGAGCAGAAGCCTCCGAGGAAAAGCACACTTTAACAGGGCGACGGCGATTAGTTTTACTAGCATCCAGCTTACCCAGCCTAAACACTTTAATGCCTGGATCAGTAATATCAAGCGATGAGCAAATTCCATTAACAAAATCAACATCAGCACGTATTTGATCATTATTACTAGCAGCAGCGACCTCATCATTTCCAAAAATCACTAAATTTGATTTACGCTTATCGCGATCAGCAATCTCCTGAATAACCTTCTCAATATGCAGCGAAAGCGATGATTTAGAATCAGCAGAATCCAATAACGATTGTTTTAAACTTTTTATTTTATCTTGAAGAGAAGTTATAACAAATTTCAGGCCATTAAGATCTGTATCCAGACTGGATACACTTATTACACGTCCAGGAAAAAACACTGTTTGAGTGAATCCTACGAGCTTCGCTAGATGAAACTTTAACGCAATCAATCCGATTTGTTTGAGATTTTTTACAAATACAACAATTGATTAGTTCATGTGGGTTATCAACAGCATCACAACGAGAACACGAAAGCATATTTAAGGTTTAATAAAAATAAATGTAATACAATATAGGAAGAAGGAAAAGGATAAAGAGAACGGGAACATATGCTTCACGCCGCACGGCCGATCTTGGCGACTTTAGTAAAACAAACAAAGGGTAACAAGGCAACGGAATGGTGCACCCACAGAGACAAAAGGATACAAGAGAGGAAAGAGAACAGAAAGAGAGATCAAAATATATATATATTGGGTAATATAATAAGTACTACTCACTTGTGTATACAGTGAAAAGAAACAAGGGCGAAAAAGCACCCGTCAGAGAGAAAAAAGATACAGCGATATTTTAAGTGGAAAACTTACCACACAAATAGCGGTGAATGCAATCCCCAAAGCAAAACAAAAATCACACAGTCAAAGTGAAATAAGCACTATGATCTGATGTAAGATTCATTAAAAATCGAGAACAATAACCCGTCGTTAGATGAAGTACTCATACTTTAAAAAGTATAAATTTATGATGGAGTAGGTACCAAACATTTCTTAATTTTGTTATCACTACCGCCACTCAACGTAAAGACCATAAGGATGCCAGCATCCGTCTATTCTTATTGATATTTCAACAACTTTAGATTCTCTCATTTTATTTTAAAGTGCAATCAATAACACCATATAATAAATCAATCAAGTTTGATCAAATTAATTATAAATTGCTAAGTATAATTATAATAATAGAGTATCCGAGTTATTAACATTATCTCCAATCGGCATCCGTTAAAAGAGAACACAATATATCACTATACATACATATTTCCAAAATCTCTATGAGGTATATTTTGCCTAAATACACACGAAAATATTTTAGCGTTGTGTCACGCGTGCACATCGCAATATTTTAATTGAATATTGGAGAATTGCAATCCTTGCTATTTTGGTGCGATTTAATCCTAGATAAACATTTTCAAAGCGTAACTTAAATAAATATCTGAAGAATTACAACCAACGCAATAGGACCTATTAATACTAATATGAGATATTCTAAGGAGGTCGCACTAAATTTCGATTTATAATAATACGAAAATATATGCATATATATATATATATATATTCGCTTTTTGTTCCTAGAAATAAATATTCTAAAGTTCCTTCACCTTGTTATTCGATTCTGTTAGAGGCAACTGCGTAGAACAAAGAAATTTTAAGTGTTTGCATTAGTGAGAGATATTCTACCTACCCTGAACCCCTCCAGGAGATCGTATTATTTTTCAAAAATATTGTTTGATATTTTAATAAATTGTTTATCATGTTTAATGGCTGCCACTGTTGACCAATATACTTGAATATTTATAAAAATATAAGTTTAAAGTAATCTTTTGCTTAAAAAATCATGAAATTCAACAAATAACGTTATCCCGCTGTGATTATCTACAAAACAATGTTCTGAGGAACTCAATCTAGTGTTTCGTGGCAAATCGTGTTTATTAGCTGCCATGAAGCGGTAGTACAATGAATTTATACCTGGCCGATTTCCCTTAAATAACAGTTTTCGAGCTCCTTAGCCAAAAACGACCATTACCAAAAAGAAATTGGTTTTATTCTGAACACGATCGAAAAGGATCCACATGCTGCTGTAACGAGTACGCAGGCCACTCTAAAGATTGACATGAGATCTATTAACACCTTTTTATACAAGCATTTAATGCTAAAATTAAAACTTAACGTTTCTTCGATTCGAACTTCGTACAAGCTGACTACGCTTCAAAAAGAAGACCGTGTGAAATAACGCAGCTCTATACCAGATCGTTTTGACAATGAATCGCCTCATTTGGTGTATATCATTGCAGGCGATGAATATACAATTATGATCCCGAAAAATGCAACAGTCGGTAGTTTCGGTCTTTGAGAATTGATCGGTTCCAGCGGCAATTATTTATGAAAAAGCCAAAACAAAAAATGGACATATTTTTGGAATTACTTGACCTATTTCTAGTGGAGCACTGGAGAATCGCCGTACTATTAATTCTGAAAGGTTCGCTACAATTTATTTGCTTCAAGCTGTACAAATTATTCGCGAAAACCATCCAGTAGGTAGAATTACCTTACATTTTGTCATTGAATTAATGGCTCATTCGCCATATAATGCCAACCATGTATCTAGTGATTTTCATTTGTTGCCACGTAGAAAGGATAAGTTTAGGGCTTAAGTTTTACGTCGGCTGAAGAAGCGGCGGACGCGTTTAAAAACACGAGAAGATTGAAAATATATTCTAGAGATTAATTTTCACGAATGCAAAAATGCATTGACTGTAAAGAGGAATACTTTTAAAGATATAAACACATAGATATGTTTTATTATTATATCGTGGATTACGTTACTTGGCTTAACGGAAAGAGAACAGCCATCGTACATCCACACAAAATTAAACATACGTCAACAGGAAAATTAAAAGACGTCGTCGATTAAAGAATGTAATGCAAACGCTTCATACCACCGACAAACTGTACTTCTGAATTTTAGTACTCAAAAGGAAAGACCTGCAACCCGCACTTCCAAGTTCCAATGAAACTACACAGACTGAAAGAGTACCTTAGTATAAGAACAACACCATCTTCTTTTTCTGCGGAATCCCTCGAAAGATTTTATTGATTTTTAAATTTTTGTAAATATCTCGGAAACTACAACAGATTTCTTCTTTTTTGTAGAATATAATTTGAAGTATATTAAATAGTCGCAAGGTTGACGCCAATTATTTTCGGAAACAATAGGAACAGCGGACCGGGTACCCGATACCCCATTTATATATATGAAAAATATAAATGACGAGGATCCGGGCACCGCATACACCCCATCAAGGATGACGCCAATTATTTTCGGAAAAAATAAAACCAGGTAGTATGTGGTACTCGGCCCGCATACCCCATTTCTTTTAAATTTATTATTTATCATTAATAAAGTCGGTCTTATGTAGATTCTGTATAGCAAATTTAGACAGTTAATAACAAAGATATAAGAAAACGATAATGAAACTGTACTTGCCATTGATTGTCGTTATAAATATGTATATATTTATCTAGAAATTATTCATTTTGATAACGGTTTAAAGAAATACTATAATGTAATGTGATTGAAATTGATTAATTACAAGTGCTTATTGTAGATACCGATATACTAAAAGTATATTTTTCCGGTCACATATACAATATACAGTAAATTTATATTTATCTCGAACGCTTGAAACCATTAATTATTTGGTTTCCAAGGAATACTGTTATATATTCTGATGGGCATATCAATGTAAATATCGATAAACTAATACTAAAGTATTCCAACACGTACACCATTATCGCAATGCATATTGTAGTATATTAATACTGCAATTTACAAGGTGGCCGTTTCAAACGATATATTAGAAGCATTCCTTTCGTGCAGTGTAAATTTGCAGTTTAGCATAATGGCAGCGATTAATATTGTTACTGTGTTCAACATGTTATTTCAAACGTTTCCTTTAACGTCTCAAGAACTTGAGTTGCACGATGCGTTGAAGGATGTGATTGTAGGCAAGTGCTCAACAAGAAAACATATTCTCCTTTGAATATGTAACAGTATTGGACTTTGAACGATTAGAACCACAAGAAGTGCAATTTGTGGAATATGTACCAGAAGACAATTCTGAAAATATTGCATATGTTCCTGAAGAAGGGGGCAGTGTTGTTGACTTAGATTACGAAGTTAAAGCTGTAGAATACTTGAGAACCAACTGTCGAAAGCATGAAACAAAAATTCAGAAAGGTCAAACAACCGCAGCAGTTATATAGATGGGAAGAAAGTATTATTTGTGGAAAATAAAAATGGAAAAAATTATCCCCCGTTATTAATTTTTTCCGGAAATAATTCGCGTTATCCTTGAGATTATGTAATACATTTCAAATTATATTCTACAAAAGAGAAGAAATCTGTTAGAGTTTCCGAGATATTTACAAAAATGAGAAAAACAATCAAATCTTTGGAGGACGCTGTACCCCGAAATCGGGAGATTTCGCAGGAAGAGAAAATGGTATTGTTTTTATACCAAGGCACTCGTTCACTTGTGTGTAGTTTCGTCGAAATCTGGGAATGCGGGTTGGCGGTATTCCGTTCTAGGGTCCGTAATAACTTGCAGTCATTATGGTATTGGTATTGATTGCGCAAGATCTTTAAGTTACTATTTCTAAATATTTCTCCACTAGGTTCGGTTCCTAAATCTGATATGCTTAGGTGTGCTCCTTTGAATTCGGTAATTGAGGTGATAACCATTTTTCATTACATGCGAATTACGGAAATGATTTAACAGAAGCGTAATTTTTCTAAAGATGATATCATTATCTGTATGTGAAATTGAATATCGAAATTAAAAATCTCTTAGAAGGATATGACGAATGGTTTACATTTTACATTTGGTTGAAGTAGACAACAGGAGGATTTCTTGTGAACATGGAAAATCGTACTTTGATTAAGTATTATTATTTCAGTATAGTAACTATAGCGTACGGCAGAGGAATCGGCTGTTTTTAGAATGGGCAGTACTCGGAAATGGTAGGCATTTGACGTTTTTGCTTCCGCACAATACCTTCATAAACGGATGCCGTTTTAGTTGGAAAGGCAGCTTGGGGCATCGTACGTTCGCGGTTGAACAATTTTTAGAAACAACGACTCAGTGATAAAGGTTCAACGGCTTTTTCGTCTGCGCTTCAACATCGAGGCCCATGGAAGTGTTTCCAAGCGAGATGAGATCATTAGGTGAGTCCATGCATTCCGTACAACTGGTTCTGTAATTAAATGAAAACCTCCTGGCCTTCCTCGGAGTGTACGCAAGCCAGAGAACGTTGATAGAGTGAGAGAGACAGTCATTACGAGTCCACAGCGTTTTGCTCGGCGCCAAGCTTCAGCACTTCAAATCTCGGATCGGTGTGTCTGTCGTATTTTACACCAAGAATTGAAGTTTCACCCGTACAAGATAATAGTGGTTCAAGAACTTCAACCACAAGATTACCCTAAGAAACTAACGTTTGCTGAAAGAATGCTTGAAATCCTCGTAGAAAATCCTTTGGTTATGGTGAGTGATGAAGCTCATTTTTATTTAAAAGGCATGATCAACACTCAAAATTGTCGGTATTGGGCTGCTAAGAACCCACGGGAAATCCACGAACGTCCACTTCATAGTCCTAATGTGACCGTTTGGTGTGGTGTGAGCGAAAGAGGTGTTGGCGGACCTTATTTTTTAAACGGCAGGACACACAGTTACAGTAAATTCTAAACGATATGTCACAATGCTAAATGATTTCCTCCGACCTGAACTTCGCCGTCAGAGAACCAATATGCGGCGCATGTGGTTCCAACAAGACGGGACAACAGCTCACACAGCAGCTGCATTAATGGATGTGGTTCGTCATATGTTCCCCCAACACGTGATCTCTCGCTTTGGCGATGTTGCATGGCCGCCTCATTTCCCCGACCTTAGCATTTGCGATTTCTTTCTTTGGGGGTATTTAAAGGAGGAGGTGTGCATCAATAAACCTCGGACACTGGAGGAATTGAAGGATTCAATTCGCAGAGAAATTACTGCGATCGACAACGACCTGCTGCGAAAAGTAATGCAAAATTTCAGGGAGCGACTGCAAGAATGTGTGAGACGGGATGGACACCACCTATCTGACGTTATCTTCAAAACATAAAATGGCAACATATTACCTTCATTTTAGTCTAATAAAAATTTGTTTTGGATAATTTTTGCTATTTTTAATTGTTAATTGAAAAACACCCGATTCCTCTGCCGCACCCTGTATTAAGCAAGCTGCAAAAAAGTTACGTAAATGGCATAGTATTGTCTGTAAATGCTTTACGCCCTTCAAATATAGTCATATGTTATATGTCATCGAATGTTCAAAGCCGTTATTGTAACCACTACAGAATTGCATTTACAAATTAACAAAATCGATGACACCAAGAAATACTACATATCAGCGTATTTTGGTACCTTCACTACAACATTAGGTAAAACAGAGAACAGGGACAACTGATTTAAGAAAATCAACAGCGCTTTATATAACGTATTTTTTCCACAAACAAGAATTTTCAATGAGAACAAAATTAAAATATACGAGGCATTGTTGGTACCAGTTTTGATATATGTTTATGTAATGAAAGATTAAGAATTAACCAACTAGATCAGTACTAAGTGCCGATTAGAAGAAGCAATTAAGAGTTTGGTCAGTAGAAGATAATTTCGGCTTTCAATGTAATCTTTAACGAAAATAAATTGACGCGTTACATTTAAGTATTTGAATATTCATTGATAAACTTTTTCTATACAACAAAACTGAAGCAAGATGTCTTGACTACAGAATAGTTGAAGCAAAGGTTGCCAAATTGAAATAATTGTGTAATCATTTATTTATTTACTCCTTTAAGGTTGGTCACCATTGGACCAAGCACTTAAGCATTATGCTCTTTGTACCGTAAATAGTGGATATAAGGTGAAAACTAGGTAAAACTTAGATATCGTTAGTTGAAAATAATATCGCTAGAGCATTAATTCAATTCTAAGTGAATCCAAATACATTTCCCAATTTAATCAACCATTCACAAAATAAATACCCGACCACCAAGAATTTTTAAATATATGTTTCCTGCTTCCTGAATGAGTGTACTTCTGATACCCGGTATGCACAAATACGTGTAGCTAACATTTATTCCTCCGGGTTTAGCTGCATTATTTGTTCGCTTGCGTTCGTTTTCTATACCCCACTAATGTAAACGCAATGGAAAGATGGACATTTATTTTTGAAATTAATAAAAGATTCTGACGTCAATATATATTTTCTATATATCCCTGATGTTGGGGAAAGCTGCAGCTTAGCATGAATGCAAATAAAATAGTTCTTACCTATGTCACAGTTGATACGCTGCCAACAAATTGTCCATAAACAAATATCTTCAAGAAATCCGTAATATAAATGATGCATTGCCAGGTATCTATAAATTTTAGCAGCAAATTAAATTTTTGTGATTCTTTGCCCCATAAATACAAAAATTGGCATTTCTCCAAACAAACATTGCAATATATTACAGGTGCTAACTGATATATTAGATCTTCGAACAGGAATGTTTATTTTCAAAGTAACTGCAAAAGCAAATTAATTTGAAATGCATGTTCACCAGCTAGTTACCTAATTCATTATATCAAAAACATTTGAATGAAATCTCCACATGCCACAACTATCTGTTTATTGCAAACCAAATGCACTTCTAACGCAAAATTTTAGGATTTCCCTATGACTCACATAGAAGTTCAACGTTTAAAATATTAGAGCTTACCTTTGATCACATCGTTTATATAAGTGAAAGCCAAATTGACTAATTTCTTTATTTAATTTGGCAGAGGGCATATACGACTTGCGAGATCTATTTGTTAAATTTTGTTTTGCTCCGCTTAGTTGTTAAGTAAAAATACAATATTTAAAAAATATCATTTATTATTTCCTTGTGTTTAATTTATTACAAACCCAGTTTGTGGGGTTGCTCTGGAAGGCCTAGATAAGTTTTTGACTTCCCAGGTAGTATCTTTACTTAAGATACAGCGTTTATGTTTGGTTAGTTAACACATCATTCCTCCCTGTGCCTGTGCTCAGAAAGAAGTTGTAGTTGGAGTAGAGATTTAGATTAATTTAAGATTAAACCACTTGCCTGTAAGCAACTTCAATTGTAATTATAGGACTAGTGTGGTCGACATAAAATACAAAGTAGCAACCATACTCCGTCTATTTCGGGTGCTAGTTTAAAGTATAAAAGGAGTCAATCTTGACTGTGACGCTCCCGGTCCGTATCAATATGTCTATCATTACCAATTTGAGATCCCAACTTTCAGGATTGGAAAATCATTATCAGACGAAATTCCATTAAGCAGTAAGTCATTTCATCTTGAATTATATCTATTGGTACAGCCCTTATACGTAGAACACAAAGTCGATGTTTCAAATACAAGAGCGATTTCTAAGGAACGATTTGTTATAGAATCTTAAATAGAATAGATTTTTTGGTCTGCTCAAGTACAAAAAGATGTCAATGTTTTAATATAAACATCAATTACCTCTAATAATTTTCTTCTTTTATTATTGCACCATACCGCTACTCAATCTACCAGTGAAAAATCCACCAATAATAAAATTTCTATTAAAAACATCCTAAAAAACACGCCAATTTAATTGAAATTAATCTTATCTAAAATTTCTTTTTCTTCTTCTTCTACTCGTTAATCCTTATGCCTTTCAGCGTCGGATTATTTTTGGATCTTACGACGATTTAATCCATTCTTTCCATCGTGTCCGGTCTGTACTCATTCTTCTCATTTCTGCTATGGTCTTCCCTCGCTTTCGTCCTAATTCGTTGATTCTGTCAATCCATTTTTTCCTTGGTCTTCCCTTTTTTCTTCTCCCGTTATTTTTGGCTTCTATTATTTTCTTTGTTACACTCTTTTGTTCCATTCTAATTATGTGGCCGTACCAATTCAGTTGATATTTTTCAATTCTTTTTAGTATATCTTCTTGATTTATAATATTCCTTATCTGTTCGTTTTCTATTCTGTCCATTTTTGTTTTCCCCACGATCTTTCTCAAAAATTTCATTTCCATAGCTGTTATTTTGCTTTCGTGTTTTTGCTGTATTGTCCAGGACTCACTTGCGTACATTATTGTGGAGGCTACTACTGCATTGTATACTATCTGTTTGACCTTGGGTTCTATTTCTCTTTTTCCAAAGATGGTTTGATTCAGAGCATAGTATTTGTTTGTGGCTTTCCATCCTCTTTTTGCTATGTCTAGATCAATTTTTCCATCCTTCGATATAATAGTACCTAAATATTCGTATGCGTCGACAATTTCTTCTTGTTTATCGTTTATTTTAATTATTAGATTACTGGCTGGCTCTTTATTATTTATCACCATTAGTTTGCTTTTTTCTACGTTTACTTCCATCTTCATCTTTTCTATTTCTTCTGTCCATATTTTTGTTAATTTTTCCATTTTCACATAACTGTCAGCTATTAGTGCCAGATCATCGGCGTACAGTAATGCATCCACAGCTACAGGTTCCAGTCTGTTATATCCTAACAGTGTCTTCACAGTTTCGGTGCGTTTCCTCGTATTTTGCAGGATTCTGTCCATTACTATAATAAATATTAATGGACTTATGCTGTCTCCTTGTTTTATTCCCACTTGCATTTCAAAATCTGCTGATCTTTTTCCATTCACTTGTACTATCCCCCTAACCTGACAATATAGACTATTGATTATTTGGCGCATTTTTCTTGGAACCTCTAGTTTCTCTAGACAGATATCTATATTCCCTCTATCTACTGTATCGAAGGCTGCTTGCAAGTCTATGAAATTGAAGTAGATTTCCTCCCCTGTCTCAATTTTACGTTCAATGATGTTTTTAATTATGTGGATATTATCGTTCGTTTGTTTCCCTTTTCTATAGGCTGCTTGTTCTTCTCCCAGTTTGTCTCCTGCTAAATGTGTAAGTCGTTCCGCTATTATTTTGGTATAGACCTTAAAACATACTGTCGATAGGCATATTGCCCTATAGTTTTCGCACTGACTTTGATCGCCTTTCTTATATATGGGAGTGATGAGGTTATTTTCGCAATCCGCAGGAATTGTGTTCGTTCGCCATGCCTTACAAAATATGTCAAGGATCCACTCCTTTCCCACCTGTCCGAGCCATTTTACCATTTCCGGTTCTATATTATCCGCACCGCAGGCTTTTCCTGTTTTTATTCTTTTTAGGGCTTTCTCTACATCTTCCATATCTATCTCTTCAAGTTCTTCATTATATTCATTTCGTGTTCCTGATTCTGGCAATAAATCTGTATGATCTCCTGCATCTGTGAATTTTCTCGTGAAGAATTCTTTCCATATTTCAAGTATATCTTCTGTTCTTGTTTTTAGTTCATTCGCGGTATTCCTAATTGGTTTTATTTCTTTCTTTTTCTTTCCATTCATTGATCTTATTAGGTTCCAAAATTTCCTGTTATTTGTTTTATATTCCTCATTAATATCATTTCCAAAATCTTCCCAGCTTTTCTTTTTCGCTTCTTTGATTCTCTTCTTAACTTCGTTTCTTATTTTAACATATTGTTCTTTGTATTGCTGTTCCTTTGTTAAAACATATTTTCTCCACGCATCTTTTTTCTTTTGACTTCCTTTTGTATTTCCTTAGTCCACCATTTTGTTCTTTTCTGTTCTTTCCTGTATCTAAAATTTAAAACCCCAAATCTCCCAGTCACAAGAGTATGTGTCTGTTCATAAAACACAACGGAAACCGTCAAATCGGAACTAAGCGAAACGCAAGAGGAAGAAAAGAGAAGGAAAGGACGAAACAGAAGCACACAAACGACGTAAATACAGAATTATGCAAAAATTAATAAGTGCTTAAAATTAAACATTTTTAGAAAATCCAAACAATTGAAAGTTTTCTTTCTCCTTCCAAAAATTACAAAATTTGAGGATGCGCGAAATCCCCGAAGAGGAAGGAGAAACCTCTAAGGAGCAAATGTATCCAAAAATGTTACACACACATATATATATATATACATACAGATACATATGTATGTATGTAGAAAAATACCTGTATATATAAAAATGGATCGTGGTTTGTTCGGATGCTTAAAACTTGAAAACGACTGGACCAAATTGGATACTGCCTTCTGCGGGTTTGTCCGTAATTGCTACTCGAAGGTTTGGGAAAAGAGAAAATTATTAAAACGTTTGAAAATTACGAATAAAATTAGAGATGAAACAAATTGACGAGGTGTGTTAGGTTATGATAGTTGTCATAGTGCGCGCAAAGACAATTAAGGTTATGACATTTGTCATTATGCGCGCATGAATAATTGTTAGGTCATAATAGAAGCAAAGTCAACAATATCCATCACAGTTTTATTTACAATGCCGCGAGCGAGAAGATCGAATCTTTCACAACGAAGCCGTAATGCAATTAGACTGCGGAATATTGTGAATCAATCCACTGCAGATGAAGAAGAAATCGTACAAGAGAAGGGCGCCGTGTTAATACGGCCCGACTTCGTGCTTCACAAACACAAGAACAAAGAGAGGCCATACGTGAAGCGGCTGGGTTGGCAATGAGAAATCGCCGAGCGAATACAGAGATCAACAACATCGAGCCGCAAGAGGAAATGCTTCAAGTGTTAATTTGAATCGAGGAGCGTTTCAATATGATTCCACAATTGACTACAGCTCCCACCCTTTCGTTAGGATTGGCCCTATGGAGGTTTTGTGCGTCCATTGCGGTGCATTGAAGTTCGCTGGAGAAACGCCGTGATTGTGATGTCTCAGTGGAAAGGTTAAATTGCCATTGTTGCCTCCGCCACCTGAGCCATTGCATTCATCACTTCATGGCGAAGCTCAAGAATCACGGCATTTTTCTTCGAACGCATGTTTCCAAATAAGTTCATTTGGAGCAAATATTATTGAAGAACGCGGATTCACTCCGACATTCAAGGTAATGTTTGTTAATAAGAGACCTTTATATTTGGTAATCATAAATCACTGACTATCACTTCCCTTTCGACTATACAGATACAAGGACAAATTCACCATATAATTGAATCATTGCAGCCGGTTGAAGACGCACAGCATAAAATTGTTACAAATTTACTGCATGGCCAATATGGAGGACCAACTTGATCGGCGTGAAACGATCAATAACGCAACGAAAAGAGAAATTCTTCAAGATTTGCAGCAAATACTTCATGAACATCATGCAATGATTCGGTTGTTCAAAATTGCGTTGGATCGCATGCCAAGTGATGACTATAATATTGTGATCAGGGTAGACAAACGCCCCGCTTGAACATACGAACTACGCTCCGACAATAGATAAAGTCGCAAAATACAGTATATCACAAGCTGCTTCAATGATGATAATCGACACGAGTGCAACTCATTTAGCAAATAGTTTAACAGAAAATTGTGGTACAACGATACGCGAATCATTTGGTTTACACTGCTTGAATCTGTTCCTTTTCGAACTTTTATTCAACTTAATTTATTTTATCTTAATATAAGTAAGTTAATAAAACATTATTAATTCTAAGGCGGTACGAAGTTCGCCGGGTCAGCTAGTATATAATATATATATATATATATATATATATATATATATATATATATATATGTGCACGCGCGTGTATGTGTGTGTAAAATAATGGTGATAACAAATTGCAGAAAGTTAATGCTAAAATTGATTTCGTATTCGCGGATGAAATTAGCGGGTCTATATCACCAATTCTACGGAATTCTTCCAATTTTCTCCATTTTAACATCTGGAACTCTTTTGCAATATCCGCACTTCATATCTGTCTAACTAACAAGAATGTTCGGTTATAGCGTGTGACTGTTCCTGGACGATTCCATCAGATTTGTAGCAGGTCGGAGATTTTGAATCACTAATTTGGAAATACTGGCTAGCAGGATTGTGACTTACCTCTAGGTGTAACTACCCGCACCCTTTCCCATTTTGTGTGTATATTGTACTGAGAATTTAGTTAAAATTTTATTTTAATAGTAAAGTTGCACCGGTCTAGCTCGTAGATAAAATATAAAAGCATAAATTATTAACACTTTATATTTATAATCCTTTTTAAATATTGAACTTAAAAATCGAAAGAAAATTTTTACCTATTTTTTAGACTGTGTGAAAGTGTAAGTGTATTTCCGTTGACGGTCCTTCCTGTATCTCTTCTCTCCTCTTTATTTCTCGACGCAGCTTTTTCTGTATGGTGAGGTTCCTTTATTCACTGGTACTTCTTTTCCTTACTAATATTTCTTGTTAAAACCCTTTTTTCTTTTGAAAATATATTTCAGACTTTTTATAATAACTTTTTTAAGATTGTCAATTTTCGTCGTTCTAAACAAACTTTTATTTCTCTCGATACCCGGACGACGCCGTTGTAATTCTCCGTTGTCCCCGAAACGAAACTTAAATCCACCTTGACATCAGTCCATCCAAATACATTGCTGCTATAGAAACCCGTACTATACGTCGATGCATCCTTGTTTATTTCCAGTAAATTTATACGAATTCTTGTAATGTGTAATTGTTGTCGAAATGTGTGTTAAAATGTTAACAAATCCTTTTAATATATTAAATCATGCTTTTATAAAATATTTAACAAAATTTTCTTTGTGATGACATTTATTTCTCCCATTAAACGTCTCTGGCTGGAGTTAAATTATTGGGATAACTCCCGTAGGGGAAAACGATGCTTAAGAGGTGGTGCTCGTGGCGTCGAAAAGGTATAAATAGAACCCCAAAGCTACATCGAATGTCAAATGAATACCAGATTCCCAACCTTAACTGTGATTTTGATAACTTGAATTAAAATAAATGAATTTCTAATGGTAATTAACCATTTGTGTATTATTATACTACAATATACTCTTAACTAGCCTTTTACAGCAAATGGTGATAAATGATGAGTAGAGTTAGCTAACACGGGGCGAATACGTGAGCGTCACAAAATGGGATAATTGTGGCTTTCCGTTGGTAATATTAAATTATGATAGCTTTTCCTTATATAAATGTGTATGCTATTTACTTTCACCGTAAATTGCAAAAAGCGACAATCAGTACCTAATAGTAATAAATATGTCCTGATTTATTGTAAAATCGCAGCATCAAGCAGCTTTGTATGATCGATACTGCTAAATTTCGGCGTTTACCAAAAGAAGAATGGTGGGCACAATCGAAGTACGATTTTAAAATTTTAAATATGGATCAATGTCACTCGGAAACATAAAGAAGATTGACATAAACAGGATGTTTCCGAAAAATCAAACGTAATTGTTCAGCTACTTTTTGGTCTGTAAAATCAATTAGTTGTGGACTCGAGCGTTCGTGTAAATTAAGAAGTATCCTACAAATGCTTAATGCAGTCGGAGATAACTGTATAGTGCTGCGCAAAAAGTGTTACATCTGTTGCAACTTGGGAATTCTTAAACTGTTCTTGACTTTCCTTTATCACGTTCCCATTCTGCGGGTTTAAAGTTAAAACTATGTTTTTCACTTTGTTGCAGCCACGTTCCGGATCTTTTGCAGCGCGCTGTGATGGTATCGAAATTTGTGGATACAACTAAATACCTAAATTCAATTAGGAGATTTTCGAGAAACTTCCTTTGTTTCATTGACTAATGCGTCAACTGCAGGGTGATGTTCTGCAACAGTTCTCGCTACAGGATGCACAGCATGCAGTGCGCTGTCGGCGTTTAGTGTATATTATACTCCATCTGTAACGTCCAAACCTATGGCTTGGGCTTCACTGTAAATTTTTGTGCAGTAACTTTGGTAATTCGAGTGTTGCATAAGAAATACCACACACAAGGTCTATTTTCTTTCAATATTCGTATCAAAATAAAAAGCACGCTCTTCTTTAGCACCCTTTGTTTCATACAATGCAAACCACAATAGTGAACAATTTTCGGGAGTCAAAATTTTAATAACATCAAATGTAGGGGACTGTCTAAATAACGACCTAATAAATTAGGTGCGTTAATGGGCAGTTAACAAAAGCTGACACAGTAACCACAATTTGTATATGCCAATAATCCGTGAGGAAAATTAAGGCTTGTCAATCGCAAACCGCAATTGCAGAAAAATTTGTTTCGTCCTTTTCGGGATTCGTCAGTACAGTATATCGGTCTGCGGTTGACAAAATATAATGCGTGTGCGTCGATATCTCAGTTGTAATCCCATTTCCCGAGGAGGAGAAATATTGGCATACCTAATTATATCGTAATCAACGATCAATAAAAATTTCACTATTTTCGAGAGCCAAAATTTTAATACAATAAAATGTAGAGGACTGAATTAAGCTTAATTTGCCTCAGGGATTATTGGCATATGCACATTGTGCTTACTTTGTAAGCTTTTGCACAGTTACTTGTTAATTGCCCATTAACGCACCTAATTTATTAGGTCGTTATATAGAGAGTGCTCTACATTTTATTTTAGTAAACCGCCATGTTTAATTTTCTACCATTTTCTTATGTCCGGTAAATGATATTGTAGGACGCTTCCAACAGGTATGTATGCCATCCAAAACACTTTAAAATGTTAGTTGTCAATTACTACCTTCTTTCTTTTGTCTATGTTGTACAGTGTTTATATACGCACGTCACTTGCTTACTTGATTACTGTATAATTCCACATTACAAAAAATACAGCATACCCAATTTGTTGTGCACTCCAACTCTGGAAACCGCGCGACAAATTTGGTAAGTGCGCAGTAAATGGCACACGTTTGTCAGGCGACATCGATAGGTTTACGAAATGCGAAATATACAACCTGAATACCTTGTCACAACTAGAATAGAAAACGACGTACTGATAGCATATATTGACACAAATATCACATCGGTAAACTCTTCACCACACAATTGTTGACTTCGGTTTATACGGTTGTTGAAGATGCTTGCCTCGAGCTAGCGAAACACGTGTCACCGATTTTATGTGTGGTAAGGAGTTTACCGATGTGATATTTGTGTCAGTAAATTATACCACAGTCCTTGCAATCACCTTTATTGATAGCATATATGTTTCGCGGGGTCACCCAAATGCCGATACGGATAAGTCACGGATGGCATCGAATCAATTATCTACCGCAATAGATCTTGGAGTCCTCCACCAAAACATATTTCCTGCATTTGCATCCTTAAATACTTTGTAATTCAAGCAGTATTCTATTTTGTAGATATTAACTAGGGACTCCTTCTTTTCATCCATTTATTGCTTTTACCTATACAAGTGGAAAGGCAAAATTGAAAACATTGCTGTAGTCACCGCACTGCCCTATCTTTCTTGCATCCTACTTTATTGATAATAGACTTCTTAGTAGTATTATAAGCACGTAAAGACATTAACTAGCCTATTTCCAACAATAAAATACTTGAAGATATTGAAAGCAGCCAAAGATTTGAAGTAAATGTGAACCTTGATTTGGTTTTATACTTCGGAAACTGTGATATTGAAATATAACTTTTGAATATTTGTCGATGTTAGCTCTGCGAGGTCCGTTTTCTCCTTTCTTACATACAATCAGCGCTATGTAACTACTGGGCCAGCACTAGCAGTTTCGCCGTCCCGAGCAAAAAAGTAAAATGCCGCGTGGTTTAATCATTTTCTCCACGAATTAGTTAATTGTAATGTATTTCCCTCAACCCTGCTGTTAGATTAAGCCCATTTGGTCCAATATTTCGCACGTTATCTTTATAACTTTTAAATAGTATTACATATTCCTTTGAGATTTCGGCCCCGTGTTTTTTTTTCTTTAACAACGTTGTATCCATAATTTCAAGTGCCTGACATAAAACCGGACTGAAAATAATAGAAACTCATTTATCTTGGATTACAGTCCATTTGGTCCAGTGTATATTTTTATTTGATTGAAATCAAAATACTAAACTTTTGCGCTTATTTTCAAAAATGTGATTTTATTGATTTTTTTATTACATGCTGAACAAAATATTTTTCGGTTAGTTTTGCAAGTTAACCTGCCGCAAATGGAGCATTTTATATCAGATTTAGACTTGCAGCAAGAACAAATTCCACGTTTTCTAGCCGCCAATTTAGAAGTAGCGTTACTTGAAGAACTCGCTGAAATTGCAGATTATGTCTGTATTTCAGTCAATAGCTGTGCTGAGAACTGTTGCTGAGGTAATCTACTCCGTTTTATCATATGCGCCTTAGCCAAAGAAAGTGCTAGTTTCCTCAAAAACTCTGGTATTCTGCAATTTCGATCGGCTGCGGTATATATCAAAGCGGATATATCTAGCATATTTACAAATACAATGTTAGGCCATCGATTTGTTTTATCTTTTGTGGTATAGGAGCCAATCATTTGGTCAGTAGTATCTACGCCTCCTATGAGAAACAAAACAAAAGAAACTGTAGACGAACAACAAAATATCACAACTTTTGTCGAATTGTAATAAGAAACAATCTCCCGTTTTTTCTTCGACCCACTCTCATCAACTTCAACTGTTCTCTGCATTGTACTAATCAATATCGTTGCTTTGTTTATGTGGCTGTTGTATGATACTAATGTTACAATGTCACAGAAAGCAAATATAGACTTATATAGTGGGATTTTTTTGCATTCAGCAACTTCGGGGGAATGAATGTTTCACTTTTAAGTACCTACTGTTCTCACATATGTAAGTTTTTTCCAATTAATTTCTTTATCAAATCAAAGTTGAAAAGAAGTTGTCACCTGTTGTATTTTGCCCTTTCAAGCCTTTCGTCAACCCCAATACAACGCATTGTTCTTGGTTTTGTTCAGGTTTTGCATTTTTAGCTTTTCCAAGATATAGCTGTATCTTGCAGACGTAGCCCGACTTTGAATCCACCGATCACGAAAATTTGAAACCATATTTTGCAGGTTTTGATAGCATAAACTGTGGAACATGGAAAAGGAACATCGTCCCCTGAATCCAACAAGTTGCTCGTCAACAGTGACATTTTCGTGGCAGTTGTAAACATTGGAAGGAGTTGCCAACGCTTCCACAGTTCACGAATAGAGGATGAGAAATTCCGCATGGCACGATCCATAATAATATTTATTAATGGTATTATCGAGGTATTCAATCAAATTAGATATAAAATATTGGATTAAATTTTCATTTTTAATAAAACATGTAGTATGGACTAAATGGTATCTTAATCTAGGATTCGTATATTTCTTTCAATCTAACAGCAGTGTTAAGACAAACTACAATGACGGTCGATCTTTTTGGCCGTCGTGAAAGTGTGGTACGTCATACATATATTTAGAACAAAAATGGGGAAATATTGACCTTTCAGCACTTGCCCTCACCTCTATCCGTATTTCTCGCTATTGTCCGGTGGCCGCTACCGCTATGTACTGAACTTCGCAATGAATAGTCGCGGAGCGTACATACCCTCAGTCGCGCTGTAGTGCTCTTTTCATGGCTCTATTATCACTTGCGGTATATCAAAATTCCCCATTAGCTCTGTTCTGTAGGTCCAATCGGAGGTTTCTTTAACATCGGAATGAATTACTATTATTTACAATTCATTCAATACATGAAACATATAACGTAACTACAATAAAGGTGCGACAACAATAATTTCCCTTAGAACACAAGGAATATAAGTACCGAACCAAAGTACCAAATATAAATAAATAGCGGAACATTGGAAACTTGTAATGAACCAGTTGCGTGGAGTACCCTGTTCTTAACACCACTTGTTGAGCCGAAATTTTAATGAGGTAAAATCCCTAGCAAACGACTAACTCTAAATATACTTCACAATTACTGCTGTACCACATTATTTGAATCGAATAGCTTTTGCTTAATCATGAATCATGTTCAAACGTTTGCTCTTCTCCACCATTAACGGTCCTTTGTTTTTAATTTGCATTCTCACAAACCGAATTCATTTGACCTTCCTTGAACTCCTACCGGCGAAAACACAAGTGTCTTGTAAAACTGGCTGATCAGAACTTTAGGTTCTCTTTTTCTGTTATTCAAGCAGATTTACACCGCGTTCAAACTGTCTACATGTTCCCCATCGCTTTCTGCCATGCGACTTGATTAGGTCTCATTTCTCTCTCCTCTTTTAAGTTTATAAGATTAATCGACACCTGTTTCCATTTAGTGCCTCTTTTGAATTTCTTTCAATTTTAAAATAACGTAGTACTGTAATACATAAACAACTATCTACTTGCACTACATCACTACTATAAATTGACGTATCTCAACAAAAATTAATATTAAAGTAGCATTCTACATACTTAACTAAATGATTATTAACTTAAATATATAAGAATACTGTTTTGAGCAACGGGTTGTCACTTAGCCAATGGAATTTTACGAACACTACTCCAGTCATAACTAAAAGCTGGAATTAGAAGTCACAATTAGTCTAAGTAATATTGTATATATAATATTTTCAGAGGGCAAAAAGAAAACTAAACTTAGTTAATGTGCTTATATATTAACAGTTTCTCTTGTCCTTTATATTTTATTGCGATTTTATTTGATATTAAAACAGAAATATTTTTTAAGTTTGAATGTAAAATAATAAAACGTGTTCATGACACGCTCATAAACATTTTTGTTACAATTCCACTCACTTAGTTTGTTTACTACATTTGGCTGCTAATGGATTCCGCTACAGATTTAAATTAATTGGGTATATACTCTTGAGTAGGTTAATAGTCCCAAAAATCGATTGACTGAAAATTGAAAAAAATAACGAATAATATCAAAAGAATTAGAATCTTATTTATTACAATATGATAAGAAGAAATAATGGATGCTTAACTCTCTAACTCTCTCTACTTCTTCTCATTATTTAAGGGGTAAGGCCACAGTAGAATTTTCAAAAATCACCGACTTTGAGCGTATGACGTAAGCCCACCTCTGGCACGGCCAGAGAGTACCTGAGCGCGCTGTTCCACGGCTCTGGATTTTCGGAGATATATCGTTAGGTATGACCAACCATCCGTCGGTAAATTTAATGAATTATATGGAGGACACTCCTTGTACAAAAATACAAAAAGAAACTGCGAATGTCAAGTAGTTCGTGTTATATTGATACTAACGCCGAACTTGGCTACAGATTCATAAATTTCGTATCTGTTATGAACGCAATTGCTCAAGTGCTTGTTTGCAAAAAGTGCGGAGGAGACCCCACGTGGTTTGGGTTTTAAAAACGTGATTTCTTGTGAAATAACTGAAATACCTAATTGCCCTTGTGTGAAAAATGAGTATAAAATTAATCGAGAAAAGCAGAAGGAGAGGAAATCTTGCCTTGGAGGAGCAACTTTAACGAGCTGGCATCGCAGAATAACAGTAAAAAAGTCAGTTGCATCTTCTAAATTGAACAACAAGAAAGTTATATGTAAAACTTTAAACGCGTTTTTCTCGAAACAGCTTTTTCCAATTGGCGTGACAAATAACTGCAACAATTTTCACCCGATTTATTTCCAATTTAAATCTTATGTTCCTAATTGCATTTCGCATAGAAGTACGTACGCAATTTGTGATTAATCGAAAAGTTTTGATTTTATGAGCAGTTTTATACGAATTTTTCACTGCACAACTTCTTAATAAAACAATATTTTTCAAATTCCATACGTACTTCTCTAGGTATTCTAACGTAGATTGACGAGAATTTTTGTTTTTTGCTCTACGACAAAAATTGTGGACGCTAAATGTCACGCCGCAGAGCGCCTAAAAAAGATAACAAAAGAAAGTATTAGTAGTCAGCCATTTTGTACATCGAAGAAAAACAAAAATTAATTCTCTCTAACAGCTTGATATTCATACTAAATAGATATGTAATTAGTTTTATGAGTGAATCACTTTTTCGTACGAAAAAAATTGTTAAATTCACACGTGATTTTATACCCGTTACAGTGGCCTAACCCCTTCATATTTCACATTTTCGTATCCTAGGTGTATTGGAATCGTCAGTTGCTAGTTCCTCACAGAAATAACAACATAAAACAGCAACTATGACAACGACAACACCGGTGGTTTACCATTAAGTATTCATTTAAATGAAATAAGAGCATTCATTTAAATGGAATAACAGCATTTTCCAATTAGATAATTTAATTTTCATCGACAGGTTTTTCAACATCCACCAACATTCCATTAGCATTTTGGGTATTAGCAATTTTAAGGTCTTATATTAATGTCCGTAACTTGTGTTTTCTTTCATAATTTAGCATCGTATTTAGAGACGTAGTAATGGTATATAATCTAGTCATTCATGGATAAACGCGAGAAACATCATATTGAGTACCTACATTACTTACAAATGCAAGACCAGTTGTTAGGATGTTTAATGCTCATATTAACCTATCAACGCTCATATTTATTCACGGCGGTGTAATAGCAATTCGTTGCGCTGAAAAAGGTTATCAGTCATTTTCAGTGCTATATCTAACAAGTCTTTCTGCTACCGTAGTGATAAACATTCGCCATAAACTTTGACACATCTACAACAAATTAAAGTTGCTTCAGACTATTACGCCAAAGTCATCTCATTTTATTAATATCGAAACATCTTAATGACTCGAGAACTAGTCAGGCTTGAATGAGCGCTATTCAGCTTAAAAATCATTATTTACACATCAAGTCCAAGCAAATAAAAATTAATACACAAGTAATAGACGTTACATAGACATGAGTGTAATAAATAGTTATACATTTATTCGATATTTCTTAGATAGTGGTGGCCACTCCATTCGAATAGAAAAGAGATTGAGTTTTGAAGTTTGTTACGACATCCTTCGGCAAACATTCTCGCAGTAACTATTTCGTCGCGTCGTCTTAAATAGACTTCATTTTTCCTAAACCAAGAACTTTATCGCACAGGTTTATGAAATATTTTCCGTCTCCTCAAATAAGGCTGGATGGTATTGAATTTACAGGATTATCATTCTGAGAAATATTTTGATGCATTCGAAAATAGACGGTTGTGAAGATGCTTGCCCCGAAAAAACGTGTCATCAAGTTAAATTAAATAATTGGGTGGTAGATTTCTATAAACTTTGTCTTTCAGGTGGTCCCATGAAAAGATGTCACAAGGAGTCAGGTCTGGAGACCGTAGTAGCTATTGCACAAAACCCCCGAGCCTATCCAACAGCTCGGAAAAACTTTATCTAAATGCTTCCGTACATTTAACTGATAATGAAGTGGTGTCTCATATTGTTGTTAGAGAAGAGGGCTCTGCAAGACGGAATTATGTATTGTTGTAGTAACAGTAGATAACGATCACTAGTAAGGCTCCCAGGAATAAAAAAGGGTGTGATCATTTGATCACAACAAATCCTCGCCCACACATTAAGTTTCTCTGGCATTTGCGTATGAGTTTCTATCACCCAGGGCAGATTGTCAGCAGCCTAATACCCACAATTGTGTCTATTTACTCTTCCATTTAGACAAACAGTGGCTACTCCATCATATTACGACATTAGATTTATCGCTCTTCTTCTTTAACGTGACCCGTTTTTCTAAAACGCTTTTTAAGGTTTTACTAACAAGCGACCGAGTGAGTGGTTGTCGATTTGGTAAAACTTTATTGAGTAGAGCACACCCATTCTGTGAGGTTCTCATACAGTCGTCATAATCAACCGTCGTTAAAAAGATAATCCATTCCTTTTCTGTTAAAAAGAAAAATATCTTATAATAGCAATTATTTCTACAAATTTTTAACAGTAACACACTATGATTACAAATAACTAAGGTAGGGGGTGACAAACTAGGTAGCTCCTCATTTGCTTAGGTACTTCTTTATAGCATTCTACTTACACAAGCCCTTTCTTTAATAAAACCTCAAACATCTCGAACAAATTTAACTTTATAACATTATACCTTGGTATCATTTAAAGAGTCTCATCAAAAGTAATGTTAGAAACTGAATATATATATATATATATATATATATATTGTTGCATCCAGAATATACGCAGGACATTATCACTTAAAGTGAAGTTGACAATAGTGATTGCAAGGACTGTGGCGTATTTATTGACACTATATCACATCGGTAAACTCCTCACCACAAAATTGTTTAATAATGAATTCGGTGACATGTGTTTCGCTAGCTCGGGGCAACCCTTATCACTACTGTAAGCCGAATGAAATGAAGTCAACACAAAAGTTTTTAAATAGCGACAAAATACATATATGCAAGATGTTAAATAACTTTTATATCAATCTCTTTTTACAATAATATAACGTCTGGGTATAGAATAATTTATACATTTTAGGCACGCGGTATATGTGTATGTATGTAACTACGTACAGGTGTCCCAAAAGTATCGCGCGGACGTATGAATATTTCGTTAGGTAAGATTTATTTCAGTAAAGTCTGTCAGAATTTTTCAACGAAGAATCTAACGCTAACCTCAAATTTGTATAGCTTTTTGTCAAGAAGTTCAAGGTTTCCAGTCGAACATCTACTTTGAACTATTTGCACTGAATTTGATTTGATCAGTTTAGCTACAGCAAGAAGAGGAATGGAGAAGAAACGCAAAGAAAAACAGAGTGGCGACGGTCCTCGCGCTAATCAAGCACCCCGAAACATGAGAGGCAAGAGGACTCACGCTAATCACTCTCCAAAAGGGAATACAATTTACGTCTACGTCGTTGTTTCTGGGTAATGCTGAAAGTAAATGAAATTTTAAAAAAATATTCAACCTTGACCGAATCCCTTAATCTAATTTTTCACTCTATCGTTTTCCGAACTAAAAAATAGAGGTTTCCAATTGCAAATTTACCAATCTGCTCTTAAGAATAGTGAGTAAATTCGATGATTTGTATAAACATGAAGGGAAAAATTATCCAGTAATAATAACTAACTTATTAAGTATGTAACTAACAATAAACTATGTGGAAGTCAGCAGGCCATTGCGGCGTCGATCATCTTTCGGTTGAAGTTTTTTAATTTGCTGGTTTGTTAGTTTATATGAGCTGAGAGTACTTTAGTAAATAAGTAGTAATAAGATTTAATTCCGTCATCCACAGAAGATACCTAGGTTGTTAGATGTTCGTACATATGAGAGTTCAATTACGAAATTCGGCCATAATGTACTACTACGCACAATTTTTCCACGGCGGGCTTGCCGAGTGCGCGATTGTAGCTACTACAGGAGTTTGTGGCAAAACAAGTTGTCTACTTCTGTAGAATCAAATAGCTGCAAAAATGAGGAATTAGTACATTATGGCCGAATTTCGTAATTGAACTCTCATATGTACGAACATTTAACACCCGGGCTTATATAGAGTTTCTATAAAAATGAAAACTACTTCACACAGTCGCACTGATGAGCGGTATGACCGCGAAACGCGCGTCTGCGAATAGTGAAAGTAGTTTTCTAATTAAGCACAATACCTAGGTTGTTGTGTATAGAGTTGCTCAGTTTGCGCCAACAGTACTACAACTATCGGAAATGACTGTACTACAATAAAATAAGGTCGCAGTATACGAATACAGATAGAGTGAAGCTGCTTCATAGTGTACATTGAAACTGAGAACGCATATGCCGATGTTATTTTATTGTACTACAGCCGTTTCGGATAGTTGTAGTATTGTTGGCGCAAACTGAGCAAATCTAGATGTGTATCATCTTATTGGTGATACACCGGGGGCATTCTTGACCAGTCAGAGTTTTTAATTGGTCTTTTTGGATTGTTGTTCCCCATAGCTCCACATTTATAGATTAGTAGTGTGTTTCTTGAGTGGTGCTTATTAAAATGGAATATAAATTTCTTAATGCTCCCGCTACTTTCATCCAATTACCAATTACGTGTAATTTGTAATTGATGAACTACAATTACCAATTACATGTAATTTGTATTTGGCGATTGCCAATTACTAATTACATGTAATGGGTAAAATGTAATTGAAATTTAGTGTAATTGATGAAAATAATGTAATGATTACTTTTAAAGTATTTATTAAAAGAAATACAATGATTTCAAAAATCTTCCATTACATAATATATAAAAAAATAGAAAAAATGCCAACTGAAACTAAATATCCTATTTTCAAAAAATAACATAACGTTTCAATTCATTTCAAGGTTCTCTGATTTCAAGTTCACGCCTCTTTTCTATACCCTCTCTATTTCACCATCACATAATGGATGCGGCCAGTGACAGTAGAGCCGAGAACATTATTCCATTTTTTTTTCTTTCGATATATTCAATGTTTCAGTGAATGAACCACTTTTAAAAATTCCTTTAAGTGAAGGAAACAAATGAAAATGCAATTACCATTTCTGTAATTAGAATAACTTTTTTGCCAATTACATCCAATTACTTTGCCAATTACATCCAATTACTTTGCCAATTACCAATTGCATGTAATTGATAATTGATATTTTCCAATTACTAATTACACTAATTGGTAATTGGTAAAAGCCAATTAGCAATTACTTGTTATTGTAATTGGTAATTGAGAATTGCCAATTACAATATGTCATTTAATTTGTAATTGGCAAAATTCAATTACAATTACCAGTAATTGGAAATTGGTATTTCTTAATTACCCAAGTCTGGTATGGATAATGCGCGCTGTAGATTGAGCTATTTTATTCAGTAAAAATAGTAGTAGTATTTTTCGTAAGATTGGAGTTGATTTTTTATTGTTAAATTGCGCTGAATGTATGAATTGTGGTATCACCATTTATTATCATGAAATTTGAATGTATCATGTTGAATAATATGAATCCCAGCGCCAACTCTAAGGAATTTGATATTCTTCAGGTGAAGTTTTGTTTATTCTTGCTCTAGCATTGTGCGTCAAATATAGGAATGCGCCTCAAGGTCAAGTATGCACTAGCACAACGTAAATTTCAACAGCACACCTCATTTAGTATTGGTTGTTATCATGTGAACATCAAGTATAGCTACTGTATTCGATGTTCACATGATCATAACCATCACGTAACGCTGTGAAAACTTACATATTGCCAGTACACATCTGACCTTAAGGCGCGTTCCTATATTTGACTCGCTGTAGTAGACGCACCTTAACTCCGGTCCAGATAATCCCTTATTATAATCCCACACCTTAACTCCGGTCTAAGAAAATTTTACCCGATGATAAGACGCACCTTAACTCCGGTCCAGATAATCCTTTAATTGAATGTAACCATAGAGATTCATATGTAAAACAAAATACTCATTTTTAAAACACATTTATTGACATATTTACTGAAACGCAAAACGTCTTGGTACAAATTACTTAAAGAGCAATTTCTGCATATTTATGTTGCCGAAGCTACATACGTCGGGGAATCACCGGAATAGTTGAACCAATGTATTGTGGCGACTAAACGAGCACATAAAACGCTAACGCTTAGCGAAAAACAAGACATTTTGAAGTAATCAAACAGTGGTGCAAGTGGAAAATCGTTGGCTGTAAAGTATGGCGTTGGTGCAGCAACAATTTTAAACATTAAAAGCAAAAAGGATAAAATAGTAGGGTATGTAGTTTATTTGTTTATTATCAACACCGAAACGCGAAAAAACTCTGCGCAATTCAGATTACCCCCTAATGGAAACAGAGCTTTATAAATGGTTCTTGTCACAAAGAGAAAGACACGCGAACGTAACCACCACTGTTATAAGCGAAAAGGCTATACATATTTATGCCAAACATTACAATGATAACAAGTTTATTGCAAGTTAGGGGTGGCTTAACCGATTTAAAGAAAGGCATGACATTCGCAGACTAAAAGTATGTGGGGAAAAGCTGTCAAGCGATCCTACATTGGTTCAGCCTTTTCTGAAAAAATTACGGAAAATATGAACGAATTTAAGCTATTACCTAACCAGATATACAATGCTGACGATTCAGCATTATTTTGGAAGCTACTACCAGATCATACATTAGTACACGGTAAAGAAACCTCAGCGCCAGGGCGAAAAACCTCCAAAGAGAAAGTAGCTTTTCTCGCTTGTGCCAATGGCGTGGTACTCATAAACTACCACTGATGGTTATTGGCAAAGCTAGAAATCCTAGAGCTTTTAAAAGCGCTAATATTCCAGTTGAGTACCATTCAACGAAGAATGAGTGGATGATATCCGCATTATACACACATCTTTTGTCAAACAAGTAAGAATGTTTCAAAAAGTGAACATTCTTAATGGGAAGGCGCTGTTATTAATCGACGATGCTTCCAGTCACGTTTCAGAGGCGCAGTTGAGAAGCGATGATGGTGAAATTAAAACAATGTTTTTGCCGCCTAATTGCACCCCGTTACTTCAGCCAATGGATGAAAATGCCATACGGCTAACACAGCTTTATTATCGAAAAAGTCTTTTGGTCCACATTCTGGCTGACGACGACGACATTTCGAACGCCCTTAAAAATATTAATCTGAAGGATGTAGTCTTCTCTCTCTCTCGTTCTTGGGAGAACGTGTCAACTAATGCAATAAATAACTGCTCGAAGAAAATATTTTGTTATTCGTCTGTTAATGCTTCCGCGGCAACATCTGAAGATGACCCAGATGATGATCTTCCATTAACTGCAGTGAAGGAAAAGCTACTTTCTGAAGACAATCAGCAAGAACTTACTGAAATCAGAAACATGTTGCAACAAATTTCGTGTGATAATCATCAGCATTACGAAACTGAACTTAACGAATTGATTGATGGAGATGACATCCTTTTACCTCTACATAGTGATTCTAATGATAGTGTTTCAAATGTTGAAACAGTTATAGATGAACCAAACGTGAAACATAAAGAAGCAATCTGCAGTTTTAACACTTGTACAAAATGGGCTGAAGAAAATGGAGCCGAATTAGGAACACTACACACACTTAGGTTGAGAACCAGCAATGAAAGCAAAACAATTGAAATGTCGACAAGCAAAAATTACAAACTTCTTTAACTAAACTATTTAATGTTTTACAATCTGTTTTCCTGCTAGTGATGCTTTAAGATGTTATGATACTTAACTACAACTTATGCATTATGTACTAATGTACTTTTTTTTTTTTTTTGAAAATCTATTTATGTCTTTATTTTTTTATTTTGACAGATGCAATAAATGTTTAACAGTCTAAAACGCAATTCTTAAATTATTTTAATGATGACTCAGTAATCCGAATTTTTCGATTATCCGAATCGTCCATGTTTTAATTAATTCGGGTTAGCGAGTTCCCACTGTATGTAGTATATTGAACATTAAAGTCCTCGGCTACATAGAACCGGACTATTTTCAGATGAAGTCCAGATATAGTCCCCAGAGTACTGACAATTTTAGACACTCGCATACGATGTACAAATCAAATCAATAGGCGATCCCTTAACGTGACATATGACTAAATTACTGTTTAGCTATTCAACCTCACTTGTAGGTTTAACGATTGTAGTCTATATGTTTTCATATTATAAATATAATGTTCTACAGGTGCTTTTTTCCGTAAAGTAATGCGGCTATGATGTTTTCCTTGTTTTTCTAAAAACAATTCTATCGTCGGCAAATATTTATTTCAATTTCATAATGTTCTATAGAATTTATGAGAAGCATTGCGACGTTCGTATTGTGAATTGTATTGTAAGTCAAAAATTTTTATGATTCCAATAATGGAGAATCCGAATGCCCTATTGAAGGATGCACCATCAATTAGCGATAAGATTAACTTTTCTCAAATAATGTATGTTATGGATTAGATTTTAATTTTAAGCGGAAACATGCTGCTGATTTGTCTCGACACTGACAATTTAACCATGCTAATCAATATACTACGGTTGTCGTACAAAAAGAAAATTCCAAGAATGTAAAGTTAAAGAAGTGTGCTCCTATATCCAATTCATTAACTATCTATCTACGTATATCTACACAATCACTCCTAGTTACGTGCGCTGAGTTAGTTACGGAAACCTGTGACCCATTAATATCAGACGCTGGGTTCAGAAAATGACTGTTATATAAACGACTATAAAACGACTGTTAGGTGTTTTCCCAGACATTAATATAACAAATATTTGGAGAGCTATTACAAGGAAAAGCCACACAAATAAGGAATAAAATAAAAGCTGTAGTTCAAAATAAGTTTCTTAGCCCTAAAATTGATGATGTAACAAGCCAATCCAGATATTTTCTTTTCTTCGATGATTTCGCATTAAGTAAGGTATATCCTACACCGAATGGATTAAACAGTACCATATACAAATAACCGTTTCTGTACATGGCTTAGATAGAGGTTACAATCCCTGGTTTAAGTAACCTTGTCTCTTAAGTCCCTCAAAAATATCAGAGCATGTATTATGATAATACCGCGACTATTGGATGAAGTATTTTCTTGTGTAACATTAGTTTTGTCCATGCTAGGTCATTTTACCGGAACACATTGCTATTGTGTTGTGCAAATAGTAGATCATGTGCATTTAATACTTTTTCTTTCGCAATATTTAGTGCGTAACAAGTATCGTTTAGTTTAGTTTCAATAGCTTATGCAATTAGACTATCTTAATTTATCATTTCAATAAAGTTTTAAAAACCTAGAATTATCGTCAACTTGCTAATTCCCGGAGTTTAAAGTAATATTAGAAGGTGTTACAACTCTATCACAACAAATTTGTGTCACCCGATGAATTAAATTAAAGTAAAATAAACTGTTGTGGAAATTCATATCCGTAATTTACTATAGCTTTGGATGTCCATCAATGGCAGTTACTTTCATCAAATAAAAATATAATTAATAAATAGGAACATACGTGGAAATTAGTCCGCATATTATCACATGCATTGAAATCGGGATACATGCGATACTTTATTCTTTACGATATTAGGAATTCCAAGAATGGGCTATGGTCGCAACGGAACTCTCGCTAATTCCTATCCGGCAAGGTTGTCAACCTCTTTGTTGCCAAGGATTCCGCTAACACAGGTCAGAGGTGATAAACAACCCAACCAACGACAGTAAAAGGATCACAAATAAAGTGTTCACTGCGAACAAAATTACAGACTCTATTAATGGTTTTAGGCCGTTCAAATCCGCAGGTCGGAATAGCATATTTTCCGCTCTACTGCTACGTAGAATAAGGTAAATTCTTCCCGGTCTAATAAATATCTTTAGGATAAGCTATTCATTAAGCTACATACCTAAAGCCTGGAGGACGATAAATGTGATCTTTATTCGAAAGCCTTTTTTTTTTTTTTTTTTCCGGAGGAGAGGGAAAATCTTGCATAAGACTTCCACAACTAGTTGGTGTTGTTGTGGCTTGTGTCAGATTCTTACTGACTAAACCTCTCCCCCTTTTGCCTCCCTCATCACACTGGTATCGCTCTCGCATTTCTTCAGTGAGATGAGTTGTCTAGGTTACCGCTGCTGTTTCTCTTTAGTTTCTATGATGGTTCGGACAGCACTATAAGCATGATTCCATTCTGTTTCGGTTGCGAGTAGACTATCCATCATGTTTTGGCTGTTAAATATTTTGCCTGTTTTAGTCCTATATGCTATCCGCACGCTTTCCCACCTAGGACACAAGAAGAGGGTGTGCTCCACATCGTCGACCTCTCCGCAGTCATCACACCGGTCCGTTGCAGATCTTGTTCTCTCATAAAGGTACTTGCGGAAGCATCCATGTCCAGATAGCGCCTGGGTCAGGTAGTAATCCACCTCTCCATGGGGTCTATCCACCCATATTTCTACATTCGGTATTATGCGCCTTGTCCACCGGCCGTACTTTCCGTCCCTCCATTTGTCTTGCCATCTTTTCATCGTATTGGATCGCGCTAAGGTCTTCGGCGTGCCATCATATCTCTCCTTACGTTCTTTATTAGTAGCTCAATAGGCGGCAGTCCTGCGATGACTCCAATTGCTTCTGCATATACTGTTCTATATGCGCTGCATATTCTAATGCCAAGAAGTCTTTGTATCCTCGTCAACTTTATGACAAGCTTCTTATTGCCAGTTCCTCTGTGCCATATAGGTGCCGCATACAGTATCGCAGAATGTACCACGCTAGCCAGGACTTTTCGTTTTGAGGCTCTCGGTCCCCTAACATTGGGCATGAGGCCCGACAGCGCACCGATGGTTCGCTCAGCTTTACGAACCGAGTAGTTGACGTGGGTAGCAAAACGTACATTTGGTGTCCAGCCAGACTCTAAATACTTAATTTCTTTGCTCAGCGGCACCGTAGCTTTTTGCACCCTGAACTCTACGAGAGACACCCTCCGTTTGGTAGTGAGTAGTACGGCTTCGGTCTTTTCTGGCGCCAGCTGGAGCTTCCTGCGGCCCATCCACCCAATGATTCGCATAATGGCCGTATTGGCAATGTTCATTAGCGTTAATTCGTCTCCGGCCACCACCACCAAGGCGATATCGTCTGCAAAACCCACCAGTTTGGTACCATCGGGTAATTTCATACGTAACAGGTCATCGTACATTACATTCCATAGCGTGGGACCCAGCACTGATCCCTGTGGTACCCCACTGCTTATGTCCATGTCAAAGGACAGTTCCTCTGCTTCCATTATGATACATTTCTCGGAGAGATAAGAGGCAATAATTCTTATCAGGCCTTCATCAATTGTCCTTGCTCTTAGTTCCTCTAGTATCAATTGCCAGGAGGCGCTATTGAAGGCGTTCCTGACGTCCAGCGTAATCATCGCGCACAACCTCCTCCATCGATGCGAGAAGGCTGCAGCCGCCCCCGCAACCTGTAGAACCGCCTCAACAGCGTCAACCGTTTGGCGGCCCTCCCTGAAACAATACTGTTGTTCCGACAGTCCTCCGGTTCTCACCAGTTCTGACTTAAGTCTGGCTAGTATCAGCTGCTCATACAGTTTTCCCTCCACGTCTAGCAGGCATATAGGTCTAAAGGCCTCGGGGTTGTCGATCGATTTCTCTCCCTTCCTTATGAGCACTAATTTGGCTCTTTCCAGCTTGCTGGAAATTCTCCTCGACATGTCAGCTCGTTCAGCACCTCCAGGACATATTTTGGCCGGTCTGCTGCTAGTTGCTTTAGGATTTCGGTCGGTATGTTTCTAGGGCCTGGTGCTTTATTGTTCTTCAGGCGGCTACAGGCAACCCGCAATTCTTCCAATGTAAAACTCGAGAATGTTGCTTCAGCTTTACATGTAAAGGTGGTCCTCTGGTGGATAGGAAACAAGTGCCTCGCTATTTCTGCCGTTTTTGATATAGTTAGTGCCTGCTTGGGGGGATATCCAATCAATCCTTTCATGACTATTTTGTAGCCATCGCCCCATATGTCGCTATCAATGCTCTCACACAGGTCATTCCACTTGGCTCTCTTAGCTGTTTTAATCTGGTTTTTAAGCACTTTCTTGCTTTCCTTGTATTCTTCCCATAGCCGATCACAGACTAGGGGTAGGCTTCTTCTCCGATTTCTGGTATATTGCCTTCTTCTATGTACGCATTCTCTGCGAAGCTCAGCTATTTCCTGCGACCACCAATACACTGGCTTCCCTCTCGCTGCTGACTTCCTCTCTTGGCATCGCCCTGTCACAAATCTTTACTAGCTCGTTTGAAAATTCGTTCCCTGGCGTTGTGGTTTCCTTGTATCTCAAACCGGCAAAGGCTTGCTTCAGCTTTTGTAGGTCTAGCTTTCTCAACTGCCACCCCTTGTCTTCCAGCCTACGCTTAGTTGTCTTTATGACGTCTTCTACTTCAAAGAATATGTAGCTGTGGTCACTTAATGACTCCTCGTCGCTTACATGCCATTTCCCGATTTTGGTCTTGACGTCTTTCGTCGCGAGCGTTAGATCCAAGATTGAGGATTGATCTCGTCTTCGGAAGGTAGGTTTGTTCCCTTCGTTTACTATAGCTAGGTCATTGGCAGCTATCCATTCCGTTACTATTTGACCTCTGTTGTCCGTGTTTTCCATGCCCCATTGTGGTGATTTCGCATTAAAGTCTCCAGTTATTCGAAAGACTGGAAAGCGACAATCTGATTGACCTAACTTCCTTTGTCCACCTTTACACAGAAACTAATTTGCCTATCAAGAAGCAAATCCGCCAATGATTTCTTCATCACTAAAGTTGCTCAATTTGCACCAACAGTATTACAACTATCTGAAGCGACTGTACTAGTATAGCAACGTTGAGTTGTACGAATATATAATATATAATAGTTTCAATGCATAGCATGAAGCCATCTCTATTCATCACTTACAATTAGTTAATGAGATATAAAACAACTTTGTAACGATCGTATCTGGACTGTTTTAATTTGTTACAATAATCATCAAATATCACCTTCTGATTAAATTTAAGAAGATTTAGTACCAGTTGATTTCTTCTTTGAAATTTGTTCTATCTTTTTTATCGTTATAGTATTTTTCCACATATTATTCCCCCGTCGTGGTCCAAATTTAATTCTAGTCTATTCATAAGATTCGAATGCCATCGTTATTTTAAATGTTTCTCTCAATTTTCTTGTCTTATGTGTCACAAGCTCGATGTCATCCGGCCCATACAAATAGCCAAAATGTTTATTCTTCCTGTTTCTCTGCCACTCCGCATTCAATGACTTCGAATGCTGGGGTCTACTACTTGTTCCCCGCTCCGAATCCAATAACTATTTCGTCTGTTTGGCTCCGGTCATTATGAATGCGGTAATCTTAATATTATTTCCTTTTATTGCAGGAATTTTGTAATTGTTACTTTTCACTATTTTTGGCCGCTGCTTGGGCTGCTCATTTAATCGCCCTGAATCCAATGGCTTTCGTGTTTTATTTTATTTCTGGTAACCCGAATCAACTGCCTTCTCATTTGTTTTGATGCCGTCATCTCCGCCGTTCTTTCTTCCGTCTATTCCAAAGCCGTTGCTCCGAACTCTGTTGCCTCCGCTATTTCTTTAATTGTTCTACATTCAGTAACAGATTTAAAGAAAATCAGATTGTCATTTCTAAAGCATTAAAACGCTGGAACGGATGCATTAGAATTACTTGGGAATCAAAAAAATGATGTTTAGGACTATCAGAGCACACATTTTGGCCCGGTATTTACAAAGAAATAGAAGATAATAACAAATTCAACGGTCACTGCGCAATGCCCCACATTACTTACTTATTATTACTTACATGTATGCAAATACAACGCAAAACAGTAAATTCAATTTGTAATTAATCTTATACTAGTCTCGTTGCTAGCGAAACAGCTATCACCGAATTTAATTAAATAATTGTGTGATTAGAACTTTACCTATTTTATATATCTAGTGTCACTATCCTCAAAAATTTTCATTAGAATATTAAGGGTTCACCAACTGCATTCGATCAGCAGTTCCCTTATTGGTTCTTTGCGAAAATTAATTTTGGAAAATATTTTCTTTTTTTTTTTTTGTTTGATTTAATGTGAACTTTCTTCTGCTTTAATTGAATGAATAAGTTGTGAAAAGTGCGGCATGTATATCGAGCATTTACTTTGTGTAGAGTATATAGAGGCAATGGTTATAAATATGGCTGAAAATGTTACTGGCCCGGGAGCTGTTTTGATAATTTTATTTGGCCCTTCAATTAAAAAGCATTGTGTCACACGCTGCTGCAAACAGTATGGGACTCGATATCTGTTTTACCGACCAAGCCGTTACTCATTCAGACATCATATAGTCTCCTTGAAGAAAACTATAGAAGCACTTTACATATTTAAAATCCACTGTTTAAAAAACCTAGTTAAAACTTCATAGAAAAGGAGGAGTCACTTGTGCATTTATGGTATTAATACCAAGATGGCATCTAACAACCGCTCGTTTGATGTCGTAGCAAAAGCCATGCATAAAGAGGATATTGAGCCTACAATAGTGAGTCGACAAATGACAACCACTATCAGCAATGTGTCGACAACTGTGTTCACAGTGTAAGATTGTCCCAAGGCGGGATTTTATCGCCACTGCTGTGGTCACTCATTGTTGATAAGTTTTATTCACTCTATATACTTGTCTGTTCAAAATATATCCAGAAGAAATAGACAGACATTCAGTTGTAACAGTAACAGTGATACACATAATTTTAACAAAATATACAAACCCCAACTCAAAATACCGTATTACCGATTGAACTACACAAAATTACATCGACTACTCCGAAAATATATAATAAAATATCACATCTTCATTCCTTGGCACTAACGCTCAGTGTAGCAATAAAAACTACTGGTGGAAAAAGCATTCTACAGTCTTGATGAAATTCTAGATTATTCTTTTGACCAGAGATTTGAACTGATACTTCTGTTGATATTGTTTTTTTGCTATTCACTTTTCTTAATACGCAATTATAACAACTAAATCTACGTTTCTACACGTTTTTGTAACTTATATGGGTAGACTTGTGAGTAGTTGTTATTAATACAAATTACTAATATGAATTCATGTGAAATGCTTATCTGGATAAAGGACACTTCGTAATTCAACATTACGCGGATAACCTAATTCTTATAATAAGAGACAGACACGACTGCAAGCTGTCTAATTGTATGCAAACTACCCTCCAACTTGTTAGCAACTGGTATTCAATAAAAAATTTTGAAAAAAATTACACTGACTTCCAATTAAAGGCCACAACCGAAAAAGCAGCATACAATAATTTTGCTCTAAGAAGAAAAAAATTATTTCTTATTTATTTTATTTCCATTATTTCTTACCTACAACGGATCAAATTTAACTTTCGGTAGTTGGCGCCAAATTATTTTCTTTCTATTCATAAGCAATCTTATACATTAATCAAATCTACATATATGCAAATCGGAATTATCGTTCTGTCACGTTTTGTTACCTGCATTCTGTATATATGTATTTATTACTGAAACGTATTTTTACTCAAGTTACATACCTGCAATCCAGTAAAAGCTCACGTCGACATTATTTTCATAAAAATTTGAGTCTCAAAATACAATTCAAAAGAAAGAATAACAATCATATACTACAATATTAATACGAAAACAATAAACTACCTGCGGTTTTCATGCAAACAAATAACACCTATGATTTGCCTTCTTTATTAAAACAACAGAAAACATTCCTTACAGGTTATCTCTAATAAAATATTATGATACTATACTATTACTATACTATTACTATACTATTACTATACTATTACTATACTATTACTATACTATTACTATACTATTACTATACTATTACTATACTACTAATATATGCTGCGATTATTTACGAATATCTTGGATATATCAATGGTTGGCGCCGACTCCCAAAAGTTAAATTTGATCCGTTCTAGGTAAGAAATAATGAAATAAAATAAATAAGAGATTATTATTTTCTTTTTAGAGCAAAATTCTTGTATGCTTGTATTTTCGGTTGTGGCCTTTAATTGGAAGTCGGTTTAATTTTTTTTTTTTCAAAAATTTTTTACTTCATACTTTTTACTGTTTTGTTTACGTTCATATTTTTAGTTTATAATGGGAAGAGCAACAAAGGCGGCCGCCCGTATGAAAAAAAAGTCGTAAATGGACATGTACATTGCATTTTTAATTCTTCGATTCCCTTGTCATTCAAAATTAACTTATTTGCTTTTCGCATAACCTATGAATAAATTAGATACCAATTTTGAATTGAACATATTTTATAATTAGAACAGGAAAAATAATAATACAGATTCACCTGTCGTAAACCCCAATTTCTGTATTAATCTTTTTCTTTGAATAAATAGGATTTACTAGAATTGAAGTATATATTTTTCATTTCTGTCCCCGAAACGTCAAATTATTTAATGCACAAATAACATTTACATGAAATATTTTTGTAGCAATTTCTTTTTTAAGTCGACTCTGTTCTCGTAATGCTAGCGAACATATTTTTTCGACGGTAAAATTGCCTATCGTTTACTTTATGTGACTTCCGATAACTGATTAAATAAAGAAACACTACCAACCCCTATGACATCACTTATAAGAATCTCCGCTTGTGATCGCTTGGTTGCACCTAATTCTTCGCGCCGGGCATCGCCTGCTTGTTGGGTTGCTAATACCGATATACCACTCATACAATAAGAAGTCGGTTATTGTTGGTTTTTTGTTAATATTAGCCCAGCACTAATTCGATATCGGCTCAAGATGATATGGGACCATTCTGTATGTACGCTCTATTAAATGCACCCAGAATCATGAAAATCGGTCAACCCGTTGAGTAGTTATGCGCGAACAAGCATAAAAGAACATACATGGCGAATTGATAACCTGCTCCTTTCTGGAAGTCGGTTAAAAACAGAGTCCGTTTACAAGGAGAGGAAAACTAAATTTAAAAGTTTCCACCTTAAACGGAACTCTCACTGAATTTTTGAAAGATTCAAATATCTTGGGATCAGCTTTAACAAAAGACGCAACTGGTAAAAACAAGTTGAAAAAACTTTTGGTAAAGCTGGTGAAAATCTGATCATGGTGCACACTCTTTTGGCAGAAAATGTGGCATGAGATCCATTATTATATACTAGTGTGGTAACATAAGATTTTAAAAATCAGTACCTGAGCTGTCCCATTGCTGCTATGGAAGCACTGCTTAATCCTCTACATCTATTTGGGAGGAAAGAGGCAGTATTACACACCCTAAAAATAGTGCAGTCAGTTAAACCAAGAGCAAGTGATTTTGTTGGACACTGTCCGGTGCTATGTGTTTAGGTCTCATGCTTATGCCCAGGAAGAACATACTCAAGACGTACGACTTGGAGACATCTTGCTAACAGTTTCTAAAACGAAGCAAGGGGTTGGAGTTGGGATATTTGGGCCCAGATTCCACCTGTAGCAATCCATGCCCCCTTTCCAACCATCTTCCAAGCGGATATTCACGTAATACATATCCGTGTCCAGAAGTGCATCAACAAGTAGTCCGAAAGGCAAGAATTTGTCTTTTCGCAGATGGTCGGCCACCGCTAAAAGCTCTCAAATAAGTTACGTTTGAGTCGAAATTTGACTGAGTCTGTAAACCATTGCTCACGCACATGACCAACAGAAAAGTAATCTTCATATGGCTGTTAAGACATGAAAGGTTTAAAGGTAAAGAAATCGCCGATAGCCTTGGTAAAGAAGGATCTGCGGAGCTTATTATGGTTAGCCCTAAGATTTTCTGTGCCACTGTAGTATTGCGTATGATTTCTGAAAAACAGTGGCGTATTTATTCAGTGAAAGGCTCTCTCGTAGTCGTACTCTATTTATACTAGCACCAGAACTTTTTCCAGTCTTTGATCCATCTGTATACCAAATCAGTCATCAGAGAGAAACTTTGGGTATCCTCTATGCTAAAGATTACGATCGAGATCTTTGACATTTAATAAACGGATTTCATACGGCGTGATCTCAGATCTAAAATAGGGTCCTCCAGACATTTCTATATTTTTCGTAGCCCGAATCAGACTTAAACCCCTTAAAACATTACTTCACTGAATTCCATAACGTAAATAGATAATGAAAAGGTATCCTATTCAATTCTGTGAAATCTCTATATTATTTTCAATATACTATACAAGTTACGAAGTTGAGAGAGGAATTCCCTTTTATTTTAACCTTTCTTTTCAGCAGTTTCTAATACACGCTTCCTCTACATTTTGGGGCAAGTGCGTGATCGGCTTTCCATTTTGCAATATAGAATTCCACAAGAATGAAACGAATATATTTTCTGATGATGTTCCATAATTTTTTATATTTCCATAAGTAGGAAAAGATATCTTAGATTCTTTTGATCTAAATCCCCATTACACTTATTCCAGCTCCAATCCAAGTTCTCAACTTTCTCTCCACAATTCATCCATATATTTTAGCTACTATATCAGTGAAATGCCTTAGGATTTATTGTATGTTTTAAAGTTAGCTTTTCCATAGAGTGGAATGATAATAGCGATTTTTCATGTTTATGATATTTTTCTTTCTTTCATAACAGATACCTTATTCCATTGTCATCTATGCACTTAATATGTTCAGATTCAATTCCAACAACTCTGCCCAGTTACAGCCTATCTACTGAGATTGTCCAGAAAGTAATTTGGTTTCTTCCTAACCGAGGATTTTCTTTACACTTAAGCCCCATGGTCATTACATATTTTGACAGCTGATATAGCAAGGCTTGCTTGTGAAAAAGTTCGATTGATTCTACACAGTTACTTTTGGTTGGTGTCCTATCAAGTATGGAAACTGAGAAGCAGCATTTTAGGTATATTTTGTATTTTTTACTATAGAAAAGGTAAAAATGCTGTTCAAGCAAGAAAAGAATGTGATGTGTATGGGGAAGATATATTGACAGCACGCCAGTGCCAAAACTGGTTTGCAAAATTTTGATTCGGTAATTTTAATGTTGAAGGTGCATAATGTTCTGGAAGACCAGTTGAAGCTGATAAAAACACAATTAAGGCATTAATTGGTACAAATCCACGCATAACTCGTGAGATTGCTGAAAGATTAAATTTATCGAATTCGTTCATGATCATGGTTGAATCTCAAAGCTCGACATATGGGTTCCTCATATTCTTACGGAAAGAAATTTGTGCCGTCGCGTTGACGTCTGTGATTTGCTTCTTAAAGGTCAAGAAAATTATTCATTTTTTAAGCGCATCATCACTGGGGACGAGGAATAGGTTGTCCACAACAATGTTTAACGCAAGAGATCTTGAAGTAAATAAGATGAACCGGCTCAAAGCACTTCATAAACCGGTGTTCGTCAAAAGAAGGTGATGCTATCTGTTCGGTGCGATTTCAAGAGAATCGTTATTTTTTGAGTTTCTACCGGACAACAAAACAATCAATTCTGAAGCGTACTGTCATCGGCTGGACAAATTGAATGATTCACTTAAACAGAAAAGAATAACTCATCGAAACTAGTTTTCAATTAATCTTGCATCATGTTATATACTGTTTACTTCAAAATTTAAAAAGTACACAAATTGGTGTATATAACATACAAACAAACATTTTAAGGATTTTTGGGAAATAATAATGAAAAAAATGTGGAATATAAAAAAATTATTAATATGTGTAATTATTACGAACCGCTTAAGTCTGCGCAGACATGAAACAATGTATACGTATGTAGGAAAGGCTACATATTTACACTACGACAAATTTTATATATTTAATATTTCTCTACAATCTTCCTGTGCCTGATTTGACACTTCTATACCTTTATAAATAGTCTCAATATATTATTAATAATCAATCTTATCAACGCAAATATGTGTACATTATTTTATTTAAAAGATTAAGTATATACATGTGTTGCACATGAGCTTCAGTTAATCTGAGTTTATGTGAAATTTTTATTATTGAGCGTTAGTCGACACACAATTAGTTGTCACTATGTGATCACCATGTAGTACCTGGCGCATTCAATTCGAATTGCAGTAAAGACCGACCCAATCTGGATATACTGGATGTATCCAAATTTCAGATACACACATAAATTGTTATCTTTACTATTTAAGTAAAATTACCTGCAATACGACTTTATACATGTCAATAATGTGCAAATTGTACTCTTAAGACTAAATAACGACACAAATTTAATTAGAGCCCGTTACGGCTTTTTTTCTTTCTTCTTATATGTATGTATATATGTAACATACATATGCACACATCAATGATTTTATTCCCTAAGTAACTACGATAATATTGTTGTAGTTAAACTGCCATATTCTACCATTTCAAAACCTTTGTTATAAAAGGTAAGTTGTATAAACGCATCTTTCAATGTTTTAGTTATTATAACATTGAATTTCGCGTTTTAGCGTTCATAGAATACAGTATGTGAAAGCATTTAGCAATAACTTGGCTACCACTCTGACCAGCCTGTTCAAGTAGATTTAGAACATTTTTTAGAACAGATTTTAATTTAGTAGAACACTGTTTCGTTTTATTACTTACTTTACTTATCCAAGCCTCTTCTATCGTTTAAGCATAGAGTTGAGTGAATTGAATCTGGCCAATTTATTATGAAATCTTTCCGTTTCTTCCTATCCCTTGTTGTAATCATTGTATTCTTCCAGTTTATTACCGAATAGTGTAACGATTTCATCGTCCCATGTCTTCTTGAGTGGTCTTCTCCATTTCTCTTTAGCTTTAGTTTTTTTATTAACATTATCTAATTTTTGAGATTGATATCAAAAAAATAATAATTTAAGTAAGCAGCATTCTAAACTGAGTACAATGAAATTAATTTCTTTATTTATTACTTGTACTATTTTTCCAGGAACTTTCTGAAGTTCTTCCTTAAATTCATCAACCAAGTGAAGAGACTCTGGTCACGGGAGTGATTCAGTCTCAAGAATAACAATAGTTTTATGATCAAATTCATAATTTGATCTAATGAAACAAAGTTCATGATGCAGTGGATTATTTTCTAAAATAGATTTGCAATTGCACCAATATTTTCCTCTTCAAAACTTAAAATAAGTTCTTTAATAGGGACAAAACTTTCAGCATAAAAACTAACAGCACGTAATTTTTCTCTAACTAACACTAACTACCTCCGAACCCTCAGAGAAGATTTTAAAAATATTTTCTTTACGTTACTAATTAAACTATTGACTATAGAAAATGAATTTCTAATATTTTCCGCCACTCTGTTTAAACCGTGTACTAAACACGTCACGTGAATTAAATTTGAACACAAAACTTGTTGTTGACCGGCTATGACCATGTATGTATGATGCAATATCGGAAATCATGAGCACAATTTTAGTAGTTGGAACAATGTCGGGAAGAAAAAAATTCAAGAAAGTTTCATTAATAAACCTAACCATTGTTACATGGTTAGTTTCTTCAATTACACAAATTCAATTCTACAAATATTTGTGATCTGGTATAAAATATGTAAAACTGTTATTTACAAGTTGCTTGATTTTATTAATTACGTCCTTATATATATTTGCAACATGCGTTTTCCTTAAAATACTTTCGTCAGGTACAGCATTTCTGCAATGCTTTTGCAAAACATTTTAAAATTTAGATTTTGCAACTTATGTATAAAGTGGGATATTATCAGAAATCAAAGCTTGGTTAATTCTGTAATAAATACTTGCTGCTCACTCTAATTTTTGGAGATGAATGTAAACCTGCTAATGACTGATCTTCAGATATTTGCACTAATTTTGATTGTCTCATTTTTTGTAACTTTCGTTTACGAAGGTCAGTCGTGAGATGTTGAGTAATTTGGGATTTTTGCTCACATGGAATCTATAAAAGAAGAAAATTATAGTAGAAACTGTATACATCCTTTTAGATATAAGATCATTTTCTTGATTCTGAAATTAAAGGAAAACCTTTTTATTAATGAAAATAATTTTATTCAACAATTCAAGGCAAGCTTTTGAACCATTGTATGTCAGACTAGAATTTGTAAATTAAACATGTAATTTGAATGAAATAAATAAAGTAAAATGGTTTTGTAAAATTATGAACTTACCATGTTACCGCACGCTTTGCAGAACACTTTTCCTTCATTCAAAAGTAATTCCGAAATGGTCTTGATCCAGGAGGCTACTAAATCGCTCTTCACTTTTGGCATTTTTGGATAACACTCGGTAACACTTCACCTTATTCGGTTTGTAAATGATAAAAATTTTTAAATGATAAATTCTGAAAGGCATTCACCTCGCTACCTAATTATTTTTAACCAGTCATCTTTATTTGTTTAATATCCGATTTTAATTCTTTGAAACCGTAACAAGATAATCTTTGCTCTTCGGTATTGAACATGATATTTCGTATGGAAGTTTAAAAGCAATTAACAATTTCTTATAAAAATGTCGAAAAGTAAATTTCTTGGAAAGAGCATTAATCCCTAATTAAGTAATATTTATTTTATTATATTTAACAAAACATTTCCCAGAAAATCGTCTACTGTTTTAATTCTTTATTATTTTTTATAAAAATAACGCGATTTTCAAACGGAAAAATATGTCTAATAATTGTAAATTTTCCACATATTCCAAATATTTTAACATATTTGAAATATGTTGAATAAGCCAATATATTCTAAATATGTAAAACTAAATAAGTGCTAAACGCTTTTATTTACCTTAATTCGTGTAGATCTTAAAGCGTTCAATTGTACCGTTGATAGTTATCGATATATAAAAAACATATATTCCGGTCTCTGATAATGATTGTATATTAAGTCTCAAAATGTTTAGATTGTTATTTAGCAATTTTGTTCTGTAAAAAAATTGTGGGTTTCTTTAACCAATTATTGCATATATTTTATCTATTAAGTGTTAGGATATTTAATATTGTATTAAATATGTATTTGGACATTTTGTAAATTAGAAAAAAATGTAGCCATATAGAGCGAAGATCAAAGTAGTTGAGTAAGAGTAGTGATAGAGAATGACAGTTTTGGGAATTGTGTGAAATAGATTATCATTATTAATCAAGCCGAAGCGTGATAATTGACAATAGAAGTTGTAAGGGTTATAGGTATAGGTAGAGAGGGAGAGTATCTATAACAATTCAGGTGTGGGGTGACATAAGATAGGCTAGCAGCAGTTATTATTGGAACGGCAACACGTACGAGTAAGAAACAAAATGGCGGAGTCTACTGCAGACAATTTAACGGCAGATTTAAATGAATTTGAAAATTTCGAAATTTCGTTAACTGCCCATTAACGAACCTAATTTTTTATTATTAGGTCGTTTATAGAAAGTCTTCTACATTTAATGTATTATATTATATTATATTGTATTGTATTATATTTTCTTCAAAACTGTCTGTCATTTCTTCTTCGTCTGTTTCCACGTGTTGTTTCCGTGGTTTTTTGTCAACAATTTTCTGGGTATTTTTCTTACCTTTTTTCTTAAAAGTTTTCTGCGTATTTTTCTTCATTTCTTTGTTAACAGTTTTCTGGGTATTTTCCTTCCTTTCATCGTTATCGTTCAACAGTTTTCTCTTAAGTCTATTTTCTTTGGCTTCCTTCGTCTTCTTAGCATTATTAGCCGCTTCTTCGAGTTCAGCCTTATAAGGGAATCGCCGTTTTGCCTCGTTTCCTCGTCACTCGCTTTTGTCCCGGCTTTACTCTGGGGATGGGAAGTATACGTTCAGGTGAGAAACTCGGAAAACTGGTAAAACTAGGACTAGCTATTGTTGTTGTTACTTTAGAATTTGCAGGCAGATCGGACATCCACGAACATCCGGGTCTTGAATCTGGCTCTTCATCTATTAATGATTTTAGTGCCATGGATTTAGTTGTCGCAGTTTTACGAGGAGGGGTTGAGACTTCAATATCAAGAAGATTAGAGGAAGGGTCAACAGGAGGGTTGACAGGCGAAATATCAGACAAATTGGTAGCAGGGACTTCAGGCATAGGAATATCAGTTGTTTCTGACGGTAAAAAATCCACATAAGTGAAAACGTTAATATCCGTTGGCCAGATGCCGGTCTTCTGAAACCCATCTATCGCGATCTTCATATTCGCAGATTGCATATAAGCTGATCCAAATAAGGACGAAATTTGCCAAAATGTGACGACTTTTCCGGGGTTTGTTCTGAGCCATCTTCTCACTTCGCTCTCATAATATAGGCTGAGAGGCTTCATGAACGCGACATCCAACGGTTGAAGTCGGTGAGAACAATGAGGCGGGAGGCAAAGGATGATGACACCGTTGTTTCTTGTAAGATCAATGACTTCTAAGTTTTTGTATGAGAAGCGTGGCCATCTAGAAGTAACAACACAGGCTTTTCTTTAGAGGCGTTAGAAAAATTTATGAATTTTTTGAACCACTTGCAAAAGACTTCTGAAGTCATCCATCCTGATTCGTTGGCTTCGGACCAAGCTCCTGGTGGTAAACCGATTTCAAATTCTTGTTGTTTCTTCTTTCTCGGAAATATCAACATGGGGGCATAAAAACTCCAGACGCCGAACAACAAATTTCCGCCGTAACTGTTGTCCCACGTTCCGCAGAAGTCAGCACTCCTACTTGACGTTGACCCTTGGAAGCTATAATTTTCGAATGTTGTTTCGGCATACAAGAAATCCCTGTTTCATCACAGTTGTATATTTTATCTCCGGTTATCGTTTTTTCGTCGATAATTTGCGTTAACAAATCAAAACATTGACCAACAGCGACTTTGTTGAACCCCATGGCACGTGCACTAGAAGTTGATTCGGGTTTTCTGAGCGTCAGTTCTGGATGCCGCAATAAAAATCGAGACATCCATGCTTCATCAGCCATTTCGGAATCCCTGTCAAAGCTATGCTTGCATTGGTTGCGCTCCGCAAATTGATATGCCAATTTACGACACTCTTTCTGAGTCAATCCAAATAATCGCTTTTGCATGCTTAGAAGGTAATTTGCCAGTTCTGCTTCCTGCTCAGTTGTGAAAACGCACTTGAATTTTCCAGCAGTCTTATCAATTATTGCTTCGGCATCATTTCTGCGCTTTTGAACGTATCTTTCCAAGGTAGTTTGTGGAACGTTATACTGATCAGATGCTTTTTTGTGGCCCATCGTCCCGCTAACAACAGCTTCTACAGCTTGTTGCATGGTTTCCGCAGACTATTCTTGTCTATTTGTCTTTCTTACGTAATTTCGCACCATCTTGAAACACAAAAGAAAAGAAATTATATCGCTGAATAAAAACTATAGTCGGGGCCCCGTTGTGCCCCAAGTGTTGGTAAACCAAACATCACATGGTCAGCGGCAGCCATTTTCCAAAACATTCTACCAGGTGAAAAGACACTTTAAAGACGCTTAATTCGGTAGACTAAATGGAAACGAGGAAAAGTTATGTGAAATATATCTTCCTTGTTTTGAAATTTTCAAAAAGTTGTAAGATTATACAGATTTCGGTGGAGTTTTTAATTAACTAAGGAGAAACACTTAGATATGCGGCAACTGACATTCTCATCACTGCAGAGACGCATACTGAAGGTGTATAGCGAGTTGCAGCGGACTTCAGCGCTCCTAGCGACAAATAAACCCGGTTTCCCATTCCGCCCCAAGCCCCGTTCCGCCCCGTGTTCCCCTACCGATTGAACACCATCAAAATCGACAGATATGTTATTCACGATAAACGCATTGTTATAACAAAATGCCAGTATGTTACAAATGTTACAAATACAGTCGAATCAAAATGTTAAAAATTATAGTAGGATAGCAAAATGTTACAGCTGAAAAAAGCTGGAACATATTACCAAACATTGTCCAGAACCAAGAAAAACTATAACCAGCTATAAATGTTCAGAAGAAGGGCACATAGCAAGGAATTGTTTTCATAAAGAAGGGAGGAATAGAGAAATAAATGTGATAGAAGTAGAAGAACGAAGTTTCGAAAAGTATATGAAAGAGGTAGAAATTGGAAGTAAGAACTATGTAGCAATGATAGACAGCGGCAGTGTTGAATGTACCATGAAAGCAAGTGCAGCAATTGAAGGTGAGTGCAATATAGTGAGAAATAACAAAATTGAACTAAAAGGTTTTGGCACAATTACCAATAAGGTAAGAACTAGTGATACAATTTATGCTAACGTAAAAGTGGATTCAGTAGAAGCAGACAATGTAGCTATAAGAATTGTGCCTGATGATGTGCAACCAGTAGAAGTAATAATTGGTAGAACTTTTACTGAGCTGTCTCATGTTGCCTATTTTAAAATTGATAACCAATTATGTTTTAAAAATAGAGATGCTATCGAACTACCTTTGATCGATAAGTTAGATATTAGTAGTACAAAAGCGAAGACTTCTAAAAGCATGCTAATACCTCCAAAAACTATCAATTTTATTAGTGTAGAATACCAACAAAGCAACAGACAAATACTAATAGTAAACACTACTACACTAGAGAAAAGAGTTGAAAAGGGGCAAACTATAGTTAAAGATTTTGAGTCATTAGAAAAATATTGTTTGATTAGTGAATTGACAGAAAACATGATTACAGATAAAGATTTAGTGACTGGGAATATATCACACCAACAGAAGTCTGAATTAGTAAACGTAATAAACAGAATTAGAGACTGCGTAGCACAAAATATACATGAGACCGCTATAATTGAGATGGATATAAGAGAGAAACCTGGAAGCATAGCAGTAACGAGTAAGCCATATAAAGTGAATACAAAAGAAAGAGAAAAGGTTAGAGAAATAATACGGGAATGGAAAAGTGCAGGATTGGTAACAGACGCGATTTCTCCTTATGCAAATCCTGTTCTGCTTGTCAAGAAGAATATCCGGGTGGCGAAGGCGAAATCAAAAAGCCACTCGAGAAAATTCCCGAGGAAGAAGCCGGAGAAGGTGAATTGGAGGAAGGCGAAGAAGACCCGATTACAGGAATTCCTCCTCCTCTTGAATGGGAGGGTCAAGAAGAGATTCCCGAGGAAGGGGAAGGCGAATTTCCTCTTGGCGAAGGCGAGAGTGAAGGTCCGGAATCGGTCGTAGAGGAACCAGAAGGAGGAGGAAGAAGGAGAAGAAAAAAAAGGGGGTGAAGAAGGTACTGAGGAAGGAGAAGCTGAGGGCGAAGATGATGAAGAAGAAGAGACAGACGAAGGAAGTGAAGTAAAGCACGATGGAGAAGAGCAAGCAAAGTTCGAAGATGACCAGGAGCTGACGAGCGAAGGTCAACATCCAAAGAGTGAGGAGCCATTACGAGAGGCAAAACCCAAGAGAACTAGAAAAGTGCCGTCTTATTTGAAAGACTATGTGTAGTTATATAGTAGACATTTAGCTTGAGGGCAAGTTTAGTAGGTTGGCCGAGTGTTAGGATATTTAATATTGTATTAAATATGTATTAAGACATTTTGTAGATTAGAAAAAAAAATGTAGACATATAGAGCGAAGACCAAAGTAGTTGAGTAAGAGTAGTGATAGAGAATGACAGTTTTGAGAATCGTGTGAAATATATTATCATTATTAATCAAGCCGAAGCGTGATAATTGATAATAGAAGTTGTAAAGCTTATAGGTACAAAGAGAGTGAAAGTATCTATTACATAAGTTTCGTTAATACCTATTTTAAACATATTTGTAATTGTTGTTTGTTAATTTGAGTTGTTTTCATAAAGTTGTTATTGTTATGGTCACTTCCGAATTGCTTCTTCTACGAACTCATAAATTCATTTCTAAATTTGTCTGTATACACCCAATGCATTTTTATGTGTTCAAAAGCCATGTCTTGATATTTTATTGTGCCAATATTTTTCTTAATTGTTTCGGACCCTCAAGCCATTTTGTTTTGTTCGAGTATGAATAAAATTGCCTGCTTTAACTAATCTATTATATCCGTTGTTAGGCAACGCTGTTCACACCTTAAAATATTTTCATCAATACTTAGCTAATTCTATTTTCTTATTTAAAGCTACTAAAGGTACTATAATTATTTTAGTACTTTTTTATTTTCTGAATCTTTCATCTTTTGATTTAGCATTTCAACTTATCTATAGGTCCTTTATTTGCTATCTAAAATTATTTTCTATTCGTGCTCTTTGTTCCGTTAAGGCAAATATACGTGTCTTCCTTGTCCATATTTTCACTTATTGTTAGTTGCTGAGTGCATTCCACTGTTGATTCCCCACATATATTTTCATTTATTTCATTAAGTTTGCCTCCCAAATTATTAATCTATTCATCTTTTCCACTGTATTTACAACTTTTTGAAGTTAAATCGCAACACAATATTTCTCCTTTTTCATGAACATACAATACCAACAATAGAATACAATTCGGATGATGATTGTCGCTATACTTTACACAAGTTACATAACCTTTCACTTCTTTAACTCATTTTTTGCACACAGCTACTAGGACACTAAGACTATGTACGGTAAAAGTAATACAATGTAAAAGAAAACAATTGACATCGTCTATTCTACTGAAACATTTGCATTATATCTGGATAGTTGCTCACATCGCACACGTGATGGAATGTTTCTTTTCGGTATGTCGTTGAGGCATGCGATCAATTCTTAATTTTGGTCGTAGATACTATTCGAGAACAGACACCCTTCAACCTGCTAAACATATGACCCGATTTTAAGTAGCGTTTACATTTCTTTGTAAACAGTGAACATTGGAAGTTACTTAACGGAACATACGAATTGATTGATTTAAAATACTGGAAGCTGAATAGAGTATGCGTTCGATGGGCGCTGTCATATCTCACTTAAGGTTACGAACTAGCGTTTACGTTCCTAAATGTAATTAAAAACATCTTACTTAAAGCGTTCATGACTACTTAAATCTTCCGCATGAAACTTTAATATTAAGAAATAATAATTACGATTTTCTTGTGATATTAAATTATTTCCTTTCATAAATTTTATTAAATTTTCTTTGAACTTTCTTCTGTTCTAATTTGATGCATAGGTTGTTAAAATCGTTCGCTGCTGTGCAAGGAGAGCCTTATGTTTCTGCGTACATTTTAATCGACTTTAACACATCGGAATAATATGCTCCATTCTTTCGTAATCTAAATTTCTCTTGATATTGTTATACTCTGCGTAATAAAACCGAATAGTTTTTATTTTAGTTTATTACTAAGTTGTTTTCCCTGTGAATGAATGGGTTATTTATCAGTAGTTACTACCTTTATAGTAGCTAAAAAAGATACCTGCGTTCAACATATAATTTGTAAACCATAGTTAAAGATATTACTTTATAATTCTTATTATAATTATACCGGTGTTTAAGAAGAGCGATACTTCTCATTTTGTTAATTACATACTTATAGCTATCTTATTTAACTTCTCCAAAGTCTTTGAACAAGTCTTGCAGGCGACAATATATCCAAATATCAAGCCGTACGTTTCACCTCAGCGGCATGGTTTTGTCTCTAGTCGCTCCACCATTACTAATCTTGCAACATTTTCTCAGTTTGTCAGTTAAGTTGTTGATGATCGAGCTTAAATTGATGTTATCTACACAGACTTTTCGAGGGTATTTGATTCGATAGACCACCAACATTTGTTAAAGAAGTTAAATGCATTTGGTATTGCACCTTCCTTGGTAAACCTCATGTCGGCATACGTTACATACAGATGCAACTATGTTTTTTATAATGGATACAGGTCCTACGATTTCTATTCAATTTTTGGCTTTTCTCGGGGATCGAATCTTGGCATATCTTCTCGTTTCGTGCGTTCCCCTTTCAGGCTTCGAAAAATGTTACCTGACATATTCCCTTTTCGGGCGTCCAAAATATATTTCTCTTACTTGAATCCCATTTCGTGCGTAAAATTTGCAGGTAACAGTAAATCAATAAAAGCATTAAGCCTATATTAAGAGATAATGATAAGATCCCCATTTCGTCCGTGAAATTTGCAGATGAAAGCATTAGAAAGACAACTTATATGTTATTATTATAATGATTATTGTTAGTAATATTAAGATATCGCCTTCCCTTCCACCAATACAGGGATGATAAACTATTGCAGTAGGTATTACTAAAATTTTTGAAAAAAATTAAACCAACTTCCAATTAAACGGCACAACCGAAAAAGCAGCAAACAATAATTTTGCTCTAAAAAGAAAAAAATAATATATTATTTATTTTATTCCATTATTTCTTACATAGGAACGGATCAAATTTAACTTTTGGGAGTCGGCAAGAGATGATGGTTGCTAAGGACAGAGGTTTGGATTTCGTTACTAATATTCCGCAGTTTACATCAGTGAAACATGCATTGTATAATGAGCGACACAAATCGCTAGCTTGCTTCCGAAAAAACGAGAAGATATAGAGGTCCCTGAGTTTATGAAAGAGTATGTCATAATTGACGATGGTATGGAAGACAGGATTCTTGTATTTGCAATGGACGGAGGTAATTTATTAGCCGGAGGTTCTTGCTCTCCTATTCGATGGGACCTTTAAAAGCTGTAGTTCACTGTTTCGCCAATTATACACAATTCACGTGGATATTGGTAGTACAGAAGAAAAAACAAGCATCATTCTTGCCGTATATACCGTATATGCTACCCGACAAAAAGAGACGACGTATAAACGATTTTTTTGTTATTAAAAATAAAATCAAAAATTTTTTACCAAAAAAATGTATTTTTGATTTTGAAGTTGTCGCAATTAATGCTTTAGAAGAAGTTTTTCCGGCTACGGTTATCAAAGGATGTAACTTTCATTTGAATCAAGCTCTTTGGCGTAAAGTACAAGATTTAGGTCTAACAAACTTGTATAAGGGAAAAGAGGAAGTAAGAAACCACATAAGGAAGTGCGCTGCATTAGCTCATCTGCCAGAAGATAAAGTTAGACATGGTTGCCTCTGTATAATGGAAAATTCTCCTACAGATGAAGCCATTGTTAAATTTAACGATTATTTTGTTGATCAATGGATTGATAATTCTCGCTAAATATGGATTTGCAATGGAGAACGTCATCGGACTACAAATTCTGTAGAAGGATGGCATAACAGACTCAACAGACTCAATGAAAGTTCTTCAGGAAGAAATGCACTATTATAATAGCGTTTTCCTGCAAAATTGTGTATACATAACTACCCCAAAAAGAGGAAAAAATACTGTAAATTAGATAGGCGATTAAAAATAGTTGTAGGTGACCTAATTCAAAATAGACAAAATCTTAGTGACACATTGGACAAGCTGAAATATATTGTAAAATTGTAGATTGATTTATTTTAAATTTAATTAAATATTGTATATAGAAATTAGATAAACGTTACTCTACACCCAAAGCGGTCACAAATCACGTTTAAGGTTAAAGGTACTTTTATTTTATATTTTTTAATACATGTACTACTTTCAGATAATACATATATATATAAATATTGTGCATGTGTCTTCAAGAGTTATCGTACATTTCTTTTAATTTGAAATTAAGCTGCTGAATCGGTAAAATTCCTTAATTTAGTTTTTATTTTTCCCTATTTCCTGTAAAATATAAAATGGACGCACAAAACGGGAATTCAAAAGCACATTAACTTACCATCTATAAACTGAACGCTCGAAAGGGGAAAATTTTATCAAACGCACGAAATGGGAACGCCCGAAACGGTCGCAAATCGAATCTTGGACCGCTGTTATTCGTTTTGTTTGTTCATGACCTTCTATCTTCTCTACCTTGCCATTCACTTGCGTATGCTGACGACGTCAAATTGTTTACCCGAGTATCTAACCTGGCTGATGCTGATAGATTGGAAGAAGCCATAAATTCTCTAGTGGATGGTCGGAAGTCAACAAAGTTAAGGTAAATTTTGACAAACGCCCCACTGTGAAGTTTTGCCGAAAACTAAATTAGTGTTAAAGACCTTGGCATCATATTCGTTAGCAAATGGTCATTTGCGAATCATATTGAATCCGATTGTAGTTAGACCTCTAGACTTTTAGGCTTTATTATCATGACCTCTAAGTATTTTAATGATGTAGCCGTATTGCGAACGCTGTAGTATGCATTTGTGGTAAGTAAATTAGATGTGGATCTGTCGTTCGGTATCCTTTGTACTTGTCTCACCAGCTTTGTGTTGAACGGGTTCAACGACGGTTCCTGCTTATCCCGCACGCGGTTGCTCATGTGACGGGTTATTAAGCCAACATAGTTTTAATTTGCTTATTAGCAGAACGGAAATTGGTAGTGCTCAATTTTTGTATACAATTATATCCAATATCGTTGATTGTCATACATTGTTGTCCAACGTAAATTTTAACGTCCCACGTCTTTCGGCCAGGCATTCAGTTACATTCAATATGAGTACCCCCCAATCAAACGCTGATGTACACTATAGCGATATTTTTGTTGGTAAACTGACAACAAATTAATACACCATTCTATTGTGTATTGTATATTATGGCACGTTACCATGTCAATTTATTTTTGTCTATATTGTTATTTTATTTAATGCATATGTAGTATGTAACTCGCTATTGATTGTGGTATATTACTGTATTATGTTTAAGTTGTTAATTTTTATTTATATTTTCTATTTCCGGTATCTGATTAGTTTGAGTTGTTTCCTATTCTTGTTTTGTTTTTCCTGTAATTGAGTTGTTGTACCTGTTTGGAAATTAAACGTTATTATTATTATATTAGATGCTCAAATGGATCTCCTAATTGACCAGAATACGCTAATCTATTGTAAAAGTTTTGCTGGACATGCTGAGTGTCCCGGGACGAATACCTCGTACGGTACTTGTAACTTTTAATTTTAGTTCTTCTAGATTACTTATTATTTTTAAAATTATAAATAGAAAATTATCTATCCAGTTATCAACTTATCTCTGAAATACATTTCTAAGAAAATGCATGATTCTAACAGTATGCACAGGCGCTCATCTTACTGAAACCAAAATCATTAAAAGTGACATCTCCAAAGTCTTGTATTACTCGTATATTATTTTGAAGTAAGATTCCCGTTGGTCAAAAAGGGTTAATTGTGATTCCCCAATAGACCTGCCCATACGTTTATTTTTTGTTTTGGTACTGTGTTAATGACTCTTCGCTTGTTAGTTTTAGGTGTACATTTATATTAGCCTCGTTCAATTGAATTCAGTTCCTGTAATACTGAATAGTCTATGGACAGTCAATTATAAAGTAAAAGCCGGGTTATAGTTCTGGGTCGCCTGGTTTATTATTTGCACATTAATATCGCCTATCCAGACCTGGGCCTTTCCAAGGAATATTACTATTCTCAAGATATCTAATGAATAGACTATCCGTTGCATTTGCATTTACGATTGTTCTTTACGACATAAAGGCACTTACACTTATCAGCTCCGATATTCAAAGATATCCCTTCTCAGATATAGGATGCTTTATATTAATTAGTTACGGGGAATTTTCTTCGGCCATTTAGACCAATTTAAAAAAGGAGATTACCGGTCATTTTCGAATCTAAAAGCCCCTCAAATCTAGAATTATAGTTAGTATTAAGATGCACTTCGGAGAGAGCGGAATATTAGAATACGCCGCCAAAAATTGATTAGTCTAAACATACCAAGACGCAAATTCATTATTGTATTACAGTTGTGTTAGCTTTTCCTTTAAATATGAAGTGTTAAATACATAGTTACAAAGTGAAACTTACTTACTTCACTCATTACTCATTACTGAGCAAACCAAAATGCACGATTCAGCGAGGATTCTTTCAGAAGAGGAGGATCCCTACATACTAAGTTTCTTCATCACATACTAGATATGTTTATTTTCATAAGACCGATACCGAACAACCGAAGGATTATAGTGCCCGTGTAAATGAAACAAAGATTCGTCGCCAAACATATTTTTAAGAAAATTTTCATATTGTTACATAGTTCCATCACAGCCTCAAAAATTATAACTTTTCGTACTTAGCCCTGGTGTATATCATTACTTACCCGTACACCGAAAGGTAGAAAGGGTAAAAGATTAAGAAGAAGAAGTATATCATTACTTTTTGGTAATTTGTCAGAGCGATATTTATTCCGTTTTTAAACTATACGGATAGATCTATTAGATATGTATATCAAATTCATTGCCAAAGTAGAGTAGAGTATGGCGTCGGTTGCTCTTCTACAGCCGCACATATCAAAATATCACGTTCCTTACTTTGTACTACGACATTCTTTCTGTCTAGAAGAGAGTAAACAAGCATGTTTTTCGAAATTATTCATAATATCCCGTACTGTCTCCAAATTTAAATTGGAATAAACCTACAATTTCTCTTGTGTAATGCTGTCGATGATAACATTTTATAATAAGTATTTTTTATTTAAGTGGTAAATTTGAAAACAGATAAATTAAAATAGAGTTCAATATTATTTAAGGACAAAATAATATAAATATTACAAAAAACGAGGGGATTTGTTTGGGCAATGTTTGCCACTGAAGAGCCGGCTAGCTCTCCCTTGTAATTAATTCAGAAAACAAAACAACAAACACTTTATTACATGCGACAAAGAAAAACATAGGAGCTGGTTTTTAAAGCTTGTATTGGATTAACTATAATATTTTCGGTAAAAAATGGTCAAAACAGTAATAAACAAAAATGGTGCAAAACACGACTCACTTAGCTTACAATCATACCTGGAGTACAAATCAAACCTTCGAGGCCTTGGTCCATGAGCAATAGGGCTGAGAAAGGGCTGCACTGAGGAATAACCTGCCAAGCATGCGCTGTATCATACACAGGATCACTTAACGAGATACTTTAGGGCAGGGTTTCGCAACCTGTTTTGCGTCGAACTTGCCAGACGTACAAAAATATTTTCATACCCCCGTTAGAATTTTTTACATTATCATGATAAAAAAGAAACAAACGCACATCATTTTAACGATATTTATTTCTCAATTACAACTATAACTTAATAAACTAAGTGATACAAATGAACTTTGGTTCTATTTAAAACTTTGGTGTTCGTTCCTTAAAATAATTAATTATTATTAAATAATTATATTAGTGTCATGCTTTCGCTTGCTTGCTCTTAAGCAGCTGGTCGATTCTAGGTTCAGTTCCTGCCAGAGCTATTGTCAAGTCGCGATCGTCGGCAAGACGATTTCGCTACTTAGTTTTGATTTGCAGCAATATTGAAAAACCTGTCACAAGTAAGTCGAGGAATACGGGCATAAATATTCGCAAAGCAAAAGGAGCAACTTTTGGATTAACATGAAAACGATGTATCCATAACGTCTCCAATGTCAAGGGGTAGAAACCATCTTTCATGGTCGAATAGGCGTTAATTTCTAGATATTCTTCTTGAACTTCATCTGGTAATTACAAGACATTACCCACAAATGGATTTCTAGTCATGTGCCATATTGGTGATCCCGAATTAATGTCGCTATAATATGAATAAGATGTGTGCCAATGCTTGCAAGTGAGATTCTATTCCAGTTTTCAATTCTTCGTTCAGTCTTTGTTTTTTAATTTTTCGTATAGTCGGAAGAAGATAACACATTTTCAGTAGTCACCTTTTGAGTCCAAAGTTTAATACAATACCCTGAATGCGATTGTAGTTACTAATCAAAGTGGCGTTTTTGCCTTAAAGCTTCAAGTTTAGCTGATTCAAGCCTTCAAAATATAGAAGTCAAATAGGTCCACCCCCATTAGAATTTTTCACTCTTGTACATCTGTTTCATTATTTTCTTTGAACTCAAGAAAGAGGATGCCCTCTTCTGTCAACTCAGGAAAGCATGCCAACATAGTGTCTCTTTAATTTCTTTTTAGGTAAGTTTGATAGTGCACTTATTACGGAGGAGGGGCATCTGTGCACAGTCCCATGAACTTATTCCAATCTAAATCATTTTTGTTTTATGAAGTGAGATATCGAATCAAATATATCGTTAGATTTAGTGCTTGCTGTCAAAGATTGGGACTAAAAAATCTCTTCTTCAATTTGATCTTTGCCGACGTATCGCACTCAAACGGTTAAGTGTTAACGATGCCTGTAGATTCATCGCAACTTATGGCGATAATATTACTTTTTTATAATGTGTGATGTTATGTGTGCAGCAATATCGATTCTACGCTTGATAGCGTTATTTGAAAGATCTCTTTCGCCTCCGTAAAGAGACGGGTCCCACCGGTTGGGAAGCGAGTGTCAATAATTAATTTGGGTTTTAGCACTGACTAATCGAATCGAAAAGGTTAGGCGGAGCCAGTCACAAGAACGAAGTCGAATATTGAATAAAAATGTTCAAGTACCGACTGGTGAATTTAGAATGTTAACTGTAAATAAAATATCGATGAATCTCTCGTGTTTGGAGCTGGGTTGAATGTATGTGAGTCTCAAATCAATATCACGTGTTTGAGGGTTAAATGAAGCCCAATAGAGAAAGGTTTCTACTGTATATATACTGATCCATTCCTCAGGAAGTAAATGTAAAACGTTATCAATTTTAAATCTGCGTAATAAATTTATCGAATTACTACTAGCAAGGTTTATTAACATTTCTTTATCACATGTTTACAAGAATTGAAATATGTATTGTGATATGTAAAGGAATCTTTTAATGTCGGAGATTAAATAAATTTTATTATAGGTATTCCTGTGGAATTTATTCTTTGTATCCTCGATTATGTAAGAAAAGGAAAAGATAAGAATAAGATTTGGATAGTTATAAGTAAAGGCCGGATAATATGCAGTTTGCATAAATTTGCATATTTGCATAATATATGCATTTTGTATATTATTTGCATATTTTCTAGTAATTTAACATATTTGAAGTATCCGAGTTTTATTTATTTATTGAATGTAATTTATTATAGGATAGGCATTACTAAAAATATGTCGTGGTTGCAACAAACAAAGAGTTTAACAGCCCTCTTTAAATTAAAATAGCATTCTATGAAGCCTCTTCTCGATACTTTTCCGATAAGCGCTTCCAAAAATTTATTAATGCTGTTCCCATACATCTGGACCGGGACAGAATTCAAGGAAAAGCTAATTCCCTGATACTTCTAAATAAATACAAAAATATATTTTACCAGAAAATTAGGAGCACAGGTGTTTCTTCGTTATTCGGAGAAATTTATTCCCGTATTCGAAAGCAATCTTATTTATTTTAAACGTCGTTTTACATTCGTTTTTCGAAGTGTAAACTTGTGGGTTGTTATTAATTATAATAGCAAAAATGCCGAAAATAGCGACTTTGCCTGGATGGATTGCACCTTATTCAGAATTGCGTATGGATGGAGAAAAAGTATTTTGCGTAGCATGCAGCAAGATTGTAAGTAAAATTTAAGTTTATTTCCTCTTATTAATCTATAGTTTTTAAACGATGTTTAACAAAATCACCAATACAACGCTTCGCTAAATAATTTTATTGTAAAATTTATTTTTAAATGAGTAAAATGAGATGTATATTTGATGCGCATTTTTCGCATATCATCAGCACAATACGGAATATCTGATATTCCGTATTCTGCTGATGATTTTTGAATAAGAATCATTTTAATATAAAATTATTTGTCGAAGCGTTGTGTTGGTTATTTTATTAAATATCGTTTATTCCGATTGCTTCGCAAACTCTTTACACATTAGTTTTTATTACTCCTTTATCTTTTACTAACACTTATTTTATAAGAAAACAACTGATGATGTGATATTTTTTATGCAGGTTACAAGTGAGAGAAAGTTTCAAGTCTACTACCATATTAAAACTCCATCTCGTGCTGCAAAACTATCAAAGATGAAATTGGCGAAGAAGGTTCAGCAAACATTACTGCAATGTTTGCCATCAACCCCAAAAAATCGGAACAAGAACAATTTAATGAAGATTTGTGCCTAATGGCGGTGTCGGCAGATATTCCACCACATAAAATAAACAATTTAAATGTCAAGTTATTTTTGCAAAAGTACACCAGCAAATATAATATTCCCGACGAGAGCACCTTAAGAAAAATTATATTCACCGTATCTATGCAGAAACATTGAGTAGCATTAAGAAAGCTGTGTCAAACAATTATCTTGACATATGCGCAAATGAAACTACTGATAGTATGGGCCGATACATAGTTCATTTAATAATAGGTATCCTCAAAGTATCGGTTCCAGCAAAATCTTATTTAATTTCATCCAAACAGTTGGAAAAGGCAAATAATTTGACAATAAAAAGGTTTATACAGGAAGAACTGGCAACCTTTTTCTTACCAGAATCAATTTCAACAGAAAAATTCTATTGTTTTTAACGGATGCCGCACCATACATGGTGAAGGCAGCTTGCAACTTGAAAATCTTTTACCCAAATTTAATTCACACAACTTGCTTGGCGCACGGACTAACTCATGTTGCAGAAGAAGTAACAAAACATTTTCTCTTGGTAAATACTTTAATTAGTAGTATATATATATATATTTCGTGACCTTTTTTGTTGGTTACACATCCTCTATATCAAGAAATCCTAGTCATTAGTTATTTTGTTGATAATCCCAAATAAAAAACAAAAGTTTGTTTATATATTTATCTAGTTATATTTTCACTGACGAAGGTGTTCCGAAATCGTTTGTAAACGTTCTGAAAATATAACTATCGTTCAAACCAGCCTTGTTTTATTGACCTATTAGTGGTAGAGATCTATCATATAAGTTTAATTAGTAGTGTTAAGAAAGTGTTTTAGAGGCACCATTAAGAGTTCAGTTTTACAAACAACATCTACCCGGTATTCCGCTTCCTCCTCAACCAGTAATCACACGATAGGGAACGTGGTTGGAAGCTGTTATTTTTCGTGCAAATCATTATGAAGAAATAAAGACAATTATTATGGATCTTGATAGTGATACACAATCTGTGCCAGACGCCCAAAAGGTGTATTCGAGTAAAGAAATACATCAACAGTTGGCGTTTATTAAAGCCAACTACAGTTTTATTTCCACTTCTATATTGCAATTGGAAAAACAATTTATGTTGCTAATTGAGAGCGTTGAAATAAAGAAATTTGAAAAGTTATGTTTTGATGTTAAAGGAAGCGTGGGAAAATCCGTGTATGAAAATTTTTAAGTGTAATAGAAAAAAATGAGGGTTTTAAAAAGCTAAAGGATATTGCTAAAACCTTGTGTGGTGAGTCAGTAGAAAATATTGAGTTGACAATAGAGGATATTTCTAATTTGAAATATGCTCCTATAACAAGCGTGGACGTAGAACAAACCTTTTCAATATATAAATACGTTATCAGACAAGCGCCACAATTTTTCTATTGGAAACTTTGAGAAATATGTAATTGTAAATTGTTTTCATAGTTAATTATAATAATAATAATAATAATAATAATAATAAATAGACTTGTAATAAACATAATAGAATATTTCTTTTTATATAGTATTATATTTTCTAGCATTACTCCTATTTTGTTATCTGCATATTTTTCATAAGAAAGTGCATATTTAGGCCAAAACATCTGCATATTTATGCGCATATTTCCACTTTTTTTGCATATAATCCGGCCTCTAGTTATAAGTAATTGAATTCACAGAAATTAAAGTAAATTTGAATTTCGAAGATAAATAATTTTGTATATTGTATTTTATATGGATTTTAAATAGTAGTTTTAGATATTATGTTTGTTATGGAAATAATAATATCATATATAGTTTTAATTGTAAAAAATGATATAATAACTACAGGAAGTTTGTCACCTAATTTGGATAGATATCATTCTTTTGTTATCTTATAAAAAGTGTTTTCACTAAAGAGGTCATCTTTACTACAGAGATGCTAAATTCGATTTTTCTTTCAAAAATGCTTCCAAATTGGTCTAATGGCTTCAAAAAGTGATTCATATAAGATAAATAAAGCCAAAAAGTAAAACATAACATGACATTTATATTCAAATTTATGTAACTAAATATTATGTAAATAAGATATATCTGAGACATTATATATATATATATATATATATATATATAAATAGGTATACTAAAGATACTCTTAATTTGAATTTCCAAAATTGGGAAATAATGTATTGTTACAGAAAAATAAAAGACTTAAAAACTTTTCAAAAGAAATGTAAGTAAGGTAGGGGCAGAAATGTTACAATAATATGTAATTACATTGGTGAAGAAAAATTAACACTTTAGGCGTGTTGTTGATCAAATAAGATCTTATAATATTTTCCCCATTGATACTGAATCTGCTTTCCAAATTTATGCCAGGCATAGCTTTAGAGTAACACGCGTTTAAAATTTGGAAAACGTATATTTCTCGCATTTGCTTAACACTTAAAATAGCTTAAATTGTTATATGAATGGTAGTTTAAAAGGTATTTTTGCACGATTTTCTTCTGTATTTTGCGACAGGAATATCTCTTTTGTGCACGGCTTCTGAGTACTTCACCTTCAAGGAGAAAGAAGAGCCGACGAAGTGCACCACTTTACCGCTCAGACAATCCTAATCCGACTGCAAAGCCCGGCGGGCTATCAGTAAACCCGCCTCCACTATTTCCAATCCCTACCGATTAGAAGGGAAAAGAAACCACTTGGACGTTACCTCCAGAGGCGCGTCTCTCCGAGTTCAACGCACCAACCAGCCAGTACCAACCAGTACCAGTTGGACTCGTCAAACATTCCAAAACCTTGAGTTCTTCGGGAATATGTCATCCCTGCCTCAGCTGTTTAGGCAGTTTCTCAGCCGCCATACCACCGTTGCAGGGGTGTAACCCGCGAACTTTCTGTTAACTACCAGGTCGGGTCTGAAGACAATCCCAATTTAGCTACAAATTCTGGAGATAACGACAGCCGACTCCCTCAAGATTTACTCAATGTACGACCCATTCAATAAACTGTTGTCCTGCGACGGTTATATCTGCATCTTCACCGGTCCCACTCCAGTGTTGGTAACGCAATGCATTACCTCAAGGAATGCGGGCTAACAAACACCTCTGGGAATATATTCTATATCATTAAATTTTAAATTTGTGGAGTTGTCGTAATTTTGGACACTCTCAACTTGTCTTGGATCAAGAACGTCCTCCCATCGGACCACAACCCCATTCTTGTTACACCAGGAAGTGAGCGTTTGACTTTGGGAGTTCGGCAAACCCACCAACTGAGTACTCTTACCTTCCAAAAACGTCGAAAGACGTGCCATTATCAAGGAGGTCGCATATACCTTCACCAAGCCAATCACACAGGTCTTGAACGATACACCCACTTTTATGCTTCGCCGATACGTCAGCCAACTACCGAATTAGCTGATGGTGGTATTTAGAGAACAAAAACGCGTGAAAAGCTGGCGCAATCTAGCCTATTTTCGGACTCCACGGAAGAGCAAATCTTCTTGCTCATCAGATTCGGGAAATTCTGGGAGGGTTCAACCAGCAGTTCTGGTACGACAAGGTTGTCTCTCTTACTAAAGAAGCCGGTTTGATTTCGAATCTCTCTAAAGCACTCAGAAATTCCGCGAAATCATCAACGCGATTCAGCGGTTTCACTATTTTTCTTCATGCTGAGGTGGTTAATATCCAGAAGTCCTTGAAAAATATACTCGTTCTGGCAAGTTCAGACCAATCAACCTACTCTCCAACTTGTCGAAAAGCGAGAAACCGTAGGGGCTGTTTTCTTCCTTGCAAGTACCTTTGCCACGTCTTGGCACGACGGACTGATCTATAAAATGATCGCTTTTGGAATAAAACCCTTTATGGTTAGTGACTAGGTTGTGTGTGGCCGACATATTCTTCTGCACCAAATACAAATTCGTTCGGCGTTCCATAGCTATTGCTCCTGGGCCTGCGTCTCTTTATTGCGTACGTGTCAGATCTTCCTCTAGAACGCTGCGCTGAGCTCGCAATCTGTGCAGATGACAGCGTAATCTACACAGCCTGCATAATATTTTAATACGTAGCAGTTCACAAGATGAAGAAAGTGTCCCGTTGAGAATGTCTGCACGGACGGCGTCGTACTGCCGTGGAACCCTGAGGTTAAGTAGATTGGCGTTTACGTCGATCAGAGTCCGATTTGGGAGAAACAGGTTAAATAGATTGGCTGCTAATTTTTCACTGCCGACTAAATACTATCCTCACCCCCTCTTAGCTTAAAGGTAATTGAAGCACTGTTCGTGCAATTATCGTCAGAAAAGCATTCTAAAGGTAATTCCAGCGGAAAATGGACATCGGAAAAAGTTAATTTTTCAATTAGATCTCATCCAAATCCGACTTTTTACATATTTTTGAAGCACTTTGCATGCAATCCCCGTCAGAAATCCATTCTAAAGCAAATTTCCAGCGTAAAACGAACATCGGAAAAAGTAAATTTTACAATTCGGTTTTATTGAAATCCGATCTTTTATATAATGTTGAAGCACTTTTCGTACAATTACCGTCAGAAATGCATTCTAAAGCTATTTCCAGCATAAGACGGACATCGGAAAAAGTTAACTTTTCAATTCGGTTTCATCCAAATCCGAATTTTAACATATCTTTGAAGCACTTTTCCTACAATCACCGCCAGAAATGCATTCTAAAGCTATTTCCAGCGTAAAACGGACATCGGAAAAAAGTTAATTTTAAAATTCGGTTTCATCCAAATCTGACTTTTTACGTGTTTCTTAAGTACTTTTCCTGTAATTATCTCCCTAAGAAGCAAGTTGTTTCTCTGCACATCGACTCTGCTGCCGTTTTTGACCTACAGCCCCAGGATCTGATCCGTAGCTGGCCCGGCGCATGTAAAAGATTGGATGCCCTACAAAACAGGATTCTCTGTATTCTTGTGGATGCTCCCTGCTATGCAAGGAATGCACAGATTCATCGGGAACTAGACATATTATACCCTCGTTTAAATTACTTAGAGAACTACATTTTCACTCATTATCCCCAAAACTATGTGATCGCAGCAGTTTGCCAAAGAGATAACAGGGGTTAAGTGCGTTCAGTCCGATCCCAGGTAATAATCGAAGTTTCACAGTAACTTTATTAATCGCGGACTGGCTGTACCGTACTGATGAGTCCTAATAAGCACAAAACTACTCTACGGTTGCCACTTGCGTTAATAAAGTATAATACAGTTCTGTGGCATATAGTAGAAAGGACGTAAGTCACTTTTTGTCGTTTGGAGAAACGTTACATTTTAGTTTGGTGAATTTGTTGCAAATTGGATTGTAAATATACTGGAAAACTTTCGAGTTCATTTTATTAATGTAGTTATATGGTTGTGGAAACTGATAGAAAATTTATAAAACGCTGCTATTTTGTTGTAGAAATTGAGACATATGACGTTTTTGTTGCTACTCTGCAAAATCGTTGGTAATAACTGTACATGTCAACATAATCGCTAACTACCTTAATTTTAGAAGGTAATAAGTACATATATGTATGTATTGGTTACGGACAAAATTGTATCCAACAAAATATATTAAGTACACATATGCATTAGCTACAAATGAAACTTTATAATTGTGAAATTCTATTGGTAATAAAGGTGTATGTCAACTTCTTTTGTACATCCATGTAACAGTAAAAGAAAACTAAAAATTAATTTTCAAAAAGAATTGTTGTTTCTATGTGAACTTACACAAAATATATTAAAAAATTGAACAATTCTCTTATTTTCCAAATAATAAAATCGTGTCGTAAAATAGTAGTAACTTCTTTCCATTCTATCTTCTTCATTTTCTTCCTTTTATCAGTCTTCAGATTTCTACAAAAAATTGCACATCCTTGTTTAGTAAGCTAAAGATTGCTAGAAAGTTCCGTTTCTAAGGTTGCTTATTGGTCGAGGAGTAATATACAAATTACCTAATAAATGTGATTGCAAGGACTGTGGTGTAATTTGCTGACACAAATATCACATCGGTAAACTCCTCACCACACAATTGTTTATAATAAAATCGGTGATACGTGTTTCGCTAGCTCGAGGCAAGCATCTTCAATAACCGTATAAACCGAAGTGACAAATTTCTATCATTTAAAATTCTAAAACATGCATTTTTACCCCACTTTTTACTGTGGCCATGTGTGGCATGGACAAATATTTTCCCGCTCGGTGGTGGACGCCTCTCACCCCTGTAAATGGACCTTTTCTCTCTTACATCTAGGTCAAGTGGACGGTCGAGGGAAAAAGAATACCTGCTAACCCGAAGTTTGAACATTAAAGATTTACAAGTACATTGTGTGAATTCCCGAAGAAATTAAATTAAGTTAAAATGCTAGTTGCCCTTCTGTGAGCAATATTACTTAATTCTTTCGTTTGATCAATCGGAATAAACTAGATTGAATCGGTCCCGCGTCCCGATTTAGAAGATTCATATTTTAGTTAGTTGTTAAGTAATATTGCTCACAGAAGGGCAACTACAAAGGGAACTACAAATTACCTATTTTAAAATTTATTAAAGCAGCAGTTTTGTTCCCTTTTGTAAAGAAACTTTGAATTCTTCGTCTTCCTTTAAAGAAAACTGACGATATCAGTTTTGGTGAATCTTAACCAACGCATGTATCTCATTTTATACTCTTTTTCTTTTGAAGAGGCCATTTAGTATAAATATCTGAGAATGAATAGAAATCACCAGCTTCCATAGCGAAGACTCTAAATTAGTGCTTTTTGCATGCTGTTCGGACGAGTTGATATCAATTTCTGGGGACATGAATGTCAAATTAGCACTTTTTCTTTGCTCGCTCTATAGCCGAGTGGTCTACATCACATTCTAAAAGTGTATAGCCGTGTATTGAGAATCTGTGGTCTATCACTTCTAGAGTGGAATGTTGATAGATAATATACTGAGACATATACATACAAATTTGGTTTTTATTCTGACCGCCGCATGTATCAGAATAGACTTTATACCTTCTGCAATGGCTTTAATGAATCTGAATACACAAGACGCAATTTCACTTGCTTCTCTCCCTCCTGTAATTTCCGGCCACATGAAATGACTAGATTCATTAGTAATGGTTTTGCGCACAGTTAAATATGTGGACAGCTGTGTTAAATGAAACGTCTTCGTCGTCTACAGAAGTACCTGTTGCAGATCAATAGCAAACGTTGCATACGTTGGATTTACCAAACCCTTTTGTTTATCATTTGCCTTTGCTACATACGCTTTATCGGCAATTGCGTGGTGGTTTTCTAATTCATTTCGAATTTACCTTTTTCTTCATCATTAGTCGAGTATTTTCCACTTGTAGTCAAAGTGTCACATTTAGTTCAAGTATCATTTTTTGGTTTTTTAAATTTAAGCCCAATTGGTGAAATTCTCTGGAATATTTGTTCATTGACACAAGTTTGAACAAATATTTTTCGCAATATAATTTTTACTTTGTATGAAGATTCAAATAGGTCTGTTTGTATGGCATCTGAAATAATGCTGGAAAAGAAGTTATATGTTGTATGAGCTAGTCTACTTTTTGCTGACAAGTTTCATGCAGTGGTGGAGCAATGTAAAAGGTCTGGTGCAGAACCGATCATCTCCCCCTACCTTTGTTATAACCTTTTAACTGTTTGCCACAGATAATATTACAATTTGTGCTTAGTTTGCAGCCTATTCCAATTTAATTCTGCAACAATTTCAGATATAAAATTAAAAAAGAACACATTTAGAGAAAATCAAAATCTTTTTGGAATCATGCATATCAAATAATGTTTCAAATAAAATAATGTTTCTCAAAAAATATTTATTGACACATAATATAACTACACATATATATATATATGCATACAAAAGAATTCTCGTCAAAAAAATATTTAATAATTTTTTTAGGATACTGACTAATCGTTTTCTATTGTTGCGTGTAATTGTATCGATGTTTTTTGGTTGTACTCGGTTCGGTTTATCATTGGAATCACCACAATTTCTTCTGCTCTTTCTAAACCATTTAGGACGACTTCTACTTCCATGATGGATAATATTTCCATATTGTTTCCCCAATTTCTTTGTTCTCCTATGTGTACTTCGTATCTTTTTTCTTAGTTTTTAAGTTGGATTTGTAAGTTTTGAAGCTGTCTGGACGTTCTCAGTTTTGCGAATATTGGACTCATAATATTAAATTGGTAACGTCTGTCGCCTTTCTTTGTATTTATGTGATCTAACACGCCAAATTATGCTTCTAGGAAATTATAAATTTCATGAAAGCCGTTACCGCTGTTGAACAGCGGTAACCGCGCATAATTACCACATGTTACGACAGCATCGCCGACTCCCCACTCTAGTCAATACGGTGTATGCGAGTCCTAACTTATTTCGAAACTACCGCTGTTTGCTCAGACTAGAATTAGCTTTGGGCAACTTTAGGTTTGTGTACGTTTCGTATGTTCCTATCAGTGCTAATTGTAAATAACTATTACTTAGCTACTACTTAGGGTTCGATCCATATCTATCAAGTGAATAAAAAATTTGGCTTTATTTCCATAGTAACTGTAGCAGAGTTAATTTGAAACTTCAACGATTATATTACAATTTTATTACACATATCACTACATTTTAGAGAGCAATCAATAGTCTATTCTATAATATTACATATACATATAATCTACACATTTGTTAAATTACATATATACAATATTTATACTTACATATTTACAGTGTATATGAAAAGATCATTATTCTATATTTTCAGGTTACTTCATTTTTGATACACCTGGCCTTTATAACATACATTGTGCTTCATATTATATCACATTTGTAAAATACTTTATATTAAAGACACAATAAAATAATATATAAAATAAAATTTCATTTAGAAGGAATCAAACACTCCTCCAGTCAATTTGGTGGCATAGAAGTGGATAACCTGTAAAACAAAATTTTGTATTAAATTAAGTAAGATTTTGTGGCACTTTTTTATATCATATTGTTTTATTCATATGGACACATGAACCACCAACGTTTCATAAACGAAACATTTCATAAACAATTTTTTTACTTGATTATCAGTCTAATTGTAGTCTTATACCAAAGTATTTAAGAGTACATATATATATATATATATATATATATTAATTTATTATAATTGAAGAAAATATCCTAAGTGTGTGTATTAATAACCGTCAGATAATTGTTCTGAACACATGACATAAATTGTTTATACTAGAATGGAAATATAACTTCTGCACATAAACAAAATTTAAAATGTTTACAATAAAGTTTTATGAGCTGCTTTATCTAATGTTTCGTTTTCGAAACGTTTCCAGGATCGGGGAGAAAAGCTATCTAGGTGTATGATGTATTTTCAGCCGGTAAACTAGTTCAGTACAATAAAATAAACATACGCATTTGTACACGCCCCATCATTAGGCATTTCTCATTCATAGGAGTGATTTTCAGCACTAAATTATTCTTTTTGTATTTAGCGTAAAAAGTTTTATCATTTATTTGAAATTAGAACGGAGTATAATGACAAAGGGGCTGTTTTGAAAACATTCTTAGTGGTGAGAGTCCCAATACCGGAATGTCGGTCATTTTCGTCCTGTATTGATGTAAAAATTCGCGGTATTTCGGCATTTACATATATAAACATTATTTCATTAGTGTAAATTAGGTATAATGCTCAAAGATAGAGAGGGTTTCGGAAAAATGCAGTGTCGTCCGTTAATCCTTTATTAATGATTGTGAGCCTCCAGAGCCTTACTTGCAATTATACATTTTCGTCCGCTCTCGTCCATTTTTATACGTACCACATTGTAACACAAACGGAATAAGATGTAGTGGAGACTATACTATTGGACCATATACTCAGTGGAAGGCAATGCATGGCGTAAATGTATAGAAAACGGAATGAGGTATATTTTGAATGCAAATAATGATCAGGGTCCACTAGATCAACATAGATGACTAAATTTAATTACAAGGTTTTACTCCTTCGCTTGCTATGGGATATCATTTAGTATCTTTAATACATCTATTGATAATAAAGAAGGCAAGTACCATAAGAAATATGATTATAAAATATAGTAAAACCATTCGAACTACACATAAAGGATAACCTGGTTCAGCTTAAATCCAAAGCTAAACGTTTCAGATTCACATTCCTATCACAATTGAGGATATTTAAATAAATATATATGCTGCTGAAGGTTTTTACGGAATAATCGACTAATACCATCATTCGGAAGTATGCCAGCAGAAAGGTGTTCAGTGTTGGTTGGTGGTGCATAAATTTATATTCATAAATATATAGCCTGTGTAATGAACAGAGACCGGATCATATGTCTTTTGCATATCGATAACTATCAACGGTACAATTCAACGCTTTAAGATCTACAGCAGGTATGGGCAACCTCCAGCCCGCGGGCCACATGCGACCCTCGAGCAAGGTTTGTCCGGCCCGCTACTGAATTCTTTCGTTGCATATTAGCACGGTCCGTCTAAACTTAATTCATAATGAATCATAAGGATACTACAAAAATGTATATTTTTCAAGATTACTCACAGCATAAAACTTCTACAAAAAAGGTTGCCCATGCCTGATCTACAGGATCTACAGGGTAGATAAAAGCGTTTAGCATTGATTTAATTTTACATATTTACAATATTTCGGCTTTTTTCCACATATTCCGAATATTTTAACATGTTTGAAATTATTCGACATATTTATCCGTTTGAAAATCGCGTTATTTTTATAAAAAATAGAGTACACAATTTTCTGAGAAATTTACATTGTACGGTTATGGATGTTTCGTTAAATATAATAAAAAATATATTACTTAAATAGGGATTAATGCTTTTTCCAAGAAATTTATGTTTCTGCATTTCTCTAAGAAATTGTGAATTGCTTTTAAACTTCCAAACGAAATATTATGTTCAATACCGAAGAGCAAAGATTTTTCTACGGTTTTAAAGAATACAAATCGGAAATTAAACGAATAAGGGTAAGTTCTAACTAGTTAAAAATAATTAGGTAAGGGGTGTATACATTTCAGCATTTATCATTTAAAAATTTTCATCATTTACAAACACCGAATAGAGTGAAGTGTTACCGAGTATTTAGTAGCTTCCTGGGTCAAGACCATACGAGAATTACTTTTGAGCGAAGAAAAAGTGTTCTGCAAAGCGTGCGATAAAATGGTAAGTTCATAATTTTACAAAACCATTTTACTTTATTTATTTCATTCAAATTACATGTTTATTTTGGAAAATTCCAGTCTGGCATACAATTGATTAAAAAACTTGCTTTGGATTGATGAATAAAATTATTTTCATTAATAAAAATATTTTTCTTTAATTTCAAAATCATTTTCTCATCTTATATCTAAAAGGATGTATACATTTTCCACTCTAACTTTCTTCTTTTGTAGATTGCATGTGACAAAAACTCCCAAATTACTCAACATCTCTCGACCGACCTTCAAAAATAAAAGTTACAAAAAATGAGACAATCAAAATTAGTGCAATTGTCTATAGGTCAGGCACTAGCAGTTTCGTCTTCACCTCAAAAAAAAATTAAAGTGAACAACAAGTATTTAATTCGGAATTAACCTAAGCTTTGCTTTCTGCTAATATTCCACTTTATAAGTTACAAAACCTAAATTTTAAAATGTTTTTGCAAAAGCATTGCAGAAATATTGTATCTGACGAAAAGTACCTTAAGGGAAAATTATGTTACAAATCTATACAATAGGCAGTGGGTTGTCTTCTGGTACATATTTTAGAGTGTTCCCTCCATGTATCGCGATGGTACATATATCGTTGTTTTCGTATTACAATGCAGATTTGTCGAATGTATGTTTCATCGCGATAGGTGCAGTGGAACGCAGGTGAGAGTCTGTAACATATTGCATATATTACATATTGTAAATCAGCTTAAGTGTCAGAATGACACACGCAACGTTATATACGTCAACCCCGTCAAGTAATGACATATGTATTATTATAGTAAATACGTTCGAGAAACGGACAAAAATTGTGTGGCATAATATTGATTGCACAAAAGCAGATTAAGTGGATTGCGTTGGCGTCTCAATACGTTACGAGTGAGTAAAATAATTGTATGCTCAGCTCATCCGTTCGTGCCAATCATTTACATTTGTGTATTCAGGCGGAACACCAGGATTTTCATGGGTCTTATATATCTAGGTATGAGCTTTTGTCCTCACGTGCTTTATTTTTTGAGAAAATCGTTGAAAAAGGAATTGATGTTTCCTATTTGTCCCTTATATGGTTAATTTTAAGTATTGTTTAACGAAGCGATCGTAGTGCAGTGGATAAGGTCTAGGGTTTACACCCGTGCGGGATGTGTGTTCACGTCCTCCTCATGTCCTTTTACAATCTCTTCGTACACAATATTAACAAATATATTTCATTTATTCGAGCACACGAGCAGGACTTGAATACACATTCCCAGGGGTGTAAAACCTAGATCCTATCCACCGCGCTACGATCTCTTCGTTGAACAGCACTTAAAATTAACGATATAAGAGACAAATAGAAAACTTCAATTTCTTTTTCAACGATTTTCTCAAAAAGTAGAGCGCGATTTTTATTTTAACTCCTCGCCACACAATTGTTTATAATAAAATCGGTGACACGTGTTTCGCTAGCTCAAGGCAAGCATCTTCAACAACCGTATAAACCGAAGTGGTTTATACGGTATAATTAAGGTATTAAAAGGTGTTATACAAAGATATGTAAAACAACCATTTGGCAAAGAAATTACTTTGAAACTAAACAGTAAGACTCGTTGGAATAGCATGTTCTTTATGTAAGAGAAATTTTACAAATTAGAGTACTATCTTCAAAAAGCTCTAATAGATATAAATTTGGTAATAAATTTCTGCAGTAAAGAATTTAATTTACTATCTGCAACTATTATTACCATCGCAACTATAAAATTAGCAGTCGATGTATTATGCCTCCAGAATACTAATCTTCTAAGCAGATGCAACAATGCAATAGCTAAGAGATTCCGATAGGATAAGACAAAACAGATCTGGAACAGAGGTCGCCTATCTATAAAGTTAGTTGTAGTAAATGTGATAAAGCAGTCGATAAGACAGTCGAGACGCGCAATAGCTACACAATTTAAAGCACATGTAGCACAGTACCGTTATGATAGGATAAATTCGTGAAGTATAGGGAAATATATGCAGGACACGGGACACGACATAAGAATAGATAATTTAAAGTTGATAGAATATGTTAATTCATCGTGCGTATGAAGCGATACACATACGTAAAAGACAAATTCAATATTCATTACATATTCCGCGTTGTTCAGTCTATTATCATTACATAGTTAGGTAATATTAGTCTTTATCAGGTTAGTTATCATTTTAATTTTCTTCGGGAAATTAACTAAATTGGTCACATATATACCTGTCACTTTTTAACGTTTAAAACTTTTTCAAACCAGAATGAAGATAGTAGGTACTTTTTCTTTCTTTCGCATGTTTGTAGAAATAAAACAGGCTGTTCACTTGATATGTTATTTATATCTTCTTATATCTTTTACGATGGAAGGGCTTCGTTGTAAGCCATTTCCGAGAAAAGAAAAATAGATTTTACGCTCCACACACGATTACAGTAAGGGTGGGGTAAACGTGCATGTTTATAGCTTTAAGGAATATCCGCAGATCGGTTTCACACGGTTTTGATAATGCTTGCCTTGTGCTAGCGAAATACGTGTCACCGAATTTATTATTAAACAATTGTGTGGTGTGGAGTTTACCGATGTGATATAGTTAGTAAATACGCCAGTACATCAGCCCAGTGATGTTGCAACAATGTTCAATGATTTTTTCATTGATGAGCCTGTGGGTGTTTCTGGGGGTTTCTCAAGGTTGAAACATGCTGCAAACACCTCATTTGGGTTTTGCAGCAAAACTCTCTTTCTAAAGCCATTTACTTCTAACGAACTGGTTTATCTGTTGCAACAAAAGCTAAAGTCTAAGGCCTCTTCTGGCCATGACGGGATCCCTGTGTTTGTTATTAGAAATGTGTTGGATCGTCTTTGTGAACCGCTAACTTATTTAGTTAACTTGTCATTTTTGTATGGAGTTTTTCCTTCCAAATTGAAGATTGGCAAGGTTATTATGGGACTTTGACTGATAAACAGCGTGGATTCCGTAGTAACAGGTCAACGAATACGGCCCTTATATCGTTCTATGAGCGCTTGCTCGATTATATTGAGCTGGGGATTGCCCTGTGGGAATCTTTTGTGATCTCAGCCGGACTTTCGATTGCGTTGACCATGGACTTCTACTGGGCAAATTATACGATTTTGGCTTCAGGGGGTGTCTCATGACTGAGTCACATCTTTTCTGGTGGAGAGGAGGCAGTACGTGAGTTTAAGGTGTATTGTGGACGGACTGTTGGTTACAACAAATTCTGATACAAGAGTTAATTCTCTGGGGGTTCCTCAGGGGTCTGTGCTTGGACCCATTTTGTTCCTGCTCTTCCGTAATGAGTTGGGGAGTCTTTTCGACGATAACCTCCTAATAATGTATGCCGACGATAATTCTTTTCTGCTTTCGGACAAGAATGATGAGTTCCTGCTTGGAAGGTGTGAGCGCGTCCTGTCCGAGTTTGCAACAGGGTGCCAAAAGAATGTTTTATTATTAAATGTTGCTAAATCTAATGCTGTTAGATTCCATAATAGACAGCGTAATTGTAATAGTCTGGCAGTCTCTATTGGCGGAGTTTCTTTATTGAGTTCTAATGAAAAGATGTTTCTGGGAATAACTTTCGACGAGTGTCTTAGCTGGAGGTCTCATTGTGCTAATTTAATTAATAAAATGAACTCAATGTGTTACATGTGTAGCAATCTTAAACATGTGCTGGGTGTTGGACAGATGTTGTCTGTTTATCATGCCTGGATTGCTTCCCGTTTAGGCTATGGCATATGTTTATGGGGGTTATTTGCAGCTGCGTGGAGTGTTTTTACACTTCAGAAAAAATTATTAGGAATCATTTTTGGCCTGTCTAGCGGGCACGCCTGCAGAGGTATTTTTAAGGAGTTTGTCGTTTTGACTTTGACAAATATCTACATTTATAATGTCTCGATGTATATTTTCAAAAATAGAAATAGTCTAGGTAGGGTTAAGGATAAGCACGGTTGTAACACAAGATCCAAAGACAACTTTTATATACCGTTTTGCAAATATAAATGTACTTTTAATTCACCTGTCTATATGGGTATGAGCATTTTTAATAACTTGCCGCCTGAGATTAATTTAAATGGTGGCTTGAGAGTGTTCCGGGTCTCATTGGGCGATTATTTGCGGAATAATGTTTTTTATTCTCTTGATGAGTATTTTGAAAGTACAAATATAAATACTTCATCTCCACCCTGTCTTTGAGCAAGGACTATTTTCTTTGCTTAATTATGTTTACGTGTACTATATTTTTATTTGTATATCTTGATTCTTTTTTTTTTTTGTATTGACTTGTTCTATGTACATTTGTATCATACTTGAACTAATAAAGTAAAGTAAAAGTAAAGTAAAAGTAAAGTAAAAGCCCTTGCAAATGTATTTACATACATACGTAATAAATGTGAAGTTTATTTACATCCACATTATTTCAAACAATTTTGTGAAAAGAAGTAGTTCTAAACAATATTGGCGATATTTTTGTGATAATAGCAAATAATCAGCAATAACATATATTGTTCATACGTTAAATAATATTATGACAGGATAGTTCCGTTAACGAGACATTTTGTTTCTCAGCATATTATTATAATTTTGATATTTTTGCACAAAGTGTATTTTATATAATTTAGTTAATTGTATTTAATCACTCATATAGGTTAAGTACAATAACTCCCGTTTTGATATATACAGACTCGTTTTTATTCTTAAAAACGGAAACACAAACTTGCGAACAAATATAGATATACTTAATCGATCTCCTTATTACCTTATAAATAAAAGCATATTGTTCCTTAGTTTGGACAGCACTTGCTCTGTCTCTCCGTATCCTATAAACGATGCGTGGGATATCTACCTTCCTTGTGAGTTCAAATTCTCGTACAGCAATATCGCAAGCTATCACTGTACCTGTTCTACCTGTACCAGGACTGCAGTGCATTACAACTGGATTAGTATTTGGACTGAGACCGTTGCTAATATTCGTGTTACTCGTTTCCTTAACCTAATAACATAAATCAATACATATCGGCAAATAAAACATTTAAAATTATCCACCTTGTTTTCGCCTGTTTTCATACAACTTCTGGCTTCCAATAGAAAGGCGATAAGTGAATTAGCTTCTTCTGGTACACCTTTCTCCGGCCAACCCATATACCACAAGTGCGTTATTTCTCTCCAGCTATTCGAAACCATATTCTAAAATATATTATGTTACATAAGTTATTAGTTTGTGTAATAAACAAATATTCTCAAACCTTTAATTGTAGACTGGATATGATATATTTGTCTTTAGCTTCTCGTTTCTTTAATGTTATTTGGTAATCTCCAAATAGTCTGTGACAGTCTAATACTTCCGACGGTGGTAAATAATCAATGCATTTTTCCTGTAAATGATTTTAGTTCTAAAGTTAGATATGTGTACACAAAATCACAGAGTTTTTCTTAACTACATAAAATTCACAGCGGGGATACAATTTATACTCAATTTCTACCTAATTTTACCCAAGGTAATTATTTACTATAAATACTTTTGCCCCTTCTTCTGAAAGGCTAAAGGTTTGAATTGAAACTTCGGCAAAATTAAGTTTGTAAATAAAAGCAAAGGATATTTACAAATATAGATTGCCGAACACGTAGGTTGAAATTAATTGGGCATCTTAATCAACCTAAAAGTAAATAGATAAACTCTTCAGAACAAGTCGTTGGAATATACGAGGTGTATAAATAAAATGAGACTGGTAGCGTATCACATCAGGTATTGATCGTTTTAGTGAAGTACGTTTTGCTTGTGCGTTCTGACAATAACTTGGGTATTTAAATACAAGCCGGAAGGCAAGCGTCAGAGTATTGAATGGCACAGCCCAAGTTCTCCAAGGCAAAAAAGCAAGAATGAGCAAGTCAAAGATCAAAAGCATGTTGATTTTCTTTCTTGAAGGCCAGGGAATCGTTCACACAGAGTTTGTACCTCCTGGCCAAGAAGTTAAATAATACTTTTACCGAAAGGTTCTTCAAAGTCTGCGAAAAAGGGTCATACGTGTGAGACCAAACGTCAAAAACAATTGGGTGTTGCATCACAACAACGTGACTTGCCACATAGCAATTTGAGTAAACCGTTTTTGGCCAGTAAGAATATTCCTGTGGCTCCTCAGCCACCTTATTCGACTGATTTGAGCCCTTGTGACTTCTCTTCTTCCCGAAATTGAAACAATAACTCAGTGAACCTCATTTTGAGGTACTGGACCACATTCAAACGCCTGTACCTGTCCGGCTATTTCAGTAACCGAGTTCCAGCACTGCTACGAGGAATGGAAGAACTCTCAAGCGATGTGTGGCTTCCCAAGGCAGTAACTTTGAAGGGGGCAATTATAATTTTATTGGAATAAAAGAAGTGAAAAAATTATTTACACACCTGGTAGTTCCTGCTTTTTCGGGTTCTATTTTGTGTTATGGACAATTCAAAATTTCAGTTTGTCTACTTCATTAAAATTAAGGTAAAATAAAAATGTCACACATCCTCCAATGTCCTTTTTGTTGTTTTCTCTTTCTTTTTCTTCAGGAGTGTTGCTGTTCTTATAGTTCACAAAGGGTTTCTTTGTTTTCGTAACCAAAACATCGCCAATTCATCTGTATATATTGTAAATCTGATGCTTAAACAAACATAAAGCTTGTACTTTGTCATTTAATTTAATTGGGTATCTGTTGAAGAATTGTTTCTTATCATTTCTTTATTCTCAAGGTATTTTATTCCTTCAAAACATTATTCTCCAAAGAGGCATGCCCTCTTATAGTTGTGCGCCTTGTTATTTCTAAGAAAGCGCTGAACTAATATCTTAAATGACTCCTATGCTAATCTTTCTTGCTCATTTATTTTATTATATCTACTTCTCGAATTTGAGGACCAACAACTATCCATTCCTTGATTTTTGTGTCACTGATCCGTCGCAATTTGCTTTTTAGAACGCCGAAGCCGTTGGCGTTTCTATCCGTTCCTTTGACAAAACTTTGATACTTTTTATTTCCGAAACAAACTGTCTTTTTGGTAACCATTGCTTGGTTTTGCATGGTTGTGGTTGTGGTTTGTCCCACTTGTATAAGAGACAGCAAAATTTGGTACATCCTAACTGAAGACCGCGCATAAGGACAATGACTTTCAAATCTCCGCGAAGGTGCCATGGTTGTCTTTTATACGCGATGTGATCGAATAACAAAGGCCAACCCGAAACAATGGCAAATGTAATTGCGGGAAGCTGATGCCTCATGGACAATTTCTGATGACGGATTCAAAATCGGCATCATCAATACATAAGAAATAGTACTCAACGTTCAAGAAACAAAAACATTATTTACCAGTGTTATCTTATGTTATCGTTCGTTCTTCTTATACATATATCCCTCATCCGTCTTCTTTCCGCTTACCCTCCTCATTATCTTCTTACTTCCAATTTCTGAGGATGTCTTTTAGAAGATGAAACAGTACATTTATCGAAATTGTTCATTAAAATTATATTACCTTATTTGGAATATGCTAAACATAAATATTTTGATTCCTAGTAAAAAAACACCTCAATTCTGTCTATACAAGATTTAACCATCTCCAAAAGTTGCATATTTTTCTCTGCGTTAGGAAAAAATTGCCTATTCTTAATCAGTTGGAAGATGTTTACTGTTTCTAATTTTGATTTTCAGTATGATGAAAATATTGAATAGTTTTCAAGTGTTTGTTTTTAAGTTTTAACGTCTTTGAAAATTTGAAACTGCTATCATACGATTATTCTTTTAATACAAAGCTTCTTATTCGAGATCGATGGATGGAATAGAACCAGTTTCCTTCTGAATTCAAGCGTCCGCCAGGAAAATGGTCACTCACTTCCGATCGCATATACTACTTTACGGCAGTGGGTACGTTGCCACCCACCTTTTCTTCTCAAGTCATGTGAAGGTATATGTTTCTCATTGAGCAGTTCGCAGTTCGTATTAACAGAAACATAAATGATGAAGAGCACAAATTAGTGCCTTTTGTACTTAAGGTATGTTTAAGAAAGTTATGAATAAAAAGAAAACTTTAGTACAATCTAATAGAGCTAAGCTACTACATATGCATTTTAGTTTAAGTCGAACTCAATTCATTAATTAGCTATTTTTTTAATTCTACTTCACGTAGAATTTTCTACTAGACAAAACCACAATATGTACCTTCGAATTGCAGATTTCTCAAAATTTCTAGCAAAGATAATCGACGGTTGTAAATCACACAGGTAAAGTTAATAAATATAAAGACTATTACTGACCACACCGCCCTCATATAAATGCGTTATCATCAGCACCACTTTAGATTGTTGTTCCCAAATCATTCGCCAAAAATCTTCTATTGTATTTTGCATCGGTGCCTGGCAAGCAATGTAGTAATGGCGACTACCCTGAGGCCCCTAAAACAGTGAATAAAATTATTACTACTACACGGTATCAGCGAAACAAGAAAGGTATACATACGTAGGTATGTGTACTATTTTCTTGCATACCTCTCTGAAGTGTAACGTACAAATTAAATTTAAATCTAACTACATTAGGAATGTAAAATTGCAATCTTACAATTACCTTATACAGACAAATATGAATATATTATAGCATAAATAGAAAATAAAACGTATCCAGAGAGAATATATAAGATATACAATTCTTACCGTTACATAGTTGGCGTTAATATAGTCACTACTGGGGATTCCTTCTATAGGACTCAAGAATACTCTTGTCTCTGGAAGTGGAATAACGTTGGCGTAACGGTTCTTAACTTCGCAACCTTCAGGCAATTCATTGGTTTTAGTTGTAACTTGCGGTATCTTTTCGAATTCATTGGTGGTACCTTCTAGGTTATTAGCAAATCTCAATAAATCAGATATATTTAGTAAGTGGGATGGAGATGTCTGAAAAACAATTTTAAAAATGTACCAAGTTATACAGAATATTGCTGTATTCAATTACAGTTAGTGAGTATTCATTATAAAAGAAATACCAAAAATTTTGAATGTTATATATATTTTAAGCTATAAGATAAGTGATTTTAATGGTGACCAGTACAGAATGAGGAAAAACTAACAAAATTCTAGGTCATTACAAGATGTACTTTGAAGATATTGAGTTGGTGATATCTACATAGTGAATAATAAAGATAGTAGTTGATGCAGTGCTAGCATCACGTGCATGGGGATGGGTGTTCGAATCTCGAATGTCAGAACCTCGGATTGTTTCTCTGAGATCGATACGAGCACTAGTTACCATTCGCCCTTGCGATACAATTATTAGCGGTTTCACTAACTCTCGGATATCGGTTAATAAAACTACCTAAGCACGTTCACACTGTAACTTAGGAAAGCAGTTGTGTATTGGTAAATCTATTCAAGACCCCAAACCAGCTTTGGACCACCTACTATGATCGAGTAGATCTCTATACCAAAAAGGTAGAAAAGAGACTAAAACAATAATAGAACCTATTACAGCTCATGAACTAAATCAAATGGTTCTATTGAGTTCGACTTAGTATAACGTCCAAAGGAATGCCTCGATCTAATGGCGTGTCTGCGGATCAAACGCAAATAAAACAACTGAACTACTAGGGGTTCTATTTTTTTAATTTTAAGCCGACTAAAAGTCGACATACGTACAATACTGATTTTATATATAATAATAATATAATAATAATAATTACCGACGCTATACATTTTCAAGTCTCACCTGATGGCATGCGTAGTGGGGGTACCACACGACAGCGGCATTCTCCAGTTTAGTTCTAACTAAGCTATAGAAAAGAGTTTTAATAGCAGGTATGCTGGTAAATGCTCTAGTAGTACGAATAATGAACCCTAACAGTCTAAACGCGTCACTGCACACTGAAGTTACTTGGTTGTAAAAGTAAAGTCCCTCATCAAAAAGTACTCCAAGATCTTTCACGTTGTCAGCCGACACAAGAGTTTGACCCAAAACATTATAATGAAAAACTATCTTAGAGATCTTGCGAGTAAACCTGACGACACTATACTTCTGGATATTGAGATATAAGTTGTTATCCGCACACCACACGTTTATAATTTCGAGATTTTCTTGCAGGAGTAGTGTGTCGAAGAGGGAATCAATTCTATTGAATATTTTTAAATCATCCGCATAGACTAGAAATTGACACGTCAAAAGCTGCAGCAGGTCATCAATAAATATTAGAAACAACAGCGGCCCCAAATTAGAGCCCTGAGGCACTCCTGAAGTAGTCACGTATAACTTCGAGATAAATCCATTCTATGACACATAATTTATCCTTCCAGTCAGATAAGATGCCATTAACTGTAAAGAGGCTGCAGCAAAGCCAATATTGCTTAACTTCTGAATGAGCAACGAGAGGTCAATGGAGTCAAAGGCTCTCGTAAAATCGGTATATATCACATCCAACTGTGAACGACAATCGATAGCTTCGCAGATGTTTTGACTGATACATGCAAGATTGGTGATGGTCGATCTACCCGAAATAAAATCATGCTGATTAACTGATATCCTACTTCTAATATTACTGTAGATAATGTCATACAGGATTTGTTCGAAAACCTTCGAGAGATTACTGAGTATAGAAATAGGCCGATAATTCGTTGCGATGTCAGGCTTTCCCTTCTTAAATACAGGTATAATTTTTGCGGTTTTCCAACCAGTAGGAAATGTACCGGACTTGATACATAAATTAAAAATAATACTTATAGGAGCAGCTAAAACATTCCGGCAATCCTTCAATAAGAATGATGGAATTGGATCATCACCGGAAGTAGCGGTATTGTTTAGCCTATAAATACTTTTATCCACCTCTGACTCAGATATAGGTTGAAAATGAAAAGCATGATGAAGTGAGTGTGCATCTTGAATATTAATTTCACCTTCAGGTAGAAAGTAACTGCTAAATACGTTTGCTAAGGCATCAATTATGGCTTGAGGTTCATCATATTCTTCGGTTCCATGAAACAATCGACCAGGAATACGTGACCTTTTTCTCTTCGTGTTAATATATTGCCATAAAGCTTTTAGATCTGATTTTATATTTTCCTGGATTTTATTCCGGTACAATTTATAGGCAAGAGTTATCTGTTCTTTAGTTAGTCTACGTAGTCGACTAAAGTCTTCGTAAAAAAGTGGATTAGAGGTTTTTACCCACTTACGGTGATAATAGTTCTTCATTTTCAAATTTCTAACAATTACGTTATCAATCCAAGGTGGGAAAGAGGTCGACTTGGGCAAGGTTGCTGGAATAGACTTACTGAAAGTGCTGTACAGTGTTTGATAAAACCGGTCAACCGCCACATTCACATTACCGCAGTATCCGATCGAACTCCAATCAGCATTAAATATGTCATTATAGAGAGCGGGGAATTCCGCACGCGAGAAATTGTACCGTGGAGTCGTATTCACAGGAAAGCGTTTAGCAGTAGTGCATTGTATATCGAAGAAAATGAGTAACGCTGGATGATGTGCATCCTCAGGAACGATAGGATCAGAAACGTGCGAGACTGAAGCAGAACATTCAAGATTGCAGAAAACTAAATCAAGAAGACGACTATTGATATTACCAATATTATTTAGTTGATTGAGACCTACAGATAAAGAAAAGTTATTAAAAGAAATATATTTAGGATCTGTCGGAAGCAGGGGGAAGTAGTTTTTGATATTGAAATCGCCCACCAGCAGAATCGGTATGTTCAGAATTATCAATTCTAGTGCTTCAAGAAAATTACTAATATCATCCGCAGATACCTGTGGTGGTATGTATAGTGCTACGATCATAAAGCGGAAACCATTGTAAGAACAATTGGTAATAACAACATCAATGGAGGGGCATCAAAGTTCGCAGTCAATACATGTTTCCACTGCAACCACAACACCACCACCCCTACCAACATTAAGAGCCCCAAAGTTTCTAACACAACGAAAAACAGCATAATGGTAGAAAATAAGTTCATTGTCGGAAATATCGCCACATAACCAGGTTTCTGTAAAAACTATTACATTGTAGTTAGGAACGAGGGTGCTTTCATATACTAAATCAAGTTTGGTTCTGACCCAGCGAACGTTCTGGTAATATATGTCCAATCGCGAGATAAGGTTACTGTTGGGAGAATTTAGTTTTCCTGTGCCGAAATCAAAGACACAATACTTGGCACACCGTTTCGATATTTAATCCCTATATCTCTCTCACCACCATCCAAACGCCGTTGTAGTTCCGATTTCACCACCTGATACAATCTACGTTGCATAGGTGTTTATAAGTAGTTAAAATGATAAAAAAGGCGACCTAAAACTACGCTTGTAACTATTTTGATATTTATCTTACATAATCTTCTAAACAACAAACTGCATAAATTACTAGCTTAACATAACTGTATTCATTCTACAGTATTATCTGTTATCGGGCCCAAATTGTATGATTTTTTCTCACAAAGCTGAGATACAGTCGTCCAATTTTTCAGAGATTATAATCGCTTTCTGGAAACTAGGAAAGTTAGTGACAAATTAAAATTTATTCTTTAACCATGAAGGAGGATTCTGAAATAATGGACAACTGTTTTTGCAAGTGTAGGAAAGGTACTGATTGCTGGTATGAATTGAGATACACATATGTATGTATATGTTAGTCACTGTTGGTACTGCAGTATACACTACTCACTAGCCATCTTACAATAATTTATGAGGTTGTTACATAAATTCGTGCATACATATTTCTAGACGTTTACATTGGTACATCGTTGAACACGTGTAGTTGGGTAGTATATTTAACTAAACCATATAGTCTGAGTTTTCACAGAGCGAAATGGAAAAGGGGAAAGGGAAAAAAGTACGCGTCCAGCTTCGTTCGTGTCGTACAAAAGTTAAGATCATATGCTGTCAAAGAGGTCCACATAATTTCAATGATTGTCAGCTCGAACAGCATGCACTCGTTAATGATCAACTCGATACAGAATCCGAGAAACAAACCTTTCCTCTACAATATATACTACCGGCTATAAGGGTTTACCCACCTAATTAGAGATTATTGAAATAAACAATATTTTATCGCTATGAAAATATTTGAATCATTAAACTGTAAATACGAGATAGATTAAATCCCTCTGTAATATGTGTACGTAACCAGATGATTGTAATTAAGATATCGGAATGACCCTTTTGCATCCTAGACACGTTCAGGTAAATGGATTAAATAAAGACTGGTTTCACGGAAATCTTTATTACGACCGTCATAAAATATCATAATGGACGACACACGCATTTTAATAATGAAAAATTTAATTTGTATTCAGTTTTCGTATTGCAAGCAGTGCCTAGTGAAGAGTTTGTGCAATATTTTAGAATAGCCGTATAACAGTGGATTATAATATTAAAAAGTATCAGAAGTGGTAGTGTATCCAATAAACAACGACCCGGACCACCAAAAATAACAACACCAACAGATGATTGCGCTATGGTAATCACAGACAAACAAAATAGACTAAAAACAGCGCCAAATTGCTGCCGAAATATATTTTTCACGTCCAAAACCAGTTAGCGTCATCACGTTAAAGAGGTGTTTACGCCAAGCTGGTTTATACGGAAGAATGGCCCTGCGGGAACCGTTATTTCACAAAGGAACTAAAGCGAACGGTTAGCATGGGCAGAGAGGACATAGACTACACGTTGGAAGATTGGAGGAAAGTGCTCTGGATGGATGAGTCTAGATTTCTCACATTTGATTCAAACAGCAAAACATTTTTCCGACGATCGTAAGGGGAGCAAGAACTTGAATGCTGTATTAAACCAACAATAAAACATGTAGGAGGATCAGTAATGATTTGCGGTTGTTTTAGCGATACCTCTACCCAACCTTCGCGTTCTAGCGCAATAATTATCCAAAGTACAGTGCCAAGATATGCCGTGAATATTTAGAACAGCTGGAGCGAGGAGGGAAAATTGTTGTTATGAAATGGCTGCTCCAAAGTCAGATCTAACAATAAGATGCGTGGAGGCACGTGGAGCCAGTTACACTGACGAAGTTGTTAGAAAGAATGCCAAGATCGTATGCGGCTGTATTAAACGCGAAAGGGGGCATATTGATGAATCGCGAATTTAACTTAATCTATGTTTACCTTTGTCAGCTAGTTGACAAACATATTGTTTTTACAACTGTTAAAATTATTATATAAGTACAGAACAAAGTGTTACATTTTTTATAATTAGTACAGCAAACGCTCGATAACGTAAACACCCGATATTGGAAACATTGCGCTAATTTGAACACAATATTTGTAGTATAGGATTATACGGAACGCTCGATAACGTAAAAGCATTTTAAGTTCGATAACTCGATAATGTAATGAGATCTACGAAGATCGAATTTAATCAGGATGGATCGAGTGTCTTATGCGATCGTCTACGAATAACTTCGAGCGTTACAAGTGCGTTACAAGTTGTCTATGCAAAGCCCAGTTTGATCAATTCCCGAGTTACCCAATTATGTAGGGGAGTCCCAGATTTATGTAGAATAAATCCAGTTTCAACTTAATTATACACAGTTTTGATTTTACAAAAGTACTCGTAATTACAACTTAATTGGCTGAGGTTCGTTCTTTGATACACGATTCTAAAACGCTATTTTGATTTATTGTTATCCTTAATGTTTACAAAAGGTTGTTCGAATATTTTTTGTATTTCTATTTTGGCGTATAAAAGGTTTTTTTTTAAAAATAAGATAATGAAGATCAGTCTTCAAGTGACAGCAACACGTTCAATATCGACGAGCAACCCTGAAGATGCCCTTTGCAATAGTGGACCAAACGTCGGCACACACGCCAAACCAGATGCGGTTTTAACCCGGAAACCAAGTTGCACATTGTGATTTCAATCGCGATAGGCTACACCTGAGATTGCTTTGCGGTATCGAGCGTTGCTGTATTTGACATGTTTTAATAATATTTTGTGGCTGGGTAAACACCTATGGTCGGTAGTGTATGCATCGCAAGTCTTGGTCCATCCGAAAAAGGTAATATTTGGGCAATTGGGTAGAATTGCGTGAGAGCAGTGTATTAACAGATTCTTAACAGAAATTCGATAACTAATTTGCTTAAAATAGCTTGTCTTGCCTAATAGAATATGATTACTTTTGCAGCAAGGCAATGCACGATCGCAAACGTTTGTAACATACGTACAGAAGTTGAGAGAGTTTTCATAGCTTCATCTGTCTCACCCTCCGTGTAGTCTAAATATTGTATCTTTCAGGAAAAAAATTAGTCTACATATATCCAAGTTCATCTTGAAGTATTTGTACGAGTGAGGATAAAACATACTGGGGAAGTGGTATTTGAAATTGCTTCAACATTTATCTACCGTTATTGAAGACAATGGACAGTACATTGTATAATAAACAGATAAAAAGGTGGAAGTACATATTTATTATAATATGTATTTACATCGAATAAGCACAATGTATGATTAATTTAATGAAATCAAGCAGAATTGATCGACCACGCGTTTTTCTTAAACCAATCAAATAGAAATAAGCAGGATTTAATCCCTGCTTATAAAATATTGTGCCTTTCTAACAATTCAAGATTGTACTCACTATTATCTGTTTTTGCAACATTCCATTATTTCTAAACTCATCCGTACAATTTAGAACTCCTAGAAATTGTAATTATTAAAAGTAGATGATTAAAGTGCTTATTATGTTCAGTTAAGTCTTTAATCTCCAAACTGTCACAATTTTTATGGATCTGACTAATTGTTTTGTGCTATGTAATCGTAAAATGTCTAAATTAGGGCTGATTGATTGGTGAGTACGCGACGTCGGCACTTGCTGAGATACCCATTTAACCAGAAGACAGTGTATTGTATCAGTTTAATCATCAGAGTTAGAGTTTTGACCGTACTACTCTTAGTGAATCTAGCTCGTGTCGCTAGCAGGCGTAGATTTGTAATGATGAAGATGCAGAAAACAGTAACAGCCTAACCTTATTCATCACTAATGTTGATTTAAAAGTGATCTAATATAGACGTAAAGGTTGAGAAAGCATGCAATGCAATGTAGCTTCACTATAGTCGTGAAAGCCTATGTCACATTCACAAGAAGTTCTCGTTTTGCACCTTCACTAAGTAAGTGATGTATTAATGATACTACGATATCGCGTCTATAGACCAAATTCAACAGGTTCTCACCCCGTACTAAAAATCGATGGATTTCGTGCGATATGTAGTTATTGCAATACGATTCTACATCATTTACATATACGAAACTGTACAAAACATTACATGGGAAATTATAATGCAAATATTCGAAATCCTGTGCAATAGTGGGAATTTTTATTGGACTTTATTTTTATATTGAATATATGTAACATGCCAGAGAATAATGAATACTTTCAATTATTTTGGCAGATATACGAACATAAGTATATTAATTCCACAACATGAAAAATAACACGCAAAGGAAGAGACTAATGTAGGTAGAAGATAAAATGTTTGAGAAAAAGCGCACCAAAAACGTACACCCAGATCGCAATGTGGTGTGTAAATTAGTAACTAGTGACATAGTCAAGTCTACGTTCTACCTCAATGTTTTGAAATTGAGGGTGGTCCAAGTTCGCCCGGAATTGGCTGAAAAAGATGGTTGCCGCATCATGACTACGCGCCGTCGTATTCAGCGTTAAATTATTATTAGTTTTAGACTGCGTAAAGCATTACTCCCCGAACCCCATTCAGCCCTGATCTTGCCCTATGTGACATATCTCTTTCCCTGAAAAAGAAAACTCAGATCGAAGGCACTAAGGAGATCCAACGACCGCGAAAATTATTATGAATTATTTTTTGCTTTTAAGGTGGTTGAAGGCAATTTTTCAACGAAGCAATTCATAAAAAGTTTCCCATATGGATTAGTGTGAAACTATCAGAGAAAGGTACTCTGCATTAGTAGTATAAGTTATTTGGTAGGCCTGCAAATGTATAGGTTGGCAGAAGCGTGAAAAGAAACCGGAAAGACGTCTGCGTAAAAGTAGTTCCTTTAGAAAGCAGGACATAAAAAGTTATATAGTTATAAGAGTACATGCTATTTCTTTCATACAAATTAAACTGGGTTAATAAATTGTAAAACGTGAATTACTACAAACACACCAAACGTTAACCGTCACAATTAGGGTCTTTTGCGGACAGTGTATAAAGAAAAAGTTTTCATGTGCTCCATTTTACGTTTTTAAATATGCACAAACAATTGATCCAAAAAATTTTATTATAAAAGTTTTTCTCATATGGTGCGAACAATATGGCAGGCACGGTATATATCAAAATAAAATAGAAAGTTAGACATAGCAATGTACAGTAAGTATTTAATTTTCAACCTTCGATAGCTCAGTTGGTAGAGCGGTGGACTGTAGTTGCTTAATAACGAATAGACATCCATAGGTCGCTGGTTCAAATCCGGCTCGAAGGAAATCTTTTGTTTGCAAAAACAATGAAATTATTTAATCCTTAAAAGCTTCTAATTTAGTACTTTTTTGTTTTCATGTTTGTTTTTAAAACAAAAATTATTTATTTAATATTTTTTATTCAAATCCTATATTAAACGAATTTCACAAAATGAACGAGTGCTATAAAAACGCCTTATGGAACAAGTTGTTTATATATTTCTTTCACTTTACGTTGATGACGTAAAATGAAAAAAAGTAGGTATTAAACATGTAGATTGTTGGTTTAGGAAATTTTGTGTATATGTGGCTATGGCTGTGGCTGTAGCTGGCATCATCACCATTGTTATTTTAAATTTTCTAATTAAACTACATTTACAAACACTGCGAAGTAGAATTACGCACCTTGAAAATTGACAGTTTGTACTCTGCGCATTTACTATATGTTTACTATCAATTCTATTGGTTAATACATTTTTGGAACTGTAAGTCTTTGTTTGAAATTTGACAATTTGAATGTCGTCAAACACAACCACCAACCTTTCAAGATGAAAGGTGCATCTTAAATATATTAGAAGAGTATTCAGGGATAATAATATTATATATATATATATATATATATATATATATATATATATATATGTGAATAACAAAAAAATAAATAAGAAATAAGCACATCTCAGGTAACTGCAAATCAAAAGTATTCTTACAAAATAAGCTTAACAAAATTACTAAAATACAAAATGTTAGATGTAGTTATAATTTGATGAGCATGAATTCAACAGTGTTACCAATGGTGTGTAATTAATATCAATGCTGCTATCAGATAGGGTATTGAACGTCATGCAAGTTCGGTAAACAGGAGATCTAATCAGAATATTTGTTTTCGGTCCAGGGCAATAGAATACATTTGAAAATCTTGATGATTGTCGTGGTACGGCAAAATCAATACTATCCATGAGCCTTGGTGTGTCTAAACGATTGTGGATTAAATCGTACAGAAACTTTAAATTTGCTCGTTTGCGACGTAAATCCAGCGACTCGAAATGGAACATATTAAGAAGTAATGCGTGGCTAAAACCTTGAGTGGGATAAATGGAATGAAGACGATAGTATAAGTATTTTAGGAAACGCCTTTGAACTTGTTCAAGCGTACTTACTTGATATTTATATATAGGCGACCAGACTATGGAGGCATATTCAAGTTTTGGCCGTACATATAACGATAGAGTAATACCAAAGGTTCGATAGAGGCAAACTTTTTGTAGTTCGTATAATGAAACCCAATGTTTGCAGTGCCGAGTTAGAAATTTGGGTAATATGTTCACCGAAGATTAATCTCGAGTCAAAAGTCACGCCCAGATCCCGTATAGAATTTTCTCTGTCCAAAATTGTGTTGTCATAATTATAATTGTATATAATCAAGTTTGACTTCCTAGAATAACTTACAATCTTACACTTGGCTACATTCATAATCAACCTGTTGCTTGTACACCATTCTTGGACAATGGATAGCTGGCTTTGTAAGAATTGACAGTCACCAATATCAGCAATTGATACAAAGAGTTTAAGGTCATCTGCAAATAATAACTTAGGACAGCCGATTCTGTTACATAGGTCATTTACAAAAATTAGCAATAGAAGAGGACTCAAGTTAGTACCTTGAGGTACTCCAGATGAAGGAGAGAAATCAAAAATGCTATTAGCTTGTTGGAAAAGCCCATTATGTCTAGTTTCATAAGAAGCAATGCGTGATCTATTCTGTCAAACGCTTTAGACAGATCGGTATATATGACGTCAACTTGTTTATTATTATCCAAATTGTCTGAAAGAAATTGAGTTATGATCGTCAAATTAGAAGTAGTAGATCGTTTAGTTATGAATCCATGCTGGTCGAGAGAGATAAGATTTCTAACTTGAGAGTAAAGGGAATTGTAGAGACATATTTCAAATATTTTAGCAAAGTTGTTAATTATTGCAATAGGTCTATAATTTTCAATAGTGTGTTTATCTCCTTTCTTGAATGCAGGTGTCAATCTAGCTATCTTCCAAAGCTCAGGGAAAGTAATAGTGTTTAGAGATAAGTTAAAGAGATAGCACAAAGGGTAAGCGAAAACATTGGCACAGTCTTTTAGAATAAATGACGGTATACTATTGCATCCAGTATTGAAATCGTTCTTAAGGTTCTTTATTGCGTGCATGATATCAGATTCAGTGAAGTGGTTGACATTAATTGGCACAGTGTTCAAGCAAGATGGCGTGATGTGATCACACTGTGAAACTGGGAGATACACAGAGCAGAAAAATTCCTTAAATCCATTCACTATAGATGAAGGGTCACTTAAAGTATCTCCATTTGAATTAATTAAAGAATTGGGTATATTAACATTATTTTTGTAGATTTTACGAATTGCCAGAACTGCTTTGGATTACTTGAAATGGACGATTCCATGCTTGATATATAATCGCACAATAGTGCTTTCGAATTTATTTTAATTTGTTTCCTTAGCTCTTTGAATTGATTAAAAGCATATATATTATTAGTTTTTTGAATTTTAGGCGATAATGGTTTTTTAGTTCAATACTCCTAATAAGCTCATGGGTAAACCAAACAGGGTAGTTAGATTTATTAGGGCGTTTAAGAGGAACATGTAAATCAAGACATTGATAGATTTTATCGTAAAATGCTTTACATCCATCATCGACGTTCACATAGTTGAATATGAAAGACCAATCTATATTTTGAAACGAATGGTAGAGATTGATAAAATCAGCTTTCCGAAAATTAAAATTTTTATGTTTGAGATTAGGATTTAGACCTATGACATGGTCTTCATGAAAACTAAGGTGTAGCGTCAGGCTTGGATGATCCAAGTCCTCTTTAATCAGCGGTATGTTTTCGTGAGTCACAGTTTTAAAATTAGTGAGTATAAGGTCCAACAGCTGCCCTCTAGAATTTATTATAGTATTAGCCTGCATGAGATTGATAAAGTTGAGGAAGTTATTAAGGACTCTAGATTTGAAATCGTTGCTAGTAAGATTAATAAAGTGAGGAATATTAAAGTCGACTAAAATAACGATATTCTCATCTCTGTGAATACAAAGTTCCTCAAATAGATAAAAAAGTTCAAACTCTGAAATATCAGGAGGTATATAAATTACATAAAATGATATTTTTGTATTGGCTTTTAAAGTACATCCTACTATATCTATCAAGGGTACTGCGTTCTTTACTAGACTGATATCTATTGGTTGAAAAAGCAAGTGAGATTTCAAAGCAAGAATAACACCTCCACCTCGCATTCTATTTACTTCATCAAACCTTCAATCACCGCGCAAAATTGAGTATGTCGGAGGAAACAGATCATTATTAAAAATATCGTTTAAAAGCCAAGTCTCGGTAACACAGATAACATCGTAATCACCAGCGCTAACGCTCGACAAAAAATGTAATGTCTTTGTTCAATCCACGGACGTTCTGATAATTGATTACAATTTCTCTGTTGGGCTTAATTAGTTTAACGATGTCATTGTAGGTATACCTAATTTATATTTTATTGTCAAACCCGTAGCTCCACCTGCAATTCTGGCAGATTCAAGTAAATAGGAAGAGCAATCAACAATTAAATATAGAAACACCACCCCCTTGCAAGATGGAGATTGAGGAAATAATAACAAACTGAAAAATAATAAAAGTACAGGCTTGGACAGTTTAAGGGCAGAATTACTGAAGTACGGAAAACAAAGATTACTGGAGAAAATACACAAACTGATTGAGGAAATTTGGAAGAAAGAACAAATGCGATCGAGATGGACGCAAGCAATATGTCCATTGCACAAGAAGGGCGATAGAACTGAATGCGGTAACTATAGAGGTATCTCTCTCTTAAACGTCCCATATAAAAAACGATATAACCAAAGAAACTGATAACATAATAGGCGAGTATCAATGTGGATTTAGACAGGGGAGAAATACAACGGACAAGATCTTTACAACGAGCGAAATACAAGCAGAAAGTCATGAATACGAAAAACAAACGATGGTACTCCTTGTCGGTTTTAAGAAAGCATACGATAAAGTGAACAGAAAAGAACTGTATAGAACTATGGAAGAATTGGAAATAAATAATAAATTAATAAGAATGGTTAAAATGACGCAAAGTATGGTGAGAGTAAACAATAAAACATCGAATAAGTTTGAAATTGGAGAAGGCGTACGATAAGGAGAAATGCAAAAGTGGATACAACAGGACTCGTGTGTAGAACGAGACACCGATGTTTGGCATTCGCCGACGATGTTGTCATCTTAGCTAGAAATAAGGAAGAAATAAGAAATGTTATGAAGAGAGTAGAGGCCGAGGCAATAAAGATGGGTCTATATATAAACGAAGAGAAACCGAAGTACATGGAGTGTACGGACAAAGAATTTCAAAAAGGAAAATCCTTAAGGATGAGAGCCGAGAGTGGGAAAGAAATATGCTTTTGAGAAGGTAGAGCAATTCACAATAAACCTAATAAACGTCGATATATATATATAATTTACAAGTTCAGTGAGATTCAGAGTTTTGAGACTCCTGCCATATTATCCAGACTTCAACTCTGTAGAACTGATCTAGGCTACAGTGAAGACTAATGTAGGAACAAATATAAATTTTAAGAGATGTTCGTAAAATAGGGAAGGAGAATTTTTAAAAGTTTTACAAGATTGGAACTAGCGCTGTAAACATGTCATCAATATCGAGAAAACATATTAAGACTCAAAAACTAGTTGATGAAACTGGTTGATGAAACTGGTTGATGAGACTAGTTGATGAAATCTAGACCGTAAGGTAAAAGAGGACTGCTCATGTATGTATTTATTCAATAGTTAAATTTACATAATTTGTTTTCATGCTGTATGTTATAATGTTTAAGTATAATGAACTGATTATAAATTAATCCTTCTTTTGTTTTTATTATTATTATTATTATTACACCTATTTTTTTATATGGTTACAATTAGGTAGGTTCTATAAACCGGCATCATTATTGAGACTTCTTAACTCGTTATTACATCAGTAACATCTCATTACAAGAATTATATATTTGTTGGAGTAACGTTCAATTGTTCCCTGAATAAATTTATACTGTAGTAAAAGTATTTATTGAATATTTCCTATTCTAATAAATTTATTTTATGCAATATTAACCCTGCTTTATTGAATATTAACTGTTACGCCAATGGTATTTTTAAGCTTTATACAGAGCCAATGGTAAATCCGTTGTATCTGCCCGCTACTGCAGGATCTTACTCCCGGCTCCCGGCATCATTCGTGATGAGTACTATACCATGATGGTGCATCCTAGTAAGTTCTTACGTTCGGTATCAATGATTTTACATTTACCTATCAGTAGAGCGAGGCTGTACGTATCGCGAGGGTTCTGTGTAATCGTTCGCATTTATTGATTGCTTTACAAATCACGATACTGGTTATGTTTGTGGACGAATATTATAACCAAAGTCGAGTACAATGTTTTAAAAAAGAATACTTTATGAATTACATTTGGATAGTTACATGGACTCTGCTATTTGGGGAACCTGGTTTGTACTGGACCACACGTAGCTTACAGGAATGCGAGTGATACTAACAATAAGTCGGTTTGTAGGAATAGGCATCTGGATAGGCAAGTAGCATCGACCAATTCAAAATTCAATATCAACCAATATATAATTACTAAATAGGTGTTGACAATAGTATCTGCAAAACGCTAGTATACTTTTATACACATGCATGCATATACATAGTATTATAGATAATACTTTGAATTTTTATATGTACATACCGGATCTTCAAATGCAGGATTGCCATAAGATCTTTTAGATGTCATCAAAACGCCTTTCCTTCTGGTACTATTATGAATTGATACATTGTCCATACTGTATGCATCTAAGCTGACTGGTCTACATCGTTGTCCATAATTGAAACGCTTCTGTCGTTTTTTCATAATAATCTGAATACATAGAGAGTTTGTATGGGTAAATTTTTATGTGAATCCGAAACACTTACCAGTAATGCAACGAGCAATAGCAAACAAATACCACCAATAGTAGATATTACAATAGCAGCCACTTTTCCAGCATTTCCACCGTCCTCATCATTATCGTCAGAGCCGATAATACTCTCTGTTCTAGCTGTGGTTTCAATGTCTGCTTCTGTAGTCTCTATTTGCCTTGTTTTATGTGTTACAGGTCGAAAAGTGATAACAGTAGTAGGAACTCTAGTAGTGGTCGTAGGAGTGGTGGTTTCATTTATGTTATCAGCAGTAGTTGATTTCTTTGTTGTTGAATGCCGATTTGCTGGTATTGATATTGCAGGCTCGGCTGTTGAGTATTTCGTGTCTTCATTCTGAGTATTCGCCCCATGATTATTATCTTCTAATTCGGTGTCAGCGTCGGTTCCTTCTTCGGCATTGTTAATTTTGCAATTATTTTCGCCGTAATCGTCATTGTCTTCTAAATTTTCGCATTCATCAGAAACCAACTTATCACCATTTATTTCGTTCTGCTTCGCTTGATCACTATCAGCTGGTTTAGTTATATTTTCTTTAATCTGTTCTTCATCTATATGGATAGCACTTTCCGTTCTACTATACACTGGGCTTTTTATGGACTCTGTGCTTGGAATATTACTGCTTATTATCGATATATTTGTAAAGTTTGTTGGTTTGGTAATTTCATTGATTATATTCAGAATAGTTTCGTTCTTCTTCCCAGATATATCATGTACACGCTCAGTTGTAGTACTGTTCGCTTCAAATACTGTATTGTTTCGGAAAGCAAGAGTTTCTTCTGTGCCAGCATTTGTAGTAGTATTTATTAAACTGGCTGTAAATGGTTCAACAGTTTCAGTCGATGTAATACTTTTATTCAGTTGCTTAGTTTTATCAGCTATTTTATTTAAAGATTGATTATAGGCGAAGACAGTATTTTCTGCATCACTATATTCCCATGCTTTTGAGTTTGTAGTAACTTTTAAAGTAACTGGTTCCATGTATTCTTCATTTTTGGAGTTGTTTTTAATGTTATTATGAATATCACTTTCCGTCGTAATACTTTCTTCTTCGTCTAGCGCTGTCTTTGCATTGGTATATGGTTCATCGGTTACCAACAATTCGGTGGTAATTGTTGTTAGGTCATCTAATGCTGTTGAATGGGTTATTTCAAAAAATTCTGAAGTAACACCAGCATCGGAGGCCTCATCAAAATTAACTACTTTTGTAGTGCTATTATTTTCCATTATATCCGTTACGTCGCTTATATAAGTTTCCGTTGAAGGTGTAGATCCAAACGTGTGTGTTAAAGTGGAAAAGTTGTCAGCTTCAGAGAATAGTTCCGTAGGTTCTTCAGTAGTGATAATTGTATTATTTACAATACTTGCAGTCGCAGTTTCATTTGGTAAGTTTTGAGTAGTGGTTGGTGGTAAAAATTTTGGTATTTTATTATCTAAATCTGATTCTGATATAGCTGGTTCTTTTTCGCCGTTTTATTTAAAACTTCATTATTTGTGATGCTTTTTGAAGGAACAGTTTGATTTTCAGCAATTCGAAGTGGTAACATAGTATGACCTAAATCTGGTCGAGATGGATATAAATCTAAAGGAATACCAGATTCGGTAGATAAACTTTTTTCTATAGACTGGTGTTTACTATGTGTTGTAGAACCTCTCTTTGACAAGTAAATACTTTTATGTTCAAAAGGCTTTTCTTCAGGTCCTTCTGTAGTCAATGGTTTAATCATCTCGTTCCCTATTCTGTTATTTATGAATAAAATAGGATCTTTCTCCGGTTTCTCGATGCTAATCCGTTCGATAGTGGTCTCACCCTGATCTAGATCTACCTGCTTTCCAGATTCGGAATTTTTATCAGTTGGAATGGTATTTACTACAATGCCAGGGGCATCAATGACCTGGCTGTTATTATAATCTGAAGTAATTTTCATGCGCATGCCTGTTTCTGTGTTGTAATCCTTTCGAACTTTATTCTTGATTTTCGATTCAATTGCTTCTATAGCCCTGTATCTTGTGTAATCTAATTTTGAGACATCTATTTGCGGTTTTTCTATATTCTCTTTATTATTTCCTTCGTCAAAGAATTCATCTACGCGCGCAAGAGATTTTGTCAAGTCTTCTTGCACCTTTCTGTGCCTATCATCAAACATTTCGTCTTTTGGTGTAGTTAATTCAATACGTGGAGCTTTAGGCGTATCATCTTGAAGACGCTGATATTTATGACCAAAGTTTTCATTTTTATCAGTAGTTAATGCATCGTTAAAAGCATTCGTTATATCTTCTTGTACCTTTCGATATTTATTGTCAAAAATTTCATTCCTAGGAGTTGTTAGTACATAATCCCACGATTTTTGAGTCGTGAATTTGTCGTTATTAATATTACCGTACCTCTTTTCGTTAACTTGAGCTTCGGAATAAATGTTGTTTTCACTATGAAATTCGGGCGGATTGTATGTATCAGTATTTAGGCTAAGAGATCTATCATTTCTTATTGTTGTTAATTTAGAATTTTTGGAGTCTTCTTCGTGTCGCTTGGAGGTTATACTTAAACTTTCTGTGGTTGTATATGAATAATTGGAATATTTAATTGAACCTCGACTTTTTATTTGTTCTATGTGTTTAGAATTGAGTATATCAGTCTTTGGTTTGGAGGAAATTGTAGACAATTTCTGTGTTCTGCTAATTGAATTTTCTATTTCCGCTGCGCCTTTAGCTGAAATAGTTGTGGTCTCTGGTAATCGAGATTGCCTTTTTTGTACTTCTGAAATACCTGACGAGTTGCATACTAGTACCAGAAGGGTTAATCCTAAAATAAGAAAAATCTCATTAAACACTGGCAATTATTAAGATACAGATTGTTTTTATATTTGTTCATGTTTTTATGTTATGACGTACCATCACGGACTTTGGTTATGTCCGGTCTTTTGAGGTACAGCCTGTGTTCCTGTTATTGTATCGGTTTTAGCGTCAAGCAAATTTCGCACATACACCCAGCCTTGTATGTGCAAAACTTGCTTGACGCTAAAATCTAATACAATAACAGGAGCACAGGCTGTTCCTCAAAAGACCGGACATAACCAAAGTCCGTGATGGTACGTACGTATGTATGTATGTATGTAAAGGCTATTCTGGAAATCTCAAATTATTTCTGCATTAATTATTTTATTAATTATTAATGTCCGTCCACTACATGGCACTTGTTAACACGATAAATTATTTCTTAAAAAATAAATCAACAAAATATTTTTATTTTAAATTTTCCCATGTTCTTTTTTGTTTGTAACATAATAAAGAAATAACTTATCATTTTAATAAGTACCATTTGTCGACGAAGATCAATTTGAACATTTAATTTAATTCAGTTAGTTTTTATTTAGTAATATATAATTATACTACATGACATGAAAATTGCAACACCAAAAAGGTGGGCGAATTTTCTAACTAAACTTGACGGAAACGTTTACCTATTTTGTAAATTTGCTAATTTAATGGTTGGTTTAATTTTGTTGCGATGGATAAAGTGGCCATGGCATATCTGATATATTGTGCAGTTTTTTTTTTTTGATTATTGTCAGCTGTATTTCTTGCGATTTCTTATTCAATTTATATAGCATACAGTAGTAGGTCCCAGTTGGTATTTATCCGAGCCAACATATATCCTCAGCGTTACGTTGATGAAGTGGTGGAACCCCATATTCATCCATATCTTCAGCAGATCGAAGACACACTTTTTCAGCCGGATAATGCCCATCACCACATTGTTAGAATTTCTCTAAACCGGTTTGAAGAGGCTAATGTCAATATCTTGCCATGCCCACCCAGACCTCCCTGCGTAGGGCATTATAGGAAGAAAACTGAGGAACTTATCGAATCCTTCACAAACACTGGAAATCCTCTAGCATGAATTTCAGGTTGCTTGTAACACCATAACCCAAAAGGACATTAACCACCTACTAGAATCAAAGCCACGAAGAGCGAGGCAGTGTGAAACTAATACGGGAGTAATAAAGGAAAAAATAAAATGTGTTAATCTTTCGTCCGTTTTCTTTCAAATTTTAATCAATTGTTACATTTGAATAGGTAAACGTTCTTGCAATTTCCACATCATGTAGTACATTAATAAACTATTTTCGAGGGCCAAAATTTTAATAAAATAAATACCTGGATGACTCTCCATACAACGACCTAATTAAATTATATGATAGGTTAATGAGCAGCTACCAAGTAAATATGCAAACAAAGGGGCTTAAATGCATATGGGCACATAGATTTCGCATGCCTCGAATAATTAGGTAACAGCCAATTTTTATCTGTAGAACAACTACTAACCGTAAAAACACATCCCCGCGGCCGGTCATTGAATTACATATAGATAAGCAGTTCCTAAATAGTAAATACAGTCGCATGTCCGAATTTATTAGGGCCAGGAATTACTACTACTATTGTATGACTACTATTGCCCCTTTTATAAGTTTGAAGTAGGAAGAAGTTCTATTGAGTTCACATCATTATTGCTACATTGGTTAGTGATGGCGATTTGCCACAAGTTCAGTTTTGTAAGACGTTTTATTTTTTTTTTTTTGACAGAAAACAACTTTATATAAAGAAGCGTATTTAGTTTCAACCTGTAATGAGTTAACCGGCATAGCTACGAAAGGCTACACTTTGAACTAATTCCTACCATTTAAACTTGCTGATCCAATCTGATACGCCATAGTTATATAATCTTACAATAATAAACATGTTTTGAAAATATTTTTCTCAATGCCTTCAGTCAACATCTGCCTCATACTAAGTTAAAAAAAAGGAATACCGAAATCATACATTTTTATTTTTTTAATTTTACATATTGCAAATATTTATCGCCAATTTTATTTTAACATAATTCGACCATCATTACCAATGGAACACGTTCCTCCTTCAACCAATTTTATAATTTTATAATATTTATTCGCATTCGACTTAAACATTTTTCTGTTTCTGCCAGCGGTCGCAAGTTGTCCCTTAACTGATGTTTCCTACTCTAGAAAATAACCCCGAAGTGGTGTGAATATATTCGTGTCGGTGACCCGTGGCCTGCAGCACGCCATCATAAATTAGATGTACCTTTCATGAATTTATAGACACAGTTGGAATTTAACCGTGTACTATCGCAATGCAATAATACATCAATTTTTTCATGTAATATTTCATGTGTTTTACATGTAAAAATTCGAACGTGTATTGAGTGTTTTAACCAGTCGCCACTAGCTTTTTCCTTCATTAAAAAATAAATCGCACATACACACACATTTTATTGGCCTTGGTCAGTTAGTCCCAGTCAGCTAGATTTAGCCCAGATAATTGCGCTATTAAAAAAGGAAGCGTTTTCTATAAGTCCTCTTTATTCAAAGTTTTGGCGTCCATTACTATATTTTGTGACCTTGTAATACCACTTGTAATAACAAATCCAAGCATAGATTTACAATTATTAACTGTATTTACATTTTGTACTTCTGCAAGGCGTGTTCAAAAAATAAGTCTCAATCGCACTGTATTCGCAGATAGTCGAAACGCAACCTACGCCCACATGCAAGAAGAGGACATATAAGATGTTAATCAGGAGTAGTCGTTATCAATTCAGCTACTATAGAACAGTGTTAACGGAACAATGGAGTCTATGTACAGTTTCCCCACCTCATCCAACTTTTTGGTAAGTCCCGTAATCAGGATTTTAGTTTCTCAGAAGCGTAGGTCGGTGGAGATCCACTGGCAATTTCTTGTGTGGCAGCACGGTCCGAAGATAGTGAAGGCAATTTGGGAAAGGTTTCACAATGTGCCAAATAAAGAAGGCAATTATCATTAATCTGCGCGTAATTAGCGAAATAAGTTACTACAGCCCACACAGACACAGAACTCCTCGCATACTGCGTACTGACTAGGGCGGGGAGTTGGCGATGCTGTCGTAACTTGTTTTGTAATTGTGCGCTGTTACCGCTGTTTGCCCCGACTACTTATCATCTATTATTGCTTATGCCACAACTGAGGTAAAGTGCCGATGCTTCATAGTTTCGGAACTTTCTTTTTCAATTCAGACAGGTCACTCAGTCCTTGCAACACGTAATTATCACTTACTGTTCCTCCAAGGGTATCACGATGAAAGTGATTATTTTCTAAATTGTGTCGGTGTCGCATGTAACCTCAGAAACCAAGCAGCTATCGACGCACTGGCCGCGTTTTGATTCAGCCCTGAGGATCAAACTGAGATGTACATAATGCTATTCGTTGAGCTTATGAAAGGACAATTTAGATTAGGAGACGTGGAACAGTTGAGTCAATGTTTTGCACTGTTACGCAAAGCCGCCCGCATGCAGCCTCTAATCATTTCAATTAAAAATATTATTATTAATATTATTATTATTACATAATTTGCCGTATACCCCGACATTGCACTTAGCGACTACTATCTCCTACTACATCTAGAGCAGTTTTTGGGAGAAAGGTGTTTCGACAGTAATAATGTGCGCATATAAAAATTAGTGTCATGACGTGCCTGAATGGTAGTAAATATGTTCAAAAGTAAGTTTAGAATTACTGTAGTTTCTGCTATAAATATGGTCTGATGTTCGTGTTATGTTCTATTTACGATTTACTTGACTGTTTTGATAGGACCCCGCTTATTATCCCCAAGCAAGAAATGCACAGGCCTGAAAACAACTGCAGAGTATTTTTCATAGCTCTCTATAAAAGCTTTGCGTTTTTAAGATTTTGATTCCCGCTCGGTTCTAAAGACGAACGTTAGTTTGATCATGTTTCAGTAAGGCTTCACTTATCCTCTCGCAGATGGTTAGGTTTATAACATTCCGAAATAATGTTAAGATGCTTATTGATTTCAAATGTTTGTGTTATCCTTTGTGTCAACTAGAACCATATTTTCCACCCTAACCTAGAGAGATCTCTTCGAACTGATCCGTTACTTATTGGATTCTTAAGTTGTATTTTTCGTATTTCTTCTTGTATCGACCTCGATATTTTACCTTTCTCAGGAATATGATTTTCTTCGTCGAAGGTGGTGTTAGTGTATCATAAAAGGCCAATCACTATTGCAGGATCACCTTCAAGCATTTGAGTTGGCAATTTCCCATATGTATCTGCGTCTTTCTCTTCCCGACATGATTGCAACTAAATTCCCTTTTTCCTGTCCAGTTTTTCTGTTTTCAATCCAGGGTGAGCCGCCATTTTAGTGCGTTACCTTCAGTAGTTTTAGTCCTTAGGATACTGGTACGGACTCTAACAATGAAAAATTATAACGTTATCTTTTCTTTCGACTTAGTTTGGGTTTTTGTTTAGCAATTACTACTAAACTAATTAATTCGTTTTGTTTTGAAATGGAATTTTGGAATTGAATCTTGACTTCGTTTGGTATCGCGGTTTCAAGTAATAATATTCCTGTCTTTCGCTGACGCCTTTCACTTTCAATATCCACTCGTGATCAGCAATGGAGTCATTTTATTGCTGATTTTCTTAGCGTGATCTTCGTGCTAAACCTAGAATACGTTAGTTTGTTATTTTTATTTTTAATATTTTCGATCGTTTTTAATTATCTTCTGAATGAGAAAGAGGCTGGGTTGTGGTGGAAAGTCGAGACAGAATCTTAGTGTGTCCGTGCTTGGATTTATTCTCACTGAGATCTTTATCGATATCTGTTTCCATTTGAGATCTATACCGCTGTTGATTTCACGATTTCGCTTTCATTTCGACCAGTTGTTCGATTATTATCGATTTATCTGTTATCTTAATTATTAGTTAATTTTATCGTTTCCTGTAATTTTTTTGTGGCTTGTAAAAAATGGGTTTTTCTCAGACCAGGTAATCACGTCCGCAAATCGACACAAATGCTGGCAATGGTTCATTAGATCCTTAATATGCACGAGTGGTATAAATTCAAAATTGCATATCTAAAAAATCGTACAGCGGCAATCTAATATGGATTTTAAAGCTGAAAAGTAGTATAATATGATACCGTTTTCGGATATCTAAAAAAGATCGGTTCCTCCACAATTAATTCACAAATTCGCCCATTTAATCTAAAGTTAATTCGTTTTCAACATCAAAGGATCTATAAAATGCACCTCAAGTCATTGCTATAACTGACCCTCCCAGAACCGCTTGATCAACTAAACCGGTAACTACATTAATTTTATGTAATATTGATGTTTCTGAAAAATAATTTAAATGTCTTCCTGTATTGGTAGACTTTATATGCCAATTTGTTTTCACAATGCCGTTATTATGCATGACTGTCACGTTCAGGAAATTCAATGAGTTATTAGATTCTCTCCCATATGTAAATTTTAATCTATTATGATAACTATTAAATGAATCTAATATCTCATCAATACTATCCTTTCTTACGGAACAAAAACAGTCATCGACATAACGTCTGTAAAAACAAATTGTGAAAACAAATTGGCATATAAAGTCTACCAATACAGGAAGACATTTAAATTATTTTTCAGAAACATCAAAATTACATAAAATTAATGTAGTTACCGATTTAGTTGATCAAGCGGTTAGATTAGCTAATCCTGAATTTAGGGAAAAGAATTTAAACAAAGTTAAAGAAATCTTAGATAAAAATAATTATCCAAATAGTTTTTATGAAAAAGTAATAAAAAATAGAATTAACAAATTATATAATAGAGGAATTAAAAATAATAACAATAAATGTTATAACGCTATTCCTTATAAAAAGGTTTAAGCGAAAAATAAAAAAGAATTTAATAAAAACAATATAAACATTACTTTCATTCCAAATTATAGTAACAGATCTCTTTTTACTAATACTAAATCTAAAATAATTAAACAAAATCAGAGTAATGTAGTTTATAAAATAAACTGTAAAGACTGTGATGGTTGTTACATCGATCAGACGAAACAATATTTAAAGAAAAGGTTGTATAGCAATAAGTATTCTTTAAATAATGATTTTGGTGCAATGACCGCTGTAACAAAGCATTACAAAGATCTTGGGCATTACTTTGATTTTGAAAACACAATTATATTAAAAACAGAGAATAATTATAAAAAGACTAATATATGAAATGATAAATATACAGAAAGACACTAAAACTATTAATTTCAGGACCGATATTCAAAATTTAAGTAATGTATAGAGCAATTTGTTAAAATGACATTTGCATTTCTTAAGAAGGAAACCTTTGGCTAGGTTTTTAAATTTGGTTTTCCCTAGTCCTTGAACAAAATTGTTAAGGTTTCGACAAAGATTTTTTGATATAAGGTTTTACTTAATTTGCATGTATGTTTACACATTAATTTAGTTTCTATAATTTATATATATATATATAAAAGTTGGTTACACCTCTATATCAAGAAATCCTAGTCATTAGTTATTTTGTTGATAGTCCCAAATAAAAAACAAAAGTTTGTTTATATATTTATCTAGTTATATTTTCACTGACGAAGGTGTTCCGAAAACGTTTGTAAACGTTCTGAAAATATAACTATCGTTCAAACCAGCTTTGTTTTATTGACCTATTAGTGGTAGAGATCTATCATATAAGATTAATATTAAAGAAATTTGAAAAAAATGTATTTTATTAATTTCATTTTTTATTAGTCTAAACAAAAGTAGGCTGTGAAACATGAAAACATAGTAGTTTAATGTCACTTAGAAATTATTCTTTCCAGAATATTTGTGTATCAGCAATGGCTTCATTTACTAATACTGAAAAATTTTATATGTTGAGTTGTTACATCCTTTGTCATAAAAACAGTGCAGAAACTGAACGAATGTACTCGAGACTGTATCCTGAAAGAAGACAGCCCAGTCTTCGTACGTATAGAAATTTGGTAACTAATTTAAAAGAATATGGTTCGTTTTCCAAACCTAACAGAAATACGCAATTAGTGAATGACAATGTAGCATTAAATGTATTACAATCTGTTATTGAAAATCCTTCAACATCTGTTAGAGAAATCGGGCACAATACTGGTATTTTGAAAAGTACAACACAAAGAATTTTAAAGCGTCACAAATATCACCCGTATAAGTACACCATTCTACAGGGACTTAGAGATGGAGATCAGGAGAGAAGAGTACAATTTTGCCAATGGTATGTTAACCAATGTGAGAATAATGATAATTTTCCTGCTACGATTTTATGGTCTGAGGAAAGCAGATTCACAAATAACGGTCTTTATAATAGACATAATGTTCACTTTTGGGACAGAACGAATCCTCACGTTCTAAAGGAAAATCGACATCAAGTGCGATCTGGTTTTAATGTCTGATGTGTTATTTTAGGCACTAAACTTATTGGGCCCATATTTTTAACGAAACACTATATAGTGCAAGGTATTTGAATTTACTACAAACTGATTTGAAAAATAGAGTTGATGATTTACCATTGATTGAAAATATTAACATCAGCTTCCAACAAGATATTCAAACATAATCACCGAATACCTTAACAATCGTTTTCCAACTTTGTGGATTGGTAGTCGAGGACCGATTATATGGCCACCTAAATCTCTAGGCTTGACGTCCTTGGATTTGTTTGTTTGGGGCTACGTAAAAGATCTGGTGTACGTGAAAACATTTAATAATGCCGAAGATCTACGTGACGCTGTTCTTGCAGCATTCGGTAGCATTACATGCTAAAAGCTACGTAATGCGATTACGACGACAATACGCAGGGCACAATTATGTTTAGAACGGAATGGGCAATTGTTTGAACATCTTTTATAATTAGATAATTATCTCCGTTACTATTACCTGTTTAACTATCTTTGTTTTCTATTATTTGTTTTCCTCTTGTGTACCACGCCTACTTTTCGTTAGACTGTTTAATAAAATTTTTTCCATTTTCTTTAATATTTTTAAAAATAGATAGTACATGTGATATGCCATTGTAAAGAGGATGAAAAAACAAGTTCAATTATTTCAAAGCGTACTTGACGTTCCATAAGAAAAAATTAAATTAGAGATCAAAACTAAAAAACGAGAAGTGCAAAAAAATCCCAGTGGATATTTAAATTCTACATAAAAAATATTTTAAGAAAGTGTGAAAAAGAATTATGTATCTACTAGAACAAAAAGTTATTACAAGGCAAAGAAATTTGACAATTTTCGTCTTTTCACCATAAACCCTAAAATATATGGAAATTTGAAAGTTGAAGAATATTGTATTATTTCATTAGTCCTTAGGAACAATTTGTCTAATTTAACCAAACTTGTATCTTTTATAATAAACGAGGTCCCCATGTTGGAAATGTTATCTTGGACACGTTGTATATATGTATATATATATATATCATTTTATTTGTTTGATATGAATTAATATCTATATTTCGATATATATTTTGTTTGCTTGTCGGATACGCTTCTTCATTCATTCGCGCGATTTTCGGTCCCAGCTTTAGATAAATCCAAAAATACAATGCCTTTATATTGAATTACAGGTGCAGACTTACTTTGTACTTAAAATCGCCTATAATTCTCTTGTCCTGAATTTTTAAGTAGCCATAATGTTACTGATTATAAAACATGAATATATGCAATAAAAAGTCAAACATTTAGTGCTAGGGAATTAAACGTATCGTTAAACAATTGTCAAATAAGATAAACATATATGACACTGCTTTCAATTGAAATCTTTTGCTTCTATTCCTCATTACAACTTGAAATTGTAGCCGTCAGAGAAATTCCTAACAAGTCCAGTCAGCGAGCCATGACCTGCTCAACAAATGGCACCGACTGATTAAGATAACCGTGCTCGTAACTGTATATGGTAACCGCCTCTAGAATTCTAGACATCTAATATGTATGTTTTGTCTGAATGTAATCGTATAACACATTGGATGTTAACGGAATACAAAATTTCCTTTTATTAATTGTTTATCTCGTTACACATTAGCATTGATTATATCAACCATTATAGCTAAATTTTATGCCTTTAGTAATTAGTCCCGTGCTAAGCATAACTCAATTAGGGAGTTGACGTAAAATATTAAAGTTAATTTTTTTTAATTTCAGAAAATATTTAACTTGTTAGTAACATTTAAGTGGTAACACGTAGCATACGTAATTAACGTAAACAATGATAAAATGGGATAAGGAACTATTGGAATATACTCAATTCTGTTAATTAACACCGCTATCATTCCTAAACCAAAATTGAAAAATACAGAATATAGGTATAATATACAATTAAAAATTATGATCATAATAATTAATTACAGTTTATAACCGTTTAAGTGTGCTGTAAAGAACACACAGACCTATCACTGCTGATTTAATTTATAAGAAAGCCATTAACATATAAAATTATATCTCTAAGTGCTGACTTTTAAGAAATCTTGTTGATGTAGCACAGTACATACGTCTGAAGATTAAAAGTTTTTACCACCCACGATTTCTATTTTTCAGAAAGTCAATTTACTAGACATACACAGGTGTCCCCTAAATGTCTTCCGTAAATTCAAATACATACAGTTTAAGTGCTACAACGAAGCATAAGTATGTTTTGCATTTAGTTTTAACTTTAATAATGTAGAATATATTTTTGTAAACTTTTGTTGACTTAAACGATAAGTAGGAGAATTTACTATGTGCACTTAAAGAAAAGAAGAAAGGAAATTAAAGGAAACTCGTTATGATGACATTCAATTTACATTGTGTCATTTTTATTGAAACCTATCATTAGTCATTATTTACATTTAATTGAATTGAATTTGTTTGTACGCGCGCACCTATCTAGGATATATGTACTATGCCAAAATATTCGACACACGCGCGCCACCTATCGTGGGATCGGTATTACACGTATGGAAATTCATAGCGTTTCGTTTTTGGAAAACGTTAATTTAATAAATTGATTTGAAATTCGTTGATGCCACTATGGCAGTAATCTTCGCGGGAGCGTATTCAACAACTGCCGAAAGTTTCATGGCGATCCACAGTGGTCGAAATCATTGATCTAGCGGAGCTAAATGTAAATTAACAAAGCCAAATGGTTATTTCCGAATATAAAATGTCTTAAGTATTAAATTTTAAACAATTTTTATTTATTTCAGTGATATACATATAGTTAATATAATTATATACATATGGCTTAGGGAAAATATGTTTTTTTTTATTCAGAATCGTCAGAACCAACAGCGTCTTCTTGGATAATTGGCTCTGAAAGCAAGTTTAGTACGTCACTACCTATTTCTATATTATTCCGGGAGTAGGTAGATGGTCGTTTGGAGAGCGAGGATATGAGAGGATCAGAAGAGAAAAAAAGTGATTGCATTAAGTCCTCCATTGTGTTTTTTCTTGAATTTTTGCGTGTGTGGTGCTTAAATTAATCCTTATTTCGGGCTTCCTGTGCTTCTTCTGACATCATACCAATTGGGAGCGAGACATTATTTATGATGTCAGTACCGTGAATTAATATTTTATGCACGGAAGATGGCATATAAAACCATGGGTATTTTTCTACAAAGATTTCCGCTGTTTCTCAGGTATACATTTTGAAAGCATGTGAATTAACTTTATACCCAAAAGCCATAGTTCGTAAAATAACACTGAATCTATTGATTATTTCCTCACTGACTCCAGTTAAAAGTGCAGCTAATTTTGGTTGTTGGAAAAACCGTCTAGCAGTATTTCCGCTATTAGTATTTCCCGAACCAGGTTTAGGAATATCAATTAATAAACACATCTCATTTCTGAACTTTTCTTGTATATCCAGCTTATTTTGTTGAACAACCGATTTATGAGTGCTACGAACTTGCCACTTTTGAGTTGGCAATCTATATGCAATATGTAAAATTGCATTTAAAGCATCTTATCCAAGCGTGTAGTGTTGACAAGCCATACTCATAGATATTGTGTGGTAGATTTTCTACAGAATTTAAATCATTCATTTGGTGTGGCTCCACAAGTGCCACATCTTTGTGACGAGGATTCTGCAATCGCACTAAAAACTTTGCCATCGATCATTGTTAAATAAAATTGGTGATGAATTTGAAACGACTCGAACTGTGTTGGAATAATTTCAGATGTTTGCTGTTTTACTTTTTCCACTTCAGTTCTAACCAAGTTAGAATTTTCTTTTTCATAAATCAATTTAACTGGTCTACAAAATTGAGTAGAAGAAGGCCGAGAATTTTCCCATAGAATAACGCTTCCCATTTTGATTTGTAATGGCAAAATATACACTGCAAATGCATGTTCATCGTTTCTGCTCGATTTAGGGTCAGAAAAGCTTTGCCTGTAAATTGAATGTCCACTACTGCCATCACATCCCCACTTGTATATCGCAGTTATGTCTTCATTGAGGTTGACGAAAATTTCCTTCTGTAATTCAACGATCCTTGTAACAGTATGATCAACCACGCTCTGTGTGTGACACTTCAGCAGATGTATCGGTAATTTGAACTCCGACCGGATAGAACTTCTTTTCTGCTAATAACAATGCATCATATGTTGGATATATATTTGCGTTTCTTATTTTTGCACCAGATTGCATCTATTTATAGGAGTGCTTTGTGAAATCCCCGTCCACGTAAAGAGCTAAAGCTTCATCAGGGCTGTATGCAATAACATTTTTTGGCGTAGATGTAACAGTTTTTTTATCTTTGCTGCGACCTCAGTATCAGAATGTACCATGGATACCATTTCTGAAGTGTTTCTTTTCCTACTTTGTGTAGACTAACACGCGTCGCTACCAAAAGTTCATTTGTAAGTTTCACTTACAAGTTGTGAAACTTTTTTGACTTGTGTTTTAGAGGTACATTCTGTGAAATCCTTTGTAGGTGGTCCAAAAGAAGTGCTACATGTCGGCTCAACTAATATTATTTCACTGTCTAACCATTCTTTGTTACGTTCTTCAAAATGCGAAAGTTCTGTGACATCTCTTCCACTTCTCAACTAATTTGCTTATAAAGCTCCTCAACTTTTTTAATTTCTCAGCACTGCTCCTCATTATATTTTGTTTCGTCTATTATATTGTTAAATACGTGGGCCTCCACAGCCGATAATTGTCTAGTTGGTGTGTTTTCGTTGTGCCAAATAAAAAAGTGTGCGTTCCGAAACATTTATTGTGCCTAAAAATTAATTTACCAATAATCTTGCGCGAACTGGCATGCTATATTGCACGATTCACAACAGCAATAATCCAAATTAATGAATAAAACAAGAATTGGACCGAACACGTTCGAATTTCAAAAGTTGCACTCCAAAAACAACAGCTTATAACAGCAGTTCAAATACCCTATCACAAAGGTCAACTTCGACAATTCACTGCAATTCAAATATTTAGACAAAGGGCCACAAACATTTGTTTTTTAGTTAATACATACCTTTTACTTTTAAATAAAACTTTTAGACTCAAAATATATAAACATTTGGCTTTAAAGTGCAGAAAAACAGGTACTGAATAATTAGGCGCCAAATTCCTTTAATGCACTTGCTGCATCAAATGTTATATTTGACAGCTAACAGCTGAGCGAATATTGAAAGCAAAACAAAAGTAAAAACGCCAATTTTCTCAGAAAAGTATCGGTAATCGATACAATGCAAAAGATTTATCGATTTTAAAGTTTTTATTTTTGACTTAAGCGCCGCTAGATCAGTGATTTCGGCCTTTCGATCGGATGAATGGTGTAGTAATGCATAAAGGACACACAGACATACATTAGTTTATCTGTGTATATATATATATATATATATATATATATAGAAGATATGTATTTCCTGGCGATAAATAAATAAGTTACTTATGCGATAAACTGTTGGCTATAAATTGCTTCTACGACAAATTGACAGCGCGGTAAACTGCTGGCGATTAATTGATGTGATCAATTTTCCTAGATCCGCAGAAATCAATACTGTACTTCTGTACCGATTAGCGTGTCCACGGTTAAACGTCGTCTGCAAAAAGCCGGCCCCCACGGGCGAATTGTTATGCAAACGCTCTTGATTCGCCAAATTAATAGGAAAAAGAGGTTACAATGGGCACGTGAAGATCGAAATTGAACGGTAGAACATTAGAGCAGCATACTGTGGACCGACAAACCCAAATTAGAGATTGTCTAGAATAATGCACCGTCTCTACCGTAAAACACGGCGGTGGTTCAGTAATGATTTAGAGTTGTTTTGCTGGTAGATCCGCAGGTAATCTCGTAAAAATTCAGGACATAATAAAAGAGCAATACAAACGTATCTTAGAAGAAAATACGGTATCCTCTAGTATAAGAATTTTAGGCTACAATTTTATATTCCAAAAGCACACTTCAAAATTATGCAAACAATATTTAAAACATTTGGAAGAGGGAGAGACACTAACAATCATTAAATGGCCATCCCAAAGGTCGAACTTGAATCCCATCAAGTTATTATTATTTGCTATTATTAACTACTGACACTAAACAAAGATTTCCAAATTACAGCTTTTATTCGTTGTGTTTCTGTTTACTGTACTTTGAATAGGTTTTCACCCATTTCTAAATACCATTCGCTATTGGGGCAAAATTAATAGCTGGTTCAACAACTCTCGAATATCGGCTAATGAAACTAACATGGGGCTACACTTATACAAAAAGCATAGTGTAGCTTACTGTTAGTAAAACAGGAACTGCATATTGGTAAGTCCACTTACGAGCTTTATACTACCTGCCATGAACAAATATACAGCCCTCTATACCGAAAGGTTGAAAGGAAGCACCGACAACAACAATTACACCTAGACAAACAAACGGTTCAAATGCGCGAATAGCAAATGATAAAAGCATGTATGTGATTCGATCCTCAGGGTTATATGTACGTAAGAAAAGCCCCAAGGATTTTGAATAAGTTATGAGTTATAAGATCCAAGTTAAACAACATTCACAAGGACTCCTTATGATTACCTAAATGTTGTGCACGATAGTTTCCAAAATCATCATTATTCCCTATCTTTATTTTATATCTTTAGAAGGAACAAAGTATGTCGTTTTTTAAAATGGCATCATTTGGTTTTCACCCTATATCCGAGTGATTTTCGATAATGTAAAGATACCTATCTCGGCAAAGAGAGGCATCAAATGAAGAAAGAAGGAAAAAGGAAAAGAACTAGCTTTGTATTTTAAACGGTTTCCTATACAGATACATAAGCAAATATGGTAATAATATTCGCTTATTATTGTGACTCGAAAATGAAATAATTTCCACTTAAAGGAAGTAAATAAGTTTGATTATGCAGGGATTTCCATTTTACGACTTCGAATTGAACCTCTATTGAATGTACCATATATAAATAGTTTGAAGCACATTTTATTCTATTTGGAAGAATATATCCGTAGTATGTGAAGGTGTGCTTACCTGCTATGAGTGTATTCGTTAAAACCATAGTAGCATTGTTGCTGTCGGATTCTGCACTATATCTGTAAAAAAAGCAATTATTAACATACAACAATATATGTAGTCAATGGAGACACTCAAACGATTATGGGGCGACCTGAGGTTTTGTATTCAATAAATGGAACCACAATCTAAAAGAGGCAATAATTTGTAACATCCAAATCTCAAAATCAAACATTTTTTTTTAATAAAACCATTGGCAATGTCATACATTCTGAGGAAACATGTTTTAAAAATTGCAGATTTTGAAGGTATTGCTATATTTTCTTTAAATTGATGATTGATTGAAAATCTAGCGAACTCCTAGCTTGTTCCTATCACTTTTGGTATGCTATCCGTTTTATTAAAAAGAATATTTCCTTTTTAGATTTGGCTCTTACAAATTAGAGCTGTTTTTCGATTGTGGTACCACCGGCTACAGATTGTCTCGTTAAGAGTTCCAAAATTAACCTTTTGGTACTTTTAGGTGGTATGTTAACTATGATTATACTTTCCATTCGGTGTTTGGTGTGAACAAATTACATATGAACAGACCATTAGTCTAAAAAACAATAAATACATGCACAGAGCCATGGGTTAACAAGCCATGCGTGTACAGAAAACGGCACACGATGGCAAGTTTAGTAATGAATAAAAATGATGAACTTTCTTGCTTTTTCAACATTTGTAAATTCATGCAATAGTAAAGAAAACAATTAAACAATAGTGTGCAATACAAAATATCCCACGTAAGTAGTTTATTAGAAGTTTTCGATATTCTACCATTTATTTTTATTTGAAAGTTATTTCTCCAAATATATCATTTCTGTTTGCGCCGGGAGTCCATGTCAACTTTGTCATTTTAAATAGGATGCTACAGTTCTTATTCCATTATTCAAAGCAATCAAATACGTAGATACTTAGTAGGTATACTTCCCTATACCTACATACATACAGCCGCTTTTCAGTTATTTTGAATTACATGTTTTCATTCATATTACATTCATTTTTCTGTTTAAGTAGTGGGTGCTTTATGCCTAGTTATTTCGGTCAACATAAGGGCAAAGTTCTTTGTACGTGTTATCTATTTACTTTAGATACGAAGACATGAACGTGTAAAAATGGCGTCATTTTGTCGTATACAGACTGTTCTAAACTTAGATCCCAGTCCATATATTGAGAAATATAGAAAACTATTTTTTTTATAGAATGCAGGGTGCATTATTAAACTTGGGATATCAAAGGTAATTAAAGTTTCTTATGCCTATCCGTACTACTTTTCTAGTTACTAGTAATTTTCTGCTACATCGACCGAAAATGTCCTAATGGTACCTAATCTCCTTATGTCAGGCATTCCATTTATGGCGTAGTATATTTGGTTTCCAGAACATTCGCCGGCGTCAACTGACGCCTTTCCAAACTCGTAGATCACTCCTCTTTAAGCGAGGCATGGATAATTTTGCTACAAATATAAAGCTAGTTTGGAAATGGTATTTGGAAGAGCCAAAATTACAAATAAATAAAAAAGCAGAACATCCACATATCTCTTCAATAAACGACTTATCAGTGAGGTTCGTTTGTTAGTAAATTCTCATAGAAAGTTGTGCAATGGCTGCACTACAGACAATATTGCATATGCCAATAAGCGTGATTCCGTCCATGATAATTATTGGGACATGCAATGTAGTCTGCAGTTCAGATATTGCACAACTTTCGGTGAGAGTTGAGTAACAAACTAACCTCAGTGATAGGTCATTTATTGCAGAGTTATGTAGATGTTCTACTTTTTTATTTATTTGTAATTTTGTTACACATGTGTCACTGTAGGAAAGGCAGACTAAAACAGCGGGGAACAAATTAGAAGTCTAAAATTCTCGTCGTAATGAAAAGGGAGTTTTACGATATATGTATATGTATATCGGTTTACGTATTAAACATGTCAACCTTGAGTGAAATGTGGAGCTTCAACGAATGGCTTCCGCTTTACATTTACACCTTCTGGTATGGCTCTTACATTTGCAACAGTATCTAGAGTAGTTTTATCCTTCCCAAAATGACTGCGTGCTTGCTAATTGACATAATGACTTCTTTTCCAAAGACATGGTCTTGATATCTATCAACGGTTTCTCACCAACTGCAAATTGACTGCGCCTGAATTTCTTTGAGTTTCTGATTTCTATGAGTTTCCGATTTCTGAATTGTACGTCGTCTACTTCAACCACGACAGCAAGAAAGTACTTCAGGAATCTAAATTCTGTCAGTATCCCCAATTTTAGCTGCCGGAAATCGGGGGTCAATTAATCTTAACATTGGATTACTTAACTACGATTATCTAATTTAATCGCGGATGTCGGTGCAACTGGGCATAAATAGATATCCGATATGTTCTGTCTACACGACAAACGTAAATATTGTTTAACTATTATTAACTGTTTCTAACAACTTGTTACTAAACTAGATCATAATTCTAAAATACGTGTAAAACGCTGGCAATGATCTTAAATAGCAGTAAATAAGTATCGATCCAGTATCAGTAGTTCTACGGAATCTGCCAGGCGTGTATTATTAACAACGTTGTGAATGTTTCTTAAAACAGAAATATTTGTAATATCTTATTTAGTTTTCATGGACAATTGGAAAAACTGCGCTTCTTGTATTTAACCTATTAGAATTCATTGTAATCACAACTGTCAGGAAATTTAAATGCAGGAGGTGAAATTGCATGTGATTCGAGTTCAACGTTTTCATCGATGTTTTCTTTGACGTCTAGCATGCAAACTCTAGCGTTAATATGCCATAAATACACATTTTATATAGTTCCCAATATAATTATCTGAAATAAATCTTTCTATGCATGTACATACATGTACACATACATATATATGCATATACAATTCAATTCAGTCTCGCTTTTACAATTACTTTGTTCATTCATATTTATATGCTTCTTTTACATACTTGTGTATATGCGTTTATAAATTTGCGACTACATAGATTATAGAAAATAATACTCTGGCTGAATTCTAACATAGTAAGAAGCTACAAGTCGGTTTACGATTAAAGAGACACGGGAGCAATAGAAACACAAAGGTTATTTTTAGTATGAAATGTATCATCTATCATTATTTTATACATAGTTGAAAACGGCGACTACATTGCAGTGAAACACGTGTCCTGGATAAACAACCAGTTGTTATTAAAAATCGTACCGTTGCATCTTCATGTTATTCATGTAAAAATAGTGTACGTAGGTCCTTGAAAAAACAATAAACAATAAGTTGATTCTGAACAATAAGAACATATTCTTTATTTACAACGTTTTATACGCTTATATTCCGTTTCAACTTAAACGTTATTTAAAATACAAAGGCGAAAGAAAACGTGACTGACGATCCTTGTGGAATTCCATAGAAAGTTCACGGGTGTGTTGTGTAGGAGTAACAGAATGTACACTATAACTTCTATTGAAGGTAAAACTGTCGGATACAGTGTATTCTAAAGATATACAGAAGAAGAAAAGGCACAACGATGAAATTTATACCAGTAAAGAAGGTTAAATGTTAATTAGTGGTGTCAGTTATTAAAACGAATATGAATGTGCCCATTGCAATTACAGAAAGTTCAAAACCATGTGGCTACAGCTAAGTATCGTACAGTGAGGAAAGAAAAGCAGCCTCGTATAAGTCGATTTAAAAAGAATGCAAACGCGAAGGAAACAAATACATATGTACGTACATACATATGTAATTTGTCATCCATGAATTACAATTATAATTGTAGCGTCAAGTATTCATGTCTAGATTGTGGCTATGACAAGAGTTACTTTTTTAATAAACAAACCAAATAAGCAGCCTCTCAATCCACCTTATAATAAGAGTGGATATTTATGCTACCGTCCACATTAGCTCTAGCGCTTGGTAAAATTTCATGAAGTATTTTTAATGCCTGTACATTAACTTCAAATTTAAATTATATTATGCCATTAAACTATATATGAATTTTCTAGTTCGCAAAGGACAAATACCTCCAGTATTTATGGGTAATGACTTCATCAAATATAATATATTAAATAATTAAAATTTACATTTTAATGGCCCTTGAACAAATTTCCGACCCCTTTATTATTTTTATTAACAGTTTTATTAAAAGTATCTAAAATGCCGAGAGGAAAGCCAACAAGGCAAGAAAAACTTAACCATTATAACTGTTTTTACCAGGAAGGCTACTCATTGCGCCGAATTGCGGAAAAGACGCTATTCACACGCATGTGAACAAGTCAACAATAAATGATATCATTAAGAAATATCAACGTACGGGCAATTCGCAAGCCAGCACACGTCCAGGTCGTTTGCGAATAACAGCAAGAACAGACAATGAGTGCATAAAATTACTAAGCAAACAAGATAGAAGGCTGACAACACTCGAAATTGCTACAGAAATGAATAGCGACCGTGAAGGATCTATTTCTCACCACAGTAAAGCGGCGATTAAAAGCTGCAAAGTTTCAGGGCCGCGTTGCGGCGCGGAAACCTCAACTACGCCGGGGTAACAGACATAAACGGTTCCAGTAGACTGAAGCACATGCAAACTGGACAGTCGAATACTTCAAACGCATTTTATGGACTGATGAATCGAAATTTGAAGTCTTTGGACAAGTGAGGTGTTGTTTCATAAGAAGATCAAAGGGTGGCTCGTTTGGGGCTGCTTTCCGTACGCTGGCCCAAGAGACTTGCAACATATAGCAGGCGTTATGAGAAAAGAAAATTATTTAAAAATATTACCAGAAAATTCAATGCCCTCGGGATTGTGTTTAATTGGTAATAATTTTATATTCATGTATGATAACCACCCCAAAAATACGGCATTGATATGCAGAAATTACTTAAATAACCGTCAACAAAATAATATTCTTGACATAATGACCACCGCAAAATCCTGAAATCCACGACACATTATTGTAACATTATACAGGACCAGTGGGCCAATATGGCAAATACAGTGCTTGAAACATTGGTGGAACGGATGCCTAGAATTGCTAGTGCCATCCTTCGTGCAAAAGGAGGTTTCTTCGTCGACAATAACATTGAACAAATTTAATATTATAGGTTGAGAATGTTATAACTATGTGTTACATAATAACAATAATATTATTATATAAATTTAATTTTGTAGTTTAATTTAATGTCAATATTCTACGATTTTTTAAACTTACGTAAGTCCTTTTCTTACTTACAATTAGTAGTGGTCAATATTATCTAGATGCGAGTAATGAGGATGGTTTTGTTGCTGCAGCAAAATTTACATTTTTATGCAACAACACACTAATGAGGCACTTGAAGTTTAACGCTGAATTATAATAAAGTATAATAATAATAATAGGAGTTTATTGACTACAGCTGAAATACAGAAATACATATCTAATCTGAAACAAGCAATTCTTGTATATATATATATATATATATATATATATATATATATATATATATATGGGTGTGGGCGAACAAGAAATTAATCGCTTATATCACGGTTGTTCGATGAAATTTTTTATAATATTTATTATATTATATTTTATAATTTTATAATAGTTACGCTTAAAATCGTGAAAGGCAATAGTTAATTCGACACGAAACTAAAATTCCTTTTTGGTTATAGTTTAGATTTTTAGAATTCTCTTTCAATTTATTGCAAGTACAAATCGACCTGTCCGGTAATACAACCGACTACTAAATGTTGATTAGGATTATACAGAATCTTCATAAAAATCTGTTGCATCAAAGCTTCTAGAGGTTATTGAAAATAATGATTTTATTTATTTTAAGGACATTCGTCCAAGTTTTTGTCGCAATAAAATTAAACAAAACAATTTCAAATATTTAGTTTCGAGAAAAAGTTTATACGAAATAAAACAATATGCTTCTTTTGTAATATATTGTAGATATCACGATATTTTTAAAATTTCGTATTGAATTTCAAAATTGGTTTGCCTTTTGAAAAAATTATAATTGATTTTAATTTGAAATTTCCAGCTCTTTATATTTTCTGCTTCAAACAAATCAAAAACTGAATGTTTTGATGTATCTATTGTGCAAATAAATGAATATTGCAATAATAATTTATCATAATAATTTCTAAATACATTATATTATTACAACACCAAACAAACAAGCAATTTTACCAGAATTAGCTATCTAGGTCTATGGTGTAGACATATAATGTATATCCAATATTGATTGGTTTCGAACTTGATTGAATTTTGTAGGACATATCCAGGTAATCGGTACAATTAACCCATTTCACCTGACATCGCACCATCATTAAATTAATTGTACAAAAACAGTTAGATCAACGTTACTTACAAGAAAATTAATGAAGAAACCTCTAATCAATAGCGTCGAATTTTAAATGATTTCAAGCATGAAGTGACTAAAGTATTAATAGTTCTATTTATTTACATCTTCTCTTCGCTTCAGTCTGAATTAGTGTAACTCACGTAATTGAAGCGGTGTTATAATTGTAAATGTCACAAGACATCAATTCAGAAGCAATTTCTGGAAAAAACTTTGTAATTAACACCATAGAATATCCTTTTGTGCCAATAATACACACATTTTTTTATTGCATCAGCGAACAGATTTGTTTCGCTTATGTAAGTCGTTTTGTATTCATGAAAAAAAAATCCCAAGAACAAGAAGTAAAAGTAATAAATAATATTATAGCTTCAGGAATAAAATATCTTACAATACATTACAAAATACTTATAGAAATTTGCACACGTACAAAAATATCTAATAGTTTGCCGTTTATATACATATATGAAGTTCACTGAATTCACACAATAATAAACGCATGTACATTATCCGCAACATAAACATGACCAAGTATATACTTTGAACGGTTAATTAGGTTAATGGTTTATAATACAGTAGCGTGTTCAGACTAACAATAAAAATCAGGAAGAAAGATTATAATGAAAACAAATACGATTACTTGACTGCTTTTTTTTACAATAAATAAGGAAAAAAGAAGTAGACAGGTTTACAGTTCACTCATAAGAATGTATTAAAAGAACTAAATGTTGGTAATCAAAAAGATTACCAAAATTACGTTTGGAGGGTGCGATGTCTGATGACTTCAATAACTTACTTACTTCTGTTAATTTATATGCATTCAATCATATGTGCCCCCCTCTGTTTATTAGAATTCGACGGATTCATTTCAATATTTTAGGATCTTGCAATAAGCTAAAGCAATACTGTACAACAGTGCAATATATTTCACGGACGTTTGATTAACAATATATTGCACAAGCCTTCTATATAGCCCATCTATTAACTGGTTCCCTAGACGCTCAATAATATTGCGAAATTGTGTTATACCATACCATTTATCAGACTCTACACAAAACAGAATTGACTACGCAATTAATTTGTACAATATTTAGTTTAGTTATAAAGCTTAAGTGTTGTCTTATTTTTTGCAATAAACTAGTAAAAAAGAAAAGACGATGGACGAAGGAATGGTATATGCTTAGGCAAAAATTCATGTATCCCTTTCCCTGCCTACACAAATGTGTAGATAAATTTAACGCATTTTGAAAAGAATTTTATATGTGATTGGCTGTTTTTTTCTCGCTATTTTAAGTCTCTCATTTTTATATGTTGATTCTTTTTCGTTCTCAAATAAGTTTTTGAGAGGTTTATTTTAGTATTTGTGTGTATTTCTTCAAAACATGTGATCATGTTTCGCGGTGCGGGAAACAACAAATGTAAGTATCATTATTTTATTCAAATTAAACTAACTATGCGAGAATTTCGTTACTATTTTGTAACGAAAACATTAAATATTTAAATTATGTACAAATTCTTTAAAAGGAAAAAGAGGTGTTGTCACTTTATGTTCATTACGGCAAAATATTTATATTTGGAGAACGAATCTGATAAGTCCTCAAATTAATTTGTGATATGTCGGGTGTTGAACACGACAGTTCATCAGATGAATTTGAGGATGACTTGTGTGTCCCTTTTGTTCCCCTTTGTCAGGAAACAGCAAACGGCTGGGTGAAGGGACCCATTGGCCAGTGGTCGACAAACTAAAGACAGCACGAGTGTGCTGTCTCAAAAAATGCAACAGCCGCACACGCACTCGGTGTGAAAAGTGTAACATATATTTGTGCCTTTCTTCGGAAAAAAATTGCTTTAAAGATTTTCACACTGCGATATAATTTTATTTTTTAACCAATTTATAAGAATTTTTTAAGAAAACCAATGAATTGTTTTTGTTTTTATTCCTTTTGTTACTTGCATTTATATTATTACTAGCTGACCCGGCGAACTTCGTACCGCCTTAGAATTAATAAATGTTGTCTTAAGTTATTACCTGAGTTTTATTATCTTGTTTATATTAAGATAAAATTAATTAAGTTGAATAAAAGTTCAAAAAGAAGCAAATTCACGTGGAAGCAAAGCATTTGCTTTACTGAATGTAAACCAAATGATTCGCGTATCGTTGTGGCACAACAACTTTCTTAAATTATTTGCTGAATGGGTTCCACTCGTGTCGATTATCTTCATTGAAGCACCTTGTAATATGCTATATTTTGCGACTTTATCTATTGTCGGAGCGTTGAATTGTCGTTCGTGTATTCCAGCGGGCGTTTATTTGTTCTGGATCACGACTTTATAGTCATCACTTTGCATGCGATCCAACGCAGTTTGGAACAACCAAATCAATGCATGATGTTCATTAAGTATTTGCTGCAAATCTTGAATAATTTCTCTTTTCATTGCGTTGTTGATCGTTTGACGCCGATCAAGTTGGTACTCCAAATTGGCCATAAAGTAAATTTGTATGCTGTTCATCTTCAACCGGCTGGAATGATCTAATTCTATGGTGAATTTGTTCTTGTATCTGTATAGTCGAAAGGGAAGTGATAATTAGTGATTTATGATTACCAAAAATAAAGGTTGCTCTCTTATTAACAAACATTACCTTCAATGTCGGACTGAATCCGCGTTCTTCAATAATATTTGCTCCAAATGAAGTCATTTGGAAACATGCGTTGTACCTTTAAGCGTTCTAAAGAAAATGTCGTGATTCTTGAGCTTCCCCATGAAGAAATGAATACACTGGCTCAGGTGGCGGAGGCAACAATGGCAATTTAATCTTTCCACTGAGACAACACAATCTAGGCGTTTCTCCAGCGAACTTTAATGCATCGCAATGCACGCACACAACCTCCATAGGGCCAATTCTAACGAAAAGGGTGCGAGCTGTAGTCAATTGTGGAATCATATTGAAACGTTCCTCAATTCAAATTAACACTTGAAGCATTTCTCCTTGCGGCTCGACGTTGTTGATCTCTGCGTTCTGCTCGACCATTTCTCATTGTCAACCGAGCCGTTTCACGTATGGCCTCTCTTTGTTCTTGTGTTTGTGAAGCACGAAGTCGGACCGTACTAACACGGCGCCCTTCTCTCGTGCGATTTCTTCTTCATCTGCATTGGATTGATTCGCAATATTCCGCAGTTTAATTGCATTACGGCTTCGTTGTGAAAGATTCGATCTTCTCGCTAGCGGCATTGTAAATAAGATTGTGATGGATATTGCTGACTTTGCTTCATAACCTAATCCACCAAACGTCATCAATTTGCTTAATCTCTCATTGTTTTTATTAATTTTTTAAACGTTTTAATAATTTTTTTCCCTAAACCTTCGCGTACCAATTGCGAACAAATCCGCAGAACGAAGTATCAAATTTGGTGCAGTCGCTTTCAAGTTTTTAGCATCCGAACAAACCACGATCCATTTTTATCTATATAGATTAATTATAATATGAAATAAAATGTTTGTGTTTTTTTTTTTGCTATTCAAAGAAAACTGATATATTTTGACTAACAATAAGTGAAATCCCAAGACACACATATGTGTATGTCCTGTTTTAAAGGACATGCACTTTGTATGGCCAACAAAAAATACATTTTTATGTTTCTCTATGACGATTTATAACATACCAAAATTTCATTGAAATCCGACGATTTTGAAATTGCTTGGGACAGAAAGGGTTATAAAATTTTGTTACAAGAACTAAGTGTTTGCGATCTAAACGGTTACCAAAATGTTCAAAATTAGTATAGTGCAATAAAAAGAAGAAAGTGTTCGTGATCCTAACAACTACCAACATTTTCAACATTTGTATAATATAACATTGAATAACGTATATGCTTCTATATATTTCACCCATTCGTGAATAAACGCCCTTTGCTCTGTTTAACTAGATTTTAAGACATTAGTTTCAATACCATTCCAGAAATTTGTAATAAACTAAAGTAATATTGCGCAAAAGTATCTACAGACGCTGCAATAATTTGATGGACAATATATATTGCGCAACCCCCAATATAGCCCCTGAATTATTAATACAATTGTGCAATAACAAATATTGTACAATATTATTGACCACTTGGGAATACACCAACAATGAAATGGCACATAAACTCTCTAAAAATAAAAGTTAGATCTGCTGGAATAGCTTGCGGCAGGTATTACCAAAGCATCTCTGAAGAGATGGAACCAAATACAACATGTTTGGAGAGTTTCGAACATAGGAAAACAACATACAAAATGGATTATCAGGAACGCAACATAATGTTTTCGAAGTTTCTTCTTTTTCCTACTTTCTTGTAGGCGTCTCTATATTTGTTCCAAATCGCCTCGTAGTCTCTTCCTCACTTGTACTTTGTCTCTGGCAATTCTAACAAATCTGTCTCCATTCTCGACATGTGGTTGTTCCACTCTTTTCTTCTTGTTCTCCCCGATTCATTTATATCTTCATGTTATATCTTTCGCAAGCTTCCATCGTCTTTATAAGTAATCTGTATAGTTGATCTTCTATTTCAATTATCAACACTGTGTCATCTACAATACAGATTATATTAATCTCTGCATTTCGCATTCGATGTGTGTTGCTTATGTAAATATTCCTGACTAGCTCTATAATTTCTTGGAGCACTTCTCTCTTCCGTAGTGTCGTTAGTACATCCCTCAGTAATATCTTATCACACACCTTCCCTAAATCTTTGAAACATAGGTAAATAGTTTTATTAAATTTTATAGATTTTTCGACTAATTATTCTGTAACGTAGGTGGGATCGACATATGTATGATCTATCACTATAGAAGCCCTTTTGCTCATCTGATAGTGTTATTATATTGATGATCATGGATTTTATTATTGCTGTTAGTTGTAATGTTGTGTCTAGCGAGGTTATGCCACAGTAATTACCACGTAGCTTTCGATCTATTTTAATATAAATATTGGGATTTTTTTATACCGAATGTATTTTACATTATTTTTGTCAGCTCATTTATGCGTGATCCCCGTATTTCGGAAATTTGTTGTATTTCATTACATCCTGGTTATTTTAAGTTTTTTCATGATTGATGATTCATGATGAACAGCTTCTTCGATTTCTTCTCTGTTCATTTCGTTTTCCGTTTGTTGTTATATTTTGACTGACTTATTCATCCTCGTCATATCGATATTGTTTTTTTTTTTTGTAATAAATTTAGTTTATTTAATTTTCTGCGTCAACATTATTTATTTGGACATATTCTTTTATATCAGCTTTGCTGTTTCGAATCACCCTCCAAACAAACTACTTTGGAAATCTTTTCCAATAACCTTCTTTTATTCTTCTTATTTGAGCGTTTATGAAGTGATAACTAATAATCCCCAAATTTCCATGCGAGGGATCACCCATGAACGGCAAAATCAGTTATTCAGCGAACACTAAAGTGTAATAAATACCTTCCATATAAATCGACATTTGTTCAACATTTAAACGTCCCAATAAAATTGAATTTGTCGTTGGTTTACGAGCAAGATGGGAACTTTGCTTCAAACATAATTTGGACAGACGAATCTCGGTTCACAAGCGGTAGACTTTGCAATAGACAAAATTATGTGGTATTGGATAGTAGGAAAATGATATCATAGACATAGGTACTTTCTATTACTACAAATTTAAATGTTTTCTTTAGACAGTAATTTAATTGGCCAATTTATTTTTGAGTAGGAGCTCACTGGAGCTAGTTACTTAGATTTACTAACGTACTGAACATTACCCGCTATAAGAGAAATCTTGACACCTGAACAAATAAACGAAGTTTGGTTTCAGCAAGGTAATTGCTGACACACAACAAAAGAGAAAATTTTTAGGCGATTGTTTTAAAGTACACATAATTTTAATAATGGTCCGATTTGCTGGCGTACCCGGTCACCCGATCTTACTCTAATAAGCTATTATTTATGGGATATTACCAAAAATAGTAGTTTTGTAGTTTCTTTTAACAAAATATTTAAATCTTATATCTCATTATAAAACTCATATTAAGCGGTATTAGACTACGGCCACCATAAGAAAAACAAATATTAATAAGGAAAAGAAATACGCTAGGCAGCAGCCTTTGACATCATAAGAATCACACTTAAAAAATGTCCCAATAATGTACAAGTTTAAAAGATGTTAGACTCAGAACTAACATGCTCTTCGCTAAAGATGAAATTAATCATTTATTTTTTAACTTAAAAATTTAAAAAGATAAAATAAAATGGATAGGATATCTGTAATGACCACAAAATTATGCAAAATCTGTCTAATTTAAGCTTCCTTCAATATCTAACAATAACAAAGACAGTAATGTTGTGCGCCTAAATTGGGACACGCGGTATACATCGCTTTGCCCATATTACTGCATGAAATGTTTTATCAAGGCAGTGAACAGCATTGTGTCGATTAAGCCTTGACTCAACTTATATAAATCAAGTTTTTTAATAAGTACTGCAGGTTTGAAAAAGAAACTCCATTATTATACTGCAACATTTTCGCGTAGTAATGTGCGTACTAACACGACCAAACATCCTAGTATCCTGTTGTACACAGATACGTATAGTAAAGTAATGGCAGTAATTAAGTCTTCTAACGAAATCAAATTTTTCGACTCATGGATCACAAGTTCATAATGACACTTAACATAAATGAAGTGGCACCTAAAAGAAAACATGTTCATTGTTAGAACTGAATTATTTATCTATGTAATCTTAGTCCGATGAGGTTCTCATTCTTTGTTCTTGTGATATATGTATAAGATACATAATGTACGGTATATGATACATATACGATTGACCAACACAATTGATCTAACTGAAATTTGTCAAATAGTTAGAGAGCAGAGAGGTACCTCTTGTATATTTGTTTTATTACTTGATTACGCAAGTAGTCAAAAATTACATTGCTGTTAAAAAGTCAGCGCCATTTGACAGCATAAATATCCGACTTTCATCAAAGAATGGCATCTTCTTACAAGGAGAGGTCATCGGATTTTTGTAATTTTTATATTTATGGTACGTGTAGTTTGGACCTTATATAAGAATATTTCGGAGTAGTTCGACGCAACGTTCATAAATTACCGAGATAATCGATGTTGAAGTTTCACCAACCACTTAAATCCACTAGATATAATACGATTGTCAACTGGACTTGTGGACAAGTCGATAGCGTTTTGGTGCGATAGTCACGAGATCGCTGGTTCGAGTCTCGCCATGGGACATTTCTTTTTCTTCCATTATAGTTATATATAGTTCATATATTTCGTTTGTTCATAATTTTTGATATGAGAAGAAGAATGAAAAAACATATGGTGCGTTTTGAATGGAAGAAAAAGAAATGTACCGTGACGAAATTCGAACCAGCGATCTCGTGAGTATCGCACCAAAACGCTATCGACTAGGCCACGAGTCCAGTTGACAATCGTATTATATCTAGTGGATTTAAGTGGTTGGTGAAACTTCAACATCGATTATCTCGGTAATTTATGAACGTTGCGTCGAACTACTCCAAAGTATTCTTATTTAAGGTCCAAACTACACGTATCATAAATATCAAAAATTACAAAAATCCGATTACCTTGCCTTCTCCTTGTTAGATTCAATAATGAAACAAGCGAATTTGCTCCTCAGTAGAAATAAAGTCGTGAGTTTTGGATTATAGAAAAATTTGGCCTAAATTCCTTCCTAAGTTTATATTATTATTGTGTGTCCCTAATAGGTCGTTTTCTAACTTAAATGTTTATGCATCTTCGAGTAATTCTACTTCTATGATACTATGAATCCTATTAGGTGTATTTGCGACCCTAAGTGTCAGCGCGAGCACTCGGTTACTGGCTTGAAATATTTACTTGATGAGTTAATATATGAATTACAAACTAAAGTGCTAAGGAAATGTTTTTAGCGTCAAACAATTCGAGATACATAAATTTTTACTTAGAGACTGCCACACAATATGTACGTAATACAAAGTTATAATCAGTAAAATCGATATCCGAAATACGCAGGCAACATCAAATATGACACATTACTCACCATAAAATATGCAATATTATTAATCCCATGACTATTGAGATATTACAAGTTATAAAATTTATGCTATTGTTATTGACATATATTACAAAACATATCTTCATTTTCGATCTCAAAAAGTCATGTATACTTTCAATTGCATTTTAATAAGCCCATACACAAACGGATAGAGGATAACTCTGAAGGGGAATGCAAAATTATCTTGAAAGGTTCTTACTTTGATGATGATAGTAAGCTAACAGGCCATAGAAAAACAGCAAACTCACATGTAATGATTTATACTCTTGCCACATCAATTTAGATACCTCGGAGTAGCTAGTTTGATAACTAAATTGTAACTTAGAACTACTACTATTACTAGCAGAAGAATCACGAACAAAAAAGTATCACGCACAAACTTTGGTTAATATTTGCTAATATCCCTTTACAGTCGCAATGGGTGATGTTAGTGGCTACTGTTCAGTTTCAAAGTAATCTAACGGCGTGGTAAGTGTGACAAAGAATATATTTGAAGCAGCGGTTCTCTACTTAAAACTTTTTTTTCATTATCCCATCCATTTCAACAATATCCCCCTTCCACATGAATGTTATTAATTGGTGCCCTCCTAATTTAGATTTAAAATTCATCTTATTGTGTAAATACCTTTAATTGGATAGGAATTGTGGCCCGATTTAGTCCTATACTAAATGATGGAAAACCAAATTTAAAAACCACCACAAAATTAAGTCATACTTATATTAAATGCAGCAATTAGAAGTTGTATACACGTTCCAAAATAATAGGGTTCTGGGATATATGTACATTGATCACTGCACAAACAAAATTACAATTTGCTGTTCACTAAAATTAAATTCACGAACTACCAGAAATTCTACAGAGAATGGGATGTATCATAAATATAATCTTATCATGCAGATTAGATTATATCAATATAGCCCACATTTACGTATATATATACTTATGCTCTTATGCATATTATTTTATCTGCAAAAAATTGCAATTCTCATTCTAAGTATAGTTCATTACGATATTATCTTGTGCAAATCTGCAAGCTTTGGGCGCTGAGATAATTAGTGATAATACATCAATATTAGCAATACTAAAAATATCTAAAGCGGATGAAGATATAATAAAAAGATAAGTGACGGAAGATGTATACAGAATCAGTAAGTAAATCAAGAAAAGCACGGTTTTCATAGGTAGGTATGTAAGTACTAACCTATTGTCAGTTGAATATAGTGATTTTAACTCCAGCAAAGCTTTCGATAAAATAAATGACAGACTTCTTTCCACTATGCTTGCTGTGGTGGGTATACATGGCGATCCTTGATAACAAAAAATGTAAGAAGAAAATCGTTCCTACTATCGCAGGAAAGCCGAAACGAATTTCTTAAATATCAGAAAGAAATTATTGGGAATTGTAAACAATGAGATAGAAATGCAAACGCTAGTAAAATTCGGCCCATATGTTAAACAAAGTCAAATGGATATTAGTGTAGATCGTGTAGGTTTAATTCCATTGCCAGCGCGTTCATCTGCATCGAAGATTCACTCGTGTATGTACTGAATTATTGTTAGGCAAAAGTGTGTATGGAGATTTTGCGGTAATAACTTCGAACATCGGTTAAATAAATGTTTTTCTATTATCCTCATTGACCTACTTTTATTTAGTTGATTAATCACTAACTACAATTTACTTTTTAAAAGCGGTGATCGTGCATATCATATCGGCAATGGTTTCCCTTGTAGCTCCAAGTTAATCCTGTTTAAATCACATGTCATATCTGTTACGAGAGCTAAATCACAGAGCCATTTATCGTTTTAAGTGCCTCTTTCATCAAGAAAACAGATTATTGCCGGTAGTAATTATTGGAAACTTTCTAAAAATTTTCGACGACTGGACCACCTTAGATCTTAGCAGACTCGCTAAACTTCAACTGTACTATCCTTGGAAGCTTTGATAGCAAATATGATCTCTGGTTTATTTTTGAAATGTCCAAGAAGCAGATGTGCCACTTTGAGGAATGGTTCTTTCACTACTGTTCGATTTTCGAAAGCGTTCTTGTGTATTTGCTAGTATATGAGTAATTTTAGAAGACGCGATTGTTGCAGTTTTCGATTGTTTGACTGGTGTAATAAATATGACTTTCTCTGCTTTCAAACTAGTTTTCAAATGTTTTACTTTTCGTTATCTTAACACATTCTTTGCTAGAAAACCGTTTTCATTAATTTTATACAAGATTTTATAATGACTCTCTAAGCTTCCATACTTAAGCAATGCAACTGAAGTTGAACAAACGAGACAAACACAGTTATCTTTGACCAGCGTAAACAAGAATTCTTCCTCCTAATCATTATTAAAATGATACGTTTTATTTTCTTTTTGGCCGCACTTAGTTTGTATCGTAAATAACACTTTGAACACCAATAATATTACAACACTATCGCTGTAGATTGGATTGCTCTCCTTATCGTTATTGAATTTCACAGAAAGACTGACTCGTTAAGGCCAAATCCGCTTTTATAGTTTTACAAAAATTAGCCTGAACTCTAATTCAAGTAACGTAGGTCAATATTGAATAATAATAATAGTAATAATGTGCATGTACTCGTAGTCAAACCATTATCATATTTATATATTACAGTTGTACAAGATATATATATTTCAAAAATAAATAAGTCAATAAATAAATAATGTTAAAATAAACTACATCACACTTAATGATATATGAAAGACTAACAAAACACAGATAAATTAATTAATTAGGAACTCCTCTATGCTGTTTCACCCTCTTTCGATCAGTCCTTCTTTGACTTTTCTTCTAAAATTACCATAACTTGCCTCCCCAGCAGTCAATCGCTCTTTATGAACTCGTTAGTCTGTGATAAGATATTCTTATGTAGTTACGATTTCGTGTGGGGTATTCACGATGGTGTCCATTTTGGGGACACCATCAATGCTAACGACCTCAACGTATTCAAGGATGCTGAATCACAATTGCATCGAAACCGCCATCGCGCAATACTTAGCTGCAAATCGTACGCCGGATTTAAAAAAACAGTAAGTTATCACTCTTTTTTATTATTATTACAGTGTCGCCGTATGAGTGACAGGCGGAAGTAAATATAGGTACAAATCAAAGTCAGTAACTAAGTGAGAGCTAAGGTAGGATTAAAATAATATACCCAGTAATAAAGAGTAGACAATACATAATCGCTGATAAGTGATTGAACTCACACGTCGATCGAGATCAGCTGCTTTTGGTAGTAACTTTGACTAAAGCTAGGAAGAAATATAAAACTGAATCATAACTGACCAAGTCCATACTTAGGAACGGGCACAAAAGAAGAAAACATGGATGAAATTTAAAGAATGCTTACGGAAATAAACAAGAAGCAACAAGTGATAAACGATAAAATCGATGAAACCATGAGCATGATCAGAAATCTTCAGAGAGAAACTGAAAAACTGTAAGAACAAATTACAGTTGGAAAAACAAACGAGAAAAATAGTATATAGGTGCAATAGATAAAGTAGAAGACGCAATATTAACGGAAAAATAGATGGGGAAGTAAATAAGATGGGAGCAAACCTCAATACCAAGAATTTAAAAGACTAGGCAGCTACAATCACGGGAACAACAGACCAATCTCAGTTAAATGAATCGCGTGGAACAAGAAAACAGAAATTTTCCATAATTTAAAATGGCTTAGAGAGTCAGACATAGGGATCAGTGACGATTTCGCAAAAGTAATTCCGAAACGGCAAAGACTACTACTACCGTACATGAAACAAGCCTTCGTGCGCAGCAAGTTGGAATATGCATCCCTTGTGTGGTATCCGAATTATGTTTACCTCGATCTAACCCTCGAGCGTGTACAGAAGAGATTTTTAAAATACTTGTCGTACAAAACTGATCGAATTTACCCCCAGCGTGGCGCATCTTATGTCGACCTTTTAAATTGTCATGATTTCCCATCTCTTTCTGATAGGAGGAGGGATTCCAGTGCTAGATTCCTGGTAAAACTTATTGCGAATGAAATTGATTCACCCCATTTGTTAAGTAAAATCGGTTTTTTGACTCCGCTACGATCTACTCGCTCCTCTGAAATTTTTTTGGTTCCCAGAGCTAGAACAAACATCCTAAAGAAAGCACCGATCACGCGCTTATCTCAGAACGCCAATGAGTTATTTAGACGTTATTCTCTATAATATTAATATTTGATGTATTTTATTATGAAACAGAATTTTGATCGTTTCACTTGAATTTTTATTACTTTAGTTGGCATACACTATTTTCTTTTCTTTTTCTATTTATTAACATGTTGTCCTGTAATTGGTTCAATTGTAACTGTTGGACAATAAAGGCTATTATTATTATTATTATTATTATTATTATAAAAGCCCGGAAACAGAGTCGTGAGTTATACTCCGTTACAGTAAGCTGATTATAGATGGAAAGGAGTACAGCCTGCAAAGGCAGTGAGAAAAAACGAACAATTACAGAACGCTATCCAGAAGGACATTTTTCGCAACATCAAAAATAAAAATAGGTACAACATAAGAGATACACAAAATTAAATTTATAGAAAAGATTACGACCCAGCGATAAATAGGAAAAGGGAAGAAGGTGAGGAAAATACAAAAAAGGAGGAATAAAAAGCAAGAACGAATTAGAATAGGAACTTAGAACATAATAATTCTGATAAAGGCAGGAAAACTAGAAATAGCTACACAAATGAAAAATTGTAAAGTGGATGTATTAACACTACAAGAGAGAGACCAACTAAGAAAGAGTGGACAACACTGGTTACGTACTATTCTATGGAGGACAAGAGAGACTAGGTAAATGTGGAAGTGGTTTTATGATTACTAAGAAATTAAAGGAAAATATCATTGAATTTCAGTCTCAGTCAATAAATGAAAGAGTATCACTTAGAATGAAAAACAGTATATTTGTATGCCCTGATAGAATATGTGACGGAAGGTGATAAAATACAGTTCTACGAAAACAACGTGCAAAAATTTGTCAAGAAAACGCAAAAATGGTGCAAGAACAATTCCTACCGAATGTGACTACCGTACATACAATTCATGAAACTACCTATACTTACGGAGCCAAGGTGCACGACGTCAGAAGAGCCATGGGCATGTATATTGTTAGTACAAGATTATCGCACAGAACTGAACACAAAGTAACCTTGGTAATACCAGGACAAACATCGGGAAATCAAACAAATCATATGTTAATAAAAAAGAAGTGGGGAAGAATAATATATGATGCAAGGCTCTTCAGAGGCGCACGTGTCAACACGGATCACTACTTAGTTATAACAAATGCTAAAACGAAAATCATCAAATCAAATATAAAACAGAAAAGATGGAATACAGAAAAATTAAAAACGAGACAATGGAGAAACTGACTTTCCGTTAGAAACTCAATCTAAGAGCATAGATGAGGAATGGAATGACTTTAATTTAGCCCGATAATTCAGAAAATAAAATACTAGGAAAAAGTAGAACGGACAGTTTGATGATAAATGCTTACGATACAAAGTAGAGAAAAAAAAACAGGCCAGATTGAGATGGATAAGGACAAATGCAGGCAAAGGAAGACCTACTCAAATGTGAAACTACAGGGGTATCGCACTGGTAAATACTACGTACAAATTACTAACATCTATCATCCGCAAGCGTCTAGAAGTGTATATGCAAAACTACTTAGGCGACTATCACCAGGGCTTCAGGGCTTCAGGAAAGGTGGATCCACAATAGACAGTATCCATATACTGACACAAATAATCGAAAAATGTCATGAACACAACACAGAACTGCATATAACCTTCATTGACTTCAAACAAGCCTTCGGCAAAGTTCACGGGAATTCGCTAGTAAAGAGAAATGCAAGAAACGAACATGCCTAACAAACTAACTAGATTAGCAAAATGACGACGGACGGAACAGATGCAATTGTTATAGCTATCCTGGTACAATAAATACCGGGGTGAGACAAGGAAACGCGCAATTTCTTTAAAATCGGAAATTGTTAATTTTGCTCTACCGTTCGATAGAGACTTTTTTCACTTTACAACAGTATTTTTGTCCTTTTTTAAATTTATTTAATAACATTTTTACAAGAAAACATCGGTTCAAGTATTTAATAAATGTTAGGTACATCTAAGATAGACAAAATTAATTGCAATAAAGTTATCCATTACAATCTTATCATTAAAAACAAATTAATAACTAAGTAAATTAAATTAAGTGTTCAAATTGTCCCCCATTTGTAATCCATTGACAATCACCCAATTGAGTTACAAAACCCCGAAGAGAATTCGCCAAAAGTTGACAGGGACTTTCTTGTATGGTTCTGGTAATTCGGATTTTTAAATGTAGTGGGCTTCTCTTTGTAAATTCTATTTTTACATATCCCCAAAGAAAAAAATCGAAATCAGGCGAACGGGCTGGCCACTCAATGTTTCCTCGTCTCACAATCCATCTGCTCGGAAAAACGTTATCCAGATATTGACGAACATTTAAACCATAATGCGGTGGGGCGCTATTTTGCTGGAACCAGATACTATTATTGGGAAGGCATTCGTTGTTTTCATGTGGATAGAGCGTAGCACAAGCAAGTATAATCTCACTTTGCAATAACTGCAAATACGCAGCCGAAGTTAAATTGCTATTGATAATAATAATAATAGTAACTTTATTGCCCAACAGATATTACATCCACTAACAGGACAATAATAATATGATACAAATAAGTACAGTGCTAACAAAGATAATAAAAAAAAAAAGAAAATTAACAGAAAACAAAGAAAATGAAAACATTGATTGATGAAAAAGGGACCGATATTATTACGCCTTAAATTGCCAATCCAAACATTAAGTTTTTGGGGATACTGCGTATGGTACTCCATAAACCAAAAGGGATTTTCAGATGACCAGTATCTGCAGTTATGCCTATTTACTGCACCGGTAAGGCAAAAAGTAGCTTCGTCTGAGAAAAGAATATTATGGACGAAATTTTTATTATTATTGATTATATCTGACATTCCCTCACAAAATTGAAGGCTCCTATCAAAATCGTCTTCCGTCAACTCGTGTAAAAGTGGTACCTTATAAGGTTTATAGTTTTCACCTTTTAAAATTGAACCGACCGATGACTGTGAAATAATGTGATTGGCTGCTAATTGGTTGGTTGATAAACGGGGATCTTCAGATACATCTAACAAAACATTCAGGTTTTTATCATCCGTTTTCGCTGTTCTAGGTCTACTGCTCCTTGGCAAATCTTTAACGCTGCCCGTTTGTTCAAAGCGTTTTAAAGTTTTACCAAGAACGGATTTAGGAATTGGATTTCTATCTGAATACGTATTATTAAATAAATTACAAACGTTTTGTAAACTTCTGCGTCTATCTGCATAACCCAGCATCATAAGTATTTCAATTCTTTCATGTTCACTTAAACTCGCCATTGGTAATGTTAACAGCAATAAATTGTACAATTGTATTTGACGTAAACAATAACCTCTGATAAAGTTACTTGGCTCGCGCTTGTTTATCGCTTCTCTTTTGTCTATCAAAACTGTGCCTACTTGGATAAATATTGTTTATCCACCGATTGTGCATTTTAATGAAGTACTTGAAGAATATTCCTGCATATAGTTATTATAACATTTCGTTTGTTCATCATTTTTAAGATGAGAAAAATGAAAAAAAAGGTATGGTGCGTTTTGAAGGGAGACTAAAATGTCGCGCGACGAGACTCGAAACAGCGATTTCGTGAGTACCGGACTAGAACGCTACCGACTAGGCCACAGGTCCAGTTGAGAAATGTATCACATCTAGTGGATTTAGCTGGCAGGTAAAACTTAAAATCGATTATCTTGGTAATTTATGTACGATGCGTCGAACTACTCCGGAATATTCTTACTCAAGGTCCAAATTACACGTACCATAAGTATCAAAAATTACAAACATCCGATTATCTCACCTTCTCCTTGTTAGACGTACCTAACATTTATTAAATACTTGAACCAATGTTTTCTTGTAAAAATGTTATTAAATAAATTAAAAAACAAAAAAACAAAATAAATGTTGCTAAAGAGAAAAAATATCTCTATCGTGTGGTAGAGTAAAATTAACGAGTTTCCATTTTAAAAAATTATGCTTACAGGCATAACTCAAAAATAATTGAAAAAAAAAAAATTGAAGCGTTCTAAAATGTAGATAGAAATTTCATAAAAACTTTTATATTGAATATAATTTTCTAAAAGGAATATTAAGGCCAATAAATCACCGTCTCCATACTTTTAACTTAGCCTGTATGTAGCAGAAGACGTAGGACATAATCATGACAAGGAATGTATAACCTAACGTGATAATGTATTTTATCTTTACACATGCTTTTGTTTGGTTCATCAGTGGGTACCGAAACCTTAAACAAATAAATGATGTATGCGCCACTGCTAAAAAGACAAGTAAAGTAAAGTTAAAGTAAGATAGGGCTTAATATACTTATGTACATCTGTAAGTTTTAAAATTTTTGAGAAAAACGTTATACTCAAGTTTAGGAGATCAATTGGAAAATATTGGTCTCGTGTGATTACGTAATAAATTTATGAAGGTCATAAGAGTAATCTGTCACAAGTAGTGTACGCAAGCAAGCTTTGTGTAAAAAATAATAGCAATATGGAATAAACCGGAAATAAATACGGACTCTTTCAATAAACTTACAGAATTAGAATTTGCAGACAATAATGCAAAATAACTAAACGTGGTCCAAAAGTATTAAGCATGATAGGCGATTCCTAATATTTAGACTAGGAAAATATGCGGTATGATGAGTCATATGTCCTTTTGACAATGTAATATTATATTACAGAGGACAAAGGACAGATGACTCTTCATACCGTATTGCCCAGTTTACTAATATTTATACAGTGTATTTTACTTGTAATGTGTTCTCTCCGCTTCCACACAGACGAATGACGTAAAATTATATTGCGTTTATTAAATATCATACGATGTCCGTCGTTTTCACGACCGAAAACGCTGAAGTATTTTTTGTAGTTGTCTACTGATAACTTTTAATATCTTCCATATTTCATTTCAAGTTACTATGATAACCGAGTTTCCAATATTACACTCCCAATTGCCAACTAATCCTCAACGTATATAGATAATAGGGTCTTGTTAAAAGAACTCCAGTGATTCGAATGTCTACGCCACTGATGTTAGAGGGAAAGTTCTACTTCCGCTAATGCTAAAGGCCAGTGGCCGGTTTCGTAGCACTTAACATGCAAGGAAAATAAATATCTCTCCTCGCAAGTAACACGCAACATCTTGTGCATAATAAGATACATTATTGCAATGGACTTATATGGAGTTGTCACGAAATTTGAAATGGTATTCAGAAGCGTACAATGAAAATGCTTCATATCCTTCCTATACTCACGTCAAAATGAAAGACGTATACTATACTATATAAATCGGTCTCACAGACTGTATGCGTGAGTATAGGAAGGATATTTTAAAATATATCGTAAAATTCCTAGAAATGGAATAGAAGAATCAAATGGTGTTATTGAATATTTGAGCTACAATTATAAGTATGTAGTTTAGAGATTTACTAAATGATAACATTTTATTATTATTACAAAAGCTTTTTCAAGTACTATTACGTGCTTATTTGACATTGAAATATTTCTGTATGTGAAACTTCATTCCTTAACATTTAAAGCAAGAATGTTATACAGGTAATAATTGGTAGTATTGAAATATCATCACGTTCGCATAATAGTGTTTACGTGATAATAATGTAGAATATTTACGACAGCATTGAATTCATTGAAGCAAACACTCAATTTGGAATACAGTGCATAATTATTCCGTAACCAGCTAATTAATTTAATTGGATTACACAGTTTGTCCCGAAATGAAACTGAAATTTTCTGAGGCTAAACTCAGTCTCATCTTACTTCCTTTTAATCTAGATTTGGTGCCTGTCGCAACTCTTCCGCCATCGTATCGTTAAGGAAGTTACTCTGAATGTTTGAAACATTACTGCTAAGTAATCCGTCTCGTTCCACTCTAATCGCCGTTGTCCACACCGTTTAACAACATCTTGATGTTACGCTGCCTTCTAGCGTTCTCGTTTCATACTCTATCACGTAGTTCTTTACCGATAATCATTCGCAGTACTTTTATTTTTGTTGTTTATAGCGTCCTTTTGATCGTGATACGTTGGCTTCTTTTCCAAAGCGTACATCCTAACTGATCGCGAAGAAACTTTACTTAGCTAATAGTTAAGTTTTAGACCACTTAAGAGATTATCAGCACGCTTCACATACGGGTATTTGTTCAATCTAGCTGGCCAAAATTGATTTTTTTGCGCGATTTTAGTAAAAATTAAAACTAAACGTAAAAGAGAACTTCCCACCGTATAGGTAAATGAAAAGATTATGTACAATTTAACTACACAAACAATTTAATGGTACTTTGAACTTAAGTGTTTTTGAGAAAATTCAAAACAACAATAACACTCACTGAAAATTAATGTTTAAAAGCGTATAACTTTTTATTGGAATAGTCTTTTTAATAATTCTTTCTGGATTCTAAAATATCAGATAATTAGCTTTACTTTCCATGCCGGGCATACTAAAAAGAACCACTATAGCAAAAGTTAAGGTAGTCTGAAAGTATCCTCTCATTAGAGTGAAATTTAATTTTGTTGAATCTAGTATTCGTTATACTATAACCTCAGATTTCGTCATAATTTTCAGCCCAATTATAACTTAGAAGCCATGAGTAGCGAAAAATCGAAAAATTTGGTGCGGAAAAGTGCGGATGTGTGTTGTGGTGGTACTTCGAATTTTGTTCATCTAATTAAAAAAAAAAAAGATTATCGTAGTGTTCTTAAAGAACATATTTTTCTCAGTCAGTCATGTATTCATCATGACAATGGTAGATGGCAGTCTGCAACGCTGCCACTGACACAAAATCCACCAGCCGTTGCTATATATGTAGTGCAACATCCAAGGACTTCAATAAAATCAATTTACACGCCAGAATTAGGCTTTTTGAAAGCATTCTCCATTTGGCTTTCAAGTTGCCAGTAAAAATATAGAGAGCGGAAGACTGAAGCAGAGAAAATATTGAAGTGGAGAAAAAGCTCGAAATTCGGAGAAGATTTCGCGAAGAAACTGGTTTATTAATAGACATACCAAAAGCACATTTTAGCAATACTAATCACGGTAACACCAGCAGGAGGTTTTTTGAAGACCCGAAATTAGCTTCTGACATAACAGGAATTAGTTATAACTTAATATATCGAATAAAAGTCATTCTAGAGACGATTTCAAGCGGACATTTCATTGATCCAGTTGAATACGACGAATATGCATTAGATACTGCTCGCATATATGTTGATTTGTACCGGTGGCATCCAATGACTCCAACAATACATAAAATATTAATTCATGGTGCGGTTATCATAACGAACGCATTATTGCCCATTGGCCAGCTTTCAGAGGAGGCCGCAGAAGCACGAAATAAACATTTCAGGCTATATCGCCAAGACTTCGCACGAAAATTCTCTAGGTAAGATTGCAACAAAGACATTTTTAACAGGCTCTTTTTAACGTCAGACTCTCTTATAAGTAGCATGAGGAACGTAAAAAAAGAATACTAAACTCCTTTTTACCTGAAACAATTGCTCTGCTCATGCCAGCGACGTCAGAGATCGACGAAGATGAAAATTAGTTTTTAAAAATATATTTTGCGTTTCCTTTAATAAACTGTGTTAATAAATTTAATAAACGTATTTTTCTTTAAATCGTTTCCTTTAGAATAGTTATGTAGCATAAAATAATTTTGGCCGCCTAGATAATCCAAATACCCGTATGTGCGCTTGTCTCTCTCCTTTCTTTTAGTTTTCGCATACTTCTGCTACAATATCCGCAAATCGTAAATATTTACCTGTACAAAATCGATTGCACTGTATTTCAATGAGTGTAATCTTCCACTCTCTGGTTCCTCGTTAGACATTTCTTATAATAACTTCACTTTAGATTCTTCTATTTTTTGCTATCTGGGACATCCTAGATTTCCTGTGTCTCCCATTCCTTCTCCTTCCTACTATTTTCACTTCCACAGTTTTTCTGGTAAGTCTGCCCTCGTCCATTTTTAGAACATGCCCATGCCATTTTAAAGTTATCTTATTTCCTACTTTCTCCAACAATGGTTCCTGTTGTAGCGTTTCTCTAATGTTTACGTTTCTTAATCTATCGAGGAGCGTCACTGTTCCACATAGTTTCTATATTTCAAAATCTATTCCCGATTTCGTCAAAATTGCGATATAAGCCATTCCTCTAGCTACAAAAACAAGGTTTGCTTAGTCTCCTCTCCGAGGTTGACTATTATATAACGATAACTTTTGTTCCACATAGTTTCTATATTTCAAAATCTATTCCCGATTTCGTCAAAATTGCGATATAAGCCATTCCTCTAGCTACAAAAACAAGGTTTGCTTAGTCTCCTCTCCGAGGTCGACTATTATATAACGATGACTTTTGTTCCACTATAGATAAAGTATAAAGCACAGGAGAAAAAGGCTGGCACATCTCCGGAGAATGCAATCTGAAATAATACCAAAGCAAAATATGGAAAGAGGAGTTGGTGGTAAAAGAAGAAAGGTAAGATTCAGAGTTAAATGGAAAGAGCAAGTACTGCAACATGAATTGGAAGGAATTGACAGCAAACAAGAAGAAATCGAGGAGAATAATCCAATAGGTCATGAGTCTGCAAGGCCTTTAGTTCTTTATAGAGGTTAGTGAAAAGTATGGAGACGGCGATTTATTGTCGTTAATATTCATTTTAGGAATTATGTTAAATACAAAATTATTTTACGAAATTTCTATCTACATTTTAAAACGTTCAATTTTTTCTCTTCAATTAATAAATTTAATAAAAAATCTGGCTCTATTTCCCAACGAGAAGAGATATTGGCATACTCGATTGCATCGCTATCCACAACAAATAAATAATAAACTACTATTTTCGAGAACCAAAATGTTAGTTGATAGAATCTAGATTACACTATAAACAACCTAAATAATTAGGTACGTTAATTGGCCAGCTACAAGGTAGCTGTTGTTGGTACATAAGATGAAGTATAAAGAGGTAATATCAGTTTGACGATATAAAGAAATTATTTGTTGTTTCAATTGTCTTCCAAAAATATATTTCCCTTGGTCAATAACTCACAACAACAGTCTTCTGTTGTGATATCTTAGCGGCACCCGTATGTCACAACGTGAGTTGTATTTCCGCAATCAAAAACTTCTTTTCTATTCTAAAAAATGGTGATCATGCTTTCTTGCAAATCATTCTTGATTATATTTATTTTCTTGTCGGAAAGGTACCATTATTGCCTTCTTTTCTGCAGTTTATATTCAGTGGTTGCCAAACAAATCATTTCCTACATTTTGATACAAGAATATTGAGGGTGCAATCATTTTTCCGGTACAGTTTTCAATTTATCTTTTCTGAAACATAAGTAAATAAATATTTGCTGATATACAGAAACCATAGTCTATTTTTTGCATTTATTACTTTTAAATCAACGTACGCACATATGAATACCATAAAACCAGAATTATTACATTATAGTAGTAGGGACAATCTAAAACATTTTATTTTTTTTTTATAATAATATACATTACAGTAAGTAAAATTTGGAGAGGTCCTAAAAATGATTCTCAATTCATGATTTCCATCTAACTCTAACTTTTGTGGCTGCATGTGTGGCATCTTGAAACAAATAATATTATGGCAATTGTAAGTTAAAATTGTTGTCTCAATTTGTTCATTTATTTAACAAAAAATATATGAAACAATTTAATTTACGAGGATTGTACGATTGGTACTTCAAAATGAATGTTTCGAACAGTAGCATGAATTTTTTCAGAATTTTTGAGTGCATTAAAGGGATGAAAAAGACGGCAGGACGCGAAAAACCCTCATTTACAGACGGAAGGTGCAGAAAAAACGTTTAGAGACGAAGTGTTAAATCACACAGTGACTGCAGTTTCAACCGACAACGGTAATTTTCAAACTGTACAATACATCAATTTTACAAGCTTCTTTTTAACATCTGTAGAACACATGCACTCTTAGATAATACAGTCAAAGAGGGGTGTATATATCAGGTCAGTTTGGTCATTTAAGAGTGGTTATCGTGGGTTTAATGGGTCCTAAAGTAAACTTATTAGAGTTACTAGAAATACGCAAAGCATTATTAAACCCACGACAACCACTCTTAAATGACCAAACTGACGCGATATATACACCCCTCTTAGATTGCATTATCTAAGAGTGCATGTGTTCTACATATGTTATAAAGCAGCTTGTAGAATTGATGTATTGAACAGTTTAAAAATGACCGTTCTCGGTTCAAACTGCAGTCACTGTGTGATTTAAATAAAGTGGTATATACAAAGTTACAAAATTCGTTGATTTCTATATTTACTTTGGTTCATTTCAAAGCTCAATTTGCAAAAAATAATTATTGAGGCGCAAACCTACTAAACTAATCATCTTCAGACAAGCATTTGAATTAATAATTTACCTTAGGTTACGAGAATTAACTAGAAATGTAATAGTTAATAATTTAGTCGCCGATTGTATGCACTTTCCATAGTTTCAATACAAGCACTTCTATGCGATCTATAATGCGCAAGAATAGAAAGTATAAAAGGATACAGGTCAAATTCATTTGTACCTAAAATAATTCCACACGATGAAGCACTTAACGTTGATGAAATATTAAATATGTATATAAAGTAGAACATATAGTATATGTATGTTCGTCATATTACGTCTGGTAACTACTCGTAATCGAAAATAGCACAAGGTAATGTTATTTTGATCAGCGTATCTAAATTCTTGATGGATTTTACATAGTACTACTAGCACAAAGCTGCAAATGTTAAGTTTTACCTTTAGTAGATTCAATTTTATTAATTGTATTTGTAAATTACCCATATTATGATACTTTAATCCTTGGTGACCCAAATGATATACGCACCTCTGCAATATGTCATTTGCTCCGGATAATTTTCCTTTACGTGGCCATAGGATGTAAATTGTTCCGATTGGTAATTTTTTATGCCATAAAGGTACCAAGTGCCGTAAATTATCACTAGATAAATACTAAATTAAAATTCTACGTCATCCCCTTCCAAATCGGGGAAACCGATAGAATAGTAGGAAAATATTTTCTCTTACAAATTGTGCTTCATTTGTTACGGACTGTCTTCTGCTTGGATTTGATGCACAAGTTGTGAAAAGGATTTTACACAATATATGCGTCAAATTTACTTGTAAGATTATATGAGGAAAAGTAAAACAATAAATGTAAAGAAAAAAATAACATTGCCAATTCTACTTAAACGTTAACATTCTACCGGGCTAGTTTCTATCGCACACGTATGGGATGTTTAGAAAATATACTTTCGGTATACAGTTATGCATGAGATCCCGTCGTAGTTCGGCCATACATACGATTCGGAAATTCTTGAACCTGCTACACATAGGACCTGAGTTTAAGTAGCATTTGCATTTCTTTGTCTAAACAAGCATGTAAGCATTGAGAGTTATTTAACGTCACATATGAGTTGATAATAATATCGTACTATCCCACTTGAGATTGGGATCCAATACTAGCGTTTATATTTCGTCGTCAAGTTCAGGGGTACTCAAAATCTTCCACATGAAATTTTGATATTAAAAAATTACGGCTTTCGTGTGATAGTAATACAAAATTTTCGCTGACAAATTTCATTTAATTTTATTTGAACTTTCTTCCGTTTTAATTTAATGCATAAGTTGTGAAAGTCGTTGTACACCAAAAATTCATAGACAGGAACGAGTACACAGCATGTGATAACTACATATGTATGTGTATATGCAAATATTTGCCATAGCTTATGCAGAACATCTAACCTTCATTCGTCACAGGACATTGGAGTTATTTTACTGCCAATGTTGGCGTTTAATCAAACCTGCGTATCTGTTGATAACTTTGACGTATACGGAAAATATTTCTAATGAGTAAAGAATGTGTTTGTAATAATTACATACCTTTCAAATTACCTAAGTAAATAAAAAATAGTATTTTTCCTATCATGAAATATGTGGAGAACTTTGCCACGTTGAGAGAATTATAATATATGTATATATATATATATATATATATATATATATATATATATATATTAATTGAACAAATTGATATTTTACAAAAAGAACATTTTCATGTTGAAATAACAACTTGATTCAGCTGCGTAATTTTGCGTAATTTTGAAGTGTATAAAATTCTAACCCAACATTTTTACGTCAGAGAGTATTGCATTTTCCTCTAAGATGCATTGGTATTGCACTTTTCTCATTATATGTAATGACAGTGCTTTTATTCCAGGACTCCAGATTGGATTAGGAAGTTGTTGGATATCCTTCCGTGAATGTTGACTCCTAAATTCTTCGTTGTTTAGGTAAAATTTAAATAAGTAGAAATAACCAATGGGAAAAATAGTCCTGAGTCCAAGACCTGGTTTACGTAGAGAAAGACAGATGCAATACTTCTTGCTTTCCAGAGTAGTCCAGTGACTAAAACCGAATTGGTGAAATGGTATTCATTCTGCTGTTTTTGAGTCATTGTTTATTCTTCGGAGCAGCAGCTTTTCTAGTAGTTTGGCTATGGTAGATAACAGACTTATAGGACGGTATAAATCTTCTGGATCTTTAGCAGGCTTCAGTATTAGCATTATTTCAGCATCTCTAAGTTGTTTAAACCAGCAATCCATTGTCAGGATGGAGTTTATGTGAAGACAGCAATTATTAAGGCTATATCAACAATAGAATGTAGAATAACTAATTCCTATAGGTGACTATCGTTGTCAGTGTGCCATCTTTCTGACATTGCTTAAGTTGAATCTTACCGTTTGTTCGAATAATTTTGAATGTATTAAACTGAATGTCAATACACGACAGAAATCCACATGATCATGGGATAAGATTTTATTATACAATCAGATTGTATTAAAAAGAAACTATATAAACGTGTTAGAGTGTCCAAATTTTTAATTTATATAATTACATTGCTAAATATCCACCAGAGTGTCACAGAACTAATAGTAGGGCATTTGTAGATTGAAGAAAGAATAAAAGGAAAACTTTATTTCAACAAATTTAAACATAACAAACTGTATACCTCAGTTAAAAACACAAGGTATCAAAGCAATATGTATGTAAATACGTAGGAAGCATTACTGACAACAAGAACATAATAGAAATCCATATAATACCTATCTGCCTTTAGTGCAGCGAAGGTCAAATAAATTGAATTTGTAACTGAGATGTATACAGATGATAATGGATCATTTATGAAGCAATTAGCAAAAATTTGGCTCTATACATAGTGTCCTTGCGTTTGCTCATTGTTATTTTATTGTATAACGACTTCACTACAATAAAACGATACATGTTCTTAAGCGGTTGATTTATTTGTTGTTAATTCTATTTTAGTTTGACCAGTAGCTTGACTTGTTAATGCCAGTGTAAATCGTGTCATTGTATAGGATTCAAACCTCAAGTAATAGTAAACAATTGATACAAAATTTATTGAGTTGAAAGGAAATAACGAGTACTACGTAACTGCAAACTTCAGGAGTTACACTGTATTAGACTCTGCGGGAAGGTCAGGGTGAAAAGATCTAAACTGCTAATATATTTTATTGCTTTTACAGAATTTTCGCTCTTAGAATGAGAGCATCTTCAGTGTAGGCGATTTTGATATTAAAATTCCCACAAAAGTTATTTTAATACTTGCTAATATTGTTAGTGTAATCATTGAGTCTTATGGGCTAAAGTTTATATCTCCAGCAAAATCTTATCCAAATTAATTTGAAGTCAAATAACGTAAAAAATACTAATACGCCTGGGTAATCTTCATCTTTTACCCTCTTGTGCGGGACTGATAAATCTTGCCCTGTTTAGTGCACAACGATACAGTCACCCACCATAGAACTTGTTATACTCGCCAATTCTTGATTTGCCTTTATTTACGAAAAAATTATTAACACTCTTAAGTAATGTGTAATATCTTGAATTTGTTTCAATTAGTTAGAGCATCTTAGATATAGAAATTTAATAAATGCACGCATGTAGTTAACTAACCAGCATATTGAAGTTCAGCGGATACTGTCTACTCCACCGTCACTAGGATTGGAAGCAAAAATGAATTTGTTCAAAACATGAATAATAGTAAATGTACAATAAATATGTTAATCCCCATTTCAAACAAAACTATATAAAAACATTATTAAGGGGTTAGACCGGTGTGACCGGCCGACAAAGTAGCTAATTTTCAAGTGTGGATTGCCAAAGAAATAAGAAAGCTGTACACTTACAATTTGGTAGTTTAGTTAAATACACTATGACGATATAAAATATATAAAATCAAAAGAAAAATAATAATTTTAGTAGCACTTATTACCATGTTAGAAAAAGTAATTCTTTTTCGCAGCGTTTATCGGTGTCGATGATGCCACCATAGCGGAACGTCTGAACCAAAAAACAAAAACATATTAGTTAAATATGTTGTATTCCCTAAGCATTGACCCAGCTTTTTCAGGTTTTATTGAAATTTAACTGAAAAAAAATTTTTTGAACTTTGCTCTGCCGCCTTAAAATACGACCTTCTTTAGATCTTTCGAACGTACTTACCTCAGCGATCGACATTCGTGCTTCGTCCAAGATTTCGCAAATGCTTGCTGTAACCGGCCCTATGACTATATTCGTGGTATTCATCATTAAAAGAATGCTTGAATAACCATTATTGAATACCCTGCTAGTAATTTTAACAGCAGTTTTAACGCATATAGCACTAGTAAATGTTATTTTTGGAGCGAAGATCCAAATTAACGCGTCCAGACTCTCGGTCGAATTTTGAGTGTAAGCATCTGAGCAGCACTCCAACAAATCATTGTTGCTAAGTTCCTTGTAGATAGGAGCGATTGCCTCTATAACATTAGGATGACGAGCAGATTTGTGAGTATTCACTTAATTTACTTGTCGCCTTTGCCACCTGCCAGGAACACCAAGAATTTGGCCCGGGTGGACAGTTTTCATGTTAGGGTTTAACGTCAGTTAACGATTTGTGCTGTAACGTTGCCCATATCGCAGTTTTCATTTCTTCTATTGAATTTTTACGGCTCCTAATAGCAAGTTCGTAATACTCAGGCCCACAACAGACTCACTCTGGGCGCACGGCCAATCTCGAGCGGCTGGCGCGCGAGTACGAGTCTGTTGTAGGCTCTATAACTCAGAAACTAACTAGAATTTATACTTTGGATCTTCAGATTCGTATTCTACAAGCTTCAAACTATTTTGTAAATAAAAAAAAATGTTTCGACTTTTTAAAATTTTACACCGGTCTAACTCCTTAATCAGACTTTCTTACAAAGTCTAGATATTACAAAAGAAATTAGATTTAAATTGGTTTATTGCTTTACAATGTTAAAATAATGAGGTTGGCCATGGTAACGGATGGGTGGTAGAATAACAAAGATGCATCAGATAGTATACTAGAGTTTTCAGGTAATAGCTAGACTGTACAATAAACCATTTCTATCGTTGTGTATGGCAAATTATCCTGGCAAGTATTTTTAGCTTGTGATCAGTGCGCAAGTTTTATATTTGTATGAAAATTAAATAATATATTAAAAAAAACCGACGAGCAACCAAGTAAGTTTAGAATAACGTTTCGCTGTTTATACTCTTCGAGATGAAGGGTATGAAGAAAAGGTTATTGCTTACTTCAGTAGTAGTGAAAAGTGTTCGTTACACGTTAGCGAGAAGACGATAAACGGGGTAGTTTTGTGATCAAGCAAGAAGTGGACGACCATGGACAACAATAGCAACCGAGGATAGATTTACCGTAATGTCAGCTAAACTGCATCCATGATTTACGGCACCAGATATCACCAGGCACCTTAATGCCAGGCGAGAAACGAACGTGTCTGTCACAGCTGTAAAAGCGCTTACTTGTCGCCAATTTTAGGGGTGTACTGCCGTAAAAAAGCGTTTATTAAAACGTCAGCAGAAAGACTAAAGATTGACATGGGCATGGGACATGCAAACTGGACAGGGGATGAATGGAAAACAATGTTATGGACCAATGAGTAATAAAAAAAGTATTCGGTACTAAACAGAGTTTTCATTCGCTGTCGACCAGTGAACGCCTTAATAAAGGCTGCCTAATACCTTCTGGTCGTAGAAATTTGATGGTTTGAGGTTGCCTCTGTGATATAAAAACAGATAATACGGTGAAAATAACCAGAATTATGCGGAAAGAACACTATTGGGATATTTTAGAAAATAACCCTTTGCCATCTGGTAACTCGTATTATCGGTTAATCGTTTACTTTCCAACAGCACAACGATCCAAACCACACAGTTAGGGTATGGAAAAACTTCGCAGAGGAGAGGGAAGCAGCAGGTGAGACAAAAATAATGGTATGGCATCCTCAAAGCCCTGACTTGTCGTCTATTGAGTTCTGTTGGATCAACTTGACCAATAGGATAAAGAAAGACAACCGCAAAAAGGTTAGCAGGTGTGGGCTTATTTGTAGGAAGCATTGCAACAAATTGATGCTGACTATTTAGAAAAGTTAGTTAGGAATTTGCGAAGCTGTAATACGGGCTAAGGGTGGACATATTGATGAAAGTAATATACCTCATGTTATTATTTTTAAATATTACTTGTATTTCTTTTTGCTTTTGTATATATATATATATATATATATATATATATATATTTCGCTCGATTTTATATATTCTACTGTGTGTACACTGTGTGTCTAGCTAAGTTCGCGACAAATGGAAAACTTTTTTATTCTTGGGTTTATGAAAAAGTTATTCTTTATAAAAAGTCCTGCTTCATCCAAAACTTAAATTCAAATTGTCAGATTTTAATATTTATTAGTCATATACGAGATATGACAAAAAATATGAAATTAGTATAAGAGTAAAATACCTTTATTTTCAATAATACTTAAAATGTTATAAGGAATAGTCGTTCAGAATTGGAAATTATACAATTTAAATACAGCATTTACACAAAAGAAAGCATTGAAAATGTTACACAAATGCTTCAACATATCCGCCTTCTCGTTCCATACATGTAACGGTTCTATCACAAAAATGCCTTAAAACCCTTCTAATTGTTTGTGGAGTTATTTTACGGATTTCTTCACTAATAACACGTTCTAGATGGCCTACATCCGTAAACGGCGCTTGAATATAAACATGTTCTTTTAAATAACCCCACAAGAAAAATCAAGTGGGGTGAGATCTGGAGACCGAGGTGGCTTTCGGAAATGTCGAAAACAGATTTAACAACAAACGCCAAAACCATGTTGCTGATAACGAAATGGAACTAGAAGTGATGCTATCAGCAATAGAACAACCGAGGTGTTCGTTGCGGAAAAGAGCATTGTTGATGTCAAACACTATAAGCAAAGATTCGGTAGCTAAAATTCTAAAAAAAACAAATTTCATCCCTACAAGCCTACATTTGTACACACTCTAAGACCAGGTGATAATGACAGACGATTGGAGTTTTGTGCCGATATTCAGGCAATATTAGCAGATAATCCTTTTGTGTCGAGACAAATTTTATTTTCCGATGAAGCAACATTTACATCGAACGGAACTGTATCGAGTCAAAACTGCCGTTGGTGGACAGATGCCAACCCACATTTTACAATAAAAACTCATATGCGTTCAAGACAAATGTATGGTGCGGAATCTACAAAAGTTATATAAATGGACCTTTCTTTTTTCACCAATCTTTGAATGCCGACCGGTATCTAAATTTTTTGCAAAGTGAAATTAGTAATTTTATCGACAATCTTCCATTGCTGGAACGCCAACATATTTGGTTTCAACAGGATGGTGCACCTTGTCATAGCAGGTTGGACGTAAGGCAATATGTTGAAGATTGTTTTAACGAAAGGGTTATACACCGCTTTTCCACAATACGTTGGCCACCTCGGTCTCCAGATCTGACCCCACTTGATTTTTCTTGTGGGGTTATTTAAAAGCACATGTTTATATTCAAGCGCCGTTTACGGATGTAGGCCATCTAGAACGTGTTATTAGAGAAGAAATCCGTAAAATAACTCCACAAACAATTAGAAGGGTTTTAAGGCATTTTTGTGATAGAACCGTTACATGTATGGAACGAGAAGGCGGATATGTTGAAGCATTTGTGTAACATTTTCAATGCTTTCTTTTGTGTAAATGCTGTATTTAAATTGCATAATTTCCAATTCTGAACGACTATTCCTTATAACATCTTAAGTATTATTGAAAATAAAGGTACTTTACTCTTATACTAATTTCATATTTTTTGTCATATCTCGTATATGACCAACAAATATTAAAATCTGACAATTTGAATGTAAGTTTTGGATGAAGCAGGACTTTTTATCAAGAATAACTTTTTTCATAAACCCAAGAATAAAAAAGTTTTCCATTTGTCGCGAACTTAACTAGACACACAGTATACATATATTTGCAAAACTGGGTCCAAACTTAAACTTAATGACGGTAGTGTATGTATTAAGAACTTTTTTTCATAACTTGTGCATCAAACTAAAACAGAAGAAAGTTCAAACAAAATAAAACAAAATTGGTAAGAGAACATATTTTTCACTATCACAGAAAAGCTATAATTAATGTTTGTAATATTAAAGTTTCCTATTTTAGAACTCCTGGCGTCAAGTACGATGTTCATTTTTTAGACAGAGAAACAAATATAAATGCCTGTAAAATTCCGGCCATACGTCAAGCACGACGAAGTCTTTCTTTTACAAAGAGCTGTTTTGTTTACATTCATGATCGAACTTCTCGCATACGAGTTCGACGACGTTTTATATACCATTCAACAATACATATTGCAGTACTTATACTTGTAGAAGTAGAAGTACTGCAATCTGTATTGTCGAATGGTGCATAAAAAATGAGCATAAAAGTATTCTTATGCCCATTTTTTTAGTTTCACCTCATATAATCTTGTTAATAAGTTTGACGCATTAGTTACGACAAACCCTGTATATATAAAGGAAATAATATTCTTTATTCTACTGAGCGGCATTTTCTGCATTTCTTACTAGAATGTAACAGTAAAATTTATACTTCTTAACAGTGAATTAGTGTAATGCATAAGCAGAAATCTTTCTTTTAGTAAAGCAGAGCTCGACAACACTAATAGTCCAGGAATTTTAGCACCAAACACGGGTTCGCTCCGCAAAAAATCCTGATAATTGATTCTTGGATTGAATTATGTCATAGGGTGTACCCTAAGTATAAAACCAAGTTTGTGTCGTTCGAAACCGCGAGCGTTAGCCACCATCTTGAAAAACGCCTTTTTGAAAATATTTGGAAACGGTGAGTACTACATTAAAAATTGTAAGAACCTTTTTAGTGGAAGATAAAATTTCCCATCTTTTTTATTTGAAACTTTTTCTCTGTTGTTAATACTTGCCGAGATCAAGATCAAAATTATCGAGATATTTTCCAAAAACAAAAATTTGGTTTCTTTAATTGACTGTATCTTGGCAAATATTAACAATAGAGAAGAAAGTTTCAAATAAAAAAGATCCTCACAATTTTTAACGCAAAACTCACCGTTTCCTAGATATATCCAAATAGACGTCTTTGAAGATGGCGGCCGTTTCGGACGATACAAACTTGGTTTTATACTTAGGGGACACTCTCTGACATAATCCAATCGAAAAATCACTTATCAGGATTTTTTGCGGAGCGAATGTCTAAAAATCCTGGACTATAATGAATGTTTACAAATGATTGAAGTTGACATAAGCTAACACTTTTTCTTTTAGTTGGTAATACACCGTTTGACTGCGATAATATCAATATCAATTAGCGTACTGTAATAATAATAAAAATAATGTTCAATTTGATATTAAATATTACTTACCTAAAATTAAAAATAAGATTTCTTTTAAGAACTGGTTGTGGATATAGCGTAAAATAAATAAATCGAGAATTTAAAATAGCAATAAAAGCAAATAGAAACTCTGGAGTGAACAACCAAGCCAACAATAAGCAAAAGCTATTATTTCAATACAATAAGTTTCAATGATAGAAAATGAACCAAACAAAGTTCCTAACATTGACAGGTTGTCAACTATCATTTATAAACACCGTCTTGATTGGTCTTCTTATTCGTGAAAGGCCATGGAAACTAAATAACTTGGACCTAATACTGATGGAGGAAATTATTAAGAAAAAAACACGTATTACGGTCGGGATATCTATTGTAGATACATTACAGAACTATAGGCAAAAACCATTAATGCCAAAATTGTTTGAATTAAAAAGTTACGAAATATAAATGCAATACAGATAATGTAATAGGTTGTACCACAGAACACACTAAATTGTGTTGTTTTGTATTCTAAAAAATGTGATTCACACAAACTCCAGCAATTGCAAAATTATTGGCTCAACGAGCATTTACACACCGAACAATTGCAATATCTGTCCTACAGAATTACGGACCGTAAGTCAAAAGAGAGTGTGGATTAATTATAATTAGATTAGTATAAAAGGTAGTACCTACTTCTTGCAAAATATGGAACACTATAAGCAAACCGTTTCCAACTACCAGAACTAATATTAATAAATATAAATCCAATTGAGCAATTAAAAGCAAGTCAGGAAATTGTTGACATCAAAAAATAAGACAATACACAGATCTGGAAGCAAAAAATATTAAAGCTTAGTTACAAAATATTAACTGCTAATATACAGAAAGCGATTAAGAGATCTATTTCAACAGGAACTACTCGACCAATGAAATTGTTATAACAGTTGTATTACACGAACCTATACAGTCTGACATTTTGAAAAGTTAATTAAGAGATATTAATTGTCAATGATTTAATATGTCGATTAAGTGCGCGACATGCGGCAAGAGTGTCGGTTATTATAATGAGTACATATGTTGTAGATCAAAATGTGAATGCAAGGATCATCTCGCTTATGCTGGTCTATTTGAACATAGATTCATCTAGCTGAAGGAGGACGGATCTAATCGAAATTGGTCTTGTATAGCTGTCAAACAGACTAACCTCAACTTCAAACGAAGGAGGTAAGATGTCAGTAAGACTTCAATAAGTAATACAATAAATAGTGTTGTAGGAAAAATAACAGAAACTATGTTGTTAAAATTCAGTTTTGAATTAGCTAGATTAAGCATAAAAAATAAAAGCCTACTTCAAGACGTACAGGAGTTAGAAATGTATCATTCAGAGGCAGGTTTCTCTCGAAGATTGCCTCTATCACATCAACATCTAATAAAAACGACGTAAATGAAACCAAACAACAAAACCTTTTACGACGACATAAATAGTGGGAGTAAGGACCACCTACAAAAGGACACAAATATTCATAGAAAAGAAATCGGCAAAAAACCTCAAACTGACCTAGATCACATCTCCCATAACGATAACAAAGTTTTTACATATTCAGAAGTTTGTACGAAAATGATTTAATGTAACTTAGAGAGCATAATTGATAATGAAACTAAAGATGAATTTACCACTGTAGTACGAAAACGTAAACGGGAATTGCAAATCAAAGGAATTTATGGTACCGCACACGATACAAAAATGAAAGGTGTAACGAGATACGCACATTTGGATGTATATGGTTTAGGTCCAAACACTGTAGATCATGATATCATTAGGTACTTGAAAACTAGAAAGATCAGAAAAGCAAAATTAGGAAAATCAGAATCAAACGCCCTGAAGAGTACTCTTGCTTTAAATTAGCAGTACCTATTAAGAAGTTGAAGGAAGCACAAAGCCAGATATGTGGCCATCAGGTGTGCAAGTAAGTCGTTCCTTAGACGGGTTTTGGATGAGAATCCCACAATCACCGTAACTGAAGCAAAGGGTGAAAAAGAATATATACACACATTTTCAATACTAAATCAGAACAATGCATAAGTGTTAAATAAAATTACATTGATCAATTTCCGGATAGAGAAAATTTTAAGTTTCATGTGTTTGCTTTCACCGAGCATTGGATAAATACAGTTTATCTGGATTTTATAAAAATTCGAAATTTCAACTTAATCTCTGTATAATATTCGGGTGGGATTCCATTCACGGTGCTTCTTGCGTTTTCGTCCGGGAAAGTACTGAGGCGGTTGAATTGTTGCACTTATGAAAAACATATTAGAATGCTCGGCTGTAATAGTTCCTAAAATAAAGTTCATTGTACTGCATATATATCGTCCACCGACAAGCAATTTTGTAAGATTTCTTGATAGATTAGGAGATATCTTTCTATCCGTCGTTTTCTGTTTAAGGCACCCTTCAATTATTGTATGCGGTGATTTCAATTTAAATTTCCTGGATACGAAGAATAAAAAAGCAAAAGATCTCGTATGTTTCTTGAAGTCGTTCGGGTTCCAACAAATCATTATTGTTCCACAGCTGGTCTAATGGATAACATTTTCTTAAAATCAAAATTAAATTTCAGGAGCTGCGTAAATATAACTGCACTGTCAGTTAATTCATGGCCAGAAAATTGATGTTAATACAAGTATCACACAAAGAGATGCAGACACAATTCATGGTAAGCAAGAAGATTTTCAGATAATTAAGTAGGTATCGTACGTGTGAGTGAAATGAATTGTGACAAGAAGAAGAGCCAACCATATGTATGTACTTGTGTATCTCAAACTTAGCAAATATTTATGAAGAGATATGCCCCGAGAAAATAGTGAAAAGACAAAGAAATAGTAGCAAGAACAACTGGTTGAATGATAAGATTATAAATCAATGTTCTATCAAGGGCGAATTGTATGAAGACCTGTTAAACAAGAGGATTTCAGAGGATTTCACTGGATCCCTATAAAACTTACTGGCAACATATAAATCTTATCATACAAAAAGCAAAAAGGTATAATACAAATTATATTCTGCAAACGAATAAAAATAAAAGCTATATTGAACATTGTCAATATATTACTGGTAGCAAGAACAAGAATGAGGTATCGGTGCAAACGTCAGCTAAATATAATATATTAAAAAAACAGCTTCAAAAATGAACCAGATACTTTTAATATTTAATATACATACTTATATTTATCTCATACATTCTTGTATTATTGATAGCTCTTTCCAACATCTGAAAGCAGCTGTCATATCTATAAAAGTGTAAACCAGAATGATACCGAGAATTATAGACCAATACCATTAATTCCTGTAGTGGAAAAAGTGATTGAAAAGGCTATCTTATTGTTAGTCAGAAAGATTAAATTTGCGGAATATTGTTGTATTACAACCAAATTACAAAATGCGTACATAGAGGGCCGATCCCCCAGCCGCGCAATTTACATGGCTATCAATGAAATAGCAAAGAAGATATCTAATAAACAGAATGTAGCTGGAGTACTTGTCGAAACCATTTGATAGTGTTGACCATATTTACTGGATAAAATAGAAATCATGTGTTTCAGACGTCAAGTACATGATATAAAAAATTCCTATTTAATTGACCGTATGCAATGAGTGAAAACCACTGGCAAAGGGAAAATCATTCAATCACATTGGTTAAAATTACAGAGGGGAATACCTCAAGGATTCATGTTAGCTCCGCTCCTATTTTTAATGTATACAAATGATATGCCACAATTCATAAATCACTTTGTTAACATGTTTGTTGATGATACCTCAATAATGATAATAGACAAAGCAAATACAAAAATAGAGGAGGAAATAACAAACACGTTGGATAGGATGAACGAATGGTTTTGTGTAAATAGACTTAACTTAAATGCTAAGAAAACAAATATCACTAATTTTGCTCTGAAAAAGGATAAAAGTTAGGCCATACAAGAGCGAAATACTTACTTCAGTAACACATGTTAAATCTCTAGGGATAGACTTACAATTAGATGGCAGATTAAATTAGAAGGAACAGATAAATACTACGAAAATTGCAGGACTTATGCTCTGAGAGTAATTTATTCCACATAATGCGTATGTTGGCTCAAGGTTATTGTATGACTTTATTGTCTGGGACATAAATGTCACAAAGGATATTTATGCTGAAAAAGCATGTACAAGAAGCATCTTCAATCTAAAGAAGAGGGATACATGTAGTATAGGATTTGAAAAACACGGCATATTTAGCCTTCGGGGTTTGTAGATTTAGAATGCACTTGGTTTGCGAAGAAGTATTGCAATGAGTTATTGAAAAATTACGAAGCAATATACGATACAGATGGACAAATCTTTTAGATTGTCTGAAGAAAGTACACGTCGGACCTCTATGATAGGTTGAAAACGATCACCTGCTTCTTGTGATATCGTTCTTCAAATAAATACGCCATCCTCCTATCGGTAAACCCTATTATTCAAAAAGTCATTTGATATTTCCTAATGGTCTAGCTAGGACGTTTGCTAAAAGAGTTTAAATTCTTTCCATTGGGATTTCCATTGAGGATTGATCTGCATTAAGAACAGCTGCGACAGATGTGTCAATCATATCTAGTCAGAAAAATTAGTTATAAAATTTGAAGAAAAATGTCAGTCGCCCAGAGAGAAGTTCTAGGTTATGTTGCTGCAACGTCAACATCTTCAGTTCGTAAAGTAACCAGCGACTGCCATAGGAATTTCGCAAAAAAGGTACGCCGAGGTCTTGAATCCCACTTTTCTAAGACGCAAGCTTTGCAAGAACAAATGTACGTTTACGCCGCTATTTATCTGACAAAAATCCCTCTCCATTTCGTTTAGACATATCCAACCACAAAAAATTAACGTTTCTTAGGGGATACAATTATTAACCTTTTATTTCTCCAAGGAGATCTTAATAGAGAGATACACTTACTTAAACCTGCTACAGAACATTATCAAACCGCTCACAATAGGTGTAGTAGGGAATCCACGAAATGAGTTAAGCATTATGACGCTGCTTTTCGACAATTTTGAAATAACAAATTTCCAGAACAACGGATTGAAAGAAGAGGTCGTACTGAATGGCCACCAGAAACTCCGTATCTTACACCACTGCATTGCTTTGTTTTCCATTTGAAGTCGGTGGTGTCCAAACCACAGCTTACTTCCATAGAAGATGTTCTTGGTCGGGTAATCAGGGAATGCGATTCGATTTACAGTAAACTATTTACAAATGTCAGATGTGAATTTCAAAACCGACAAAGTGGAGGAATCGACATACCGGATTTGCCAATAAAAACTTGTATGGCATTCTAAACATGCAGGGGCCATATCATGGTATTAAGTTGCATGAATACTGTAGGAATAGGTCTTCAATTTATTGAATCAACAATATAACCAAATTATTGTGGTATAACAACTTTACAATGTACCAAGGCAGTTGGAAACAGTTCCTCAATCAATTGAGATAAAGCTTATGGAAAACCAATAATGGCAAATGAAATCTAAACTTGGAAATATGTTCAATTCAACTATAAGCGAATTGAAGGTTCTGCGTATTTGTTATGAAACACAAAGGAAAAATAGTCTAAATTTTATTAACTGCATATTTCGACACTTACAGGCCCTTATACCAGTGAATGGGAACTTTATCAAATACTACTGCCTATTCGATTTTTATTCAGGGAGTTGTCTATTTTGTTAAAAGACAATTGTCGTCTGTACTGCTTTGAATAAAAAATGTAATTTATTTCCTAACATTTAGAAGCCTTAAAGGGCAAAATAAAGCTCTTGGAAAACCCATAATGGCAAATGAAATATAGACTTGGAAATATGTTCAGTTCAAATCTAATCGAATTGAAGGTTCTGCAGATTTGTTATGGAAAATAACGGAAAACCACTCCGAATTTTATTAAGAGCATGCCTCGACGTTGACAAGCCTTTATACAAGTTATCGAAAGCTTTACCAAATACTACGGCTTGTTCAAGTTTTACATATTTAAGGAGGTGTCTATTTTGTTTCAATATATTTGTCGTTTGTAATGCTTTGAATAAACAAGTTATTTATTTGCTTATCTATTGTAAATTACGATAAAATTACGAAAACAAAGGGCAATTTACGAATAATACATATAAAATTAGTCTAGTATTTCTATAGAAGTTGCGTTTTTATTAAGAAAAGCATGTATCAATAGTTCTGTGAGGAACTGTATTTCATTGAGAGGAAATACAATTTCATATTTCTGTTTGTAAACGGCAAAAACTTTATTGCCTTACATTTACGCAGTCAATTGCAAAAATTACAACATACTTAATTGTTGATAATGATCTATTATTATCATTCAATAAGGAAGTTGTTACTAAACAACTCTCTCTTCTAACGACGTATCACACTTTCCTCTTTAGTGCGGATATATAGCTAAAACAAATTAGTTATAGAAAGTGACTTATCATTAGACGCATCCTATTCTTTCACATGAATCTTGAATATAGGAAAACTTTGTATCTGGTAAATTTTAATAAAATTGGATAACACGCGACTCTCACGCTAGATTATGTACGAGGGATATATCGAAAGTTCTAGGAATTACAATGTGATCTCTCAATATAATATTCATTTAATTAAATATACTTATCCCAAAGTGAAACTAATTTTCCTAAACCTTCATGAAAGAAGAACTTTTATTGAGTCTTTGCAAACCATCTACTTACAGCAATTTTACATCATTGAAGATCCCCAATCGAATAGCGCGTAGTAGTTCTTACCAATTTGGGAACAACGAAAATTAGTAGAAGCCAGATCCGGCGAATAAGGTAAAATTGGATGCAATGCCCAGTGCAATTCGTTTAAAACATCTTTTGTTCTTCGTGCGGTATGGAGTGTTCCCTTGTCCTGTTGTAATAACCGACACTTATGCAATTTTTCAGAGAGCTTTATGCAAGGTGTTTGCGGCAATGGAACAGATAAAGGATTAGAATAATATTCTGTGCTAATTGTAGTACCTTTGGTGAATAATCCATAAAAATAATCTCCTCGCAATTGCAGTATATAGCAAGTATTACTTATCCAAACGACGAAACTGCATGTGCTTCAAGCGACAACCCATCTTCTGGTTGGCGCCATGTTTTCGACTAGTTTTTGATCTTAGAAATGAAGGGAGGCATCCATGTTTCATCAGTAGTGAGCCTAAACCTTGCTCATGCGCAAACTTACGTATAAAATCTCATGAACCGGCCGTGTTTCTATTCCTACGCTAACACTAATTTCATGAATAGTTATTCGCCTATCATCTTTCTGCAGGTTCTCCACGGTAGGAACATTTTTGCAGTTACACATGTGCTCAGCCATACACAGCGCGGATCGTCTTCTAGTGACTTTCTGCAAATTCAAAACGATTGACCCGTTGTACTGAAACTAATACTGTATTTTTAGATTCTGCAGACCCTTCAAAAATGCCTTGTAGACGTTGATGAATTTCATACCCTCCTTAATTGAAAAGAAAATATGAGCACATTGTGATTTCGTTGGGTATTCCATAATTGTAAAATCAGTGATACAAAAACATGTATGTAGCAGTTAAGTACCTGAAATACACTAAACAATATGCCTGGTAAATGTATCAAAACTGGTATCTGACCAATAGTGTGAGCTATAAGGTTTACGCAATGAAACTAGAACCAAATCTCTAAAACGTTCGAAATAGTCCTCATCTATTCCTACCTATATATCCCATGGAATGAACCTAGCCTCAAAGGCAGTCTACATATGTACATACTAAAAGCACTTATCTCTTATGAAGGATTTAAATACCCGCAAGATATCGGGTATCAGGTTAATAAAGGCATAGTTCATAGATGTGCTTTATGGAAAGGCCGGTGAATCGTAACCTATGCATCTTACACTAACTAGTACAAAGATTTGGGTAACAAACGCTTAGTTTTCTTTCTAAGCTGTAATACATAAACTTATCAATTCACTTTAAGTATAATGTACTAAGTTTACTTTAGTTTTAAACAATACAAAAATAAGAAGAGCCAATTATATTTTAGGAATTGTAAAAATACTAAACAGGCTGTTGTCAGTTAGTTTCCAGATATTTCGTCCCCAAGTGCATTTAGTGGTCTGCACAAGTAATCCAAGCTACTAGTAATATTTTCACCAATCGAGCGCGGTTAGTGTGATTAGATAATGGTGCTGGTAATGCTGTTCCGATTAAGCAGTTTGTTCCGCAGGGGTCCAGTCTCAGCCCTTTGTTTTTCTGATAGGCATAAAAATCATAAATTACACAAACGTTAAAATATTCCAATTTATACGAAAATTTACACGTTTTGTAAACTCTTTGCGTCACTTGAAGTGTTTCTAAAAATCTTCTAAAGCAACTTGTGTACAGCTACGCAGGACGAGATTGGGGCTTTAAAGTTTGTTCCCGTTGTTACCAACCTACCATCTTTCATCAGTTCTGCAGGACGGGGAGATCATACACAAGGTACTTTGAGAGCAGCATCTAAAGGACCATATTATTCTTGTGGTTTGGTTAGAGGACTAGCTATTAGTGTTCAGAAGGGCTTAATCTGGAACAACGATTTTGGAAAAAATATTTCAACACTTGAACTGGAGATTGATGAGTTCAAATCATTTAACATGGGCAAGTATAAACCTACCAACCCTCAAAATAGGCGTTCTCTTAACCTTCCTATACTCACGCATACGGTCTGTGAGACCGACTTATATAGTATAGTATACGTGTTTCATATTTTCACGTGAGTATAGGAAGGTTAAAGTTGTTCTCTAATCTGGGTATATACCTTCAAAATATTGAAAAAAATTAGACTACTGAAAGAAAGTATCTCATGCTTCAATGTACTTATAACGCCTGATCCGATATCATGGGAACTCCGTCTTTATGGATAAATGAACAATGCACTATTCAAACATAAATGTAAGAGAGAAAGAGACATCCGCATCATATACAAGAAAGGAACTCCATGCTTTGTTAAAAAATTAAACTTGCTTCATCCAACAGAACTTATCCTCTGCGTCTGTTCTACCAAAATATGAGAACGCTAAGAAGCAATACACACACTCCTAACAATACATTTCTTGTTTCTTCAGCAGTATAACTTATGATTGGTACCAGTTTCTTGAGATCTACATTCACATTAATTGATATTTTCATTGTAAGGTATGTCTATATAACAGCACGAAATGTTGAAAATGTTGGAGGTATGTACGAATGTTGATCACAGAATCGTCTTTCGTCATGTTTATTTCTCCACAATTTGTGTTGTTGTTGTTGTTGTTGTATGCAATCGTGACTTTATATTATTCCATACTTAATGCGTATCTGATTTGTTTAGATACCGGTAATATATTATTTCCGTTCTTCTTCTCCTTCTACCTCCGGTTACATATTATCTACATAATGGATTTAGTTATATAAAGCTATACAATTCCGGATTATAATTTACCCATTAAAATTTCTAGATAGTAGATACAAATTGTCGGCATAAAATTGGGATAGACCAGTTTGGCCAAAACTAGTTTTATTTCTTTTTATCCCGTTATTAACTATTTATAGACGGTACCATAAAATTTAACTATTACCGTATAAATACATATACATACATACGTACATACACCAATAATGCCCTACTTTCTTCACGCAACCACAACTCGATTCATGTTCGGTACACAATTCTTTATTACTACAAACTTCATATGTTAATGTTAAAGTTGCAGACTAACGGTGATTCGTGTTTGTTCTTGTTCCTGTTCGTTGAATGTTCTCGATTGGAATTGAATTAATATGTGTATGCCATATTAAGCACTACTACAAAATCTAGGAACTAGTAATGTTTGCAAGTATTTATAACGTAGTAATAACCATGTATTCTTGAAGCATGATATACATAGGTGTAGGAAATAAAAAAATAATACAATTATGTACTTACTAGAAGAAATGTAAGACATTTTTCCCAAAAGTTTTTGTCAATTTCATAACTCATATTTTATTCCAGATCGTAAAATAGCACATTGTTCTACATGAGGCAAAGAAAGTGCTTAATTGACTTGAATTGAAGGTTTAATTTAAAAAAAACGTAATAAAGCACCTATAACTATGTTAGGCACATCGCCATGTGAACCGATACTTATATGCTTTCAGCAATAAATACCTGCAATCATACTTCGATTGACGTCGAACAAGGGTTAAATTAAGTCAACGCAAAACAATTTGATCTTTTGCAAGGGTTTGGAAATAGGATGTGCACCTAAAATGAAGGAGTTGTTTTGTTCAATGCAACGTATCCTGACCGGTAACCCATTAATCAGAGCATGGTAAGCAGAATTGAAACAAAAATCAGAGAACTTGGGCATGTTCGTGATCTTTCCAATTCTGGTTGACCCTCAATATCCGAAGACAATCACCTTAATGATTCATTAGCAGTGTAAGATAATCATTGCTCCCTACTGACGCACCTTGCATCTAATTTTAATACCACAAAATTTTAAAAAAATAATAAATAATTTTGTAAAAAGGATGCGCTTCTTCTGACAAAAAAGGTCGTGTCGATAGACAAAGCTCTCGTTATTGGGTTAGCGAGAATTCACGGTGGACGTGTATAAGAACTGTTTTTAACCTTCCTATACTCACGTCAAAATGAAAGACGTATACTATACTATATAAATCGGTCTCACAGACCGTATGCGTGAGTATAGGAAGGTTAACACCAAAAATAGAAACACGTACTAAAAACAAAGACGACTCTAACCTCAACAAGCTAAGAGCTGCAACGATAAACGCCAACGTTTGACATTGGAAAATTTCCATGCGTGTATTGGGTTTCGCATATAGTATAAACCTAATTTGAAGGTGGTCTATTCAGTTTAAAAATAAACTAACAATAAGTTATTCGACAAAGAGTCTGAAGTATACAGACTATGAAAAATAAGACCTGTCTTGTCAAATTGTGATTCTAAGGGATTTATTTCCATAAGCCGTGTTACCTTCAGATTAAAATGTTGCAATAAAGGTTTGGACAGCGAAGGATAGCTTTATTTGAACAAACTAAGTCAGAGGTCAGGAGCCCATAAGAGCGTATACTTAGAAATATACAGTCCAGATATTAGCTAAATCAGTCGAGAAAGTATAAGAATATTGCTGTGAAACATCTAAAAGAATAATAGGCAACTCTCCAGAGCTTAGTAAGCTAGGAAAACTTGATCTAGGGTGTGGCAAATGAGTAGGATAGACAACTAAACATCGGCCCACATCAAAATACATAAGAACGATGATTGTTGATTGAATCTTTGGAGGTTCAGTATAAATTAATAAGTAAACTCTCCCATTAAACCTTTTATTTCGCAATGAACAATTATCGCGTTTCACAAAAATCACAAATATCTGACAACCACTACTGTCAATGTTTGTTATCTAACAAATGCCAACGTTTCCGCTACAGATCTAATGCATTGGAGTCGATTGTGCAGGAATTGGAAGCGAGAAAAAACATTCCAATTTTAGATTGCCAATCAAAAATGTTTGGTCTATTGTAAGGAGATCGGGAGGCGTACGAACTTTGAAACAATTAACTTCACACATTCGGGCACTATGGAGACGTAGAAATGTATTTGTGAAATAAATTTTTTTATCTTTAAAATTTTTATAGTCTATTCCCGTTGAAGATGATAAGAATCTAACAGATTTAACCTTCCTATACTCACGTCAAAATGAAAGACGTGTACTATACTATATAAATCGGTCTCACAGACCGTATGCGTGACTATAGGAAGGTTAAGTTCTAAGTTGCGCTGCAGTTTGGGGAGTGCTTATACTAGGACAATTTTCTACAATCTAAATTTAACACTGCTCCTTCTGCCTGAATATTCCCTTCGCGACCACCATCCAAAGCTCGTTAAAATTGCGAGAAATCTGTATCGTGTGCACGTTGAACAATATCGACCAATGATTGTGCTGCCGCTAAATTTCTATAAGGAAGTAACTCCGCATACCGTATTCAAGCGCGCGCAGAGTTTTGTCCAGATTCGCACGATTTCCACTAATTTCGCATTATGATGACAAGCCATATCAATTACTTAATACAAGCGTAGATGGGATAAAATTACACACTGTCGAAACTATAAAAAATAAAAAAGTGAAAACAATCAGCTAAGACAACTTGCGAACTAACCTACTCTACGGTTAAAGCGTTTACCTGTTAATGATCTGAATTTCATATCGATTATCCCAGCTGTCTATTGCTAAAGTCATAACATTCCAATTTTAGCAAGAGCGTGTTCTTTGATAACAGATCGGTTCATTGTTTCGAATTCAACAGTCGTATTTAAACGAGTCATCACTAGCAGGTGTTGGCACTCTGATAACGAAATAGTAGTCCTCAGCTCATAGTGTCTCAAGGGCACTGCTGTTTAATACGAATAGTACCATCCCGGAAACAAACTAGATTACAATATTTCCTTTTTGTCATTTCTCTTTCAATTAGCTTTTATTAGAACCACTTTTTACTAATCGATTTACTATGTCTTGAAGCATCTATACTTAAATCCCAAAAGGTAAACTAAGGCGCATAACATTATGTCCATATTTTCACCTTCCTATACTCACGTCAAAATGAAAGACGTATACTATACTATATAAGTCGGTCTCACAGACCGTATGCGTGAGTATAGGAAGGTTAAGGATATATGACTTTTGCGATACTTAGTGCTAAATAAAGCACAAACTTCTTCCTGTAACCAATTATTACAAGAACTCATTTGTTTGGGTTACTATTAGTTGCATTTTTATGGAGCAAAATTGACAGGAAATTAATGAAGAGTAATCAAACATCATAATAGCTTCAACAAATTTAACTGCTGTAGTATTCCCTTAAAATTCCAAGTGTAATACGTTTTCAAAATTGTCTTTTATTCGAACATCCAAAATTAGAAAAATACAGTGCATTTAAAAAATAAATAGGTGACGTGATCATTAAAACAGTGACGATAATAAACCGAATTAAACACCGATAAAATGGGCAAAACGGACCTTCCCGATAATTTTTAAATCTTTCTGGTTTGGCATGTAATTGCATGTATTCCATATTTTTAACCGACTTCCAAAAAGGAGGAGGTTATCAATTTGTGGTGTATGTTTTTTTTCTTTTTTTTGTAGGTAGTAGATACTATGTAACCCCTCAATACCTCAAACTATTACCTAAATGCATTGGACAATAAGCAAGACACTTACTATACATAACGAAGCAAGTTTTGATGGGCCGTGCCAATATGCAACGGAAAAATTCAATGACAGGCCGGAAAAATCTTGGTCGGAGGCCGTAAGTGGCCCGCGAGCTGAGGGTTACCCATGCCTGCTTTTAATTGTCGTTGTGTCCGTTCAGTTTCGAACTGAGAATGGGGTAGTTTCGACGTCGACGGCTAAACACAAAGGACCCGTTAGCGATCTGACGTTAAGCGATAAAACAGGTACACTTTGTCTATTTAGACTTTTTACCTACGTCATCAATTTTTGTCCAAGGATCTTTGTATCTGAGACAAGCGCAAATTGTGCTTGTTTGTTCACGGCAGCACTTGAGAAAGATAGTCAAATAGAAAGAAAGAAAATAGACAAAGTGTATATACCTAGGTGATACAAGGTAGGCGCCATAAATTCTCGGCCTGATATAGAAAAAATGAACTTGGTAAAATATAACCACTTTTATTTTTAGATATAATCTCCCCTAACTTGAATAGATTTCCTTCAACGATCAATTAATAATTCTATACCATTGTCAAAATATAAAGTTTTCAAAATGTTCTATTACAGCTGCTTGCAACTGACTATCGTCCTTAACCCTTCGTATACACACCTCCGGAAAATACCGGGCCATACACACGGGGTCCAGGGGACCCCATCGATTTTTGAATGCTTATTATAAGAAAACTATTCATCCGACTTGAATGAAACAGACGCGAAAACGTAGCTCAAACTATCTAGAATGCGACAGGATTACAATAAAAATTGGAAGAGAAATTAAGGTTCTCAAAAATGTATGGAAATGAGAGAAGTCGTGTTGATTGAGATAGTTGGCGTTGGGGTCCACTGGACCCCTAGTGTATACGAAGGGTTAAAACAAATTCCCTTAAGGTCTTTTTTAAACTATAAATTAAATCATAATCACTAGACACCATGTCCGGACTGTACGGTGTATCTTCCAATTCTTGATAGCCGCATTTGTGGATGGTAGCTTGCGACATAGCGGCAGTATGGATTGCATTGTCGTGCAATAATCGAACATCATTTGTCAATTTTCCTGGACGTTTTCAAGTCAATGAATAAAATGCCCTCACAATCCCAGAATATTATGGCCATTGCTTGTTTTTTGATTGAACGACTTTCGCCCTTCTGGGATGAGGTTCATCGGATCGCCACCATTCCATCGATTCCCTTTTTGGATGGAAGATTATAAAACAAAATCACTGTTTCATGATCGGCGAAAATTGACCCCACAATCGGTTTGAGGTCGTCTTTAAACATATTTAGAAACGAACGCGCACATTCGACCCGACGTTGATGTTGGAGACCAAAAGGAACACGCGGTACCCACCTTGCAATAATCTTATTCATACCCAAATGGTCATGGAGAATTTGACGGTATACTTGTTTCACAAATGTTCTGCGATCTTCTAATGCCATTTCTTCAATCATTGCAATCTTTTGAGGCGTTATCACTTCTTGCCACAAGCGGACACATTTTGCCCACTTTCTACACTGTGTTACGGCCAATTGTTACAGCGTTCTGTATTGTTACTTTTGGCCTCTTGCTCCACTTCTGACGTGCAGATGGCGCCCCGATTTGGGATGCACGTGTTGGCATTCTGCTTGTAGCGTTCGGTGGAACAAGTCATTTTCCGTGGATAGGTTACTCCATTAATATTATCGTATTATCGTGTGAATTTGCAAATTACGCTTTTCCTATTTTACTATTCGAACTACCGGCCGTTGTATGTTTGCTTTTCCCTCAATTGGAAGTGAGCCTTTCTTTCTGTTAATATCGATGCCGTCATTGTCTCTTTCACGTTGTTGTAGGGGACTAGTATATGCTAGTATAGGGATCTAGTAGAGCGCGAATTGAGCTAAGAGTATTTAGAAACACCTAAGAATTAACGTAGAAGTTGGAAGGACTTCAGTCTGCTGTATTCGGCTGATACCCCGACATTTTTACACCGAGTGCGAGAAAATCCGCCATCTTTGACAGCTTCCTTCCCGATACAGATTACCACGCCGTACGAAGGTTGACAAATGAAAATACATCCCGCCTTTATCTTATTTTATTTTTATCTCGTTGAGTTTTGGGAAATATTCCCTAGAATCATTTAGTTAATTTAGAGTTTTCGAGTAAAAGGCTTTTTTACTTTTGAAACAGTCAATTCTTTTTAGTAGTTTTAGGGGGGTTATAGTTACTTGTCAATTACATATATTCTTGCTTTAATTACGTTCTGCTAAAGCTGTAACTTGGCTGTAAGACCGCTGGAATTCCAACGGTTACCAAAAGTATTGCAAGCATTAGGTAAGAAGCTAGCTTAATTGAATTTAAATTAATGAATACACCTCAAGTGACAGATAAAGTGCTGTTTAACGTCATTCTCTCGCCTCAAGTTATTTGCTATTTCATTTATTATTTGTAAACAGAGTTTGCAAGTAATTTTGCTACGGATTAAGATCCAGAGCGTAGACCGTTCGGACAACCTCGTTTCACGTACTAAAGAAGCTGGAGGGTCTCTCTGACTCCAGACACTTAGATGTGATCCAGTTCTATAACTGAAAAGTGGCGCCTTGTTACTAAACTCTCGAACTTGAATTTACGCCATTTTCATTGAGCTAGCACGGTCTGGATCCCCATCTTTATCACCAACTAAGTGGGTTTTTCGAACTGTAACATCGGACTTTCGTATCGGCCACGTTGTCGACTTTTTCTTGTAATATTATTATTTTTACCAAAAGTTTTAGAAGCCGATAAGAAGTGGAATATGAAGCAGATAAATCACCATAAACGCCGTGTAAACGTTGTTTAATGTAATTAGGGAGATGTTCTTCTTTTAAAAATTTAATAATCACGCGGTACTATATTTTCGTTAGCTGCGACATTTTCATGCACTAGTCACGTTGTCTGTCTATATATATATATACATATATATATTGCCTGACCTACAACAAGCCCTAAAAATTGCTTACGGAATAACTTGAATTTTCTAATAAACCTTTGAGTAGTAGTAGCGAGTGAAAATTTTGAGTAGATTTCCTTTTATGATTATTTGATTTCATAGCATAAAGTCGGATGTTTCCATATTCTTGTCAAAATAAAAGCCCTGTTTCTATCTTCATGCCTTCAGGATAAATACAACTTTAAATATCATCATAAATCAATATTCAATTTCGATTCTGGATCTGTGTTCGGGGCTGATTTACAGGATCTAGACTGGCCTAATGTCTTTATCTATAGGTAGTAATACTTGTTTCATAAACATATAAGTAAGTATTCGACACTTTAGTTATTTAAATAGTGTTTCTTGGTGATTGCGTTTGCATCGTGAAGGACGTGGCGAAATACAAATTACTCAATAACGATCAAAAAACAGCTATTTTAACTTTGACACGTGAATATTTATCTTCCAGAGCAATAAGTAGAAGAATTAATTGTAATCCATCGACAATTAGTCGGTTCTTAAAGAAATATAAAGAAACTGGGTCTGTTGAAAATAAATACATGGTGGTCGGCAGAAAAAAACAACAGCAGGTGACGATCGTGTTCTACAACGTTTATGTCTAAGAAACCGAACCCCTACATCCACGGAATTGGTTACATAATTAAGAAACACATGTGGTGTCACAGTATGTTCGTCAATAGTGGGATGACGTTGAAAATCAATGGGATTGCAAGCGCGACGACCGCGTAAAAGCCCATATTATCAAGGAAAATGAAACAAGCACGACTACAATGGGCTAAAGACAAACTGGACGATTGAACAATGGAATAGAGTAATTTTCTCCGATAAATTGAAATTTAATTTATTCAGTACCGATGGTATCAGTTTGTTCGCCGTCGACGAGGTGAAGAACTTTTAGATGAATGTGTAAAAACAACAGCAAAGTTCCCGGCGAGTATTATGGTATGGGGATGTTTTTCTAGTAAAGGACTAGGCGAACTTGCCATTTTGGAAAAAACTGTGAAAGCCCAGTACTACATTGACATTCTTGGTAATTATTTAATTACTACGATTCATCTTCAATTTGGAAGCCCAGAGAACTGCATTTTTTAAGATGATTCTGCTCCATGTCATCGAGCAAAAATTCTAAGTACTATTTTTATTCTATTATTGTCAGTTCATATGCAAACATTTCTGGTATTTTTGTATCTCTAATTTTGATTTTCAACAATAGGTGAAGCATTATTTAGAAGAAGTGGAGATTAGGTCCTTGTCCTGGCCAGGAAACAGCCCCGATATAAATCCAACAGAGAACTATTCGTACATGGTTTCGAGGACTGTTACAAAGAACAAACCCAACAGCAAACAGCAGCTAGTAGAAACGATAAAAAAGTGTGGATGGAGGGTATTCATTTGCCATATTTGCAAAATCTGGTGAATTCCGTGCCAAGTAGGATTCAGGCTGTCATTAAGAACCGGGCAGGATCGACAAAATATTAAATTGTATGTAATTATGTGTTTTAGGATTGCGTTAATATAAAAATAAATGCTATTTTAAATTTTTGTTAGGCACTTTGTTTAATCCTGTTACAATAAAATTTTTAGAAATACGTAAATCGGCTAGTAATGATAATCCGCATAAATTGTTAACAATTTCTTTTATTATTTTCTGTTACCTGACTATATTTGAATAGTATAACGATTATAAAAACTACATACCTGCACTGACCCTTTATCTTATGTAATAAATATATAATTAATTTTCTGTAAAATTTTTATAGTGTTGCGGTTCATTTTCACAATACTGTATATAAAATTACTTTTGTCTCAAAAATGTTCATGAAATAATTTCTATTCTATTGTATTTTATGATTAAAATCCACTACATCTTTTTCATTTTATGACCAGTGTTACTCTAATATTAATATGCTAATTTGGAGCTGAGCTAATTTTTATGTTAAAGTGATTTTTTAATTAATGGTAATAGACGTGTAGCTTGCCTATTTTCAATTTCATGGCTAAATTTATGAACCACTACATAATGCTCGAACTGCAAGGAAAAAATCGAAATATAGTAATATGCGTACCTTACAATGTTATATCAATCGCTCAAAAACAACTGATTACGTAAAAGACTATATGCTAATAGTAAAAAATTAAATCACGTTTCTCTCGACTGACAAACTGGTTTTGCTAGATCCTTAATTTGTCTAATCTAAGAAATAGACAATATCTTGCATTGCGTACAGAAAACTTTTAATAGTGAATATACATTACATACAAATTAAATATCTACGTATCCACTAAAAAAAAGGTGAATAAGCTTTCCTAAATAATTTGTTACAAAAGAAATTATTATTAAAAAATATTGAATGAATTTTGTGTTTGATCCAACAATTAAAACGTAATTAAACATAAGTGAAAGTAAAACCACATACATATATGTGTTTATATACGCCTTTAATATATTTCTTATAAGGTTACAATGATGTAACATTCTTCTTCAAATGTCATATAATTATAGACGCCTGTATTTACCGGAACAGTTTAGGTACATATACAGTACCTTGTAATCGAATTGGCGGCACTATGTACTTTATGAATAAGTATCCCGAGAAGAGTTTTTTCAAAGTCGGCTTTGGTATTTTTTTTTATCATATCTCTGTTTATAAAGTACATTACCTCTTTATATTTACGATTTCCTGATGTAACGCTCACAATCGCTCTCTATAGGAGCTCGTTCGGGAAAGGCTACTGATAGTAATACAAGTGTGGTCAACTTTTATTATTTGTGTGTTTGTGCGCAAAAATTTTTCAATCAAACATCGATTACGCTTTACTCTTATTGTTAGTGTTAACTTTGAAACAGTATGGAAAAGCGTAGATATTCCAATTGGTAAAAATAAAGGCAGAAGCTGTGTTGAAAATCAGCATGTATTCTCAGCGAGGTATTACTAGATAATGTCTTCGTACCCTTGAACATATAGCGATTTAATCAACGAGAACTTTCTCTCAATATCCAGCGATAGAGATTATTGTCGCGGGGTACGAAAAACAACAGAGGAAGATATGAAAATTAGTTTAGGTCAGCATTACACAATAGACAGTCGTCTACTTCCGAATTGCTGCAAATTTTAAGATAAATAAACATAATCTCGGAGAAAATGTCGCAAAATTGATTATACGAGCCAAAGATAAAATGTCGTCGCCAAACCAAGACTAGACTAGACTCACCAAGAAAATAAAAAACACGTCTTTAATGGGCAAAAATGAATAAACAAAATTGTCTTCGGTTATCACGTTTTAATGCCATGTCAGAGAATGTTCGTGGTGTGAGAAGGAGAACCTCCGAACATTATAGTGAAGTTTGACACCCTCCTTCCATTATGATTTGGTCGTGCATTACGTGGAAAGTTACAGGGTTTCCTTATATTGTGGAAATGCAGAAACGTACTGGACAATATTTTGATACCATTTATTAATTTTCTAAATGAGCGGAGTGGTTCGTGCAAGATAATGCGCCTTGTTACCCTGTGAACTTTGGTCTACCAGTTACCCTTTTCTTCCTTAGTGTTCTCTATTGGGACTGACCATCATCAATAGAAATAAAAATTTAGTCACGAATTATTGTTTAAGCCTCATTACATACGTTGTGAATATATATTATTGAAATGAAAGGCGATATCATAACTCAGAGTGCTCCATGATATGTTTATACAATACGCACATTCACCACGTCTCAACTGAAACATACTTGAAGCTTCTTTCGATTGGCATAAAATGCAGTACATTATTCCTTTAGTTATCGCTACAAGTCATTACATCACTGCGGAAAGAAAATGTGAGATTAGTAGGAATTTTAAAATAAAATTGTAAAGTCAATCATTTTGACTGATGTGGCAGTTCTAGTGTTAATAATTTACAACATTATATGTATTATTTATAACTTTGTGGTACATGCGAGTCACACTTTCTAATCATTTTAAAGCACACTCTATATGTAACGATCTCTAAATGAATTTATCGAACTAGCGGTTTGAAGTTAAACAGCTTTCCACCACGCACCATATTTATGAGTTTCATGAGTATTCGCATCCAGTGAATCTCTCTCGTCGGTATGACACATACTAACACTTCTAACCAGTACCATCCCACTATCTTCATCTGTTAGAATTTCTCATTTAAGAGTTACCAGAAAATAATTTGTCACACATAGTTGTACTGTAAATGGATAATATTGTATAACATTATATGAGGTAAAAGTAAGTCAATGATAATATAGAAAAAAATTGCCACAAAAAAGTTTTGGGACCGTTGACTTATTTATCGCAAAAGATATGTCGATACGCACTTGTTCGACGCTTTGCCTTTAAAATTAAATATACCCGCCCTACCCAAACATTAGCTTGACCTTGCTTAACATATTGGCCTAATTTTACTAGCGTTTACATTTCTGTGTCTAAGCAGTAAATATACGTCCCCTATTTTACTCCCTCACTAGTTCCTTCCAAAACTTCAAATCTGTATTTCGGCTTTCCTCAGATAGGAAAATATCTTCTTTTGCAAATTTTGCTTTATTTGTTATCAACTTTCTTCTGTTTTAATTTGAAATATAAGTATCAAAAAGAGGCAGGATATTTCACAAGTTATGCGTCGAATTCATTTACAGCATATAAGGCAAAAGTAAATCTTTGAAAAGAAAGGAAAACTGACACCACCTATTCAAATTAAACATAAACATTCTACCTGGCGAGTTGCTTGCATCACTTCGTAGTACAGTCCTACGTTGGAGCGAATCGAGAATAGACTCCCTAGTTGACTAAAACCAAATACCCACTTGACTTTGTTATACATGTTGATCGAAGTTTAGTAGCGTTTACATTTCTCTATCTAAACAGCAAACAGTCCAGTTATTGAACGCGGCAGATGTATGGATAAACACTTAATAGTCGAATTTCGTTGAAGTCGGTGTAAAAATACACAAACACGTCCTGTCGTAATATCCACTTTACCTTGCTAAATGTGTGACTGAATTTTACCAGCATTTACATTTCCACGTCTAAGTAATAAACATAGATAATCTCAGCAGTAATCGTACTTTCGTGTTCTGTTTCTGCAAACTTCAAAAATTAATTTCGACTTTTCTGAAATAGTAGGAAGATATATTTTCTTACAAATTTTGTTTTACTTTGTTTGAACTTTCTTCTGTTTTAATTCGATGCATAAGTTGTGAAAGGTGCTATATGGACTGTGAGTAAGCTATTTTAGTTTCCAAGAACCCACAGAATAATATTTCAACTTTCTGTTAGATTGCAACTCAAGCATTAATATTTCACAATATACATGTACACGTGCAATATAAGTATGGTTTTGAGTACTTGACCTAATCGTATAATCACCATATTGCGCCTCCACATTTACGTGTACATCGAAGGAAATTGAAAGTATTTCTCACGCTACAATAAATAAAAATAAATAAAGGAGGAGGCCTAGTCACCGCAAAACGTAACAAAGGAAGCAAGGTTCAACACAATGCAAATATGCACATCTCTACGATGATCATCTGCGTACAATCAACATTCTATTCCCACGTAATAATGTGAAAAGTGATTGCCATTTACATAGTGCTACGTCCTTTTTTAGAACACTTGTACTTTTCTTAATTATTGGTATTATATAAAGCTACCTTCCAACAAAATAACCTACATTGTCAACGCAAATAGAGATTCTCGATCAAAGGAGGTACTTATAAAATGCGGGTCTTTAAAAATTTGGATTTCTTATAAATACCTTTGGATTTTTATACTGTCGTCTTCATGAATATGAAACAAATAGGTAATATAATATGTCGCAACTAAACTTCGGCTATCGCTCTACAATATGTGTTTTGGTGTTCTGTCGTGTTCTTTATGTTTCTTCTGCAAGATATCGAATACGTATTTGAAGTTATTCATATTTGTATACAGGTTTACTAAATTTTCTTGCTTTTTTTGTTACTGAGACACATCATTTAAGATGAATAAATATATAGAACTGCTCAATAAGGTGTGAAAAGATGAAAAAATACCAAAAGTTTGAAAGCTGAGGATACTGATGCCAGTCTATAAGAAAGGAGATAGAAGGGATTGCACAAACTACAGAGGAATAACCATGACGTGCATATTAGCGAAGTTACATATATGAAAGGATGCTAGTAAAAGGATTGGAGAAAACAACGGAAATGCAATTGGAAGACTCCGAATGTGGATTCAGGAAAGAAAGAGGAGTGCAAGACCACATATTTACGATTAAATAACTGATAAAGCAATATACCAGTGAAAAGATATTAGTAACCTTCATCGGCTTACATAAAACTTTTGATAGCATACCTAGACGATTAGTCTGGGACAGCATGAAAAAGAAGAGGAATTGGCAATAAATTACGACACTGTATTAAGAGCATGTATACAAATACCAGAAATTATGTGAGAACTAGTAATTCACAGTCGGAGGAATTCACTACTAAAGAGGGCTTAAGACAAGGAGAGGTGCTTAGTCCGGCATTGTTCAATGTAGTCATAGACGATGTAATGAGGGAAATAAAAGGAAAAATCTAAGAAGCTAGAAGTGGGATACAGAACCTTGAGATCAGTACAGATAGTACACAGTGCATTTGGAGATGATCTGGTGATTTATCCAATGAGCAGGACATGAAGAATAATATTGATTTATGGCCAAAAACATTAATGGACAGAAATTTAAAAATAAATGTTAAAATGACAAAGGTGATGGGGATAGGCAAGCAACACAACTATAACAATATATGGGAAAATGTTGAACAACTGGATACATATAAATATTTAGGAGTGAAGATACGAAAAACCGGGAAAATTGATGCAGAGATAAGTGATAGACTTGTAAGCAGAGCAAACCTACATTACTCCTTGAACAATACATTTATTAGGAAAAAGAAATATCTCGGAAAACAAACATGACAGTCTACAAAACAATCTTCAAATCAATTCTGACGTATACATGTGAAAGCTGGGTAGTAACAAAACAAGTAACAAATAAAATACAAGCAATTGAAATTAAATATTTAAGAGAGGTAAGAGGAATAACGGGACTAGACAGATATAGGAATGACAGAGTGAGGGAAGAGTCAGACGTGGAGCCCGTAGTAAACTCAATCAAACGACAGCAACTGAAATGGTTTGGACACCTAATAAGGATGGATGAGGGAAGAATACCGAATAAAGTATGGCTGGCAGAATCATGGCAGAGATGAAAGAGAGGAAGACCAAGGAAGACATGGGACAAAGAAATAGTGGACAAAGGAGTTGGAGCTGGAATGAAGGAAGAACATTAGCAAGAGATAGGAAGAAATGGGCGAGAGTGTTATATAGTTAGGGCAAATGAACTTGTTATATGAGTATGTAATTAACCTTAACCTTAACCTAACGGTACAAATTACGTTTTCTGACAATATACAGCCTTGGCCATATATCTGAAGCACCCTCGATTTTTGTAGGTAAACTAAAATTACGAAACAAAAATCAAACTACAGGTATTTATACATTTCAAATACAAATTTAATGATCATTATTTACAATATATTAATATTTTATTGCCCCACCTAGAGATTTGATAACTAACTGCACCCGTTTTGGCACCGTAGCAACTAATTTTCTGCATATCGCGGGAGAAATCCGTCCCCATTCTTCAGCGATTCTACTTTTAAGTGTAGTTTTACTTTTGTTGTCATGTTTAGCGACATTTTTCTTCAAAATGCGCCACAAGTTTTCGATAGGAGACAAATCCGGCGACTGCGGAGGCCATTCGAACATGGGTATTCTATTTTCGCAGAACCAGGTAGCTGTCCGCTTTGATTTGTGGCAGGGTGCGTTGTCTTGTTGGAAAATGTATTCTTTGTCATCGGAATCGAAGAGTTTTACGATGGACGGTTCTAATTCCTCTTCCAGCATGGAGATATACCGGTCAATATTCATTCGACCGTCGCATACTTATACCTCTACGACACCATTAGCGGTCATGCACCCCCAAATCATGACGCTACCCCCGCCGTATTTTACTGTAGGCACAAGACACTCTGGCTGAAATGCTTCCCCCTTTCTTCGCCGGACAAATTGTGCCCCAGGCATTGGCAAAATCTGAATACGATATACAAAATGGTTAGCTTTTTCAAAAATTGCAAAGCACATTTACATTTACAATTAAATTGTATTTCCGTAATAACGAAGTAAAAAACGCATTAATTAATCATACCTCCATATTGGATTTGTCGGACCATATGATTTTGGACCAATCCTCCACTGTCCAATTTTTATGTTTTTTCGCCCACAAAAGTCGTTGTCTTTTCTGTTGCTCCTTAAATAAAGGCTTGCGACGAGCTTTACGACCATGTAAATTTGCCTCTACTAGTCGTTTTCTTACAGTTCTGGCAGATACAGAAGATCCTTGTAGCTCGTTTAATTCTCCACATAAATCTCTTGATGATTTCATACAATTTTTGAGCGATAATAGCGTTAAAAATCGATCCTCCCTATGCGTTGTTATTCGTTTTCGTCCACTTTTCCCTGACCCTGTCTCCTTAAAACGTTTTATCGCCATTTGTATTGCATAGCGCGATCGCTTCATTGTTTTCACGATTTGTGTCTGCGATTGTCCTTGGGAATGCAGTAAAACAGCTTTGCTTCGCTCTACTACATCTAACTCTTGTTTTCTAGGTATTTTGTCACAATACACGACACAATATAACAACACAATATTCGATGAAACTTGTTTAATAAAGTTTAGTACACGAGACCGCTTTGGATACTGTTCACTCAATAAGGATTAAAGAGAAACTAATACAAATATACCTTAAAACTGACCAATAATTGCTTACATTTCAAGAATTTCTTAGTAAATTGTCATTATATACATAGTCCACATTAGTCATGGCCTAATACAATTGCTTTATCGAGATTCAAGTAAGGGGTGTATTTAAGCGGGTGCTTCAGACATATGGCCAAGGTTGTATATATTATATATATATATATATATATATATGTATATATATATATATATATATATATATATATACCACATTTATGATCAGTCAGGAACATATATATATATATATGTATATATGTATATATGTATATATGTATATATGTATATATATATATATATATATATATATACCACATTTATGATCAGTCAGGAACATATATATATATATACATCTTTCTATGGATATATATATATATATATAGAAGTGAAGGGTATCTATCGACCGATAAATAGTTAGCGATCTGTAATTTTGGTAATAAAAGCAATGTCACAGATGAAGAAGGTGATAAAACTAAAATAAAACTTACAAACAGAGTCAGCAAAAAACGCTAAGTGACAAAGTCAGAAGTACATCGAAAAAACTGCAGGTGGATTGTGTACAGTAATTCATCGGCAACTTTCGAACAAAATTGATTTAATGAATTAAATATTGTTAAGACATTTGTCTAGTTAAAAAATTAAAATTTTCACAATGTAATATTATATTACCGAGGTCAAAGGGCAGATGATTCATCATATCGCATATTTGCCTAGTCTAGTGATTAACCCTATTTACAACCATTTCACTACATATGCAGTAGATAGTGATTGCAGTAGTGTCCTATATATATATGTATATATGTATATACATATATATACGTAGAGAAGGCTATATTAGTATGCATAGTAAACAGCGAATGTAAAAATACAGTACTGCAACAGCTACTATTTGGGGTAATATAGTATGTAAAATACGTTCATGTTTACCTAAGGTGTACACTGGCAAAATGTAAGTTTCCACAGCACACCTCATTTACCTAGTGGTTGTGATCGTGTGAACATCGAATTGCAATCAAAAAATCACCACCACTATGTAAATAAGGTGCGCTGTGGAAACTTACATTTTGCCAATGTACACCTAAGGTTGAAGTGGATTTATATATTTGACTTACTGTAGATGGTAACAAATATACAGTTGGGATTTACAAATTCGAAATATAAAATTGGTTGCGTATTAAGCATATTTAAAATGTTGTGAATATGTAATAAAGTACTAAATTTGTTGGAATGATTAACATACAATTAGGTATATTTTTGTTATACCATTTAGACTACGCTAAATCCAATATTTAGTTATGCCTCTGTTGTTTTTAATAACCGCCTTAATTATTTTAACCATCCCCTGAAGTTTCAATTCTTCTCTCACATTTCCTAAATATCTGCTTTTTAAATACCCTAGATGTTTATGATCGAGTTCAGATGTGGCGATTCATCACGTAAAGGAAGTGCCAGTAAGTTCCTTCCATTAAACACATTCTCGACAAGTGTCGTAGCTTTATAGGGCTCATTATAATAATACCGCAATATCTTCCACCATATTTCTACATAGATTTTTAACTCGCGATACCTTCAACAAAATCAAGAAATTCTGGTCGCTTCTATATTATTCGTGGCCAACTCATCATACAAGGTGGGCGCTTGACTCGTGTCGCAATGATAGTTTCATCAAAACGTTCTAAAGTTTTCTTCGGATAAAGCAAACATTCAGCAGAATACGGAATATCAGATCTTCCGTATTGTGCTGATGATATACGAAAAATACGCATGAAATATACATACATCTCATTTTACTCATTTTAAAATAAAATTATTTGTCGAAGCGTTGTATTGGTGATTTTGTTAAAAATCGTTTAAAAACTATAGATTAATAAGAGGAAATAAACTTAAATTTTACTTACAATCTTGCTGCATGCTACGCAAAATACTTTTCTCCATCCATACGCAATTCTGAGTAAGGTGCAATCCATCCAGGCACAGTCGCTATTTTCGGCATTTTTGCTATTATAATTAATAACAACCCAGAAGTTTACACTTCGAAAAACCAATGTAAAACGACGTTTAAAATAAATAAGATTGCTTTCGAATACGGTAATAAATTTCTCCGAATAACGAAGAAACACCTGTGCTCCTAATTTTCTGGTAAAATATATTTTTGTATATATTAAGAAGTTTCAGGGAATTAGCTTTTCCTTGAATTCTGTCCCGGTCTAGATGTATGGGAACAGCATTAATGAATTTTTGGCAGCGCTCATTGGAAAAGTATCGAGAAGAGGCTTCATAGAATGCTATCTTTAATTTAAGGAGGGCTGTTTAACTCTTTGTTTGTTGCAACCACGATATATTTTTAGTAATGCCCTATCCTATAATAAATTACATCCAAAAATAAATAAAACTCGGATACTTCAAATATGCTGAATTACTACAAGATATGCAAATAATATACAAAATCCATATATTATGCAAATATGCAAATTTATGCAAACTGCATATTATCCGGCCTTTAGTAATGACTCTTCATAGTAATACCTTTTCTCCGTTCTCAACGACAACACGTTTATGTGACACGGCCCACCAAAGACTAGATTGCAATTTCAAGGTACAGTTCTTTATACAGTGGAGATCGCACGGTTTTTATAGTGTAACGAAAATCCCGCCTAGTAGTTTCAAATAATTTTGCCAGTCTTTTGGAAAACACTACTTTATTAAACACAATGCAGTATTCCAATATCAACTACAAGAACAGCCACAAAAACGACGAAACTAATATCGAACTTTTGCTCCAATTCAATGCAATTATCGTCCAGAATTAATTATCACATACATATACATGCTGTATAGCATATTGGCACACAATTCTCGATCTAAATATAATATAATGACCGTCGAAATTTATGTCCACGTAGTAGTTGCTTTTAGGCGAGAATGTCCATCCCCTAATTACAGCATTAGATATTATTTGAGACACCGAAAATATCATGTTTACACCGATTTCAACACTTAAATCACATTATTGTTCGTTTGGAGATCGCTGATAGTAACTTGCTGTCTAATTAAACTGTTCGAAATGTCTACGACAATTATTTACTTAATCCCAGAGAGCCAGTGTAGATCATCTAGAAGTCGTGGCTTTTCGCCTTCTAGAGGCAACAAAAGTTTTCTCGTGTCACCTTCGGTCTAGTAGGGTAGTTTTTCACCACTTCTGCCAATATTTCCAAACTTCACACTAGTCCATTAGGCGTTGTCGTTATCAACAGCTATACACATCAGTAATCTATATGTGTAACAATACGAATAATACATCACTTGACCCAAAATCCTTCAGGTTATCCTACCATCATGCATTCTGGTTGAACTACTTTGTTGATTTGTCATTGACCTTGCAATGGTAGAGGCAAACCGAAAAATTAGCGTTTATTCTAATTCTCCCGCATCCCCATTTTGTAATACTAGTCGGACTCTTTTGCGTAACCCTTGTTCGTAGCTTCTTGAACCTCGCAACCATGAGCTCAACCATTTAATGTTGAAAGCTGTTTTGCCCGAATCAAATTTGCTATTTGATATACGGTACTAAGCGAAACATTTACATTTTCTGGCAATAGTTCGCTGCAATTAGGTGTGAATTGTAATAATATCACCATTCGAATGTTGGTCTCGTTAAAAATATCTGTATGCTTTTCCATATTAATCTCAACGCTAACAATGTAACGCTGATCGAAATTTGATGAAAAACTTAAAAAACAAGATGAAGAGACGTAAAACGCAAATATTTAAACCCAACTTTCACCGCATTGTAGAACTACCAATAGTCCTAATAGCCTTCGTACAACGTGGTACAACTAGTAGTATAGAAGTAGTAGACTTTCTTGTACTAGGTACATCTAATGAACCGCTGATAGAAACTTAGAACGTCAGGTTGTAAATAGGTAAAATATCCGGAAAGGGCTAATTATGATGGGTAATAAACTATAATCATTTTTTCTGTAGAAAGGTGCTTTGCAAATAAAGATGTAATAAGTACAAAGCAGCTCGACTAGATAATGAAAAAGAACGTCCTTGTGAATTTCTTAGTGACACTAATTTAATAACTCGATACTGCGGATTTCGTGAATAATCACAGTAGTTCAAAAGCATTAAATTTGTATATAAAAATTATAATAGAGCACAATCTAAATCTAAATATATAATTATAGATAAAATCATTCACATTCGAGATGTGTCATAAAAAATTTGAAGAAATGCATTCTTGCTTTCTACGTTCGCAATATTCATACAAATTTAATAAGTCGACTAGCATTGGTTCTCTATGCAATATTAATACAAACTCCTCATGAGATCTCGCGTCGTATAAACGTGCCATAAATAATATTCAATTGACATTCAGCAACCAGTGACATTATAAATTGAATTTATCATTTAAGTACCATTAGCTACTTGAGATAGTATACAGCTGTCCATTAAACGATTACCATTGTATTTCATTGGCTTAATTGCAGTTAACCCATTCTTCTCAAATGAAAAGGAATCAAGGGATCCAAAATTTTTTCACAGACAGTGAAATAATTAGATATTTCGTTAACCTGTTTTAACCTTCCTATACTCACGTGAAAATGAAAGATGTATACTATACTATATAAATCGGTCTCACAGACCGTATGCGTGAGTATAGGAAGGTTAAAGTTGTTATGTAGATTTCGTTTGTAACTTGAGCCATGATATTATAGCTACGGAATCTTGGTTAGATATGTCCATTCATAGTCTTTTTCCTAACTTTTATACCGTTGTACGAAGTGACCCTAATTTCAATGTTGTTAATCGTAGTTTGGGTGATGGCGTTCTCATTGCCTTTGCACATAGAATTAAGTTTGACACGACCTCTGTTGCTACTGCAATTCCCGTTATTGATCTTATCATTTGCAAACAACTCATGCATAAATTTACCTTCTATATTGGCACAATCTCTATACCTCCGGATATTTCTGTCTCCAATTTGGAACTTTTCTTTGTGAATCTCGAAATATTTTTATTGGATAAACCTATTTTGCTTGTTGGGGACTTTAATCTTCATGAATTTGTTGACCCATCCACTACCTATAGGAAAGTCTGTTAGTTCAATAATTTTTGCAATTTGGTTGATCTCAAGTAATTTAATGATATTCTGAACTCTAACCAGAGACTGCTGGATCTACTTCTTTAGAACTTACTCTGCTTCTTATCTGTTGAACATGACGAGTTCTCTTTGGTTCCTGAAGATATTCACCATCCTAGCCTCTGTAGTGATCTAAAATACTCCCGACCGACTAGTCTTCATAACTTTTCTTTAGCTAGTAACCTACGTTACTGTTTCCGCAAAGCTGATTTTGATCTATATCGCAATCTGCAGTGTATTGACTGGGCACTTTTATCTAATTATAGAAAGATGTTAATCCTGCTCTCCATGCTTTTTGTACAACTCTGTATGAAGCCATCAATTGCTCCGTACCTCATATCTCCGACTCCTACTCCTTTTCAGATTATCCACCATGGTTCTGTCTAGAACTGATTTCAAATTTTAAACTTAAAGACCATGACAGACAGAAGCGGAAAGCATTTAAGAACGTTTCCTTCTTGGGTCAATTTAGGCGAATGCGTACACTCTGCAAGGAACAGATATCTCGGGCCTATAAGTCTTTTGTGTACAGAGCAGAAGACTTCATTCAGTCTAGCCCTAAAAATCTTAAATCATCCGCTCTAGGAAGGACGAGTCCAGACTACCGGGCAAAATACATCATAATAACCTTGTGCATAAGTGTCTCCGAGATATAGTAGAGGTCTTCGCTCAAGACTTCTCTAATACTTACACACCTTCTGCACCAACTATTTTCAGTAACAGTCAGTCCTCTTCGTAACAACTTGACTTGCGATGATGATCTTATTCCCAATTTTTTGGTACGGGACTCTAGATTTGTATTGGCTGCACCGTTAGCCATCTTCATTAATTTGTCTATTTGATATTTGGAAAAGGGCTAGAATTGTTCCCATTTTTAAAAAGGGTGATAAATCTTCTGTGAAAAACTATCTTCCAATAGCAATTTTATCTAATTTCGAGATCCATAAAAACATTATTTATAGATGTATTTCTACTCATACTAACTCTTTAGTGTCTCTGCGTCAACATGGTTTCATGCCTGGCCGGTCCAATGTAACCAAGCTTTTATGTATTACTCAATTTATCAGTGAAATTCTAGATGCCCGCGGGAGGGTTCACGTTATCTACACTGATTTTTCTAGTGCTTTTGACACTGTTGACCATAGACTGCTCGTGAGTGACATAAGCTCAAACGGTTTGGTTGTACTCCTATTCTGCTATCTTTATCAGGTTCCTTTGTGATCGGCAGACTGAATTATGTATTTTACAATGGTCACTCCTCCTCTCTTTATACTGCAACGTCCGGAGTACCTCAAGGTTCTACTCTCGGTCCCTTGCTGTTTATTCTTTTTATCGACGAACATGCATCCCATCCAGTCAGTGTTTACCAGTGTTGAGTAAATAAAAACGGATTTAACAATTTTACTTCAAAGATTAAGTTTAACATTCTTGCTGTCGTCAGCATACACAGCAAAGCCGCTCACATGATCATAACGCAAGTAACGCCCTTCGATTGACCGTGACAAACTTGACACTGATCCGGTGGAGCTCGGTCAGTGCGCCCTTATTCAACTGAGAGTAGAGTATCAGCTGTTTCGGGGTGGGCACTTGCTCCGGATTGTTCAAGTCGCCACTCTTACATTTCAGCAAATCTTTCAGATGTTGCACTTCCGCTGCGATTGTTTCGACGTGCATTTTGTCGTCCTTACAGGGAGCGTGCACTCATCTTTATCATGAAAATATATAATTTAGAACATTCAAATTTTTTAATTTTGAGGTATAATACGGTACTAAAACTTAACATTAATAAAAATATAACAGACTTACAAAACAACCAATTTCAGTTAATTTAAATAATGCAATGTTTTTGCACGATTATGTAAAGGTTTCCTATGAAATACTATAATTTAACGGTGATGGTACTAATTTTATAATTATGAACGGAAAATGTAGCAAATGCTATTACAAATAAATGATTCATTCCTAACTTTTATTGCCACTATTGGTAAGCACTTTCAAATATTTCTCACACAAAAGTGAAATTATGTAACTTCAAATTGTCCCAAATATTTAATTATTGCACGTTAAATTATAATTTATAGCGAAGGATATCTATAAGGTAATTAATTCACCGTATCATTAATAGATTTCGTCACTACATAATTAATAGAGCCATCTGCACATTTATTTTAAGTGTAAATGTACCTTAGGAAGTTATATTTGTATGTTAATAATCTTCTAATGGTAATGGCACTGCTATATTCAATGTTTTTAAGCTGATTATATGGAAAATATAATTACTACTTATTCTAATAAACAATTACTAGTTTCTAAAGCTTTGAAGGGAGGCAAAACCAACAATTGATTAATTATGTATCAGTATCAGGCCATTTTTGATGTAGATTTTGAAAGCAAATTTTCTCTGTCGAAGAGATTGATACGACCGCCAGCCATTCACTTGCAAAGATTTTAAAGTAAACTACATCGTCAAACTTAAAACACTCTCTATATTTAACAATTGCGTATCTATATTTCAACAACTGGAACAATGGAATCGAGGTTGCTGGAAGAAATCGATTTGTTTGAATTTGTGCAGAAATCAGTTGAAACAATAGTTATTAGTTATTATTATTGTGTAAAGCGAGTCTGACTCACGTACTTTTTCGTAAGTAGGAAAATTAAGTAGGCGCCCTTTAAGTCAAATAATTTCGTTCTCCAATATATCACTGATGCGTACTTCAACTTGTCATAGCAAATAATAGCAGAGCTTTCGTAGTACACCGTATTAAATTGAATGATTGTGTTAACTCGTTCAACAAATTAGTTTAACATCGTCAAAATTGCAAATTTTTGTATATCCGCTGTTATTAGTATTGGATCCTCTACTAGAACTGTTGGCAAATCTAGATAACACTAATTTATTGGCACGTCGTCGACCAGTAACTATTACGTATGAACTTAATGTACTTAAGTGTGTGTGTCATCTTTTACTAGCATTGCCCACATAATACAATGTACTTGTTATAGTATTAGAAGCACTGTCAGTGGAAAAACTAATGAGTTTTGTGAAAGGCCGCTTAGTTGATCAAGAATCAATTTCTATCTAATAAAAGGAAAATTATAGGAAATTCATCAATAGCAGTTGCTACCTCAACAAGTAAACCAGAATTGAAGTTTAAGGAATCAAGACAAGACATGAAATACAAATTTATTACCAACTTGTGGACAAGTTGGTAATAAACGTGCAGAATGAAAGAAAGCAGGAATTTTTATCAAAGAATAATTAAAACTCGGTAAGGTTTTGCGGCTGCTGGTCATAATAATAATAAAGAAGATAAGAGAAATGACTCAGGTAGTACAGAACATGCAGAGTGATGTCAATTTAATAAACGTACATGCATTGAACGAACTGATAGGAATTAAAGTAGCAAAGTCTAGTCAAGATGACAGCTGAAACATGGATGAACTAAATACTACTGTGTTAGTAAATTGTAAAGTTAATCAAATAATCCACGTCTGCAATACTTGTAATCAGCACTAAAACTAGAACTAAAAGGTTATAAAGTTATTTTCTAAAATAGGAGAGGAATGATTTTGAATGGCGGAAAAGTAGAAACTATTGCATACCGGAAAAATGAGATGTACAAAATAGGTTTCGCAGTAGGAGGAAGAAGTTCCGAAACATTCAAACACAAAATCAGAACTATGGCATCCTATGGACACATAAGTAATTAAAATCTTAAAAACACTGAGCAGGTGGTCGATAAAATTAATATAGATAAATATGATGCATATCCAAAACTTTATCAGTACTGTTTTTAAGGAACGCAAATATGTCTACAAGATGGACAAAACGAATATACGCAAAAAGAACGTTGCAGTCGATGTACATTGATGAATTTCGTCCAATAAGTAAATCTTATTACCATAAAAAATGTGCTTACGTTCATTGACAACTATATACACATCACAGTTGCCTATACATTAAGTTATAATTAGTAATAGTACTACTCGCATGGACACATCTTGGAATGACACTAGACATATTACTTAAACATTGAAAAATATTGAACACGCTTTCTTGTTTCTGCTATAAATGAATTTCAGAAATCACCCCCAATCTCTGATTGTGGAAACGACCACGGTGAATTATTTCTGATACATTTTTTGAAAAATATGCTGAAGAACAAAATTGTATGGTTTGAAGTGGTGTATTGAAAAAGGTGTAAAAAGAAAGTTATCAGTAAAGGCCGGATAATATGCAGTTTGCATAAATTTGCATATTTGCATAATATATGCATTTTGTATATTTGCATATTTTATAGTAATTCAGCATATTTGAAGTATCTGAGTTTTATTTATTTATTGGATGTAATTTATTATAGGATAGGCATTACTAAAAACATGTCGTGGTTGTAACAAACAAAGAGTTAAACACGCCTCTTTAAATTAAAAATAGCATTCTATGAAGCCTCTTCTCGATACCTTTCCGATAAGCGCTTCCAAAATTTATTAATGCTGTTCCCATACATCTAGACCGGGACAGAATTCAAGGAAAAGCTAATTCCCTGAAACTTCTAAATAAATACAAAAATACGTTTTACCGGAAAATTAGGCGCACAGGTGTTTCTTTGTTATTCGGAGAAATTTATTCCCATATTCCAAAGCAATCTTATTTATTTTAAACGTCATTTTACGTTGTTTTTTCGAAGTGTAAACTTGTGGATTGTTATTAATTATAATAGCAAAAATGCCGAAAATAGCGACTGTGCCTGGATGGATTCCATCTTACTCAGAATTGCGTATGGATGGAGAAAAAGTATTTTGCGTAGCATGCAGCAAGATTGTAAGTAAAATTTAAGTTTATTTCCTCTTATTAATCTATGGTTTTTAAACGATGTTTAACAAAATCACCAATACAACGCTTCGACAAATAATTTTATTTTAAAATGAGTAAAATGAGATGTATATTTCATGCGTATTCTTCGCATATCATCTGCACAATACGGAAGATATGATGTTGCTGATGATTTTTAAATAAAAATCATTTTAAAATAAAATTATTTGTCGAAGCGTTGTGCAGGTTATTTTATTAAATTTCGTTTATTCCGATTGCTTCCCAAACTCTTTACACATTAGTTTCTTATTACTCCTTTATCTTTTACTAACACTTACTTTATAAGAAAACAACTGATGATGTGATTTTTTTATGCAAGTTACAATTGAGAGAACGTTTCAAGTCGACCAGCATATTAAAACTCCATCTCGTGCTGCAAAACTATCAAAGATGAAATTGGCGAAGGAGGGTCAGCAAACATTACCGCAATGTTTGCCATCAACCTCCAAAAAATCGGGCCACGAACAATTTAATGAAGATTTGTGCCTAATGTTTGTGTCGGCAGATATTCCACTACATAATATAAACGATTTAGATGTCAAGTTATTTTTGCAAAAGTACACCAGCAAATACAATATTTCCGACGAGAGCACCTTAAGAAAAATTATATTCAGCGTATCTATGCAGAAACATTGAGTAGCATTAAGAAGGCTGTGTCAAACAATTACTTTTACATATGCGCAGATGAAACTACTGAAAGTGTGGGCCGGTACATAGTTCATTTAATGACAGGTATCCTTAACGTATCCGGTTCCAGCAAAATCTTATTTAATTTCATCCAAACAGTTGGAAAAGGCAAATAATTTAACAATAACAAGGTTTATGCAGGAAGAACTGGCAACCTTTTTCTTACCGGAATCGGTTCCAACAGAAAAAATTCTATTGTTTTTAACGGATGCCGCACCAGACATGGTGAAGGCAGCTTGTAACTTGAAAATCTTTTACCCAAATTTAATTCACACAACTTGCTTGACGTACGGACTAAATCGTGTTGCAGAAGAAGTAACAAACCATTTTCCCCACACTACCTCACATGTTAAATAGCATTTAAGAAAAACTATTAGAAATTTCTTAAAACTTAGAATCGCTTTCACAAAAATTGTATCTTTAAAATTTGGTTTTCAGCAACAAATTGTCGTCACTCACTAGCTCACAAATTAAAATTTTCTTGCAGAACATCGAAATTTAATATACTCTAATTTTAAATGAAGCTTTTGGTGCTATTGACAAAAAGAAAGTATGAGATGCCGTGGGACATTCGATAAGAGCGAAGCTGTTTACGCATTTGATACTCTTTTGAGTAAAAGGAAACGTTCAATAGATGCAAAGCGTGTAGTGACGATTTCAAGCGTTTAGAATCGAGGCTCTTTCAGACTTTTCCCTAATTAATTCTCGCCGCAGAACCTCCGTAAAAGAGCTTTGCTCTAATAAAATATAGTACACAAATAATTTGTTAATTAAGTATATAAGCTAAACCTATAAAATAAAAAAGTTCAATAGTTCTTTTCCATGAAACTTTTCTGTTAGTGTGACACTTTACATTTTCTAATTTTACTTCAATCATAGAGTTGTCCACAACACATGCCTCCTCTTACATTTTCTGTGTACTTGCACATAAAAGTTAATCATCCTATCCAAGTTTTTGGGAAAATAACCTGACGCGAAGTAGATAGATTTAGAGTCAGAGCCCAAATCACTTATTATATACAGGATGTAGCAGAATTCCGTTACGATCTAAACATTTTGAAATTTATTTGACTTTGAAGATCGACTCAAGGTCACTATTAAGTACACCACATTAATCCTACAACTTTGGTCGTCAACACATTTTGCAAAAAAATGTTCCGTTGCAGAAATAACTAGCCGTAGCTGTTACCACACCCGTAATTGGGAGATGATTTCTAGACTTCAAATTTAATTTATCTAAGATTTTTCGATGTTTAATTAGTATGTTGAGTTTCATTAGAATCAATGACTGTCAGTTGGGTAGTGTTACTTGTAAGGCAGTGGTATCACAATATTTTAAAATATATGAATCAATAGCGAAAGTGCGTTCGAATGTTAAGTTGAGTAGATGCAGTTGGGACAATGAGCCATTCCTGATAATTGAGGAATATACTATGAGTCTAATCCAGATTGGAGTTGTCAAACGACAAGGTGCTTATCATTAAGCTCAGAGATTAATCAATCTCTTTGTTCAGCACCTGTCTCGGCAGCTGTAGATCTCATGAATCGTTGTCCAATTAGTGCGCTAAAGGGCACAGTTCCCGCAGATAAGTGGTATTGATATAAACCAAATTTGGGTAAATTATGAGTATTTGGATGAGCAGCACACCTACACATCGCAAATGAATTAAATCCTGGGTAATTTGACACGATAGCACAGTTTGTCAAAGAACCAAATAGTTTTTACCGCGGCAGATCACGGTAAGTGGGTAAGCGTAGTTCTTCGCATAATTAGCCTTTTGTAAGTAACTGTCATTTTCTATACATCACTAGTATGTACACTAAATAGTAAAGTTGTAATAGGTTTTTGAGGAACTCAGCACAAATATGTTTTGAAAAATATTCTTTATTTCTTGAAGACAATATTTCGAATCCCAATTTAAATCATATATCAGTTTTTAACCATCCAGCGTAATTGGAACATGGGAGGATGATGTGTTTTGACCGTTTTTGCCATTTTATTTCCTATTTGGAATTTTTAATTACACAAATATGTATGTATGTTTCTAAGACATCATGATGAGATATAAATCCGTGTCGAAAAGCAGGCGGTCCAGATGGCAAAATATCATTTCCAAGGATATCCCGTTACTGCTTTTTTCTCATTATTCCTTGGAGTCCAAAAATATTGCAAATCATGTCTTCACCAAAACAGTCCCATATATCTTTCTACCTTCAGTCGAAATCATGATTCTGGGTCTTCCAATATGTGTTTGGTTTCTAACATTTTCATCGATCTTAAATTTCTTCAGGTTGTAGTCAACTGTTCTTCCTGGTACTTTCAGTTTCGTCGAAATCTAGCGATTACTTCTGCCATTTTATATAACTAATAACTAATTATTATCCAGCCGAAAGCGGCACATGTTTTTCGCATTATGTACGTGGGCAAATACTCTTGACTGGTACTGTATGTGTGAACAGAACGAAAGGACTATGGAAAAAGAGCAAGGAATATGTGAAATCGGCTGTGTGACATTTGGCGGAAGAAGTGTAGTAATATGGATCTGTTTCGCTACAAATATAGAAGTCCTAAAATTGTCAACGGTATAATGGGTCGTTACTATTTTATACACGTAGCTATTCTAAACATGTGAACTCGATTTTATTTCTCCGTTCCTGAAAACAACTTCACAATCGCTAGATATTTATTTAATTGTAAGCCAGAATTTGTAGAAAGAATTCAAAAATAACTATAGAATTTCCAACAAAACCTAACGACACTTCTTATACGCGAATGAGCGCAAATAAGGAAAGAAAAATAACTTTCTATATAAATAACAAGTGGTAGTCAGCGCAAAGACACCGACAAACATTAAATTATTTTTGGGAGCAAAAGTACGGGCAACTAAATAGATTTTTGAATTTGTAGAAGATTTTAGCGAAATTTATGTATGGATCTGGAAAAACCAGATCAAGATTCTACAGATGCATCTGCCAGCATTTTTCTAAGGGTAGTTTCCAGACTAATAGTCACCTATCTGTCAAAAGAATAATAGTAAATAATAATAAAAATTAATTGTATTGTAAATATTTAGTTAGGATTGAACCCGGTAATTAAAGTTCACACTTTGAAGTTAACATAGTTGTGATCATTCCCTGATAAACCTGATTTAGGCGTACAATATACGTTCTAGTATCTTTTAGACAATGTTTGGAATTATAAGTGGAGCTGTCATTTCAGAAAACTACATTAATTGGACTTAAAGTAGTTCAAGTCTATTTCTAATTTGATTAACCAACCAAAGTTTTTAGAAATATGGAAATAGTAACTGATTACATAGGTATCTTTGAACAAATCATTCGGATATAGCATGTCTTTGTTATTAAAAAGTACGGCAGGAAGTAAAAAAATATGTTAGGGCTTAGAACATGTACATATGTACAATTATTACCTATATACCTAATATTTAATTACAGGAACATAAATTTATACATTAGTAATTACATAGAATTCATGTCATATTATTCAAATACAAACACTTATGTATTTCTGGTTCAGCTCTACAGGTGGAATTTTGTGAATTAATCTCAATTGTTTCGCTATGAGTCATCCCTTTTACAAACCTACCGCAGCAAGATTCAGTTCAGCTTTTACTTGGTGTGACGAAATAGACCGTAAACATTGGATTTTCACTTAAATATTTCTTCTGACAACAAAACATTGTTTGCATAAATTAAAAACCACACATACAAAATACGGTGTTTACAAACTGGCGCATATGCTTATATCGCAAACAATAAATAATAACTTACGGATAGGTGCGTCATCAAGGGCACTAGCGAAAAGTTTTTGCCGAACTGGGTTTCCGTTAATAATTTATTAAACCTTATAAAATACACATTCACTACAAGTTCCAGGGCTAGACACGTACTTCGAGGTTATGTATGAAACTGCTCCACTTACACCAAGCGTTTATTTGTAATGTTTTTAATCTGTATCTGATTCTGTTCCAATAGACAAACGTATACGATTCGTTTTAACGATATCCACGCGTATAACCACTCTCCTCTACACTCGCTCTTACAATGAGCCGTTAGTTGACTGTCGACGAGTTTAAATGTAACTCTAGGATACAACCATGCGTAATACACATTCTATCAACGCCGATTAGAGATACAAAAAAATTTCTTCATTGGTTTTTCTTTTTGAGAAAATAGTCAATAACACTAAATTGCATCGATAGTTTACACCTCTTAAAGGTACTAATTAATACAGCACACATATTTCGCTGATAAGAAAACCAACCTCTTATACCAATAAACATAATTCATTATTACATCATACCGCTCAACCTTGGGATAATCAATCCTTATGGAGTAGAACTTTCCCCCTTTTCTAATATTATATTCTTAGGCTTCGCGTGCAAATTATGTATTTCCGGGTGGTCATGCATATTTTTGTAGTGTTTGAAATTAGAGGAATAAGCAGTTGGTGCAAAATTTAAAATGGAATAGTTACATGTATTCCTGCGTTCTTAGAAAGTATGGGAGTCGTAACGTCCTAGCTAAACATAGCGGAACACGTGGCGTCAAACATGAACATGTACAAAGGAAAAATTTTATGTGAAAACTAAATTTTTTCAAGACAAGAATAAAGGTCGAAACACGCGAAACTTGTCAATGCGTCACACACTAGCAAACAGACGTTTTTCCTTGTGCAGAGTCGATTTATAATAAAAGAACTTACTTTTATGACAAAACCAGTTTTCATTTTTTATTACCCTATCCCAATAGGTTATGGGCCTAGGTTACGAGTGATGTAAATTAGCGTGATATACTTATTTAGTAAAATGCTTCAATTCAAAGTGATAAAGGAGAGTGCAAAGGAGAAAAGAAACATTAGGCAACGATCTTGTGGTGGTGACAGATATAGTGCATGGAAACTTGGAATAGGTAGTTTATTAACCTTCCTATACTCACGTCAAAATGAAAGACGTATACTATACTATATAAGTCGGTCTCACAGACTGTATGCGTGAGTATAGGAAGGTTAACGGAACCAAACATTATTGAAGTAATAGTTAATAAAATCTCTAATTCGCCAGAAGATGAGTGGATTAAGTGAGAGTAAAAAGCAAGAAATACTACAGTTAAATATTTATCTGATTCCTTCATCAGAAGAAAAAGAATAAGAGATGATAGCGCTCACTGGGAGCAAGATATAAATTATGAAATTAATTCACTCATGGTTAATAAAGTTGGGATCTCAGTACAAATGCCTAAAAATAAAAATGTTGTCGATTGTAAATGAATTTTCTCTAGAAAAATCGATAAATTCGAGAATCCATTCAAGTCAACCGCTTTGTTGGTCGTGGTTTCAGCAAAGAATGGTATGGTAGATTATAATTAAACTTTCGCTCCAGTAGCAAGAATTTCAAGTTTTAGAGTTATTACTACTTTTCCAAACAAATTTGTAATTATTAATACATCATATACACGTAAAGACTGCTTTTTTCAATGGTATTATAAAAGAAGAAATCTATATGAAGGTTCGAGAAGGAATGGAAAACAATTGTAATCAAATATGGTAATTAAACAAAGCTCTATATGGACTAAAACAAGCAGCAAAGCGCTGGTTCGAGATACCTAAAACAAAGGGGATTTAGAAATTTGTCTGTTGATCGTTCTACTTACATTTTAATAAGGGTGATATAGCCGAGAATAGTAGTACTTTATGTTGATGATCTTGTAATTGCTACAGCAAGCAATGCAACAATGAGCAACTTTAAAAGTTATTTAATTGATAAATTTCAAACGACATATTTTAAACTTTTTCTTAGAATCAAAATTAAAAATGCAATGATATAATAGCATCAGTCCAAAGTGCTTACATAAAACACTTTTAAACAAATTTAATATGTGCCTGGCTGTAACTCTGTTAATACGCCTCTTCAAAGTAAATTAGATTATGTAGCTGTGAATTCAAAAGAGAAATTCGACGCTATCTATGGGAATCTCATTGGATGTTTAATGTACACACCTATATCATAGTAGGTACACGACTTAAGTACAGCAATAAATATTTTAAAAAGATATTCAAATATACAACCTTGGCCATATGTCTGAAGCAACATCGACTTTTGTAGCTAAACTAAAATTACGAAACATAAAAATCAAACTACAGGTATTTATACATTTCAAATACAAATTTAATAATCAGTATTTATAATATATTAATACTTTATTGCCTTACCCCGAGATGTGTTAACTAACTGCATCCGTTTTGGGGTCGACGTAAATTGAGTCCCAAGTTTCTTAATTACCTCTTCAGCTAGGTAAGTTGCGTCCTGTACCTTTCTGGAGAAATGCGTAAATTGAGTCCCTCCTACCTGAATCATTCCTAAGTGCAACATAATGACGGTGTGTAATTACAGGTAGTTATGCAGTTAATATTTCTACCATGTCCAATTTATAATTTAGTAGTATAGTAGTGGTAGTAGAGGCTACAGGTTTGTAAATTTTAGTTTATAAATTCAGTGACCAAGTATATTAGTGACATTAGACAAATACCATGGAAATTATAAAAAGTGAAAAGGGCAGAAGCATTTTGGTACTACAAGGATTTGAATTTCGTTTTCACAAATCTTTGGCGAATGTAATTGAACGTTGGACGTGTTGTAAACGTACGTGCAAATCGTTTTTGAAAGTGGGTATAAATCAAGAAGTTTTGGAAAGTCCTTCTCTTCACAACCATGAAAAAATGGAAGATAACCAATTACAACGTCAGAAGCTGAGTAGTAAGGTAAAGCGTAAAGCTGCCGACGATATTTGTGCAAGACCTGCCAAACTGATTCATTTGGCTCTGAAAGAGAGTGATATCAAGTCACTTACACGTACGGATATATTGTTAATCAAGAGAAACCTCCAAAACGCCCGGCAGTCGAATCATGTGCACCCAAAATCCATTTAAGAAACGCTTTCCACGGTAGCGAATATGGATGTCAAAACCAACGCCAATAAAAACTTTGTGTTCGTCAACGATTCCCAGGTCAAAATAATTGGATTTGGGACGAAGAGAATTTTAGAAACACTATGTCGTGCAAGTTATGTTTATGTGGATGGTACGTTTAAAAGTTGCCCTAAATATTTTTATCAATTATTTACATTTCACGCTTTGAACAATGATTTGTATGTGCCCCTTGCGTTCTTCCTTCTACCCAACAAAACTGCAGAAACTTATACAGATTGTTTTAGAAACTTAGTGAATAACTGTTCAAGTATAGCACTGAGCTTTTCACCCATAAATGTTTTTATTGATTTCGAAAAAGCTATACATGTTGCCGTGCAATCAGTGTTACCACACACAATAATTAAGGGGTGTCGTTTCCACTTAGGCCAAACCTGGCATCGTAAAATTCAGTCTCTCGGTCTATCGCGGGATTACAAGTCCAAATCAGAGATAGCAAATTTTTTGAAATTCTTTTTTGGACTTCCATTTTTGAACCCTGATGACGTACCAAAAGTCTGTGCTGATTATATAATGGCTGTACTTCTTGATAGTTAGCAAGTTACTGAATTTTGTGATTACGTGTTGGAAACATATGTATCGGAAGATGCCCCGTTTCCTCCGCAAGTGTGGGCTGAATTTTCCTCCTCCACTAACAGAACAACTAACGCTTGGGAATCGTTTCATGCTCGACTTAACAGACTCTTTAACGGTCCACACCGTAACATTTTTACATTTATTAGGGTCTTAAAAGGAATACAAAGTGAGAAGTACATTCACCTTAGAAGTAAGTCGAGCAAGAAATCCAGAAGTATCATTGAAAAAGAGATCTGCTTGCGAGAAGCAATGACTAGCTTACGTAACAAACAAATTGCCTTATATCAGTTTGTGAAAAAAGTATCATTTAAATATCTTCCAATAGACATAAGCTAATTTCAGAAAACATTAGAAGTTTATTTCGTAATTTAGTAATAGGTATGTGTTACAATATTTCAATACACATGTTTCCATAAGAATTCTTACTCTCTATGTTTGTATATATGTTGTATTGTAGTGACCTGGAAATAAACTGCTTTCCACTTTTAAATATTTTTTATTAATATCAAAAGATAGCGTTCCACCACACAACCTTATAGAGTCCGTTTATAGTACAGATAATCTATTTTGTTTCTATAGATTAATCGGAGTCAATTTACGTACCTTATTTCGGATTCCGGGACTCAACTTACGTACCTATGGCCGTATGCTGGGACTCAACTTACGTTCATCTCGGTAATCGGGGCTCAATTTACGTTTTCCGCCCGTTTTGGCACCGTAGCAACTAATTTTCTGCATATCGCGGGTGAAATCTTTCCCCATTCTTCAGCGATCCTACTTTTAAGTGTAGTTTTATTGTTGTTGTCATGTTTGGCGACATTTTTCTTCAATAGGCGCCACAAGTTTTCGATAAGAAACAAATCCGGCGACTGCGGAGGCCATTGGAACATGCGTATTCTATTTTCGCAGAACCAGGTAGTTGTCCGCTTTGATTCGTGGCAGACTGCGTTGTCTTGTTGAAAAATGTATTATTCGTCATCGGAATCGAAGAGTTTTACGATGGACGGTTCTAGTGCCTCTTCTAGCATAGAGATATACCGGTCACTATTCATTCTACCGTCGCATACGTATACCTCTCCGACACCGATAGCGGTCATGCACCCCCAAATCATAACGCTACCCCCGCCGTATTTTACTGTAGGCACAAGACACTCTGGCTGAAATGCTTCCCCTTACTTCGCCGAACAAATTATGCCCCAGGCGTTGGCAAAATCTGAATACGATATACAAAATGGTTAGCTTTTCAAAAATTACAAAGCAACATTTACATTTACAATTAAATTGTATTACCGCAGTAACGAAATCAAAAAAGCATTAATTAATCATACCTCTATATTGGATTCGTCGGACCATATGAGTTTGGACCAATCCTCCACTGTCCAATTTTTATGTTTCTTTCGCCCACCAAAGTCGTTGTCTTTTCTGTTGCTCCGTCAATAAAGGCTTGCGTTGAGCTTTATGACCATGTAAATTTACCTCTACTAGTCGTCTTCTTACAGTTCTGCCAGATACAGAAATTCCTTATCGCTCGTTTAATTCTTCACATGAATCTTTTGATGATTTCATACGATATTTGAGAGATAATCGCGTTAAAAATCGATCCTCTCTATGCGTTGTTATTCGTTTTCGTCCACTTTTCGGGTGCTTTTCATATGACCCTGTCTCCTTAAAACGTTTTATTGCCATTGTATTGCATAGCGCGGTCGCTTGATTGTTTTCGCGATTTGTGTCTGCGATGATCCTTGGGAATGCAGTAAAACAGCTTTACTTCACTACTACATCTAACTCTCGTTTTTTAGGCATTTTGTCGCAATACAGGACACAATATAACAACACAATATTCGATGAAACTTGTTTAATAAAGTTTACTACACGATACTGCTTTGAATATTGTTCACTGAATAAGGATTAAAGAGAAACTAACACGAATATACCTTAAAACTACCCAATAATTGCTTACATATCAAGAATTTCTTAGTACATTGTCATTATATACACATTAGTAATGGCCAAATATAATTGCTTTTTCAAGATTCAGCTAAGGAGTGTATTTAAGTGGGTGCTTCAGACATGTGGCGAAGGTTGTAAATAACAAAGAACTTTGGCAAAATTCAAGAAGGGTCATATCTTCAAGGCTCAATGAACATCAAACTGACCTAGGAAAAATGAATACAACAATTTTCTGATTAATTTTGTTGATTCTGATTAGGGGGCTAGTGATCAAAAGGACAGAAAAAGTACAACAGTATACTTATTTAAGTTACATATTTCAAAATTGCACAATATGTTGGAACACGAAACAACAGACCTCAGCATAAAACAGAGAAGCACTACGGTTGAAATAATTAGCAAGTATCAACATAAATATTGTAAAGCCAATTATAATTTGAGGATAATAACAGCTGCATAAACGTAGTAACCAACCCAACTAGCCATAAGAGGTGCAAGCTCATTCAAAAGCGATAGATATTAAAACCAATTCTAGAATTCGTTCCACAGATTTAGACTTTAAAACTATTCTAGTGAAAAAATTATTGTCAAAAGAGGTAAAATCGGGGGTAAATTTTTAGTACATAGAAGTGAATAAACAGGTCGTGAATAAAAAATAAAGAGGACCTAGTAATAAAAGTGGAAAATGGGGACAGCACTCGGCTCAAAGAGAAAATCGAGAGAAAACTAAATTTCGAAGTGAAAGAAGCCAGAGGCAAAACAAATATATTCCAGGTCAGATACATAGATGAGGTTGTTACGTTGGAAGAAATAACTCAAAATATGGAAACTAGAACGTTCAGACCGGAATACAGTGGCACTGCTAAGAAACTGCCAAGTACAATCCGTAGTGATTAGTCCAACTGTAAAATGGAGGAGCGCTTAGACTTGGACAAATGCTATAGATACTGGGATTATGCTTATCATGTTTCCAAGTGCAAAGCAAAATACTGTCGACAAAATTATCTGAAATACGGCAAGACTGGACATGTACCTAGAGACTATAACAGTCCACTTTATTGCCCAATATTTGAAACAAAATGACAGCTCTAACTGGCTGAAATCTTCGTCTCTCAGAGAAGTCTATAATAACAAAAGATCAAATTTACAGGAAGTTATAAGTTTTAAGGACCGCATGGCAGTAGTCAAGAGGGCGGCCTCAAGGTTTCTCAAACTGATCTAAAACGCAAAACCGGCGCGTGAAGTCACTTCAGCTACTGTCTTTGGATGCGAAATTAACATCCTGGTAGTGGCCATGCGCCGTTGCATGTTACCAAACATAACTATGCTGATTACAAAAGTAAGGTTAACAAAATTATGGCAACAATTCATTTGTACAGGAGGGTTGATGGTATTGGAAGATATTAACTCTAAATACCCGCAATGGAGTGCACTTATGTGACGTCTAACAGACGAAGAGATTATTGGACAGAATTGATGGCCGAACTTACCTCATAACTATAAATAAAGGATCAGCTACACTCGTTAGCAGCATCTCCAAATCTGAAAGAGATATCACTTGTACTACATCCAAGCTCTCCAAGCAGATACAAGATTGGCAAGTACTGGACGAAGAGGTGATGACCACAAACACATTATTTTTGAGGTTACAAATTCCGATAACAGTAAGAATATCAAAAAAGACGCAAAAAGAAACGGAACAGGAAACATGAAAGTTATGGGAAAACAATGCCCCGAAATGACCCTAAAATGGCAGGGCTTATAGGAAGACCCCGTGATACGTCTAAGAAGCTATCGGGAATGTTGATAGAAAAGACAAGCGAAGACAGTTTGGCAATGAAGGGAAAAAGTGACATGAAGATGCTCTACTGGTGGACAGTATAAATCCACAGAGTGAAAAAGGAATGTATAACTTTTAGGGGTAAGCTCCCACGTCTTAGAGCGAACCAACAAACCAACAGGAGATTGAGATAATGGAATAATTATTGAAAACGAAGAAGAAGATCAAGAGAAAACACACACATCTCAGAAAAATACAGTTGGCGGTCAATATACGAGCAACTTGATCAAGACATCTGGGATCAGAGTCTATCATCAGTAAAAGTGAAATAATACACCCGCCATATGTTTCGGACTTAAAACGACTCTTGGGCGAAACCAGAAAAGATAGAAACATCAAACACCATCTGAAGTAGCAAAAATGGAAATCAAACTCACACCGCGAACTATATTCTCTGTGTTTAATAACCTCCCAAACGATCACGATTTTCCGTTTATTTAGAAGAGAGCGAAGGTTGTTCTTATCTCGAAGAATGGTAGACCGCTAGCTGATCCTGCATCGATTTGCCCCCTCGATGACATTGGGAAGGCTTTCAAATCCCTCATAAAACACCAAATAGAGTTGGAATTACAGAAGAGGGGAACTTCAGAAACCAGTGCAGATTCCAGAAAGGGAAGTCCAACGCTATAGGCTGTTAACTGGGTGAAAGAGTCTACGAGGAGGTCAAAGAACAAATGGGTGGCCCTTATTATGCTCGGTGTAAAAAATGCGCGACGTTGAGTGTGATAGTTAAAGCCCTCCGTAGAAAAAGATTACAATGTATCTAATCAATCTGATAGAAAGCTACCTCTCCAGTAAAACTATTATTATCTTAATGGGGGTTCCACAGAAGTCGGTCGTTGGATCGATCTTGTGGACAGCGTCCTCAGATCTTTTGAAAATTACTCCAAAAAATTGCATTAAGAAACAGATACAGTTATACATCCTATAGGTTAGAAATTTTGACTTAAATTGCTTTTTAACAGGTTACTTTTAAGATAATGTGCAACGAACAAAGAAATTGCCAATAATCATACCTACTAGTTAAATTTATATTTCATTCGTATTTCTTAATTTTTAGTAGAAAGCTCAGTTGTTGAACCTTAATATATGAAAAGTATTGATTCCTTTCCTATCTTGAATTTTGAACAACTAATTAACAACAAAGTTACTAGAAACAAATTACTTAATAATCTGTAGTCATCAATCACCAACACATTCAAATAAGATTGAAGTGTACACGCTGATTTGCAAGTACACCTAATTCTGTTTTTACACGGTAGATTGGTTCCAGAAAAAAAACGTGTAAAAAGACTGTGTAAAAAGATATTGATCGTATGCAAAAATTGGTGATTGGTTCCTTATCTCTAAAACCTATTAAAATTAGAGAAAAAACAAGGATTTTTTAAGAACATTTATGTTTATTTTATTAGGTCAATTATATATAATGGGTATTTACACAAGCATAGTTATTAAAGAAAAAAAGGATATGCACTCTAAGCTTAAAACTATGTAATGTAAATTAAATGTATGACAAGTTCAGGAACTAAAAAGAATTATTTATGTATGTATAACAGCTATGTTGTTAACAAAAAGAATAGGTATAGGTTGTATGCACAAAAGGGAATTCCCCTAAATTTGTGCTATTTACAATTGCTCTGACAAGTAAATTTGCTTGTATGCACAAAAGGGAATTCCCCTAAATTTGTGCTATTTACAATTGTTCTGACCAGTAAATTTGCTTGTATGTATGTATACACAAAAAAAAACGAATATTTTGAATCGTGCTAAGTGGAATAAAAGCGTGTAAAAACAGAATTAGGTGTATAATAATGTAAAGAAAAATTATAAAATGCTATTGACCGTGAATTTATAACTCAAATGATTTAAACATACTATACAGTAACTACGGAGATGGAACAAAGAAGTTGAAGACAATACGATTTACAGGAACAAACATTTATCATTTTTATTTTTCTTTTGTTTTGCTTCAGTTGTGCATACATACATACATACGTATGTATATAATTTGTACTAGTAATTTCAGTAAATACATTCTAGCTTAACCCTCTAGACAGGACGTTTTATTACAGACTTTAAGTTAGTAACCCCTCTTTCTATCAAAGTACTTTGTTTGCTAAATTTTTCGGTGCCACTGGTGACGCTATTTCAAGAAGGACTGACCTAACAATTTGGACATGTTTATTCAACTGGGGGCGTATGTGCATACATATCAGCTTACAACATGCATCATAAAATAAAATTACTTCGTAGAATTAATATCCGCGTAAATTCGTACTGAGACGTGAAACCCGTTCAGTATTCAGGTTTTATGATTGATTTCATTGTAATGCTGCTGTATTTTAAAAAATGCATAAATATATTGGGTTGTCCCTTATTGTTTAATTTTTGAAATGTTGAAACGATACCCTCTCATTTTTTCTATTGGACTTGAATATAAGTCACCTAAAATGTTACGCCCCTATGACCATGTCTTCCCTTCAAAGCTTTTGCACTTGCATTTTTTCTTTGGTTACGAAATTAAATTAGAAATAATTATCTTTCGAATGAGCTCAATTTGAAAATCAAGCAAGAACTAAGATCGTGCGCGTTAATTAAACGATAAGAACGTTTCATGTTTATGCAATGAGATATTTTAAAAACAGTCAATCAAGGCAAAAAGAGAAAAAGGAAAGATACGAAAACAAGACAAAATAAAACAAAAACCTATAAGGTTATTAAATAAATTTATGAAACTTTTGATCATTGTGTAATAAACTATTTATAAACAAAGAGATTACTGCCAAAAATAATTGAACCCCAATAAAATAGATTACCTATTACTAAATACGGCGTAATTAATATCAAGATCAATATTAAAAATCGCTGACGTCGTCGGATGAAGAAATTGCGCTACTTCGCGTCTCAGGCTGTGGACCTCTTAGTCCAATCAATTGGCGCTCAAGAAGGGGGTTGCCTGTGAAGTTTTAGGGGAGTTTTGGAAATTGCTATATTTATAGATTTTGACGTGCTCTTTCCGAATTTTTACTTTGTCGCCTCGTTCTGTTTCCGGAAATAGCCGCCATATTGGAAAATGGCTCTCCGAAACAGTTTCTCGACGATATTTCCTTTCCAACTCACTTTACGGTGGAAATAGTTATGTAATAAATTAAACTAGAAAATATTTCTTATAATTTATGTATCAACCCTTTTTTGTGAAATGAATAGTTTCGGCGTACGAGCGCTGCAAAGTCTATTCCATCACGCGCTTTCTTTTAGTGCTATCCCCAGTAGGCCTAATCCACATGTGATGCACTGTTGACTTTAACGCATTCTGCTTCGCTTCGCTATCCCTGATGGACCAGTTTTTGCGAGTTCTTCGTCTTCAGAACTGAGCAAAATCTCACGGATAGGAAGTTTTTCGACTTCATCACCTTCGTCCTCGAAAAATGCTGCCTTATTTTCATGCCAGTGTCCACTTCCTATATGCAAAGTCTTGCCACTTATATTTGCAAGATATGCTTGATTTGAAGGAAAGAATGACAGCCGAAGAATACGACTTTTTCACGAGTAAAGGATACTTTACCATTAGACGTTCCGACAAATTTTGGTGTGGTACGTGGTTAGATATGACGATTGAGCAATAGTTGATGAGGACGGTGAAAGAGCCTGGCGGCCTTACTCATGGTCGAGGAGTTAAGGACAGCGTGCTTTCCAAGTGGACTTTAGGAATGGTGTTCCTACATAATGTTTGCGACGAGGTTGAGCAGTTTTGTAACGTAGCTTTTTCCACTTCCCAACAGCATTTCGAGATGACAAGCTCGCGGATTAGTCGTGACAATGGCGACGTACGAAAACTAATGGATTGGTTGTGCCAACATTCTCCTTTTCCAGAAGTAAAGGAACTCATGTCAATAAGCACTTGAATTATCGGAGATGAGAAAATAAATTGTCATATGTTTCAAGAAGTTGGTACTGATAGCATTTAAAAAATCATCGGTGAGAATTTGTGTAACGTAAAATTCAAACGGCATGATAGAGTGAAATCACTTGGCGTTATGAATGTAGGCGTCCGGATAGATGACGACATTATCCCGATTAATCCTTTATTAATTTTTTAAAGAATGTGCATCACAAAAGAATCTGATAAAGAACTTGAAACGTTCCTTGCGTACGAACTTGCTCCGTTTTCGTTATCGCTTTTCAATGAAGAAGGCATGGGCAAATGGGTGAAATCTTCTTTATATAAGGTATTATATGAGATATCAACTTTGAAGACGTCATGTATATCATCAACGGAGAATACTTATTATACTGAGTCGTTTGGAATCGGGGTGAGTCGTTTTCATCCATTTGCAATAACTACGTCGCATTTGTTAAATCGAAATATACATTCAATGCCATTATCATATTCGACGGGTATCCGGAACATGTAGCAGATCGTAGTTCAAAATATGCGGAGCGATCCCGACGATCACGGAAACATTCTTCAGTGGATATATACAGGCTGTCTCATTTCGGAGGGCCAAATTGAAATATCTCTCTTATTATAGAATATATCGGAAATTTGTTTTAATAAAAATGTCACATTTTTCACGCACTACAATATGGTTAAAACAAAATTCCGAACCACAGCCTACTTTTCGAAATATTTTCGAAAAATATGAAATTGGGGAAAACTTCGAGGCTTTGTAATCTTTGTATTTTTGAAAATACAAAAAACGTTTTGAATGAAAGTTGATGGCAAAACATTGCTCTTTCGAAATATCAAGGAAAAAGGGGTGTAAAGTTAACATTTTCAGCTGTACTCTCTTGAACCGCCCAAAAAAATAGAATCAAGTAGGCTATGCCACTCCTAAATAGCCCCTGAATTGCCTTTATAAAAATGCCATACACAATAAACATATTTTAGTTAAGTCTGTAAATTTTTTGCAATTTTATAAAATAAGTATCAGAATATTTGTACTAGTAATCTAAAGAAATCAAGTAGCCATTGAAACAAAGATCTGGCTTAAATGTCAGATAAGTTATCTTTGTTCGATTTGGTGTAAAGTAATTATAAATTAGTTTGTTCGTGTATTTGTGTTATATGGGTTTTCTGTTGAATTTGATTAATAACAATGTTTTCTAATGTAGAAAAATTTAACATGTTTGTAGTTTATAGCCAGTGTAATTTTAATGCAAGATTAGCTTTGCTAGAATATCAACGTAGATATCCAAATGGACTGCATCCCAATAAAAGAACTTTCGTAAAATTAGCACATAATTTTAAAAATTATGGTTCTTTTAAAAAAAGTGCTGTACGAAGCAAAAAAGTTGTGGAAAGTGTAAGAGCACAAAACAGAGTTTTAAATTACGTTAATAATAAAACCAATAACGATCAAGATGTCTCTTTAAGGGAAATAGAGAGGTTTCGTAACGTTCGTAAAGACAGTGCAAGAAGAATATTAAAAAAACATAGATACAGGTGTTACATATTAAGAAAAGTCCAACATTTAAGAGAAGATGACAAACCAAGGCGCTTACGATTTTGTAGATGGATCTTGAACAAGAAGAGGAACGATCCATCTTTTTCTAGTAAGATTTTGTGGTCAGATGAAGCCAATTGTTAAAATAATGGATTTTTTAATAGAAACATTCACTATAAATGGCACAACAGAAATCCTTCTTGGTATAAAGAAACAGCTTTTCAGGAACGGTTTTCAGTAAATGCTTGGTTGGGTGTATTGGGATCCAAACTAATTGGACCTTATTTTTACTTTTATAAATTAAATATTTTCAACAAGATGGTGCTCCTGCCCATAATGCTTTAATTAGTAGAAATTACTTGAATGAAAACTATCCCCAAAAGTGGATAGAAACCCATGGACCAATCTTGTGGCCAGCTCGTTCTCCGGATATTACCCCATTGGATTTTTTCATATGGGGTTACATTAAAGATAAAGTCTATTCAGATACTCCGCAAAATGTTGACGACCTCAAACAAAGAATCAGGGAAACCTGTGACGCAATTAGACCACAGATGATCGAAAATGCAAATAAAGGTGTTTAGTCCAGAGCCCGACTGTGTATAAGGAACCACGGAGGACATTTTGGACATCTGTTATAATTATTTTTTTACCGAATTTTGATGCTTGTTACTAATTAAACTTTCATTTTACCTTGCGAGTATTATTTATTTTCCACAGCATAAGAGAATTTTGTAAATAAAATAAAGAGTACATAAGAATAGCTTGGCAAGTCACATTGTCACAATTTTTACATAACTTTAAAGTGAACGAGTCCAGAGTATTCTTTGTCTGACACATTTTTTGCTAAACCTTTGTTTCAATGGCTACTTGATTTCTTTAGATTACTAGTACAAATATTCTGATACTTATTTTATAAAATTGCAAAAAATTTACAGACTTAACTAAAATATGTTTATTGTGTATGGTATTTTTTATAAAGGCAATTCAGGGGCTATCTAGGAGTGGCATGGCCTACTTGATTCTATCTATTTTTTGGGCGGTTCAAGAGAGTACAGCTGTGTGAAAATGTTAACTTTACACCACTTTTTCCTTGATATTTCGAAAGAGCATTGTTTTGCCATCAACTTTCATTCAACACGTTTTTTTTGTATTTTCAAAAATAAAAAAGTTACAAAGCCTCGAATTTTTCCCCAATTTCATATTTTTCGAAAATATTTCGAAAAGTAGGCTGTCGTTCGGAATTTTGTTTCAACCATATTGTAGTGCGTGAAAAATGTGACATTTTTTATTAAAACGAATTTCCGATATATTCTATAATAAGAGAGATATTTCAATTTGGTCCTCCGAAATGAGACAGCCTGTATATTCAGAAGTACATGTTTCACGAAGTCAGCATTTAAAAATAAATTTAATATTGCATCGCTACCACCAACAGAAGCAGCAGCACGACAGCATTCGTTCCAAACCTATCACTAGGTTTATCAGTGGTATGGAGTTGGAAAAATGCAGAGCTGTGGGGATGGAAAAACAAGCAAGAATGGGCTAATTCCTGTCACCACACTCGAGCCCCTAGCTCCAGCAAACTTGCTAAAACTCATTTCTTGCAAATGCAAAAACAGATGTCGTGGGGCTTGTGGATGCAGAAAGGCTGGACTAAAGTGCTTCGTTCGTAACTGCGATAATTCGGTTGTTGATCTGCAAGACGGTGATGAAGACCAAGATACGGAGACAAATCTTCAGCAAACCTTCGACGAAATCGAGGAAGAAGGTGACGAAGTCGAAAAACTTCCTTTCCGTGAGATTTTGCTCAGTTCTGAAGACGAAGAACTCGCAAAAACTGATCCATCAGAGATAGCGAAGCGAAGGAGGATGCGCTAAAGTCAACAATGTATCACATGTGGATTAGGCCTACTGGGGATACCACTAAAAAGAAACGCGCCATGAAAACTACCTCATGGTGATGTGGAAATGAGTTTGTTGGCCAATACGCGTAATGGAGTAAACTTTGCAGCGCTCGTACGCCGAAACAATTCATTTCACAAAAGAGGGTTGATACATAAATTATAGGAAATATTTTCTAGTTTAATTTATTACATAACTATTTTCACCGTAAAGTGAGTTGGAAAGGAAATATCGTCGAGAAACTGTTTCGGAGCGCCATTCTCCAATATGGCGGCTATTTCCGGAAACAGAACGAGGTGGCAAAGTAAAAATTCAGGGGATATACAGGTATTGGAATATGTTTATGGTGGGCACTGCCGCGCAGATGAAATTACTGGGTCGGAAGGTTTAAGGAACCTGTTCAACAAATCTTAGTTAAAATAAGACCTCCTGGGGCTATACATCAAGCACGATGGATGGCGAGAGCCATTTAGGCAAAGAGAACCAAGGTTTGAAGGAGGTTTCTTCATTCATAACAACTTACGCTAAACCATGTATACATTGCAACTTGGCCGTGACAGCCCCTTCCTATCAAGACTTGTGTTTTATAAACGCGCTGAAGAGCTATGAAAATGTATCCAAGTTAATGTCAGAAGCAGCTTTTAAGAAAGTTTGCCAGCATTTACATATATTATTTAACTGAAGAATATTGAAACAAAAAGAATATTAGCACTAATTTAACGAAAGAAAGTAAATTTGACATTGCAGAGAGATATGTTGCATCGAAAGAAGAAATGCGTAGCTCATTATTTGGTGAGTGGTGGTAATCACTTATTTGATATGATGTTAATGTTCTTTTCCTTTGGTATAGATAAAAGACTACATGATTTTGTTAGAATAAAAATCAATGATTTATTTTGTCGATTGAAAATAAACTGATAGATTGAAAACCCATCAAATTGGGAAAAGAGTGCATCCTTTTTAGAAGGTAAATCTAAGGTGATTTAGTTGAAGGCAGTCAATGACAGCGCATAAGGAGCTGTTAACCTCATGCAACAATTTCATGGACTTTTAACAGCGGAAGAAAAACAAAAGCAATATTTATTGAAATGTGTTCAAGAAATCTCTATTCAAATTGTACAAAAAAAATTAAAAAGGAAATATTCTATTAACTAATATTCTGAACTTATAATTTTGATTATTTATATGTCTTCTCATCATAAAAATAAACAAACAAAAAATTGCAGGTCCAAAAGCATTAAGATTATAGGAAAAACGCATAGTTTCATCATAGAGCCCCGTCGCTTAGGGAAGGCGTGGTCGTAGAAGCGTAAAATTTTACGTGAGTTATATTCAATTAAAATTTAAAAAAATGGGTGGGTACAACACAAACTTAAAAACTCTAATAAAGGACACTCTAATAAATATATTCGTTCGATATAGAATAGACTCAGGCTGTTAAATTTAAAGATGTAGTTTTTATTGAATATATCTTATTCTGCTAAATTTGATGCACTCGTTTATTGAGTAACTGCATAATAAATCTACAGTTGCGGTCTGTGATTAACAAAGCTTAATTTTCCTCACGGGTTATTGGCATTACGTTTAAGAATATTTAGGTATGTTTCCTTGGAGAACGCCATTTTACACATTCACCATTTTCTACTTTCACTTTTTTATCCGCAGTTCTCTGAATTGTTGATAATGACCGATTTAAAATTGGTTAACCTTTTTTCTGGAAATCGTTCACTTAAATACGTGATAATTAATAATAGCAATAATTTCGCGACTTTATGCATTCAAGGCACGTCCGCCTAAATGAATTGGCATTTTGGCCAAGACTGTAGCTAATACTAAAATGAGCTGTATTGAACATGTTGAATAATTGAAACTCATAAGTTAAAAAAAAGTTTAAAATTTTGTAGTTCAAGGATGTACAGAAGTTCAATATATGTAATTTATTTGATCTTATAAGTATACTTAGGGAATGATTATATCCGTCACTACATTTTTTTGCCAAGTCATTTGTAAATGTAATGAATAAATAAATAACAGACGAGAGTAGACTGCGTAGTTAACTATACTGCGCCACTGAATCTATTCTCATATTATGTATCTTGATTCTACATATTAGTATACTGCCTATTGTTACTTATGATTAGTATGCTTCGTGTCTACTCACTAAATATGTAATAGAAAATATTACCAATTGCTTCCAACTTGAAATTAGTTTTACGTATACATGTATACATATGTATTTAAATATTTGAACAAGATAGCATCTAGAAAAACTATATTTTCCGTTTGAAAAATTCAAAGAAATAGAGAATGAATTTTCTTAAAAATTATAATTCCAGTCAGCACAATAATTTATTTGTTAGTGCTGAACATTGATTTTATATATTTAAACTCGATATAAAAATTCTAAGTTGTTATTTACTTTCAAGTTCGGCAAATATCTTTTAAAATATTTTTGATCAATCATTTAAATAGCAGCCAAAGTTTTCTGGGGTATCAATCGTTTAACTCATGGAGCCTCAAACTGCGTTCCGTAAATGAGTTCACGTGTTTGTGAAATTTGTAACGTCAAATGAATGGAATTTTTCACTACACCTACTCTACCCAGAGCAGTAGTCAGAAAGTAAATGTGAACTGTACAGTGGTCAATCTAAAGGCAGCGACGGAATAATTAATAAGTTTTGTTAGATATGCCATACGAGAGCCCTCTACCAGTGTGCAGTGACGCTATCTGATCTTTCAGCGCGATGACATATGTAAACGTGTACATCATTATATTAGAATAATTTTTCTCTTTGTATATGTGTTCTTAGTGTAATAGCTAAGCCTTCTCTCCACTGTTATCAGCGACAAGTTTACTATTTCCATCTAATTCTTTTCATTTCTTTTCTTTTCATCACTGACGATGAAGCCTCTCGCTTTCACAGAATATCTCCAGGATTAAATTTTCTGCAAATCTGGTTTGCAAAAATAGCCGATTTTCCGGTCGCCGCAGTAGCATGCCCATATTGCCCATAGGCCATCTGGTGTCTGCTTATCAAAGAAATTTACAAGCGAACAAGTTTACGTTCAGCTGTTCCTAAGTTCTAAAATAACGAAAAGTAATTTTGTCAATTTATGCAAAACTACTCTTTCTAGGTACATACATATAATAACACTTTAAAAACGCTTAGAAAATATTAATTGCAATATTTATAACTAGTCTGGGCGCGCACAATTACGAAATAAGTTACGACAGCATCGCCGACTCCCCATCCCCTCATCTAGCTAGTGTTAGGGTAGTTATGTGTATATGTAGGCTGTCGTAATTTATTTCGTAATTACCGCTGTTTGCTCAGACTATTTATAACCCTACAATCTAAAAATTGTATAAATCGATAAATTGAAACTAATGTTTGGCTATAACTGCTAGTGTCCTGAGAAAATAACAATTCTTCAGTTAAACAAATAGAAATATGCAAATAAAAGGTGTAAATTCGCAAAAAATAGGTAATATACAAAGCATTGACAGCAATACAACTTGTATCAGATAGTGTATTCAGATGAAATTAAGCTTTGTATCAGTTGATATCGTGTGACGTCGTATGCTACTGAAATGACTTCACATATTTTCCGGAAACTTTCTGATTTTGATAGCACTATATGTATGTATATACATACAGGTTAGTTATGCTATGTTAGTTAGGTATGGAGACGGCGATTTATTGTCGTTAATATTTATTTTACGAAATTATGATCGATACAAAAGTTTTTTTATAAAATTACTATCTACATTTTAGAAACGTCATAAATCGCCGTCTTCATACTTTTAACTAATCCCTGTATATTAGACCAGGAATGGGTAACCTTTTTTGTAGGGGAGCAAATAAAAGAAATTAAGATGGACTATGGGCCAAAACAAAAACAATTGATTATAATAGTATTTATTTAAAAAATACATATATGTAGGTATACATAGCATTGGTTTTACAATAAAATAACAAAAGAATAAAAATGAAATGAATCAACTTACAGTGTTACAACTCTCATTAGTGAGAAACTTGGGATTGCCTTTCTTTTACAAGAAGATCAATATTTGGTGATAGTGATGTTGCTAGGCGTAAGTAGTTTTCCAAATTAGTATTGATAATTTTTAATATCGTGAAATTTATTTTAAAAACAAATTGCTCACAGCAATAAATACTGCCAAAGAGAGACATCACTTGACATATAAAATTAATTAAAATTCGATATTTATCTTTGGAAACATATCTCACGTAAAAATCTTGCAGAGCTACCTCTGACTTCTCAGAACATCATCCGCTTGGAGGTTAATTAATTCCATTTGAAGCGACATTTCCACATGCTCCACGTCCATGCCGAAAGATGTCATGAATATTTGTAATAAAAGTTCACGTGGACGGAAATCCTCAAATCTGGATGTAAATTCTGTATTTAATGAAGATAATTCTTGTGCTACGCCATTCTTATCGAACCCTTTCAGCAACTAGAATTGAAAAATGATATGCATTTCCCGTACGAATCTGATTTACCCACAACAGAAGTTTGTTTTGAAAAGATTTTACAAGATCGTTTCTGCGTATTCGTGTTTAGTTCGTTCAAGTAATTGGTGACATCAACCAAAAATGCTAAATCATTTGCCCCTCATTTCCATGAAAATGTTCACTTCTTCTCTAAATTCATAAAATCGCCTCAACATTTTGTCCTTACCAAGGAAGCGAACACAATGAAACATTATATCCCCATATTCCGGTTTCAAGTCCTGCAAGAATTGCTGAAACCGGGGGTGATTCAAACCGCTTGATATAGTGAAATTTATACAACTGTTTTTAATGATTTAGCACAAAGGCTTTCCTGATGAATAATACAGTGAAATGTGAACGGATTATTAATGTTAATATTTCATTTTAATAATTCTGCTTGTATTTTATCCACCACCTCCCCACTTTTCCCTATCATCGCGGGACCTCCATCTGTAGTGATACCGCTTAACTTTGCGCTTAAGGTTCAAAGAATTTTACCAAAATTACGGACAATATTAAAAATTCTAGGAACAAAATGAAGGTTACGTAATAATTGAAGGCAATAAAATAATTTAAAGAAATAAAATTAGAAAATAACCTAAATACAGGAAAGAAAGTAATCAGAGAATGGATTAGCAAATTGCAGAGGAAAAGTTATCGAAGTATGAGTAACATTGTACCAGCAGTAAGACGAATCCAAGCTTTTTAGTTGAAGTATATGCGAGTATAGGGAAGGAAACACGGCGACGGATATTTAAAATAAGTTATTCGTTGATGGTAAAGCATGTCCAATAAAAGAAATCAACGACGCAGATAAATTAAAAAAGAAACCAACCATCAGAAACACCACAAATAAGTAAAAGCAAAGCCGCTGCATGGACATTCAGTTGAAAATCACCAGAAAAATGAAATACGCGGGGAAAAAATTTGAAGTACAATATATGCTTTATTCGTTTCTAAAAGCTAGTTAAAGACGATAATAGGGATGGATCAAGAAGCTACTGGTATCCATAAAATGTTTAACAAAACTGCAATAACAATAATAATACAATAATAATAATAATAATAATAATAATAATTCTATTCATTCGAAGTATGTCTCTCAAGGTGTGAACGTGCACTGCGGTGCTCTACTCAGATAAGTTTAAATTTATTTCTTAATTTAAGTTTGTGTTATTCTTCGCTAGATATTAGATCCGAAGTGGTTAAGTTTCTCTCTCATATAGTTGTTCTTTTTGTTTGTTACCCTCCTTTTTCTCTCTTCTTTTTTGACTTTTAGCATTAAAAAGTATATTTATTTTATATATATTTTCTTTAAGTCCCGTGAAGTTTGCATTCGAATTTGTGAAAATATTATAATTCATCGGAGTTCCTGGTAGCTATGAAATAGTTCTAGAGTACTTCCGGTAAATCTCAATAGTTCTGCAAAATTTCGCGAAAGAATGGATAATATCGAAAATGAACATGTCGAATGTTATTAGGATTTTCGACAGAACTCTTAGAGTTCTAGTGAGAACTGCGATCAGAATTATTGCGCGATTTTTTCTCTTGTCACTATACATATAGACGAAATTTATATTTTCGAATATCTATTTAATTTTCAACTTCACAAAAAAACGTTATTAGGATTTTCGATAGAGCTCCTAGAGTTCTAATGGGAACTGCGATCAGAACTCTTGCGCGATGATTTTTGTTTTCACTATACATATAAACGAGCTTTATTTCCTCGAATGCCTTTTCAATTTTCAACTTCATAACAGAATGTTATTAGGATTTTTGATAAAACTCTTAGACTTCTAGCGGGAACTGCAATCAGAACTGTTGCATGACTTTTCTCTTTTACTATACATATAGACGAGCATTATTTTCTCGAATGCCTTCTCAATCTCCAACTTTACAAAAAATGTTATCCCGATTTTCGATAGAACACTTAGGGCTCTAGCGGGAACTACAATCAGACTTCTTTTTCATTATACATATAGACGAGCTTTATATCCTCGGATATCTTTTCAATTTTCAACTTAACAAAAAATGTTATTAGGATTTTCGAGAAAACTCTCAGGGTTTTAGCGGGGACTGCAATCAGAACTGTTGCACGATTTTTAGAGCGAAGCTCTTTTTAGAAAGGTTCTACGGAGAGAGTTCACTGGGAAAAAGGGAGAAGTGTGAAATCGTCAAATAGACGCTTTTCTATCTTTCCTCTTTCCTTAGTTCTTTCACCCATACACACACATACCCGTCGAAGGAGCTAAATATGCCGTATTGGCGTATCCCCCATCAGATAGCGCTCTTTTTATACGAATTCGAATTTACTCCAAATACAACTTCAACTTATTTGCCATTGGTTTCGAAATTAAATACTCTATCTTTATAACTTGTTTCTTTTTCCTCGATTATAGAATTTTATGAAATAGTTCTAGAGCACTTTGCGGAAAATTTACAAGGTTCTGCAAAATTACGCGAAAATATGGAAAAGACCGAAAATGAACGAAGCAACAAATATCTTTGCAATTTACACCTTTAAAAAAATGTTATTAGGATCTTCGATAGAATTCTTAGAGTTCTAGCGGGAACTGCGATCAGCCCTGTTGCGCGATTTTTTTCTTTTTACTATACATATAGACCCCCTGTGTTAATTTTATCATATGTGATAAGTATAGTATTCCAGTAAAGTCCTCCAAGTCAAGCGTTAAGCGATACTAGTTTAAGCCGTATTTCATCAGTTATTTGTAGATCATCGCGCAATACACTTATACAATGCCTCGCAAAGGGAACACGAGTTTTGATTTACGGCAACTTGTAATTTATCATAATGCTAAAGGAAAATCGTACAGAGACATCGCATTGACATAAGCAAGAGCACAGTAGGAGATATCGTGAAACGATTCAAACGTGAGAATCGTATAGATTCTACACCCCGAAAAGGCCGACCGAAGAAATTAGACGTTCGCGATGAGAGAAAATTGACCAGAAAAATAAAGAAGGACTCTACCCTCAGCACACCAAAATTAGTATCAGAGCTCTTAAAGGAGATTGGAAAAAACGTGGATCCCCAAACGATCCGCAGAGCCTTAAAAATAGCGGTTACAATGGAAGAGTGGCTAGGAAGAAACGCTACGTAAGTGAGAAGAATCGAAAGAAGAGACTGAATTATACCAAAGAATTTATTGTGAAGGACGGAACATGGTGGAATGAAAATGATCTTTACCGACGAAAGTAAATTTAATATTTTCGAGTCAGATGGACGAAGGATGGTGTGGTGGGAAAAAAACCAAGAGTTTAAATTTAAAAATCTTTGGCCGAATGTAAAACACGGAGGTGGCAGCCTAATGGTCTAAGGCTGTATTTCGACTTTCGGACCGGGCGAATTAGTTTTCATCGAAAAGATTATAGATAAGAATTTACACATGATTTACAACAATTTACACAAAAGTGCCACAAAAATGGAGATTTTAAATACGTTCAAGTTCTACCAGGATAATGACCCCAAACATAAGGCACGTATTGTGCAGGAATATTTGTTATAAAATTGTCCAAAAGTTTTGCAACTACCACGTCAGTCACCTGACCTTAACCCCATTGAAAATGTGGGGAATGAACTGGAGCGTCGAATTCCAAAAACTCCAATATCTTCTAAAAATGTTGAAAGATCGTTTAAAAGAAGAATGGAACAATTTGAGCACTGAATATTTAAAACAAATTATTAATAATATGCAGCAGCGTTTGGAAGAAGTAATAAAGCAGGATGGCTACCCAACAAAATATTAAAACAGGTATTGTAACAAAAACCAGCCGAAAAATAAGTAGTTTCTGAAAGTGTCCGAATATTAAAGTAACGTGAAAATCAGACAATGTTTTCCTTTAAACCATATTATTGAACAACTATTGTAAGTTATGTAAATAAAATTTACGCTATTGTTCATGAAGGGTATACGTCATCATAATCTTTGATCATTTCTTTTTCTTAGAAATAAAGCTATAACGTGATATAGGAAAAATCTCATAGTGTCCGAATATTAAAGTTACTCACTGTATATTGTGCCGTTTGGTAAATTGTACCACGTCGTTTATTTCAAGTGACCTTAGAAAAATATCTTCTGTCCAGTAAAAATAAAACCTTATACACCCAAAATAATCACGTTCCAACAAAATTTACGTCCAACATCGACCACGTTAATAAGTATATATTAAATAAGTTATATGCTTCTTCATATAATGTTTTACTAAAATGAAGTAAGTTTTACAACTTAAATGATGTCAGCATATTATTTTACCTACATTTTTAAGTTATTTGACTTAAATGCAAACTGATTTATCACAAATTAGATTAACAATCGCTTGCGTGAAAGAAAATGTTTCAGCTTATTTCGACTTATTGGAAAAAGTAGTAAACGACAATATGTAAATTAGGTTCTCTCAAAATTTACAATGTCGACGAGTCGGGTTTTTCCACAGTGCAAAAAAATAATCAGAAAATATTGGCACAAAGCGCAAATACCAGGTTGGGAGTATATCGAGTAGAGCAGGGTGTATAAACACTATAATTGCTTGTTGTGTGAGTGCAACGGAATTGTATGTATCACGTTTACAATTTGGAAAGGAAACTACCGATCTAAAAGTAGGTGCTCCACCAAATTTGTGATACTGGTTATATTAACAGAGATTTGTTTGGTGTTTTGGTCTTCCAATTGTTAAAATATTTCATACGTGTGAAGAAGCCAACAGTTGACAGTAAAATGCTCCTACTGTCCTGAAAATTTGGACGCTCTAGCACTTGCACAACAAAACGAAATAATTATGTTACAACTCCCAGGTAACAGTAGATACCCGCCGCATACAACCACTTGATGTGGCATTTGTAAAAGCTTTAGAAACATTTTATACCCAGGGAATTGAAAAATGGCTGAAAACAATTCCAAATCTTTGTTTCACCCAGAATCAGGTTTCTAGCGTGCTTGCGGAAGCGTTTACGTATTGGTTGCCATAATAGAAAGTACTATTAGTGTGTTGCGTGGCCAGTGAACAGAAATGCTTTCACAGGCCATGATTTAGCCGATTCCGATGCGCAAAAAGAAACTACCCAGAAACAGGAATAATTGCCATCTGGAAATTAAAGAGACTTTAATGCTGATGAATTACCTGCTTCAAAAATAATTGGTAATGAGACTTTCCCATTGTCAAGAATGCCGACTTATCCTAATTGCGGAGTTTCTGCTGGCAAGTCCAATTTGTGTACACAGTGTGATGTGTGCGAAGGGATGCTGCATCTGGCTTGCGTGGGGATGTCGGAGAACAATTTGAAGATGACACGTGCTAAATCTAAATGTATTAAATTTGTTTGCAATACCTGTAGTGGTAACATGGCGCAATTTGGCGATCTGAAAACATTACTTGCTTCCATGCGTAACGAATTTGCAACAGAAATAGCAAAGCTGCGAGCTGATCTTGATTCTAAGTTGGTCGACCTAAAATTGCCGAGTGCTGCTCCGAATTTTGAGGATGTGATGCAAGAAGTGATGGATAGGCAGTCCAGAAGTAGGAATATTACTATTTCCGGTATTGCAGAGCAGTCAAAGGGTTCGTTTGGTGCTGGGGCCGATGAGGGCGACCGTTCTCAGGTTGAAAAGATCTTGAGGATAACGAACCCTGGTTTTAAATTGGATGGATACGGATTACATCGATTGGGTAGATTCAACCAATCTCGAGAGCGCCCACGCCTGAGGCTGATTTTGAATGACTATTCACAAGTACTGGACGTCATACGTAACGCTAAACATTTGAAAACCTATCCGTCTTATTCAAACATTGCATTGCTGAGGGTTGTTACCCAGAAAGAGGTTATAACCTTAATTCACTACTTGCTAGATTCAACGCTCTACCCTCACAGGTCAGGAGGATAGTCGTTCTAATAAAGTTTCTCTTTTCTGTGATACACGGTGGGGTTGACTGCGCAATGTTGTTAAACAGACTAAATTTTCATGTACCGAAGTTTGTGACATATTCGCCGATACGTTGACCTGTGTAATGAACCATGCATATCATCACTTCAGTCAACTTGCTTGGACACATCATCATTTCAGCATTGTGTGTGACATTGCCAAGTGTTTGCTTGCTGCGCTTGATTTGAGATGATATATAGAATAAATATTAGTTTAAGAAATATGTTTTACCGGTAATTGGGATTTTCCTGTGGTACTAAATATATTCTTATTATTATTATTATTTACCTACACCAGATAATCTTGAAAATCTGGTTCTAAATATGTCAGTTGACAAAATAAGTTGACTTCCAGTAATTTACCCCCAAAGTGTCAAAGTCAATGAATAAAAGTGCCCAATAAGCTACAGTTCTAAGCAGTGCCCATGCAAAAAAGACAACTGGTGGATAATAAGCGGAAACAAGGTTATAGAACCAAAAGTGTGATTAGCAAGCCACACCAATTGTGTCACAAAAATACGCAAAACGCCAAACCGACTCGTTTGTCTTCGTCATCGGAACTTTCAGTGGCAAATTTTGCCATAAACATTAACGAAGAAGAACGGGGAGTAATATGAGGACGAGTCCCGGTCGATTTTCGCAAAAAATTATAGCGCCGTAAAGGTGACCTAGAAAGTGATAAATTATCTTAATAAAAGTTTTGCGAGACGTGTCTACCAGAGTCACAATTTCAGAAAAACGGTCTTACCTTAAAGTGTTTACGTTACGTTCAAACGAAATCTTCTTATGTATTTAATCCCATAAGTATAATTTATAATACATTTATAATAACTTTTATCCTTTTTTTAGAAATATACGTTCCATTATTAATATAATTTTGAGTAATTTACCAATAATTTTACATTTTCTGAGATGTTAAAATGTATGACTTTCTAAATGACATTTGACTAGTAGCAACCAGTACCAACTTAAATAGATGTATATTCATGTAATTCTTCTTATTCTTCTTCGAAGCGGTCCATTATTGAAGTTAAACGTTGGTTAAACGAATCATTGCCGTACACGCAAGAATTGAAGGTTGCAGGAACTTGCGTATTCTTATGATTTTTTCTGTATTTATTAGTCGATAATTTAAGCAAATTTTTGTGTTAATTTATCTGCTATTTTACTGATTTAGATCATTAACTATCAGATGTGCGTATATATATATATATATTTTTGGTTCGTTTAGTTGCTTGTTTACGTTTGTAAATGAATAATTGCTATATATGGAAAAAATGATTCATACACGAACTAGGGTATTCTTACGATTTCTTCTGAACATATTTATGTCCTTTTGTCACGAGGTTGTTATGGATGCGTATATCATACAGAAAGAAAAGTTAAACTATCCCACACCAGCAGACCCAAACCCCACACCATCTGGCCCAAACTATCCCACACCACTAGACCCAAACCCATACCACACCACCAGACCCAAACACACCCCCCACAACCAGACCCAAACACACCCAAAACCATCCCACACAACCAGACCCAAATCCACACCACTACCACCAGACTCAAACTCACACATACCACCAGACCCAAATCCAATCACACCACCAGACCGAAACCCACCCCACAACATCCGGCCATAACTATCCCACACCACTAGACCCAAACCCATACTACACCAACAGACCCAAACACACGCCACACCACCAGACCCAAACACCCCCACACCATCCGGCCCAAATCATCCCACACCACCGGAGCCAAATCCACACCATTACCACCAGACTCAAACCCACACCATACCACCATACTCAAACCCACACCATACCACCAGACCCAATCCCAATCACACCACCAGACCGAAGCCCACGCCACACCATCCGGCCCTAACTATACCACACCAGCAGACCGAAACCCACTCCACACCATCCGGCACTAATTATACCACACCACGAAACCCAAACCCACACCACACCACCCGGCCCAAACTATCCCACACCAACAGACCCATCCCACACCATACCACCAGACCCAATCCTAATCACACCACCAGACCGAAACCCACGCCACACCATCCGCCCTAACTATACCACACCACCAGACCGAAACCCACTCCACACCATCCGGCACTAATTATACCACACCACGAAACCCAAACCCAAACCCAAACCCAAACCCAAACCCAAACCCACACCACACCACCCGGTCCAAACTATCCCACACCACCAGGCCCAAACCCACACCGCTACCACCAGACTCAAATCCACACCATACCACCAGACCCAAACCCAATCACACCACCAGACCGAAACCCACCCCACACCATTCGGCCCTAACTATACCACACCACCAGACCGAAACCTACCCACACCATCCGGCACTAATTATACCACACCACGAAACTCAAACCCACACCACACCACCAGACCCAAACCCATACCATACCACCAGACTCAAACCCACACCATACCACCAGACCCAATCCTAATCACACCACCAGACCGAAACCCAAGCCACACCATCCGCCCTAACTATACCACACCACCAGACCGAAACCCACTCTACACTATTCGGCACTAATTATACCACACCACCCGGCCCAAACTATCCCACACCACCAGACTCAAATCCACACCATACCACCAGACCCAAACCCAATCACACCACCAGACCGAAACCCACCCCACACCATTCGGCCCTAACTATACGACACCACCAGACCGAAACCCACCCACACCATCCGGCCCTAACTATACCACACCACCAAACCCAAACCCAAACCCAAACCCACACTACACCACCCGGCCCAAACTATCTCACACCACCAGACCCAAACCCACACCACACTACACCACACCAGCTGTTGCCCCTCTACAAAATATCCAGGATGATACTTTCTTTTCCAAATTTGGATTCGTCTATCTCTACGATTTTACTTGCCCCCTTAACTTTTCTTTATGTATGATATACGCATCCAAAACAACCTCGCGACAAAAGGAATTAATAAATATGTACAGGAAAAATCATAAGAATACGCAAGTTCGTGCATCATTCAATTTTTGTGTGTACGGCAACGATTCGTTTAACCAACGTTTAACTTCAATAATAGACCGCTTCGAAGAAGAATAGGAAGAATTACATGAATATACATCTATTTAAGTTGGTACTGGTTGCTACTAGTCAAATGTCATTTAGAAAGTCATACATTTTAACATCTCAGAAAATGTAAAATTATTGGTAAATAACTGAAAATTATATTAATAATGGAAGGCATATTTGTAGAAAAAGGATAAAAGTTATTATAAATGTATTATAAATTATACTTATGGGATTAAATACATAAGAAGATTTCGTTTGAACGTAACGTAAACACTTCAAGGTAAGACCGTTTTCCTGAAATTGTGACTCTGGTAGACACGTCTCGCAAAACTTTTATTAAGATAATTTATCACTTTTTAGGTCACCTTTACGGCGCTATAATTTTTTTGCGAAAATCGACCGGGACTCGTCCTCATATTTAGCCAAGAACGGTACTGTCCTTATCTCAGACCAGTTTGCTATATCGTACACATAATTTAGAATATTTTTATTTAATGAACTACAAACATAAAATCATTGATATATTTATGTTAATAAATGAAAGTATATTTTTTGGATGTTTAAAAAGAAGAAAAGCAGTACAAAATACGCAACCTTACTCTCTGCAAGTAATCTGTAGTGTATCTTCAAATACAAAGGCAAATTAAATCTGCTTGGAGCTATCGAATTAAGATGGAGAGGCTAGGGAAAACACATAGTCATTAAGTCATTATACAACAGATACACTAATAGAACAACATGCGCTGATATGACGAAAACCATTTAGTTGGCGAATCATGTGTTAAATGTTAAAATCCAAGAAACTAGTGATGGAAGAATATTTTTTGTTTTGTTAATATTACATATTCCCTTGGATTAATTGTATTATTCCGTTACAAAAAATGACAATAATTTCTGATTAATTCAAACAAAAAATATTGTTAACCTAAAGGAGAGTTGACATTTAAAAACTCTTATATTTGTTCGATTGTGCATTACAATTTCAGTCATCATATGAAATCGATGAAGTGTTATAATGGTATACACATTGCCCGAGGGTTGAAGTAATTTTTATCTAAGGGGCTAAGAACCACTGCACATTAAGAACAGGTACTGTGTTTAATGCTAGACATGCCGAAAAATATGTCAGTCATACATGCGTAAACTTAATCTCGAAATTTGAAGAGACGTGCTAAGTGAAAAATAAGGGACATAAAGAAGCATGAATACCGGAATAAGGCACCCACCCAAAAAGTTTTGGTGCCGTTGGCAACGATTCCAAAATTAAGTATCTATTGCAGCGAGTAGGTGTTTATCCCAATTCTGTACGGAAATTACTTAAACTTCAACAATTTTCCTGTAGGTACAAGATGCAAATCGTTCAAGGATTGGCCGAGGATGATGGTGACAGACGAATACAATTTTGTGAAGGAATAATTACGTAACTTCCAATTATCTCGGAATAGGTGTAAAACATTTGTTTTAGTGACGAATACACGGCTTGTCGTAGTGAAATGGTCAACATAATTGTCGCTGTTGGTGAGATGACAATCCACATCTTTTTCGGAAAGGACAGCAACTCCAAAAACGTAATGTGCGAAAAGGTCTTGGAGATGTAATTATCGGTTGTTTCTTTACTGTACAAAATTTAAATGGAGAAGTCTACAGTAAAACTTCGTTATAATGCTTCCATTTATAACGATTTCCCGGCTATAACGCTTTTTTCCTTGGTCCTGTCCACAGCGACTAATATTCTGTAGTATTTTTATTCGTTACAACGCTCCCATTTCCCGCTTATAACACCCCATTGAAGGATATTTTTTAACTTTATTTTGCAAACACTAGAAAGGGATATGATTAAATTAAAATAAATGTTTAAAAAATAGACGGAAATGGTCTACATATTTCTGGGAAGTGAACATCATTACGATTTCTATAAAATACTAGTATCAAAAATCCCACCAAGATGTTCCACGTATCTTGGCGAGACAATTTTCCGAGAATCTGACTTATTCATTTGGCGGGTGCGTAATCAAGATTTCCTTTCAGTCTTTTACTTTTCACACTGCTGGAAACATCGTGAAAATCGTTTTCGTTAAAAGAAACAAGAGATCTCATAAAAGACTTTGATAAATCCAATTTAAATCAAAAAGATTTTGCGGCGTGAAAAAACATCAATGGTTCAATTTTACGTACAATTTTAAAGAAGCGGAGTGAATTTGTTTTGGTGCATGAGGGAACCAGTCGTAAAAATACGATCCGCGAAATATGAGAAGCTAGAAACGATTCTGAAAAGTCGGTTCGTCCAGGCCAGGAGCTCCAACTTCCCGTTAAGTGGCCCAATTTTACACGAAAAATCCCCCCAAGAGGCCGACGGTCTTGGAATAACAGACTTCAACTTGATGGCTCGATAGATTTAAAAACAGACATTCTATCTTGTACAAACGAATTTGTGGTGAGTCAGATTTAGTAGATCTTGATGTAACATTCGACTGGAAAAGTCAAATGTCGACTCTCACCTCTGGCTACAATTCCTCAGAGATTTATAATGCGGATGAATTCGGGTTGTTTTTTAAAGTGATGCCTGATAAATCTTTAGTTTAAAACAATAAAAATGCCACGGAGAAAAATTAAGCAAAGAACGGCTAACGGTCCTCGTATGCACGAATTGCACAGGCACAGACAAGAAAAACCGCTCGTAATCGGAAAATACGCTAAGCCACGTTGCTTTAAGAATGTGAAAACCGTTCCCTGCATTTATTCTTCTCAATCTCGTGCATGGATGACTGGAGATAGATTTGTGCAATGGCTTAATGAGTGGGACATCGAATTGAAAGACCGAAAAATACTTTTGGCTTGTCGACAATTGCACTGCGCATCCGAAACAGGTAAATCTCAAAAACATTGATTTTGCTACCACCTAACACCACAGGTGAGCTTCAACCACTTGATCAAGGCATCATAAAAGTTCTGAAGCAAGGTTACAGGAAAAGGATGGTCCAACGATATCTATCGATTATGGAAAGCTTAAATTCAACTTCTCCAATAATTTCTGTTTTTGATGCTATCCACATTTTATACGTTGCATGGATGGACATTACGAAAGAGACCATTTCTAATTGTTTCAAAAAAGCAGGTGTTGGTAACTTTACAAGGAAAGATGAAACTGAAGAGGTTGAAATTGATGAAGGCTGGCGAGACCTTTTACAAATGGCAGAAAGATTGATTGAATTGGAAACTTTTTATGACTTCGACAATGGGCTAGTGACCAATGAAGTTTTAGGCCTTCAGACACTAATCGCCGATTACAATGCACCATCAGTAGTGGGAAATGAAGAGGATGAAGATTCATCAGAAATGATTACACCAAAAATAAACGACGTTTTGGAGGCCTTGAAAACAATCACAGCATTTTTTTCTTGTACAGAGGTAAAAGAGGAAACCTTCAAAAATATCAACAAAACAGAAAATGGAGTTTAAAAAACCATCGTCACTATAAACAAATACAAATTAATATTTTTTTAATAAAATTTGTAGGAATGTATACGTAGTTTGTTTTATATTTTAACGTTCAAGTTGTATATAAAATAGGTTTTGTTAACTTTTACTTTATTTAAAAATGTGCAATATATGTATATAGTAGTACATATATGTATAGTAGTAGTATTTATTGAAATTCGACCTTCAAGTCTTGAATTGGAAGTGTACGTATATATAAAGACGTTTTAAAATAAATTTTGTTCATTTTTAGCCGTTTTTAAGATTGCCCGGTAATAGCGCTCTCCCGGTTATAGCACTCTTTTTCTAGGGCCGTAGAAGAGCGTTATAACGAAGTTTTACTGTATTCACAATCAGAGTAATTGCACGGGCGAACCACTTACCGCGCAGGATGTAGTAAACCAACAAGATGTGGATGGAAGCATGGATTTGACTAGACTTAATTAATTTTCAATAGGACCTCACTACGTAGTACCCACCCGTTCGACAATTTCTCACCAATAGACTGGCAGAGGAGGTCCCGTAGAATGGCCAATGCAATCGCCATTTTTGACGGTTCTTGATTTTTTTCTGCTGCGAAGGGTCATACAATCGCAACAAAATTAACCGTAACATTAGACAATGTTATTCAATTCTGGGGGCTATATTTACAATGGGATATATTATTTAGAAACGACACTATATCAAGTGGGTTAACTCCTCACAACACAATTGTTTCATAATAAATTCGGTGACACGTGTTTTGCTAGGACGAGGCAAACATTATCAAAACCGAAATTATTATTAAATAATTATATGGTGAGGAGTTTACCGATGTGATATAGTGTCAGTACATACACCACTGTCCTTGCAGTCACTATCATTATTTAGAAAAGAACAATTGGAAGTTGGGGTAGGTAGCAAGCGTGGGCTGAGGTTGGCGCGATATTTGCAAAGTTAGTTTAGTTCCCCCTTCACACTACTGCAATGGTTTTGACATTTTATATTGTCTTAAAAATACAGCCCACTCAAAGTTTTCAAATGGACACTCGGTGTATCTACATGTTGAGTCACACACAAGCGAAGCACTGACGTCTTTGGCCGAACATAACAGACTTAATTTGGAGTGAAAATCACGACCGCACGGCGTAAAGAAAATGAACTAGGAAACCCTTAGAGGGGATTCTAACATAGAGCTTGTAGGTCCTGAGCCTGATTGCAGAATTCCCTCTGAAATCGTTATTTAAAACATAATCTACCAGGGTTCACAATAGAGTATCAACTAAGAAACTTCGAAACTTAAGCAGTCTCGTGTCATTAAAAATTCTTGGCAAGGAAGTAAGTGCATTCAGTAGTAAATCTACTAAAAGAACTAGCGCCTAAATATACACACAGTAATGCTTTCCCCATTGTGTTGCACCTTCAAGTCCTCATCAGCAAATAAAATGTTTGGTTTTTTTCGTATTCAAATCCAAGTTAGGGGTCGTGCACGTATTACGTCACGCAATTTTTGGTCATTTTGGATTCCTCCCTCTCCCATGTCACATTTAGTCACAAATGCCTTCCAAGGACCCCCTCCTCCCCCAGGACGTTACATCACACCATTAAGAATTGATTATTTTTTTATTTTTTTAAAATTTATCAATATTTATTGAAGTCAGAGGAATCATAATATATTTATTTATTCATATATTCAGCTATACTTATTTATTGTGAAAATTCGTACAATGATGTAATATATGTATCATATACATATGTATATATCATTCGAAGAAAAAATATATCTTTTAGTTATCTATTCGCGGTATAGTTATGAATGGACAGTTCCGTATTTGCAGAAAATTATTGTAGGGTTCAGGTAAAGGTTCAGATTTTCGCCACACTGGATTACGCCATTCACCCATGCCGGTGATCAAAGGCATCCCTCCCTTAGCGTTTAGTTTAGTGCTATCGTTTAGTTAAGTTTAGTTTTTTATTTGTTATAATAATAATATAGGTTACATGACACGTCAAAAAAATAAATATAACATATAAATATGAATACAAATGATTACACAGACATGTAACAAAGGAAAACTGTCAGAAACAAGAACTATATATTAAAAAAGCGTTATGTCAAAAAGTACATTCCAGATACTCTTCGATCGAATAAAAAGTCTGTGAAAGTATGAGTTCCTTAACTCTTCTTGCAAACCCTATTGCAGCCAATGTTTTTAATTCGTTTGGGAGACGGTTATAAAGTTTTGGACCACGATAATCAACTCCCTGCTTAGTCTTTTTCAGGCGATGATAGGGAATCGCCAATGCACATCTGAATCTCGTAGAATACTCATGTTGTTCTGAGTTCACGCAATCTAAGATATACATACATTCTCGTGATGGAAAGTATGCGCTCCTGTTTTAAGAAGTTCCTGCAATTGTTTCCGTACTGTAAATTGCACAACACTCGGATAGCATTCTATTGCAACAGTAGGACACGGTGAGTTTCTGTTGAACTTCCCCTTATAACTATATCGTAGGTCGCTGGACTTTGGAAATTCGAAAAATAAGCCAGTTTCGCAGCTTGGCAGGAAACAACATTCCTCATCTGCCTAATTGTGTATACGGCCACACTCAATCTTCCGCACACTGCACTTATATGATCAGTCCAATCTGGTCGAGCATTCACGTGTAATCCTAGAAAACTCGCATTTTCTCCAGTCTGGTGAGGACGCATCTGGAAGCTGAGCATTTTTGTCTTATCGGTATTTAACATAAGTTTGTTGTTGATGAACCATTATTTTAATCTCTCTATTTCAGTCTCTTTTATGTTATTTAGGCTCTTGATATCTCCGTTGATTAGTAGAGATGTATCATCTGCGTACAAATAAGTATCGCAGTTCAAGGCAGGTGGTAGATCATTTATATAGATGATAAACAAAATGAGTCCCGGTATCGAGCCTTGCCGCACACCACAGCTTATTCTTTTCAATTCAGAGGTGTTATTCTGCCACCATACCGATTGCTTTCGATCTTGGAGATAAGAATGTAGTAGTTTGTAGGCCGCTCCATTATCCCTTGCCGCCAGAATACCTTCAAGAAGTCCATCACAGCTGGCATTGTTGATCGATTTGACCTATAACCATGCTGTTGTTTTCCAAATAGATTGTGCTTTTCGAAAAAAGGTAATATTCTATTCTTGTTTACTGTTTCGAAGATCTTTGACAATATGGGCAGAATAGATATAGCTCTGTAATTATCTATTGAAGTCTTTGAACCTTTCTTGTGGATTGGAATAACTTCGGCAATTTTTAATTTTTTAGGAAATACTCCTTCCTGCAAGCATACATTAATGATATTTGTTAAAGGTTCAATTATTTCTCTAGGCATATTCTTTATCGTACTTGTGGTAGTATTGAAAATGGCACTAGTTTTTTATTTTTCAAAATGTTTATTATAGCTCCGAGTTCTGGGGATGTGGCAGGCCCCAAAAAGCAAGAATTGTCACAATTCTTCCGAGTTCTGGAAATTCAAGGAAGGAACGATCGTCGGCTCCCTGTTCATCCATCCAAAAGTGTCTTCCGCACCAGCAGTATCATTATCAAAAATACATAAGAGTTCTTTAGCTCTTCGTGCTGCAACTCTTTCAGGGCGGACTCTCTTTCCTGTTTCAAAAATTGCTCTAATCGAGGGCGGTAAATACCACAAATTTCACAAACCCTGCTAAAAAATTGAAAAGAGTTGTGGACATTCAGAGGAAAATAAGAATGGAGGCAAGAAAATTAAGAGAGGAAGGAAAGAAAGTGAAAATAGGACACATGATGCTAATAATAGATGAAAAGAAAATGACATGGAATGTAAGAACTAACAGCTTGGAAGAAAGGTGTACAAAAACTAATACATGGAATTAAAGGACAACACGAAATGGTAACGACAGGGCAGAGAATAGGACTTCGAGGGACAGCAGTTAACATGATGAAAATGGAAGAACATAGAATGAATAAAAATGGAAGAAAACGAATGAAAGACAGAATAAAGAAAAAGAAAAAAGAAAGAATGGCATATATTAGAATTGATACAAGCTCTTTTAAATTATCATTACTGAATGTATATGCGCCCACTGAAAACGAGGAAGCAGGAGATAAAGACAAATGCTATGAAATAATGGAGGAAGAACTGGAAAAAATACCGAAAGAAGACGTAGTAATACTGTTGGGTGACTTGAACGCACAAATAGGGATAGAAAACTTTAACGAGCATGTAGCAGGAAGGCATACGACACACGAGAAAACAAACAAATTTTAAAAATTTACTGACAGAGGAATGCAAAAATTATGAAACGTCAAGGGAAGGAGATATGAAGGAAATAATGATACAGGAACCAACAACAGAAGAAGTCGAAAGTATTATAAGAAATTTGGGTAATAGTAAAGCACCAGGAAAAGACGGAATATGTAACGAAATGATAAAATATGGAGGAGAGCTTTTGATGAAATATATACACCTATTGGTTTTGAAGATATGGAGGGAGGAATGTATGCCATTGGAACGGAAATGTGGACAGATGGTCACCATCACAAAAAAAGGGGACCAACGTGAGTGTGCAATATCAGTGTGGATTTCTGAAAGGCAGATCAACAACAGACGCTATACATAATTTAAAACAGATCATGGAAAGAACGCATGAATATATGATAGATGTAGAATTGCTGTTTGTGGACTTCAAGCAGGCTTTTGATTCCATTAAAAGAGAAAGCCAGTATTAGCGATGAAAGGACTCAAAGTACCGGCAAAACTACGAAGGCTCACAAAGATGACAAAGAATGAAACTAAGATCACAATTAAAACGGAAAGAGGAAAGACGGTTGATTTGGGGTTAATAAAGGGGTTAGACAAGGCGATGCACTAGCCACAATGCTGTTCAACCTGGCTCTGGAGTACGTAACAAGAAAAATAAATAAAGGAACAGTCAGAACAAACGGAGGACAAATAATAGCGTATGCGGATGATATTATGATCATAGCAAAAAGACGAGAAACGTTGATTAAGATGGTGGAGGAAATTGTGAGGGAAGGAAAGAAGTTGGGTTTGGAAATAAATGAAAAAAATAAAAAATAGTGCGTCCTGGTAAACAAATGAGCAAAAAGAAATATACAACAGTAGCAGAATATATGTTCGAAGAAGTCGAAAAATTTAAGTACCTGGGCAATATGATATCTAGTGATGAAAGTAGAGTACAGGAAATTAGAGAAAAGATTATAGCAATGAACAGAGCGTATCACACAAATAAAAAACTCTTAAAAGGTAATAGTTTATCCAAAAGGTCAAGATGAATATATATAAAACAATAATAAGAGCAGTTATACTGTATTCGGCCGAAACACTCACAATGACGAAAAAAGATGAAGAAGACCTAAGAATACGGGAGAGGAAAATTTTGAGAACAATAATGGGACCAGTTAAGGTTGGAGAAAATGAGTATAGACAAAGAATGAACCATGAGCTTGAAAAAGAAATTGAAGAAAACATTGTATAGAAAATAAAACAACAAAGGGTAAAATGGCTGGGACATGTATGGAGGGCGGAAAACACGATAATAAAAATATTATTAGAATGGGTACCGGGAGGGGTCAGAAGGAGAGGTAGACCGAGGACAAGGTGCTTGAGGGAAGTGGTAAAGAACCTGAGCAAAATCGGAATCAGGAAATGGAAAGATAAGACAAAGGACAGGAGGGGCTGGAGAGACATAAGCCGGAGGGTGTGATCATGAGAGGACTGGATGATGGGGACTGATCCGCCCCTAACGCTGGATTTAGAGAGCTTCTAGAAAGCGGCGTTGCCCCTTCATGGGGCGTCTAGCCACAATATATATATGAACACAAAATTGCAGATGATTTCTGTTTACTGAAAATTGTAATTTTGACGTCATGGTAAAATAATTCAGATTTCAGATAATTCAATTTTTTCGAGAAAACCGCGTTCAAAGTTTTAATAACAGATTGTTATAGAAAAATCATACTTACACTAATCGTCTATCCCTGGTGCGTGTGATAGATGTTCACCTTCTTCATAGGCCTCATTATTAGTCATTTTTTCTGACCTGCGACTCATTCTGGCAATTTTGGAAGCATAAGCTACGTCATTATGCGCCTTCGAATTCCGAGAGCTGTTGTATAGATTGGTGTAAGCCGTTGTTTCCATGGTTTTCAACGCAGGTAGATAACCTCGTTGAAAGTGCATGCGGCTGTCCATCGAGCAATTTGACCTACAAAAAAGTGTTTGGGTCCTAAATTCCGCACGCCATGGTGGAAAGCCTCGTTGTTGTTCTGCGTGTTTGTGTCCAAGCATTTTTTAAAAAGATCATCCCATGAAAGTTCTTCGTCAATAGGCTTCAAAATATTCGCAGTATTCTCATCAAAAGCAAGCGGATGAACAAAAGTATGTAAGTAGAGTGGTCTGGCCATTGACAGCTACCGTGCGGTATGTCGAATTTCGGTCTAAAATTTTTACAGTATATTCTTAATATGGAGTTGAGTTTCGAACCGCAAAGAGAACGCACGTGACCAAGCGCCCGGTAAAAAGTATAATTCCCGGTAAAACGAGCCATGTTACGGTAGTGCCTCGATTTTTTCTGGTTTGAACTTAGTGTATGTAGTGAAGTAAGCGTAAAGTAATGAAAGTTAGAACCGTACGTTTTAAATAATTGCACAAGCAATAATTGAAGCGTGCGGTCGACCTAGAGTGCCATGAGTATAAAAAAATTGGTGTCGTGTGTACAGACCATCGGGGAAGGCGATAAAGCAAAAACGATCAGTCCTATCGTGCGCGCAGGGAATATACTAGGTGCAGTCGACAAGTTCCATACCAGCGGAGACGACATGAATAATGATTACACCTCAGATGAGTCCAAGAGGAAAAGAGGAAAGAAGGAGGAGGAGCTGGAGGCAATATTTGGGAAGAATAAAAAAGTGGCTAGGACACATCAAAAGAAGAAAGAAGACGAGAGAGCGGAAAAGATGGATATTGTGACACATATGATTAGGGAACTAATGGACGATCTAAGGGAAATGAAACAGGATCAGAAATCATACCAACAAGAATTGAACAAATTAAGAAAAGAAAATGAAACACTGAAAGAGGAGAATAGGAAAATTAAGGAGAAAAATGAGAGATATAGAGTGGAGAATAGGTAAACTGGAGAAGGACTGCATAAAGAACAAAATTGTGATATTGGGAGTAGAAATCGCATCGGAAAATAAGTTAGATCTGAAAATAGGAATGGAAAGCTCTATCAAGCACAATACGAATACAAAAGCCAAGATCGAAGATATCACAAAAATAGGGGAAAATTGAATTAGAAAAAATACAAGATAAAGAAGCTGTTATGAAAAACAAAAGCAAACTGAAAAATCCACAAGGAAGAGCCTATATAAATAACGAATTAACAAAGGAGGAACGCGAAACTCAAAAGAAGTGGAGAACGAGAAGAGAGACGGAAAAAGTGTGAACATAGAATACCGAGAAATTGTAATTGATGGGAAGGAATATAGGAACGACTCTGAGAGAGAAAAGGTGAACGAACATAAAAGAAATACTACAGCCACTTAGCCAAACAACTGTAAAACGTAGAAAAGAAAGGAAAGTCAACGACGACCATGACAATGAAAAACGATAGGAGGGTTGTAACTCGCAAAGAAGGAACTGCAGTTACAACACGGATAACACAAAACACGACTAATATAAGCAGAGAGACTACAACAAGAAATAGAACAAAGAATATGAATAACAGAAGACAAATAAATAGCTTGGAAACGAAAACAAAAGGAAACTGAAGAAAAGGAATACGTATGGAAAATTGGAGCATGGAACGTGCGACATGTACAAAGAACTAGAACTGGAGCGGGAATTCGAAAAAGCTGAATTAGATATATTAGTAATTACGGAGACGAAGAAGAAAGGTAGGGAAATGCAAAGAACACAAGATAAACACATGCTAATTTACAGTGGAGTAAAACACGACAAAAGAGCAGCAGCCGGAACAGCATGTATTATACACAAAAACACGAACAAGAAGTAGAAGAATGGGAAGCAGTATGTGAAAGAATACTACAAGTAACATTAAAAAGCAAAAAGGAAGGAAAGATAACAACAATAATTGGAGTGTATTGCCCACACGAAGTTGAGACCAAAGAGACAAAAGATGCTTTTTGGCAGCAATTAACAGAAGTAACAGAGAAAGTGAAAGAAGAATTATATATATTATATTTATTTATTATATTGGGAGACTTCAATGCGAGGGTTGGTAAAAAGGAAAGCACATACTGTGAGGTCGTGGGGCGACGTGAGGAAACCCACAAAAATAACGGCCAAAGAATGATTGATTACTGTGAAGAGCAGGACCTAATTATAGCCAACATATTTTTTAAATATAAAGAAATACATAAATACACAAGACAACAAATAAGCAGAGGAGAAAAGTCAGTAATAGATTACATTTTAACAGAAAGAGTTAACAGAGCCAAAATAAAAGATACGAGAGTTAAAAAAGGGTACGAGATAGGGAGTGACCGTTACTAGTTAATAGCGAAAATATATATATTGATACCCGGGGGTTCTCGGGGACGAGAAATCGATCTAGCATGGCCCCGGTCCCGGGAAAATCCATTTTGACCCGGTTTACACACATTTCTGGTATTGCGGTATATGAAATTGGTTATCGAAAATGACTTTAGCAATTTTTATGGAGTTTAGTATCTATGGATTTTCGAGAACACAAAATTGATCTAGCATGGTCCCGGTCCCAGGAGGACTTTTTTGTCCCGCTTTTAGATTTTGATGAAATTTAGTACCTGGAGGTTTTTGGGGACGAGAAATCGATCTAGTATGGTCCCGGTCCCGGGAAAATGCTTTTGACCCGGTTTACACAAATTTCTGGTATTGCGGTATATGAAATTGGTTATCGAAAATGGCTTTAGCAATTTTTATGCAATTTAGTATCTAAGGATTTTCGAGAACACAAAATTGATCTAGCATGGTCCCGGTCCCAGAAAAATTTTCTTGTCCCGCTTTTACCTATTTCTGCGGTACATAAAATGTGTTATCGAAAATTATTCTCAAGATTTTGTTACAATTTAGTATCTGTGAGTTTTTGGGGACGAGAAACCGATTTAGCATGGTTCCGGTGTCGATTCAATCCATTTAGTCCAGGTTTTCACCAATTTCGGCCTAAACGTTGGGTAGCAACTTTTCTTAACATCATGCAGCCAAGCGAAATTATAAGTAATTAAAACTTTACTACTAAACCATAGATGGCGCTGAAAGTAGTATGTTAATAAAAGAAGAACTTGAAATATACAATATTAATGAAATATCAACTAAAATAAAGAGCGTTATTATTTAGTTCAAAATTATTCAAAAAATTTTGGGAACTCCGAACAAGGCACGGTCCACCAGGTACTATATGTATATATGAGAAAAGGTTGAGTGAAAACTCTGTCGGGGTGATCGGGCTGTAAGTTAATAATAACGCCGATAAGAATGAATTGAATCTAGAAATACGCTTCGGCCATATTTTGACGGTAAAGGCCCAGAAAACCATTGAAGGTGCTATGCAGTCTTTGCATTCTACAACACATACAATTTTACGAGCTATGTATATGGACACTTACGTTTGCCATTATTCTCGGTATTGAAGGAATCCACGATATGTTTGGAGTTGCGGAATCATTGTTTAGATCTGTAGAATTGTATATTTCTTCTTCGATATCTGACAAACTTCACCTCACTCACCACTTCAAAAGCTAGCTAACACATGTTATCTTTCCAAATATCTAACGAAACGGTGTTTTCTTGATTGATTCTTGATGTGGGCATTGTGTTGTAGAACTTTAGAATTTTGTGTCAAAAGGTAAAACTGGAAACATGTTCAAAAAACAACAGCCATGGTACAATCTCTAGATGTGTTTAGTTTCAGATGCTAGACAAATTTTATTTGAGCTTTTTCTGATACAGTGATACTTATGAACTACAACATAGATTTGCATCAGAGAAATAGTGTTATTAAGGCTGGAGTTTACCTAGGATAAATTTCTAATTTTTGTATATTAAGTTGCCTACTAACAAAATGTGACATTACGCTCATTTTCAATATCGATACAGTGTGAGAAAACGAGACGTTCTTGCTAGAAAAGGATAAACATAGTGGACGGGATGGCTATCCGTATTTGACCCATTCAAAAATATTCAAGGTAATCTTAGCTGGCGTGATAATCTGAAATAGCGCCTCATCAGATAAAATTACATTGAAAGGGCATACAAGGCAAATAGAAATATTAACTATTTACAAGATATAAAAAATAGGCCATTTCTAACTACTGTAGACATAAGATATAAGTATAAGTATAAGTAAATACTATGAAATACACTTGGGAGCAAAAACATCGACTCAGAGAGCACATTCGCAGTAAAATGTCTCTGACACAAAAACTAAAACTTAAATTCCATTTTTACTTTTAAAACCTTTAAGTACAAGATCTTAGCTTTGAAATTAGTGCACATTCTTTTAACTTACCCTTCTTATTCATAAAAAAAAGTAAGGTTCAGTTCGAGGGTGCTAAAACTCAAAAACTACGAGGAAAATTTAAAAGAATAGGGATGGTTTATCAATAACATTTTTAATTTAATTAATTAACTATTTACAAGATATAAAAAAATATGCCATTTCTACCTACTGTAGACAAAAGATATAAGTAGAAGTACATATAAGTAAATACTATGAAATATATAATATGAAATATCGACCACTGGATGTCAAGGATAAAATAATGTTTTTATTTCAGTTATGAATTGTTGTTGAACTAAATTCATAATCCTTTTTAAATAAGGATCTTTTCATGTGTCTCAAAATAACTTCCGCCCTGAAGGATTTCTCTGAAAATATGACGATTTAAAAAATAACTCTAGGCAGAAAATATAATTTTGCGTTACAAACAAATTTAGTCAAATTTCTATAATAATTAATATCTAATAAAGAATAATTATGTCGGTCTGTAATAGTTTCCTTAATTCCTTTAATTGGAGAAAGTACCAAATTATCTACTTCAATTAAACCTGTTAGGTCATTAGCAATGTGACTTTTGAAATGTGGATAGTCTGCAATATCTCATTCTGAAAGTCCAAGGTCAAAAATCGGTATTGCATCATAGTCATTATTGGCGCAGTTAGCATTTATACTTGGTGGCACAATGTTATTGAATAGTAATTTTCTAAGGGCCTAACAGTAAACCATTCGGATTATTATTCCATCCTCCGCAAGCTCTAACACACAAAAAATAATTTCAAGTGGTCTTGCGAGCACTTATATATTAAAAAATACCTGGATTTTCGATCCGCGTTAAAAATTCAAGTGCCTAATTTTAAAATGTATAGATTCATCAAGAAATCTATAGCAAATGTATTTCTATTATGTTGCAAAAAACTGTTTTGATATATGGCTACCTAATAACCTATATTGTTCAAATATAATGGATGGTTGTACCGTTTCTGATAGGAAGATTTCACTATTAAACAATAAATGCTGTTAAAAAAACCAACGCGTGGTTTGACAGACTCATAAGAGCCAACGAGCAAGAGAAAAGTACAAACCCCCTCTGTGTATATAACTATACTCTTCCAATAGAAGGGCACGGTTTTCGTTGATAAGCGCATTATCGTGCGCCTTCCACTATCTTCTTTAATTCAATGGTTTTGCTAAATTACTCGTGCCCTGGCCTTATATATTTTCAACATGGTCTGTTTTGATTAAAAAATCTCGTTTTACACTCAATGAATACATCACGTCTTTCGTGTTGGACAAACAGCCGGAAAGTTATAGAAGTAAATTTTTCCTTTTCAAGATGCATTTAGTATAGTACTACAGCAAGTAAAAAAGGAATTTTGTTCTATTAAATTATTAAATAAAGCTTGATCGCCAGCAACATACAGATTAGCACCTATGAACTTATTCGAAAGTTATGAACCTATAGATAAAATCGTTAATCCATATTTTAAAGCAATATGTACGTAATTGATAAACATTTTTGGAAATTGTAAATATTATTGGAAAAATAGTTGTATTTCTTTATATATATCATGAACTATGGATATCATATGGATAAATGGGGACAATAATCCTGAGTAGGATTACCATATTAACTTTATCGAAAAATGTAATTAGTGGGATGCGTATCCGCAATTGGTGTTTGCTGTAGCCCTTCTTCAAATTACCAATTACTGTAGGAATTACGTAATATCTATATTTAAAAATTCTATATTTTACTTATAGTCATCAGGTATATTTGTGTTAGTATTACTGTAGGAAAACTGAAGTATAAAATAGCAAGTTGTTTATCTATAACTTCATTAGCAAATTTTCGTTCAGTCTTGATTGTTCGTAATTTTTGTTATTACATTTAAATTTTTAAAAATGAAAATCGCAAACGTGGTGTGTATTTGTCCAGACCAAAAAGTTACAAGAAGGAGTTGAAACGGGCGCGTTTAGCAGACCGTAAAACAGTAGTTGAAAGAAATGCCAATGTTGACGATATGGAGATTGCGACCTATTCGGAAAAAGAAGCAACATTCCTTGAGAAATTGAAAAGTGAAAATCCAGAAGAACTACAAAAATTAACTGTAGGCCAAAGAGACAACACTTTATGGAAAACGATGAGGATCAAACGATTAACTGCATCCAATTTTGGTAAAGTTGCCAAACTAAGAGAAACCACTTCAACAGCGAACACAGTAAAGGCTCTACTTTATGAAGACTCTTTTGGATCTGCGGCAACTCAGTACGGCATACAAACTGAAAGCAGAGCATTGGCTGAATTTGAAAAAATTTCTGGCTTAGAAATAAAAAGCTGTGGTCTCTTTATAGACCATAAATATTCGTTTTAGCTGCATCCCCTGATGGCTTAGTAGGTGACGACGTCATTATTGAAATAAGAAATAAGCCCTTATAATTCAAGGATGTTGACACCGAAAGAAGCAACATAAAATAAACTTAAAAATAAATAAATATTTGATTAGTGATAACAGCGGTGGCCTGCCATTAAACAAATAATCACAGCTACATGCACCAAGTACAAGGTCAATTGAACATAACCAATAAAAATGTTACTTTGTTGTATGGACGGCAAAAGGATTGTTTTATCAAATTATATACAAAGATGAACATTTTTAGAAGAAGCAACTTCCCAAACTTATCACTTTTTTATAAAAGGGCACTCTTGCCGGAATTAATCGATCCCCGTAAAGTTAGAGACCAGGAATTACGTAATATCTATATTTAAAAAGTGTATATTTTACCAATAGTCAGCAGGTATATTTGTGTTAGTATCTTATGTTTAGTCTGTGGGATAAGAGTGCTATAAGCAGACTATCCATAAAGCTTCCACCGTAGGAGATGCTATAAATCTGTAAACACTTTAGTCAGAATAAAATAAGTTGAAACGAGCTATACTTCTTTTAATTTTGCATGTGTTCCACTCATAGTTTATCTGTACTGTGTTACCTCTGCACCTATTGTACTATTTGTTTATTACTTATTAGCTGCTCACTATTATACTATCTAGTCAATATAGACATTTAAGAATATGTCAATAAAATCATCTGTCGATAAATCTGTGAAATCTGAAATCAACTCCCATTTATTATCTATTATTGTAATTGCTAATTCAGTCGGGATATTTGTAAATAAAGAAACTACATCTCCACTAAATTTTGTACATACATAAATAAAAATCTACTAATTCCCAAGAATTTTGTATACTATAAATTGATTTATTCATGATATTACTAAGTATATATGCCAAAAACTTTTCCATAAATAGTTCCAATAATAATTCACATTTGGTTATTTCTGTTGAATTCCGTCCACAACGTGTCCCGTAATGAAATCTATTATCTCTTGTTTAGGAATATGACGTACAAGGAATCTTGCATTTATTTTTCTACCGGTAGTGAGCCATTTGTGTTGCCTACATGCTATTTTACAGTTTTGAAAAATGCCGATTATTGTAATAATTTTGTTACATTATTTCGGAGTTCATAGACAATTTGGAAAAATTGTACAAGTGGCATATGAAAGAGAGTGGTCACATCAAGCTACCAACGTGGAGATATTTTCGATGTTTATATCTCTGTTAATATTATTTGAGAAGTTTGATGTTATATCGAGTTGTACGCTTTTAATTGCCCAAACGTTATTTAAAAAAAATCGCTGTGTCAGTAGACAGATAAAACATAGATGATTCGAAAAAAATGTGTCCACTCTTTCAACTTTGAAATTGGCTCCCAAAAAGTGTATCGAAATGTGCATAAAAGTATATTTTGAGGTGTAGATGCCGGCGTTAAGCTACAAGCATTAACCTACAATCAGTTCTCTTCACCAAGCTTTTTCGATGTCTTCAAATACTAGAAACACTGTAGGGATTGAATAGAACTGGCTTTTACTTGGTGAAGATCCATAATAATAATGAATAAAACTCGTTACACTATATTCAACCAAAAACTTGATCCGTTCGCCGACACAGTGGCTTCGTCAGACTATATTATCAAACGTAACTCTATTACACAGATGACTGAATATATACTAATGAACTTAATTATACAATAATGATTTCCAAGAAAAGTGCAAAAAAGACTACGAAAATTATGAGCCCATCATAAACACCCTTTCCGGGTATGTGTGTAAGTGTCATAAAATTATGAAAGCGTTTACCTAGATATGTAAAAGATAATGACCCAGTTACTGATTTGTACACATGTTTAGTAATGGGGAATTATTAATATCTATTTGGTTGTGTATTTTTAAATTCGTTAATTTCTAAACATTTATTGTATGTATTTAGGTGCGACACATTCAACACTACTTATAACATCCTTTCTTTGTGGGTGATTCGCGTGTAACCGTAAATCTTAGCATGTTTATATTATTGATATGATTATATAACGGCGGCACGCTTCAGATATGGGCAGACCTTTAATTACGAGAATTTTTGTTAAAATTTAATTTTGTACGCAAAAGGCGTTTTTGTTTTATATAATATCAAGGCCTAAAAACGTTACTTTAAAATTATATTACTACAAAATGTAGCATTTGTGCTGCAGACCTGGGTAAAATACTACTTGGATATGAAATACTTTAGTTGCTATTTTATAAAGGTGATTGCAAGGACTGCGGTGTACTTTACTGACACAAATATCACATCGGTAAACTCCTCACCACACAATTGTTTATAATACAATCGGTGACACGTGTTTCGCTAGTTCGAGGCGTCTTCAACAAACCGAAGTGACAAATTTCTAACATTAAAAATTCTACAACATGCATTTTTACCCCACTTTTTATTGTGATCATGTGTTTGCATGCACAAATATTTTCCCTCTCAATGACGGCTACGAACGCCTTTCACCCCCGCAAATCCCAGTTGAGTCAAGTGGACCGCCAAGGGAAAATACCTGCTACCGGAAGTTTAAACGTTAAAGATTTACAAATACATTGTGTGAATTGGTTAGTGCCCGAAGAAATTAAATTATGGTTAAAATTCTTTCATTTGATCATGATAATCGGAATAAACTAGATTGAATCGGTCCCGCGCCCCGATTTAGAAGATTTATATTTTTGTGTATGTGTATGGCTTCAAATGCATCGAGTTCTCACGGTGAATCGACCTGTCTTATCAATTTTAAATTTTCCATTTGTATGTCGTGCCCCATGTCATGCATATGTTTCGCGATACTTGACGAGTCTATCCTGCCGTAGCGATAATGCGCCAAATGTTCTTTGAATCGTGTGGCTATCGCGCGTCTCGACTGTCCTATATATGCTTTATCGCATTCACTACAATTAATTTTATAGATAGCCGACCGTTGTTCCGGAACTGTTTTGTCTTTCGGATTACCCAAAAGATTCTTTAAGGTGTTTTTAGATGTCGAGCACACCTTCATGTTGTGTTTTTCTAGAATATTGCTAATCCGTTTTGAAATCTTATGATGCGGTCGTTTTATAAAATTCTTTTTCCGCGTAACTACCGGGGCCAAAGTCGTTGAATTTCTTATGTGGGCTTTTCTTTTAATTCTTTCTAACCGTTTTTTAACATCTCTTACGGAGTAACCGTACTTATATATAGATTTTATTATAAACAATTGTGTGGTGAGGAGTTTACCGATGTGATATTTGTGTCAGTTGCTATTTTATGTTGAAAATAGTATTTGTACTCAGATAAATAGATAAATATCTGCAGAAAAAGGCTCGATAAATGAATACAAATTCAAAACTGCATTTGTCGGCCGAATCGATTCCCATTTGCAGTTATTCACGGGCAAAAGTGGACCGCGGTTAATATTTTTGAACCAATTTGGTGGAATTAATTTAATTTAAAAAATTTAAGTCATTGTTTTTTTAAATTAGTAAATACAGCTGTATGTCTCTATATCAATACCGATACTCTTTGAAGAGCCTTCTAACTGTATGCGTAGGTTATGATAATAGACAATATTAACATCATACGTAGGACTGTGTTGAAATAATCGCATAATATTAAAAATACGTGAGGGACTTTGTCTACACTAGTTGTAGCTACTAATTTTTACGATACATTTATTGTATTTAAGAGACATTCCATTAAAGAATCATTTTTGATTACTGCTTTTTTCTTTGAAAGGAAACAATACATATTTAAAACAAAACAACGATTACATTAGTATTGATCTTCTTTCTTACAAAAGTACAAAATTGATTGTAGCATAAATGCAAGACATAAATAATCAAATAAAAAAGGTAACCTAGCAATAATATTACAGGTAATATACTATAAAATGTTGCAATAAAATGTTTATAAATAAACCAAATTTAACATTTTGTTTTTTCGTTTTCACGTCAGAAATATATACCGCTCATAAAAATATAAAAGTAAAAGTTGTTTTATACAAGGTGGCAAAATTATGAACCAATAGAAACATTCTAAACTACAATTCCAAACTACTACAGCCAATAAAACGTGAGAAACCAAATCAAAAAACAATTAAAGAAAAGCAGTTAATATTTAGTCCAAGAACCATTGTTAGAGATCGTATTTCTTCTGCCCATTGAACCGACGAGTTTGTCGCAGATAGTTGTGGTTCTAAAATGCTCCCAAATTTGAGTTACGTATTGATACAGGACATTGGCATTTCGAATTTGATCATCCCCACGACAATCATTTCTTTGATTTACAATGTTGCCCCACAAATTTTCGATAGGATTTAGATCTGGGGACTTTGCCGGCCAGCCGATAAGGGTGAATTAAGGATGTGCTTGGAACCAGCCTTTAACCGTACGCGATGAATGAGCCGCAGTGTTGTCCTCAAAGAACACTAAAGGGTCATCACCATATAGCGCCCGCACACTTGGCACCATAGTAGTTCCCAAAATGTCAACATATTCAGCGGCATTCGGCTTAGGTCCAGTTCTTATTAACTCCCCTGGACCTGCTGCCGACATCCAACCCCACATACCTAAAAGAAATTCGGCTACTTCGCCTTGTTTTTAGGACATTTTTGTCTTCATATCTTGTATTATCTAGTCTGTAAAGTGGTTTACGAGACCCAATTTCTGTGAAGAAGACTTTCTCATCGCTGAAGATCACATTTTGCCAGTTTCGGCCAAAATTCGCTTCAGCAAAAGCAAGCCGGGCAGCCGCATGTTCCGCCGTAAATTGTACTTTAGGGGCTGGACGTCCGCACTTGTAATTGTTTTGTTTTATTGTTTTCCACACTGTTTGACGCGTACAATGTAGATTACATCTGCTCAAATCGCACGCGAGGAAGAAAACGGCTGGTTTTCAATGATATTTAAAATGTTGCCGACGTCGTATTCATTCAGATAACGTTTTCTTCCGCATATCCCTTTCCGTCCACCAGCAAACGCATTTTCATCTTCCGAAAATTTGTTTTTCCAGCGATATATCTGTGAGATCTGTTAACATTAAGGCAAAAAATGAAAACATGAGATATGACGTATTCGAAAGTTAATAATGGGGAGTATTTTATTTATATCATAATATAGAACTCTCTCTGGTGTGTGTATGACGTTATATATTAATTTACAAGATTCACATGTGGTCAATGTAACCCTTTATATTACTTATTTTTCTCAGTTCAGTGATACGCTGCACTTACCTATGTATGGTTTAATTTGTTGAACTATTAAGTTAGTATTTCTAAATATTTAATTCCATAATTAAGAGTTCATTTGGAAAAGTTATAGAAATATAGTGTAAATACAACAGAGGTGTTGATGTGTGTCTTTTATTATTACAGGTTTTATCTTTGTCGTTTTTCATGTGTTTATGTGAATTGTTATTTGTTTTTTCAGCAATAGTAAATTTACTTGGTTTGCCTAAATAAGTCAAGGATATGAATTTGGTAACTTTATTTGTTCTAACTGACAGATATACCATTGAAATGGTTTGACGGTGCACTTCCTTTGTTAGCATTTTATTGATGAAATCTATTGTCCAAAGCTGTCTCTTTAATCAAGTTCAATTCTTTTACAAAATTGTCTTGGGATAGTGGGTAATATACTAATCTGTGCAAAAACTGTGAAAAGAAGCTAGTTTATGTTGGATAGGATGATCTGTGGAATTTTGAATAGTAATATTTGTGTGAGAATCTTCGTGGAAAATTGCAAAATCTGGCGTGTTATTGATTTGACTAATAGTTGAATCTAAGAAATTTGTACTGTTATTTGTTTTTAGTGCCATGGTAAATGCAATGTCCCCTGAACCCACCTCTAGCAGAAATATTTGTCGATCATTTAGAGTCAACCATTTTCAATAACACGTTAAAGAATACATTGTCTTTTGGCATACACAGTGAAACTGGGAGAAACTAAACGTAATAGCTGAAGATAAATATACAGAGTGAACAACGGGAAATGTCCCGTTTTGGTGGTACTAAGGAACCTAAATACGAATATTTTTGTTTTTCTAAATTTACAACCCTGTCTTTTTCCCTGTTTCTCTCGCTTTCCTTATTCGTGATTTATCTGCGACTCCCGGTTGAAACGGTGTGGTTTACCACGAAACGAGGTATTTTGATTATTATAGCTCATCTTCAAATTGGTATACAGACTGAAGGTAGCAAGTAGATATTTTTAACTCGGTCCTATATAGGTTATGTCGATTATGTAGACATATTTGTTGCAATTTTTCTATACCAACATCTCCATATTCCTAACTAAGTTTCAGATTATACAATGGACACTGGGCGCTGGTAGCAGCTCACGCTATATATTATTGATAAAGGGGAAATTAAATATATTTGAGCAAATTAATTGTAAATTATCACTACAATTTAAGAAAATTAATAGACGTAACGATATTTTTAGCATCACAAGATCTAGCTTTTCGGGGACACAATGATGACTTCAGATTCTTTTAATCGTTGAAATTACAAAGAATTAATCCGACTCTTTAGCAAATATGAACCTAGCTTTAATAGATTTGCTAGTAGTAATATTTTTCTGGTACATCTAAATCTATTCAAAATGATTTAATAGATTGTATTTCTTTTGTATTAAAACAGGAAATAGATACAGAAAATAAAGAAGCTCCGTTTTTCTCTTGGCAAATAGATGAAACCACAGATATTTCCTGCAAGTCTCAATTATCAATCATATTACGTTCTGTCAAAAGCGGTAGGGTTATTGAAAGATTTTTGGGTTTTTTGACATATCATCCGGTGAAACAGCTCAAGATTTATTTAACCCTTTATTAAATAATTGCGAAATATGCGATTTTAAAAAGAAATTAGTCGCTCAAACATATGGTGGTGCATCTGTTATGGCAGAGCATTTAAATGGTTTACCTGCTCCTCAAGCTCTTTTTGTACATTGTCACGCTCACGCTTTAAATTTAGTTTTGAGTAAAGCTTGTAATATAAATAAAAAATCTAGAGTTTTCTTTTTAATTTAAGCGGATTTGCTACACTTTTCTCAAAATCAACCAAACGAACAAACATTTTAGATACAATATGCCGCGTGCAGTATTTACGGTACAATTACATAAAACCAAATTAATTGAAGTTTTTGATACTGATGATTTCAAAAACGATATCAAGACTATGTTGGATAACTATTATATAAAGTACTAACCGATACCTTTTAATGATTACAAAATACTGTAACAACATAATATTGTACACCCTGTATGTATCTAATTATGTTATTCATGCACTTGACCGTATATACATATATTTCATGTTTAAACTGTCGATACTTTATTTGTTGTATGATTGTTCGAAGATTATAAACATTCTATATTATTCATCTTAATTCTGGTTATTGATTATTGTTAACGTTATTTTCTATTGTATTGTATTGTATTGTAGTTATTTGAAGGTTCCCAACACGAATTTGGCGCAGTCAGTACGATACTCTTCTCCGACCAGGCTTGGATCCAGAGAACTTCGGTTCACGGAAAGGAAGAATACCAACAAGTAAGTGCATTTATTGATTTTGTAATTGTGCGTGGTGTGACTTCGTTGTACTCAATATGCCAGATACTCCAATACCAACTACTTCCTCAGATACCACTACCAATCCCCAATTTTCTATAGATTTTTATGCAAATTAATTCCTCGAGAATTTAATAGTAATAGGTATGAAATTGGTCAGTTTTTTAGCCGACTGTAATAATGCGAACGATTTAGCAGACAATAGTCAAAAAACCCCATTGTTATATTTTATATTAGCTAAAATTTCTGGGCGTGCAAAGGAACAGTTAGCGCAACAACAATTTTCGGATTGGTCTTCGTTAAAAGCAAACTTAAAGATCTTTATCAAGATAAAAACATTACACACAAATTATGGAAGAATTAAATAACTGTAGACAATATCCTAGAGAATCAGTTAACGATTATTTTCAAAGGTTAGAAATTTTAAACTCTCGCGCTTTGTCAGCAGTAAAATTAACTACTCAGGAAGACGCAATTTTGAACGGCAAAATTCAAGCCATAAACGAAATTACATTAAATAGGTTTATATTTCATTCAATACCCGAAATATCTCAAATGTTAAGATGGAAAGATTTTAATAACCTAAATTCTGCTTTTACTGCAGCTGTTTCTGAAGAAAAAGCTTTAAACATTCGCGTTAGTAAACATAAATTTTGTAACATCTGTAAAAGGAATAACCACAACACTTTTGAATGTCGATCAAGGCAAAACCAACCTCAAGTAACAAACAAATCAATTCATTTCGCAAAAAATCAAGTTTTAATACGAATTCTATGTGTAAATATTGTAAAAAGCAGGGTCACCTTATAAATGAATGTTGGAAATTAAAAATAAAAAACAGTTGGAACAAAAAGCAATCCTGAAAACCAAAACATAAATCCAGAAAATGCTACGATTCATTTAAACTACCAAGAATCTGCAGTGGCAAACACCCCACTGTCAGATCAGATCTCTCAATTGGCGGTGTTCGAGATTTAAAAATTTTAATTTCTAACGATAATTTAAGATACATTGAAGTAACGTCCCCACACTCCAAAAACGAACATAATAAATTCAAATTTTTAATAGATACTGGAGCAGGTGCCTCTTTAATTAAATCAAGCAGACTTATCCCTTCCACTTATTTTAATTCTAAGGAAAAGCTTACCTTACATGGTCTTAGTCCAAACAATTCGGTATGTACCGTAGGAAGCTGCACAGTACCCCTTATTTTTCAAAACCAGAAACTTTCCGCAAAATTTCATATCCTTAACCAGGCAACTAACGTCCCTTATGACGGTCTGTTAGGACAGGATTTTTAGAAAAAGAAGGAGCACGAATAGATTATCAACAGGGAATTATATATTTAAAGTCTATAGCAATCCCCTTAGAGTCAGAATTAGGAAATCCTACAGTCAATAATGTAGTAAATAATCCTTGTATATCTCAAAAATTGTTACACCTCAAGGCACGAACCGAGACACTAATCGAAATTAATATAAATAATCCGGAAATCAAGGAAGGAATAATACCCGAAGTTACCATACAAAAAGGCGTATATTTATCTAAAGCTATTGTTACAGTAAAGTCAGATAATAAAGCTTATGCTAGTGTTCTAAATACTAGAATAATTGAGCAAGAAATTAAACCTATTTCTGTAACTTTAGAATCTCTTATTCCATGTTCAAATATTTTAACTTGTCAATCATCTTTAGATAAATCACCAAACTCACAAATAGTCGATCGTATTACTTCGCTTAACAAAAATTTAAGGCTAGATCACCTAAACTCGGAAGAGAAAGAATCAGTAATTGACATTTGTAATAGATATAGTGATATATTCTTTTACCCAATGATAATTTAACCCAAACTTCAGCAATAGAGCACGAAATTAAAGTTACAAATAGTTCACCTATTTTCACTAAATCATACCGTTTACCAGAAATCCATAAGGGAGAGGTCAATTCCCAAATTGAAAAAATGTTAAAGCAAGGTATCATTCAACCATCTGTTTCCCCATGGTCTTCCCCTTTATGGGTAGTACCAAAGAAACTTGACGCTTCAGGTCAAAAAAATGGAGAGTAGTAGTCGATTATCGTAAATTGAATAATGTTACTGTTGGCGATGCTTACCCCTTACCCAATATCGATGAGATCCTTGATCAACTAGGACATTCCAAATATTTCACAACTTTAGATTTAGCCTCAGGATATCATCAAATCCCTGTAAAAAGGCAGATAGACCAAAGACAGCTTTCACAACCCCTTCAGGACAATATGAATTTAACCGTATGCCTTTCGGACTAAAAACAGCTCCTGCTGTATTCCAAAGACTAATGAATTCTGTTTTGTCAGGATTACAAGGTTTACAGTGTTTTGTCTATCTTGATGATATTGTCATTTACGCTTCTTCGTTAGAGCAGCACTTCTTTAAACTAAAAACAATATTTGACAGGTTAAGAACGAATAATTTAAAGTTGCAGCCTGATAAATGCGAATTTTTGAGACGAGAAGTTTCATACTTAGGACACACTATCACTAGTAACGGCGTTCAGCCAAATCCAGATAAGGTTAAGGCAATAAAACTTTTCCCAGTGCCTACAGATCAAAAATCTATTAGAACATTTCTAGGACTAGTAGGATACTACAGAAAGTTCATATTAAATTTTGCTAAAATTGCTAAACCTCTCACATTACTCCTAAAAACGATACACCCTTCATTTGGACAAGTTCACAACAAGAATCTTTCGATACTTTTAGAAACATATTAATGAGTGAACCTTTATTAAAGTACCCCGATTTTAATCAGGAATTTATACTAACCACGGATTCATCAAATTTCGCAATAGGTTCAGTATTAAGTCAGGGCGAAATAGGCAAAGATCTTCCAATCGCTTATGCGTCGCGTACATTAAACAATTCGGAACAAAATTATAGTACCACGGAAAAAGAACTCTTAGCCATTGTATGGAGCGTTAAACATTTTAGACCTTACCTGTATGGAAAAAATTCAAAATTATAACTCATCACAAACCACTAATTTGGTTATTTAATTGTAAAGACCCAGGTAGTAGATTAATTCGCTGGCGACTCAAACTAGCCGAATATGATTATGAGATCGTATACAAACCGGGAAAACAAAATTCAAATGCTGATGCACTGAGTAGAATTAGAATGGTTCCACAAGCAGAAATCGAACAGGTAAATTTAAATATTATCGAACGTCCTATTACTATTGTCCGTAAAAATGACACTTTTGAAAATTTTATAGAATTTCACTATAAGACTAAAGATATTCCTAAGATTAAAGAACTTCCTTGCGATAAATTCCAATACTTTCCCAATGCTATATTATACTCTAAGGACCTTGATGACGCGAATTTATATTCACAAACAGTACATGATATATATGGTTCGCAATTTGAAGAACCTAAAGATATATATTCTCATGTGATATTAAATAACAGTAATAAAATAACATATCTTTTAATTTCAAAACATTTTCATTTTGATAAATTAACGTATAAGGATATCTTCTACTCACTAAGAAATCTCCGAACTCATCTAATTACTAGCAGTAGCACTGATAAAATTTATATTCATGATACCTCAATAAATAACAAAAATATAAAAAGGATATGCTTTGTGAAATAATTCATTACCTCTTTAAAGATATAAATGTCATACCCATACTGTTAATCAAACAAAGGACAAATCCGACTTCAAAAGAAGAGATACAAAAAATTTTGCAAGATAATCATGATTCAAAACTAGCAGGTCATTCAGGATTTATGAGAACTTACAGACGAATAAAGGAATCCTACAAATGGAACAACATGAAAAAGATATAAAAAATTATATACGTAAATGTCCCTCATGCCAAGTTAATAAAACTAATTTTAAGCCTTTTAAATCATCTATGGAAATTACCTCTACAGCTAATCAACCCTTTGAACGTTTAGCAATCGATATTGTAGGACCTTTACCGATAACTGAAAATAACAATCGTTTCATATTAACCATGCAAGACGATCTTACTAAATATTCGTATGCAAGTGCTATACCAAATCACGAGTCTCAAACTGTAGCAACAGAACTCGCTAAGTTCATTACCTTATTTGGAATCCCTAAAACAATCTTATCAGACCAAGGTGCGGATTTTACTTCAAAATTAATGAAAGATTTTAGCAAACTCTTCCAAACAAAACAATTACTGTCATCACCATATCACCCACAAAGTAACGGTGCTTTGGAAAGATCACATCTCACTCTGAAGGATTACTTAAAACACTATATTAATGATAAACAATCAAACTGGGACGAATTTATACCTTTCGCAATGTTTGCATACAACAGTCATATTCACAAATCCACGGATTATTCACCTTACGAAACTTTATTCGGTAATAAACCCTTTTTACCAAACAGTATCACTCAGGAACCCACATTAAATTATAATTACGTAGACTATGTTATTAACCTACGACAAAAAATGGGTTATACGCAAAAAATTGCTAGAGAGAATTTGATCAACTCAAAAAATAAATCTAAGATTAATTATGATAATAAAATTAAGGTTTACAATTATAAGGTAGATGATTTTGTATACGTTCAAAATAAAAGTAACCCCCAGGTTTAAGTAAGAAACTTAGTCCACATTTTGTAGGTCCATACAAAATTACTAAAGTGTTTAGAAATAATAGTTTAGAAAGTCAAACGTGGCAATAAATTAGTAACGTATCATCTTAATTTATTGAAACCGTTTGTTTCAGAGGTCAACGAAACGTGAAAACAAGGGAAACCATGGCTATGTACATATACATCCCTTTCTTTTTATTTGCTCCTAGTTTTACCTTGGATGAAAACACTAGTGTAGATTTTAAATACCATATAAAGAAAATAGATAAGAATGTAGGATTATATTACGATCACATAGGAAATGCCTCTATAGCAAATTCTAAATTCACATTATTAACCCACTATAACTTATCTGTCATGGAACAACGATATGTACAAGTTTCGACAAACTATTTGAAATCATCCAGTCTATGTACACATCAAGAAACCACTGGCAATTATAATCACGTAGTATCATACTGTCGTAATTCACTAAAAATATTAGGTTTTCGTATAACCAAATTAGAAACTAAAATGGAAACTATTAGTCATTTAACAGGACATTCATTTAAAGAAAATAGTCGCGCTAAAAGAGGAATTTTTGATGGAATATCATATGGTATTAACTGGTTATTTGGAATTCCTGATGCGGACGATGCTAAATTTTATGAAGACTCTATTAAATCTTTGATTCATGATAATCGCGAAGTACAACTTTTAATGAAACAACAAATAGGTATAATCTCTAATACTATTTCAAATTTTAATATCTCAATTCAGTCATTAAAACTCAATGAAAATAAACTAAATTCCAACATTGAATTATTTAATAAGTTTTCAGCACAAACTACGTCAGAATTAAATGCAATACGTTTGGAACAAATCGTTAGCGAACAAATCAATTTGTTAATACAATTGACAGTAGATCTTGATGAATATCTTGACTTAATTACAAGTTCGATAACTTTAGCTAAGCATAACATACTTCATCCACACGTAATAACCCCTTTTGAATTAATGAAAGAATTGAACCGGATAATCTTATCCGAAGGTCAACGACTACCTATCCCGATTTCTTATTCCAATGTTTATAAATATTTTCAAATATCTAAGTTAAATGTAATATATATTAACAAGGTCATTATATTTGCTATAAGGATACCAGTAGTAGAAGAATCACGGTATAAACTATACAATTTACTTCCACTTCCAATGTCTCACAATTTATCTCACTATCATTCCTACATTGAAGCCTCTTTACCTTACCTCCTCTTGAGTTCAACGCAGACCCATTATGCGCGGTTGCAACATCTGGATATGTGCACTCCAGTATGGCCCACGGAATACATTTGTCACAATGTACCAACTACACGGACTTTAGAAAAACCTTCATGCGAAACATTGTTGCTGACATCGACGAACCACCAAATCCCTAAACTTTGTACAACAAAGACAATACAAGCTGAAATGGAAGTATGGCATCCACTTCAAGATAATCGATGGATTTTCATTGTCACGGAACCTGTCAAATTAACAGTATCTTGTCCAAGTTCATCAATTGAAGACACCACCATCAGCAACGCTGGTATTTTAAAACTACAGGATGGTTGCAAAGGATACACTCCAAGTACTATTCTAGAAGCCTCCAAGTCTAGTACTTCAAACTACGTTTATCAGTTCCCCGACTTGAATATTGTCGAAGATGATTGTTGTATTATCCATCGTCAAAACGTAAGCATACAACCTATTCAACTCTCACCCGTAAAGGTAACCAACATCAGGTTAGAGGACCTCAGATGGGCAAGCCACAAATTAGGTCAGTTAGACCAAATCTTGGATCATCAATTAAATCAAGAGGTCCCGCATAATCCATCACGATGGTATTCTACACTTTTCTCTATTATCGGATCTATAATTGGTGTTCTACTAGCGTACAGACTACTTCAATGGATTGGATTATTCCAGTTAATCAAGAAGATTTTCTGCTGCAAAACGTCCCGATCGTCCGGCGGATGCTGTGCGAAGATATTTAATACAAACATTAATGGAGTCCCTGTCACAAGAAGCCATTTATCCAATATATTAGGACATGAAACGAGTCTAGAAGAAGACGATCTGGAATTAAACACCCTTCCAATTGTGATGCCACCAGCACGTTATTTTCTATTGTACTCATGTTTGAACACCCAATATCTTATCACCTAAAATGTAAACTTTCATTTGTATTTCGAACTGTAAACTTTCCTATATGAATACGCTTCTTGGACATTGTACCCTATCTTTGTATATCAAAGCTTTAAATATCGGTCATGTAGCTCTTGCGTTAGTCCTTATACTCACCCCTACACGGTACACGGTCCATCAATAAACGCTACGAAACAAGTCAGTGTAGTTATTTGAAGGTTCCCAACAACTATAAGAGAGGCGGTAGGTTTAAAAATTACTTAATCAACACAAAATTCTGTTTTTTATTAGAGACTTTTAAAGTGATTTTTGAACAAACCGAGATCACATTTTCAATAGGGTAACCTGGGGGAACATGCCAGTTATGACAAAACGCCAGTTCTACGATTTAGCGAAACTGGCATATGTACATATGCAGTTGATGCAGTTCAGTACTGTTTATATGTTCATTGGCAGTGCTGCTCGTAGCTTATATTTTAGTTTCTATTTTGCTAATACGGTAAGCAAAGACGAAGCAGACTATTTACAACTTTCTCAATGGATATAGTAAGCAATTTTGTAAAATTTATGAAAGCAGGGGCTGTAGCGGAATGTTATTATAACTGTATAAGTTGGTATTGGGATAGGGCAATAAATAAAAACTAATAATTATTATAAAAGAAAGTTCTTTTATTTAATATCAACGCACAAGAAAGACCGGCCGTTTATGTTAGCGATCTACAACCGACTCATGCAAAGTTACTTCACCTATCGATACATTTGATACGCGAAGACTGTTTATATTGAACGCCATGATATATCTTAGCTGACGCAGGTGGGTCCTATTCAAGTACATAATTTACTACGGGCCGATGTGTTTATATATCAATTCATTTTTGTTTGTATGGCGACGTTCGACTCGCATTTAAGATGGTGAGAATATAATTATTCCACCACAGTTTTCCAACACGCCCTCAAAAATGAATCGTACAAGATACATGAATTTCATATACGTATCTACTTCATAAAATTTAACAAATAAACGATAGGTCATGTCCTTCTTGTGTTTTCTGGGGATATTGCTTATGATCCAACATTTGTTGCACAGGATTAGGAAAACCCAGAAAAACCTAATCAGATCATTTCACTTAACATATTGTAAACAAAAAAATACAATAATTTCAGTTCTATTCTAAATTAATTTTCATTCTTAATTCCAGGAATCTGGCTGCTGGTAATGGCTTTGTCAACAAGTCTGCCAGTTGATTACCTGTGGAGACATATTCAAGTTTAATTACACTCTTCTCAATTTGCTCTCTAGAAAAATGATATTTTATATCAATGTGTTTAGATCTTTTATGGTTGGTCGGGTTACTTGCTATGCTTATGCAACCGTTGTTATCCTCATAAATTACAATTGGCTTTACAATATTTATATTAATACTTGTTGCTAACGATTTCAACCACAATGCTTCTCTGACAGCTTCGAACAGAGCCATATACTCTGCTTCAGTAGATGAGGCTGCTACTGATGTCTGTCTTTTTGTATTCCAACATATTGTACAACTTTAAAATAATTTAAATAAATAACCTGTTGTACTTTTACTGTCTTTATCATCACTACCTCCCTAGTCAGAATCAACAAAGCCAATCAGAAAATCGTTATATTCATTTCTTTTCTAAGTTAATTTGATATTGATAGAACCTTTAAGGTATCTTAATATTCTTTCTTACATATTGCCAAAGTTCTGTATTTTTATTCGAAAATCTACTTAAAATGTTTACTGCTGTACTTAAATCTGGTCGCATACGTACCATGATATACATTAAAGATCCAATCAGATTTCGACATTGAACGTCGAATTTCTCATCTGAATTCAGAGATACACAATTTAATTTACTTTCAAGAGGTTACTACGCCTCTAGAATTGCAGTCAGACATATTAAATCTGTGTAAGACTGTTTTTATGTAACCACTTTGGTCCAAAGTTATTATGTCATTGCATTTTCGAATTTTGATTCCAAGAAAAAGTTTAATATCTTTCAAATCTGTCATTTGAAATTTATCCATTAAATAATTTTTAAGATTGCTCATTGTTACACTGTTTGCTGTTGCAATTACAAGGTCATCAACATAAAACACAATATAAATATTCTGAGATATATCACCTTTATCTAAAATGTAAATACAACGATCGACAGATGAATTTTAAATCCTCTTTCTTTCAGAGTCTTTTCAAATATCTCTAACCAACACCCGGCTGCTTGTTTTAACCCATATAGAGCTTTATTTAATTTACAAACTTGATTACAATTGCTTTTAATTCCTTCGGGTACTTTCATATAGATTTCTTCTTGTAAAATACCATTAAGAAATATATATAATATGATGTACTAGTAATTTAAATTGATTTGAAAAAGCAATAATAAATCTAAAACTTGAAATTCTTGCTACTGGAGCAAAAGTTTCATTATAATCTACCATATATTCTTGGCTAAAGCCACGAGCAACAAGACGAGCTTTGTATTTGAATGGATTCCCAAACTCATCAATTTTTATAGAGAAAATCCATTTACAATCAACAATATTTTTATTTTTAGGCATTTGTACTAAGGTCCAAGCTTTATTAATTATATGAATGAATTGATTTCATCATTTATAGCTTGCTCCCACTGAGCTCTATCATCCCTTATTCTTATTTCTTGAAATGAAGTAGGGATTTTACAATTAACAGATTGAGCACACATGAGATATTCATCGGGTATATTATCCTCATTGTAAGAAACAAGAGGAACATTTTTAATTCTATCACTCCTTCTAGGCTCCGATTTATGTTGTTTTATATTTTTATCGTATTGAAATAGAGAATCATTGTATATTTGTGTATCTGTTTTACTTACAGATTTATTAGGTATCTGACCTAATGTGGCATTTTCATCAGACCTTACTTGGACCCTTGGGATTAACTCATTATCTGTTTTACTAGTTACAGATTTATTAGGTTCCCCTACTGATTTTGACGGTCTATCAGATGCATCAGTTTCATCTGCTTTATTATTTACAGATTTATTGGGTTTACCTACTGATTTTGACAACTTGTCAGATGCATCAGTTTCATTGGACAGATTGTCCGAATGTACTCCACCAAGTTCCACTCCCGGTCTAGATGTTAAATAATTTATTTCATCCACAATTACATCTCTTACTATAAGAAATTTTTCAGCTTCCACGTCCCACACTTTATAGCCGTTTGGCTCATACCCAACTAGTATGGATTTCAAAGATTTTTCATCGAATTTTGTTTTTCTGATTTTATTGTGCACATAAACAGTAGAACCAAAAATTTTTAAATACTTTAATTTGGGTCTTTTGTTATGCCAAATTTCGTATGGTGTTTTATCTTGTTTTAAAGCTTTAGTCGGTGTTAAATTAATTAAATATGTAGCAGTTAACACTGCTTCTCCCCAAAAACCTTTATACAAACTAGCACCATTTATCATTGCACGAGCTTTTTCAGTTATTGTTCTAACCATTCTTTCAGAGACACCATTTAATTGAGGGTTCGTGGAACTGTTAGATGAAAACTAATGCCTTTTTCCACACAATATTCTTTCATTTCATTCGACAAGTATTCTCTACCATTATCACAATATAAATTAACAACTTTCAAATTAAAATGAGCCTCACTTTTTGCAATATAATCTCTAAAAACAGAGAAAACATCTGATTTACAATCACTTAACTGCGTTACACAGTAGTGAGTAAATTCATCTACAAAAAGTACAAAATAATTTTTATTATTGATTACTCGAAGGAGTGATTGGACCACAAACATCAGAAAGCGCGATAAATAATGGTCGCAGTATGTAACATTAATTTATTTTAAACTTTTTCTAAATGGCAATTATGCTTGTTTACTATTTATACAAGCTTCACATAAATTGTCATTTGGTATAATATTCGTAATTTGGTTTACATCATCGACCATTTGTTTATTTTTATATTTCTAAGAATTTCTGCTTTCCAATGTGCCCTAAACGTTGATGCCATAAATCATAATTATTGTTTGAACTATTGTGTGCTTGAAAATGGTTATTTACTTTTCTCAGATTCAAACTAAAATCTATAGCTACTAAAGTATTTAAAGACTTACCACTCATAATTGTTTTACCATTTTCATTACCTCAACTCCTTTTTGGTTGAATACAATGCTCATACCTGTTTGCTGCATTTTCCTTACTGATAGTAAGTTGTAGGGAACTTCTGGACAATAAAGGCATCTTCAAGTATTCCTTGAATTCCCATGTTACTTGTAACGTTGATTGTGCCCGTGTTTTTGCTGGTTTTTGTTTCGTAAGTTCCAGTCATAAATGCAAAACTGGACGTGTTGTTATCGCTTGATGTTGATGGTTCCATCATCTCGACAGTTTGGACGGTTCTCTTTCTATCAGCGTTATTTCTTAATTTGCTTTTGTAGAAATAGCACTCGCTTATTACATGGCCTCTTTTTCCACAATGCTGACATTTGATGTTGATACTTTTACACCTTCACTTCGTGGTCTAGAAGTCTTGTTTTTACGAAAGGCAAGGTCAAATTATCTTCCGATAAGATTTCTATTGCTGTTATAACACCATCATACGATGTAGGAAGGGTCAACAATAAATGTGCTACTTTATCAGATTCATCTAATTTTGCACCTGCTGCTATTAATTCGGTGATTAAATTTCCAAATGCGGTAAAATGCTTCACAAGCTGTTCGTCACCTTGTAGTTTCAAAATAAGTAATTTCTTTCGAAGGGCAAATTGGGTGGCTAAACTTTTTCGCTCATAAATATTGTCTAAACTTTGTAGAATTTGTTTAGCTGTATTTTCATCTTTCACAAAACCAAGAAAAGAATCCGATAAATATTCGACAATAATGTTTTTCGCTTTTTGGTCCGATTTAATCCACTCTTGTGCTGGCGAATCAGGAACTTCGTCATCTATAACTATAATTAAACCTAGTTCCGTTAATAAACTACGTATTCTAAGTTTCCACGCACTATATCTATCACCATCGAACGGTTTAATGTTTCTTTTCTCCTTCGAACCCTCCATTGTCTCTTAAGACCGACACACTTCACGAAATAACTACTTCACGCTAATTTACGCCACTTATAATAAATAATGGTTAATCAGAGAAACCTGGACCCATAACCTATTGGGATAGGGCAATAAATAAAAACTGATAATTATTATAAAGAAAGTTCTTTTATTTAATATCAACGCACAAGAAAGACTGGCCGTTTATGTTAGCGATCTACAACCGACTCATGCAAAGTTACTTCACCCATCGATACATTTGATACCCGAAGACTGTTTATATTGAACGCCATGATATATCTTAGCTGACGCAGGTGGGTCCTATTCAAGTACATAATTTACTACGGGCCGATGTGTTTATATATCAATTCATTTTTGTTTGTATGGCGACGTTCGACTCGCATTTAAGATGGTGAGAATATAATTATTCCACCACAGTTTTCCAACAGTTGGAATAGAACTACTGTATGCTTCACCGCTTTATTTTAAGGCCGCCATATTGCGTAAAATATACATCTTCTGTATAACTGTATTTGGGATAAAATGCCAGTTTAACGTATGGATAAAATGCCATAAGATATTACATATCAGCACAGTGACAGCGATATGAGCTAACATGATAATGACTACTGTGCTGCGCGCAATGGATACTATTATTCCGAAAACGGTCCAAAATGATATTGGATAATTTCTGAATGTTGTAGTAAGTGGATACCCGAGAACTGTGCAGGAAAAGCTTTATATTGTACTTAAGTGAATCTGGTTAACACTATTTTTACTAAGATATGTATTTAGGAATTTAGGAACTATAGGTTAACTATTTTTGTTATAATGTTCACGAATAAATTGTTCATTTAAGTTTATCTCCATGTTTTGTTCCATATTGCATATTACCCCCTTGGTATGGCATATTACCCACGCCACTGGGCAATATGCCACTTTGCAGGCTCAACGATTTTTATAAATTATGTTCTTAAAAATGTAGTCTTTCTATACTGAAAGTGCGTGTAAGTGTACAATAGATGTGATATAAGAGATCAATGTGCAAAACTAATTCATACATGACAAAATTTGACAAGGAAATGCAATTTCCCTTAACTATGGCGTATTCCCCTCAGTTACCCTACTGCAGAATAAATTACCTGACATCAATTTTGCGCGTAATCGTTTGTTACCCCATTTAAACTTTACAAGAATATAGAACTAATGATCATTATTTTAATGATATATATAATCACTTACATTTTGACACAGAACCCAGTCAGAAAAGGCATAGATTGTCCTATGAATCGGTAATACAAGAATATACACAAATTTTTAACGAAATTTTAGATGCGGTAATCGTTCAGATAGAAAGAAGTTAGATTTCTAGATATACACTAATTATGTTTTATTCGATTTATTGGCTTTTATACAAGTTCTTAATATATTCAAAACATTTTCCACAAAATTTATTAGAAGACCTTATGCAACAATATCCTTGTTTTGATGAAATTCAAATAAAAATGAATTATCTCTATTGTATTATGATCCCCAAATGTTTGGAGAATGTAAAACGCCAACTGAGATTTTAAATTTTATCAATAAAAACGATTTATATGAATGTATGACGGAACTGAGTAAACTTACATGCATTGTCGTCGCTATACCGGTAACTTCTGCTTCAGTAGAGAGCAGTTTTTCAACACTAAAGATAATTAAACATTACAGCCGTAACACTATAAATCAAAATCGATTAAGTAGTATATCCTTCATATCAATTGAAAAACGTCTTCTTAAATTATTGACGCAAAATGATATATTTCACGAGCGGGTAATTGATTATTTTGCTAGTACAAAGAATAGGCGAATTCCTCTAATTTATCGAAAAGAGTAATCGATACAGTTTTCCGTTTTTCAGAAAAATATTAGAATATTTATTTTAGTTTTTAAAAAACATGGATCTAACTAGTTGTTATTATTATGTATCAATAACTTACTTTTATTTACAGTAGGATTTTATGACTTACTATTATATTTGTTATTTATTATTAGTTTGCTAAGAGCTTGTTATTATTTTTAGTTTATATTAAATTTTTATTACCTTTTACCTATCACCTTACACCTTTTATTCATTTCCCTATCCAGGAAGGATTTTACTCTCACCTCTACGTGGTTCTTGCTAGAATTAATGCTAAATTATATTTTATTTTGACATCTTTTTTATATCAATTTTTAGAAAAATATAATTTATTGACCGAGAAGAATTAGGTTACAGTGGTCTCCCTTCCGCAAAAAGTCACGAGCCGCCACTGGTTGCATCTGATTAATAATAAGAAGAAAAACGTTTTTGTCATTATCTCCTTTGTTCTTAATTTATAAAGAGTAAAAGATAATGATGATGATTGTTAACTTAATAAGTGAAAACCTTGAGAAGAATACTAAGTATAACTATATTTTATTTGAAAGGTAATTTTTTAAGCCGAGGCCCTTAGTACTTTCTAAACATAACGTTCAGAATGTATTTCTTTATTTTACGAGTATAACAATAATTACTTATTGATGTTATAAGAAAATTGATATATACATGGATGCTGACATCTTAGTAAACACTTTACTATCTGAACCTCATTTCAGAAAACGTATATTTTGTTCTAGAAGACTTTCCAGACGCAAGTTGCTTTGGAAGTACCCAAATTAGCATAGAGCAGTCAACTTCGCGCCTTGAATTTCGTCATGCGATCAACCAAATAAACATTCAATGGAGAACCCTTGTGCAAGGTCCTGGTGAAATTAAAAATCAAAATTTGGCCTGTGGAGGACTATATACTGCAGGGAGTGTTGTCGATAGTAGGGCTACGCCCCAGTATATCAGCCAACCCCCAGGACCGCCTTTGTGGACTTCCAAACAACAGACAAACATAACCGAAGATGGATGGCAGCATTACACAATAACCCCTAGAGTAAGTGCGTTGCTTGTTTCGATCAAAATATCTCCGTTGTTATCTGCTCTCCTATTGTAAAAATCGCTGTACGTCGCTACGCTGGCGAAACGCTCCTTTCAAGAATTTCGGATATGAAAAATTATTTTTTACTTCATTCGATATTTGTGTTAGAATAAATAACTACACTATCACCAATTGGAAAGTTGCTAGCATTTTTAAAATCAATAAGAAATCTTTCGTATTCTATTTATACCACATCCGAAAAGTCTGTGTTTTAATATTTCTTCTTCTAAAAACCACACGAACTGCATCGCATCTTTGCACACAAGGAATTGATCGAATTCCCCAGTGCCGAATGCGATTCCCTATCGTAGCGACAGGACGCGATCTGTAGAACAGGAGAACAGAAATGAGATGTAGTGTATATTTCTACATTACAGACTGAAATAGCAGTTATTGAATTACTTCAATTTGTATGTATGGCGGGTAGCTGGAATCAAGCGAAATACGTCATTATGTTAGCAATAATTACTTTAGTGTTGACGTAATCTCTTTGGTTCCTAAGGTAGTATTAATCGACAATTAATAGCCTCATGTTAATTGATAATTTACTATGCAATAACAATAACAGTAAAAATACAAACAATATTGGTAATATTAAAAATAGGTTTAGTTTTCCAATTAAAGGTGTGGTAAGGGTGTTAATTATTTTACTTTTGAAACCAAAGATTTCTCCAAGCATTATTGAAATAATAATAACTAGTTTGGGCAAACAGTGTTAATTACGAAATAAGTTGCCACAGTCTACATATACATAGAACTATTTACATACAGCTAGATAAGGCGATGGGGAGTCGGCAATGCTGTCGACCTTATTTCGTAATTGTGCGATGTTACCGTTGCGCGCCCAGATTAATAATAACTGTAGTAAACACTGGCGGTGATAAGTATTTGGGCACCTCCAATTTCAGAGTAAATCATTAAATACTTAAATAGAAATATTAAACATGTATTATGTAGGTATTTAAGCATGCACAAATATACAACTTTAACTTTTAAAATTATTTATTTGACCTACATTTTAGATTGGCTATGTGACCTCCTTTACGTTTAATGATTGCGTCTCAATGCATTGCAATGTTTCCGGAATTATTCGAGCCTTGCTGCCTGTAGCTTATTCCACATGCCATCCGCTTAAGTTGGAGCAGTTTTTCTTGCTTCCCGATCGAGTCCCTCCCATAATAACCCGATGGGATTCAAGGCCGGGCTTTTGGGGTAGTCATTTCATGATTGTTAGTGTGCCTTCCTCTTCCAAATGTTCTAAATATTACTTGCATAATTTTGAAGTATGTTGTTCTTACACCAGGGGGTATTGCATTTTCCTCTAAGATGTGTTTGTATTACTATTTTCTCATTATGCTTTCAATTTTTACGACATCACCGGCGAACGTAACAGCAAAATAACCCTAAATCATTGCAAATCCACCACCGTGTTTGTTGGTGCTGACGCCCACTTTGATGTTCACGTGCCCACTCTAACCTATTTTTCTTATTAATTGGTGAAGCAAGAACTTTCGCATTGCAATCCGTCCGTGAAGGCCGTTTTTTTTTTTGCAAATGACGATTAACCGTGGACAGGCTTTGAAAGTACAGTATTGATATCTGCGGCGATTTCTAGAGCTGTTTTTCTTCTATTTCGCATACTGGACACCACGATTACAATATCTTGAGCCAATTACTTCTTTTTTAGAAAACTGCTACTTTCTTGATAGTTTTTGATATTGTAGTCAACAGTAGATGGATTTAAATATAATTTTCTAGCAATTTAACGATTGCTTATGCCTAAGTTATAATTTGCTACTATCGGAACACGCGTTTCAATACTAATTTCCTTCCTTTTCAGCATGTTTTAAAAATTTTAAACGAAATTCTAAATACTATTATACCTTGTTCCAAAAATCGAAAGACGAATTTCAGAACAGACCACTTTTATAGTAAATTACGATTGATCGAAAGTGACACCAAATTACACTGCACCAATCCTATAATCGTATCGTGTATGTAATTCTGTCAAATATATTGACACTTGTTTATTACCGTTAGTTATTGTGGTGTTTATTATATTTTTCTGTTCTCTCTGCCTCTTTCGAAGTATCGCTTTAATTTGCCGCGTAAATTTTATTCTAGATTTTATAGTGTGTAATTTAGGCTTGGGGTTCGTTCAGAAATTCGTCTCTCTATTTCTGAAACAAGGTATAGTAGAGAGATATTATCCTATTATCCCTACTAACATGGAACGATAACTGACCGTAATTTAAAAATATTACTTTAACTGGCTTTACTACAGCTTCATGATTCATAGTAAAATGACCAACTGTTACGTTTTTCTTAGAATTTCAAACAATACGCTCTTTATTGTTGCTATTAACTACGCCTTTATGATGGTATTGCCTCTTATACAGATAAAAAAGGAAATTGACCGATATTATTTAATGAATTTAAGTGGATCTTACTAATTATTAGCATACTATTCAGTAATGTTGAAACGTATATCCTAAATACATTCTTTGTACACAAAGAGGAGAAGAAGAGGAAATAACTTTAGAATATTTTTACAAGGATATATAATTATTAATTGTTCGTTGTAGGAAATGTATGGAAGTTACCCAGTAAACATTTTTCAAATTTCGCGGACGAACAACTTAAACTATCCGCGAAATTTAAAAAATGTTTAGTGTCCATTTACAGGACAAAGTAATATAGACATTACAGTACAGTGCAAAAGTTAATATTATCTAAATTAAGAGAACAAGCTATTTATTAATCAGTGTAAATTAAAAAGAAAAAACAAAGAAAGAAGTGGGGGATATTATAATGAGAAATATATATATATATATTACACCATGTTTATTTTTTATATATCAGGCTGAGAATTTATAGCGCCTACCTCGTATATAATGGCTAAACACCATACAGTGGAGTGATACCGCTTCGAAAGCTTCCTAGATTCTTGTAGCAGGATGAATGAATCCTCATTTCTTCTTAGTAGATTTTCATATCTATATCTCTCCATGTCGCTGGTTTTGCGTTCCCAGTTTTTTACGCCAGGTTTTCTGAGCTCGTTAACTACTTGCAACGATGTTGATCTTGGTTAACCTTGACTTTTTCTCCCCCTAGTTTCCCATGTTAATATTATGTATATCAAATACCTATTTGGTTTCATTTTCTATCGGCACTTGGTGAAACATTTTTTAAATACTGTAAAAATAATAAAATATCTGATACTAGATGACTCGGCAAACTTCGTTTTGCCCAAAATTTTTTCGACTTTTCTTTTTACTAAACCTTCGCGTAGCAATTACGAACAAACCCGCAGAAGGAAGTATCCAATTTGGTCCTGTCGTTTTCAAGTTCTAAGCATTCGAACAAACCACGATCCATTTTTGTATATACAGATATTGAACAACTTAATTTTGTTTAATATCTTTCGGCATCATCATGAGACTGACAATGAGCTAAATTTCAAATAGTGTGTCCTTGTAAACTAAGGTTGTACAGTAACTGGGAACTATTGGGCAATATATCTATTAATGATACCTACTGGAAAATACATCATTAAAATAACCGTCTAACCGGCAAGACCGTCTTCAGACGACGGTCTTCGATTTCTGAGCTCAACTACTGCATTATACATTTTTCGCTTCCAAATACTGAAAAATGTCTGCACACAACTCTTCTTAACATTTGTTATACTCTCCAAGACAATCTGACAAATCGTTTGTCAGCTGTAATCAATCAAGTGCAAACAGTACTTGAAAAAAATATTAGCTTCATCCGGTCATTTTTACGGGCTTGCCGGTTAGAGGGTTAAGAATCAGTCCGAAAGTCCCTAATATCCTTTCTTGGAAATGATCACTTGGCAATATTAGGATCAACTAGCGGCGATTCTAGCTGGTCTTTAAGGAGATTGTTCTGGTTGTCTAATATATTTTTCTTAATGTAATATGATTCCAAGACATTGAGTGTATAATCCTTATTACCTGTGTACAATATTTTGAAATTACTGTATTAGATTTGCAGCCTATATCAATTAAACGAGTCGCTATAGTTAAATTATCTTTATATAATCTACAAGCTCTCATGTGTTTATCAGTCTAATTTTAATGGATCTTCCTATTTTCCTGTATATAGTTTACAACAGTTGTTACAATTGATTTGATAAATGCCTTTATTATATTGGTTTTTAATCAACTTCTTGTTAACCAGTGATTTTCCAAGGGTATTATTATTATAGTACACTTTATAATTAAGCAAACTTCAAATGGTCCCCATTTTGTAACTTACCTTACCTATAAAGGGTCTTTTTATTATTTTTTATCTTTGCCTGGATTATCAGAAAAAAAGCAGGATAAACAAATTTTTAGTTGTTTTGTTATACGATCTATTCAGTAAATTGTCTATGATGGTGGGGTTGTATCCGTTATTTATGAGTATGTTCTTGATAACCTTTATTTCATTAGAAAATTTTCCTTAGTCATGGGGACGTTTAATAATCTTAACACTATTGAAGAATTAATATAATATTATTTGGATGATTTGAATCAAAGGGGATTACGGTGTCAGTATATATCTTTTCTATAAATTGCAAAATTAAATTTATTGTTGATCTCGGTAAATATATAAGTTTAGGACATTTTAGCTATTCTTTTTTCATAGCGAATTGCATCTTACTATTAGTGGTATTTAAGGTTGCTAAAAATATTTCCAGTTGGAAGTCATTCCATCCACGTACTCGAACCAAAAAACTACTGGTAAAGTAGTTGATTTATAAATAATTTATAATAGGAAAATAAAGTTTTTTCATAAGAGTCCATTATAATTTCAGAAAACAACGGGGATAAGAGAGAGCCAGCTTTAGTCTCCACCAATTTAAATATATGGTGTAAACACTCTTCGATTAACTAAATAAATACATATACATTTTAAAATGTAAATCTGCAAATTATCCAGTCACAATATTCATGTGAAGAATTCCCTTTTTTACAATACAGGCCCGTACTACTTGTTTTAACTTATGTTATCCGTCTACTAGGCGGTACAATGATTTTCAGAGAATCCTTGTTCTAAACAACTTAGAGTATATAACCAAGAAGAAAACTTGGCCACTTCTTTGTGTCAGTAGTTTGATAATATCGGACGTAATTTCATAAAGATGTATCTTTCAATACCCAAATAAGCACATTTGCATATACAAAATGCTTACCATATGACGGACGAGTGTTCTCTCAGAAATATTCCAAAATATCCATATGCAAATGAAGATCACCTCAGATCAGGGTCACATAATATAGCAGGATATGTGGAAGCGACATTGAAACCTAACGAATTGTGGCTTCAGTTATTTAATTGAAATTAATAGCAGTATTTACATTAACGCAGTGGCGGAATTTGTTTGTTTTGACTTATTGTTTCTATTAATTTATTACATATATTCAGTGTTTCTTTTAGTAATCATTTATTTTCCATATAGGTATCTGAGTTTAAGATTTAAAGAATGCATGCATTAAAAGTCTATATAAAATATTAAAATCAAACAACTTGAATATTATTAGTCAGATAAAAAGAATGTATACCACTGTAATAGAAAATAACTTCTTTTTACTGTCTCATATTACAATTTCAATTTCCTATTTCTACAGGATTTTAATACATCCCATGATACCGATGCGACAAAACTTTCAAATCTATTCTGCTCTCCTACTACCTTATATAAAAATTTTCTGGAAAAAGCCAGAAAATAGAATTTGGTTTTGGGGAAACAGCTAGTTTTATAATATAATATAACTAATAAAGGCGAACTATACCGAAAAACACATTCATTAGTATATATATATATATATACATAACATACTGTGCACATTGCGCTGGGCTATCAGGAATATATTGCATGTTGTGGACAGTATTCTAGCGATGGGAAAGACAAAGACAACCATATATTACCTTACCCAATGAAAATGTTGGACGAATAGATCTATTGCTATCGTCTATCACTATTGATTTCTATATGTCGCCATTACATACAGTGATTTAGAAAAATGTCTGATCAAAAACTATATATAACTAACTAATTTAGCGTCATTGTAATAAAGGTTTAGACGTAGGTTTTTATTATTACGTTTGAAGAATTCAGCTTCTCAGTTTTAGACAATAGTAATAACTTGCAGATATACTAGCTATTGCTCATCTAACTTCAATAAAAGTGCCTGCGTTGGATTTGCCGCACAATTTTCACCAAATCCAAATTCAATTTCCTAACACTACCTTTCAATTTATCGAAACATACGCTACTGTTATAGAAATTTAGATTTTTTGCGAACAAGTAAATTAATTCATTTTGCCTGCACATCAAATTAAATCGCAGTGTATAAAACATAAAATAAAATTTAAATAGGCGTACATTAATATTTATTATATCAGTTTAATACTGTTGATGAAATGATGTAATTAATTCTCACAAATTAAGTTTAACTGTTAAAAGTCATAAAAATTTGTTTTTCGTACTATTTGATATTTTCTGTTGTTTTATTGTTTAAAATTTAAAACATTGTCTGTATCATGAGACCTTCACTTATTTTTAATTGTGGTAATAAATGATGTAATTAATTCTCACAAATTAAGTTTAACTGTTAAAAGTCATAAAAATTTGTTTTTCGTACTATTTGATATTTTTTGTTGTTTTATTGTTTAAAATTTAAAACACTGTCTTTATTATGGGACCTTCACTTATCTTTAGTTGTGTTAATACTGTAAGAGTTTTATAATGAAGGTAGTCAGCAATATATATTTAATGGTGTCGTATATAGACGAGAGGGAAGAGCGATTTTTGATATTAAATGCCGTGTGTGATCGTAGTTTGACATCTATAAAACTTCGGAACATCCTTGACACAACTGGAGGTACACAAGTTAGGGACAGAGCAGTACGTACAAGTTTGGAAGAAGTATATACATAGATCTCCATGTCCGACGTCTTGTTTCATAGACACTGCACATTGAAGTATGTAATTCTAGTATCAAAATATGTTTTTCAAGTTCTTTAATCGTTATTTGTGGAAGAATTTGATTTGCAATCGCCGTAATTTTGTCGCTGTATTTCGTTTCTTCAAGAATCTGTAAAAAAACAGTTAATCTTTACACTAAAAAGTTTTTGAAAAAAAATTAAACCGACTTCCTATTAAAGGCCACAACCGAAAAAGCAGCATACAATAATTTTGCTCTAAAAAGAAAAAAATTATCTCTTATTTATTTTATTTCATTATTTCTTACCTAGAACGGATCAAATTTAACTTTTGGGAGTCGGCGCCAAATTATTTTCTTTGTATTCATATGCAATCTTATACGTTACTCAAATCTACATATATCCAAATCTAACGGAATTACCGTTGTGTCACATTTTGTTATTAGCATTCTGTATATGTATTTATTACTTAAACGTATTTTTTACTCAAGTTACATACCTGCAGTCCAGTAAAAGCTCACGTCGAGGTTATTTTCATAAAAACTTGAGTCTCAAAATACAATTCAAAAGAAAGAATAGCAATCATACACTATTAATACGAAAACAATAAACTACCTGCGGTTTTCATGCAAGCAAATAACACCTATGATTTGCCTTCTTTATTAAAACAACAGAAAACACTCCTTATAGGTTATCTCTAATAAAATATTATGATACTATACTATTACTATAATACTGCTATTATTTACGAATATCTTGGATATATCAACGTTTGGCGCCGACTCCCGAAAGTTAAATTTGATCCGTTCTAGGTAAGAAATAATGAAATAAAATAAATAAGAGATTATTTTTTTCTTTTTAGAGCAAAATTATTGTATGCTGCTTTTTCGGTTGTGGCCTTTAATAAAATTGGAAGTCGGTTTAATTTTTTTTCAAAAATGTGTTATTTCATATTTTTACTGTTTTGTTTGCGTTCATATTTTTAGTTCATAATGGGAAGAGCAACAAAGACGGCCGCCCGTATGAAAAAACATCGTAAATGGATATATTGCAATTTTAATTTTTCGATTCCCTTGTCATTCAAAATTAACTTATTTACTTTTCGCGTAACGTAACCTATGAATAAATTAGATACCAATTTTGAATTGAACATATTTTATAATTAGAATAGGGAAAATAATAATACAGATTCACCTGCCGTAACCCTCAATTTCTGTATTAATCTTTTTCTTTGAATAAATAGGATTACGACTTTGGATTTACTAAAATTGAAGTATTTTATATCAATGTGCTTACATATTTTATGGTTGGTCGGGTTGTTTGCTATACTTATACAACCGCTATTATCCTCATAAATTATAATTGGCTTTACAATATTTATATTAATACTTGCTGCAAACGATTTCAACCATTTACCTGCTTCAATAGAAGAGGCTGAGGAGATTTTTCCAACATATTGTACAACTTTCAAATAATTTAAATAAATAACCTAATAACTTTTTGTGTACTTTGCATCACTACCTGTCGAGTCAGAATCAACAAAGCCAATCACAAAATCGTTGTATCCCTTTCTTTTGTAAGTTAGTTTGATATTTATTAAACCTTTAAGATATATTAATACTATTTTCAAATATTGACAAACTTCGAACTTTGTTCGCCGTTTTTATGTGACCACTTTGGTCCAAAGTTATTATGTCATTACATTTTTGAATTTTTATTCCATGAAAGTTTAATATTGTTCAAATCTCTCATCCGAAATTTATCTATTAAATAACTTTCAAGGTTGCTCCTTGTTACACTGTTTGCTGTTGCAATTGCAAGGTCATCAACATAAAGCACAATATAAATATTCTTAGATATATCACCGTTACCTAAAATGTAAATACAACGATCAACAGATGAATTTTTAAATTCTCTTTCTTTCAGAGTCTTTTCAAATATCTCGATCCAAAACCTGGCTGCTTGTTTTAATCCATATAGTGCTTTATTTAATTTACAAATTTGATTACAATTGCTTTCAATTCCGTCAGTTACTTTCATATAGATTCCTTCCTTTAAAATAACATTAACAAAAGCAGTCGTTACGTCCATATGGTGTAAGTAATTTAAATTGATTTCAAAAAGCAATAATAAATCTACAATTAAAATTCTTGCTACTGGAGCAAAAGTTTCCTTATAATTTACCATACATTCTTGGCTAAACCCATGAGTAACAAGACGAGCTTTCTATTTCGACGGATTCCAGAATTGATAAATTTTTATAGAGCAAATCCCTTTACGATCGGCAATATTTTTATTTTTAGGCATTCAAAGTCGAAGTTTATTTATAGTGAATTTTAATTATGAGTGGATTAGTTTCATCATTTCTTTGCTAGCTGCCACTAAACTCTATCATCCCTTATTTTTATTCTTGTAATGAAGTAGGGATTTTACAATTAACAGATTGAGCACACATAAGATATTCATTCGTATATTATCCTTATCGTAAGAAACAAGAATAACATTTTTAATTCTAGCACTCCTTCTAGACTCACTCAGATTTATATTGTTTCATATTTTTATCGTATTAAAATAAAGAATCATGGTGTATTTGTGTATCTGTTTCACTTACAGATTTATTAGGTATGTGACCTAATATGGTATTTTCATCCGACCTTTTGTTTTGGGCACTTGGAATTAACTTAGTACCTGTTTTACTATTTATAGGTTTATTAGGTTCCCCTATTGATTTTGACGGTATGTCTGATGCATCAATTTCATCTGTATTACTATTTACAGATTTATTGGGTTTCCCTACTGATTTTTACAATATATCAGATGCATCACTTTCATTGGACGTCTTGTCCCAATGTACTCCACCAAGTTCCACTCTCGGTCTAGATGTTAAATAATATATTTCATCTGCTATCATCTCTTACTATAACAATTTTTTCAGCTTCCACGTCCCACACTTGATAGCCGTTTGGCTCATACCCAATTAGTATTGATTTCAAAGTTTTTTCTTTGAATTTTGTTTTTCGGATTTTATTGTGCACATAAATCGTAGAACCAAAAACTTTTAACTACTTTAATTTGGGGTTTTTGTTATGCCAAAGTTCGTATGGTGTTTTATCTTGTTTTAAAGCTTTAGCCGGTGTTAAATTAATTAAATATGTAGCAGTTGAAACTGCCTCTCCCCAAAAGACTTTATGCAAACTAGCACGAGCTCATTGCACGAGCTGTTTCAGTTATTGTTCTAATTATTCTTTCAGACACCATTTAATTGAAGGGTTCGTGGAACAGTTAGATGAAAACTAATGTCTTTTTGCACACAATATTTCTTTACTTCATCCGACAAATATTCTCTATCATTATAATAATATAAATTAACAACTTTAAAATTAAAATGAGCCTTACTTTTTGCAAGGTTTTCTCTAAAAACTGAGAAAAAGTCTGAATTATACTCAATTAAACACGTAACACAGCAGCGAGTAATTTAATCTACAAAAACTACAAAATAATTTTTATTGTTGATAGTTCAAGGAGTAATTGGACCACAAACATCAGAGTGTACGATAAATTATGGTCGCAGTATGTGATTTTTATTTGTATTCCTTTCAAATAGCAATCGTACTTGTTTACCGTTTATATAAGCTTCACATAAATTGTTGTTTGGGATCATATTACTAATTTGGTATACGTCATCGACCATTTGCTTATTCGTTAATTCTAAGAATTTCAGCTTTCTAATGTGCCCCAAACATTGATAGTATAAATCATAATTATTATTTAAACTATTGTGTGGTTGAAAGTGGTTACTGACTTTTAGTAGTATTTGGATTTTCTCTGGGGAGTTAATCGATTATTACTAGAGGCCGGATTATATGCAAAAAGAATAGTGGAAATATTCGCATAAATATGCAGATGTTTTGGCCTAAATATGCACTTTCTTATGAAAAATATGCAGATAAAAAAATAGGAGTAATGCTAGAAAATATAATACTATAGAAAAAAAATATTCTATTATGTTTACTACAAGTTTATTTATAACATTTTACAACATAATTAACAATTTACAATTACATATTTCTCAAAGTTTTCAATAGAAAAATTGTGGCGCTTGTCTGATAACATGTATTTATATATTGAAAAGGTTCGTTCTACGTCCACGCTTGTTATAGGAGCATATTTCAAATTAGAAATATCCTCTATTGCCAACTCAATATTTTCTACTGATTCACCACACAAGATTTTAGCAATACCTTTAGCTTTTCAAAACCCTAATCTTTTGTATTACACTTAAAAAATTTCATACTCGGATTTTCCCACCCTTCCTTTAACATCAAAACATAACTTTCCAAATTTGTTTATTTCAACGCTCTCAATTAGCGACATAAATTGTTTTTCTAATTGCAATATAGAAGTGGAAATAAAACTGTAGTTGGCTTTAATAAACGCCAACTGTTGAGGTATTTCTTTACTCGAATACACCTTTTGGGCGTCTAGCACAGATTGTGTATCGCTATCAAGATCCATAATAATTGTCTTTATTTCTTCATAATGATTTGCATGAAAAATAGCAGCTTCCAACCACGTTACCCATCGTGTGATTACTGGTTGAGGAGGAAGCGGAATACCGGGTAGATGTTGTTTGTAAAATTGAACTCTTAATGGAGCCTTTAAAAGCACTTTCTTAACATTGCCAATTAAAGTATTTACCAAGGTTTTTTACTTCTTCTGCAACACGATTTAGTCCGTGCGCCAAGCAAATTGTGTGAATTAAATTTGGGTAAAACATTTTCAACTTGCAAGCTGCCTTCACCATGTATGGTGCGGCATCCGTTAAAAACAATAGAATTTTTTCTGTTGGCATCGATTACGGTAAGCAAAAGGTTGCCAGTTCTTCCTGTATAAACCTTGTTATTGTCAAATTATTTGCCTTTTCCAACTGTTTGGATGAAATTAAATAAGATTTTGCTGGAACCGATACTTTGAGGATACCTATCATTAAATGAACTATGTATCGGCCCACACTATCAGTAGTTTCATCTGCGCATATGTAAAGGTAATTGTTTCACACAGCCTTCTTAATGCTACTCAATGTTTCTGCATAGATACGGTGAATATAATTTTGTCTTAAGGTGCTCTCGTCGGGCATATTATATTTGCTGGTGTACTTTTGCAAAAATAACTTGACATTTAAATTGCCGACACAAACATTAGGCACAAATCTTCATGAAATTGTTCTTGTTCCGATTTTTTGGAGGTTGATGGCAAACATTGCGGTAATGTTTGCTGACCCTTCTTCGCCAATTTCATCTTTGATAGTTTTGCAGCATGAAATGGAGTTGTAATGTGCTGGTCGACTTGAAATTTTCTCTCACTTGTAACCTGCATGAAAAATATCACATCATCAGTTGTTTTCTTATAAAATATGTGTTAGTAAAAGATAAAGGCGTAATAAAAACTAATGTGTAAAGAGTTTGCGTAGCTATCGGAATAAACGACATTTAATAAAATAACCAACACAACGCTTCGACAAATAATCTTATTATAAAATGATGTTTATTTAAAAATCATCAGCAGAATACGGAATATCAGATATTCCGTATTGTGCTGATGGTATGCGAAAAATACGCATGAAACATACATCTCAGTTTACTCATTTTAAAATAAAATTATTTGTCGAAGCGTTGTATTGGTGATTTTGTTAAACATCGTTTAAAAACTATAGATTAATAAGAGGAAATAAATTTAAATTTTACTTACAATCTTGCTGCATGCTACGCAAAATACTTTCTCTCCATCCATACGCAATTCTGAATAAGGTGCAGTCCATCCGAGCACAGTCGCTATGTTCGGCATTTTTGCTATTATAATTAATAACAACCCACAAGTTTACACTTCGAAAAACCAACGTAAAATGACGTTTAAAATAAATAAGATTGCTTTCGAATATGGGAACAAATTTCTCCGAATAATAAAGAAACACTTGTGGTCCTAATTTTCTGGTAAAATGTATTTTTGTATTTATTTAGAAGTTTCAGGGAATTAGCTTTTTCTTGAATTCTGTCCCGGTCTAGATGCATGGGACCAGCATTAATAAATTTTTGGAAGCGCTTATCGGAAAAGTATCGAGAAGAGGCTTCATAGAATGCTATTCTTAATTTAAAGAGGACTGTTTAACTCTTTGTTTGTTACAACCACGACATATTTTTAATAATGCCTATCCTATAATAAATTACATCCAATAAATAAATAAAACTCGGATACTTCAAATATGCTGAATTACTACAAAATATGCAACTAATATACAAAATGCATATATTATACAAATATGCAAATTTATGCAAACTGCATATTATCCGGCCCTTAATTATTACTATTACATCGAGGAAACGCAACCGTTTCGAAATCTTACTTGATTTTATACACTTCTTCCTAGTGATGAATTATGTACGCTGTAGATTTTAATAAACATGGCAAAGGTAAAGCGAAAATTACGCTATCAATTTAATAGCAAATTGCAGATTTATAAATATTAGCAATAGCAATGTGTTGTTTATGTACGTAATTTTAAAAGATTATAAATTATACATATGCGTCTATTTATATAAATTGAAATGTACCAGAATATTAGCGAGTTTGTTATACGCGCATTTATAATAATGGTATCACTATCATTATAAGTAACATACTACACTTGCTGGTGTTCCTGCTATCCTAGTAAATGTACTCGTAATTTAGCATCCATGTTTAACTTCTAATTTACAATTATACATACTACTTTTAAAATAACTTGTAGTTGATTTGTAACCAATGTCGTATGTAATTTTATACGGACGCGGGCACTTATTTCGACCTCCCACCACCTTTGTTTTCCTGTTCGAATATATGAAGATGGCTTTTATGGAAAAATTTAATTTTAAGCTCCAAACTAGTTTCTTCTTCATTTGGAGGGTGTGAAATTACATCTTCTGCACTATTCTGTTCGCCTGGTGCTAAGTACGAAAATCTGACGTTGGAATGCCACGAATGATAGACGGCTGACAGCTGAGATCCCCTCTACCACTGTATCGGGCACGAGGGCCGATGCAACATGGCTCTAACCGATCACATCGCCTAACCAGCTTCGACAAATCTTCTTTCACAGAGGCGGAAGATTAAATTCATAGATTCGAAGAAGTGGAGGAAGTACGAATGCGCGGATTCGGTACAACATCTTCCCCATTTCTATTAGGAAAGCATAAACTAATGGAGAGAAATCGTGTATTCTGTAGGTTGCAGGTTGTATTTATGCGCTGCACGTTTGTGTATATACCGCGTAAGTATCAATGTTTATGAAAGCAAATAATTCTCTTTACAATTTATTTGATAATGATCCACAAATATCGTAACTGAGAATAAGTTATACCTATTGTTTTTTTCCTCCACTCCGCACAGGTGTGTCTAAGTTTCACCGCAAACTTTTTAATAAAATAAATATCCAAATTAATAAGTGGATATTGAGATTTTGTATTTTGGGTAAAGTAAAACTTACTTTAATTTTTCTATTATAACGAATGGTACCAGGTCAGTAGGTATAAATGATATTCATAAAGAGAGCTAAACTAGTTTTGGGAGTGGCGAAAAAAAGTTGAATAGGAACAGAGAAAATAAATAGAATACAAAATGTATATTCTATTAACAATTATTATTAAGAATATTGTAAATCAGTATTCATTGCACAAAATATAGTGTATAGCGAAACATTTGAAACCTAAATCACATACAAAAAGTTAAATAACACTTCCTCCTGTACATATATACCTATAATTTTTTTTTAAAGGAAGTACATCGACCGTACCAGTTAGAAAGTAAGAACAGGATTAATCGGGTCAGCGGTCTGTAGTGGTCTTCAGCGAATGAAAAAAGGAACTCCTTTGTTCAAAATTCTCAATATTTCGTCCTCTATTTTGAACTTATTCATGAGAAATACTAAAAAGTACAAGTCAGCAAGGAAAATTCAACAAACAATTGAAAATACTCGCAACTGGAGGTTTATGTTATAAAACAGGGTCCATAATCAATAAAAATCTTGTACAAAAATAAACAAAAAGCCAAAATTGGCATATTAAAATTAATTAACAAAGTCTTTTAAAATGTTTGAACATGTACTGGTTGAGAATCAATTTAATTCTGACAAGGAAAATGTAAAATTTATCTGCTTGCAAAGGATGGCCGTAGTAATGAGGATAAAAACCAAGCGACAAAATATCAGAAAAAGATGTTTTATTACGAATGTGTATCTGAAAATATATACAGACTGACTCTTCCAAGATGATGTAATAGGTACGAAAATTTATATGTTTTAAACAATCAAGAGAAGTTGAATCAAAAAACAGGAAAGAAAACTTATGTGGGCAGATCCATAAACTTATAGTAGATATTGCTAAGTTGATTAGTGTCAGTTTTAAAATTAATATTATTTGCAGTTATCTTGATGTGGTACATTTCTAAAAACGATCTTCTGGTATAATTACTGTCGATTTCTAGGATTTTTGGTTGGTCAAAATGAAATGAATAGCCCTGTTCGAGAGAGTGTTTAACTAAGGCACATGATCTTTTTTGATTCGACAATCACTCTTATGCTGAGCGATTCTGTATTTCATCCGCTGGGATGTTTGACCAATATAACAGCCCTCACAATCAGTACAAGGGATGTTATAGATGCCATGACTAATGAACAGTGTGGGTGTTTTATCCTTTAAAGTTGTGAACAAATTCTTTATATTTATAGGATTGTATTTTGCTATGATTATTTGTTGAAAGGGCTTAAAGATTTTAGTTATCTTTTCTGTGAGACCCTTGATGTAGGGTAAACCTTTATATTTAAAGATAGTAGGCAATCAAAAGCATTTGAATTATAAATAAGTTTATGTAGTATTGGTCTGGGGTAGCCGTTGTTCGCAAATATTTTCAAAAGTAAGTTACAGTTTTTATTTTTAAACTGATCATTTGAAATATGTAAAATTCTGTTTTTCATGGCAATGACCGTATTGTATTTTTGATTTAATGGATGATTAGAATGGTAATTAATAAATCTGCCCGAAGCAGTAGGTTTTTGATACCAGTCCAAAATCAAATTGTTATTCGTTGTCCTAATGACTTTCGTGTCAAGAAAAGGAATACTTCTATTGTTCTCTATCTCTATTGTAAATTGCAGATTTTGATGGAAAGAATTAAATGTGTTAAGAACCAATTAAATGATGTCATCAACGTATTTGTAAATGAACGGTAACTGTGGAATCACACTATCCAACAAAAATCCATAACTATGAGAGCACAGGGCTGATGGGAGAATCCATCAGCGTACCAAAACTTTGCAAATAGAATTTATTATTAAAGGAAAAGTAGGAGTTATTAAAAGTGAACTTTATCAATTGTAAAACAGAATGTTTAGATAAATTAGTATGCGTACTGATATCAGTCCTTTTTGTTCTATTACCTGTATTACCAAATCAAGCGGTATATTTGTAAAAAGTGATACAACATCCAATAATATTAAGATATATTGGTTTGGAAGTGTGAAACCATCTATTAAACTTACAAAAGTAAAAGTATCCTTTATGTTGAAATCTGTGGATTCGGATAGAACAGAGGTCAGAATTTGAGATAAATATTTTGAAAGAGCATAAGTTGTGGAATTAACGGAACTGATTATAGGTAGCAATAGAACATCTGGTTAGTGTATTTTCGGTAAACAGTACAATTTAGGAGCACTAGAATTGTATGTGCTTAGATATTTGCAAAGATCATCAGATATTTCACCTTTATGTTTTATTGTCTTTATCAATTCGTTGAGTTTTCTTTGAGTGACCCCAGTAGGACTTCGAGGTTCTTTATAAGTTGTTTGATTTTGTAATAACTGCTTGGTTCTGTCGATATACGTATGTACCTCTGTCCATTGCTACCGTACAACCACCCGTATCAGCCTGAAGTATATAGAGATCTGGATTACTTTTGAAAAATCTTTTTGTTTTCGAGAACATAGAAATGTGATTAAACTGTTTTTCGTTGACAGAATGTGACAAAAAATTGATGACAACATTGGTCACTGCGGCTCTCATCCTATTCCTTGACTCATTCGGCACGTCTGCAATGATATTCCCAACATCAGCAAGAAGATTTCCCACATTTGAACTGGTAGGAACAACAGGTACCCCAAACTTGGGATCCAGTGACAAAAAATCTGTAATATCTTTATGGATGTCAACGGAAGATATGTTTCTAAACCACTTGGAATTATCAAAAAACAGTCTGCCATTGAATGAGAAATTTTTTATGTTATTAAATTTATTTACATTAGTACGCTTCACTTTGCGACTTCTCTTGTTGAAAGCAAATTGTAATCTAATTTGGAATTCATTCAAAATGTAAAAGGGAATTAATTGACTCAACTCAGTTCTAATCAGATTAATGCTATTTTTATTTTTTATTTAAGTTTTGAAATGGTGTAAGAGGTTATTTTAATTTCTAATGATAAAACTTTATTTCATAATCTTACTAAAAAACGGTTAACTTCATTTCCCACACTTCCATTGGTTGTAGTCAGTAGTATATGTAAATTGATCCTCCCTTCCTGTACATGTCTAGGCAAAATACCAACTTGTCTGCATAGTCATAGGAAAATTCTTCTATTGATCATGTCCGCCGTTTAATAGTTTTTATTAGACCATTGCTTCATTAATTTGCAGGTGTGACCACCAGAGGTGGATGCAATTTCACGAAAGAAACCCATCTGTAATTAATTTTAAAGGAAGTACATCGACCGTACCAGTTAGGAAGTAAGAAGAGGATTAATCGGGTCAGCGGTCTGTAGTGGTCTTCAGAGAATGAAAAAGGAACTCCTTTGTTCAAAATTTTCAATATTTCGTCCTTTATTATGAACTTATTCATGAGAAATACTAAAAGTACAAGTCAGCAAGGAAAATGCAGCAAACAATTGAAAATACTCACAACTGGAGGTTTATGTTATAAAACAGGGTCCATAATTAATAAAAATCTTGTACAAAAATAATGACGCCGATGGGTTCTCCAATCAGCCCTGTGTTAGCTCTCATAGTTATGGATTTTTGTTGGATACTGTGATTCCACAGTTACCGTTTAATTTACCATTCATTTGCAAGTACGTTGATGACATCATTTGCGTCATCCCTCATCGTTCGGTTCAATTGGTTCTTGACACATTTAATTCTTTCTATCAAAATCTGCAATTTACAGTAGAGATTAGGACAACGAATAACAATTTGATTTTGGACTGGTATCAAAAACCTATTGCCTCGGGCAGATTTATTAATTATCATTCTAATCATCCATTAAATGAAAAATACAATACGGTCATTACCATGAAAAACAGAATTTTACATATTTCAAATGATCAGTTTAAAAATAAAAACTTTAACTTACTTTTGAAAATGTTTGCGAACAACGGCTTCCCCAGACCAATACTACATAAACTTATTTATAATTCAAATGCTTATGATTGCCTACTATCTTTAAATATAAAGGTTTACCCTACATCAAGGGTCTCACAGAAAAGATAAGTAAAATCTTTAAGCCCTTTCAACAAATAATCATGGCAAAATACAATCCTATAAAAATAAAAAATTTGTTCACAACTTTAAAGGATAAAACACCCACACTGTTCATTAGTCATGCCATCTATAACATCCCTTGTACTGATTGTGAGGGCTGTTATTTTCGTCAAACATCCCAGTTGATGAAATACAGAATCGCTCAGCATAAGAGTGACTGTCGAATCAAAAAAGATCATGTGCCTTAGTTAAACACTCTCTCGAACAGGTCCATTCATTTCACTTTGATCAACCAAAAATCCTAGAAATCAACAGTAATTATACCAAAAGATCGTTTTTAGAAATGTACCACATCAAGATAACTGCAAATAATATTAATTTTAAAACTGACACTAATCAACTTAGCAATATCTACTATAAGTTTATGGATCTGCCCATATAAGTTTCCTTTCCTGTTTTTTGATTCAACTTCTCTTGATTGTTTAAAACATATAAATTATCGTACCTATTACACCATGTTGGAAGAGTCAGTCTGTATATATTTTCAGATACACATTTGTAATAAAACAGTATTTTTCTGTTATTTTGTCGCTTGGTTTTTATCCTCATTAGTACGGCGATCCTTTGCAAGCAGATAAATTTTACATTTTCCTTGTCAGAATTAAATTGATACTCAACCAGTACATGGTCAAATATTTTAAAAGACTTTGTTAATTAATTTTAATATGCCAATTTTGTCTTTTCATTTATTTTTGTACAAGATTTTTATTGATTATGGACCCTGTTTTATAACATAAACCTCCAGTCGTGAGTATTTTCAATTGTTTGTTGAATTTTCCGTGCTGACTTGTACTTTTTAGTATTTCTCATGAATAAGTTCAAAATAAAGGACGAAATATTGAGAATTTTGAACAAAGGAGTTCCTTTTTTCATTCTCTGAAGACCACTACAGACCGCTGACCCGATTAATCCTGTTCTTACTTCCTATATACACCCAACTCTTCTTCTACACGGTCTTTTTACACGCTTTTTTTGCACGGTTTTCTAAGGAACGCATCTACCGTGTAAAAAAAGAGTTGGGTGTATATATCTCTTTTCTTTCTCCAGGCCTTCAGACTTATCGCCTAGGATGTGGTTTTGTTTCTTCTTTCCATTTCTGTCGATTTTCCACCTTCCCTTTCCAGTTTGCTATTTTCTTTTCTCTGATATCTTCCATAATTGCTTCCCTCCACTTTCTCCTTGGCCTTCTTCTCATTCTCTTGCCCTTCAGTCTTCTCCATGCTATTGCTTTGAGTACTCTGGTGTCATCCATTCTCTCCAAATGTCCCAGCTATTGTAGTCTCCTGCACTTTACAATTTCATCTATCGTAAGTTCGTCGAAGAGATCATATATTTCTTTGTTAGATCTTCTTTTCTAGCCTTCATCTATTCTCGTTCCATCAAAAATTCTCCCATATCGGTATTTTTCTTGATATCTTTTGTCATCGTCCATGTTTCAGGAGGGTAGGTATGAAAGCTCTTTAGATCGGATTATTTTCCGTAATCCTGCTGGACATTTATTACTGTTAGTTAGTTTGAAGTCTACTTCTGCTCTTTCTTTACATTTATTAGTTATCCGTGTGCCTAGGTGTACATAGTTGACTGTCTCTTTGAGTGTTCTTTTCCTTATTATAGTTTTGGATTTCCAAAGTATTGTTCTGTTTATCATAATCCTTATTTTTTAGTTGCATATATTCTGTTTTCGCTTTGTTAATTTGCAGTGCCTTGTACGTCCCGTTAAGGGGAGCAAATTTACTACCGGCCCAATCGTACCCATGGATTACCAGGCAGTTTGGAGGCCCCGGATTATAGTAGGTGTTATCGGCGCAATCGTCCCTTGCTCCATTCTACACTCACAAATTTATGTACGATTTTACAATATATTTGCGAGGTACTAGACAATCGAGGACAGGTCGATGTTATATACGCTGATTTTTGCGTGCGTTCGACATCGTCATTCCATTATGCTCAGAAAGTTTGATTCCTCGGGCTGTTCTCCTTCAGTCACACGACTAAGGAAATTTTATAATTCTATAATTGTTGTTATTCCCATGGATTTGTAGCCACATCTGGTGTACCACAAGGTTGAAACTTGGAACCACTACTTTTTGTAATCTTGATTAATGACTTGCTGCTTCGACTCTGGTGTCCTATATTATCGTATGAGGATGACTTTAAAATCTATCCGGATGGCGTCCCTATCCCATTGTACGACAGTGCCAAGAACCTTGATCTGATCGTGGATAATACATTCAGGTATTGCGATCATGTGACGCTTTGCATTTCTAGAGCTTATACTAATTTGAGAAGGCTTTTCTCCCATCGCCATTGTATTGACATCGGGGTCAAAGCATCTTTTTTGTCTGGTACTAAGTCAATTTACTTACTGTGTATCCCTCTACTACAGTTCTCTAGATGTCTTAACCCAATATAGCATACAGAAGGTGCAAAATTGGTGTCTACGCTTTATTTTCGGCATTAGAAAGTTAAATCGAGAGATTTGCGTTGGTTAAACATGAAAAATCATCGCTATCTCTAGTCCGCATGCATGTTTCACAAAATTATTTCAGAAAAGCAACCTGCGTACCTCTCTTTATAACAAAATTTCCTTTAGGAACGACGTTCATAACATCAATGTTCGTTGTAGGGGTTTATTGACTCCACCGTTACATAGGTCACCTTTGTACGAACGACCTTTTTCAGACAATATAGGTATATAAAATTTATAATTCCCTCTCACCCAGTGTTTGAGATGGTTATAAAAATGTTTTTGGTATGTTCGTATAATTGTACTTATCACTATCTTGCAAATCTTTAGTTTGTAACCTTATTTATTATTAGTGACCGACCGAACATTCGACTTCGGCTTCAGTTTCAGCCAGTTTCGGACAAAAATCGGCCACACCATAACTCAGTGTTCGTGAACTGTTGCGCTTCGTTCGGGCGAGTTCGTGTCTCGTAGTTATCAGGATCAGCAAGTTAATATTACATAAATAAATATCTATTTTTCTTACGTACCGTAATTGTTGTTTTTCTTTTATTTCATTTAACACAAATCAACTATATACAATGTAAAACATACACTAGATTTCAGCATACAATTGAAATTTTAACATGTCCAAATAAAGTTCGGTTTCGGCCGAAACTGAGACCGAGATCGAAGTTACGGTTTCGGTTTCGGTTTCAGCTGCAAATCCTGTTTTGGTCAGCCATTATTTATTATACATTTAAATAGATGTCTCTATGTCCAATGGTATAAATTTATTTGTTTAACAATATTAATTTTCAAATATAATCAAACTAAACTAAAAGAAATAAACAAATTACACCAATCTTAACGCTGGCATTTACACCTCAAAATATACCCAGTTTTATGCAGATTTCGATACACTTTTTAGGAGCCAATTTCAAAGTTGAAAGAGTGGACGAATTTTTTCGAATCATTTTTTATCTGTCTACTGACAGCGATTTTTTATTTTTTTTTGGCAATTAAAAGCGTACAAATAATATTAACAGAAATATAAATATCGAAAATATCTCCACGTTGATAGCTTGATGTGACTTGCCACCTATAAAATTTTTCCAAATTGTCTATGAACTCCGAAATAATGTAATAAAATTATTACAATAATCGGCATTTTTCAAAACTGTAAAATAGCATGTAGGCAACACAAATAGCTCACTACCGCTAAAAAATAAATGCAAGATTCCTTGTGCGTGATATTCCTAAACAAAAGATAACAAATGCATAAAAGATAATAAGTTACGGGAAACGTTGTGGACGGAATTCAACAGAAATAACCAAATGTGAATTATTATTGGAACTATTTATGGAAAAGTTTTTGGCATATATACTTAGTAATATCACGAATAAATCAATTTATAGTATACAAAATTCTTGGGAATTGGTAGATTCTTATTTATGTATGTACCAAATTTAGTGTAGATGTAGTTTCTTTATTTACAAATAAACCGACTGAATTAGCAATTACAATAATAGATAATAAATGGGAGTTGATTTCAGATTTCACAGATTTATCGACAGATGATTTTATTGACATATCCTTAAATGTCTATAATGACTAGATAGTATAATAGTGAGCAGGTAATAAGTAATAAACAAATAGTACAATAGGTACAGAGGTAACCCAGTACAGATAAACTATGAGTGGAACACATGCAAAATTAAAAGAAGTATAGCTCGTTTTAACTTATTTTATTCTGACTAAAGTGCTTACAGATTTACAGCACCTCCTGCGGTGGAAGCTTTATGGACGATCTGCTTATCGCAGTTTTATCCCACAGAGTAAACATAAGATACTAACACAAATATACCTGTTGACTATTGGTAAAATATAGAATTTTTAAATATAGATATTACGTAATTCCTACAGTAATTGGTAATTTGAGGAGGGGCTACAGCAAACACCAATTGCGGATACGCATCCCACTAATTACATTTTTCGATGGAGTTAATATGGTAATCCTACTCACGATTATTGTCCCCATTTATCCATATGATATCCATAGTTCATTATACATATAAAGAAATAGAACTATTTTTTCCAATAATATTTACAATTTTCAAAAAATATTTATCAATTACGTACATATTGCTTTAAAATATGGATTAACGATTTTATCTATAGGTTCAAAACTTTCGAAGAAGTTGCTAAGGTGCTAATCTGAATGTTGCTGGCGATCAAGCTTTATTTAATAATTTAATAGAACAAAATTCCTTTTTTACTTGCTGTAGTACTATACTAAATGCATGTTGAAAAGGAAAACTTTACTTTCATAACTCGTCGGCTGTTTGTCCAACACGAAAGACGTGATGCATTCATTGAGTGCAAAATGAGATTTTTAATCAAAACAGACCGTGTTGAAAATATATTAGGTCAGAGCACGAGTAATTGAGCAAAACCATTGAATTAGAGAAGATAGTGGAAGGCGCACGATAATGCGCTTATTAACGAAAACCGTGCCCTTCTATTGGAAGAGTGTAGGTATATACACAGAGGGTGTTGGTACCTTTCTCTTGCTCGTTGACTCTTATGAGTCTGTCAAACCACGCGTTATTTTTTTAACAGCATTTATTGTTTAATAGTGAAATCTTCCTATCAGAAACGGTACAACCATCCATTATATTTGAACAATATAGATTATTAGGTAGTCATATATCAAAACAGTTTTTTGCAACATAATAGAAATACATTTGCTATAGATTTCTTGATGAATCTATACAGTTAAAAATTTGGCACTTGAATTTTTAATAGAACAAAATTCCTTTTTACTTGCTGTAGTACTATACTAAATGCATGTTGAAAAGGAAAAATTTACTTTCATAACTTGTCGGCTGTTTGTCCAACACGAAAGACGTGATGCATTCATTGAGTGCAAAATGAGATTTTTAATCAAAACAGACCGTGTTGAAAATATATTAGGTCAGGACACGAGTAATTTAGCAAAACCATTGAATTAGAGAAGATAGTGGAAGGCGCACGATAATGCGCTTATCAACGAAAACCGTGCCCTTCTATTGGAAGAGTGTAGGTATATATACAGAAGGGGTTTGTACCTTTCTCTTGCTCGTTGGTTCTTATGAGTCTGTCAAACCACGCGTTGGTTTTTTTAACAGCATTTATTGTTTAATAGTGAAATCTTCCTATCAGAAACGGTACAACCATCCATTATATTTGAACAATATAGATTATTAGGTAGCCATATATCAAAACAGTTTTTTGCAACATAATAGAAATACATTTGCTATAGATTTCTTGATGAATCTATACAGTTAAAAATTTGACACTTGAATTTTTAACGCTGGTCCAAAATCCAGGTATTTTTTAATATATAAGTGCTCGCAAGATCACTTGAAATTATTTTTTGTGTATTAGAGCTTGCGGAAAATGGAATAATAATCCGAATGGTTTACTGTTGGGCCCTTAGAAAATTATTATTCAGCAACATTGTGCCACCAAGTATAAATGCTAACTGCACCAATAATGACTATGATGCAATACTGATTTTTGACCTTGGACTTTCAGAAGGAGATATTGCAGACTTTCCACATTCCAAAAGTCACATTACTAATGACATAACAGGTTTAATTGCAGTAGATAATTTGGTACTTTCTCCAATTAAAGGAATTAAGGAAACTATTACAGACCGATTATTTATTATTAGATATTAATCATTATAGAAATTTGACTAAATTTGTTTGTAAGGCAAAATTATATTTTCTGCCTAGAGTTATTTTTGAAATCGTCATATTTTCAGAGAAATCCTTCAGAGCGGAAGCTATTTTGAGACACATGCAAAGATCCTTATTTAAAAAAGGATTATGAATTTAGTTCAACAGTAATTCATAACTGAAATAAAAACATTATTTTATCCTTCACATCCAGTTAATCTTTCATATTATATGTTTCATAGTATTTACTCATACTTATACTTATATCTTATGTCTACAGTAGGTAGAAATGGCCTATTTTTTGTAAATAGTTAATATTTCTATTTGCCTTGTATTCCCTTTCAATGTAATTTTACCTGATGCGGCGTTATTTCAGATTATCACGCCAGCTAAGATTACCTTGCATATTTTTGAATGAGTCAAACACGGATAGACATCCCGTCCACTATGTTTATCCTTTTCTAGCAAGAACGTCTCGTTTTCTCACACTGTAGCGTTATTGAAAATGAGCGTAATGCCACATTTTGTCAGTAGGCAACTTAATATACAAAATTAGAAATTTATTTTAGGTAAACTCCAGCCTTAAATCTAGAGGTAAGTGACTTATGATTAGAGTTGTTCAATTTACGCCAAGAGTACTACAAGTTTCTGAAACAACTGTCTTAGAATAGTAACATTGCGTTATGCGAATACAGATAACTTCATACTATACATTGAAACTATTATGTATTCGTATAGCGCAATGTTATACTATTCTAGTACAGTCGCTTCGGATAGTTGTAGTACTATTGGTGCAGATTGAACAACGGTACTTATAAACTTATGATCGATTGCACTAATTTAACTATTGAATCTCTATCCGTGAATTTTGGTTTGGCGTCCAGCCAAAAACATATTTTCGTCAATCAAGCGTGTAAAAGCATAGAGAAATGCGAGAACGCTAGATATAAAACTATGTACTTGAAAAACAAATTGAAAATATTAGACATTTATATATAATCAATATGAATCAGCAGTTACTCGTTATTGTCCTCTAACGTTTTAAGGAGGAACTGTAATCTTGCTTACCACAGGTTTGTGCTTTTATATCCACGGACTCTTCACAATTTCTAGCTTTTCTTTATTAGTTGCAGAGCAATTTTTACGGAAACATTTAACTAAAAGAATTTCGATTAAAAAAGTTTCTTGTTTTATAGTAAACATATGTATATAACAGTTATTATTAATGAAACTATCAAAATACATTATTACGGGACTTGTAGACACTCTTATTTCAATTACCCAAAGATTATGATTGTGCTATCAACGTTAAGGGGGCGACTTTCTCACGAGTAGAGGCCACCAGAATTTAAAAACAGTACTAATTTGTGGGATACAATTCTCAGAAGATGCTGTTGACTACAAAATCTCAGGTTGTTCCATAATATAACCAATTTTCAAATCCGAGAGCAAATGCAATATTTCAAAGAAAGATGATTAGATGACTCTCTAACGACCTATTGTTGTGGTTGTTGTCTAAACTAAAATCGATACGTAACGAACGCATTTATGCGTTTGTTTGGTTGCATATATAAAGTTTAGCTGTAAATATTTAATTTCAAATGATTAAATGACTGTGTTTCATCGTCATAGAAGGGCTAGATTTAGGGTACTACTTTACCTTTGAATATGAGGACTGATAAAGTATGCAATTATTTTGTGACATTATTAACAAGTAAATCTTGCTGCTTATAACAATCATTTCTCATAAAGCCCATTAAAAAATGGTAGTTTACGCACGTCTAAAGTGAATACTTCCGCTAGCACATTACACTCTCACTATCTCTCCTTTTATTTCAGACGAAGCAAGCACGCACGTATCCTTTCCCTGGCTCATCGTCTCTCGCTCGCACATCGTACTCTGTTTTCTTTGTCTTTCATACGATGCGAAGCCCTGCCCAAATTTAACGCTCTTACGCTTACGTTTACGCTTATGCTCGAGCTGGTCCGGTGTATTAACGGTGTATTCACTTCAAGAATATTATTTGAAAGCTTTTCCGTAATATTTTAACAAGAGGTTGCGTTTCAGTTGCGTTAAGCTTTCATTTACATGATACTTTTGTTCTGTACTGTCAGTAGCCCTATTATACCTATACAGTGACAGACAAGAAAAAGAGACCACCTCACTTTTCTGGTGTACATTTGAAATATTGGGAACAAATATTTGAAAATGTGTTCGCTTTTTTTAATATACCCTGTACTTCATTTTAACATTCAGTGTGAATCCTTACATTATTTTATGTGAGTTTAGTTTGCCGTAATTTATTTCCTAAATGTTTCGTTTAAGTGTGCGACAAAATAAAGATACCATTGTCATTGAGGTGACGGGTGAGCTAAATTTTACTGTACTCTGTTTATCATCCTTTGCGACCTTGTTATGTATGCTACATTCGCTGGCTCATTGTTCAGTTGCGAAAAATTGGCTAAGATGGCTCAGCAACAAATTTGTGTTCAAATACGAAAATTGATTATCAAAGACATTCAAAATGGTTTTTCGCAGAGAACAGTAGCTAAAAGATTTGAAGTGAGTAAGAATCAAGTGCAAAAACTGTGGAAAAAGTTTTGTGAGACTGGATTTATTGCGGATGACTCTCGCATCGTATGCGAGGTTAAGAAAAATCTGTATACAACAATACGATCGATCTCAATCTTATAGAAAATCTATGGTCAGTTATGGACGAAAACATTGCTAAAAGTATCGAATAAAGACTCTTGTTTTGCGACGCCGAGGGAAGCCTCGGATGCAGTAGATGTGCGTTTTCTCCAAAACTTCGTGGAGAGCATGCCTTAACAACTCCAAGCAGTCATAAAGGTAAAAGGGGGTATTCCAAGTATTAACCGAAGTTGAAAAAGACTTTCCTTAGTTTTTTTTTGTATGCGAAGAAAACAGTGGTTCCTTTTTTTGTCCGTACTTTTGTCCGAGTGTTTTCAATGAGGAGACGTAATCGTTTATTTACCAGAAGTTCTTCTTCTCTTTCTTTTTGTAAGTATTAAAATACAACTGTCATCGATGTATTTGAGCCAAATATCATTACAATTTTTTTATTTTTGGCGATCGTTGAATATTAAATTGACATACTATAAAGTGGTCTCCTTTTTTGTCAGTTACTGTATATAAATACTTGCAGTTTTAACCTATTCCTTGATTTTGAGGTTTATTAGCATTATTATTAAACATTGAAGAAAATGCTTAACTGCAGTAAAGAGTAGTATGGTTGCAGCTATCTCTCCAGTAAAGCATTGTTCATACAACATTTACTCAGATTTCAGTGCGCAGATAGAGTCAGATTTCACACGCCAGTGGTGCCTTGTTAATGTTTTTATAAGAACAATTTATCATTTAAAAATACATGACCGGATGATCCCGTACTAACCTGCAATCCTATTTCCATCTTAGACTCATTTCGTCATTCATATCCTCATGATAATAAAAAAAACTCAAAACGATAAAGAACAAAACACACAATGTATCATGTTCTTTTTAGTAATATTTACCTGTATTCTTCAGAAGATCAATATATGTCTTCATCAGCAAATGCTGTATTTACCGTACAAGTGAGCTCCACACCTTCTACAACATAATAACGGTTGATGCAATTTTTCTAATCATCATCAGTTACGTTGACAATAGTTTCATAAAACAGCATCCTCACAGCATTCAATTTAATGTTATACATATTATTTGCGGAAATATAGTCTTTCACCAGCACCTAAATTGGTTCAATGAGACTCAGCTTATCTTAGAATTTGTCTACCAGTATTTTGTACGGTAATGTAATGTAATTTTTTACCAAATCTAAGAGCTCAAGGTTTAGTGAAGATTCATGGGCATAAATGTGGTCTCCTTTCTTCAAGAAAAGCTTTCTTACTTGTCTTGGAAGGGTAAGACGTATTATCCATTACAATCTCACATATTATTTCTAATTTTGGTAAATATCACTTCCAATATGGACAATTATTAATCGCTTTTCTTTCTTCGTTGTTTACCAATGAACAAACTATATATATATAGTACCTGGTGGACCGAGCCTTGCTCGCAGTCCCCGAGATTTTTGAATAATTTTGAACCAAATAATAACGCCCTTTATTTTAGTTTTGATATTTAATTTATATTGTATATTTCAAGTCTATATAGTAACACATATATATTATAAGTTTATAAGGTTAAAAGTATGTGAATTTACATGTTGTTGTTACTTTTCGTAAATATTTTTCTTTTATGAACATACTACTTTCAGCGCCATATATGGTTTAGTAGTAAAGTTTTAATCACTTATAATTTCGCTTGGCTGCATGATGTTAAAAAGTTACTGACCCACGTTTAGGCCGAAATTGGTGAAAACCTGGAGTAAATGGATTGAATCGAGATCGGGATCATGCTATATCGGGTTTTCGTCTCCAAAAGCTGGCAGATACTAAATTATAACAAAATCTTGAGAGTAATTTTCGATAACACATTTTATGTACCGCAGAAATAGGTAAAAGCGGGACAAAAAGATTTCTTGGGGCCGGGACCATGCTAGATCAATTTTGTGTTCTCGAAAATCCCCAGATATTGAATTGCAAAAAACTGGCTAAAGTAATTTTCGATAACCAATATCATATACCGCAATAAGAGAAATGCGTGTAGACCGGGTCAAAATGGATTTTCCCGGGACCGGGACCATGCTAGATGCATTTTTCGTCCCCGAAAACCCCCAGGTACCAAATTTCATCAAAATCGTTAGAGCCGTATTCGAGAAACCAATTCTATATATATATATAGGAATCCGTATGTTTTATATCAGGGATTTCGGTCACAAAGCAATGGAGTATTAAAGGATACTCATTTATTATTGCTCAATATTCGGTAATGTTTATTGCCTTCATCAGGAACATACTACAATAAAACAACAAAAGCAAAGTCACAAAGAGAGGTAATAAAATCAGAATTTGAAACTTACAAACTGAGTTGCTAAAAAACACCAAGCGACAAAGAACTCAAAAGTGTGTTGAAAAAACCGCATGTCAATTGTGTGTAGTTCGTCATCGACAGCTTTGAAATACCACTAATTTAATGAAGTGACATTGTAACATTGTAGTGTAGTTTAAAGGAATAAAATTAAAAATATTAAAGTAAACTATAAAAAATCACGTTAACATGATGAAAGCCGAATTCGGAGTGTCTAAAAATATTAAAAAGTCAATCGGTAGAGGTCAAACAGCGATGCCCCGCCAGAGCAGCACAAAAACTCGAAGACGAAAGGACACAACATAGTGTGTCAATTAAATATGAAGCTAAAGGATATTGAAAGGCGGACAAGCGAGCAACGAGGGAGGAAACTACCTGACTAATTTTATTAATTTAATTAATTTTCTTCAAAATATCTGAATAAATTATACTGAGTTGTCCTGTATCTGTTTTGTAATTAACTGTATTTTTATTTGAGTAGATGTGGGTCATTTCAAGAAAGAGCCTGCACTGGTGTCTAGTTTCAGTGTCCAATACTTTAATGTTATTAAAGTCAAAAGTGTGACCCGTTGTTAATGAATGATTCACCAAAGCACAAGACTTCTTTCCCAACCTGCAATCACTCCTATGCTGTGTTGTCCTATCCCTCAACCAGCGGGCCGTCTGGCCGATGTAGCATCGCTGGCAACCTCCACAGAGGATGATGTAAATGACGTTTGATTTAAAGGGTGTAGGTACTTTATCTTTAAATTTACTGAATAGTCTGGCAGACGACATGACATTGTATTTAACTATTTTTTTTTAAAGTAGATGGATGTATGAATTGATGTATATGTTTAATGGTGTCAACAGTTAACTTGTTTATGTAAGGAAGCTTTTTGTAAGTTATCCTTACATTTGGGTTATCCTCAGTCGGAAAATTTGGAAAAGTTTGATTGAATATTAAGGAAGTTAAAAGTTGTTTGGGATAACCATTATTTACAAAAATGTCAAATAATTTATTCAAGTTGGCTTGTACAAATCGCTCATTGCTGATGTGGACAATTCTGTTGCGCATAGCCAAAACACTATTAATTTTTGATTTATTGGGTGGTCTGACAAATAATTAATGTATCTACCTGACGAGGTGGGTTTTGGTACCAATCCAAAATCAGTCTATTCGAAGTTGTTCTAACGATTCTTGTATCCAGGAACGGTATGCTGTTGGAGGTCTCAGTCCCAACGGTGAACTGTATGTGAGTATTGAATGCATTGAAGGAGTCTAGTGTGTGTTGTATCATGTCCATTGGGACGGCAGTTATAATATCATCTACATACTTAAAAATGAAAGGTAGTTGAAAAGGTAGCTGTTGGATCACTGTATCTAGCAATTGGTCCATAACTATATTGGCAACAATAGGACTCAATGGTAAACCCATTAGAGCACCAAATGTTTGTAAGTAAACAACATTGTTGAACGTGAAATAACAATTATTAAAAATTAGGTTGATAATAATAATGAAATTGTCTAAAGTTAAACTACAATATTCCTCTATTAAAGACCATTTTTGTCTGACAATATCAATGAAAAGATCGACTGGAACATTTGTGAACAGTGAAACAACATCTAGAGATAATAATACAAAGTTATCGGGCAGTTGAAAGTTATCAATATTGTCAACAAACGTCAAGGTGTCTTTCACGTTGTGACCCTCCACAGTAGCAAAGGCCGTGGTTAAAATGTGTGAGATGTATTTTGACAATTTGTATAAGGATGAGTTAATGCAAGAAACAATTGGTCTGAGTGGAATGTTCAACTTATGGATCTTGGGTAAGCAGTATAGTTTGGGCGACACAGAGTTGTGGGTGATTAATTTATCACCCGTTTCTTTAGGTATCTGTTTCTGACCGATTAACCGTTTGAGTAGGGTGTTGGACTTGTTCTGTATGAACAAGTCTTGTAGGTATTGCTGTCGTGGAGCAACATCTCCACTTTGTTTATGTAGTCGGTCTTTGTCATTATGACGGTGGTATTACCCTTGTCTGACTGAAGAACAAGCAACTCAGAATTTTGTTTTAAAAGAAGAGGTTTTTTAAAAATTTGTGAAAATGAAGATTGAGCATTGGTGTGAGTAGCTCTGTTGATGTGGTTGGTAACCTCGTTAGCAACACGTGCACGAAGTATATTTCTATTCTCCTCGGGACACAGGTCTATTATGTCTTCAAATTCCGCCAGAAAACGGTTGAAACTGATATCCCCAACAGCGGGTGTGATGCAAAACTTAGGTCCTAGCGACAGAAAATCAGAAATGTTATTGGGGATATGAATAGTTGTTGTATTCACAATCCATCCACTATTGTCAACAAGAGTTTACGTGTATGAAAAAAATTCGGCCTTCAAACCGTGATACTTTTGTATATTTACTAATTTCACTTTTGAAAAAGTTTTGTTATAAGTTGTGCGTGATCTGTGATCGAATTCCACAAACATGTGTAAAGGTAAAATTTGTCTCACTGAATTTTTTAACTGATTCTAATTGCTTATTTAAATAATTAATGCGATTATGTGTAATTTTAATTTCGAAATTCAAAATACGTTTCCCCAACCTGTCATTGAACTTAATAATTTCTAAATTAATTCGTTGGTCCCGATCGTCCAATAGAAGTAATAAATGTGATGTGTCCTGAGTGATATGTGATGGTGTGAGGTGTTGTCTCTTACAAGCCAGAAGAAACCTGCGTCTATTGAGATTCTTAGCCAATTTGGTGTTGATCGATGTCCATTGCTTCAATTGTTTTACAACAGCCCTTCCGTATTCACGTTGGATCTGCTGATAGAACCCCATCTGTAACTACAGGAATGGAGGGTATTTATCGACCGATAAACATACGGATTCCTAACTATTTATCGGTCGATAAATACCCTCCATTCCTATATATATATATATACGTGTGTGTCTAGCTAAGTTCGCGACAAATGGATCAAACTTTTTTATTCTTGGGTTTATGAAAAAGTTATTCTTTATAAAAAGTCCTGCTTCATCCAAAACTTAAATTCAAATTGTCAGATTTTAATATTTGTTAGTCATATACGAGATATGACAAAAATATAAAAATTAGTATAAGAGTAAAGTACCTTTATTTTCAATAATACTTAAAATGTTATAAGGAATAGTCGTTCAGAATTGGAAATTATACAATTTAAATACAATTTAAATACGTTGGCCACCTCGGTCTCCAGATCTGACCCCACTTGATTTTTTCTTGTGGGGTTATTTAAAAGAACATGTTTATATTCAAGCGCCGTTTACGGATGTAGGCCATCTAGAACGTGTTATTAGAGAAGAAATCCGTAAAATAACTCCACAAACAGTTAGAAGGGTTTTAAGGCATTTTTGTGATAGAACCGTTACATGTATGGAACGAGAAGGCGGATATGTTGAAGCATTTGTGTAACATTTACAATCGAAAAGAAAATTATGTTGAGGTAAAGTACCATTTCAATAAATAATACAGCAAAATGTTATAGATATAAGTTGTTCAGAATACGAAAGTATGACTCTATACAAAATTTCACAAATATCGGATTAGTTTGACTAAATCACTATTTCTTTTGTATCCTTGCATTGTAACTACAGAAAAGTATTCTGTATGTTATCAACAAAAAAGATAATTAAGGAAGTTACTAATAAAGTATTTTAATCAAAAAAGAAGAAAATACATAACAATTACTCAATTTGATTTTCTTCACGATCGGCACAATCGATTTCAAACAATTTTTGTAATATTTGATTTTAATCTTTGATAATAACAATTCAATTTATGTTTTATTTTATTTATAATAGTTTAATTGTTTACGTACTATGCGAAGTTTCGTTAATTAAATGAAAAATAAAAAATATGCCGATCCTGGAGAAATTGAACAATTGTTACATATTTTCTCTTTGTTTTTAAACAAAATACTTTATTAGGAACATACACAATTCTTTTTGACCGCTTATACAGAATTCTTGTTTTTCTCTAGTTGCCAAGCAAGAATACCAAACAAATACTTATTTAGTCAAAGTGGTCCGATATTTGTCAAATTTTGCATATAACTTCTGAACAACTTTTCCCAACAAGACTTTGCCGTATTATTGACGAAAATAGCACTTTACTTCAACAGAAAATGGCTTTCTTCTCAATTGTCAGGACGCCCTTTATTTTCAAAAAGAAAAAATGTGCTTGAAATTCTGAAAGCAGGTTGCCATACCAAACCATTAAAACGAGATTCAAAAATTTTTGATCAATTATATAGTGAAGTCAATCTGGGGACAGACTATATATTAATTGAAGTTCAAAAGTCTTTGAATAAATACATAGTACCTACTTTGTTAAATCTAAGTAAACAGTTGGTACTCTAATTGGTAATAAAACCATATAAATTTCATAACGTTAAGTCAACAGTAAAATAAAAAATATATTCTTTCTATTATCCGAGTGAGTCGTTTTTTTGCAACCGTCACTGAGGTTTAAAGATACCTAGAATTTTGGGTTGAAGTTTATGCAAGAAAATGGAGATTATCCCTGATAGTCTCAATGGATAATATCCTCTTGGTTCGGAAAACAGTATGACACAACTTCATACCAAATGTCGTTTCTATAACGGGAAATACATGTAATTAAAAATATGAATAATTTCACTAAAGACTAGCAAAATTTTAATTAATTTAAGAGTTTAAAAATTTCTAAGAGTGCGACCGCAACAGCTCTAGTTTCTACGAAGTTTGGAAGTTAACTTATGCTTGTTTTCGAAAACACTGCACAATTAGCTTACAATTAGACGTTGAAGAGTTCTTGAAATCATATAGGCTAGCGTTTGGGAAGAGATAAATATGGCCTTCGTTTTGGTGTTATAGGACCGTTTTGGATAAAAATATCAATGATTTGTCACAAATCAATACCTTCACACACAAAGATATAAAAAAATAATAAAAACACCCTCCTACCTAAAGCAGTATTTATTCATATCCTAGAACTAGAAGCTATAAACCTATTAACGCTTGCCTTGGAAATGTTCGATCTGTTTAAAACTTTTATATTCTTCCGCAAATGATTCTATATTTTAATACAAACGTAATATGAAGCTCTTCCCGTAAGGTAAGTTTGTGAATTGGACAGTTGACACCTAAATTTGTAGTTCCATACTTCTCTTGCTGATTAAACTGAAACTAATACATAATACATGTACAACTCGGAACAATTAAGAAACTCTGGGATCTGAAAACACTGCGCAAAGTATGTCTAAATTTTATCGCTTTTATTATTCGTAAAACACGTTCTTCTGTGATAAAAACTTTATGTATCAGGGTATTCGTCCTCCAGAATATAATGCCGTATCGTACTACACATTCAAAATTAGCAAAATAAATATCTCATGGCTTCCTTGTTCAAATACTTATTAACAATTCTTAATCTATAATAAATCGAGTTCAGTCTCTTCAAAAGTGAATGTATATGTGGTGTCCACATTCATAAATGTATCGATGTACAGTCTTAAACACTTAACTCGTCCAGTTATGGTAATGTCAGTGTTATCAAATTTTATACCCGCAGATGGATTAAATTTCAGTTGTTTAGTTAGAAATACTACACAATTAGTTTTTCTTTATTACTATTATTATTCAATTTATTTTTTATGGTTCATGGCAAAAATATCGAATATATGTGCGCGTTTCAAATGTTTTGCCTCCTAGTATAAAGTGTGTGTGATCCGCATAGCAACATATATTTGAAGCCAAAGTCGTGTCCAGCATGAGGCCATTTACAAAGACCACACACAGAAGTAGTCCGAGGTCCCTGACATATCCCAGTTTGGTTAACCAGAATACTCGAAGAATAGCTAATTCCCCTTCATGTTATTTCTACCCTCTGTTGTCTATTGGAGAGTGACAAAGCAAAGAGTTGCAACGCACTGCTTCTTACACCATATGCTTGCAACTTATGAAGCAGTAAAACTTCTATCGATGGAGTCATGTACCAGCAAGCTAAGGATTAATGTTGTAAAATGTTGCTCCATTTCATTTACTCGAAAATACAATATAACTCCTACCTCCTATAAAATTGGTAATGAAATAAAAATCAACGGTACAATTGAACGCTTTAAGATCTACATGAATAAATTTAATTTTACTTATTTAGAATATGTTGGCTCTTTTCCAAATATTTCGAATATTTTTACATATTTGAAATTATTCAACATATTTTTCCGTTTGAAAATTGCGTTATTTTTATAACAAATATAGCAGACGATTTTCTGGGAAATTTAAATTGTACAATTGCCGACGTTTCGGTAAATATAATAAAATAAATATTACTTAAATAGGGATTACTCCTCTTTCCAAGAAATTTATGTTTCTACATTTTTCTAAGAAATTGTTAATTGCTTTTAAATTTCCAAACGAAATATCCTGTTCAATATGTTTGAGCATTTAGCATTTAAAAATTTTCATCACTTACAAACACCGAATAAAGTGAAGTGTTATCGCGTATTATCAAAAAATTACAAAAGTAAAAGGCGATTTAGTAGCCTCCTGGATCAAGAGCGTTCCAGAATTACTTTTGAACGAAGAAAAAGTGTCCTGCAAGGCGTACGCTAAAGAAAACATTTTATTTTATTTATTTAAATCAAATTACATGTTTATTTTTCAAATCCTAGTCTGCCATACAATGATGCAAAAACTTGCTTTGGATCGCTGAATAAAATTATTTTCATTAATAAAAATATTTTACTTTAATTTTAAAATCATTTTCTTGTCTTAGATTCAAAAGGGTGAATACATGTTCTATTATAATTTTCTTCTTTTATAGATTCTATGTGAGAAAAATCCCCAATGCATAAACGAAAGTTAGAAAAAATGAGACAATCAAAATTAGTGCAAATGTCCGTAGGTCAGTCGCTAGCAGGTTAATCTTCATCTCCATGAAATCAGAGTGAACAAGTACTTCATACCGCATTAACCACAGTTTTTCTTTCTGCTAATATCCCACTTAAGTAAGTTACAAAACCTAAATTTTAAAATGTTTTTGCAAAAGCATTGCAGAAATACTGTACCTGACCAAAGTATTTCAAGGGAAAATTGTATTTTAAATGTATATAAGGACAACAGTTTTAGATATTTTATAGTGGATGAAACCACAGATACTTGTTGACGCTATCTGGCAAATTTACTAATAAGTTGTTTAAATAACAACATTCCTGGCAAATCTTATTTGATTTCGTGTAAACAAATTGAAGAAACCAACCGTGTAACAATGGTTAGGTTTATTACTAAAACTTTTATTAATATTAATAAAATTGTGCTCATGCTTTGCGATACCGCGTCATACATGGTCAACGCTGGTCAACAACTTAAAGTTTTCTATTCCAATTTAATTCACATGACGTGTTTAGCACACGGTTTAAACAGAGTGGTGGAAAATATTAGAAATTCATTTCCTATAGTGAATAGTTTAATTAGTAACGTAAAGAAAATATTTTTAAAATCTCTTCTGAGAATTCAGTGTTACAGAGAAAAATTATCTAATACTCCTTTATTTTATTAATCATCATTAAATCAAATCATGATTTTGTTCATAAAACTATTGTTATTCTTGAAACTGAATTACTCCCGTTACAAGAGTCTCTTCATTTGATTGATGAATTTAAGGCAAAACTTCAGAAAGTTCTTGGAAAAATAGGACAATTAATAAATAAAAATTTAATTATATTTTAAAAAGAAATAGCGATCTAAGTTTGTTGCAACAACCAAATCAAATTCTCCGTGGCGATTTTGATATTGAAACCGATTTAAATCCGGAAGCTGTTAATGTTTAAAAAATTTACAAATTTAACTATTGAAAATATTGAAAAGCATTTGATTCTGAATTGTTTTTACAGTAAATAATTTAATGTTTAATGTAGAAATGTAAGTGATAGGTATCTGTTTAATAAAACCTGTTTAAATTTTCTTAGTGTTTGTTTCTTTTCGTTGTTACTTCAAAATATATTTGACATTTTGAAAATATTTTCGAAACATATTTTATATAATCTAGACATTTTAGGAATATTTTCAACATATTTTGCTCATATTTAAGACATACATGTATATATACATATTTTAGTCAAATCTCGAACATATAATCCGGTCTCTAATAATTACACACAAAGTATCGCTTACTACAGGTAAAGATCTTTCACTATATTCGTAGGGATACTATCAGTACCATTTTACACTTGTTTTTTTATTTCTTTTTGCGAGCTAATTGAGCTGCTCAAATAATATTGATTCGTTGTTTGATAGTGTGTTATATGTATACGGAATGTCTCGAAGTTCTTGTAGTTTCTGTGGAATGCTTGTCAAGAGGAAGTCACTATGAAGACCAGGTAGGAACGATTTCTTTCAATATCAACAACTATTTTATTACATATACATCACATGCATTTGAATTTATTATCCGATCACTTCCGTTTTAATAAAAACTCATATTGCTTTTTCGTGTTGTATACATCTTTTTATTGTAAGAATTAGATCTAGACAGAGATAAAAGTAAACCTTATCTATTTTTACAGTCTCTTATTATCGGACTATCGGATACATAATGGATAGACCTACTAGAATTAACATTAATTAAAACTTCAACTAAACATATAGTATGTCCAGGAACCTTTGGTTCGATGTTAGCTGAAATAGGTAGTTCTAAAGCACACTGCCAAAACAAAAAAGAAAAGGAATAATTTAAAATAACTGAAAAATACTTATATGTATGCAGGTACAGAGAAGTACCATAAGAATCGACTTATTTTAATGCCTAAAGACGTAATAGAAACTATAGCATCCTATATAACAAAGTTGACATCGATTTCCAGTGATATTTTTGAGGAAATATTTTCACTAATTGTAAGAATAAAAGTTTCAAACTTTGTATATTATCTAGTGTCACTAACTACATCACCATTCTTGCGTGTCATTATTATATCCAATGAGGATAAGATTATTACGGAAAAGAGATAAAAATAGGTATATGTTCGGTTTATAAAGCAAATTATTAAAGCTTTCCTTATTGCCTCTTTGTCTAAAGCAACCTACTGACTAGCATAAACTCGAAGATAAAAATTAAATATATTGTTAAAGTAATTACCTTCGTTATACTTGCAATACTAACAATAAGAGGCTAAATTGTAGCTTCGTTTCTGGGTCATACGAATATATTCAAGTAAATATCCTCACTTCTAACGATCTGATAAGCTAACTTCGAAGCATTATCACGATTATTTTTTAGCATTTCCTTGCTCTATTTAGCACGAGCCACAGTTTAAGCTTCAATAAAATTGTATGCAATCCGTGGGGTACGTAACCTTTTACTACTCGAATGTTTCTGCAGAACTGTTGGAGGTATCTGCTTCATATTAACATAACGTGTCGATACTATTTTGCGATCCATACTATGTCATATGTATGTAATGTCAATTCATCGCAGTCATCTCACTTACACTATTGCTGCTAGTGAGCGACTTGCACGAAATTGAGAAATTTTCTGAGATTGGTATGACTAGCTTTTGAATTCCAAAAGCCAGCGATAAATTATGGTTTTGCATGATGATGCATGATGGCATCATGGCATGAGGAGATATACTGACCGACTGGGAAGCTGGTATTATCCCCAATATATACAAACAAGGAGAGATTAAAGACTGCAATAACTATAGAGGAAACACACTGCCCAGTTCAGCGTTGAAAATGAATGAGTGGATTCAGGAAAGATTACAGTGTCCAACACTACATATTTACCCTTAAAGAAATAGATCATAAGATATTAACATCCAACAAAAAAGCTTATCTAAAATTCTTAGAACTAGAGAAACCTAGAAATACTGAAAGAAAGAAAAGTCACGGACAAATTAATAAGAGCAATAGAAAGTCTACACAGAAATAACTATAGCTATGTGAGATGAATGCAACTAAATTTAAAATAAGAGAGGGACTACGAGATGGCGCTGTCATGAACCCGCTGATGTTTATTATATTAATAGACAGTGTCATTAAAGAACGCATAGCGAAAACGAGAGGTCTTTCCGTAGGCTATGGGAATCTGAATAGGGTAAAGATGCGGAGGATGTCGCTGTTATGGCCAGCAGTGATAAGGAACTTAAAGAGAAAGTTATAATATGAAAGAGCACACTTGATGAACATCGGATGAAACTGAATTTAAAGAAATCAAAAGGAATGGTTATTGCTAAACAGGAAGAGCATATCAGTATCAAGATAGATGGCATCTAACTTGAATAAATAAATAACTTCTGTAAATAAATATCTGGGAGTAATATTTCAAACCAATGGAACTGAAGAAGTCGAAATAAATCTTCTAATAGAAAAAGCAAACAAGACCTTCTTTGGCACTGAACCAGAATTTCCTAATGAGGAGAGAAGTAACACAATCAACCAAAATGAATGTATACAAGACCGTATGCAGGCTCACTCTGACTTACGGATGTGAATCATTGGTATTGTCAACCCGATCGACTAATAATATATATACAGTCAAACATGCATAAGTCGAACCTCCATAAGTCGAAATTTTCTACAAGTCGAAATTTATCCTTGTTCCCAGCACTTTACCTACAATTTCCATGCATTTTTATCTCTCTAGCTCGAATTTCCTTAACTCGAAAACCTCTATAATTCGAAGCTGCCAACACGCACCAATAACACAAGAATCTCTATAAGTCGAATATTTAGGACAGCATTCTCCTCGGCATACGATCGCTAGCGAAATCAAGCTTCCCTCCGTAGTTTAATGGGAACCCCGAAATACCATGTGATTACCAATGCTTTGTTTCGTATTCGTTTTGCTTAGTACGGCATAGTAGTCGACGACTGTCGTGTCTGAAAGTGCAAATATAAAGTTCGGTGTTGATAAAATGTCTCCGCCGCGAAAACTAAAAAGTCTGACAATCCAAACAAAGGTAGAAATTTAAACAAAAATGGAAAGTGGAGTTAAGAAAAAGACTATTGCTCAAGAGTATGATATACCGCAAAGTACATTGTCTATAATTATTAAGAATAAGACTGCTATATTAAATTTCGGTGGAGAAATAGAAGGTCGAGTTACTCTCAAGCGAAATAGGCGTAGAAAGACTGTTAATACAGCCTTGATAAAGTGGTTTGAATCTGCTAGAAACGAAAATTTGTGTATATCAAGTCGGATATTGCAACAAAAAGCACTCAGTTTTGCTGAAAAATTAGGAGATCAGAATTTTAAAGCTAGCTCAGGGTGGCTTGAAAAATTTTAAAAAGGTAAGAACTAGGCGTACGTTTATAATACACTGCGTATATAATATACAATACATACACGTAATTTCAGGTACGGCATACTACAAAAAAGGTTTGTGGTGAAAGTGCGGCAGTAGATGAAGAATAATGTGATACGTGGACCCATAACACCTTGCCAGCTCTTTTAGCCTCCTATAATGATAATGATATATTCAATGAGGACCAAACTGGTCTCTTTTTTATGTGTTTACCAAATGAAACGTTAGCATTTAAAAATGATAAGTGCCACGGAGGCAAACTCAGCAAGGAAAGGGTAACCTGTTTACTGGCGACAAACATGACTGGTACCGAAAAATTAAAGATTTTCGTAATAAGAAAAACTGCTGAACCACGATGTTTTCAAGGAGTCAAATACTTGCCTGTTACTTATAAGAGCAGTAAAAGGCATGGATGACCGCCGACTTTTTCGAAACATGGGTTCTGGAATTGGGCAAGTATTTTTTTCGTCACAACAGCAAAGTTTTGCTCACTATTGACACTTGTCCTGCACTTCCCGAATTGAGTCACAAACTAAAAACCATAAAACTATGTAACATTGATGTTACTCCTAAATCAATCCAAAAGTGTTTTATACAAGCAGGTTTTGAAAAGCATAAGTTCTATGTTGAACAAGATGAAATGCCATTATCGGAACTGAAATAAAACATAATCACCGAGTAAAACACCATCGTTTAATAAGTGTGTTGAATTGTGCAATGCAAACCATGTGATTTTCATGGACGATTTTATGAACCTCGATGACGATGTTACCAGCAAAACTCCCACAGATCACGAAATTGTTGCTAGTGTTACTAAACATGATGAGTTTAATGAAAATTCGGATGTCTCCGACACTGAGCATATTCTTCGAGAAAAACCTTCTCACCATGAAATGGCTAAATCATTTGAAACAATACAGTTGTTTTTTAATATGACTGAAAGTACAACAGATGATGTATGACTTTTACTTGATGAAATAAAACAAATGTATGAGTCAGACTGCGTAAAAAAGAGCATACGTCAAAAGTTAATCACCGATTACACATTAAAAAAATACATAGATACCTATACATAATGTATGTAACTTTTTGATGTAAGAATGTACTTTTCATACCATAATCTTATACTATGTACATATACTGTTAAAAATGTTTTCATTTTTTTTTCTGCAAAAAGACATATATATATATATATGTTATACATTTTTCTTTAACTCGAAGTTTCTATAACTCGAAGTAATTTCGCTTTCCCTTGGGATTCGAGTTATGGAGGTTTCACTGTATCTATAAAATAATTACAAGCGATGGAAATTAAATTCCTTAGGCGAGTAAGAGGTGTTACGATAATGGACAGAACTAGAAATACGCAAATAAGAGAAGACTTGAAAATACAGTTGATGCAAGAATTTGTAGAACGTAGATAATTGGCATGGTGGGGACATCTCCAAAGGATGAGTGCCGGCAGACAGGTATGGCGGGCTAGACCGACAATTAAGAGAGGCAGAGGCAGACCACCGATAACTTGGACAACAGGACAACAGGATACGATCAAGAAAGGAACCACTTTAAGGGTGTTTGGTACTTTTTTTTTGTGTTACGATAAAATACTAGTTTTTCACAATGTTAAGAGCTTCTACAGCTTTAATTTTTCTTCAAGAATAAATGAAGAACCAGTAAGTTTACGGGGTCGAAATTTTGCATACCGTGTATTCGTTACCATAGGTATGTCTTATCGGCGAGCTTTTTGTAAATTCCTTTGTTATCGTTGCTTTTTTGAAGTCCAAAAATTATGGTAAGCCCATGGTCATTTTTCTATTCCTTAATTGAGGTTAAATTCAACAACAAACAAAGAATTTACAAAAAAGCTCACCGATAAAACGTAGCTATCGTAACGAATATACGGTATGCAAAATTTCGAGCTAGTAAAGTTACTGGTTCTTCACTTATTATTGAAGAAAAATTAAAGCTGTAGAAGCTCTTAACATTGTAAAAAAGTAGTATTTTATCGCTACACACGCTACTTTTAAAGGTCAGATATATACTTTTCAAAATAGTTTTGGAACTAATAAAAAAATTAAGCTTAACCGATCTTCAAAAAAGTACCGAAGACCCTTAAACGAAGCAAATAAGGTGGCGGACAACAAGAAACTCTGGGCTAAATTTGTTAATTAAACATAGTCTTTGTAATTAGTGTAACCCCACACCTATATATTTATCACCAAAACTCAGTAAGAGATAACATACAGCAAGGCTACTTAGATATTACAAAAGATGTTGTGGAGGTCGAATTAAGCGGATGGCACACGTTGCCAAGGGGTCCATCTTACAAGTTATACGTATATATATGATAGTTGAGGAAAATGAATCTATCTACATTAACGATGATTAAATTCGCCGTTCTTTAACTAGAGCCGAACTTTCGCTATGGCAAGAATTCCACAACCGATGCAGTGCGAGGGAAATATGAAGGAAAATTTCAGCAAATTCAAGCAAGCATTGAATATATATTTGCTGACTACTGGTAAGAATGAAAACCCAGAAGAAATGAACGTAGCAATACTGTTAAACTGCATAGGAGAAGAAGGCGTTGAAACATTCAATAATTTTAAGTTGTCGGAAAAGCAAGGGAAGGAATATCAAACTGTCGTAGAGGAATATGAAAAGTATGTAAATCCAAAAAATATATAATATATGAGAGGTACCGATTTTTTACACGAAATCAGTTAGAAGGCGAATCATAAGGGCATTATACAGAAGTGTTAAAAAACTGGCGAGAAGTTCTAAATTTGAAGTTGCTCAAAATATAAAAGAAGAACTAATAAGAGACAAGTTAGTGCTAGGGTTGAGGGATAAGCAGGTACAAGAAAAAATATTCTTAAAAGATTGTAACCTGTTAAAGGTAATGAAGGCACTGTGGCTAGAAAGTGAAATAATGAAGGGACAAATAAAACAAGTACAAACTAAAACAATCGATGAAGTCAGAAAAAAAAAAAGAAAACGGAGAAAACAAGAGTAGCAGAAGAAACAAGGATAGTAAAAATTAAATTTCATTGCAGAAGGTGTGGACGCACACATGAAGCGAGGACATGTCCGGTATATGGCAAAACATTCAATAAGTGCAAGGAGAATAAGAATTTTGCTATAATATTTCAATAAAAAAGGTGGAAAGTATTAATGAAGATAATAAATTGGAATTAGGATCACTACAAATTAACCAAGTACAGAAACCAAGATCTGAATGGAATGAACAGGTTATGATAAATGGCATAAATGTGGTAGTGAAGATTGATACAGGAGCAGAAGTTAACACGTTACCAGAGAATGTTTTCAAGGAAATACAAAAAGGGCAGAAGTTAGAAAATAGTAATGTTATATTGGGAGCATATGGAAGTACCAAAATAAGACCCGTATAGTATGTGTTTAACTGTACATTAGGTAACAACAGTAAATTATTGAAATTCTTTGTAATAAAAGGTAATGTAAAAGCAATATTAGGGTTAAATGGATGTAATTTAGATTTAATCAAAAGAGTAGGGAATTTAAAAACAGATGTATTAGATAATCATAGTTTTATAAATAATAGCGTAGAATTATTTGAAGGGTTAGGCAAAATAAATGTAGAAGTAAGTCTCAAGATAAGAAAACATGCTGAACCGGTAGGAAGACAACCACGAAGAATAGCGTTATCTTCACAAGGACCATTAAAAATAAATTAAAAGAGTTGGAGACAAAAGGAATAATTAAGAAGGTAAATGGAGTCATTGAATGAGTAAGCAAGTTAGTTGTTATAGAGAAACCCGATAAGACTATACGTATATGTCTATAGTAGATCCATTACATCTAAATAAAACATTAGAGAGAGAACACTATTTAATACTAACATTAAGCGAAATAAGTGCAAAACTAAACAGCAAGTCAGTTTTTACTGTACTTGACTTTAAGGATGGGTATTATCAATTGCAATTAAACTCAGAAGCTAGTAAATTATGTGCGCTTAATATACCTTTTGGAACATATAAATTCTAAATAAATAAATTAAGATTACCATTTGGACTAAATTATGTTCCAGGGTTATTTCAGAAAATAAATATTTTATATTTTGATAGATATTTTAGGTGACATAAATGATGTAATAATATATTTTGATGATTTGTTAATATATGCATCTAATGAAGATGAACATGATGAAATAGTACAGAAAGTAATAGAAATAACTAAAGCACGTAGTATTAAATTTAATAAAGACAAACTACAATTTAAGCCTAATGCTGTTAAATACTTAGGTCATGTATTTAGTAAAGAAGGAATGAATATAGATAAAGATAAGATAGAAGCAATTATAAAATTACAAAATCTTACAGGTAAAAACAATTACAAGGATTACTGAGGTTAATAGAACATCATAGATCATTCACACCAAATTTTGCGGAGTTAAAAGCCCCTTTAAGGGAGTTAATAAAGAAAGGTATAGTATTTTAATGGAGAGACAAGCACACAGGCATTAGAACTAATTAAACAAAAATTACAAGCGCACCTACTTTGCAAAATTTTGGTGAGTCGCTAGAGATATCGATTCAAATAGATGCGTCAAAAAAGGAATAGGATGCACTTTATTGTAAAATAAGAAACCAGTTGCATTTGCATCACGATGTATGTTAGAAACAGAGAAATTATATCCGCAAATAGAAAAAGAGTTCCTAGCTATAGTTTTTGCTTATACAAAGTTTCACCAATATGTTTATGGCAAAGAAGTAACTATCTATTCAGACCATAAGTCATTAGAAGCTATCGGTAAACAAAATATACATAAAATTAAATCATGTACAATACAAAGATTGAGATTAAAATTAGCCGAATATAATGTAACTATAACTATAAACTATTGTCCAGAAAAGAAATGATAATAGCTGATTACTTATCACTAGAGGCCGGATTATATGCAAAAAAAGTGGAAATATGCGCATAAATATGCAGATGTTTTGGCCTAAATATGCACTTTCTTATGAAAAATATGCAGATAAAAATAGGAGTAATGCTATAAAATATAATACTATAGAAAAAATATTCTATTATGTTTACTACAAGTTTATTTATAACATTTTACAACATAATTAACTATGAAAACAATTTACAATTACATATTTCTCAAAGTTCTCAATAGAAAAATTGTGGCGCTTGTCTGATAACATGTATTTATATATTGAAAAGGTTCGTTCTACGTCCACGCTTGTTATAGGAGCATATTTCAAATTAGAAATATCCTCTATTGTCAACTCAATATTTTCTACTGACTCACCACACAAGATTTTAGCAATATCCTTTAGCTTTTTAAAATCCTCATTTTTTCTATTACACTTAAAAATTTTTCATACACGGATTTTCCCACGCTTCCTTTAACATCAAAACATAACTTTTCAAATTTGTTTATTATTTCAACGCTCCCAACTAGCGACCTAAATTGTTTTTCCAATTGCAATATAGAAGTGGAAATAAAACTGTAGTTGGCTTTAATAAACGCCAACTGTTGAGGTATTTCTTTACTCGAATACACCTTTTGGGCGTCTAGCGCAGATTTTGTATCGCTATCAAGATCCATAATAATTGTCTTTATTTCTTCATAATGATTTGCATGAAAAATAGCAGCTTCCAACCACGTTTCCCGTCGTGTGATTACTGGTTGAGGAGGAAGCGGAATACCGGGTAGATGTTGTTTGTAAAACTGAACTCTTAATGGAGTCTTTAAAAACACTTTCTTAACACTACTAATTAAAGTATTTACCAAGGGAAAATGGTTTCTTACTTCTTCTGCAACACGATTTAGTCCGTGCACCAAGCAAGTTGTCTGAATTAAATTTGGGTAAAAGATTTTCAAGTTGCAAGCTGCCTTCACAAGAGAACTTTTTCTGTATCGATTCCGGTAAGAAAAAGGTTGCCAGTTCTTCCTATATAAATAAATAAGATTTTGCTGGAACCGATACGTTAAGGATACCTATCATTAAATGAACTATGTATCGGCCCACACTATCAGTAGTTTCATCTGCGCATATGTAAAGGTAATTGTTTGAGACAGCCTTCTTAATGCTATTCAATGTTTCTGCATAGATACGGTGAATATAATTTTTTCTTAAGGTTCTCTCGTCGGGAATATTATATTTGCTGGTGTACTTTTGCAAAAATAACTTGACATTTAAATTATTTATTTTATGTAGTGGAATATCTGCCGACACAAACATTAGGCACAAATCTTCATTAAATTGTTCTTGTTCCGATTTTTTGAGGTTGATGGCAAACATTGCGGTAATGTTTGCTGACCCTTCTTCGCCAATTTCATCTTTGATAGTTTTGCAGCATGAGATGGAGTTTTAATATGCTGGTCGACTTGAAACTTTCTCTTGTAACCTGCATAAAAAATATCACATCATCAGTTGTTTTCTTATAAAATAAGTGTTAGTAAAAGATAAAGGAGTAATAAAAAACTAATGTGTAAAGAGTTTGCGAAGCAATCGGAATAAACGACATTTAATGAAATTTAAATTTATTTTAAAATGATTTTTATTTAAAAATCATCAGCAGATGATATGCGAAAAATACGCATGAAATATACATCTTATTTTACTCATTTTAAAATAAAATTTTAAAATAAAATTATTTGTCGAAGCGTTGTGTTGGTGATTTTGTTAAACATCGTTAAAAACTATAGATTAATAAGAGGAAATAAACTTAAATTTTACTTACAATCTTGTTGCATGCTACGCAAAATACTTTTTCTCCATCCATACGCAATTCTGAATAAGGTGCAATCCATCCAGGCACAGTCGCTATTTTCGGCATTTTTGCTATTATAATTAATAACAACCCACACGTTTACACTTCGAAAAAACCAACGTAAAATGACGTTTAAAATAAATAAGATTGCTTTCGAATATGGGAATAAATTTCTCCGAATAACAAAGAAACACCTGTGCTCCTAATTTTCTGGTAAAATGTATTTTTGTATTTATTTAGAAGTTTCAGGGAATTAGGTTTTCCTTGCATTCTGTCCCGGTCTAGATGTATGGGAACAGCTTTAATAAATTTTTGGAAGCGCTTATCGGAAAAGTATCGAGAAGAGGCTTCATAGAATGCTATTTTTAATTTAAAGAGGCCTGTTTAACTCTTTGTTTGTTACAACCACGACATATTTTCAGTAATGCCTATCCTATAATAAATTACATCCAATAAATAAATAAAACTCGGATACTTCAAATATGCTGAATTACTACAAAATATGCAAATAATATACAAAATTCATGTATTATGCAAATATGCAAATTTATGCAAACTGCATATTATCCGGCCTTTACTTATCACGAAATTATTTAAATACGCCTGTACAAGATGAAGTGAAAAATATTATGTAATATTTATGAAACAGATGATAGTTCACCTGAAGGTTTTCGTAGGATGATTATTTATGATTTTAGTAAAAGTTAACTCCACAGCAATGCATAGAATCGCTTGGTTCAACTTTTGGTAATGAAGCCGTAATTTGGCCGAAGACACGTGTTAATTGGTGTAAGGAAATGCTCAACAAGTTCGACCGAGGATCGGTGAAATCCGTATATAACATCGTAATAGGTGACGAAACTTTGATGTATTTGCATGAACCGGAAATTAAGCAACGATCCACTGTTTGGGTGCTACAAGATGAACTAAATCCCACAAAAGTTGTTCATTCGCGAAGCTCCTTCAACAAAATGATCGCCAATTTTTTCAGTCGCACTGGACATGTCGTAATAATTTCTTTAGTGGATCAAAGAACAGTTAATGGTGAATGATATACAATATTTTATTTGCCATGAGTCATCGACGAAATCAGGAAAAACAATCGAAAACGTCGCATCATTCTGCATTATGACAATGCCAGCTCTCACACAGCACATTAAACAATTGATTATTAGGAAAAGAACAACATTGAATAAATGTATTATTGCACGTTTCCACCTCATATATCGCCCAACGATTCATTTCTGTTCCTTAATGTCAAACAAAAAATACATGAACAACGATTTTCTGCACTTCAAGGAGCTTTCAAAGTCTTCAAAAACTATGTTTTCTAAATACCAACTTCAGAGTGGAAAACATATTTCGAGAATTGGCTTAAATGTATATAAAAGTATTAAACCTTAAAGGCGAATATTTTGAACTATGTACAATAAAAGTTTGTTCCAAAAAATGTTTTTGGTCCCAGTTTTTGTAACAAGTTAAAATACCTACTTAGGGGGCAGTCAATATCATAAGGAGTTATTAGTGTCCCATTAATATAATAACGTATGTTCTCAACATCCTGTAAAACAAACGGATATAGACCACGCCGAGCACGGGCTGAAGAAAAAGAATAGACGGGCATGCGTATGGACTACAGTTCAATAATGTTGCACCAGTGGGGAGTAAGATTCTACTCCCGCCACAATTGCCCACGATGGCCAATGTTCCCCTCCCGCGAGTTTAACGATTTAACTAAACGTACCCATACATATTCTGTAATATTCGTTTATTCAGAGAGAAAAACATCTCTGCGATTATTGTTAATACAAATATGATGCGTTGTATGAAAAATAGAGTATAAACATTAAATAGAGATGAGCGAAAACTATATTTTAGTGAAGAGGAAACCATTATTCATTTATTTAGAAACTTATAGCATACAGTTACTCACAGCCATCTCTTGCACCACCAACAAATAGAAAAAAAAAGGTTATCAACTTTATTATACACCAACACTGGTTTCTTTTTATAATACCCCAAAAAGCATCTTAGTTCTTAGTAAATTTAAAATATAAGCTTATTCTAATGTTATTTGTCTGAATAACCGACAAAAATATCAAATCAAACACAGTTTAAAATAAATCTCACATTCGTATTCGTACAGATGGATGCATTCTCTTGTCGATGACTTTAAAGGCTACTTGAACAATCCACTATTTAACAAAATAAATTTGTAGTGTTTGTTCACAAAAATACATATGTACATTTTCTAGAATATAGATGTTGGTCAGAAAAATGTGTGTAAACAACTAGAGAATGATACTGAATAGGTACTTTAAATTGCTATCACAAAACTATGAGTGTGTCTGCTACTGTGGCTCACACAAGCAAGGTATTACATTGCGAAACAAATATTATAAATTTTACCCACCTTAGCATCCAATACCATTAGGAACACCACCAAAGAAAATGGCTAAAATACCAGGTGTACGAAAAATGCTCATACACCTACGACCAAAAAGTATAAACTCCTGTTCGCGGAGACACCTATTTTTACATAACAGTTTATTGGTGTCTGTAAACATAGAAAAGATTGTATAACATATTGACGTATTGCAAATTAGAATAAGGAAACTGTGGCTAAATAGTATATAAAATAAATAAAAATTACCCTTACCATGCCTTTCGAACAAAAATCCAGATACGTATTGCGGCAACTAAGTTGTCAACCTCAGTAGAAAACTGGGGAATTATGTATCACTAGCGAATTCCGCTAATGTCGAAGATGGATACTACACAACAAAGACTGTACACTGAGGATTGCAACTTAGTTGCCGAAATACGTATCTAGATTTTTTCCAACAGGTGTGGTAAGGATAATTTTTATTTATTTTATATATATTTACGTATGGATAAATTTATGAGTTCTCAAGCTACTCTGATGCAGATGAGCTTCGATCGCATACCTTCTCTTTCAGTTCATAAGTACATAACCGAATACGAGAATATCTTTGTTTGGTCGGTCTCGGTCTCCACCTCTGACAAAGGCAAAACGAACTTCGTCGATCTAGTAATAACTAGTCGGCGGATATTTGCAGTGAAATAGCCACTTCCACTGGTCGTGGTCTATAGTTTGCGCGAATGGAAATGAAAACGATTTTGTGAACGTAACAAAATTAGCCTCTCTATGCAAAAAATACTGCTGATGAACTCGATAAGTTTGCGGAGAGACATGAAAAGTGATTTGAAGAACTACTCCTAAATTTACACCGAACTTCTATATCAGTACTTGATAATGCTTTACACCACAATAGAAAAATGAAAAACCTACCAAGTAATAATTTGCAAAAGGATGATATCGTTGGATTGTTATACAATAAAGAGATTAGAACACATGATATTATGTAAATGAGAGATTTACTATATCTAGTATCTCAGACAGAAGTGAGAAGAGCTGGGAAATGATGAGATAGTAGGGCATAGAACAGTATGGGGGATAAAAACAGGAGCAAAAAGACGAGTGGTTAAAGAGGAAGAGCTTGGCGAAAAACCGGGAAGATTGAAAGAAGTTACCTCCTATAATCTTACAAATATATTTGAGACATTAGTGGTGAAAAGCCCTCTATACATTTAATCTATTTAAGAAAAAACAATAACTGTATACATATATATATTAGGTACAATTTGAGTAATGTATGTATATACAATATTAAAAAAGTTACCCATGCAAACCCGTTCGACACGGGATACACCGTACATCAAGAAATTTGGCTTGTTAGTTATTATACTGATAACAGCCACATAAAAGCAAATCTTTTGTTTATACAGTATTATATTTCACTGACGAAGTTTTTACGAAAACGGTATTAATCACATGAGAAAGTGATGGAGGTAATCCAGGAGATAAGTATTTAGTTACGATTTAGAATATATTACATTTATTTAAAATAAATGAAAAACTGATTTCTTTATTTCCACAACATATTTGTTTATATCTAGTATTTCTTGAGTCTCTACCCTAAGTAGCATTATTCTTAAGTTTATTGATTCTCTTTTTATTGTCTTGTTTACTGTGACATCAACTTTTTTGTTCGTACTTTCTTCTTAACTTGTGTATATAGTAATATGTATCTAACTTGTAGACTTGAATTTATTTCATTACTTGTAATAATCTGAGTTAATATTGTGCACTGAAATCATTTAAAATAAAACTACTTTTGATAGTTAATATTACATTAGCAATTGCTAATGAAAGGGAAGAATATGTGATGAACCTTCTGGCTGATGGTGAATTGCCAATCCGGAGAAATTCCGTTTGAATCCATTATGACAAAGAGGAAGTTATTCAATCAGCACAGAGATTCGACGAGATTCTAGTGGGGAAACTCCAGGGGTTTGCCCCTAAAAATACTCACTCAGAATAAAAATCCGTTTCAACGTAGGTGCTGTTAGTACTGCGTTAATGAAAATAGACATAGTACCAAAAAGTTAATGATCGACGAAAACCCTAACCAAAGAATAAATAAATAATAATTTGTTGTTGATAGAGGGCGTGGAACTTGTAAATATATGAATAAAAATAAATACTTTTTAAATTATACTGTGGCCCTTAATGAATCTCACATTACAAAAGTGTTAGTGAATTCAATAATAAAATATTGTAGTATGTATCTAAATAACTAAAGCATATAGGAGTATTTCTTACATAATTGAGTAGGTTCAGGCGTAAGATCTTCCTGCATTCTTATTACCTTTGAGTGCACGATTTGTCAAATCTCTTTCATTTTCTTTGTTGAAGTGCTTATCAAGACCAATGTGTACCAATGAAATCCATTATTCGTCGCGCCACTGCTTACTTGACGTTCTCCTTTTATTTTGTTGTGTATTGGTAAGCATTGTGTTATTTTCTTTGTCCATCTGTCTTCAATGCTAGCAATGTAACCGTCATTTTAATTTTATTAGTTTCATAAATTTTACATCTTTAAGCTTTTGCATCGGATTCAATTTTTCCATGGCTCAACCATACCTTTTAAATTTTATTTAACTGGTTGTCATCTAGTCACACAAGTTGGAAATTCGTATGTCAACACTGGCAGTATTGCAACTTCATAAGACCTCCTCTTAAAATTCACTTCTAAGTTGCTCTTCATAATTGTTTCCGATGACCAAAGTTTCGCTAGGTAGGTAGTATTCTTCGTTGTATTTCTTTCTTTAAACCGTTTTTAAACCTTGCGATTTCGTCTACAGATACTATTCCTTCTTCTGTCTTGATTTTCGTTTCAGTCAATTTTCTTTTCTGGATTAACAGAATTTCAGGTTTTGAAAGATTTATGACTAATGCCATTCTTCACTGTATGATTTCTTCCATCTCTTATATTCTTTGGGAGCAGTTCCGAATTGTCCGCAAATCTACCATCGCCAAAACACCATTCGTTTTGAGTTTATATTCTATACATTTCAGTTTACTAAATATTTTTTCCAAGGCACAGTTAAAAGTTCCATGAGCCTTCTCTTCCCCTCTGGACACTTGTAACTATCATAAGTATAAGATAAGTTGTTTTTAATCGAATCGGGGGATATTTTAAAGTCAATGAAAACTCTATAGAATCGTAAGCTATGGGAAGGTACATCAGAAAGAATAATATGGGCAAGATTTAAAGCTAAGTTTAATGATGTACAATAGTTGTACATACTCCTACAAATGAAAGAAGTGAAGAGAAAAAGGCCAATTCTACGAACAACTCCAAAGTATTTGAAAGGGCAAAGAAAACTGACAACGTTGTGTATAAGAAAGTTATTTCTATTTGTAATCTGCCATAACTCAACCTTCTCAGTTCCAATTTTAGTATTTAGATCGCCTACAACTTTTTAGATCTCGTTTGCCTTATTTGCCCTTTCAAATGAGCTTTGGAGTTGTTTGTAGAATTGGCTTTTTCTCTTCATTTCTTTTATTTATAGGAATATACACATTCATCACAACTACATTCCAGAACCTAGTTTAAAATCTTGCACATATTATTCTTTTAGATGTGGTTTCCCATTCTATAAGTGCTGGTTTTGCCCCTTGCGGTATCATTATCGCAAACTCTCTTTCATGTCTGCTACTATGTGTTCGGAAGCCAATCAGAGAGAGAAATAGTAATGTAATCCAGGAACGGAAACGGATGGGAAACTATATTAAAGAGCTTCAGGTTGTTCTTCTTTGCCCATCTTATTCGTTTCTGCCGTAAATCCATATTCCCCCATCTTTCGTCTCTTCTTGGTCTACCTATGGCATGTACTACCAGGTTCATTAAAAACTTTGGTTCCTCTCTTGATTCTTTTGCCGGTTCTTCGAATCTTTTGAAGTTTTACCTTGTCTGTGGGTATTTTCTGTTTCGTCTACCTAAATTTAGCTGATGTTTTTCTAAATTGCATTTTATCTAGTATTTAACCAACTTTTTAACTTTAGATTTTGTTCGTTCTCTTGTTAATTTCTTTGATTTTCCGCGTTTGCTTACTTTTAATTCTTTGTGCCCTCTTCCTGGCTGCTTCTTCTATCACATTATACATATATCCTGTATGTTTTTATAATCTGTAATTATCTATTCCTCTAAGATCTTAGTTTGTTGTCTTGTTTGATTTTGGAGGTAGTTCCTAGCACGTTCTTGGTTTCTTATCGTGTATTCTGATTCCAGGCGTAATAAATCTCTGGTCTGTATTGAATATTAGTCGGTTTGTTACCTCTGTATTGTCTGCGTTTACTTTATTATTCATCAAAATAGAGTGTAGTTCGTATTTTTTGTCTTGGTTAAAACCAGGTTCATTTGGTGTTTTCTCTGTTCTGGAATAGTGTGTTTTGCCGTTTCTATGGTCATAGCCTGAATGTTTCATTAAATTTTCATCGGTATTAACAGTAATTAGGGATTAGGGTGTTCGGGGTGTGGCTAATAATCTTATAGGATCTTTCCTGACGGCCCGGCAGAGATACGTCTGTATAGAGGGCGAAGAACATAATATACATAAACGTTTTATTTCATCACCTATAAGGACGGAATGCGGTGTCTCGCAGGGTTCCATTCTCGCGCCGACACTGTTTCTATTCTATGTCAATGATCTGAAGTCTTCTATAGGCCTCCATACTCTTTCGCAATACGCTGACGACACAAGCGTTGTAGTGTCGGGGTCATGTGTCGAGGAACTATCCTATGCTTTGGCTGGTGTTGTGAGTGTAGTGTCTAGTTGGTGCGAGGATTGGGGCATGACGCTGAATGCCGAAAAGACTCATGTGGTCCATTTCAGTGCGTCCCCCTATTTCAGTTTTTGCAGCCTGTATGTTCCACTGGCTAGAAAGTCATTGCAGGAGTGCCCTGCAGTAGATTTATTGGGGGTGGTTGTGGATCGCGGCCACCGACTGGAGCGTGAGCTCCACTTGGATCTGTATGGCGTACGTCAAATCCGGAAAAATACTAACTTAGAGTCTTTAGGAATGTTCTATTTCGCATATTTAGAATCGAGGCTAAGGTATGGTTTAGTCCTTTGGGGCTCATCCTCACAAGCGGAGAAGATATTTCTACTTACCAAAAAACAAAAATAATAATTAGATGTATTATGGGAGTTCCTTCGACCACTTCATGTAGGGCGTTATTTGAGGAATTACATATATTGCCGTTAGTTTGTCTATATATACATATATACGAAATCCTAATTTTGTACAAAAGAATAAACACGATTTTGTCACTAATGGAGAGGTATCCAGTGCAGTGACCACCCGTGGCACGTGTAGTTCGAGTATACACAGGCACAGAACAGCGACATTTGAAAGAAGCCCCTACTACCGGGCTATTTAATTCTATAACAAGCTTCCACGCGATATAAAAGTTAATGTATCATCAAAAAAGTTTGGGATTCAACTGAAGAAATATTTACTCAATAAAAGGTTCTATAATACGGCTGAGTATCTTCCGTGTGCGAAGTAGCTGCTTTTCGATGACTTTGCTGTCATTGTGGGTTTTTTGTGCACTCTATTTATTCCATATATATTTTATATTTTCTTTATTTTGTTTCTTATTTCAAGTATTGTATCTATGTGACGAAGTCATGTTCCTGATAGAATATTCGACTAATAAAGATTATTATTATTATTATTATTATTATTATCTTTATCTTGTTTGCTTCTTATACCATTTTCTAATTTTCATAGAAGTCTTGGACATAGTTCCTCTTTCCATGAGTTACATGTTGGTCCCTAGATTTGTATTATCACTATTTCTTCCTGAAGGCTTTCTATTTAGAGATAAAAAGTCGTACTAGAAAAGAACGTATTTTATTTACTAACTAACTGATTTTGGTAAAACACAGACTACTTTAAATAATATTAACTAGATACATTACGGGTATATACATTTTGAAATGCAATGGTATTACTGAACAGGCCCCCTTCGTGCTGATTTTTCCTGCCGCAAACATACGCTGCCCAATCATAGTCACAAAAATTTATTGTGACATTTTCATAATTTTTACGCTCAGTGACTAGTCCATAATCTGTGGATTTTAAATATTCCAATACACGGTCTAGATAAACATAATGCTTATTGGTAGCATTATTATAGTATATATTAAAATATTTGCTGCAAGTAATAGATTTGGTCGGGTACATGTACTTAAGTAAACTAAGCTTAATTCACAAAGAGACCTACACAAGTATTCTTCAGCTTCATGTAGTTTAAGGCTTAGCTTATGTGGATTTGAAATGCTTTTACATTCTTGCAGCTTAAACAGGTCTAACACTTGTTTAATATAGCTCTCCTGGTGAATTTCTATAAACCTCTTGTCATAGTTTCTGTCTATCACTATACCTCTATGCATAGTGGGTGTGGGTGATTACAATTTACCACATGTACGCTGGCGGCCCGGTGATGAAAGCCTGTTTCCTGTCGTTGGTGGCGCTGCTCTTTGGGAACTGGAGTTTTGCGACCTGCTAAATTTTTAGGCCTATCTCAATTTAATAATGTGCCTAATGGTAACAATGTTATCTTAGACTTATGTTTATGTTCATCACCTAATGTTAGTATTGTAAAGAGTAGTTATAGCTTAGTTAATGTTGATTACAACCATCCCCCCTTTGATTAATTTTAAATTATTATCAAAGACGACTTCTGTTGGTCATAATTATAGTTGGAGATATAATTTTAAAAAGGCCCAGTTTAATTTAATTAACGACTATTTTTACAGTTTCGATTGGCATGAACTTTTTGATAATCTAAGCTTCGACAGTTGCTTACACATACTTTATAGTTTTATATATTATGCAATCGACCATTTTGTGTCGAAATCGTACTCGAATTCCGGCGATTACCCGCGATGGTTTTCGGCTGACACTAAAAACTACTAAATGAAAAGAATAATGCGTTCAAAAGATATAAACGTGATCGCTCAAATGCTTTGGCTTTCGATACTTTTAAAACATTGCGTTCTATATGTAAAATTAATATAGAAAACGATTACAAACACTTCGTATCATTTACTCAGAACAATGTTCACTCTAACCCCAAAATTTTTGGAATTTTATTAATATAAAGCGCAAGACTCAGGCTTTACCAAAGAGAATGTTTCTTAATGATACTTGGGCGAACAATTCCAGTGACATTGCAAATTTATTTGCGAAATATTTCCAGTCCGTTTAGCTTGACCATTCCACCCCTACGTCCACTCTAAATCCTTATTTTTATGATAATATTCCTTCAATAGACTCCCTGGATATCACTTCAGACATTGTTTTCGCTAAGTTGAGTCCTTTATCAAGTTCTTTCTTTTCTGGACCAGATGGGGTGCCACCATTTTTCTAAAATTTTGTAGCCCTTCCTTATCTCTACCAATCTCTCTTCTTTTTAGCCCCTCCCTTAGATATGGAACTTTTCTAGAACAATGGAAGTCGACCTATATTTTACCTTTGTTTAAATCGGGAGACCGCTCTGACATACGTAATTATCGCCCTATCTGTGCGTTGCCGGCTTTGGGTAAGGTTTTGGAATCTATTGTTGCTGATAACATTATATCTGTATACGCCAAGCTTATTATTCCTGAACAACATGGATTCATGAGTGGCAGAAGTACAGAGACAAACCTCTCCATTTACCGCCACTTCATCGCGGAAGCTTTGGAGGATGGTGGTCAAGTCGGCGCTATCTACACAGATTTTAGCAAGGCTTTTGACCGTGTCGATATGTGTGTATGGTGTCACTGGAGACCTGTGGAGCTGGCTCCGATCATATTTGCGGGGACGTCTTCAAATCGTCCGTGTAGGCGATTTCATGTCTAGTCCCATAGCTGTTCCATCTGGTGTTTCCCAGGGAAGTCACTTAGGTCCCATACTGTTCCTGTTGTTTTTAAATAACATAAAAAACCGAATACACTATAGCAGATTTCTTGTCTTTGCGGACGATATAAAAATCTTCGGCCCTGTTGATTTAATGGTTGATTGCCGGGGGCTTCGGGCAGATCTCTATAGTATTTTTACTTGGTGCGGGGATAACAACATGTCTTTGAACATCACTAAATGTAACGTCATATCATTTAGCAGGAAGAAAGAAAGGAAATTATTAGAGTACCCTTATTCAATAAATGGCAAATCCGTTGACAGAGTGTACCAGGTCAGGGACCTCGGGGTGCTCTTCGATTCATCCCTGAGTTTCCATCCACATATTGATGATATTATGATCAGGGCGAACAGACTCTGTGGATTTATAAAGCGCCAAACGCGCGATTTCACAAATGTCATAGGTATTATTACATTGTACCAAAGCATTGTTCGTCCTATATTAGAGTATTGTGGTTCTGTCTGGTGTCCTTATACGGCCGTCCAGATTGATAGGATTGAGAGTGTTCAACGTAAATTTGTAAATTATGTACTCTTCAAGTTGAATATCGATAAAAATGATTATGGTTACACCGAGCGTTTATATATAGTGAGTCTTCAGTCTCTCTTCGCTCGTCGTCGAGTCTCTTTGTTGAAGTTTGGTTTTAAGTATCTGCATAACATGATCGATTGTGCAGAGTTGTTGGGTTTGCTTTCACTTAGGGTATTTCGCATAAATACAAGAACTAACGAATTATTTTTTATCAATTTCCATAGAACATCCTATGGATATAATTGTCCAATTAACTTAATTGCAAAGAAGTTAAATTCAGTTAATAACGATATAGATATTTTTAGTATGGATTATAGTCAGTTTATTAGGGTGGTAAGGTCGATGAATTTCGATTCTTTTGTGTAATTTGTCTTAATCTATAACTTAAATGTATATATATATATATTTCGTGACCTTTTATACTTATCTTATATGATAGAGATCTACCACTAATAGGTCAATAAAACAAGGCTGGTTTTGAGCGATAGTTATATTTTCAGAACGTTTACAAACGTTTTCGGAACACCTTCGTCAGTGAAAATATAACTAGATAAATATATAAACAAACTTCTGTTTTTATTTGGGACTATCAACAAAATAACTAGTGACTAGGATTTCTTGATATAGAGGATGTATAACCAACTTTTATATATATATAAATTATAAAAACTAAATTAATGTGTAAACATACATGCAAATTAAGTAAAACCTTATATCAAAAAATCTTTGTCGAAACCTTAACAATTCTGTTCAAGGACTAGGGAAAACCAAATTCAAAAACCTAGCCAAAGGTTTCCTTCTTAAGAAATGCAAATGTCATTTTAACAAATTGCTATATACATTACTTAAATTTTGAATATCGGTCCTGAAATTAATAGTTTTAGTGTCTTTCTGTATATTTATCATTTCATATATTAGTCTTTTTATAATTATTCTCTGTTTTTAATATAATTGTGTTTTCAAAATCAAAGTAATGCCCAAGATCTTTGTAATGTTTTGTTACAGCGGTCATTGCACCAAAATCATTATTTAAAGAATACTTATGGCTATACAACCTTTTCTTTAAATATTGTTTCGTCTGACCGATGTAACAACCATCACAGTCTTTACAGTTTATTTTTGTTCCGTAAGAAAGGATAATATTGATGAGATATTAGATTCATTTAATAGTTATCATAATAGATTAAAATTTACATATGAGAGAGAATCTAATAGCTCATTGAATTTCCTGAACGTGACAGTCATGCATAATAACGGCATTGTGAAAACAAATTGGCATATTAAGTCTACCAATACAGGAAGACATTTAAATTATTTTCAGAAACATCAAAATTACATAAAATTAATGTAGTTACCGGTTTAGTTGATCAAGCGGTTAGATTAGCTAATCCTGAATTTAGGGAAAAAGAATTTAAACAAAGTTAAAGAAATCTTAGATAAAAATAATTATCCAAATAGTTTTTACGAAAAATAATAAAAAATAGAATTAACAAATTATATAATAGAGGAATTAAAATTAATAACAATAAATGTTATAGCGCTATTCCTTATAAAAAAGGTTTAAGCGAAAAAATAAAAAAAAGAATTTAATAAAAACAACATAAACATTACTTTCATTCCAAATTATAGTAACAGATCTCTTTTTACTAATACTAAATCCAAAAATAATTAAACAAAATCAGAGTAATGTAGTTTATAAAATAAACTGTAAAGACTGTGATGGTTGTTACATCGGTCAGACGAAACAATATTTAAAGAAAAGGTTGTATAGCCATAAGTATTCTTTAAATAATGATTTTGGTGCAATGACCGCTGTAACAAAACATTACAAAGATCTTGGGCATTACTTTGATTTTGAAAACACAATTATATTAAAAACAGAGAATAATTATAAAAAAAGACTAATATATGAAATGATAAATATACAGAAAGACACTAAAACTATTAATTTCAGGACCGATATTCAAAATTTAAGTAATGTATATAGCAATTTGTTAAAATGACATTTGCATTTCTTAAGAAGGAAACCTTTGGCTAGGTTTTTGAATTTGGTTTTCCTAGTCCTTGAACAGAATTGTTAAGGTTTCGACAAAGATTTTTTGATATAAGCTTTTACTTAATTTGCATGTATGTTTACACATTAATTTAGTTTTTATAATTTATATATATATAAAAGTTGGTTATACATCCTCTATATCAAGAAATCCTAGTCACTAGTTATTTTGTTGATAGTCCCAAATAAAAAACAAAAGTTTGTTTATATATTTATATCTAGTTATATTTTCACTGACGAAGGTGTTCCGAAAACGTTTGTAAACGTTCTGAAAATATAACTATCGCTCAAACCAGCCTTGTTTTATTGACCTATTAGTGCTAGATCTCTATCATATAAAGGTTAATCTATAACAGAAAAATTGTTTAGTTATAATTTATTTTGTTTGTTGGTATGATAAGTAAATGGATTTATTTTATTTTTTTATATATATTTAGTATCACACGCTTCTATTCTATTTTAATTATTTTCTGTAATCTTTATGTATTACTTTGTTACCTATTATGGGATCTTCCAGTAGGTTGAAATAAATAAATAAATAAATACCTAAATATTTCCGAACAGGTACTAAACAAATATTTTTTTTTTGCACATAAATATATAGAGTTTATTAGTTATATATGAACACATACGAGTGGTTAATTTGCTATAACGTTTTAGCCGTGGAGAGTACGAAACCCTCAAAATAAAAAGGCATTTTGAATCGAAACCTTCCTCATACGTCAATAAACCAAATATATATTTGGAAGACTGTTAAGATATTCAAAGAGAAAAATAAATATTTATTACCATCATACAAAGTTTCATATCTAATTGCTAGCAATAGAAAGATATACACAATTGGGGAAGATCTATTATTTCCTCCTGGTATGAAGATGGTAAAAATACTTCATCAAAGTAAATAAATATGGTGATGAAATTTGGAAAATTCCTTTATCAAACAAGATTGTCATTGTAATTATTAATTGGAGCAACTTATTATTATACTTAAAGAAGATCAAAAATTCGCAATTTTGTGGGACGAAACAACTGATGTTTCAACAACGGCTTAATTGTTAGTATACGTCGAATACATTTATAAAGAAAACACCAACGAAGAATTGTTATTTTGTCATTCTTTTATAAGAACATAGGTAGTATGTAGTAGATGTACGTGCGAGTATACTATATTGTAAAGTTGACGAATTTTTTTAATTTAAGGTTTGGAATGGAAACATTGTATAGGAATATACATAGATGATGCACACACAGATGGACGGAAATATTGGTTTCAAATCATTTGTCAAAGCTACGGTTAATAATTACGTAACTTTTACACACTGCGCGTTCCACCGGGAAGCTTTTGCAGCAAAATATTAGCACAGAAATTAAATGATGTTCCTTACAATGTTATTTAAATTGTAAAAATATCTAACTTAATTACTTAACGTAATTTCATTAAAAGTCGTGTCCTTAACAGCCGTTCATTTTGAAATTTTCATAAAGACATGGACATGGAAAAACTAAATATTACAAGCAGAACGTAAGGTGGCTATCAAGAGGGCGACATTTAAACACTCTATTGTTGTTAAAAGAGGAAAATCTGATCTCATGCAATTTATCAGATATTTTGAGAAAGCAAACAATTTCAAATTGTCTCTTCAAGGAAAGAAAGGCGATATATTTACATCTAATGATAAGGATATTATTAAAAGATCACCGTTTGGAAGAATAGGGTAAAAAAGCGATTCGTTCGAAATGTTTCCGGTAATCGACGATTTTATAATTGCAGAACAACTGTAAAAATTTAATTGCAACGATTATTATAGGCCACCTAAATACCTTAGAAACATATGTTTGCAATTACAGTAGAAGCCGCTTATTGTGATCAATTTGGAACAAACCCTTTTTGATAACATTAACCGAATGATAACAGTAAGCGGAAGGTAAATATAAATGTATTTTTCTATGCTGATGTAGTCAATAATAAATATGTATGTATGTAATCAAATTATTTAACGACTTACAAATAAAATTCAAGGGAAAAATTAACGATTAATCAACAATTTTTAATATTTTACCAAATTTGTTTATTTTTTATCATCGATACAATACGTAGGTACATTTATTTACACTTTACGATTTCATTCGAAAAACTGGTCGATCGTCGTTTGACGTTTATTTTTATTAATAAGATTTTGTATGTATATTTCAAAATCATAATATCTATCAAAATTACTTTCTCGGAATTGTACACCACGTCGGAGAATATTTAACGCTTCTTGCATCTGGCCATTAGTTGGCGGCTCTTCAGACATTTCCTCTTCTTCTTCTTCTCCTACTTCGGGTAATTCAGGATTACTTCCTTCGGACGATTGATCCACAACTTCCCGACAAATGTCTGATATAGTCATTGTGGCAGCTGTTTGAACATCATTGTCGATATCCACCCAATCGGAAAATTCGCTTTTGGACAGACCTTGAACTACAAAAAAATTAAAAAAATATTAGTTAGATGTACAAAACAAGTTCTTTTTTTCATACCTTCTAAAATGTCAGCGCACGTTTCATGGAGATCAGGTTCTTCATCACCAGTTTTGGAAAAACCTCCTTTTCGAAAACAGTTTCGGATCGTTTCTGGTTGAACTTGCCTCCATGACTTCACCAGCAAATGCAGCGCATTTAGAAGACTGCTTTCTTTTGCTATCGCATCTGCGGTAGGTGCATCTCGATTCTCATCAAGTTCTTGTATAATTTGGGCTCGAATTTGCCCTCGATAGTATTCTTTTGAATGTTCGAATGATTCCTTGATCACATGGTTGTATCAATGCCGTAGTGTTCGCAGGTAAGAAAATAAGTTGGATGTTCGTCAAAACTGCATTCACTTTGTGCGCAGTACAATTGTCCACTAATAAGACGATTTGGCGTTTCAATTTTTTGTCCCACCTGAGTAACCACTCACTGAACAAGACACTTGTCATCCAAGGATTCGCATTAGCAAAATACTCCACGGGCAAAGTTTTAACACCTTTAAAACACCGAGGATTCTTACTTTTCCTATCACTAGAAGTTCCTCCTTTTCACCTTCCATATTAACAGAACATAACACTGTTACTCGTTCTTTCGAAGATAAGCAACCTCTTACTTTATCGTTTTTGAACAAATAAGTATGATTAGGCATCGCGCGAAAGTAGAGTCCTGTTTCATCTGCATTGTAGATGTCCCGAGGCGGATATTTTGCAATAATTTCTGGCCATTCCGAACGCATCCAGTCAGCGGCTGCTAACGAATCAGCACTTTTTTCTTCACCGTGCAGAGGTCTATAAACGATGTTTTCTCGCTTTTTCCACCGATTGAACCATCCGTCTGTTGCAATGAAATTTTCTTTCCCCATAGTTTTGGCTATATCTTTTGCTTTTTGACGCATGATAGGACCATTCACAGAGGCATTTTTTTCGCGAACATTTGTAAACCAAATTTTTAAAGCTGATTCAATTTGATTATCCTTTCCAGATCTTTCCCTTTTTCGTTTTATGTTTTCATTCGAACGCGCACACGTTTCTATTTCTGTACGATTTTTTAAAATTTTACACAACAGCGGTTGCAGAAATTTTTAATTGTACCGCAGCATTCCTTTGACTCATTTTCGGAAGTTTATCGAAGTTTTCGTCGTTTGTCGTTTTTCTTCGTTCGATAGATCGCGACGTTTTTTATTCACTTCTGCCATGACCACGGTGGTTTATGCGAAATTTCAATAATTTACCCGTACACAAGACTGTAGAACGTGAGATTCGTAGAAGAGTATAGGAGAAACTGAATATCATTTAAACGAACGGACCTTTTATACATAAAGTACATCAAAAAAAAAAAAGATGACCTCTTCATAATATAGAAATAACAATTCGTTAGATTGTAATATGCGATATGAGAGTTTTAATTGAAATCGGCGAGAAAAAGCGGCTCGTTCAAAGGAGTTGCGCTGCAGACACCGTCGCCTGAAGAAACTTTCCGACAAAGGATACTATTCATAACTAATAACATTAAGTGGCTTTTGATGACAATATGCGGCTTTCTTTCAATGAGTTTTAAATAGAGTGATTTGGGACCAACGGTTTTCGATAACAATAACCGTTTGATAACATTAACCGTGATTATAATAAGCGGCTTCTACTGTACTTCATGTCGAACTTTAATTTCACAAAGTTATTTTGCATTCAGAAACCATTTTCAATTGACATCAAGATATTAATCTTCTGCCATATAAAACCCAAGAGGAATTTTCAGAGCTATCGGGTAAGTCGAACTTGAAAGACGAATTTACAAAAAATTTTGGTTGAATTCTGGATCGGATTTTAAATTGAATTTCCCACAATTTCTGAAATAAAATTACATGTTATTTTGTCATATAGCATGACATACCTACGTAAAACGACTTTTTAGCTTTAACTCTTATTAAAACCAAAAATTTGTTCAATGTTGAAAAACGTAGAAAACACTTTACGCCCAGCAGTGTCAAATATTATACCAAGGTTTAATTTAATATGCAGCAAGAAACCAGCACTCCCGTCATATAAATTCTTTTGCTTTATTTTTTCTTATTTCGGTTTATTCTTGTACTTGAAATAAAACCTAAAACTACTTTTATTTTGACAAATAACTTAACTACTCTTTCCTCAGGTGTATTATAACAAAATAAACGATTTATGTATTTATTTGTGTGTTTCATATTGAATACCGAGGGTCGCGAAAAATCTGGTCATCAAAAACGGGGCCATGCATGACAAAAGTTTAGGTAGCCCTGCCCCAGAATATTAATGTGGGTTTCCAGCTTTAAGAGGCTATCTTACTTTTAATTATTCCTATGCTTCTATTGGCGCAGTTTTAGTTTTCATTATATTTACAAACGTGTGAGTCACCCCTTACCTACCTTTACCTTTACTGAAAAATTACGTAAATATTCAGTGTGCTTACAACGTATAATGTTTAGAATTTCGGTTTCTGGAATTACTTTCGGTCAAACGGTTTAGTATTAATTCGGTAATTGTTTAGTGCATGTGGTAAATGTATTAATCCTTAGTGTCTTATCGCTTTCCTGTGCGGAATTAGTTTTTTGAATTCAGTGCGCAATTATAACAATTTGGTAAAGTACTGAGGGTAAAAATGCCAAAACACAGACAAATGACTGTAGACACACGTTGTACTCTTTGCAACGAAGGGTGTACGAAGAGAGAAATTTCTCTACGGTTAGGGATTTCACCAAGAGGTGTGCATTACACATTGGCCCGGAGAAGAGATTCAGGGCAAGATCATGATAGAAGACGAAGTGGGAGGTGCCCACGGGTGACTTCTGGAGCTGATGATAGATTTATAGTAACGACTTCGAAACGAGATCGACGTCTAACCGCACCGGCTATCGCATCGAGCATTAATACACAACGACGAACAAATGTTTTGTTACCACCGACAACAGGCGATTATTGGCAGCAGATTTAAGGGGATGAATCGGCCGCAAGAAAACAGTGTTTAAAACGTGTACATAAACAGAAACGACTAACTTGGACAAGAGAGCATGCAAACTGTTCAGTGTATGAATGGAACGCAGTCTTATGGGCCGACGAATCCAAATTTGAGTTATTTAGTACGAAACGGAGAGTTTTTGTTTGTCGACGACCAGGGAAAAGAGCTAGTGAGGCTTGCTTAGTGTCGTCCGTCGAACACGGAGGTGGTAGTGTTATGGTGTGGGGTTGTTTTGCTGGAACAACTGCGGGTGATTTAGTGAAAATTAGTGATACAATGGGGAAAGAAGAGTATTTTGATATTTTGTAAAATCATGCTATTCCGTATGGAAGCTGACTTGTTGGTGAACCATTTGTATTCCCGCAAGACAATGACCCCAAACACAATCACTAACAACTTTTTAGAGGAGAAAGCACTAAGAACTGAACCAAAATTAATGGTTTGGCCTCCTCAAAGTTCAAATCTATCTCCCATTGAGCTCTTATGGGATGAGCTTGATGGAAGGGCTAGAGAGCGACAACCTCAGAACACCCAACAGCTATGGCAATGTTTATAGAACGCATGGCAACAAATTGACGCGGATTGTCTTGAATAAGTGCTTCGAAGAGTGCTTAAAATTTGTGCAGCGGTTATGAAAGGTAAAGGGGGTCATATAGACGAAAATAAACTTACGAGCTAAGTAGTGCATAAATATTATTACGTTTGAGTAAATTTATTTTATATGACGATAGTCACTTATGTAGTATAAATTCATTAATACTCGCAATAAAATTTTACTGTATCTGTTACTTTTTGTAAAATCCGTTGCTGCTTCCAAACCTTTGGACGGTAATGTATATGACTATTACAATAACTGACACTAACCCGTATCAGTAACTTTGTATCACATATTTTATTAATTAATCCAGGATACAATTATAATTTTATTTACAACAATTTCTATCTGCAAGAAATCGGTACTAAACCATGCACGACTACCTACATACACCGATTACTATAAGTCACGTAAACTTATCTTGACAGCGTAACTAATCGCCTAACACTTACATCCTACATACGTACTGCCTGTTACTGCAAATGAGACTGTACTGTCGTTTGAATTTAAAATAGATCATACTACTCTATATGTACTGTTATGTATCTGGTGTGAACTGTAAGAAAATGTCCCAATTTTTCTAAAATATTTTGTGATAATATTTGATAGAACATGCTTCGATTGTCCAACATACCGAAGAAAAACTTTTAGCTAATTACACGCCAGACAAAAAAACTATTACCTGCTTATAATAGATTGAAAAGTGCCTAGTTGATAGGCCCAATATCTTAATTTTTTACGTATGCGTATCGCTGCATATTCATCTAATTCTTGCGGTGAATTTACGCATTTTATCAATTTAAAATTTTCGATATCGTGTCCCGAGCGGCACATGTGCTTTGCTACACTAGACGAATCTATTCTTCCATAGCGGTAATGTGCCACATGTTCTTTAAATCGTGTAGGTATTGCACGTCTAGACTGCCTTATAAACATACCTACATAGGCTTTATTGCATTCGCTACAATCAATTTTATAAATTCCCGACCGTTGATCCAAACTTGTTTTGTCTTTCGGGTTTCCTAATCAATTCGTTAAAGCATTCTTTGTTTTTCTAAGATATACTAATCCCTTTTGAAACCTTATGGTACGGTAGTTTAATGAAATTTTTTTGCGAGTCACCGTAGGGACAAAGGTTGCTGAAATTCATATGTGAACACTTTTTAAATCTTTTCTGTCAATCGACGTCTTTTACGGAGTGACCACTGTATGCAGCTACCCTTTTAATATATTTTTTCCGAAGCTACTTTTCGTAAAAAGGAAATTGACTCACCTATCGAGTAAGAAATTAAATAACGACATCTTTTGCAGCGTGCAATGGTTCGAATCCCCATTATAAACCTATTCACGTTTGTGCTTATTCTATAGATGCCAACTTTCAATTAATCGCTATTGTTCTTAGTAACTATACTATCTAAAATGGGAGGCGATTGTTCAATTCTTCTACTCTAAACCTAAGTATTTTGTATGTACTTTCTATGCCTACTTCAATATTCGTTGTGAGAAATTCGTGCACTTCAGTTTTAAATTTTATATTCAATAGCTAGCATAGAATGACAGAATTTAGTTTTCTAATTTGGGCATGCTTTCACAAGTTGTAATATACAGAAGCTTACCTCCTCAACTACATCTTATAAAACCATAGGAATATTCATTCCTTCGTATTAAAATATTGTCATTCGTTATTTTGGTACGTGTTTATTCTGTAACATTCATGTCTTCAAAAAATTTTACTCAATTTCTTTCTATACATCAGCTAAATGGAAGAGTCTTAGCAATTTAGCAAGATTAATATTAATGACAAAATGAAAGAGTGGGAAAAAAGGAATCAATTTAGTACGGGTACAATGGAAGGTGAAATCGTCTTCCGGATACTTCTTTATTATTCCGATATCAAACGTTCCAGTTAGAAAGTACTTATTCAGAAGGTATTCCGCAGAGAAATCTGTGTTGAAGTGAATTGTTGAATTGAACAGTCCCGTTAATGGATAGAAATCACACGGACTCGGTGAAGCTTAAAAAGTAATTTTGAGAAACAACGATTTTTGCATAATAATTAATTTATGCAGCAATATGCGTTTCTATTATTAGATTCGAAGTGTACAAGCATAATACAGTAGGAAAAGTTATACAACTATCTAAAGATTGATGCAATATAGTTTAATGTGTAGTTCGCAATTATTCTGCTAGATTATTGAAAATAAAATTATTTATTTCTCAATATGATATATTCCTATATTCCTTATTTACCTAGATAGAAAAAGTTAAAACAATAAATGAGATAATGAGAAGAGCATCACATTTTTATTGAACATAGTTAAGATTAAGTGTCTACAATTGTTTCGCGACTGTAGAAGAATAAGGGCAATACTAAAGAAAAATCTATTATCGTATCGAATAGGCAAAAATATAATCCTTTCGACACCAGAGGCAAAAGTTAATAATTTCAATAACAAAAACGTTGCGGTTTAAAAATTTGGCAACTACAAATTAGAATTTATCGTATCAAGTTGGTTTAAACTTAATATACGGAATTCCAATTTTTAGCTGAAAAAATTAGTTGTCGTTGGGTTACTGGAAAAGTCATTGACATAGCTTCTTCATAGTTTAAATTTAATATTTATACTTTAATTAACAAACGGATACTAATATCTGGATGACCTTTGTATATACATATATAACAGCACTTAAGGCCTAGTAGCCCATGGCTTCAATATTCTTCACTATCCCTCTCCAAGTTTTGATATTTTCGATTTCCAGTCCGGTATTCCCAGTACTCCAATATCCGTTTTAACTTCATTTCCTTTTTGGACTACTGTTCTACGCTTTCCACCTTCACCTCTTATTAGTACTCTTATTGCGTGTCTCTGTGCGCCCATTCGATAGAGATGCCCTAACCAACCTGCTCATCGGGCTCGTATTTTGTCGATTATGTAATCTTACGTAATATCTTTCTTTCCCACCGTTCTAACCTTAGGATATTCCTCTGACTTGACGTCCAAAGTTCACAACGGTACATTACACCTTGTTGGATTACTGTCTCATATATTCTTTCCTCCATTTTTCTAGCTATTACTTTGAATTTTATCATTTTATTTAACATTCCCATGGCTCTACTTCCTTTTGTCATTCTTTCCTTTATCTCTATATCATCCTCTGCTTCATTTGTAATCGTCACTCCCAGATACTCTAACGCAGGGGTCTCCAAACTTTTCAGCTTTGGACCCATAGTGATTACTTCAGTGAGTTTTCTGCGTATTACTTGTCATAAAGCTTTACCTAGCAAGTAAATAAATCCGAGTTATTATCATTCTGTGTTTTTTATCCAACCTATTACAACAACAAAAAGCTATTAGCTGTCGCGGGCCGGATTGATGACACTAGCGGACCGGATTTGGCCCGCGGGCCGTAGTTTGGAGACCCGTGCTCTAACGTATTCACTACTTCAAAATTATACCGTCTACTGTCATTACACCTAAATTTTATTTTCCCATTATTCCCATTATTTTTCCTTGGGCTTTCATTTCTAAGTATTTTGTTTTCTTCTCATTTACATGTAGTCCAAATTGTCGTGGAGTTAGTTTTAGTTTTTTTAAACATTCTTTTGCATATAGCTGTCACTAAATCACTCTGTTAGTAATATGTAAACATTTGGCGCTCAAAGATAAAATGAATACTCTCATTCAAAATCAAACTAATGGTTCGAGTGTTAGAAAGCTTTCTGAAAAGTTTGAAGCGGGGAAAGAGAAGAGATACTAAAATTATAAAGAATAAAAGGCTTTGAAAAATTTAGGATAAACATTGCTCCATTTATGTTAGCATTACGAAGATTGGAAACTAATCCAGTCACCAAGCATTCCATGAAAGCATATATCAAAATATTAAAGTGATCTACAGTAGCTTCATTAAATGGCAGCACTATCACAGATAAGTGAAACAGATACCTCATTGAATGCATTTACGTGAAATTTGGAGGATTGCCTACTTTGTAGCTATTTGTCCTCTTCCAATACATAGTCCAACATAGGAATCGTATCTAAATCGATTCCATTTGAAGGCGATTACTGTTCTCTCTTAAGAATGATCTATCTGTGGTACTATATTTATAAACAGCGATTCTTCGTTTCTGGCACTGGTAAAATGCATTACGCTCCAACTAGGGTTTTGACAGTCTGGAACAAAGTGTTTTCAAATGTCATCAATAGAGGTAAAGTAGGATTTTTGCAGTGTTACCAAGAACTTCTTAATTTTCACAGAAAGTATATCTCTGTGGTGCAATTATTGCAATCATGGATTATATTGTAGAAATGTCATAATAGTGACTATCGCGTTGATTCTGGGAGCGGAGATGAATCTGTAAACAATTCTATCATAATTAGTTTAAATAAAGTTTATGTAAAAACGAAACACTGTTTATGATGCAATGACAATAAATCGATCTCAAGTACTTCAAAACTTTTCATAAAATTTGTAATTAATGCCCACAGTACAGTATTATACAACGCCTATTGTGAACCATGTATATTAGAAAAATTATCATAATTGAATTCGTTAATTAATACATATCGATTTACAAGGTATAAACGAGGTTCTATACCCTGATAAATCTACAAGACTGAAATATCATATCATGTATGTATCTGAATAACAATTCCTAACGGATTCATAAACACCTTCATCATTTTTATAGCAATACTATAATACAATTCACAATAAGTTTTTCTTCAAGTTCAAAGCCTATTCATTAACGCCTGGAGAATATTATATTTGTATTGACAACTTGGTAACACAATACTTGTATTTGTAGCAGACACATTGATTAGACAATTCGGTATAGAATGATTAGAACTCATAATATATTTATACAGACCTTGGCTTAGAATAAAACAAGTCAATAAATATGCTGGGTCAATTACTTTCATTCTCGATTTGTATTGACGATATACTTGATGCATAGAACGATAAGGAAAAATTTATTTATCTTATAAAGATACGCTTCCACGTTAGTTAGTAACAAAACTGCTTTCGGGATTGACCGTGTCATGATAGAATTAAAGTGAAATATCATGAAAACACGAACAAATAAAAGAAATTAAATAAAAATTATATATATAAGCAAACTCGATGCTTCGTCAGTATTGTAAGTGGCTTAATTAGGACCGAATGGTCCTTATGCACTAACCTATGATTGGGAACGGAAGTAGCGATAGCAATTTAAAAAAAAGAGGAAAGAGGGCAACCACCTTCATGATTTAAGTTATGCTGGTGTTTCTGAATTTTGATGACTTCAAGTATTTTACGTCGAAAATAAATTGGAGAGTTAGTAATGAGGTTCTATAAGAGAATAGTGATGGGTCGTTATTGAACTATCTGTTATTTTAGAACCGTTCTCGATACAGAACGGTTGCAACTGTTATCTCGCTGGGCAAAGAACGGTTCCTTTCGGATGGTCTCCAGCGTACACGGTTGAAGAAGAAATTCCACATCATCGAATTCTATCCTATTAAATATTTCTCCATGATGCTTATTTTGCCTGGGAAACTTCCGGATGAATGAATTGTGATTACTTGATGATTGTTCCTATTTCCTAACTATAAAGCTGTTGTTCGATGGATCTGCTACGGATTGTAGCAAACGGATGTGTCCACAATGAATACGGACTTAATTGTTTTTGTTATATTTATTTTACACCATGTATGTAAACCAGCGTTGAATCGTGAGAAAAGAAAACTGTTACATTATCAATACACAATCATATAACTCAGGGAATCACCAAGATGTTAGAACTAGTGATGGGAAATTATAACGTCGGGGAAAAACAAACTATATATCAAATCAAGCAAAGGCCGCCAAAGGCGATGTACGCATGACATATTTTATTGATTTTATGATGCGTTATCAAATAGAACTGTCGAGTACGAAACAACGATGACCTGTTATATTGGAACCGTTATTTCAAAATAACGAGAACGGTTGGAACTGTTCTTTTAAAAGAACGGATTTTCCCATCACTATAAGAGAATGTTGTGACCTGACTCTAACACAGCGTTAATCTTTTTGCAGATGCATCTTAACTTAATGGCCTGTTTCACCGATATATGTACACACAGAACCAGAAGAACATGAAAACGTATCAACTTTGTTCCAATACAGAGCAGAATTTGGGAAATTATAGTGGAATGCTTGTAGACGCTCGTAATCTTACATTTAAGAATATCTTCTTTTAACATATCACATACTCCAGACACGTGAGGGATGCAGGCAGTGGAGACGTAATTAGTTGATTAGCGGGCCTCAATGGGGAACCAATGGCACAAAATGTTATTGATGTTTCTCTCGATCATAGATTTCTTATACCCAGAATGGGCCAAGGTAGTCCGAATGTTAAATATTTCATTTCCAAAAAAATAATCACGAAAGACTTTTGTAAGGGGTGATGGTAGAAATTTGCCCAAAGATATTGATTAGTGTGTATATTGGTTTGCGGTAGACGGAATGACTAAGAGGGTCATCTGCTGCCGAGGAAGCCAAGAGAACTATTTGTCTCGGCCTTCATCGTGAGATTCAATCCGTGTGCTGACTGTTAATGTGGCTTAGGATGTCCTCCGATGTGTATCTAACATGAGACCAGATAATTAATGTCTCATATACATAAACGGAACCAAATCTGAACTGAACTGAAATGTCTTTACCGATATATCTACAATGAAAATGGCTGTCTAGCCATTCAACAGCATGTGGTGACGCATGATCATGTTATAATATCCTGTTGTGCAAGGAATATCTTTCAGTATCTCTAACAAATATTAAAATTCAGTATTTAAGTAGTGCAGCTAAATCTGTGCTGGTAGTAGATGACCGTTGGAACCCATGTCGAAAACATGTGTGGATTTTCTGGAGACAATGCATGTTTATTATATTAGTTGTGGATAAGATCTCTAGTGGGGTTAACTTCGCCTGAATATATTATTGAACAAATACAGTTACGGTTGTCCTGATGTTGTTGAAGCCACCGTGAAAATGCCAATCGTTGTATATTTTATCACCAGGTTGTAGATTATGAACACGCTGGTAATAATAAGGAGGCAACACGTTTTTGTGTTTTACAAATAAAATGTGGGATACTTGGAGACGAGTTCCTGGTTCATTTCCTGACCTGTTTTTCTCTTGCAACGTTGCATAAAAAATTTGCACTACCAGTATGAAGAGTAGCAATTCCACGTTGGCGTCATCTTCGGACTGCATCGAACGCACTATGCGAAATTGTTGGCATCTATTTGGGAACCTATGCAGTCGAAAATTCTCATTTAATGAAAGTCGACCACTTTGAAATGTATTGCTCCACTTTATGGTAGTTAAAGAATACGACTTACCACTACACACTTGCTTTTCTCAAAAGATTGTTTAGAATTTACACTTCGTTTGACATTGTAAAAATAATACCTCGGTAATATTTTATTTAATTCTATGACGTTTTATGCACACGGCGCCTTGACCTTTTCGAGACGACAGGCTCAAAATGTTCACAAATGATAACAAATTACTTCTGGGATAAAGCAAGATATAAAACAGCATACTCTGGTAGTTTATGATATATATCATACAAAAAGCCCCGCAAAGTGAGCCGAAATAATGGTGAAATGTAATTTTTTATGCTTCCTTTTACTACAAACACATGTGCTGAACCGCCTCTATTAGCTACCTACATATCTATTCAATGTATCATGTCCTTACTACGTACAACTGTAAATTAAAGAAAAAGACTCCCAACGATTTAATCAATCACACAAAGACCGTTGATTAATTTTTATGTGGAATGAAATTTTAAGTTTAGACAACTTACCAGTTTGTAATAATTATGTTATTTGTTGTTGTGAGCAATTTTATCAACAACATGAGCATAGTATCTTTATACCAGAAAATACTAATAATTAATACGTATTACTAATCATTTAATGTAACAGTTAAAAACTATATTGTTGGGATTAATAACTAAACATATTGAAATAACAGAAATAGACTCACACATTTTAAATAAGAAAGCTTTTGGAGGTGTTCTAGGTATTGAAAAGTTGGGTATGTTATGGGCTATTTTGCAGTACGCCAGAATTAACTGCAATCCGTATACTGCTATTCATTTTGAAACACACGTTTGTTAATTGTTCACTATTAAAACTGATATTGGATAAAAATAATTATGTTCAACATCAGCGTTTGGATCTGCTAAATTTATGTATCATCTCTATTAGTTTGTGGGCAGATGTTAGATGTAAATTGTGCCTTTAAATATATTCTCGACTTTACTAATTGTCCAATGTTGTTTGCTATACTGTGTGTAAAGCTATCTAATGTGTAAACGCCCGAGTTACAGAATTATTTTGTATTAAATATCTTCGAACGTTTTATGGGTATAATTGTTCATTGAATTTCATTTGGTTGTTGAGGAATTGATAGTTTCAATCTAATTATTTTCAGGTTACGGTGGCTTGTTTATCGTCTTTTGACCGTCCAAATTTTCGGGAAGCCAACTTTACAGCTTAACGCAAAAGACTTTTGGAACAATTTTCGTATCCTTTCATTTTAGACTGTTTTTTAAGGTGTCCGGTTTGCCACTGGTCCTTAGACTTTTCGAAATAGATTTTTGATTTTAGGAATTGACACTGACATACATCTCGCTCTTCAAGACACCGTCGTGCTACTGTGCATCCTACGTGGCCATGTAATAAGAGCCGCCCTACATCGTCAGAATTGTCTTCCCTGACGTCCACACGGAGGAAACACGATACCTTTTTAGTTTTTATTTTTCTTTACTTACCGCTCTATTAGTTAACTTTTGGAATAAGTCTATAGAAAAGTACAGAATATTATTTGGAAAATTTGCTAGCTCAAGTTTGTTAATTTCAAATGTAAATTATGAAGCTTTATTAGTAACCTCTTCAAGGTTTATATATACAGTGTGTCCCAGGATTGACGTTACAAGAGGTGTGATGGGCCGAAAATTTTTGAAGTTTATTTTAAGATTGTAGAATTAAGCCCTGCTTGGCGCGAATAGAATTTGGAAGCCACGCAATCGGACCATTTCTAGCTATCCACTTTTCTCCAAACACCAAATTTATCGATTCAGCTACGCGTGTTGTCGAATGTGCAGGACATCCGTCTTGTTGGAAATACATTGCTTGTCTTTCTGTCAGCGGCAAGTCATGTAAGTACTCTTCCCTGAATCTTTCAAGTAGCTGTACATAAACATTCTGATTTAACCGTCCCTCTATGAAGAAAGGTCTAATAATGCCAAAACGATATGAAACAGCACACCATACATTCACTTTTTGGTAATACTCTATCTACAATTGACCCGAAAGTTTGGATTTTGTGTAGCCCAATAGCGACAATTTAGAGAGCAAACAACGCCATTTGTAGTAAAATTTGCTTCGTCAGAAAAAACAATGTTTTTATAAAAATTTTGTTCTTCAATACATTTCTCCTCGATGGTAAGAAAAATAATAATCTTCGGCCTTCATCACCTTCTTCGATAGTGTGTACAAATTTTGGTTTGAATGTTTTTACCCTGTTTGCCTTATAAATTCTTTGTAATTCCGATTTACTAACATTAAGATGACGTGAACGTTCCCTCAATGATAGTCTAGGATGTTCTTCCACCGAATCAAGAGCAATAATAGTTACGGCATCGTTTTCATCATGTTTCTTCTTTTCTTTCTTTACGCTAAGAACGCTACCAGTTGCAAGAAATTTCTTAACTATTTGCATGGCAGTCATACGTGTAAGGTTGGTATTGGCAAATCTCTCGTTAAACTGCTGCACCACTTCTCTTAGTGCAATTTGTCCGAGCCCATAACACTGAATAACGTAAATTCTCTGCTGTAACGTTAACATGATCTACCATTAATTGAAATTTGAACTAAGGGATACTACAAATTATTGTAATCTGACAGTACTTAAGATTAGTGAACAATTTTGTTTTCATGGCCTTCCATTGTTTTATTTCACGCGAATTCAGACATCCCAGACTTAAAAAAACAATTTATTTTGTTCAATCTAAAAAATACGTAAATATTTCTGAAATTTTGCATAGACCCATAATTTTTCATTCTGAACAACTTTTTTTAGTAACATTTTGACGCATCATGAACAAAAAGGGTAGGTTACCTGAAAAGAAAATAGTTTTCGCTTCACCGTCAAGGCCAACTTGTTTTTTAAAAACTGAAAATATTCTTAAAATTCTATTCACGCCAAGCAGGGCTTAATTCTATAATCTTGAAATAGAATTCAAAAATTTTCAGTACATCACACCTCTTGTAACGTCAATCCTGGGACACACTGTACATTATGCGAAGCTATTTTGTGATAATATTAGAAAATATTTTTAGATAAAATTTTAACATTCATGTATTTCTCTAACATAATAGATAGTTGATGTTTGTACATGTGAGAGGGATTCGATATGAATTCTCTCACAATGCACGTGTTACGCATTTTTTACAGTTATTTTTTCTACAGAAGTGGACAACTTGCGTTGCCACAGCCTTCTGCAGTAACTGCAGTCGCGGTCTTCGGCTACCCGCCGTGGGAAAATTGCAAATTACAAAATTTTGATCTTCTCTTGCCATCCGTAGATGTACGTTTCGCGGTTATACCGCTCGTCAGTACGGCTTTGCAAGAGCGTCTACGGATGGCAAGAGAAGATCAATATTTTGTAATTTGCAATTTTCCCACGGCGGGTAGCTGAAGAGCGCGACTGCAGTTACTGCAGATGACTGTGGCAACGCAAGTTGTCCACTTCTGTAGAAAAATAACTGCAAAAAATGCGTAACACGTGCATTGTGAGAGAACTCATATCGAATCCCTCTCACATGTACAAACATCAATGTTCAGACGATATATACATAAAATTTGTATACGAAATTACAGCTCTTGCAAAGCCGTACTGACGAGCGGTATAACCGCGAAACGTACATCTACGGATGGCAAGACATCAAAATTTTGTAATAATAGATAGTATAAACCTACTATCTTCGATGATTTCGTCCTTTATAGCGGACGATTGACAATAGTCAATGTCAAATAGTCAAAGCAATAATACCCGCTTTGGAAGTTCGCCCTTCTTCGTTCATGAAATTTATCCCACAGTCAAAGTAACCACTGTTTCAGACACGGACCAGAAATATAATATAATAAGAAAAATCCTGGCGACCGAAAATTATCTTTCAATATTTCAACTTACATCCACAAGTACTTGCGTGATTTTTCTGCAGGCTACTGCAGAAACCTTTCTTCCGTGCACCCGTTTCATAAGAAGGAAATTCCAAATATTACCATTCCAGTCCATCGTAGTGTTTGGGTTTGTAATATCTGGGTAGTCCTTTTCGTTGCTTTTTCGAATTATATCATTTGTGTCATCCATGTTTCCTTAGCATTTAGATTTTTATGTTTTTTAGTCTGTTTTCGTAATATGGTCAAACGTACCTATTTCCCTCTTGTATTCGATTTAGTATCGGTCACTGGTTTGTCGTACTTCATTTCGGGTTTCGTAATTCTGATGTGCCTTCTATGCCCATTATTTTGTATTGATATTTCTTTTGCATAATTCAGTTTCGTTTGCATCTACATCAGCGCGTAGTGCGATGTCATTTTCTTGTTTATTTAACATAGGTCTTTTATTATTAGCAATTTTCCATAGAAAATTATGTTTCCTATTTTTGATTTATCGCCATATTGTACATACATATTATTTTATGAAATACTAATAATACTGGGAGGATGTGGTGCCTTAAACGTAAATGAAACTATAAATTATAATAATTTTACTACACCTTTATTTGGAAAACCAAATGCAAATTTCGACAACTAACAAGGGAAGATCCCAAAAAATATGAAACCTTAGAAACATGTAGATCACATATACATATATATGCAGTATGCATTCTTTTCTGCGGGAAAACACTGAGTGGGCGAAAAAGATTTTAGAAACGAAAAATTTTGCATTCTGCCGATGCACATAATTCGCTAACGGTAAGATATAGAGAAAAAAATGAAGAAAAAGTTGTTTATTTATCAAGCAGAGAGGTAAAATTCTTTTCTGTATTTTCTTCATTAGATTAGATTGTTTATTATCTAAAAGTTGTAGGTTAGCAAAGGAAGCTACATTAGGCCAGCAAATAGTAAAAATGTTTTTGTAAAGAAAATAGGTTGTATGAGATAAGCAAGTATTATATATAATTCATAAAACTTATTATTTATAGTTATTGGTTGGTTATGTAGCACACCTCTAGTGTTAAGTACGTATTATAAATGTAATTTGTAGGGGATGGTAACGTTCGAAGTTGACAATAATAATAATGGGTCCCTTGTGAAAACCAACGAAATCGAACTGCCGATATTATAACAAATATCCTTCCCGATCCTCAAAGAGAAACATCGTTTTCACTGGAAACCGATACAACTCTAGAATTTTTTCAAGCGCACAGACAGCATTCTCTAGAATTTGTAGATGAGGTATATGCGTCCACAAGTTAAGAAGCGTTAGAAGCAATAGAAGCTGAAGAAGAAGAGTGTACACCAGAAGAAGGAGCTATGTAATTTTAGAATATAAAACCAACAGACGACTTGCGTTAAATACCGTCCAGCAAAAGTTTTGCAAAGTTTCATCTTTGCAACAATTGTACAGGTAAATGGTGAAGTAATCTTGTGACATAGCAACGATTTGTTCCTACTTGTATTATTCTATAGTATTATTAGATTTTTTTCTATGTAAGAAGAAGCAATAAATAGAAGTGGTACGCGACCAGAAAAGTTGCTTGAAATTTCTCAATTCGTATATGATGAATCTGTAAATAGTATTGATTCAGGTGTCATTATTCATGTTTTGGACGTCCAGCGGTGGACATTACAAGCTAACACAGACATTTATTTAGAGAATTTTAAAGCATCACGGCATTGGGTTTGGAATTTTAAGAGAGCAGACAAAATAGTTTCGAGGAAAATACATTCCTGCCGCGCTTTTGCTGTACACGGCTACGACTGTTGCGAGGTCTATATCCGCAACTATATATACATAGTTATACCACACTACCAACAACATCAGTTTCCGGAAAACTACTCTCACTCTATTCATTGTCCTAAGAGAGCAAAATGGAAATTACGCTAACAGTGCATCGTGTGTTCTTGTTTCGACCGTGGAATGTTCATTTAACAGCATCTATGTACATCTGGAAAGGTAAAAAACATATTTCACCAATGGTTACCCAATCTGTATTTGCCAAATGTGGGAACTCACAGAATTTTGTTATTGAAATCTTGGACCGGCCACTATCTTGCTATATTACAAACCAGTATACCATCCAACAAACATGTGAATATATTAATGATCCTGAAGAAAACTATATCAATGATACAACCTTTTGGTGTTTATGGTTTACGCATATGGATAGACTTAGTAAGAAAATTTTCTGACCTTGAACTACTGTATGGTTGCGATATTGTGTTACATAAACGCAATAATATTATAAAATTACAATATCTTATTCATAATCAACTTTGGGCGCCAAAATATTACGACCTATTTGCTTACGCTTCGCATAAAAGCGGATACGTTGACCAAAGACCGAATGAATTTGAAAATCCAGTAACTTTTGCTTTCACACAACAATATTTTGTGCATCCTCCTCGTTGTTCCATACATGGTAACCATGCCATCGTACGATGTGCATGGCGCAACAAATTCTTGTGTTTCAAACATTTCTTTGACGAGTTTCATAACCATGCAGAATAATTCACTTTTTATTTAAATGCTAGCTGACCCGACGAACGTCGTACCGCCTTAGAATTAATAAATGTTGTCTTAAGTTATTACCTGAGTTTTATTAACTTGTTTATATTAAGATAAAATTAATTAAGTTGAATAAAAGTTCAGAAAGGAGCAAATTCAGGTGGGAGCAAAGCATTTGCTTTATTGAGTGTAACTTTCTGGTATAGTATTTGCTGAATGGGTTGCATTCGTGTCGATTATCTTCATTGAAGCACCTTGTGATATACTGTAGTTTGCGACTTTATCTATAGTCGGAACGTCGAATTGTCGTTCGTGTGTTCCAGCGGGGCGTTTATTTGCTCTGATCAGTACTTTATAGTCATCACTTGGCATGTGATCCAACGCAGTTTTGAACAACCGAATGCATAATGTTCATGAAGTATTTGCTGCAAATCTTGAAGAATTTCTCTTTTGTTGCGTTATTGATCGTTTGATGTCGATCAAGTTGGTCCTCCATATTGGCCTTGAAGCAAATTTGTAACAATTTTATGCTGTGCGTCTTCAACCGTTTGTAATGATCCAATTCTATGGTGTATTTGTTCTTGTATCTGTATAGTGAAAAAGGCAGTGATAATTAATGATTTATGATTACCAAAAATAAAAGTTACTCTCTTATTAACAAACATTACCTTGAATGTAGGACTGAATCCGCGTTCTTCAATAATATTCGCTCCAAATGGAGTCATTTGGAAACATGCGTCGTACCTTTAAGCGTTCGAAAGAGAATGTCGTGATTCTTGAGCTTCGCCACGAAGCAATGAATGCAATGGCTCAGGTGGGGAGGCAACAGTGGCAATTTAATCTTTCCACTGAGACAGCACAATCCAGGCGTTTCTCCAGCGAACTTCAATGCACCGCAATGGATGCATATAACTTGCACAGGGACAAAACTAACGAAAGGGTGCGAGCTGTAGTCAACCGTGGAAACGTATTGAAACACTCCTCGATTCAAATTAACACTTGAAACCTTTCTTCTTGCGGCTCGACGTTGTTGATCTCTGTGTTTTGCTCGACGATTTCTCATTGCCAACCAAGCCGTTTCACGTATGGCCTCTCTTTGTTCTTGTGTGTTGTGAAACACGAAGTGAGGCCGTACTAACACGGCGGCCTTCTCTCGTGTGATTTCTTCTTCATCTGCAGTGGATTCATTCGCAATATTCCGCAGTCTATTTGTATTACGGCTTCGTTGTGAAAGATTCGATCTTCTCGCTCGCGGCATTGTAAATAACACTTTTATGGATATTGCTGACTTTGCTTCTATTATGACATAACAATTATTCATGCGCGCATAATCACAAATGTCATAACGTTAATTATCTTTGCGCGCACCATGACATCTGGCATAACGAAAAATTAAATTGCCGTTTTTAGTATTTTCCGTTACTTATTATTTATGTTTCTCACCGTTTAAACTTTCCCTGAACTTCCACAAATATTTCAAGAGCAAAATTAGCCAAATCGGTCCAGCCATTCTCAAGTTTTAGCGAGACAAACGAACAGCAATTGATTTTTATATTGTAGATAAACAAAAATTATATTGGTAAGTATTTTAAGGTATAATAAAATTGATAGGATAATACTCGTATATTATTGTAAACTCTAATGCAAAACAATTTACAATGTAGTTATTAATTTTCTGATTAATTATAATTAATTAAAATTAAATCCAACACTGCAACTGCAGATCGGTTATGCAATCAATCAATCTATTGCCTATTATTAATCCCAAAGATGTTTACTTGTTTAATAACTCATTGAAACAAAAAATTTTTGTCTTCAAACTTTTTCTCTATTTCAACCCTTTAGCATGTTATGTCCATCGGCAGACTGTTCTTTTACCCACTCAAAGTGTTAATCCGCATAAATCGCGTAATACATATTTATCTCCATCTACATGTTCCCAAAGTTTCATAATTTTTTGAATTACCGGGTCCGGAATCTTCCCTTGTAAGTTCTTATCTCCGGTGAAAATCCAAAACGAATTAAGTGTTACCTACCGTGACGGCGCACGGTGGTTCAGAATCGCGTTTTTACGGAAAAAATCTGTAACTTTCTTATTCGTGAAAATTATAAGTTGCTATTTTCACTGTAAAGAGAATATATATTTGTGCTTTAGATATTATAATAAATAGAAGTTTAACTGTTCTAGTTTAGAAGAAAAAATAGCAATGAGAAAAGATGTGGGAATATGTGTGTAAATTTCTGCAAAGTCATGAACATTTGCATAAATACATCTTATTTGTAATTGCTAAATACTACTTTAATATTTTATATGCAATAATATTAATATTAATACTAAATTATTCATCAGGAAGTAGAATTGGAAGAACTGGAAAAGAAATTTCATAAATCCAATGTCTAACATTTTCGCATTCTGATTATCATAAATATAATCGTGAATTAAGTTTGATGGATAAAATTCATTGCAGTAAATCTTGGAATCATCTACACTAAATTTAAATGTCTGCGTCTTTAAGTTGTGCTTTTGCATCTTCATGTAATTCAAAAGCTTTCTTAGAATGTATTTGTCTGAGATTTTAAATAAAAAGATCAGATGACAATAAAAGCATATGAACAATATCCTCGTTTGTTGTTAGACGGCTTATTTTTCGTGAATGATGTAACCTATACTTCTTATAATGCTTATTTTGAGCTTCTTGGGCTTCTTCCGATAATAGCCCTATAGATAAGTGTACATACTGTTTATTTAGATACTATTGTTAGTATAAATTAGAAATTTGGTAGAATTAATTATAATCTCGTCAGCAGTTGTATACATCAATAAACAATTGATATGGTGTGCCTATTAAGCAAATGCAAACTCATTACCCGCACTAACTTTTAATAACCTATTAAGCTTTTTCTTGGCAAACTAAACAATTTAATTCTTGTTTTTCCACGTAGGTATATTAATTTGATTACAATAAGTAAATATCGTAATAATAATATCCACGATCTCAAATTTTCGGTTGAATATAACCATACATACATTTACAAATTCTACGAATGCCCATACGTTTCGTAGTATTGCGCTACGTTCGCATTCAAACATGTTTTTCTCAGATAAACGCAGAAAAACGCAGCTGAAATTAGGAGGGTCATTTATGGAAGATTTAGAGATGTCCTTGGTACCACTCTCAGATCGTAGCTACCCGTAGCTCCCTACTAAAACCCTTACTGAAGTGCTTAATTAGGAAACTACTTTCACTATTCGCAGACGCGCGTTTCGCGGTCATACCGCTCGTCAGTGCGACTGTGTGAAGTAGTTTTCATTTCTATAGAAGCTCTATATAATCCCGGGTGTTAGATGTTCGTACATATGACAGTTCAATTACGAAATTCGGCCATAATGTACTAATTGGGCATTTTTGCAGCTATTTGATTCTACAGAAGTAGACAACTTGTACGCAATTAGTACATTATGACGAAACGCGCATCTGCGAATAGTGAAAGTAGTTTTCTAATTAAGCACAATTTTCCCAGAGCGGGCTAGCCGAGTGCGCGATTGTAGCTACTACAGGAGTTTGTGGCAAAACAAGTTGTCTACTTTTGTAGAATCAAATAGCTGCAAAAATGCGCAATTAGTACATTATGGTCGAATTTCGTAATTGAACTCTAATATGTACGAACATCTAACACCCTTACTGAAGTTCGGTTTGTAGCAAGGAGTACACATGTCCAAACTATTTATGATATTACAAAATATATGTGATACTTAGCAATAATTTCTTCGGTTACATACAGTCTGATTACTATTACACATAATATAATAATAACATTAAGAATTGAATAATAATTTACAGAACAGGAGTACTTTAAATGCTTGACAATAAAATGGACGAAATTTTCTGTTTGCGATTAGTCCGACTTTAGGCGACGATATTTCATGTTAAATTGGTCGTAGTCAGGGACTAATTCTATTTTTCAGGTAGACTAACTATTTAACTGCCTAATAAGATCACAAATGTCAATGGATTCGATACCCAAAATGATTTTTTTCCGCACCTGAACCACTGTGCGGCGCGACGTGTTGACCAAATACGGTGAGTGATTCTTAATTTCTTGGATTTCCACTGAAGATTACAGTTTTGCTGTAGAAATGCATATTTTGCTTTCCAAATGAAGGTGCGGTAAGGGTTTTTATTTTATTTATGAAATATGTGTATTGGCATAATGTAGTCTTATCTTCAACATGCTTTTAGAAAGGTAAAAATGTTTACGGCTTAGGTTTCTCAGTTCTCAAGTTACGATTTTGGTAAAAAATGTTTTCGTTTTTCCTTGCCATAATATTGTTAAAAGAAAAATAGAAATTAAGCTTAAATACATTTAAATATCCTGCGACATTTCAACTAATAGAAAGCTCCAGTGCTCGACATACAAAACTACTTCGTTCGTCGTTTTTGGAAAAACTCGCGGTCATTATTAGTTATTTCCCCACGAGTTTTGTTAGTTTAAATAGTGTAATTCAACTTGGTTATGGCAACATTTAATTTTGTATGAACTTTATCCTAAAATTTGCTATCATGAGGAAACTCAGGCCAGTTGCTTTCGTTGGCCCTATAGGAAATCTGTTTAAAACAGTACAAATATGTTTTTGAAACAGTCAAATCCAAATTGGCTTTGGATAACCTATACCACTATACAGTAAATTTATGGAGGCGGCATAGTTTCCGCATCGGCATGGTTCAGTTAGCATACGAATCGTTGATGGGAAGAGGTCATGTCGCGCTAGTAACCCGTCACTGCACCAGTTTCTAAATGCAACGAACGTTTTTGCACCGGACTCCTGGTTCTCCTGCGATAGTAAAAGAGACGTAGATTACACTGAGGTATCATATCCATACATATGTGCATCTACAAGACGTCGGTTGCACCAAGCCATCGGCATTTTACAAAATTAGCTTCACACGCGGTCTTTTTCTTCTTTGGCAGACCATTTCTGGGGCACCCCATCCTCTCCCGCTTAGCTGTAGTCAGCAGCTGAATCGGCCGTGGCGCTGCTAGCGGCATTTGTTTAAGGGTGGGGCGAGGGGTATCCAGCTACTGCATAGCGTACTCTAGACCATCATTCGCGAGTCGTCCGTCCTCCGGTATATACCGGAGTCAGTGTGACACCTACCGGTCAAATACACATACTTTACATACATATATTCATACATATACACATTCTTGAAGAGGAGCCGGGCAGCTCTGCGACAGAGGGAAGTACAGGGTCGTTTCCTGAGGCATGGAAGCTGTGAATGGGGTTTCGGATGGCGGAGGTCCACCGCCTCCGAGCCCGCTAACGGGCTGTTATCTTTTAATCGTAATCGGCGAACCTCATTCACAAGAACACAAGAATATTATATTGCAGAGGATCGCCAAAGGTAGGTACATACATATAATCCGAGAAAAATGAATCGTTCGTGCGTTAAAATCAATTCCTCTTTCGAGAAATTCGGAAAATCTCGATTTGATTAATACATATCGACTGCTTTTGCGGGGCATGCGTTCCTCGTTTATCCCCGTTGCCGTAACGTCAGGCACCCCGATAGGGTGGATTTTTGCGAAAAAACACGTAGAGGCGCGCGAGGGATCGTCCTTGATGTATGTCTGGGCAGAAGTTTATGATCGATGCCCGGCTTTTGCGGTTTACACTGTACGCTTCACTGAATTCCTGCTGCAGAAGAACTGTTAAAGTAATTAAATTTAATAGATCCTATTAAAAATTTATTTCGCATGTTGGTCTAATTGGGTTTATTATTTGTATATCATGAATAAAATAAAGTGATGGTTTTTATTATATAACTGAATTTATTTTACTCGTTTGGGTGTGGAGAATTTCAAGCGTTTGTTCATTTCATATTACAATTGCAACGGCAATAAGCCGAAGTAGACGGAAATATTTAATATACTTGGTTCGTATGATACCATAAGCTAAAGATTTGCCAATAGAAAAAAGCATACAAATTTGGCCAAGCAATATTATTGATTTCTGTAACGCCACAGTTCTACATTGCTACCTTGTGAGTGTAGTTAGTTTTTGTATGTTTGAGTCCAATGTGATTCAAGAAGGATATAATCATATAATGAACTGTCATAATTAAATCTGCAGTGCCATTAAAAAAATAATTTTATTCGCCAGCATTGTTATTTTTGGAATTATTGCAATAGTCTACATCACATGTTACCATGAATATTAAATTATAGACATGAGAAAAAGATAATGCATTGCGCAATATGATGCCGGTAGTTGGATATCCTGAATTATTATTCAGATTAAGATGTTTAAGTATTGGATGAATTATAAATTTGCGTCAGCGAAACCACTTATAAATGATTCCAACAACTATTGTAATATATAATAATAATTGCATTTTGTATTTGAATACCATTTGATTTCATTGAAAAAAGAAGAACAAGAAAAATAACTATACATAAATGTATTAAAGTACGCTAAAATCAAATTTTAGTATTTTGTACCGTAAACTACACATCGTTTCAGTTTGTGGTCTTTTCATTCAAAACTGATGTCTATTTTTAATATTACTTTACTTGAGTTATGTGTACAAACTGCAGTCAACATTATCAAAGGAAAAATTGGGTAAAAAGAATAATGCTGGAAACTTACGCATTCATAGTAGCTTATTTCTATAATTCTATATGGTAATTAAAGTATAATATTAACAATTTTAATAATCATTCGTTTTTAATAATCCTCTAAGAAGAGATACTTCTGCAAGTACCATTCTCACATTTTAGAATTAAATAAAAATAATTAGAGAGGTAGGGTATTCAGTACCAAGTGACAGAATCTAATGTCTAACGAAGGTTCGTACCTGTGTAATGGCGTAAAGGAGAAATCAATTCAGTCAAATCAAACCAAATATTAATATTTACTTGATTGCATTGTTTTACTAGTAAGCTATAGATAGAACGTCATGGCAATTCATTTGTCGACTCTTGCAGCGCATTTAACTCGCTGTAGGGTTTTATTTATAATAGTATCTTAGTTTGATGACTAGTTTTGAGATATGGTAACATGTGTTTAAAAATCCATCTAAATTTGTCATTCTGATCAATAAAGCTCATTATTATTATTATTATTATTATGACTATAATAAAAATAAAAATGCCTAAAAGAGCGTTTAGTTTTGTTTTCGAGAATATTGTATGATAATATCTGGAAAACTGAGTTTAACATAATACATATAGGGGGTACACTGTTGCAAATTCCCTGTACTATTATTTATTTATAAGACTATGTTAAGGAACAAAGAACTTTGTATGGAGAAATTCTTACTTGGATATCATAGATGCATAGATCAAAGTAATATTCTCTATCTTTGGGTTTTCATTGGACATCAAATCGTATAGGAATTCCACAAGAACATTGAAGTGCACAGTATGTAGTGTTCCCGGATTGACTTCACTCCTCAAAACTATTTGGCATTCATTTTAATGTTTTGGGATCGCCCTCGCCCTGCTTGCTCTGAAAATAATTTCAAACACATTTTTACTTTTGAAAAATTGAGGTTGGCATGACAATTGAGCAAAAAACATTTTCTGTCAGAGTAAGGTGCCATTTCGATCAATAATAGCGAAAAATGTAATTGAGGTAAAGTTCAGTTAAAAATTTAATATGGGATTATAACTATGAAAAATTTCACAAATAACGGATCACTATGACTAAATCAGTAACTTTTTGTATTTTTGCATTGTAACCACAGAAGAACAAGTATTCTGTTTAAGTTGCAAAAAATTATTGCAAATTCCTAATAAAGTATTTTATTGGAAAAAGAAAATACACACAAACTATTACGCAAATTGAATTCTTCCACGATCGGCTTTTTTCCACCCTAACTCGAAACTTCTCAAATACTTTGGGTATAGCCGTTGCGTTAATTTCACCTATAGCATCCGTAATTTTTTGTTTTAATAATTGAAGGCTATCATAAATACCACATGAACAAAGCTTTTGTTTCAAATAATCTTCTAAGTAAAAATCTAAAGAGGTAAAATCAGGCGATTCACCTAGCCAATGTATCAGATCATATCGTCCAATCCACCTTTCGTGAAAGTGCTGATTAAAAAAATTGTAACCAATTTATGTTTTTTATATATTTTACTAATAATAATTCAATTGTTTACGTATTATGCGAGTTTCAGTTAATTAAATAAAAAGAAATAAAGATTGCCTATCGTGAAGAAATTCAAATTTGGCAATTGTTATGCATTTTCATAGTTTATTAGGAAATTATACAGTGATACAGAATACTTGGTTTTCTGTATCACTTGTTAAAAAATTCCTAATAAATAAATAATGCAAGGATACAAAAAAAAATACTGATTTAATCAAGGTAATCCGATATTTGTGGAAGTTTGCATACTCATAATCTTATATTCTAAAGAACTTTTCATAAGAGAATTTGGCCCTATTATTGATAAAAATGGCACTTTACTTTAACAGTAAATGTTCTTTTTTCAATTGTTCTGACTGCCTTGATTTAAAAAGAATAAAAATCTCAAAACATGCATATGAAAGCAAAAAGTTTTGATCAATTATACCTATAGTGAAGTCAATTCGGGGACAGTCTGTATATAGTAATTCTTCATACTTAAAATCGCAGATGAAGTTTAAATCGTGCCAAAAGAAACTCGGTTTTCTCTCTGATCGGAGAGTTGTGTCTAATCAATATGCCCTACATAATACTGCTGTAGTGAATTAATTGACATAACTCGTTAAGAAATAGGTAAAATTATAGTAATATTTACCTAAAGTAGTGGTTTTACAAATAAAAAATATTCTTGCTATGGTAGTCTTCAACTGATCATACCTTAATTTCTTCATGACAATATTTCCACAACTGTTCTTACCCTTTTCAAGTATGAATCAATTTTGGAATTAATTCTATCATAGATTGGAAATATGTCAACATGTTTATGGACATCTTTTACGCCAAGAAATAAATTATGTTCATTTGCTATTTTTAATCTTTATGTTTTCCAAAGATGTTAACATCTCATGAACTATTGAAAATAAATGTATTTAGATTTGTGGAAAATGTCTTCAAAAGTACTATACAAAAATAAAATAAAAAATGTATCATTCCATTTCAAAACTTAGTATATTCCGTCATAGCTTAAAAGTTGCTGACATCACAGCCATGCATAATATTTTAAATTAGACGCCAGTATAATCAGCAGTTTACCTGTTTATGCGATTCTATAAAATATTCTTGATTTTAGAATGATTGAATTTGTACTGTAAGTGGTTTCTGCACTCTATATTTGATCATTCTTATTTCTTGTCGGGTATTATGTTCTTGTGATACTAATGTGAATATTTTCATTAGCAGTAACGAAAGCTTTAGTAACTGCATGTTCTAATATTTCAAGTATTTCGAATAGACGGCGGTACTAAATAACAAAAATGCAATTTTTAAATTCAAGTAATCTAATATGTTTACGGTACGGTTTAAATTGGGGTGTATTATTATTTCTTTCAATTCTTACCGTATTTGTTGCTTGCAATTAGTTAAAATATCAGCTATAGTTATTATAGCTTTTGAAATTCCCCACCGTCGAGCAGACTGAACCATTTAGTTAATTGAGCCATCTGAGTAATACATTTTTTTTAAATTTATCTTTATTAAACAATTAACCCCACGTAGGTGTCTGAAAATTGAAGTTTGTTGAAGGCTTTAGTCCTATATCCTCGAAGTTGTTTTAATTTTTGTCGTAACCACCTACGAATGATACCTCAGAAACTATTGATGGACATTTTCCAAAAGGATAAAAATCAAAATCTTCAGAATGTTAATACTAAAGTTAGCTTATTCCAACAGGATAATCCAGTAATGGTGAGATCACCTGCATCCACGAAATATTATCAAAAAGTATACTTATTGTTACAATTTATTGACAGACACCACAAATGATACTAGTATCCTGTACTTCATTTCAGATTTGTCATATTTTCCTATTCTGCAAATGTGCAATTAAAAAGTTAAGAAATACATAACGGTGCTTTAAAAAAGAACTGACTTTCGTATAAAAATAATATTAGGTTCGTTAAATAAACAAATATAAATTACTTGGAGAATAATATATTTTTCTTTATAATTGCAAATGAAAACTGTATCTTTTACCAGTACGGTTAATAAAAAGATTCTTTAATAAATTAAATGAAAAAACTGTTCCTTATGTGTGCAGCTATGCTTATGGAGAAAACCACAAGTAAGGCATAAAAGTTTAAATTTAGTTTCTTCTTTGACACAGGTGCTGGTAGGTCTGCAAGATTGATTTAGTACGAACTTATTTTTGAAACATGCTCTTTTTAGGTTATTTTAGACCTCTGAAGCGATGTCGGCGTTAAAAGTGGATAATTCTGAAAATCTCTGAATGATTCTGTAACCTATGAATAGATATTCTCTCTATCTTGGAAATATATTTTAGATGTAGAAATGCACCACGAAAGAAGTTTATACTTAGCTTCTATTTTTAATATGATGTCTTATAGCAACCTACGGAGGTTGTTTGGAAATAAGTGCAACATATCTAATTTTTATAGTAGGACTACCTATTTTAATAATCAGCTGGCTGATAGCGGGAATCTATTTTTGTTTACTTCTAATATTTTGTTACAATTGTTAACAGATTCAATTTATAGGTAAGTCCGTCTAATTCCAGGTTACATAAACATATCTACCTAACAATAAATTATACGTTGTATGTATACTATATATGTATGTTAGTGATTTACATGCGTTCGTGCGCTCACATTTTCACTTACTAGCTTTAAGATAAATAAACTACCTATTCTTCATAGAATATAATGCACTCATTATATTTTTTATATTGACGGTGTTGATACGAGCCTATCCATTTACTTCATGATCTATGTACATTAGGGGTGGGATAGTGTTGTATGGAGATCCGTAGTAACAAGATTTGGATACGCTAGAACCCCTAATTTTGTGAGGTTCGAAAAAAGATGCTTGAATCAAAAAATGGAGGAGGTGGGGTAGGGGCAAATGGCTACTTATCGCGGTCAAAATTTGAGGTGAAGTGGTAAAAATCCACAAAAAGCCTCACAACTGCCCTGGAGTCGCCCTTAGAGGAGTGGAATGTGAGACTGACCTCCATTAATTTTTTCCCCGTAACATTTTTTCCGAACATTCCTAGCCCCTATCTTCGCTTTCTAAGGGGCTCACATACAAAAATTACATTTTTGTAAAATTTGCTTCCACTGCTCTAACTGTCCCAAGGGTGCCCCTAGAGGAATAAAATCTAGGGACCGACACCCAATATTTTTCAATTTCAACATTTTCTCAGAACACAACTCTCTATCTTCCACCCCTAAGGTGGTCCCCATACAAATTTTTATTTTCTTATAAATTTATGAAATCAAGAAGTTCGATTCAGAGCTCTTGTAGTAATTGTTTAGGTAACATCCTTTATTTAATAAGATGGTAATTAGTTTTTAATTATATTTTTGAGAAATAACCGGCATTTGTGTTAATTCCAGAACCTTTTTGGTAAATATATTAGAGTAGGTATAAGATTTGTATGAGTAGCACTTAGTTGAATGTTTTTCAAACAAATATTAGTTTCCAACAAACATTCAACGGTGAAGATGTATTTATTTAAACTTGAAAAAACCATTGTGTATTATTGTGAAATCAATTACTGAGTTATTTGAAATAAAAATGGCATTAACATTTACCGGCGTTGCGAGCAGTTTGAGATTGCATACCGAACTTTCTTTAATCGGCCAACCATGCTCGAATATAATGGGAACAAAATTGCTATCTAGAAAATAAGTGCTCAAGATGTATTTTTGATCAAGTCGTTTTGTTTGCCTGAATTGAACGAAGAACAACCCAGAGACAACTACAAGGAATTCCTTGAAATCGTTTTATTGTTTCTTGGTGAAAATATTACCAATCATCAAAGTTGCACCAAGGAACCTAAGGGGAGTTAATACTACTTTATATTGAAAGGAAACATCGTATTAATCTAATGCAGTCATGCCCAACTTAATAAATGCGACGGTCAGAATCTCCCATGAAAGAGCATTCAGGAGCCAAAGCCAAACAATTCAATTTTACACAACATATAGAAAATTATTAAAACGTAAATAATATTTAAAAAGAATATATTCTAAAATATATATACATGTAATCAAATAATAATCCAGATTTGAACTTCGGAAGTGACAGTGAATTTTCTAAATGTGGATGTAAGTTATCCACACGTTCCTGCTAAATTCAACATCTCTCATCACTTCCCTTTGAAAAATATTTTGGGTAAATCTGTGTACGGGTAATGATTTCAAAACTCATATTTTCTTAAACTTTTTTATGTCCATTTGTACTGGAAACTTTTTACCGGAATATTGAAAGGAGAAGAAAAGATCTCCAAGATTTTAGAATGGCAGGCATTTCCATTTCGCTAGTTCTCCCAGAGTGTAAGTCTATTTTCTAATGATTTAATAATAATAATAATAATAATAATTTATTGTCACAACTGTGATATTTTAACAATGTATGGATTTCGTCACAAACTCGTAAGATCAAAAATTCATCTAGGGAGTACAACGATTTCTCATCTCTTCAGTATGAACCTAACCTGACCTACAGTAGTACATTCTTTGATACAGTTAGGAAACTTATTATAGAGTTTTAATTCAATACAATTAGGTGTATCTAATACGGATTTTAGCCTAACAAACGGTACTCGAAATCCATGTCTCTATCTTGTTAAATATGGATGCAGTTCAAATCTTTCCCTATTACTGAAAATCTACAGGCACATTTCTAGAGCGTATTAGCTGGTTAAGGTCAAAAGCCTGAAACTTTTGAATAATTCTCTGCAGCTGTGCCTACCCCTTACACTCAGCATAATTCTTATAATATACTTCTGGCGAATGAACGCTTCATTTATAGCAGCGGACCCACCGCAGAAGCATACACCATAACGCAGTCTCGACTCCACCGTCGGGTAGTATGTAATTATTAATTGATCTCAGATTAGGATATATTTTAAATTGCAAAACACAGACGATAAAGAATTCAATTTTGAAATTAAATATTGGCAGTGGTATTTCCAATGCAACTAATGGTCAATTCGTTCTGCATCGGGAGTATATGCTTTCTATGTTGTTCTTCAGTCTATAGCTCAAGGATACATTTTGCGCCCGAATTGCAAGAAATGAAGAAATTTAGTTCAATGCAATGCCCATTACAAACGACAACGGTTTTTCTAATAACAGTGAACGATTAATACAATCGTTTCGGTGACAAAGTATAGCCACAGGACGCTCGCCCCCCTTCACGTAACCAATACCTCTTTACATAATTAGTATCACCCCTTTTAAACCAGTTCCCAACGACAGGTTAATTAAATATTGTAATTGAATAGCGACAACATTTGCAACTCTCCTCTAAAGACCAGCAGGAATCCATCAAGATCACTTGACCATTTGTTATTTATATCGTTCTGAAGAATGGCTAGAATTTCATCCACAACATTGCGAAGCAATGACAATTGTACATGTCCATAGAGTTTATGAAATAATTAGTTTTGAGTTTGCAGGTCTGTATTCAGTTTATATAAATTTGCAGTTGTGTCAACTAGACACCACTTCATTCAACCACATACTTCCTTTTAATTTTGATACATTTCCTTTATTTTTTATAAAACATGCACACCTCCTCTTTTGATAGTAAAAACGTTTTCACATTTTGCTTTTACTTAGTCAATGCATTTTACAAGAAAATGTGAAGTATTAAATATTCGATCAAAGCTGTTCTAGAAATTTATTGAATTGGTAGTGATTAAGATTTCTAAATATAATAAAAGGAATACATAAAACATAGCTTTCTACACCGCAATTTAATTTAATAGTATTTGTGCACAAATGATGAATAATGTATTGTCAAAGAGTATTTTGTGGGTGTCAATTGCTTTTGGGACAGTTCTGTTTTAATCTCAGTGATAGCTCCCAGATTTGTTCCAATCATTGAAGATATATATAGTGCTTTTCAAAAACCGTTTTTCTTTCGTCTGCTGAAAAACAAGTGAATCTATAATATGAAGATTGGAACCAAAACCTCAAATCAAAATGGTCAACTCAGCAGTATTGGTGATTGATGTCATCTAAAGATGTGGAAGAGCAATCAATTTTTTGGGCACTTCATCACAGCTAACTTTGTGCTTACACTTGCGCTTTGTGCTTGTGTGTACATAATAGGAAAATGTGGTACTACTATATTCTGAAAAGAGAACCACTGAGTTTCCTCATTAATCAAGTTACCGCCAAAACCTTGAAGTGTGATCGTAGCTGGCAGAACAGGGCTTGAATTTGAAACTCAAACCTTACTTACTTATTACTATTATATGTAATGTTGTTAATCACTGTTGATTAAATTCTTGTAGAAGTCATTTAAAATAGTTCATGCAAGTGGACTATTTTTATGAATCAATCTTCTCCTTAAAAAACAAATACGAATGTTGCCCTAATTGGGTAATTTTGTTATTCAAAGTGATAAGATCTAAAAATAGAAAAATGTGTTTGAAACTCATAAGAGTCTATCGCTTGTGTATCGATGAAGTGGTTTGCATTTGAACAGAATAGTTCGTTTTTCTATAACCATGATTTCAATGCAGTTAACTCAAAAACGAAAATCAATTCTGAACTGGCGCGGCTTGAAATTTAAATAAGTGAACTACCATCCCAGTGTATAGGTCTACTACAATACCAAATAAAGTTGCAGCGTCTGGTACAATTCTTATCTACTAAAAATATCTATTTGGGCGAAAGAAACTGAATCCTGTTTGATATTTGCATAACATTTTCCAATTTTGAGTTTTTCTATATAAGTATAACAAATTACATAACGTATAATTACCTAACCGTCTCTTTGCTCAAAGGAGAAATGAGGTTTTGGCATTTTTCTACCAGCTAGTGCTCTACAAGAAAATGTATCATATGCGTGCGATAGGTACGTATGATTGTTTAGTGGACGCATGGAATTATATTGTATGCGTTGGTTCTATTAGCAACATTGACTCTTGTTAAGGTATTTATAACTGTAATTGCATTCCAACTGTTTATAATACTGGGGGCCAAATGAAGGGATAACATTTTTTGCTCGTACATGTTTTTAGTGACGAATAAAATACAAACGACACAATTATCATAATGATTACAATATAAGTCAATGATTTAGGATGCACGAAGAAATCTATGTGTGTATTTATGTTAATTGTTGAAATTTCAAAATAACCAAGAATATCGGAAATATTTAGCATTATTTAAGCTGTACGGTTGTACCCTATTTTTTAATTCTTTTATTATGACAGACATCGCTGCATACCGCGCATTGCGGACAATAGTTCAACCGCGACGTACACTAAAGTGATATTTGTGTCAGAATGCACTTTTCAGAAGATACTGAAGTGGTCACAATTTTGAATCGTACCATATTAAATTGATACTGTCGATTTTGTCGTATTCTGCAATAAATTGTTCGTGTACATCATTTATTATAACAGTGTGATGCGTTTGTAATGCGCTTTTTCATTTCTTACACTTTCTATACACAGGGCATTTGTTTCTTGCATTTTTCGATTTGTTATAGTATCTGTGTTAGGAACATGCTATCAGTATTACTTTTACTTTACGCTCATTGGATGCAGGAAGAACGTACAGAACATTAATGTATGGGCGAGAATAGTAAGTAACCAACGTCATAGGCCCATAGTTCTTCCATGATACTAAACGGAGAATGCTATTTGGAGTTTCTGTAATTATGCGTAATCGAGAACTACCAAATAACGAAATTTGGTTCCAACAAAATCGAATTCGTCAGGAAGTTAGTCAAATCTTTCTAGAAACTCTTCACAATGTACAAGAAAAACTAATTTATGCCATGATGTCATGTCCATTGATGTCTGCCATGAAATAGGCAGACATCAATTTAAACATGGAAATTAGGTCAGTTAGTTTTTCACAGTAATATTTAGAACTAGAAAACTTTTGCTAGTCTCACCTTCCGTATACGCGTTTCACGGTTATATCGATCATCAGTATGGCTTTGCGAGATGTGACTTTCGTATACCAATTTTATCTATATATTCAAGGACTACTGATGAATCGCGTATATGGATGATGAGAGTAGCAAAAGTTTTCTAATTGCAATTTTCCACGGCGGATTTGCCGAAGAGAGCGGCTGCGGTTACTGCAAGAGTCTGTGGCAACATAAGTTGTCCACTTCTGTAGAGAAAAATAGCTGCAAAAATCCGTAATGAAGGTACATAATGGGAGAATTCTTAATTAAATGCTCTCATAGGTACAAATATCGATAGTAATACTCGTCATATCTTGCCGACTGTACTGAAAATATTTAGTTAAGTAATTGCAATAAATGTATGGGAGTTTACTGAAAACGTTTTCTGAACAGCTATCTAATTGTAAATACACAAAAATATGGCGGGTGTTCTGTTTAAAATAAAAAGACTAATATAATTTCAGAGAAAATCGGAAGTGATACCAAATTGATTTATATGTCAAAAATTGGCAATTAATAAATTGCAGGTGACCTATTGTAACATTCTTTAAGACAGTTAATAAAAGTGCTTTTATCGAATTTGTTCCTTCATCGTGCATTTAATGTGTATAACTATAGTATACTGTCTTACATTAGTCGAATATTGATTTCACAGCTTCGACAGCAGTTTACCAGTTTATGCTTAAAATCTGTATTTAAAATTTAATTTTTGAATATGTAGGAATAGCGTAAAAAATAGATGTGATATTCGACAACATATGTACAAGTCAAATAGGTTGCATATCGGAAGTGAGTACTGAATAACGTTTCGTTAATGGTAATTAGACACGATAGGGATAACGTTAAGGCCTACTGATTTGAAGGAAGCTGTGGCTAATGCGACTATACGACTGTTCACTTTATCGGGTGCAATTACACTATGAAAAATTAGAACGCAATCAATTAGCTGGTCCTAACGTTGAATTATGGCATCCGATAAATTTTTGTGCTAGGAATATATTAAAAAATTCTCTAAATGTAACGGTATTTCCAGATTTTCGTTATAATAATGAATATATAAAGATGAGGCGCTAACTAATCAGCGTTGGTTTTAATTAGTTTTCGTCATCGTGAGTTAACATATGTACCTATATCAGTACATATTCTATATGTAAGATGTTGAAGATTCATAACGTATTGTATCGAACGCTTTTCAATGTTTAGGGGTAGGTTTAGAATATTCAGAAGATTATATGAAATAACGATAATGAATTTGTATAATAATTAACCAATTAAGCATATCATCTACAAGGATAGATTTTTAACATAAATATTAAGAGAATATTAGACATTTTTCCATAAATGATAGAATGATTGTAATAATCTATCAATGAAAGAAAAAGCAAGAGATAAAACAGAATATAGACAAGGTCTCTATATTATGCAAAATTTTTCACAATTAGTATGTCAAATTTATCAGATTATTTGAGGTAAAATTAAGTTAATGAGTGGCAAAGGAAAAGAAAGTTTAAACAAAAATTGGCAGATATGTTTAGTTTTGGGATCGCTGAAGTGTTTATCGGCGATCGACGCGCTGATCGTAGAAGTAAATAAACTCGTTGTACCCAGGCATCTACTTCACCTTCCTTAATATATTGACCTAATGTTACTAACGTTCATATTTCTTTTCTTAAACATACGCTTTTATTTTACTCTGTTCGGCCTTCCTGTGTTAATAGCAAAATATTTTCTCTTATAATTGTTAAAAAATTGTTATGTATTTTTTCTGTTTTAATTTAACAAGCATGAGCTGTGAAAAGAGCGGCAGCTTCTTTTACTATATCTCGTATATTTATATAAATAAATACACACACACGAACACACATACACACACATACACACAATGTTGTTTTGCGTATACCACTTCGTTCACTTTCTTCTTGTTTTTTGCAAGTGTTCTGGCTTTCCCGTCATGGAGTCCTTTCTGTTGTAGAATTTCCACCGTTAACATTTCTTGTTCTAGCTGACCTCCTCCTTTGTGTTTAATTCTTGTTTCCTAGTGTATATTCTTCACCGGCATATCGTTATTCATCATAATTAGCTGTTCAACGCCTGGTTTATTGGTGACCAACCCTAAAGAAGTGAGTTAGGTGTCCCTATTACCTGAGTTGGTTCTATTTCTAATTCTTTTCTCATACTCATTTCAAACTCTATGTTGTCATGCCCAATACTCGTCGCAGATCGATTTGCAATTTGTCTTTCAATCTCTTCGTCAGAACCTGACTTTCATACCCAAATGTGAGGGGATAAATTATTTTATATAGATTAGTCTTGAGTTCTCTTGAGATCTACTTTTTACCTACAAATGTGTTTTTTATCTTGTGGTACATTTGTGCTGCACTTTCAGTCCTGGACTTACATCTGTTTCTTGATCTCCTTTGCTGTTCAGCATTATTCCTATAAATTTAAAGTTTGCTACTTGGTCGATACTTTACCTATCTGATACAATATAAATGTTGTGTTTTGTTTGTTAAATCTCTATTACTTTTGATTTCTTTACATTGATTTCCGGCTTTCATTGCGATAGGGCTCTTTTCTTCTTTTTACTCGTTTTCTGCAAACACTCTGGGGAAAACCTCGTACATGCTCAGATCCATGAAACTTGTGTGATTGAAAATGTGATTCCTTGGAAAGGTATTTACTATATCCAGTCATAATCAGAATTTCACTTTTTCCTTTTCAAACAAATAACGTAGTACAAATATTAGTCAACTAGAGAAATAAAGTGATGGTATTACCCAAATAATATGACCACTAATTTGTTGACAGAAGTGCAGTCTTTTAGTTGTTCCAGACTCTATATCTATAATTCGGTACCTTACCAATCCGAAGAAAAACTATAGGGTTACAATTTGAAAATCACGTGATTTGAGGTAACGGATGAATTTCATGCAGAAACTATTCCCAACAAAGGAACAACATTGACGTGTCTGAGCGATTCGTTTAGTAATTGACAAAACAGAGATGAAGAATTTTATTCCAGACTTTTCCTTCACACTGTATAATTACTCTTCAGTGATTTCATCTGTACTGTGTGTCACTTTAGGTCAATTGAAAGTCAACTTATACATATTTCATAATGTAACAATGTTTTCGTTATCACTGTTTCATTAAACTATATTTCGTTGAAACCAGTTTTCGGTCAAGTTCCGATAACTTATTTGTGTTTGTATATAAGTAGGTATGTACCTACACTTCAAAAACATTGTATCATTATATGAAACATTGTAATAAATTGCGCCAAAAGTAAATCGAAAAATTTCTGTAATAAATATTGTTTCCAAACTTATTCGATTATTAGCTCTTATGTTTGTACTTTTTATTGTACCTTTGAAGATTGAGCTTACCCTGTTTGCATCGCCTATGCAATAACTTTATTTGCTTCGTATGAAGCCCACGGTGCTTCCGATTGGAAAAAAACTACTTTACCACTAGAATAAAACATAATTTAATATACTATAAAAACAGAACAAAAAGAAATATTTTGCATTTGTTTTCAAAGCTTATTATGCGCAATTAAGATATTGTCCTTGCTTTCTGAAATTGTTTGGATCCGTTATATTTTTCGTTCCGCTTCTTTCGAAATATAAACTTTCATTTCAATTTCGGTTTACGTTCCATAAATAACAGTTATAATTTTTTGGGTATAGATTGTTGAAACTGCTTACTTACATCATTCAGAAATAATAGCAAACGCTTAATACAGAGTGCTCTAATTTGCCCTCTCTCTCTCTCTCTTTCTGCCATCTAATGCACGTATAACATCAATACATTGTATATTTAACTTGTAACGATATTACTTAAAATGACTTTCAAATAGTGTACATAACACGTAATTTAGTTTAAATTTTCAAACAACATAATATTTTTAATTTAGAATGTTGCAGAAATAAAAGAAATACTTTGAAGAATAAAAATATATTTCTGGCGTTTTGGAAAGATCAAAGGCTTTTAAAAAAGAAGGCCAAAAATGTAAAATTCAACCTTCAATTTTGGATGAAAAGATCTCAAAATGTCTTTTTAAACCATTCTTCTATTTATAACTTATTGTTAGTATATCTTTTCCAGTAGAGTTCTGTCTATTGTTTTTGTATTCCTTTAAGGTTATTATAAAAAAGTTTGTCATCTTCGACATTTGGCAGATCTTAAATAAAGTGTCTCTAAGAGATCTAAAATTATCGTACATTAAGATTAATTACGTCCAATTACCATTCCTTTTCCATATACACGTTATCCTGTTTACATAGATAGTTAGATGATTCGTTTTGACGGTTTTTTCATTTGTTTGGATAAGATGAAGTGTAGGAAATTCTTAGTGTTGTTCTCTTTCGTAATTCCTAATTAGGTAAGTGGGAATGTAACGAGGATCGATAGAGTATAATTTAATTAGCAAAATAATTAGACCACCAGAGAAAATGGTTTCCATAGAAGTTTGGTAGTTATTTATTACTTGCTATTTGTTCCCATCTTAGTAATTACTTAAACGACACCAGGAATTGACGGTGGGGAGCGGGAGGGAGGAGGGGCATTACGTGAGTCGAATAGTTTTAGAGGGTATAATTTGTTAAGAACTATATATTGCGGTAAATGATGTAAGTATTCCATTTTATCACATATTATCCTTCATTGGTTTTGTCTATAAATACCCCTGATAGCGGTACACCCCAAAAGACCAGCTAATATAATAACACAAAAATTAAATAGTACAGGTTTGTCTTACAAAACGGAACTTACGTGTAAGTTGTTAGTACATTCCCCCATTACTAATCGAATTACTTATACTATCACCACATGTATATATAAAAATCGTTGGCAAAAATGTCTACTTGTCTTGACGGTTTGCTGGTCAGTTTATAACCATGTTTTTTGTTCAATTGGCATATTCATTTTAAGTGAATGTTGCTATCGCGGATTAACATCCCTATTGTTTTCCGGGTTGATCTTCTCCGAAGGATATGATGGAGTTTATTTGGACATAAGTAGGTGAAAGTACCTGTCTCAGGAATATATTCAGTGCATTCCTATTAGCTTTCATTAGAACTAGGTTTACTGAGTACGTCATGTTGAGGCATTTTGATTTTCTTTATAGTAAAAATAGAGACAACGGATCGATTATTCTCCTATCATTTGCACTGTAAATTATTTATTTTACGAAAGAAGTTCATTTTCGTGTATAGCTGTTAATCTTGAAGTTTTCCTTGTAGTATACCCATCTCTAGGGGTACGCGCCAATGTGATGCAATCGTAATGCAGTGTAGATACATCGAAATTTCATGTAATTATTGTTTTTATTTTACGTATTTACTTTAGCAAAATGTAATACCGAAAAGAGATAAGGATCAGTAAAAAGAACGAAACTCTATACTTCAGCTTCATTCATAGTGTGAACATGCGTTAGAAGTTTCAGTTATTCTGAGCATTCAAATAATAACTACTACCTTACTCTAAATATCTCCAAAAATTCAGTTTTACAATGTTTTGCCAAATAACCCTTCTTCACTAGAATATGTCTAGAAGAAGTGGTGACCTTATGAAACAACACAAGGTGCGAAAAGAGTAAAACTGATTTATCTCCAAGCGAGGATAAGTGGATAGTGGAGAAGGAAATTTTCGGAATTTATCTGTTAGTAGAACAAGGGTACACATTCCATTCAGAATCCGTGGATGAGCAAAATATTGCCAGCTCATCTTAAATTTTGGCTGTTATCTATGATACAGAGATCATGATTAATGGAACAATTTAGAAGAAATTGCAAGTAGATGGATTGATTGGTGGATCACCCATATAAACAACATTGAAAGACAGCTAGTCCTGCTGGTTACGCAAAAGGAAATATGAGGCAATGTAAGTCGCTTGATATCTAGTAAAAACATGTAACAACATTTAAAATGTCATACTGAAACGGAGGCCTTCGATATTTGAAATGTAATCAGTCAATTTCAGCCACGAAGTAGTATATGGAGGGATCTCATTGTTTTAGTACTCACAAAAATATCTATAAAATATTATACAGAAATTGTATAACAGCATTTCTGTTACAATAAAAGTTGTTTTTGCACAAGTGTGCTTTATACGTAAACCTAGTGTTAAAGGAAAATAATCCGAATTTACCTACAGTTTACAAAGGAACCCATAGGTACATAGGTAGTCGTTTGGCAGGTGTAGTTCCTTATCTAAGGAAGCCATTCTGTGTCATGCTTAATGTTCATCAAATTGGCGCCCGCTATAATAAAACCATTTCTGAAATGAACCTTCTCAAAGTTCATTGTCTCATGTACTATATTTAATACTCATCTTTTTTTGCTTCTTTATCTGCTTAGAAATAACTGAAATTGATAGATTTTTTCAAATATACACGTGGAACTTCTTATTTAGATTTGTCGCTCCATTGTGTTCGTATCCTCACGCGTCTAAAAGATTTCATCGTATTTAATTATCAATTTTTCTCTTGCGCTTGTGTTTCTGTTTGTTTCACTTACTTGTTAGCTATAGTGGAAGATCAGGTGGATAATACCACCTGAATTACATCTTCGAATTTCTACATCTTACATGTTAGTAGTAGCTTTACTAGCATACTGCGATCTGCCTATTTTTTAGTGTTATTGTTTCTTTTGTTATATACGTAGGCATTCTCTTGGTTACTTCCTTTAGTTATTCAATTTGTCTGTAGTGGGTAGAAGTGTAAATTATTATTATTATTATTTATTTCCCTCTCTTATTTGTGCTAGTATTTAAAATTGAGTGCTTCGTACGCCGAAATTTGCACTTATTTTATGGTGGGCTCTTGTTTTATGAACTTTTCATTTCCATAAAACTGCTGAGCGTTAAGAAGTAAATTAATAAGTAAATGAAAAGTCATCAAGAATAATGTTAAAATATAGTGTTGAATAATTTCTCGTGAGTTCCTTGTCTTTACGACAAACTCTTATAATGGGTGCCGTATGTTTGTTTAAGCGCTTGATTCGCGCATCTGAATTCTCTCTGCCTTTACTAGAAACACGCTTTTACATCTTTTTCGCACTGTATTTAATGAGATTTGGGATTGACTTTATGAAGTTCTTTCGTTTGTAGTAGGGTTCACCATCCAACAATTACTGATTTGGAAGCTATTGGTTTCACCTATAAAAAGACACTTTAAACAAATTGTATTTTTTATTTCTTTATACTACTGTTCAGAAAGAAGCAAACTATGCTTCACTAGTGCCACTTGTTTGGGATTTGTTTTCAATTTACGAATAAATTAAGTTAAACATGCAATAGTTGTTTAAACATCTTTTGTTAAATTTAAAATTTATAAAAAAGAAAAGAGCTCTAGAGAAGCCTAGATTCAACATTTTTCTTTGAAGCATGTTGTTTCATTCCTTAAAATTCGAAGAAAGGCCATTTTATGGGAAAACCAAAAGTGTGTTTTCGAGTATTTCGCAGACAGGAGGGATACCTCTTGGGGCCACTACTAGAGCATTTTTTCTTCAATTCTCACTTTGCTTATTAGTTCCACCCAAGCTTTTATAAGCTTAATTAATTTTTTGGGATATTAGGTTCTGCAATTGCATTCCGTACGTTTATTCTAATAATACATGCTATTGTATCTTTACCTGAATGAATGAACAACTGATGTTATATCTTGGTTCATTCCCAGTATTCTCCCATTAATTGTCGGATTGTGAAAATTGGATCATCAGTTGAGCAATCTTGGTAATATTTTGTCACCTTTTTGTATATAGGGAATGGTAGCAATTTGCATTTTTCTTTTTTTACATTTGCCAGGTCCGCTCCCATTATTAAGACATTTTGCGGATATATTATCATTTCCTAGTAGTTTATTGTTTTAAAGTTAGCGAATAACTTTCGAGATTTCATCCATTGTTGACTTTTCTTGTAATGGACTAGCTGTGTAATAAATCAAATTCGAGTCCCACGCCCTTATTAACTATTCGAAATAACGTCTCGATCACTTCTGATTTATTTGTTACAACCTTGACCTCGCTATTTGTTATGATCGTGTCTACCTCCATTCTGTATGTTCTTTACATCTTGCGAGACTTTTATTGTTCTGTTTTATAGCTACTAAATTCCTTTTTTTTTTCCTTGTCTATGAGTGTTCAGGTATTAAGTCTAACCCTTGCGAATATTCCATTAGCATTTCCTATATTTCATATAGTAATTTGTTTTGATCTGATATTCTTTTGAAATTGTGCTGGCTATTATTATGCTGGCTATAATATCAAACATAGTTTACTTCATACAAATTTTCAATACTGTGAGCTCCGCTATTGTTTATAGTATTTACCAATGTTGAATCTAAATGCTTTTCCTTCCTGGTCTTAGCATTGAAATATCCTAATAGGAGCGTCCTATCTTGCTGAAGTACTGCAACCAAAATTCTTTTCGAGTCAGTTTGTGAATGAACTGATAATAAAGTTACATACAATTTTCTTCTGAATCATACATAAAAAGTTCCTTCATTGACCGGTTTAAATTAAATTGCAGGGCTGAACATGTTGTGTTGTATTACAAGAACTGGTACTAAACTTATGCTCATCTCTGTAGGTTCTGCTATAAAACAATTTTGACTTGCTGATCATGTGGTTTTCAACTCAGCGTAATTCTCGGGCTGCTCGAATATTTATACCAATCTCCTCAAGTTCTACAGTTCTTATCGCTTCAGGTCTGTTCTAGCTTAGTACATTGAAAGTTTCGATTTTAAAGTACTGTTTCCTAGTTGTAGTGGCCATCATTTTTATTCCGAGACCATTCGATAGTTACCTTACTCTCAACCCTTCTTCTTTTTTGGATTTGAAATTAAATTAGAGAAACATTTACTACAAAGCGACTGGTTTTATGGTATGATCAATTTAACACTATATGGATGTAGAATTTTTGAAATAATGCAAATTTATTCTGTGAATGATTTCAGATCATTTTCTTTATTTGTTCCAAAGTATACACACGCAAACATATCTAATATAGTACTTTAAGACGTACCAGACATGTTAAAGTCGGTATGTACACATACAACACTTCAGACACACACAATTTTCGATTAGCGTCAACAAGCGATTGGAACAGTGCAATATTGGTTAACCCGGCAGCAGATTAAGGTTTGTGTACTTAGGAGCCGAACAAAACCGTGTTTCAGACAAATGTCAACAGCGGCTAGAGCGACAACAAAGAGATATTGAAATCTTAATTAACACCGTTTCTAAACTGCCACAGAATGAACATTTTTGTTTCTGTATTTCATTTGAGATTTATCTTTTTTGGTTATATAAAAGTTTAAACTAAAAAATTTGACATTTCAGCAACGCTGTTCAGAGAATTTAAAGTTTATTTGATATCGGAAATATTTTGTTTTTTCGTGTCAAAGAAATAGTTCTAAACTGTAAGAAAATAAATATTGGAATCCTTCGTTCACTTTTTGTAGTTTTACTTCTTAAATTCCCAGAAATCATATCAGAATACAAAACTATCCCTTGTAACTTATAAAATAGCGGAATTATTTTGAGATAGGTATTTTGTTTCAATATAGATTTTTATAAAATAAAACTTTAAAATTTTTTCGATTCTCTTCATGCATGGCGTAGAAAATTATATTATTGAGAGGTTGAATGTTTTTTCAAGTTTGGAAAAAAGCTTTGGCTAGGTTCTCTTCAGCTGCTCTTCTCTAGTCCTTGAGAATTCTTAAGTTTGATATAGTGATGATTTATGACGGTTTTATATTATCAATATGTGCGCATGTTCACGTAAAAGTATTAGATGTATAAATTTAGTACAGATTCTATATATTAAGAAACCTTCGTTGTTAGCTATTATGTTCATAGCAGCCAAAATGAAAACAAGTGTATTGTTTAGACAGTACTATATTTCACTACGGAAGTATGTAATATAATAAAATTAAAGTAACCTTTCCCACACATTATTTGGAGGAATACAGGTACGTATTTCGACAATTAAGTTGTCATCTTCAATGGATATGCACGTGTTTCGTATGAATTTTGTTCAAAAACCGCACATTGCACCCTACAATAACAACAGGTTTCTCTATAACTGACGCAACGTACTACCCAAATATATTTGGCTTTTGTATTGTGAAGAACATTACATATAACAGCAAAGGAAATCTCCAAAATGTAGTCAAAACATATGCAGCTGCACACGTAGAAAATATACATCAATGTATTTGTATGGTATTATTAATGTTGTCATTACCACAATAAAGATTATCAACACGTAATTCTAATCTACAAAGAGTGACATAGACTTTACTTTGTTATATCCATTCTACAGATTATTCCTAAAATTTCATAACATTAGTGTGCCTATAAGAAGTAAGTACTGTAGTACATTACTGTCACATAGCGTTAACATCTTTGCCTCCTCTCCAAATCGAAAGAATAAGCTTCTTAACCCCTTGCACTACGCCGAAATTCACAATCAGCCGTGCCAAACTCGGGCGCCTGAGTGGTCCCGAAAAGAGTCGAAGCGGCGAAGACTGAGTGTCGGAACTTTGAACACATCTTACGACCATTCTTACGACTGACAATGAGTGCGAGATAGGCGTGCTCGTGTTGACTTCACGCGGTGGTGCTCTTGTAAAATTCAAAAGACAACAAGATACAAGATAAAATACCCAATCATTCAAGAAAAGGAAAGAAGAGATAAGACCTCATTCAGGCGTTCCTGGTGGCCCGAGATTAAGACCACGAGCACGGCTCGTGATATTCATGTTTGGCCCGAAATGTCGATTACGAGCCTGACTCGTGATATCCATGTTTGCCGTGAAATTGAACAACGAGCCTGACTCGGGATATTCAAGTTTGGCCTAAAATTTTCATCACGAGTCAGACTCATGAAAATAGTGCAAGGGGTTAAGGATATGCTATCTCAGCACACAGCAGCTGTATGGCTTATTGCGGCCCTTCGACCAGTCCATTTCATCGGTGCTGTTCCTTTGGGAAGTTTATCTTAGTTGTTATTGTTTGTTACTGAAATCCGCATCTTGGTTCAAGGGCTACCCGTTCACTTTTTGCCCTCTTGCGTGCATGTAATAATATATTTAATTTTAGTGTAACTTTTATGGCTTCCTCCATAAATTTCTTATTTGTGTTAAGTATAAAGTACCAGGGCGTTCTTTCATGAAAAATCCCAATCGTTCAGTATTTACCTCATAACAATCTGTTGTTCTGCCTATTTACTATATTTCGCTTTTTGTTCCAAGACCGTGGTTAAATTTTTTACCCCGAATTAATAAATTTTAATTTGGTGCAAACACACTGTACAAAAGTTTGATTTAGAGCATTAAGACTAAACGGTCTACTTCAATATTAACGTTTGTTTTATGGTTCTTGATTTAAATTATTGTCCTGTGTAATTCTAAAGCAATGGAAGTCCTTGTTATGTTATTATATGTGTAACAGCTCGGGTGAAAGAATTTGGTCATAAAATTTGTACTTCAGACCAGATTGCACATGTTTACATGCTTTCAGTAGTGGTTACATTACTCACTCTATATTCATATTGTCGTTAATACTAATATGCACTTTGTGTGAAGTTATTTATATTATATTATAATCATTGGAAGATATTGTATATATACATACAAACCTGCAAATATTTGTATCCATTGGCTTCAAATATGTTATGATACAATACCTGAATAATTCCTAGCATTGAAATTCCAGTTCATCGGCCTCACTGCGTGTAGTACATTACTTATTGTAATTAAGAGCTTTAATATAATTAATTCTTTGCTTAGTAACCATATGAAAACTATATTTTCAGATGGTTTTTGTTTCCCGTATTAAATTAATTTCAATTATGTTCACCTAATAATTTTGTCGCAGGAATAAATGTTTTCACGCAATTGGGATCCTTACAAGAATATCAATTATTAGTATTCACTAAGCATGGCACACCTACGAATTGAAAGTGAAGAGGTGATTAAAAACGTAAAATCTGGCATATAAACACACTTAATTAATTTATACACGCATGTAGGAAAAGTTAAAAATATGCTTCTTATTTCCATTGGTAGATACATTACATATATAATTCAAAACCTTCCAGTTTCTTTTTATGTGAAAAAGTCTGATACGATGCATTTTCTTTATTGCATAACAAACATCAGATATGTAACTTTTTTCTTTTTTTTTTACTAAAGATTATAGGAGTTTTAGTAGTCCGATTAATAGCTATAACAGTACAGCTCAAAAAGAAATGATCCAGTAGAAAGAACTCCACAAAAACGAAATATACTTGAATTTTATAGACTTTTATTGTACTTCAAAGAAATACTAAAGGTTTGATAGATTATATACGAGTATAGTATAGTAAGATCAGAGGATCTAGCACAAACACTAAGACAAATCGAAACCATCGGTCGAACCATGGATTAGTAACAGCCAAACACCAGATAAAAATGATCATAACAAACGATGAAAAGGAATATAGTAAAATTGCAATATACGGGTTAAGAAATGATGAGCTGCAAGAGAAGTACCAAAAAGAGATAAATAAGAAACTCACATCATTAGAAAACAAGAAACATGGAACATGAAGGAATTGTGGAAAGAACTTTGAGAAACATTATTGAATTGCTATAGTGGGCCAGTGAAATTAAGTACCTAGTAAAACAAAAGAAAATAATGTGGATAAAATTTTTACAAGCAAATATGCAAAGGCACAGAGAGCAATACAGCGCAAAGGAAAGTAAAAGAAGAGGTAAAGAGGGCAAGAGAGAACCCTGGATAGTCGAGATGGATATATATATATATATATATAAATTCTGGACAGGAATCAAAAGTTTGAAGGGGGAAAGAAATTAGAGCGATATAAGATAAATGGGACTCAATCGAGACGGGAGAAAAGGGAATACTAAAAGTGTGAATGAATACTACGCAGAAAAATGAGGAACACATAGTCCGCAACAAACAAGTGGAGAAGAAATATCAGAGGAATGCAGAGAAATAAAGAAGGAAAACAAGGTAGGGGAGAAGGTGAAATAATGCCAGAGATGATTAAATGGATGGGCGAAAAAGGAAGAGAATGGTTATGGATTATAATTAAAGAGGGTTGATTATCCCTCTCACAGCTAAAATAAATATCTGATAATTTGATAACTGATAACTTGAAGACACACAAACGGCGTTTAGACCAGGAGGACAAACTAATAACAATATATACATATTAAGAAGACTAATAGAAAGGACGATAGAAGAGGGAGAGGACATTCATAGACCTAAGTAGGGCCATTCACACAGTAATAAGAGATGAAATATGGAAAAGCCTGGAAGAACTGAAAGTACCGGGAAAATTAATAGAAGCCATAAGATCCACATATGTAGAGGTGAAAGTAAAAGTACAATTAGACGGAGAAGTATCGGAAGGGTTCCAAATGAACAAAGGAATAAAACAAGAAGATAGCGCAAATCCACTACTATTTATAATCGTAATGGACAAGATAACATAAAGAATAAGGAAGCACATGAACAGTTGGATACAATGTAAAGGAAAAGTAATAGAACATGTAGCGACCTATGAATATCTTGGTAGCGTAGTGACAAACGATGAAAAATTGAATGCTTAAATAGCAAATAGAGGAAAAAGACTTACAAAAATTTACTACGCGTTCAACAAGGCAATGCTGGGACACAAAGAAATAGATAGGGAAATCATGCTCCAGATCCACAATGCAATTACAGTACTAGTTCTCATGTAGGTGAGTGGAAACTGGACGATAAACACAAAACAAGAGACAAAGATCAATGCATTGGAAATGAAACATATTACAAAGATAACAGGAGCAACCAAACTGGACAGAACAAAGACTATGAAATTTGGAAAACAGCAAACCGGAAAGCAATATTAGAAAAAGATCAAAACGAAACAATTAAACTGGTACGGATAAATCCAGACACACTGGCAAAGGAGATATTTGATACCAGAGGACCTAGAAGAAAAGCTCTGCTAAATTGCCTAAAGAAATCTTGCTTAATGAAAATGGTATGACACACTTATTTATATTCTGATAAGTTCTTCTTAAATTTATTCTTATTAAATTTAGGACTGAATGCTGTGAAAAGCTTCTGTTTCACTTCAAGCGGTGCGAATCTAAATTTGGTAAATTTGGGTGACGATCTTTGTAGTTTGGTGAAATACTCATCTACGTAATTGATTTTTCTCGATGTAAACTAAGGAATTATCTTAAAGCTAGAAAGTACAATATTTTAATTCACAATTTAGACAAGGAAGGTGTCATGCAAGTACCAGTTTTCTTCTTTGCGTTATCATCAGTATTGCCTTTTACCCCTTTATTGATTCTTGTTGTTATTCGGCACTATACTTAATAAAAGGGTTGTGGTATGATTTGGACTACTGTAGATTGGACATCTTTTGATATATGGTGCCAATTTTTTGAATTTTTAAAATGCTTGGTGATGTGCTTTTTGTTAATTGATAATTATGGGAGCACAATAATTTATTATGTAACTTGCTTTTATTTCTTTATTAGACAGAACTCTCGTCTTAATAGTTGTTGTGCAGAGTGCAATTCTTATGATTACTATATCATCAATTAAAAATGGAATGAAGTTGATTTCCATTAGTTTCCCACTGTTCTTTCTTATGCATTATTGGCGCCAATTAGTATTTTGGTAAGATTAAAGGGTGGAAGTATATGTAATATTACGTGATATTTTATTATTTAAATTGTTATACAGCTTGTTCGCGAATTTAACAATTACTAGATCACTGGGAGATTCGGCGATTATCCACCGTATGTGGCTTTCATATCCGAATTCAAAAGTTTTGTTTGGAAATGTACGTTTGGGTCGCTAGCTGAGAGAGTGTAATATTTAAACGATATTAACATTCTTCAAATAGGAGCAAAACTGTTAATTCTGTTGAAAAATGAATTTACATTGTATATAACAAATACCCTGAAAATAGAAAGTGTTGTTCTGACGCTCCAAGTTTATATAATAACTACTTTTTGGTTGAATAAACGAAGTATCGAACCTAGATATAGAAATATTTCTAAATTTTCATACCTCTGAATAATTTAATTACTAATAAGCATTCTTTCCTTACGAAGAATATATTACTTATTATCGATACTATAATTTAAAGTTGCTAAAAGTAAGAATTCTTTTTTATTACATTTATTTTTATTTTGTGGCCTTACACTGAAAGGTCAGAGGGTTCTACACCCTCTGTCCCAAAAGTAACCGCAATAGTTCGAAATAAAGCACGCTATGTATGTTATGTCCACAAAAATCATTGTATTTATTCGAAATATTCTCCATGTGCTACAATACATCGATTTACACGGTCAACGAGTGCTTCAAACGACTTTTTCATGTCGATCTCTGGGATGGCCTTTAGGATGCCGGTCGTCGATCTTTGAATGGCGTCTACGGATGCATAACGAACTCCTTTCTGCTTCAAATGAAGACGAGGGAACAGGAAATAATCGCATGGGGACAGATCAGGCGAATACGGTGGGTGCTGTATCGAATATATTTCATTTTTCGCCAAAAAATCGGTGACAATCGTTGCTCGATGACACGGTGCGTTATCGTGCAGTAATCTCCAGCTGCCTGGCTCGCGATATTCGGGCCGAACACGACGAATGCGACCCAGCAAACGCCTCATAACATCGAGGTAATATGCACCATTAACCGTTGAGCCGTATGGAACGAACTCCTTATGGATAATTCCCTTCGAATCGTAGAATGAAATCAGCATTGACTTGATTTTCGACTTCTCCATTCGTGATTTCTTCGGATTTCCTTCTTCTGGTGACCTCCACTCTGCGCTTTGACGTTTGCTTTCTGGTTCGTATTGAAAGCACCACGTTTCGTCACCAGTCACAATCGTTTTCAAGAAGTTTTCATCTGCACGGGCTCGTGCAATAATGTCTTTGGAGTGTTCGATTCGAAGCGTTTTTTGGTCGTCGGTCAATTTGTGCGGAACAAACTTCGAATTGACTTTCTTCAAACCAAGGGTTTCAGTCAAAATGCGCTGAATAGTTGTTTTAGGGATGCCAAGCTCCATTTCCATAAATCTCACTGACGACTTCTTCGAAATTTTCACAAATTCGCGCACTTTTTCCACATTTGCCTCGGCCAAAGTTGTCGAAGGACGACCGGCTCTTTCGTCATCGTTAACATCTTCTCTGCCTTTACGAAATCGTCGATGCCACTCGAACACTTGCCTCTTCGACAAACAATCGTCGCCATAAACAATTTGCAGCATTTCATACGTCTCGGTTGCAGTTTTTCCAAGTTTAAAACAAAACTTAATATTGACTCGTTGTTCGTGACTCATTTTCTGACCGTTTACGAAAAACACTCTCACAGGATGCGTGATGTATCAGCTGACTATGCACCAAATGTCATGAAAATTTGTCAGGTTGGTAAGGAAGAGTCCCACTACAATAATCAATCAACTATCAAGAGATGACGCCACTGGTTTCTGATTTATAGACGCATTGCGGTTACTTTTGGGACAGAGGGTGTAGGATTACATAAGTCTATTTCTAACACGCAAACTTCATTTTCTATTTCTGTTGCTGCCCTTAATTGGATGTCTAGATCTAAATTTATTGCTATAAAATCTTCTAGAGATTTTGTAAGTACTTTTTATAAATTGTGTCTACTATTTTGTTTGCTTCTCTTTTCCTCTCTTTCCAGTTGTTCTATACTTTTATTCATTTCTTTCAATCCTACTTCCGAACTTTTGTATTTCGTTAATAATCGAAGGTGTAAAAATATAATGATTCAGTGATTTGTAACACATAATACATCAAAGCACAAAACAGTTTCAGATTTTTATAATGCATTTATTTCGTAACGATAGAATGCACACAAAATACATATCGAGCTTTTGTAGATTAGTCAGTAAATTCGGGGATTCACGTTTGCGAAAAATGCTCGGATCTGACGAATTTAAATTTTATTCGCGCATATTTTGAAATACAATTAATAAGTACGTATATGGTAATTCATGTAGGAGATACGTCGTCATCAATATTTTTAGCAACCTCCATTTTTATTGTGGAATGTGAAAGAGCATATTCTTGTAAATAAGGCAAGGTAATTATGGATACATATCACATAGGGAAACTTTTAAGAAATACGATGTTCAACATACGAAATTTACTTTATTATAAAAATAGAGAGTTTAGTTAAGAAAGAAAGCGGTAATAAAGCAGCTATAACTAGACACAGCGCTATTTCAACCAATATTTGTTATATGTTGCCAGCGATAAAAACTTGCAATCGCACTTCGTTTGACAGTTGTTTAGTTCTTTAAATAATACATGTACCTAGTGTATTTTTGACTGACAAAGGTAGTTGATTTGAAGTATTGACTAGTTACTGCTTGATTTTTCGAACAATGGTTCACTTAACCGAACGCGGAAGATTTGAAATTCTTGGCTTAGTGGGCTTTGGAAATAGGAAGAGCACCCAAAATGAAGCACTAGATTTCTTTAATGCAACCCATCCTCATCGGCAACCCGTTAACTAAAACATGGCAAGAAAAGTTGAATCAAAGTTCAGAGAATTTGGCAAGCTCAATGTCTTGTTAGCAAGATAATAATCACTACACACTTTGGCACCTTCCTAGTGATTGCAATATGACAGGGTTTTCTATCTACAAAATTTTGGCGAAAACAAAACACCATCTTTATAAAATACGCCTAATTCGTTACCTGACCGTAGATGATCTCTTTTTCTAACAGCCAGGCCAATAGACTGTCGTTATTAGACCGAGAATCTCCCATGAATGAAGGAGTATCGCGCTCAATACCCTCAAGAGGTGATACAGCATAGTCGACGATCGAATTCTGGGTCCTATTTCTTTGACTAGGTTCTAACTAGTGCAAGATATTTGGATGTTCTTCAAGATGATTCCTGCACTGATAACTTTGTATCCAGATCTAGAGAAATCTGATCTTCCAAAGAGTCACATTTTCTCTCAATACGATCATTATGCTGCTCCTGTCCGCGGTTATTACGTAGGTTGATTGCTTCGCCTACCAGATCGCTAGATTTGACAGCCTTGAATTACTTGAAAAGTAAATTGTACCGTAGTCCGCCGGTGAATTTAGAAGACTTAAAAGGAGAAATTCGCTCAGATATACAACCTATATCTTCTGAAGTTCTTGACAATGTTTAAAGAGATTTTGTTAATGGTATTGGATACTGTCAGAGTGCCACCGTTTACCACATTGAACGCTTAAGTTTATTGAATTTTACATTATTGGTTGAAACCTTCAACATCAGTTTCTAGATATATACGTTATTACTTTGCCTTAGCTAGAAAAATGTGCTCTTCTACAACTCGTAATAAAAGATGGGAGTTGCTATTAGAAACATTGGCAATGTTATGTCTCCCACATGAATCACCATTATCATCATGTATTAATTATATTTAAAAAATGCTCAAGTAATAATAAGAATCGATGGACCAGACTATTTGTTCCCAAAACCTTGTCCCTCAATTTTTAACGAATTTATTTACTACTTTGCGAAACCACTGTGTGTGTGTCTAATTTCGTATTTAATGACTCACTGCGTGAAAGCAATATTTTGGATAGGGGACTGTCCAATGGATCAGCAGACTCGGTAAATTTGAGGAAATATCCAATAGCTTTAAAATTGTTGTTGACTTATTAAAAAGGCGACTACGGCATTTCCATTACGAGCGAGGCGTATAGGAAGAACACTTCAGGAAAAAAGATAACTTGAGGATGTCCTTGAAGGAATTAAATGTTCCTGAGTTGCCGATTAAGCGACCTACCTTCTAAGCGTTACTTTGTTCTTTTCTTTTCGTTGAAGGATCAGCTAGGCAGATTCTTGTCTTCTCATTTCGGTCAAGCTTTCATACAGCCAATAAAGTTGTCTCTCTTCAAATTCGGGCACAGGGTTACACCTCGGATATTGATTTGTCAGTGAGCGCATGTGCTTCGCGGCACTAGTATACGTATCCGACTCTCTGCCTGGTTCTTCCACCCCTCCTTGATTATGTATGACTTCACATACACGCCTGCAGCGAAAATCTCTTATGTGTTGAGCACATTGCATCATTATTTCCGGCAAAAGTATTTTTGTCATAAAATTATATATCCTGTGAATTATTAGGAGGCTTTATTGTTCAATTTATTATCAGTGAAAAGTAAAATATAATTATTAATTAATGCTGACATAAAATCTTTTTGAACAAATAGTTTATTTATTTTATACGTATGGCAGCACCACAAATTAAAGCGAAGAAATTTGAAAATGTATTTATTAATACTGATTATGTAGTATCTTACAGGCTTATCTGGAAGGATAACACCGCACATAAAGAACCTTTAAAAGAATGTAGTGTATATTGCAGAATGTATATATGTATATTTTTATAATTACAGAAAATACATTAAACTTTTTGATGGTTACCTAAAAGGAATTTCACTTTTGTTTGGTGGCCAGTTTTGAATTTAACGGTTTTTATACGTGAGGATTTTATATATTTGCACATTTTTTTATAGCGGTACTTACAAGACAAATATTTTTTACACTCCTTACGAGTGGTTTTGACAGTAGTAGAGGGTATACGACCAAACTGTACTGGATGTTTGCCTTTGTACAATCTAGAAATTGTCACTCTTCGCTTCGTGCACATTTCTTGACTTCGCATTTTGTTTTTGTTTGTGCTGAGTCAGGACAGAAAAACGTAAGGCAGTTTAATCTCCTTACAGGACATTACCACAGTTCCAACTACGACAATGTAGAAGAACAGATACTATCACCAGTACTTAGCAAAGGGATGGTTGGAAAGAAGGAAAAGCTTTAATAACTGCAAACGTAAAGATAAGGTTTGGGCAGTGGCACCAAAGAACGTTGGGGAACAGAATTAAAACGAATAAACGTTAGCGCTGCGGAATCAAGATACAATGTTATGTGAAATGTGTATAACACATTGTGAAGGAACTGGCAGCATGACCAGGAGAACATTCAGTATATTTTTTGACGATTGTGATGGGATTATAATAAATGGGACATTAATAAATTACTTTAAGAGTAGAGTAATTTATTAATGTAGACATTCGACAGGCCGCTTACGTGACATTTATCCAAGGAAACTTATCTAACTCTAACAACTGCGGCCACTTCTGCCGATTCATAATTTTAGTCTTTCTCATGTGTGTACAAAACTTATTATGGTTACGTTAAAAACTTCACCATTCTTCTTCAACATAGTTCTGCAAAATAGGTCACCATGGATTGGGTCCCCTAGATTGATATTTTCTATTTTGCGTTCACAATGATGTTATTATTACACTCAATTGGTTTCATAAAGTTGTTCATTACGATACAGAAAATTTCATTTTGAATTGTTAGTAGATGTGGTTGATGACATTGAAATAGTAAAACTTCAAACAAATATAACGCCCACTTAAAAATTAAAGTTTGAATGCCCATGCTAATTATATCAACCTTGACCATTTAGAAAACTCGGGCTTTGCTCTCACTTTCTAAACATAGATGCATGCGATAAAAACACACTTTATGAAACTCGCTGTTTAGTGTGCTATTTTCATAACGAATTCCCTTACAATTATAGAAAATACTTTCGAACTGATGTTTGTTTTATTACGATGACAACATTGAGGGAAAATTTGGTATCTTCTATTGCGTTACACGATTTTGGTACCATGATAGGGGATGCATATTATGAATTACTGGCGAAGTAGGTTATGTACATCAAATGTTTCCATCACGCATAATTCTTAAGGTAGTTTCCACGTATTTCAAATGATAATTAAAGCGAGAAATTACTATGCCGTTTCTAGGCTAGTGCTCAACTTGTGTCTGGAATCACGAGAGTGTGCGCGAGAACGAATAAAAAGTTTTTCTGTGATTATGAAATCAAATAAGCTAGAATGTGAAGCGTGTTGGTACTACCATGATTCCAGATCTAAATCAAGTACTGACCGAACGCAGTGGGACCATTGGCAAACATTATTTAACAAAAAATTGACCGAACAGAAGTGAATTTGTACACGGTAAAGCACGAGGCTTTGTTTGATTGAAAAGATATTTTTCGCCACCCCTGCCCATTGAACTTGCCGTGATAATAATAATAATAATAATAATATAAAAAGACGAAACAAGATTTTCATATTATGTGGAATACATCTTCGAAGCTTCTATTGGCGCTTCTATATTGGTTTGTTCACGGTGTCCTCGGCAGTATGTTCGTTTGCGCTCGATACAAGAAAGCTTTTTCATGTCGAGCAGCCAATTGGGGAACGCTAAACGATATTTGTGACGGCAAAGAGGAACAATATAGTTGTGCATACGTTCTATTGCAAATTTAGGACTGTGCATATAACGCCGTCGTAACAATAAAGACATTCCATGATGCTCCAACAATTTCCAGTGCTCATCATGTAGCCACAGTTCTGATTCGTTTATGTATACATTCCATATGTATAACATGTACTAAAGCTGTTTTCTGAGCTCTATACTGGTAAAAAATGGTTAACCTGCAGACGAAACCCAAGGACCTACCTCCGACAGGCGCAGATGCTAAATATGACTTTTATAACTTCAAAACTTCCAAAACTCGCCAAGGTACCGTATGGTAGTAACTGTCGGCAACGGATGCTGTCCGATGTAATTTGATGTTTTAAGTGGTATTCTACAGAAGGAGGCTGTGTTTATCCACATTGAGTCTCAGTTTATCATTCTGACACTATTCACTAATTCGCAGCAAGTTAGATTGTAACATGAAAGCATCGACATCATCGTTGATTTTGCAATGGACTTTAAGGTGATCATACCCAATGACTGGGACGGTTTAGTCAACCAATAGGTCGCTTATAAAAATGAGGAACATCAACGGACCAAAGTTAGATCCTTGAGTAACCTTTGATGTTGACAAGTATTTAAACGAATAGAATCCGTCGAAAAATATAATATTTAAATTCATACCTAGGGTACGACTACATTAGTTTTAGGAGCAGACGTGAAAATACAATATTGCACTACATTTGATGATATGTTTTATAAAAGCAGTCGATAATGAGAGAGTTTTATTATATCTGACAAGGAGAAGGTAAGGTAATCGGATTTTTGTATTTTTTAATATTTATGGTACGTGTAGTTTGGACCTTAAATAAGAATATTTTGGAGTAGTTCGACGCAACGCTCATAAATTACCGAGATAATCGATGTTGAAGTTTCTCTCACCATTTAAATCCACTAGATATAATACGATTGCCAAATGGACTCGTGGCCTAGTCGATAGCGTTCTGGTGAAATACTCACGAGATCGCTAGTTCGGGTCTCGTCACGGGACATTTCTTTTTCTTCCATTCAAAACGCACCATATGTTGTTTTCATTCTTGTTCTCATATCAATGTACATCGTTAAAATGCACAATCGGTGGATAAACAATATTCATTTTGAATTAAGAATAAGGTAATAATAAAAAAATGTTGCTTCCCATGTTTCTATGATAATTACCATTCTGGCTCGTGCCACACTGCGTAAAATGTTGCATACTAGATATAAAATAATAGAAATTTTCATTTCCTACCTGACTCCGTTCGTTTTTGTTTTTTTTTTTTTTTTTTGAAGAAACCTTATTGTTAATTCAAAATGAATATTGTTTATCAACCGATTGTGTATTTTAATGAAGTACTTGAAGAATGTTCCTGCATATAGTTCATGTATTTCGTTTGTTCATAATTTTTGATATAAGAAAAAGAAGTGAGTATCGCACCAAAACGCTATCGACTAGGCCACGAGTCCATTTGACAATCGTGTTATATCTACTGGATTTAAATGGTGGGAGAAACTTCAACATCGATAATCTCGGTAATTTATGAACGTTGCGTCGAACTACTCCTTGTGAGACCAATTTCCACCAAAATAAGTGACGCAAGTGAGAAGATATTTATTAAATCACAAATACGTTGGTTAATGAAGGACTCAAATTTTGATCAAAAACATAATGGCAAGGGATTGACTCTCTATAACACATAACTAAAGGCACTTATAAACGGTTGTTAAGGAATCAAATGAAAAATGAGGATATAATTTCAGCTTTTCATAACCACGAGTAGTTTCCAAAAAACTAAGATTTTGTAAGAACCAAATAGATAGATATGTGGCAATTACGCAATAAAACACACAATTTGTACTGAATGCATGTGTCAAAAGCAAAGGTTCTTTACTGGTTCGATGCAAGACAAGTATTACAACTACAGTCTATACAAGCATCGTATATTTAGAACTATTTTAATCAGTCACGTCTATATGCCTGCATTAGCTTTGAACTTGTGTAGATATAGGCTTTATAACTTCTACGACAGTGAACAATTTAATCCGAACGTTTTACGATACGTTATTCTGATTCAATATGCGTTAGTGTAAATAATCCCTTTTCAATCCCCTTTAATATCATTAAGGGTAAACTGAAACCCGAATGTATATTTTTCCTGAACACAAAGCCGTTATTTTCATTGCTTATTCAATAAAGTTTGGGCTGAACTCAAAAGGACGGAAATCCAATATCCATCTACATCTCTCTCATAAATGTCATTCGAATCGTAAATTCCATTGGCCCTCCTGTTTTTCCCCAATAGCTATTTACTGGATTTCTTGGCACTGAAAGATCTTCCAGAAATATTGATTCTGCTTTCCATACACATCCAGCTTGTACTGAAGGATGTAGGCAATAGGTAAGAATAACAGTTGCGGTGGCTGTATCATAACGGTTTTATGTTCCCGCACGGAGCCGACGTTTATTAGGGTATGTTGAGAAATAAACAGATTAAAAAGTTTAAGCGGTCATAAAGGTGATATTGAGACTGTTCGCTGCAAAATTTTATTACAAGAAAGTACAAAATAGTAATGGCTTTTACATATTGCATTAATTTCTACAATACTTTTTTGCTGTAAGTTTTAAAGTAGTATAATACATACTTTTTGCAATTTATACACTTTTTACTATTACCTCATACATATGTATATCGCAAAATATTTAGTGTATATCTGGCACTCGATTATTCGTCACCTTCCATTATAATTCACTGCTTTGTTCATCACTGACCCACTTAAATTCCCAGAAATTTGTCCAGAATTTCCAATTAATTAATTTGTGTTCCCACTATGTACATTTATAAGTTTGTCTTTTTTATCGTATGTTTAAAATTGTATTATGTACTTTTCAACATAAGACTAAAACTTGTATTTAAAATAATATACAGCGTGCTCACAAAGTATGGAATACTGGTTCTACAGTCTTAGGCAAACGTTATATTATAAAAGGATTTATATAAAAGTTGTTTAGCAATGTCTTGCGTATATTTTGACATAGTGTAAAAATTCCTGTGTTGATTTCACTCTGAGTGATGACGTAATGTTTATATATTTTAATTGAACAACCTGTATATTTTCATTTTCTTAAGTTACTCTTGATGAGTCTTTTTAAAAGGTATAAGATTGTAATGTTATAAACCTAATAGTTTTCGAGATATGTATCTGAGATTTTGTTCAAATAAACTGAAAGGTTTGGATGCCCATGGATTTAATTGTAGCAACGAATAATAAAAGGTAAGTTTAACAACAAAAAGCCCTAAATTCGCAAATTAAACTATTTATCTGCTTAAATGTTCAAAATGATATCTATTAACAGCACCTCAATTGCCTATGTGGTCACAAAAAGTACGAACAGTATTCCTTCAAGAGTTGGGAGATATTTGTAATACTTCATTGCGTATTCGTCCTTGTGAGTCTGCTAAATTGTTAGGACGGTTTTTATAAACTTTGACTTTCAGGTAGTCCTATAAAATGAAATGACAGGGTGTCAAGTCTGTGACCGTGTTGGCTATTCAACAGGACTCCTGCGATCTAGCCAACGGTCTGGAAACCGTGCATCTAAATGGCTACGTATTTTCACTGATAATGAGGTGTTGCTTCATTTTGTAGAAACCAGAGATTGTTATTGTTAGGGAAGAGGACTCTGCCGGACGTAACTAATTGTTCTTGTAACTGTAGATAACGATCGCCGATAAGGTTCCCGATAATTTGATCACGACAAATCACAGCCCACGCATTGAGTTTCTCTGGCCGTTTTGGAGATTCTACTGTAATGTACATATATTACTGGATTCCCTATTGATCTACCTACATGTACACATACATACGAGTGTTGTTTTTGTAGTGTTGCACGTAACTGTAAGAAGCAAATCATGTGACTTTAAGCATTATATTCTTTTTGAAATTATATTCCATAAAAATCCATATTGGTCCAAACCAAATAAAAGCAGTTGGTATAGCTCAGAAATTAGTATCCATGCCCCGAAGAGACATGTTATCTCCCTCACAGCTCTAAACATAGTTAAGTTATTTTAAAGCTGCAAAACATCGAATTATTCTTAAATTCCTAAATACCAACGACTACTACAATTTAGTTGGGACATACACCCATTGATCACGCAGTCCATTGTGTATTTCGCAACTTCAAAATAATCTGATTATTTTTAAAGTTTTGAGTACAGTCGCATTGTTATGGCGAAACATGATTTATCGTTCTGGGTTAGCTCTTCGGAGCACAATGCCTACTTCTCGTAAACTAATGACGAAGAAACCACTTGGTATTAACCGTTCTTCCGTTTTGGTCTTTAAATTGTTGAACCTACTCAAAGATCTTGAGCACCCATGGATGCGAGTCGTCGTTTATCCTGTAGTGATCCCGCGAGAAACCGTTCTTTTTATACCAAATTCATCACACAGGATCTTTTGGATTGAGTTTTGTGAAATGCCTAGGTATATATGTCACTTGTCACACAGCTTTGATTGTATTTTTATCGCGGTTTTTGGTGGAGTGATAAGATTGTAAATTGATGTAACCAGTTCACCAAAACTAGAAACCATCTCGCCGACACATAGTCCTCTTTTAAATTATGACGCAATTTCTTGGTTCCTTTTCATTTCTTCGGCCGACCTGCAAAATTCACTTGGAGTAATTTGATACAACTTTTGCTTTAAGTTAACTAAATATTGTGATTAAATTCGACGCTTAATTCATTGAAACAACACGGCTCGTAAAATACCTTTTCTTTTAACATTGCCGCCCTTAATCTTTTTAAACCTGTTTCCATTGTTTTTAGAATACCTTATTCCCTTAATCCCTTAGCTTATTTGTAAGTTTTGATCTAAATTTTAAACAATTACACACTTGCTCAATGCCATTTAGAGCAGAATTTTGCAGTGACCATATTATCTTCAATATTCATTGATATCCTAGATATCCTTTGACATATTTCGGGCCATTTTCTTGGCGATAAAGTTATTGCATAAAGAGGCTAATTCTAAAGTTGTCCAGTTATTGTGTAACTTTCCTAATTACTACTGCACTCACACCCTTGAACACTGCTACAGTCATACTTTAAATTTGATTCTCAACGTTCTTCGAGTCCTGTTGGTTTTCATCTTGATACTGATGATGTGCATATCTAAACCTGCGTTAGCTCTTCTCTATTGGATCACGTCATCCTGTATGTTCATTTTTGATTAAATATAGGTGATGCTGACGGGTGAATGCTTGTTTCTCTGGCATACTTTAATTTGTTATTTTAATTCACTGTATTATTTGGTAGCTGTATTAAACTGCTTTTAAAATTGCAAATTATGGTTCGTTCGAATTTCAATGAATGAAACAGAAATATAGTATGTTGAAGAGTCCTTGTAACAACAAATGGTTCTCTATTTTTACACATAAAAGAATAAACGGTTACGTTTACGTCTGCAGAAATAATTACTGTTTGTGGGAATTCAAAAGCAAAGAATTCAATGCTTTGGTTTGCTGTAAAAGGTATTGTCTGTTCGTTCCTTCCCTGATTAAAAGCAACTTTACATAAACTGGAAAAGGAACATACATATGTACAAATGATATTTCCATGTAATATACTTAAGTATCCAACGAATAAAGTTGAGTCGTCGTATTATTAATAGTATTTAATATATCTGATAGTATTGAATTTATTTATCAGATCTTGCCATTGTTGTCTATAGAAAGTCAATTGAACACAGCTGGTGAATATGGCCATCGTACACCAATTTACATGATGGTTGATATTAAGATTGACATGGGAAACAGTTTTCTAGTTTCCATTTTTTGAAAATTTGTTGGAGTTTACATTTTGAGTACTCCTATTATTTTGTAGTTGAGGACTTGTTAGTGCCTACTATTTAAATTTTAAAACTGGGTAGAAATATGCGCAATTTGATTTTGGTGATCAGAAACAGTTGAAAATACTTCAATATTATTTGATATTAGCACTTGTTTCTTGATAATGTCAATCTCAAAAATCAATAGAAGAATGATAATTGACTTCAGCCCGACGTTCTTCGCGAACTGGTCTCATAAAACTTTACCAATCTGACTTCTAATAACATGCGTATAGATCATACAGGCTACTCTCAGATTTAATTCAAGTTGGAAATAATTCAAATTATGCAGGCATCTTCGGAAAATTCACAACAAATAGGTGCATCTAATGAAAAACAGCGGTGTACAATTTCTCGATCGACGTCTGTGGTAACCTCGTATGTCTACTGCCTGCATCATAGGCAATCGATCGCCATGAAGGCCGTTACAGTACAGCAACTTGAGAAAATTACTTGTCTAGCAATTAGAGGTGCAAACCGAGATTAAAAATTTAATGGGACGTAGTATTCTGATGGTGTTGACCGGGTATTTTATACAACGCCAATGATGCAGTAAAAGTGTGCACGCATTGAGCTGTCACGCAAATTTGAACGTCCTCTGTTGTAATAACCCATTTCTTGAGTACGACTAAAACAGTTACGTCAATGCAATTGCTCATATTTAATTAGTGATAATTTATTCGTATCGAAATATTCCAATGTTGTTTTCTATACAATTAGACCTAAAATACTCACTCCCAGAATTTTCCTGAAATCGTTAATACTCGGGTCTCTTTTTGTAAATTTAATATATACGAGACGTTTGGGAAAGTTAAATAAAGGTATATTATAGTACATTGGAATTTACAATCAACAATTGGCTTTTTTCTAAGGAGAACTAATCATCCAATCGTAACAGATAATAACAATTGGCTCCAATTAATGTGTCACCATATCCACCATCATACGATTTAATTAATTACTTCAGAAGATAATGTGATAATTGGTATTAAAAGGAATGTTATTGTATCAGTTACTGAAATGTGCCTTCTATAATTACGGTGAAATTATGTTTTAAATTAACAGATAGTGTATTAGGGAACACAATTTCTTTAGCAGTAATTGTAGTAAATTGTGGAAACAATGTTAGAGACGTTTGCTGGAACGAGAACCCCAAAATGTTGAATTGCCGTTCTCCTTAAAAGAGCTTGTCTTTAGATGCAAAATTACAGAAAAATACTAAAGAGGATATAAAATGTATGTTTTTGTATTAAATTACAATGTTACATTTGTGTTACAAAACTTGCTTGAGGTTTTTTTGTATAATAAACTAATAAATAATAACCACTTCTATAAAATATTAGTGTACAACTTTATTTCAATTGCCGATACATACAATAAAAATGAATTAGAAAATCAATTCGATTTTTAGCTAATCTAGTTTAACTGATTAGCAGTTTATGAGTATGTTAACCTTCCTATACTCACGCATACGGTCTGTGAGACCGATTTATATAGTATAGTATACGTCTTTCATTTTGACGTGAGTATAGGAAGGTTAAAGAATTTCGAAACATTATGGAGATCAACATTGGCTTGCTATATATTTGTCAAAGATTTTATATTTTTTAAGATAAAATATACTACTTAAGGGTTGATTCTTCTTCTCTTAAAGCAGTAACTAAATAATACAGTATATTCAGTAGTAGCATGAAGCCATTATAAATCTGATTTCTGGGCTTCATTCGACAATACTTGAACGAGTAAGTTCTTGTAACTATGACAATATTGTAATTTCATCCTTGTGCATATTTTCAAAATCTGGTGTGCAAGGGGCATATGACCAATTCACTAGCATGCTGGACGCATCAAAATTTCACGTAATTTCATTCGGCGAAGCCTGAACCATATAATTGATCCTCCATATTGACCCTTGTCGGCAAATTTGTTAATCGTCAAATAACTCTTTTATGTAAGTGCCTCAAGAAGCTTCTGTCATGGATTGCTCATGTCATGTTAACGCGAAGAGTCTATCAGGCTGATCAGTCTCTCATCAAAATTATAACTAGCAATGTATGCAACAATATCAACAATTTCTTGCTGCTGTGCTCTCTTTTCTGAGCAATTAACCATAGAATAGCTACGAAAGTTGCATCTTTACGTAAAACTTTCCACCTTGTGTTGTATCACCATCAAAAGTTCTAAGTAAATGGGAACAACAGCTTTTCTTTGAAATAGTTATAGGGCTTGTGGGTATAGGCCTTTGTCTAGCTGGGTTTTGTGGCACCAGGAACAAGATATTCTGCCGGCTGTAGAGTTAAGGGTTATTTAGTCACTATTAAATCATCTTTTGCTGTGGTAATTTTGACAGTGTCAGCGCTTCACCCATCGCTCGACCAATGACGTTGCAATTTAAACATGTATGTATCTAATATGAAGGGATGACTAATGCACATCGCCTCTTTTAGAGTAGGTATGTGTTGTGGCCCTCTAACACCGTCATATTGACGTTAGCTTAAGCTTATCCATCCCAAACCTGGATGGTCGCTGAAACTCCAAAATCTTCAGTAATGTTAGATTCTTACCCTCAGTTGAAGAAAATGCTTACTTATTTCACAATAGCGCTCAGGAATGGTTACGATGACTTCTATCTTGGTAATTTATCAGTGGCTTCATTGCCTTTTGTTTCGGTATGGTCAGGTACCCATTGCGTGGAAACTTTGTTGTGGTTACCCAGAGCATTTAATTTATCACATGTTTTATAGACCGACATTGAATTGATGGCCTGCGAATTCAATAGCTGAATAGTTGCTTGACTATTCCTAACAATGACAAACTCCTGGTTATGGCACTGCATACATATTTATTTTGTTATTTACATGATGTGTAATTTTAAATAGTGCAATTATGATGTGCAACATCTCAAAGTCTTAACAATCTAAACAATCTCTAATTAATTCCGTACACAACTAATAATTTATTAAAGATAAAAACGTGAGTAAAATGCTCACATGTGTTCACTCGCATAAACTCGTATAAACCTTAAGGCACTATTACAATATTCTACCAACCCAGAGCGGGTCATAGCTTTTGCATGAACACAAGGAATTTTCGTCTACGAAACAATTCTTGTGTTGCGAGTTTTCATTGGTCGAAAATGTATGGTATGGTGGACCAGATTTTCTTTCTCAAATTATCAACAGAGTTATGATTTCTGCGAATGGCTAAACTATAATACGTTGCTAATTCATCAATGAGTTTAACTGTCAATTGCATTCATAATTTACTCGAAGAAATAGTAGCAAGTCACGCACTAGACTCTCTGTACAGTGCAATATCTTGCAACAAATCGTTTCTTACACTTACAGACCTCTGTAATCAGTTTAATACTAGTCAAACATGATTATACACTTCCCAAGCAATCGTTTTAGCCAAAAGAAAATAAAAGTTCAAAGATGGTTTCTTTTTGAGCTTATGTTTTCCAGGAAGGATTGTTGTAGTCAAGGCTTAGCAGTGTGGAAATGTGACGAATAGCTTTGATCTGGATTATTTTTATTCTGGACTGAAAGAGTAAAACGTTTAAAATAGCAATTCGATTTTGAATAGATGTATGATGTCCGTATGGTTTGTTTCGATTTCTTCTCATTGGTAAGTGCTTTGGGTAATAAGTCTGTCATAATACTTTGGATAGTCTTGAACGTTTGATGTTGAGCATTCAAAGTAATTAATCAAATCATGTATGGTGTGATAATCTTCTTCTCTAAAAAATATTTATCTTCATACCGTCAGATTCTCTCCCATTTAGCCGGAACGTGGATAAATTCTATTCCCATGGAAAATATGTATATTCCTCAATTTACCTTTTTTTTAATACTCTTTCCTGGTTTCTCCTTGTGTAATATAGATTAATAGCTATTTTATATTTCAATAAGGAATTTTGACAAAATGTATTGTTTCTGTTTCTGTGATTGTATTGATTGTGGAACTGAGCATTGAGATTCAACTAACACAGGAAGACGACATTAACCGTCTAGTAAGCAAATTAAAGTCTGCTTACTATCTCAATCTATATTATGTATTAGTTTTTCGGCATTAGCATGTAATGTATGTATGTACAATGTACAATTGTACACACAATAATTTGGACACAGTGTACGAATGAATGTACATATATCGGTTGTCAAAAGCGTGTATGTCTAATGCTTAACACAGAATCTCATAGAACTACCACAAATTGAAAATTTGAATTCAACTTCAGATAATCAGCACTTAAAAATTTATTGCGAAATTACTGTTGAAAACGTCCTTTACCGTTCTAAAGAGTATCTTATTACATAGGTTACAGGTGCGTAAATATTTATTTTCATTCTACTTTTAAGGTAATAATCAATACCGACGTGTTCAATGAATTTATTATATTACCTTATGAATCGTAGACGTATGTATAACATACAGTGAGTTTACGATGAAACAAACAAATTCGATTAAAGAAACATGTATTAAGTGCATAATGTATTTCAAAGTAGTTCATACATATCTATATAAACTGAAAAGCAAAAGGAACGCGAGCCTATCTAGAAGGGGATTGTAGCTGGAATGTCTAAAATTAATAAAAAAGAATGCTTTTTAAGTGTTAACGTATTCCAGCGTTGTTTCGCATAATTTTAGCCATATTAACAAATATAAACTTAACTGTAATGACATCTTACCAAGTGATTTACATACATATACACTTTTAGCCGCCGTTATCTCGTATCAATATCTCTATTCTTAATGGACAGTAGCGGAAGTTACGGTCGTTCGAAACAGAAATACCGTGCAAGGCATTCTCAACCCGTTAAACTTTTGTTTCGGATAACTTACGTACCGTAACTTAATAAAATTTGAAACATTCTTTCACGCAACGGAAGAAATTATGAAAACAACATGAAAATAAACGAGCACGCAACCAACAACGTATACTGATTATTTTCGATTTCGATGTGAAAATAAATTATATTTTTATAAGATACTTCGTTCCCTTCCAACGTGCATGAGAAAAAGTCAGCTACACTTCGTTTTACACATACATATGTATGTATTTTGTTATTTCCACCTTGTCCCTAGATGGGGGCTTAAGGGTTTCGTTTTTCAGGAATTCCCAAATTAAAAGTGAACAAGGATTGTAAAGTTCTTTTTGCTTTCATGCCATACGTTTTGCTTCGGATTGCTGGCACCGTGTTTAAATCAGTAGATCAGCGATCCCACAGGAAAACTAACGTCAGCGTCGACAAAATATATAGGCTATAAATTTGGCTTTAAACTCACAATCAGTTCGATTATCATGGGTGGGTTAGGTTATAGAATAGGAAGGTTAGAGGGTCGCTTTTTGAAATATATTTTGGAAACAACTGAATGGGGTATCCAACGGAAATAAAATGTAAGTTAATAGTTGCCAGCATCCTGATCAGCAAGTAGATACATCTTTTAATTTTGAGAATGATCTTAAAACGATGCGACGATTACAATAATAGGAAAGTAATTATCCAGTTCTGTTCCAACGAATGGATTAGTGAAGAAATTGACCTATTATTTGCTTTATTTGTCGTTAGTGAAATATAATACTGGATCTTATTACTTACTTACTTAATCGTCGACCTTTTCTATCGACGTTGCCAATGTCGTGGTTGTTGCTACTTATGCAGTTTCCATTTCCGTTGTCTCGGCTATGGCCCTTCTTCAATTCTTCCTAACTCTGGCTTGTGTTCCTGCCTCGTTTCAGTCAATTTTCATCCGGGCTAAATGTTTTCGTATTTAGTCGTTCCACTTCCGTCGTGGTCTACCGTTTCCTTTCTTCTTGGTCACCATCTTCCACACTTTCCTTGTTAACCTTCCTGCATTCATTCTTATTAAGTATTCAAACCAGCGGAAAGCGTTTCTCTCCTCTAGTTCTTGTTATATTTTTCCATCTTCCGATAATGTCACCCCTAAATATTTTAACTTGGAGACTTGCTCAATCTCTTTATCTTCCAAATTTAGGTTTAATTTTCTCTAGCTCTTCGTGCTTTGGTTTTGCCCGAGTTAATATATATTCTATTTTCTTTAGCTTTTAGTTCCATGCCCTCAGGTTCCTCTCGAGTTCTTGTTTGTTTATTGTCATCAATACAAAATCATTTGCAAACAGAAGCTCATTAATTTCAATTTGTTCAAGACAGTATTCGCAGTGAGTTTTTCTTTCTCCTTCTGTTTGCACGTGTTGACTATATCATCCATAATCAAGATAAACAGATATGGGCTCAATGTACCTCTTTGTATGACTCATTTCTTGGTAACGAAGGCCTCTGATCTGGACTAAAGTATTATATTTCACTGACCAAGTTTGCACGAAAACGGTATTATTCACCGTTCTAAAATATAAGCTGTTGTATTCAATTTTGTCTTTGATTGCCCTAAACAAAGTAGTGGAGGTAATCCAAAAGATGAGTATTGGTAGATCATCATTTATATATATATATTCATATACATCAACTTGATATTACTTCTGGTTTTCTGGGAAGTGGCATTAACTTTTTACTGTAAATAGAACACTCTGCATGTTTTTATATACTTGGATAATAATAATATAATAATAATATCTTTATTGTTCTCGAGATCATATAATGATATAGAACGTGTCATAATATAAATAACAAAAACATATAATAGTAAAATATAAATTCATACATATGTATATACGTAGTATGGCGTCGAAGGTTACATTTAATATACACACATATATATATATATATATATATACGTCAAAAAAGAGAGAATACTATTGGGGAGGTTTCCATCCGAAATCAACATCACTCTCAAACTCGTTAAAAGAGTAGTAGCACTTAGAGATCAATATACTTTTTAACTTTGTTTTAAAATGTGGCAGCGACAGACTTCGCAAGTTAGATGGAAGCTTATTGTATGCTACAGTGGCCAAATATTGTGGGCTTCTATTATAAAACGTTAATCTGTGTTTGGGTATCTCACAACTGTTACCATTCCTTGTAGGAGAATTATGGTATTCACCCAATTTGATAAATTGACTGTGATTTTGTTTTGCATACATCAAGATCTGGAACACAAAAATGGAGGGAACAGTCATAATCTTTAATTTTACAAAATAAGGCTTACATGCATCGCGACTACCCACGCCCACCATATTGCGAACAGCCCGCTTTTGCAACTTAAACACCCTTTCAACACCACAAGAGGAACCCCACGCTACAGTGGTGTATGACAGCAATGAATGGAAGCTGGCAAAATAGTAGGTCTTTAAAACATCTGGCCTCACCGTTGATCTCAGCATTTTTATCGCAAAGCACACTGGTCCCAAACTTTTACACAATCGATCTATGTGTGTTTTCCAGTTACATCCAGAGTCAATAGTAATCCCCAGAAATTTTGTATGGTTAACTTGAGCAATACTACTTTTACGCGTATTTAAAACATACCCAACATCCCTTTCTTTGTGTGATATATTGAAATGTATCCAGACTGATTTTTCGTTATTTAACGCTAATCTGTTTCGGACAAAATATGCGTCGATGGCGTTCGCTATTAGTTGTTGTTTCGAGGTTATCGGCTTTATCAGTGGACACGAAGATGGTTGTATCGTCTGCAAACATTACCACATTTCTTGATGGTATATCATTAACATATAATATATAAAGCAAAGGACCAAGTACAGAACCTTGCGGAACGCCGGTTTTCAGCGTCAGTTCACACGATTTACCAGTTGCAATCTGTACATAATGTCTACGGTCCTTCAAATAACTTTCAAACCAGCATAAAGTCACTCCCCGGATACCATAGTTATAAAGTTTATTAGATAAGATACTGTGATCAACTAGGTCAAATGCCTTACTTAAGTCCAGAAATATAGCCAGACAGTCCCTTCCCCCATCCATATCCTTATATAATCTGTTTAGTAGCGTTAAAATTGCATCCGTGGTAGATTTTCCCTTTCTAAAGCCATACTGGTTTACGCTCAGAATATTGTTTTTCGTCAAAAAGGATATTAACTTATCTGCTACAAGTTTTTCAATTAATTTAGAAAATGTGCTCAATAATGAGATGGGTCTATAGTTCTTTATAAAATGTTTGTCTCCCTTTTTATGTACAGGAAGAATTTTAGCTACTTTTAGGATCTTTGGAAATACACCTGTTGTAAGTGAATTGTTAACAATTAAAGCAAGGGGAAAAACAAACGAGTCTATGGAACACTTTATGAGTCTGGAACTAATCTCGGCATATCCTGTGGATGAACTGGTTTTTAGTCTGGATATTATCTTTCTAATATCCAATTCAGTTACTGGAGTAAAGAAGAACGTTGAATCGTTAGTTGGAAAATTTAAAGTTATATCATCATCCTGATCATCATTGCCGTTTATTAAATTATTAGCAACATTTGAAAAATATTCATTAAAATATTCAGCAAGGGCGTCCAGATCAGTAACAATTTCATGATCCACCTCCAATCTTGTCCCATTTGTCTTGTTGGGCGCACCCCTAATAATGTTCCACACAGTTTTGTTCTTATTTTGCGAATTCAAGATCTGTTCGCTGTTGTACATTTCTTTTGCCTTAGCAATAACATTTCTATATACTCTCTTATATTTTTTATACCATTGCAAAATACCATCATCACCATCCGATAGCTGGTCAGAAAACGTTTTCAGTGATATCTTTAGTGTAATTAGTTCATTTAACATTTTTAACATAGTGAACTCGATATAAACATAACTGAGGATTAAATATTATTATTTGGAAGCTAACCGACATAAGTTAAAAATTCAAATTGATGCTCACCAACTTTTTGACACTTATTAACACGATAAATTATTTCTTTCTTATGTTGTAAACAAAGAACACATTGAAAATTCCAAATAAGAAAATCTTCTTCTGAATCTTGATCTTCAATATCCATATATGCTTCTGGATTTATTTGTTAGACGTATTTATACATTTCAATGTAATGTTTGCTACTATTACTTATTTGTATCCTCAGAAAATTAGTGCATTGGTGGGAATAGTGGGTAACTTTATTGGATCATATTTCTTTGACTTGACATTAAACAAAGAACCCCATTCAGAACTTGGGTAATTTGCATAATTCCGATTGTGCTATGTTTCAAAATCCAAATAATCTAGAACTAGCAAATGATGAAATTTAGTTCCAATGAGCTGGCGTGCCTCATCGCCGTTCGACAATTTCTAGACGCAGACCTAAGCCATATGATTTGGCTCCTCTCGATATTGTCTTCTAAGGTTATTTACAGTTTCAAGTTTATTCAAACTGACCGAATTGTTTAGAAGACTGTAAACACCTTCGTCAGGAATTCCGTCGAATCTCCTCAGAAGCTCTTTAATATACAAAAAAAAAAACTTATGGTGTTAACAAGTGCCATCAAGTGGACATCAATTTGTACCTTTAATTGAAGTATTTATTTAGTAATATTTAATTCTCAGTTATTGTTGATTATGTTTAAAGTATAAGTAATTGCAATAAATATCTGATATTTATTTATTAAAAACATTTTCTGACCAGGTATCCAAGTACATAAAGGTATACAGGCTGTTCTATTTCAAATAAAAACTTAATACCATTTCTTAGAAATCCGGAAGTAGTATCAAATTTATGTATGTGTATGTTAAAAATTACAATTAAAAGCTCTTAGTTGATCTATTCGAACATCCTTTAAAATACTCAATAAACGTGTTTTTATCGAATTTGTTCCTTGCATTAACACTTTGAAACGCCTAATAAATGTCTCTTATCGAATTTGTTCTTTTCATCGTGCACCCATTGTACATTGGGGGAACGAACGAGAAAACTCGAACGAGGAAAGCTATATTCACATATGTACAACTCTGACTTCTCTGACATTTTGTAACTTATTCTGATATTACTATGTTGCCGTGCCGATGATGTTAAATTGTATATCCCACCGTACGAACACAAATTGTGAATGAACAAATGGGTTAGCGTGATAGAAGAAAATCAATCTTACTTTTACGTTACGATTCCATATGTTATCCAACTTATCTTTAGTGATAATAGAAAGTTATACATATCAATCAAATTGTGAATGTTAATACCACGTAAATATTGAAATTTTGAACTATTTTAATTCTTAATATTTGTCATCTGCGGAGATAATTAACATTTGTTGTGATGTTTATATTTTAATTTGTAGGATTTGCTCAATTTATATGTAAAAAACCTGTTTAACAAAATAAATAAAAATTCGCATATCTTTTTGGCATTTTGTGAAAATCGAAATCCAGAACAGGACGTAATGTGACCTCCGCAATAGCATGTGTTCAATTAGGAGGTAACAGTAAGCGTGCATATTTAGCAGTAGGTAGACGTTGTATTTACAACACGCTTAATCTTTTTTTTCTTTTACACGGGTTCAAAGAAAAGAAAAAGTTTTAAGTTAGTCTACAAAAGAAATCAAAGGTCAGGGTATAATTCAAAAGACTATTTGTTTTAACAGAGTTGAATTTCTTGAAAGGTCTAAGAAACAAAAATATAGTCCAAAGAACCCAAAATTAGGAAAGCAAAATTAAACCTCTAACCGGCAAGGCCGTAAAAATGATCGGATGAAGCCAATATTTTTTCAAGTACTCTTGGCACTTGATTGATCATAGCTCCCAAGCGACTTGTCAGAATGTCTTGGAGAGTATAACAAATGTTAAGAAGTGTTGTCTGCAGACATTTTTCACTATTTGAAAGCGAAAAAAATTTATAATGCAGCAGTTGAGCCCAGAAATCGAAGACGGTCTTGCCGGTTAGAGGGTTAAAGGAATCTTTATCTCATATGAAAGTATTTGAGTTTCTTCGTTTGTAATTTTTAGTGACACAGCACGATCAATAAAGTTTTACTAATGGTCGAAAAAGAAGTCATTTAAGTTCGAAAAATTATTCTTGAAGGATATTAGAATATAGGATACTTTTTTTGGTAAAAAATGATTACAGATTACATATTTTTATTGGTAATTTGAACAAATGGTGTAACAATATTCAAAAGCACTATAGTAGAAGATAGCCATACATACATATTTAAAAGTAAACTTTTGTACAAGAGTCCTGGAAGCTATAAGTTAATAAGTTTGTTTAATATAAAAGTTGCCATTCAAATTATTCCATTAAAATTAGCAAAATCTACGTCGTTTAAATAAATAATTGCAATTATTGGTAGATTTTTTAAAACCAACAGATATGGAGTGCTGAAGACAAAAATCTATATGTCGACGGTATAATTTGTTTGATCAACAAGTAAATCATGTTGCATGTATTGTGCTACAACGTCATTGAATCTTAAGTAGTAATTTAGTGTATATTGCCGACACGCTATCGAACAAATTGTATACGTAATGTCTACTAGATCATTCACAGTAGAAGAAAGTGATTAATATCAATTTTATACACCTGATTGTAAAGTCTTCCTTTGGATATGTATTAATAATACCATTTTTGAACACATTTTTGATAAATATTGGACGCTTGAAATAACTGAAAACTAAATACTTTGGCTGTTACCTACGAACTGATATAGTTAATGCGATGTTTTTCTCTGTTTGAGACAACGAAATATTACTTATAGCTGCAATGAAATAAATTTCTTGCCATGTTCAGTACCATTAACCGTGGGAGTATCTAGTTGTAAGTGTGTAATTATAAAAGGAAAGCTGCATATTATTTATTGTCAAGTTCTCATGATCCACATTCCAAATTCTACTGACAAATAGGTACAAATCCCACGTATCTAAGCAAGAATGTTGTTGTTTTTCTGGTAACGTGTTCACCTACATAAATGCTTAATATAATGTATTTGTACTTTGCAAACATAGTATGCATATACGTATAGTTTTCTATCGAAGTAGTAGACTTGTTTACCTATTTTTTGGGCATGGCACTTATGATGTATGTAGTCAACATAGCTGTTAGTAATTACTACTACACAAGCATAGGTCATTAATCTACTTTTAGGCGGATAAACAAATTTACTTATGAACCTAAAAGTGAAGTGATGCGGTTTTCAAAATAGTGGTCCGATTGTTCATATTTGTAAAAGGCATTTTTACTAAACTATCAACCCCGTAAATAGTTTGCAACCAATAACAATTACCTATTGGCTTGCGTCCAACTACTTCTATCCAGCAAAATTTGCAGTAACCAATTTTGTGCTACTTAATGAGCAGCACATTCCTGTAACAAAAGCCTCTAAATACCTATGTTATATTCTGCATTTAATTGCATTAAACATATTACAGTTATGTACTGCAAGAATTTTGAAACGTTGTTAAATTTTCATAAAGAAAGTTGTTTTACCTGAAAATCAGTTTTAAATTTTGAAATTTTCGAACGTGTTCTCACTATTCAAAACAGTTACATTACAGAAGTTTTTGTCCTATGACCCAAGCATTACAAGGTATCGCTAATAGGTGCTTCAATGCTGCCTATAATAGATTTACATTCTAATACGAAAAATTTGCAGAATATTATTCTCTGTGTGCAAATCTCATATGTACCTACTTCTAGAGAAAATTACATTCTTTCCTCCCGGTTGCCATTTCTTATTTCCCTTTAATTTTTGATCTGGTATCTTTAGTGTATATCGTACGTGCAGATATAGCTGTAATTGTAACAAGAAATGTCATATTACATGAAAACTTTTTTAATATAAAAGAAAAGAATCCTTCTGATTAAATTATTTCGTTAATTTATTGGTCTATGTGCATTTGTCCTTTCTAAGAATACGTAGGTTGGTGTTAGGTATATAAAGAAATACAAAAAGCTTGTATATATACATATATTCAACTTTAATTACGGTATACATTTACTTGAGCTTGCAAATTACTTTAAACATATTTAAAAATTAAAAGTAAAAATAGAAATAAATCGTGTGACTGTCGAGTAGAAGCTATAAATTCGCAAACATTTAAAATTGTAATAGAGAAAAGAAGACAATTCCTGGAAATGATAATTCGTGTACATTTATATTTTTCAATACCTATAAATTTTTCTAGGTTGTCTAGTTAGCTAGCGTTATCCTGTTTAATTATTCTTCATATGCGCATGCAATATAAGTGGTCTTTCCAACAGTAAATTGCAAATATGTATCTATGTATGACAGCCAGAATTAAATTAGTGTTGAATGAAACTTTGAAGTTATGACATCTGCCCATGCATATCTATTGCTGGACAGTAACTGGACAGTAACAGTAATGCAACTAATTAAATGAACATTTTTGCATCACTTGTTTGAAATAGATGTTGGTATCTACTCGTACGGATATGTGTTTAAATTATATGTACGTAACATTATTACGACGAAGAATTTACTTAGAAAATTTTGGTTTGGACTGCACATACTTTATTTCAATAATTCAATGTAATATTTATTACTATTCGAATTTATTACATATTAGTTTTTTATTCTAATTAATCTTCTCATCAATTGACTAAAGCTCTCTCATTTAAAATGTTGTATACATATATAAAAGATTTGATTATATTTATGAAATTTTATTTGTTATTTAATTATTATATAACATAACAATACCTACTAGAAAATTTATCGCATAACCAATTCCTATGCTTTCTTTAATTAATAGTAAAGTATATAGCTAGAATTGATTGGTGAAGATTTATACTTAAAAATAATGATAGTCATAGACGCAGTCATGCGTTTGCACTTCAACTGTTACTACGGCGGGTTGTACTTTGCAAGTTGGATTACACTAGTGTTACATTTAATTTTAATTTTTCTCCTTCATAATATGGATTATATCCTTACCGCTTTTGTTAGTAGAACTATATGTAATAGAACAGCATCCTAACTGTGTTATTGAAATATGAATCAGCTGTATAGTCATAAGTGTGATTTAACTAATGATTTTGGTGCAATGGCTGTTGTAACATTACAGATATTTAGGCCATTTCATTAATTTAGAAAATACAATTATTGTAAACATACAGTGTGTCCGCGGATGGGGGTACCCATTAGGGAAGAAATCTTTATTATTCATTTTTCATCTTCATGAAAAAACGAATTGACGATAAGGAAATTTTAGGTCACATGTGCAGGCTGTTAATAACTTAGGAAACTATGAAAATGCTTTAAGAGATAAGTACCATTATTTATTTTTTTTACAAAAATGTTATAAGACAAAGTTGTTTATAAACTAACGTAAAGTCTAAATACAAATTTTGAAATAAGAATTCAAATTTTTCAAAATTATTCTACATAGCTACCTCCCAACTAGACACACTTTTCCGCTAACTAAATAAATCTACCGCACATTTTACGAATGGTTTGCGGCACATTAAGATCATGGATTGCTTCTTCTGTGCGTTGTTTTAATATTTCCCTATCATGTGGAAGGTCATCTGAATAAACATTTTGTTTTAAGGCACCCCACAAAAAGAAATCTAATAATGAAAGGTCAGGCGACCTAGCTGGGTAATGGTTTGGGCCAAACCTCCCTATCCACTTTGCGCCAAAATGATCATGTAGCCATTGTCTGACCAAGGCTGCGCAACGAGCACGGAAGCCGTCTTGTTGCCAAAACAAATTATTACGTACTTCTGGCTCTAACGTATTAAGAAATGGTAAGACAAAATGTTCAGATAAACGTGCTGGTTTAAATTTCCCTCTATAAAATATGGGCCGATATGATCCGATCATAAAAATTCCACACCATACATTACCTTTTTGGTAACGGTGACTTGGTTTGTTTATTATGTAATTAGGATTCTCGTAAGCCCAATGACGATTATTTTGTGAAGATACGTGCTCGTTTATGCAAAATGTACATTCATCGGTAAAAAAATAAATATATGAAATCTTTGGTTTTCAAGGAAATTTTCACCTATCCATAAACAAAACTCTAAACGTCTCTCTTCATCACCAGGTTCAAGTGTATGGCGCATCTTTGGCTTAAACGGTTTAATTTTGTTTTCCTTAACAATTGTGTGTAATACACTTTAGCTTAAATCCAGTGTTTTTGCACGCTTCCTTAACCTTCCTATACTCACGCATACAGTCTGTTAGACCGATTTATATAGTACAGTATACGTGTTCATATTTTGACGTGAGTATAGGAAGATTAAAGATAATTTCGGGATATCTTAAACTGACCCTATTGCTAATAATGTAGCTGCATCATTTTGATCGTGTTTTTTCATTGATTTCTGTACATTCATCACCGACCCAGTTTCATTAGAAAATTTTTCATTAAAAACATCAATAGCGTAGTGACAAGACACATTTCCAATATCATAACATTGTATTAAATAAATACACTCTTCTTTGGTTAAAATTTTCGAAAATGCCTTCACGAAAACAGAATGCTGACACATGTAAATAAGATTCTGACGTAACATGAACGTATACGAAATCGGCTATCTTTATTTTTTTGTGAAATACAAATACATAAATAAAAACCACTGTTATTTTATTTTTAAAAATTTCGAATATTTAGACTTTGCGTTAGTTTATAAATAACTTTGTGTTATAACATTTTTGTAAAAAATAATAAATAATGGTACTTATCCCTTGAAGCATTTTCATAGTTTCCTAATTTATTAACAGCCTGTACATGTGATCTAAAATTTTCTTATCGTCAATTCATTTTCTTAACAAGCAGAACTTTTTATAAAGAAAGACTTTTGGTCATAAAATGAATAATAAAGATTTTTTCCCCAATGGGTACCCCCATCCGCGGACACACGGTATATACAAAAATCACATATACGGCGTTGATATATATATATATATATATATATAATCTTTTTCCCTTTTCTACTGTTCAGTGTAAGGGTTCGGAGCCACCGAACCGGAGCTGTATACATACGTATACCGTACCGCTCCTGGTAAAAAAGCGAAGCAGTTATTTGGAGAGTCATTACTCAAAATCTCGAAGACAACGATAGTAACCTGACCTGTAACAATAACTTATTTCGAAATACTTTGTGAATGAATTAATTAATATCGATTAAGCTTGAAATATCCAAACATTGTTTCATCTCAGATTCACAGGAATAAACCAAATTTCATCATTTGCAATGACGTTATATACCCTATTTAGCGATAAATTGTGGTTTTGCAACTTTAACGGTATCTAATTACTGAGACGATCTATACATTAAGTTGAACCACTTGTACAATAAAAAATAATTGCACGAAAATTTAACGGTTTGATTACAATTTGTTTTTGCTCTTATTTACAAGTGCTACGCAACGATTCTTTCCAATTATGAACGCAACGTTATTTAAAGTACTCCGAGAATAGTAGGAGTATTCCCGATATTTATGCAGAGCAGGGTGGTGGAAAAATTTCAAGTAATTGAGGCAATATAAACATGACGTCATTGGATTAACTTACCTTCGAAGTGCCCAACACATTGAATGTGGTATTGGAAGTTTTCATATTTATCCTCAAATTGCATATTTGAATAAATGATTCAATTGTTGCTCAATTACCTTATTTATTGTTTTTATTTTTGTTGACTATGTATGGTTTAACTACAACATATAATGTTAACCTTTCTATACTCACGCATACGGTCTGTGAGACTTAAATAGTATAGTATACGTCTTTCATTTTGACGTGAGTATAGGAAGGTTAATCAGTAAAATGCTAAATTTCACCGATCCTTGAATAAATATACATCTTAGATATTACTTGATATCCAATTCTTCTTACTCACTAAATCAACTAAATAAAAACATAGAATAGGTACATTGCATTTTTATTCCTTTATTGTCATCTGTAAATATTTGTTCATGGGGAGATATCACAAAATCGATACATAAATGATTGTTTCATTATCCCCCTCTTTCCATGTTTGCCTATTAAAGGTAAAGCATAGTCAGTACTGATGACGTTATTATGTTGGGTTGGATAAGTACCAAATTAATAATGGCACAGCAACGGTGCGAATAATCCACATCACAATGAATCACTTGAGCTCTTCTAACTATTTTACGAAGCGGTTAATAAAAAGCATAATTGCTGGCTGTGAATATTAATTTGTTTGATAGAACCGTTAAAGTTTGTGCATGCATCCGACGAACGTCGCTACAGTTATGAATTAAAAATAGAGAATATTTAAGGATGCATGGAACAAAGTATGTATAGTTAAAAAGAGTATGCAGCTGTGCTGATTAAATTCTGTAAACAAAAAGGAAATTTACTTGTTAGAAGGTACTAAACTCATTCTTTCCGAGAAAGTGTTACCTACCATATTCATATGAATACGTAATTAATACCTAAGTACAACAGTGTTGTTTAGACTTAAATAACAGCTTATAACCTAAGTAATGGCATTCTTGTTTTTATCGTATTTAGACTAATTGTTCATTCCATATACATGTTGCACTAGAAGAATGACATGCAAATCTATCTATATCTATACATAATATAATTTCTTTATTTCTATCATTTCTATCATTTCTCTATTTGTGTGTTCCTCTTTTTTGTCTATCCAGAGCTATTTGAAGCCCACTTTTCTTTTTCTTCCTGCCTGGCAGGGACAGGCTTAACAGCTAGTGCTATAATATGCTAATAATGTTATAATTTTTGTAGCGATATATATCCTTAATCAGATCCACACGAATTCGCCAAAAATAGAAAAACTTTAATTTACTGGTGGATACAAATCTGCTGATGAAGACCTTGCTACCTTTAAACACTACCTGCAGGAAACTGATGTTTGATTATGTGAAATCTCATTTGTTTCTGTGGATTCGTAAAGCTAGTTTGTTTCAATATCTGTCCTGAAAAAGATATTTTTCTTGAAAATCGAGTCTAACTTTAATTTTGATTATGGTGCTTTCAATATTTGCATCCTTATTTTCTCCTCCCTTTCAAAATAGGTGAGTTATTAATTATTGTATGCGTATTATTCATATTTTTGTCAATCTTTGAAGGCCATAATACATTTTTTAATCATCGCCTTCCTGATAATATTAAGATATAGTTGCCTGTTGTTGTTCATGAAAAAGTACCTTAATCAAAAGTAAACTTCTAGACAAAATTAACGCATCACTATTGTATTCTTGTTTAAATCAAAGACCAAAGTATTTCTGATGTTAATGTTCTTACAAGTATGCCTTGGATCTGCTCCAGTGATCGGCAATGCATCGCTTTTTCGCTATTCATACTGACTCATGAAATTTCAAAATCACTTAAACTCAACTACTCTGATTTACTCATACTCCCGATAACGTTGATTCATAAGTACAGGTTGCAATAAATATGAATGCGACGGCGACATCATACACATACTATAAATCACACTCATAAATCACCTCAGTTTGATTTCTAATGTCAGGAAAATACTTACACTACTTACATTGATTCAGCTCACTCAACTCATCCATGTATATTTAACCTTCCTATACTCACGTCAAAATGAAAGACGTATGCTATACTATATAAATCGGTCTCACAGACCGTATGCGTGAGTATAGGAAGGTTAAAAGTTTAGTCATTAAACAGTTTGCAACCAGTATAAAGTGTATAAAAATATACAAAAGCATAAAATTGTAAGTTTATATAGAAACATTTCGGGAAAATTGATTTTTTTTTTTATTATTTATCATTTTTATGAGCAGGTAGTGAAAAATGGATAGCAATAGTGAGATTGAGGAAAAAATAAATAGCGGAGTTTTTCAATTAGTGCAAAAACGTAAGGGTAAAAGCGCAATATAATATGAAATAAGCAACACAAATCTACACATATTTCTTTGTTTAACTTTAGTAAAAAAACAACAGTAAAAAACGCAACAGAGCAAACACAACCTCATAATGAGTATATTAATGTTCGTATGCGAACCATACTTATTTTCTATCGTCTATACACATTGAGTTAAGGAGAGTCGAAATCAACAACGTCATAAATGTTGTTAAGTATGAGTTCGATGAGTACTTCAAACTTTCGAGTGGGTATGAAGTTGGACAATATTGCAATAAGTATGAGTGCGTATAAGTACAAGAAATGTACAAGTCATGATTCAACTCTACTCACTTTTTCACTACTCATTGCTGATCACTGATCTGCTCTAACAGTCAATGTAACTGTGGTCAAGGTATCTTTTGTGATAAAGTAACAATTGTTAACTAAAAACACCTTTTATTCAAAGTGGTTTATGATGAATTAGTCTAGTATTGATACTTTACATAGGCAAGTTTTCTTCGATATCACATTTACTACTTCGGTTACAGTTATTAGCACGTTCTAAAAAGTAGAAAATTAATCGTATAAGAACTTACGGACCACTACTTTACTGGAAGAGGGATGCATCATGCGTCATGTTAGTCGTATGTTAGGGTGATCGCATTCCAGCATAAGTCGATTGATCAGAAGATTTAGGGAGAGGGGATCTTACTCTCGAAGATCAGGTCAAGGAAGAAAACGGTGTACAAATACTAGGAATAATCGTTTTCTTTTAGACAATCTACTCTAAGGAACAAGATAATTACTAGAAATGCGTTAAAAATTAATTACTAGTTGTTCGCAATATTGCCGTATCGTCTCGAACTGTAAGAAGATGTATAAAGGAGGCCATTAATTACCAGAGAGCACAAAATTCAAAGATTGGTTTCTAGAAATTATAAACACTGGACTATTGACGAGTGGAAGAAGGCTTTATTCTCTGATGAGACGAGAGCTAGTTTGGAATCTCCTGATGGACGTAAGCGTCTCTGGCGAAGACTAGGAGAATGATTTGCAAGTTGCAACATTGCTCCGTTTGGGGACGAATTTGCTTTGGTGCCCATACAGAGTTGATTTCTATACAAACGAGGTGAATGAATGCAGTTTATTGCTTGGAAAACATCGTGGTTGGACATGTAATGCCATTTGTTCTGTTTATAGTACCTAATTTTGTATTCATGCAAGATAATGCTCGTCTACCCGTAGATAGACAACTTATTGACTACTTAAATGATGTTAATATTCCGGTTTTTGAGTGGCCATCTAATAGTTCAGACATAAATTCGTTTAAGCTCATATGGAATTTTCTTAAAGAAAAGGTTCGCAAATGTACGCCTTCACCTCTCAATCGCAATCAACTAGTGGAATCCCTAGTTGAAGAATGGGAGAATACTCCTCAAGAAATTATTCGTAATTTAAGCTCTAGCATGCCAAGACGTGTAAATGCAGTAATTAGGAGTAGAGGAGGACATATTCAATATTGAAGTTACGTTGGAGCTACTAATTTGGCTTTTTAACATAATTTAATTTGATTTCTGTTTCCATGTTTTACGAGTCTTCGCTACGAAAACAAATTTTTAGGTAAAAAAATTGTGAAAAGAAGACTATGTGCGGTAGTTTGTTTTTAAAATACCTAATTACATTCTTTACAATACATTTGTGATTCAATATGCTTAATTTAAGTATAATTTATGTAATTATTTGAATTAAATAAGGCGGTGTGTTAATTTTGTCCAGGAGTTTATAATGTTTACATGTAATACAATTAATGGTATGCGTATTGAATATAAAAATAAGAGCAACTGGCCAATATTCCTAAGTAAATATTGAAAGTTAGGTAGATCCAACTCATAACCTTTAGTTAGCAACTACATACTGGCAGAATATCACATCGGTAACCGGTGGTGTGGGTGATGCATGTTCCGCTAGCAATGCGGGTGGCACCTTCAAAGAAAACCTTACCATTTGGTACGGTTTCAAGATGCTAATTCCGTTGCTAGCGAAACATATGTCACAAAATTTAATGAAATAAGCGATGTGTAGTGAGGCGTTTGTCGATGTAATGTAGTATTTGGAATACTACACCACACTCCTTGCAATCACTATCATGTTAGTAACTATACTATAAACTAATTAAGGTGATGATTTAAAAGGGTTGTACCCACTTGATGTCAAAAATCGCACATTTCAATTATATAAATATTGACAGCAAATGCACGTAATTATAGAGCGCATTTCAATTAGCACCTGACACTCATTTTACTTCATAACTAGTTATAAGAAAATGTGTAGAAATTTTAACAGCGAATCAGAAGGGGGAAAACGTAGCAAATGACGCGAGCAGAAGCGTTCATATTCGCAATGACTATTACATTTAAATAGGCAGTGTACTTGCTGCGCAAAGGACCCATTTCACATTTGAAATTACGTGATTTATGTGTACGTATTTTACATATTTATTATGGCTAGAATATATCCAATTAAGCGGAATTTACATACTCTGTAGCGTGAAATACAAATGAGAATGCATTTCCAAAGTGTTAAAGGTGACATTTCAAAGGAATGATTTAAATATTTATGCTACTGTGCATATTTGCATTTAAATTTTCACATAGGCAGTTAAACATTTAAACATGTGTATAGATAGTGATCATTATTATCTATTTATGATTACTAATATAATGTTAAAATTCAGTTAATTTTACTCGCCGTTAGTTCCATAAATCTATTTATAACACCTTGACAGGTTTGAAGAATCTTGAATTAAAGGCTCGCGCGCACTTACCGACTACGGGCCACTACACTACGGACGGCAATTTATTCTTTCCATGTATATTAATGGAGCTGAGCTCATTTATCGGAAACGGCTCTACCGACGATTCTCCATTAGTACACATGCAAAGAATAAATTGCCGTCCGTAGTGTAGTGGCCCGTAGTCGGTAAGTGCGCGCGAGCTTAAGAATACAAGGAACATTGTAATAGGTTCGCTGTAGTAGTAACAGTTTGAGCAAAGGTTTTGATAAAATAAGAAACTTGAGAAACTACTTGTGTTTTATAATGAAATTGGGCATAAATAAATTATAGTGATTTAATTTTCTTCTTTTCGTCACCCTTTTTACGTTCTTATTTCAACTTCTCTACTCTTGTCTCTACAGATTGTTGCAAATATATAATATTGACAGCGATAAAGTTAAGTAAGTTTTTTGGTCTTGTTTTTTATAATGTGCTTAAGATAGTAGTTTACCTGCCACCGTCAAATTTCGTTGGGATCGATCAGCTTATCAATTTGAAGGGATGGACTATACCGACAATTAATTTGTAATTATTAACACGTTCGCATGGGATGAAGTATATACTGGTCATCCGAATTTTATACCAGACACTGGATGGCGTGAAAGTATGATGATACTGAGAATTTCATGTACCTATCTTAAAAATATTTACAGATGGTCTGTAAATGGGGCACCTTCCCTTCATAAATAACCGTAACGTCACGAACTGAAACAATTTATTCACATTATATACACACATGTACATTTGAATGAGTTCCCTAATTCACAAAGTATATCTTATTGCATGAACCATGGATATTAAAGGAAACAATCATTATTAAGAAAATGACATCATGTACCAGAAAAGAAATCAATTGTACACGAAACTTCTTCATTGAAAACAAGCTATAAATAATCAACATACATATACCACAGTAGTTAACGCAAGAGAGGCGATAAATTGAAAGGTGCATGCCTAATTTGAATTTAATCAAATTATTGGTTCCAAAATATTTAGTTTCAATCGTGACTCCTGCGCTACAGAAGCATCGTTTCTTTTGTTTTTGATGTTCCACTAACTCAGTTTTTTTATATGCATATATATATATATATATATATGTACATATATATATATATATATATCTTATATGATAGATCTCTACCACTAATAGGTCAATAAATTTTTACATTTATATATATATATATATAGTTCTCGCTTCTTTAAAGACGCTGCCGCCTTCAAACGCATTGTCTTTCGTTTGAACGCAGTTTTTGGCTGCATGCCCCGTTATATATATATATATATATATACATATACATATACATATACATATACATATCTACATATATATACATATGTACTATATAAGTGGATCGTGGTTTGTTCGGATGCTTAAAACTTGAAAACGACTGGACCAAATTGGATACTTTCTTCTGCGGATTTGTTCGTAATTGCTACGTGAAGGTTTAGGAAAAAGAAAACTATTAAAACATTTAAAAATTAAAAAAATTAAAGATTAAGCAAATTGATGACATTTGGTGGGTTAGGTTATGACAGTTGTCATGGTGGGGCGCAAAGACAATTAAGGTTATGAGATTTGTGATTGTGCGCGCATGAATAATTATGTCATGATAGAAACGTCAGCAATATCCATCACAGTCTTATTTATAATGCCGCGAGCGAGAAGAATCTTTTACAGCGAAGCCGTAATGCACGAGAGACGGGCGCCGTGTTAGTACGATCCGACTTCGTGTTTCACAAACACAAGAACAAAGAGAGGCGAAAAATACTAAAAACGGCAATTTAATTTTCCGTTATGACAGCTGTCATGGTGCGCCCAAAGATAATTAAGATTTTGACGATTGCCATTGTGCGCGCATGAATAATTGTTATGTCATAATAGGAGCAAAATCAGCAATATCCATCACAGTCTTATTTACAATGCCGCGAGGGAGAAGATCGAATCTTTCACAACGAAGCCGTAATGCAATTAGACTGCGGAATATTGCGAATGAATCCACTGCAGATGAAGAAGAAATCGCACGAGAGAAGGGCGCCGTGTTAGTACGACCCGACTTCGTGTTTCACAAACACAAGAACAAAGAGAGGCCATACATGAAACGGCTCGGTGGGCAATGAGAAATAGTCGAGCAGAACACAGAGATCGAGCCGCAAGAAGAAATGTGTTAATTTGAATCGAGGAGCGTTTCAGTGCGATTCCACAATTGACCACAGCCCGCACCCTTTCGTTAGAATTGGCCTATGGAGATTGTGTGCGTCCACTACGGTGCATTAAAGTTCGCTGGAGAAACGTCTGGATTGTGCTGTCTCAATGGAAAGGTTAAATTTCTCATTGTTGCCTCCGCCACCTGAGCCATTGCGTTCATTGCTTCGTAGCAAAGCTCAAGAGTCACGACATTTTCTTTCGAACATTTAAAGGCACAACGCATGTTTCCAAATGACTTCATTTGGAGCAAATATGATTGAAGAACGCGGATTCAGTCCGACATTCAAGGTAATGTTTGTTAATAAGAGAGTAACCTTTATTTTTGGTAATATTAAATCATTAATTATCATTTCCTTTTCGACTATACAGATACAAGGACAAATTCACCATAGAATTGGATCATTGCAGCCGGTTGAAGACGCACAGCATAAAATTGTTTCAAATTTACTTCATGGCCAATATGGAGGACCAACTTGATCGGCGTCAAACGATCAATAACGCAATGAAAAGAGAAATTCTTCAAGATTTGCAGGAAATACTTCATGAACATCATGCATTGATTGGATTGTTCAAAACTGCGTTGGATCGCATGTCAAGTGATAACTATAAAGTCGTAATCAGAGCAAATAAACGCACCGCTGGAACACACGAACGACAATTCGACGCTCCGACAATAGATAAAGTCGCAAAATTTAGTATATCACAAGGTGCTACAACGAAGATAATCGACACGAGTGCAACCCATTCGGCAAATAGCGTAACCGAAAGGTGTGCTACAAGGATACGCGAATCATTTGGTTTACATTCAATACAGTAAATGTTTTGCTCCCACGTGAATTTGCTCCTTTTTGAACTTTTACTCAACTTAATTAATTTTATCTTAATATAAACAAGTTAATAAAACTCAGGTAATAACTTAAGACAACACTTATTAATTCTAAGGCGGTACGAAGTTCGCTGGTATATATATGTAATAGTAGCTTATGGATGTAGCGCTCAACCGTTCTCATTTTTACTGGAGCGGCTTATCACCTGTAGTCTGGGAAAACAGCGGTAACAGGCAGTGTAGTAGATAAGGCGATGGGTCGGCGATTATTAATTTCAGGCGTTCACAGCGTCAATACTAAATTGATGCTGTATGCGACTAGTTCTGTGTATATGTAGGCCGTCGTAATTGTACGCTTATATTTGCTTTTAAAATATCGCAATTAGGCACGTAGCGAAAACGGTTAATGGCAGATACAGTAGAAACTTTATAGTGAACATGCCGGACTTAATTTATGATGTCGCTAAAATTCAATGTCTAGTATGTAATATCCCTTTAATATGTTGATCCAGAAGCTATTCTTAACGTCACATCGAAAGTAAAGTATTTTACATAGTCTATCGTTTCGTTTACTAAACAAAGAAGCATTTGTCTCCTTCTAGAATAAACATGCGGACTGTAAATTACCTAGTCCGATATTGATACAAAATTTAGTGCCATTTACTGGTAAACATATTCAAAAAAAAAAAAAAAGAATGAAATCGGAATTGAAAGATAAAAAACTTGTTGTATGTGGACGAAACAACAAATCGTTAAAAACATTCTGCGGTTAATGGAATGATATACACAAGGAAACCACATCACCCGTCATTCTTCACCTTACTTACTTCCAAAAGAGTTGTAAATTGTACTGCCGATGAGATTTTAGAGGTGGTGTTGAACTCATTGAGCAAATTTGAAGTTTCAACTAAGCAACTTTTAATGTTTATAACTGATGGTGCCGCAAACATGTTTTCATTGGACGGATCTCTTAAAGAACACAGTGGTAACTTCTAGCATGTAACGTGTAAAATCCAGTCCCTAAATCTTGTGGCACAAACGATTCCTACATGTTATTTACTAGTAAATGCATTAATTGCTAGTACAAAGGCAGTGTCTCTAAAGTCCCCGAAACGCACCCGATTATTTCATAAACTATATCCAGATATACCTGAATCACCACAGCCGATTGTTACACGTTGGAGAACATGGTTGCAGGCTCCGTTTTACTACAAAAATATTTTGGTGAAGTAAAGAAGGTAGTTTTAAAATTCGGTCCGACAGAAGCTGCAGTTATCAAGAAAAGTCAGCAAATATTTCAAGATAGTCAGCTTAAAAGAGATTTACAAACTACTCACAACAATTACTTCAGACTATCGGGGGAATGGAAAACTTACAAAATGAAGATGATGATCATGCATAGTTATGCGCTGTAGAAGGCGACAAAATGGTGAAAAAATTGGTGTGTAATACGTAATTTTGAAGGTGTTTTAGAGAATAAGTCCGATTTTCTTATATTAAGACAAATTTGTGAAGCTGCGTGTGAAGATGCATTAAGCTGTTTCAAAGATTATTTTAATAATATGCAAATATAACGTCATTAGGCGAAGAACTGTTATTTTTGACATTAAAAGACATTTATTCCGCACGTCGTACTCACTTGACTGAAACAGCTGTGGAAACATATCTAATGATCGAAAGATTTAACATATGTTACCCAGTTTGTGATATCACTCAAGACTTTTAAAACGGTGTTTCAGCACGTTTTATAATTTATTTTTTACATTTTGTTTTATGTGTAAACTTTCATGCGGTCGCCACACCACTGGCTGTCACCGCATATTTGTCCAGTTTAATGACCTGAGTATATCTGACGAGAATAAGTTCTTCAAAGTTGTTCTACACACTGAAGATGATTGATTTATGAAAAAAATGATACAATCGATTTTCTCAACTTTTTCAACTGAAAATATGCTTTCCGCTGTGTCGGCCTTCAATTTCGTTATATGTACTATTGCGGCAACAAAAATCGGGACAAGTCTTATAGGCTATTTTGACTGTTTCTTAGCTGTGTAAACCAGTCGTTTGTCATGTTCACGTCAATCATCTTGTCTAATGTCAAAAATAGTTTACCCACGAACGCAAGAAAATTCTGTTAAATGCATTTATTTGAAATAAAAATCTTGGAAACAAATCTTCCTTTAATGGAAACAATAAATTAATCTAGTATTTTTAATTATTTTTTACAACGGTATCAAATGGATTATTCCTTAAAAACTGAATAAGATTTTCTTCTTCCATGAAATTCCGTACTAATTTACGACCAGAACCACTTTGCCTTTCTACAGTTCCCTGTTGTAGTCATTTATTTTTTAATGTTGTGTGTGCTTTTGGGCACTCCAAATCTAATACCTAATCTTCTTATGGACCATCCTTCCCAAGTAATGTAATTATTTCCATTTTTCCAGTAGCACTTAAATGCGGCATAATGACATATGTCAAAAATGATTTCAAAATGACATAACTTTTGACAAGGCAAAAGCCAGATTTAAACTACATTATTTTAAGTGTCCCATTTTTTGTTGCCGCAATAGTACATATATTTAAACCCCTATAGATGAATGATTGATTAAACCCATACAATACTTTCAAATACTACTTTTGGTTTACTAACAATAAGTTGTTTTAGATTCGTTTGTTTACTACAGGAGACTAATACTGTTTGTTTGGTGATGATACTGATTACACTTTATCACTTATAGCAGGTTTGATCTACGGTCCGTATATATGGGGATTAAGGCTTTTGTGAATATTATTCGCTGCGTAATCCACGTACGGTTATCAAACAATGGAGTCCTGTTCATCTCTCAAGTAAATATTAACACAACAGTGAATATTCCTCTGTAACAATAGACAATGAGGGCAGGCGACGTATACGCTTAATATCTCTGCTTGGGGCAACTTAACGGATGGCGTATGAACATTTTTATCGCCCGCTGGAAGGATAATGTTCGCGAGCGTTGAATGGTTGAAACAATTACACACTTCAAACCGTTAAAACAAATGTATCCACATTCCTTTTTGAAAACTCCAGGTTCATTCGAAAGGCAAACACCCCAAAAATATAACCAAAGGGAAATCTGGGGAGAAACATAAAGTACGTGGTGTAAATTGTGTACGTACAATATACACTGTGTTAGTGGGTACGAACTTGTTAAATGTGTTGAATTACCATACTAATTTGCGAATATGGGGTGAGTTACCCATAGTACTTATTATAGATTTATTCTTATTGCGAGGAATGCACAAACAAATGATATGCTTTGTATACCAGGTCTAGTAGTATGAAACCGGAATTTTTGTAAAAAGAAAACGATTGTTATTCAAAAGTGATAAAAAATATTTTATTCAAAATAACTTCCAATGGATTGTACACATTTTTGCCACGTCTCCGGCAATTTATGGATGCCTTGCCAAAAACTTTTCTTCTTTCGAAGCGAACCAATTATCAAGCCATTTTTGTACATTTTCGTACGAATTGAAGCGTTGGTTAGCGAGAGCGTGACCCATCGATGCGAATAAGTGATAGTCGGATGGAGCCAAGTCTGGGGAATAAGCCGCATACGGTAGTAATTCCCTGTTGAACGATTCAATTGTTTCCCTGACCGGTTTTGCTGTATGAGATGGGGCGTTATCATGCAGCAAAATCACTTTTTGCTGCCTTTTTGCATACTCCGGTCGTTTTTCAGTTATTGCTCGGCTAAAATTTATCATTTGCTGTTGGTAGCGTAGAGTTTTGACGGTTTGACCAGGTTTCAGCAGCTCATAATAAATAACACCCTTTTGGTCCCACCAAATACAGAGCATCGTCTTCTTTCCAAAGCGATTCGGTCGTGCAGTTGATGTCGATGGTTCGGTTGGATTCAGCCATGATCTACGACGCTTAGGATTTTCAAAATAAATCCATTTTTCATCACCTGTCACGATTCGATGGAGAAATGATTTTCTATTGAACCGGTTAAGCAGCATTTCACAGGTGGTTCTTCGATTTTCTTGCTGTCTTTCGTTCAATTCATGCGGAACCCATTTTCCCACTTTTTGAATTTTTCCCATAGCTTTTAAACGATTCCAGATAGCTTTCTGCGATACATTTAATTGATCCGCGAGTTCTTGTTGAGTTTGAGCATCGTCTTCATCCAATAAGGCTTGTAACTCTTTGTCCTCAAACTTTTTGGTGGTTTTCTACGTTCTTTGTTACTAACCTCAAAATCACCACTTTCGAATTTTTTGAACCACTCGAAGCACTGTGTTTTACCGAGAGCATGTTCACCATATGCTTCGACGAGCATTCTATGCGACTCTGCAGCAGTTCTCTTTAAATGGTAACAAAAATTAATGCTGTCCGCAAATCGTAGTTATTAGGCTCGAAACTTGACACGTTTGAGGTTATAAAAATATACTAGTGTACGGAACGTGGGTTGACACTCTTCGTCAGCTGTTAGAAGAAGACGATGGCTATGTAACAGGGGTCTTATGGTGATTAAACTGAACGCTGGCACCATCTATAGGAAAATTCCGGTTTCATACTACTAGACCTGGTATGTATGTACGACATATACTATGGTCAACGGTTACATTCAACGGAAGAAGCAGTCTGTGCGTTCAAAATAGTAATCTGTCGCAACCCAAGATTAGAGCTGTTTTAACATTTGATTTAAACGAAGGGAAAATTCTATGACTCGTCGTGGACAACATTTCAAACAATAATAACGCACTTTTGATTGACTTATTGTTTTTGCCTTTCTATGGTTACACAAAGGTAAGGAAACGTGCTTGCTTAGAAAGATCGAATTACACCAAAGGCAAGATTAGATATTAGTTTCCTATCGCAAAGAAAATCAATGGAAAAATTGATATTACGTAACAACGAAAATACTTTACATGGAAAAATGCTTGAGAAGAAACGAACGAAGAAAAAGAACAAAATGAGGTAAAGACCGTACTAGCACCACTACCAATAAAGCCGAGGAACAAAATGGGGAGAAATATAGTAAAGGTTGGAAGTACCCAAAGCCGGAGAAAGGACAAAAGAAAGTGATGGTGATGATGTCCAATTTCAGCTATGTTGTTTTAACCTTCCTATACTCACGTCAAAATGAAAGACGTATACTATACTATATAAATCGGTCTCACAGACCGTATGCGTGAGTATAGGAAGGTTAATGGACTTACTATAATTGTTACTTTTAACAGTTATTAACATGTATTTGTTAACTGTTCTCCCTTAGGAATGTCATTCTCACACGAATTTACATTCATTTTGATTTCGCTGCTGTTCTTAATGGGTCATTCCATGCCAAATCAATCGTGAATTTTATTGACCCGATTTTGATAAAATTTGGTTTAGTTGTTACATTAACCTTCCTATACTCAAGCATACGGTCTGTGAGACCGATTTATATAGTATAGTATACGTCTTTCATTTTGACGTGAGTATAGGAAGGTTAACTGAGAAATTGACAAATACAAATTTTTAACCCCCTAAGTCGACAGGGGCCGAAAATACGGAGGGTAATATTTTTCCCCAAAATCTCTAAGTCGCGACACTCTTGAACCTTCAAAATTCAATATCAGAACCAATTTCTTTGTGTTTTAAAGCTCTTAATATGCTCTACAAGGCCACTATAACAAAGAAAGATTGAAGAAAAATGAGGGGTGCGTCTCTAATATAAAAGTTGTGGCAAGGAATGGAGGAAATTGGGAGGAATGTATCTCCCGATTTTTTCAAACTTGAGATTTTAAAAGAGTAAATCCTAAAGAGCATATCCTGAAATTTTTATCTTGGGACAACAATGGGATCGCTCGCAACGTGCTTGTTATTTATAAACGGGGAAAAATAATTTACTTGTGTTGCCTAATTTTTAATATGTTTTTACTAATTATGAAAAACCCAAATTGTACATCTGCCAAACAGATATGGCATCTAAATATTTTTATCGGGTAATAATGAACATTTAATAAACGACCCTGTAAAAACTCTATTCTATACTAACGAAGGAAGTTTGTAAGACACTGACTTTATTTATAACTATTAACAACTTAAAAACTAAATATGAAAATCTTACAACTAATATAGGATGATCATTACCTGCAACAAACACATGTGCATACGTAACGGACAACTAAAACGCATGTGTGAAATAGGGGTGGTTTTCCTTAATTAAGGTTAACTTAAGGTAACATATTCTTTGAAATGCTTAAGGTTTTATGATATTCCTAAGCAATTAGCAAATGGCAATTAAACTAGAATTACGATAAGGTTTCTCCTAAAGAGACCACCAAGTAATGTGCATAATTACAATAAAATATATACATTTAAATGCCACATCTGTTTGGCACAAGTGCAATTTGTTTTTTTTTAATATCAAGCAGTTGCGAGCGGTCTCATTGTTGTCCCAAGATAAAAATTTCAGGATATGCTCTTTGGGACTTCCTCTTTGAGAATCCTAAGTTTTAAAAAATCGGGGGAAACATTCCCCTCTATTTCCCCCACTCCTTGCCACTACCTTTAAATTAAGGAGACACCCTCATTAAAAAGATGTTACAGTATTCTTCTAGACCATATTAAGCACTTTAGAACAAAAGAACTAGCTACAATAAAACCGAATATATTGAATTTTGAAGGTGCAAGAGTGTCAAGAAAATTTTTGCCTTTTTGATTGATTTGACATGGAATGACCCTTACAAGTATGACTGTTACGAACAAGAAATACTTACTTAACTGGCATCAAATTATATCGGTAATTTCACACCACAAAGTTATTAATTAATCTAGGACACGTGTTTCACACATAGATGGTAGGATCAATCGCATCCTTAAAAATATAACGCAAAAAATTAGAAAAACCAAATTCAAAACAAATTCTATTCGCAAATATTCATTTCATAGCACTTATCCATCGTCTCCAATCTGTCTATATACATTCATATTATTGTTCGCTGTTCGAAAATAGATTTTAATTCGGACGAGAGCAACAACCCCATTTAAACTTCGTTTGATTTAGCGATAAAGATAATATTAGAAACATCTGTCAGGGAATTGCAAATGGCAAGTGCTTAGTGATTGTGATGGTGGTCTACTCCTGACAAAGCATATGTAAACTGCTATGAACTGGATCTTGGGCTAATTTATATGTTTGCGTATAACAATAGAGCTTTTATTTAGTAGTTTGCATACATAATTTTGTTTTTCTCTCAAATTGTAAAGATCTATTATAGTACAGATTTTGTACAAAGCTGCCCGTTAATGTAGCTATACTCCTTTAGGTGTTAGCTTTCGTTTTTTGAAATAGTTTGCTAATTGGATATGTTTCCTCCGTTTAGAAAATTGCACGTTTCCATGATTCTATCAGTATTTACCAACTGCTAATAAATCTGGAGGGAGTTGTGTTTCCTTATCTGCAATCAAATAAAACGAATCCACGATTATTCTTCGCTATTAATAAAGCATAATTCTCTCTCCTCCACCTCATTAGTACAAGCGAAGGCGTTACTTGATAGCCAAACCCAAACGGTAGTATATTTATTTAAGAAAAATAAATGCTTGAAAGAATATTAACGAATATAATTTTCTCTAATTCTCTCCCTTAATTTACCTACTCGTGAATCTGAAAACGGACAGCACGAAATAAAGAAAAATCTACCCTCTTGCCTGAGTCGAATATAAAGCTAGAACTAAAAACTCTTGAAAAACTGTACTTCGTTGCTATTAAATAGGGGTTCAATTCTTCCTTTTGTCATTCATTAAGATACAGTATTATTAAAAATTAATATATTCTTACCTTTTATTGACGTCTTCATGTCCACTGCGACAAAATACTGCCCGGTAAGCCGCGTAAAACTGCAACGTAAGCAGCGCTTCCATTGTCCATTGCCTTCGACGTTAGTCTGAAAACGTTTTCATGTATTTCGAAAATCTAGCAAAGTAGGATTTGCGTAATCCAAATATTCGTTTATCTCTTCTGTGCACTCTTTATTTTCAGTAATAGACCAAACCTTTTCTAATTCGAGATTTTATTTAAAACTGCACGAAATATTTGGGCGACATCTAGTCCTGTATAGCTTTCTAGCGCGGCTTATAAATTATTTATCTAAGATATTTAATGAGTCTAGTAAAGATAAGTGGCTGTGTCCTAACAGCAATATAGCTTGTGTAACTGCAGAATGGTTTGTTGAAATTTCATCTATTTGTAACTGAACGTCCGAATTGGAAAAAGGTTCCGGACTCTCTCGAATCCACACATACGCAAAGTTTCTTATTTTCAACTCGTCTACTATACAGTTTTTTGCGGTACCCTGCAAATGTGATAAATTGTACTGCAGTTGTCTATTGGTTGGTACCTTCCACGAGGAAACATATTCATTCTAAAAACACGAAGGCGTTCATTGTCTACTAGGTGTTGTGGGATATTGCATATACTTAATATAAAAATAAAATCTTACAGAAATTCCCAGTATGGAAGATTGTTTCTTAAATTCAGTACATGCCATTTACTTTTTATATGCTTTCTACAGTGAAATGTATAGCGAATTACAACCGCATATGGCAAATTTTGCATTAAATAATAATTCCCAGGGAAACGGCTAATATATGTAAGAAGAAGAAAATTTGAATAGAATAAAACAAAATTTGTAAGAGAAAATATTTCTCTATTATCACAGCAAAGCCGTTAGTAATGTTTTTAATACTGAAAAGGAACATTTTGAGAACCCCTGACATCCTGTACGTTCAAGTAGGATGCTATTTGGCCATAGAAAAATAGACGCATCAGACGCAGAAGTTCATTCAATTTTTAGTCTTTTAAGTTATTATCAAGTCACGTTTAAATATTTTTAATGTAAATGTAATGTACAATGTAAACAGGCTCAAGGTTTCAATCAATTAGGGCGTTTATTCTCGACTCGTTCCAACGTATCTACTACAACTACTATATCAGTTTTTTTATGTTTCTTATACTCCAATAAAATTTGTTTTTTCGATATACACCTAATTCTGTTTTTACACGGTAGATTGGTCCCAGAAAAAAAACGTGTTAAAAAACCGTGTAAAAGACACATTGATCGTATGCAAAAATAGGTGATTGGTTCCTTATCTCTAAAAGCTATTAAAATTAGTGCAAAAACAAGGATTTTTTAAGAACAAGTATTCATGTTTATTTTATTAAGTCACATTGTATATAATGTGTATTTACACAAGCATAGTTATTAAAGAAAAAGATATATGCACTCTAAGCTTAAAAGTATGTAATGTAAATTAAATGTATGTCAAGTTCAGGAACTAAAAACAATTATGTATGTATGTAAAACAGCTATTCTGTTAACAAAAAGAATAGGTATAGGTTGTATGCACAAAAATTCCCCTAAATTTGTGCTATTTACAATTGCTCTGACAAGTAAATTTGCTTGCATGCACAAAAGGGAATTCCCTAAATTTGTGCTCTTTACAATTGCTCTGTCCAGTAAATTTGCTTGTATGTATGTATACACAAAAAAACAATATTTTGAATCGTGCTAAATGGAATAAAATCGTGTAAAAAAATTTAAAATTTTTTATTTTCAAACCGTGTTAAATCAAAACCGTGTAAAAAAGGACCGTGTAAAAACAGAACTAGGTGTACATATATAACTAAATACGCTCCTGGGCTATCCCCATCTATGGAAAAGGGAACAGGAACCTTTTCCAATCATCTGACCTATAACTTCTTTATCACTGCCGGACGCACGACCACGGCTAAATTCTGTAAACCAATTATAAACAGTCTTTTCTGATGGTGGTTCATTACCAAGAATAGAATGATACGAATTCACGCATTGTTGTCGAGTTTGGTCTTTACTGAAATCGTAAAACATCATCCTTTACATAAAATTTCCATTCACAAAATTGCTTCTTTTAAGCGCTCATTGTAAACAAACTACTGTCAATTTCTAAACTGCCATTGTTTCCACAATAGTAATAACGCATGTCAATGGCACCACGTAGTGGTCATCTGCAACATAAAAGGCACACCTCGTATTAACACTTTCTGCTTTCTGCTTTTTATGTTTCACCATCTATATGTATTTCGATAGTTATCCTTTTGCGTCCCATTTGCTTTGTGCTTAATTAGTATTATCTTCCTAGGGTATTGTTATCTCTGTTCCTTGTAATGAAGAAAGAATATAAAAGAACTTAATAACCAATGATAGTTTAAATATAAAATTAGACAAAATATAGCGTAGGAAGTGCAGAGGGTGTATGCAGTTACAGAAACAGCTTATCGCATATGCCTCAAATATTTATTTATTATTTATATTTTGGTCAGTAGTAATTGTATTATTTTTACATGAAATTTGTGATCACTTGATTTGGAAACTGAGAGAATAGTTCTCTTTACTAGGGTTCGACAAACGCTCGTCTTGTGACGGAGCAGACATACATATATCAAACTCGTATAGGTCTATCGCCTTCTTTCGGCAAACGCGGGTCTTGTTCGCTGTATATAGATTGTTCTTTCAGCGAACTAGACGCGCGTTTGTCGAACCTTACTCATTACTTTGAAGTAAGCGACCTTTTTACCATACGCGTTCTACACACATATGTATATACATACATATACATACACGTACAAATGATGAGGTGGACGATACGATTCAGTTCAGGTAAAATCAAATCAGATATCTTATCGATCGAATGGAATTGTGTAGCAAAATATATAAATGTTACTATTACATGGTTGTGTAAATTATACAAAGAGAACATAAGTACAAATAGCTAAATTTGGAAGTGTCAGGCGACAATGGGTCTTCTATTGATCAAACATTCAAACAAAGCAGTTGCTAACATAACAGGTTTTATGATATTTCGATGCGGATTGTTGGGTATTACTTTAAATTGCGACAACGTAAAGGGTTATCGGAAATCAATACATTCACTTTTGTTTCAAAATATATGCTAGGTCTTTTTGATTGAAGTTGCTGAGATTTAAGGTTGACAGCTATTCTACATTTAAGCGATATGTATGCTAAATTTAACTTGTGTCCTATGCGTGGACATTTCTATAGGCGTTGGGTAAACATACTGTGGCTCAAAGTGAAACTCATACACTGCAAACAAATAAACACTTATGATCCTTAAGTTATATAGCATTCACTTCAGAGGATTTCTTTTCAATAGAACAGTAAAATCGTTTACATATAACCGAAAATCCAAAAAAATATTTTCTGTGAACTTTAGCGTATGCCGCGCTGCACACATACAAGGTACCAGTACCCCATCTAATAATGCATATTGATGCGCTGCATACGTTAGAGTTGACAGAAAATATTTTATTGGATCTCTGCAAAAGACAAAAAAGTTAAGTTAGATTTCTATAGGTGTAATATTTTCTGGGCTAACCATTATTTTTTGAATGCACCAACGTATCACAATAATCAGCGGTTATACTGTGGCATTCAATAACACATCTTTTAGTGCATTTTGCCCAAAATTTCGCTAGTGCGCATTTTTGCTCCAAATCATCTTACAGATTCTCAATCACATTTAGACTTTCAAAGGAATATCAGCAACCCACAAATTCAGATTTCGATGAAACTGTAGACCGGAATAGTATCTTGGTATAAGAACAATAATTTTTCTTTGCGGTTGATTTCGGGATAGAGCCCACTTCAACAATTTGTACGACTTTAAAATCTTTGCAAATATCTTAGAACTACAACAGATATCTTTCTTAATGTAATTTGAAGTATATTACATAGTCTCAAAGATGACGCAAATTACTTTCAAAAAAATAGGGAACGGGCTACCAGGTACTTCACACCTCCATTGTTCTTCTTTCTTCAATCTATAAATCTTACACCGAAAGGTAGGAAGGGTATATGATTATATATATATATATATATATATATAATCTATAAATAAAGTTGGCCTTACGTATTAATGGTGCTGTATAACAAATTTATACACTTACTATTGTAGCTTTACTTGTCACTGATTGATGTACATAGAAAATCTTCGTTCTAAATATATATATATCTATTTAGAAAAATAGAAACTATTAATTATTTCGATAACGTTTCAACGGAATACTATAATATAATCTGATTGATATGGTTTCATTATCAATACTTACGATAGATATCAATAAAAATATCATTGTTCTGTTACGTATACCATTATAATAATGCACATATAAGGAGATCGTTTTAATTTATATATCAGAAGCATTTCTTCATGCAGCGTAAATTTCTGGTTTGGCATAATTGCAGCGATTAATATAGCTAATTTTTTAACGTGTTACAACGTCTCAAGTAGCCAACACCGCAATAATTTCGTTGACGTCTCAAGAACTTGAGTTACATGATACCCTGAAAGATATAATTGTAGCTGCCTAACAAAAAAACATATTTTCTTTTGAATATGTAACAGGATTGGATTTTAGATGATTAACACAAACACATAAAGCGTAATTTCTGGAAGATGTAGCAGAAGATGAAGGAGACAATTTTGAAAGTATTGCATGTGTTCCTGAAGAAGTGGACAATGTTATTGACCTAGATTGCAAAATTAAAGCTGTAAAATAGTAGAAAAGTAGTAAAACCAAGCGACGTTATGTCGAAAGTGTGAAAAGTAATTTAATCCCATCAGTAAAAATGTAAGATACTTGTTAACAATATAATCTGAACAATATATATTTCAAAAAGGATTCGGCTCATGCAACGTGAAGTAAAGATAATGGCGTACTCTCCATCTTTATATCCATTTGTACCTTATTTCTACCTATCGATATTTATATTAGGTATATAGATTGAGTACGAAGATAAATTCGTATATTGTTCCAGCAGATTGTCCAAAGCCCAGTTGATCTTCTTTACTAATTCTTCACGGACGATTGATACTGTCTCTACAATGTTCTGGATTTTGCATGTTCTTCATCTTTCGGATAGTTCACTTATATATAAGTATACTTGTCTCCGGAATGTGGTCCCATTTTACGTTACGCTATTTATGGGTCATTCTTGGGGTCCTTTTCTATCCACGGCGACGTTTAACTAGAGTCCTAGTTCCTGATAGATCTGTAGCTTGCCTGGCGTTTGTGCTATTCACTTCGTTTGAACTGTTGTAACTTATTTTAAGGCTCATATATTTTTCATATATTTGAAATACATATGTAAGTTTCTACCTTATTACATTTTTTTGTCTGAAGTATTGTCTCGACCGCTGGTATACCGCTATAGATTGATCGTCTATGTGGTTGTAAGGTGGTGTCCAAATTTCGTTAGGGTGTTACTTCTATTATCATATTTGTCTCTAAAATCTATTTCTGTTATTCTTATATGCGGATAGTTATCACTCAACTACAAGTAATTTATCTAACTTATTGCAGATAGAATAAAATTTAATTTAATTACATTTTTTTGTGACAGTGAAAATATACGACCTTACTTCAGTTGTGGTTTTCCTCAAGCGCTGTATCTAATCATAGGTTAATAGGTAACCGAACCTAAAACGTCCACAGATTTTTCAGATGAAAAGTTAATAGTTTCCGGTTCTGGAAAGCAATGAAAAATTTACGGACGGAATGATTCAGCATTTATCTATTATTTACAGGGAAAAGGCATGTTTGATCTACTTCATTAACTTATTTCAACGCGGAACATGGCAAGTGTGCGTACACATCGATAGAGTAGCGTTAATACTACTGTTACGAAAGGAATTGAAATTGTATCGGAAATCATTAAAAAAAACAATAAAACTAGGTAATATAGAAACCAGATGTTGCCGTTATCGGTGCTCTATTTTTACGTCTGGGTGTAGATTTATTTATAATATATTGTCCTGAATGGGCTCTCCTATGACCAGCTCCTGCTTTCCTAAGCCACACTATGCTTTGTGTTCATAGAAGTTTTATTAACCGATGCCTGAGAGCTAATTATTATATCCCAGTAAGATTTATGATTAATGTGAGTATCGATCTCGGGAAAAGATCTACGATCTTGGCCGAAAATCGAACACAACCCCATATGTGAGACAGATACTCTACTACTTCTCCAACTAGCTGTGTAGATAGATACCAATAGTAGTGTTGAAGGAAATAAGAGAAGATAATTGGCGTATAAATTTCTTCAGGGTAGTTTTCAAATGGCAATTGCCATTAAACTATAGCGATAACTCGGCACCATATATTATATATACAGCCTGCCCCAGAATTGCTGGAACATAGAGCTACCACGTATTGTAGAAGTCAAAATAAGTCGAATGGATGCAATTTATATATATACCAAAATGTATTGTTTGTCCGTGAGAAGAGTTCAAAGTTTAATTAAAAAATCACGTTTTTGTAAGCTGTTCAGAAATGCGCGAAACAAATTTAATCAAATTTGGGAAAAGTACATTTTAGAGCAGGAGTAGCCAACCCAAATGATCTTGCGGGCCACTTTGGACATACATCATAACTCCGCGGGCCACATATAAAATTATATATGCCTATATTAGATTTGGATACACTATAGACACTTTTTTGGAGTGAATAATTGAAACATAATGAGTTATTATTGTGTTTACTATTATTCTTACACGTACACAGATAGATAATTTTTTAATATATGGATGCACAAATAATGTATTTTTTTACTACATTGATTTCACTACTTTGGCCATTATAAAATAAATATATTTTGTAAAAGTGTGATGAATCTCGCGGGCCGGAAAAAGTTCAAGCCGGCCGCGTGCCACGGGTTGGCCACCCCTGTTTTAGAGGATTACCCTACTTTCAGTAACCAAAGAAACCGAAAGGAAATTGTAGAAGGGTGAAACCACCCTCACCCCCTGATAATGTTTTTAAATTATTTCTTAGGGGTGGTAATACGGTTCTAAGCCTTCTTTTAGCGGGAAGGCTTATAAAAACTCCGTATTTCGCATAGTTTCGAAGGAAAAAAATATTTTCTCAAATACTGATCACTTACATTCTTAGTACAAGTTTAATAAAATTATAATACAAAATTTACTTGGCGGTGGACATAAGGACAAAACTTTTGTGAACAGGTGTTCAATGTGACCTCCATCTTCGTTAATGCAGAAGTCAATTCGGCGTAAAAAATTGAAATGCACCCTTCTCAAAAAAGTCGTCGTCATCTCCTAGTGCATTTACAGCATTTTGAATTCTGTCCCACAGTTATTCGGAATTATTAATTTGAACTTGGTACACTTGTGTTTTTAACGCTCCCCAGATGAAGAAGTGGTAAGGATTTAAATCTGGAGACCGCGGAGGCCATTGAATGGGTGCTTCTTGTCCCGTACCAACCCATCTACCAACAAATTGTTCATTAAGATATTCTCTTACGGCACGTGCAAAATGAGGTGGTGCACCGTCGTGCATGAAGAACATGTTTCGACACAAGTTAAGGGACAAGTCTTCTGGCAAAATTTCTTGAAGAAAAGGAATGTAATTAGCGCCATTTAAACAATCAGGCAATGCTCATTGTTTAGGTTCGTCATGCCACGACGTGTAAAACAAGACTCATCAGTAAACAAGATATTAGTGTGGAATCCGTTGACGACTACTCAGCGCTCCCGAACAATTTGTGAAAAATTTAAACATGAACCCTGATCAAGTGGTTATAACTCTTGGATTAGTTGGATGTGGAATGGATGAATTAATTGATCGCTAAGAATTCATCTTACAGTGCTTTTTGAAATTCCAGTCTATTGTTGCAATGTTCTGGTACTAGTCTCAGGATTGTTATCAATCATTTGAAGAACAGTTTCTTCCGCAATGGGTGTTCGGGTTTGTCGAGATCTTCCAGCGTTAATTCTGACTGGCTTCAACATTCCTGTTTCTCGAAGACGTCTTTCGATTCGGGCAAAAGTTTTGTGATTTGGAATTGTCCGGTTTGGACACCTCTCTTGATACACGCTCGACACTTTCGCGGCAGTTACCTTGACAGTATCCAAGAACTAATAGCACGTCTGTCTACTCATTAAAAGGGAAATCCATATTTGATAGCTGCCAAAATAATTGGAACAACAACAGAAATAGCAATTAATGCAATAACGGTGATCGCGATAAAAAACAATACAAAAGCAACTGAAAGTGAACAAATTATTGAAATTATCTACTGTCAACAATAAACTGGGACCATTATGAATTTGTTTCCTCTCAAAATCATGACATATGTCATTGTGTCTACCGCCAAGTAAATTTTGTATTGTAATTTTATTAAACCTGTACTAGGAATGTAGGTGATCAGTATTTGAGAAAACATTTTCCCTTCGAAACTATGCGAAATACGGAGTTTTTATAAGAGTCAAGAAATGAAGATGATGAATAAGCCTTCGCGCTAAAAGAAGGCTTAGAATCGTATTACCACCCCTAAGAAATAATTTAAAAACATTATCAGGGGGTGAGGGTGGTATTAACCCTTCTACAATTTCCTTTCAGTTTCTTTGATTACTGAAAGTAGGGTAATCCTCTAAAATGTACTTTTCCCAAATTTCATTAAATTTGTTTCGCGCATTTCTAAACAGCGTACAAAAACGTTAATTTTTAAGTAAACTTTGAACTCTTCTCACGGACAAACGATACATTTTGGTATATATATATATGTCCCAACAATATTATAATTATTAATTTTACTTGAGCACGTGTTTGACCAGCAGCAAAGGTAGCGAACTTTAAAAGGGGTTTGAATTTGAGAAAAAGAAAATCGATGAATACAAAATACATGCAAAAAATGGTACAGGCAATCGATAAATTGAGTACCTATTTTTGAAACGTGCATATAAGAGATAAATGCAAAAAGTCCAACAATCCTTTAAAATTTTTGCGCGGCAGAAGGTTTTCACAGAATTTTAGAGTAGAAATTGCATGAAAAGAAAAAATGTCAATCGCCCTACAGATCGGTTTATCTCGTGTTAAAAACCATCTATTAACACCCTTGGTTTAGTGGAACACCCCCTTGAATGAAAAACAGAGTTATACTAGAAGAATAACCGCAGATTTTTTAAATAACGGCGCTTAAATAACCACATATTAGTGAGATAGTAAAAACAGTAAGCTATAGTAAGGGCCTATGTTAGAAACCAACTGGTTGGCTTCTTTGCTGCCTCAAGATAGATATCACCTATGTGCACTTACTTTTATCGAGGCAGTTGAATGAATAAGGCCATTTCCTAAACGAAGTAATTTTTTATCCTGTTCCTTTTTATAAATTTGGCCACAAGGATTTGGGATTATACCTCTGACAAAGATAAATCGTTTTCCTTTGTAATAATACGTTTTAGGCGCTTTAGAAGTAATATATCATTCAGATGCGAACAACCATGTTGAACGAAATTTGAATGCAGCTTCCATATATTTTTTCATAATTCACACAAATAGCTTCACTTGACTGCCATATGTAATCGCTGCGTTGACAGTATATAACCACCTAACTAATGACGCAATTTCCAAAGCTTATCAGTCACTACAAAAAAACTTGACGCGTATCTATATCAATTTACTCATATTTTGTTGCTATCCACTAGATTTATGCGGATGTATTGGCATACATACTATTTAAAAACTAAATTTTAATTAAGATTTATTTTTGTTACAAGTTGTTTGGTATATTCCATTCTTAGTGATCTGTTCCGCAATGTTAAGTACTTTTGAATTTAGTTGTTAATATGCCATATTCCTAGAATTCTGTTACTCTTATTCTACCTAATTCTGAAACTATTCGTTAGCTTGCACGAAGTAGATGTGTATTACAATGCTTTTAAGAATGAATGGTGGCACGTTTGCGCGGTTGTATAAATATCACATATACATACGAATATACACAACGTAATTCTGCAAATACATATTTTTTCTCTATTACAATGCCATAATTGTCTGTTTCATTACAATAAAACGCACAGAACGTAATTAAATCACAGTTGACCTCTTAGCATAATATCGGATCAAGTTCAACCACTATGCGTTAGCGTTAAATTTTCATTGCGGACAGGACCTTCGTGTCTACCCCAAGTAAATTTATACTTTCGATTAAGTTTTTGGGAGTCGGAGGGAAATGCGGTAACCTCATAAATTTAGGGTAAGTGTAGCAATGAAATATGTTATTATTAATAGGTGCCGTCGTGAATAATGGGTCCGTTTTACGTACCCGTTCTGTTACCGGATTATCAGAGTAGAAAAGATTCTGACACGAAGCGTGAATTATGCGAATATTTGTCGACGAACGTCTAACACTTGTTCTCAGTTGATTTTACTCATTTGCCACAAATGGAACGCGACTACCAGATGACGTTAATAGCGGAAGCATTATGTGGAACTTTATTAACGGTATAAAATAGCGAACGTGGCACGAAACAAATAATGTATCTTAATTATGTTTAATATAATTTAAAAGAAAATACGTCAATTACAGAAATATGTCTCAAATGCAGTACTGTTTGGAGAGTAAAATAAGAATTGGAGCAGTTTCTTGGCATACTATAAATTCAAGTGTTTGGTATTAAGGATATAGTGAGCGAAAGTTGAGGACAAAAAAACTGCAATTTGAACAGATATTAAAGATATGCTCGAAGTGTGTGTTAAATTTAGAAACACAAAATTTTCTATTGTGTAATGTAGAAACAAATTTCAATAAAGCAGTACTTTATAAACTATAGTATATATTATAATTGGTCACTGTAATTGTGATTTTTATTTTATACTTCATTCCTATTATTATTAATAATAACTAACAACTATATTGTTTATACATTTTGCTTTGTGTGTATTATACTATTTTTACTCTCAGCATAAAAATTAAAATAAAACAAGTTTTTTCTAATGGTCCTTTGAATACCGGTCACCTGCCTATTGTGGTCAATATTGCTGTAAGATTTGTACCCGTTATTGAGACGTTTTACTGCATTTACTTATATGTTTTATTTCATATTTAATACGTAGGGAAAAAATCTCGTGATGGGTCATGAATAACAAAAGATTAAGAAGCGCTGTCCTGTAATTTAGCCAGTCCACTGATATAACTACTTTATCTCTGCTATCATTTTGAAATAAGTTAAGAAACATTTTTTTCAATACGCAAGGTGTAGCATAGACCCTTCGATTCGATTTAGCAACTATCACATATGTACGCACAAAGAGTCTGGATAAGAACTATCGATTAATCATAAACCAATGTATATAAAATAAATAAAATTACCCTTACCACACTTTTCCGAAAAAGTCCAGATACGTATTTCCTCAGTGGAAAACTGTATCCGGCTAATGCCCAAGACGAACACTGTACGACACTAAAGCACTGCACAATGAATATCACACATTGGACGCCCTAAACACACCAAAACACTGAACTCCCATTACAGAGAGCGTGTATTTATACTAATTCTAAACCTAAATTTCATGCTCTATGGAGGGTGCCGAAACGGTTGAATAATCCTAGATTAAATCTAAATTTAATTCAAGAGCTGGTACAATTTGGAATTTGGAATAGGCCCTCCATCTACGTTTATAATTCTCTTTCTTTTTGTATATAATAAAGTATATATGTGTATATATATACGCATACATATATACTTTCGTAGCTATCTAGTTTATTGTAATTTTCTACCGCCTTAATCAATTTCAAAATTTCTACTGGCATAGCGTTTTTGTCCAAAATATAATATGTATAAGTAATTTTTACTATGAATATGGTACATATACGGTATATATACATACGTGCATGAGTCTGACTGTTGTATTTACAATTTTTTTATACATAGTAAAAGGAAATACTATGCATACTAGTATTTAAAAGCTTACAAGCTATTTTATCAGCTTAGAAGTTTGGTTGTAGTATTGAAAGCAAACAAAGACGCTTACATATTAAAAAAAGTTAAACTGGTTTTCCAATTAAAAATAATTCTAACATTAAATAAATGAAACTGAAAGTTGAATTGTACAAAATATACATAGAACATAATTCAATATGTAGTAAAACTTCTTTCCATACATAATAAACAATTTTCAATATAAATTTGAATGAAATGTTCAAAAAACCCTTGTGTTAAACAATAACCTCATCGATTATAAACACTTCCCCCTACGTTCCTTAGTATTTTAGAACTTATTGACCGAATTATTTGTAATAATTCAACCCGCAATTCATCCAAAGTTGTTGGACATCCATTATTACAACTGCAAAGCAAATTTCTTAAGTAACCCTATAAGAAGTCTTTCTGGAATAAGTTCGGTGATTCAGAAAACACCATATGTTCCAATCCACGAATTGAGAAAGATATCACTATATATATATAATCAAAAACCCCTTTTACCTGAAAGGTGTGGGGGCAATTTTTTATCTAATTCTAACCGTGATCAATTTATTTCAGTCCTTTTTATTTTTCGCTATTGTTCTTCCCACATTCCATAATAATAATAATAATAATAATAATAATAATAATAATAATAATAATAATAATAATAATAATAATAATAATAATAATAATGACAATATTGTAACCATTCGAAAACAGTACAAAAAATGAATAAAATAAAATAAAATAAAATAACAGTAGTAAATAAAGTAAAAGTCACAACCTTAAGGCGAAGTTCAGCTAACGCTGCTTTTCAACAACCTTAAATAATTAATAATAATAAACAAGGAAAAGAGAAATAATTGCATATAACTAAAATATTCCGTTGATGAACCATTATACCTATACAAAAAAAAAAAAAAACAAACATAATCTAGACGAATACAATCCAAGTAACTAAGTGACAATCAAAAGCTGCCGAAATAATCAGAAGAAAAGGAAATACATGTATACAGCACAATTAAATGATCCATAAAAAGTACTTTCCTACGGAAAGACACGCCCGAATTTCTAGAAGTAAGGATATCCGGTAAACTATTATATTTAGTATATATGTATCTGGTAAGAAAAGAATCTTTGAAACAAGGAAGTTTTATGTGGTGGTGGAGAAATTTTACCTCGAAACCTATTCCATTACCATGTCAGTTCTATTTTTCCTGGTGTCTGCCCGTATTTTATCTCCTTCAGTACATCTTTTAACTCATCCTTTGTTATATTTTCATGCTCATTTCCTTCTATATTCTCTTCTAATGTTGCTTGTTGTTTAGTATTGTCTGTTTCTTCTGCTCTTTCGTTTCCGGTGTTTAGCAGGCTCATAAAATGTTCTTTCCATCTTCTCATTACTGCTCCTTCCTCATTTAGTAAACCACCTTCTCTATCCGTAACTGTCAACGTGTCACTAGTTTTTGTTTCCCTCAATGATTTAAGCGCCTTATGAAATAGTTTCTGGTTCTCCTTGCTGTTCTGTTCTAATTTTTGTCCAAACTCATTCCATGTCTTTTCTTTAGCCATTTGCACTTTATTCTTCACTAGTTTTCTTTGAGTTTTATAATCTTCATAGGTTGCTTTAGTTCTATTTGCTAGATATTTTTATCACTTGTTCTTCTTAATTATTATTTCATGCTTAATTTCTTGTGTCTACCAAGCTGTTTGTTTTCTTTTGCTAGTTACTTTATTAGTACCATACACCTCTCTAGCTGAATCATTAAGGATGGTTTTTAGTATTTTCCACATATGTTCTAGCGTTTTGCTGCTAATGTCATTCATCAATGGAATTCCCTGTTTTACTTTTTCTTCATATGTGTTAGCTAGTTTTTTTGTCTAAGTATATAAGTTTTAATTGTCTCAAATGCGATATTTTTTACTTTTATTTCTTTTGATTCTGTGTCTACGTTTCTTCTTTTTACCTTCGCGACCAACAGGTAATGATCACTACGTATTTCCGGCCCTCTTCTGAAAGGTATAATTAAGGTTCTATAAACGAGTGCGTGATAAGGTATCATTAAGTAGTGTAAACCGAACTGACGCTGTCCCTTCTCTAATTGTTTCCACTTACGTGCAAAGCGCAGCATTAAAATTCGGAGAAGGAACAGCGTCTGTCCGGTATACACAACCTATCATGCACTCGTTTGTCGAAACTTAGTTAGAAATCAATTACTGCTCTAGAGTGATGGGCAAGGCAAGCATCTTGTTCAAACCAAATTGCATTTATATCAAATCTCTCACCAACTTCAGGAATTATATACAGTGCGCAGTGGCGGTCTAAGCGAAGAAGGGTGTACGCATCAGTGCCCATTCGTTGAATTTCTTTAGGTTTTGTTACAATTTGGGTACTAAAAAGAAGTAGTATTTATCTCAGTTTATTAATTGATTCTTTTTTCCTGTTAACACGTTTATTTATCTATACTTATCTTTTTATAGTTGCTACAAAACGACATCTGCATCGGAGGTACAATTTTTAAACCATGTAGTAACTCTTAAGGCAATTCCATATGTAAATTGGAGAAATAATAATAAAAATGAAAATGGAAAGTTAACAAGTTACTGGAGATTTATTAGTGTCCAATCATTCGTTAGGTTTTGAACTATTCTGTTGCAATATCCATACTTGGCACATTTTTCAATGTCCCAAAATTTGATTTAGTACTTGCGTCATATGCATGTATTTGCATAACTCCGTGATATTAAGGAGAATAAATCATATACTTACAATTGCGCAATTAAAGGAGCTAGTTGCTCTAGTTATAACTAAATGTACATATATCGTGACCTGTAGATATTTCTCTTTCTTCTGACTTCTCTCCTCCTCCACATTTCTAGGTCAATCAAAGACAAAATTTAGTTCTTCAGCTTATATTTCGTTAGTGATTTCTTCATATATAGACTCTGTAGTAAATTGGCACACCTACAATTTCTATTTCTATGTCGGTCTGCATAACAAAATATTAGCAAATTCCTGTACCAATGTCGTTGCTCAAATCATAACAATTTTGTTCAAGGACTGGGGAGAAACAGCGGACAAGAACGTAGTCAAACAGTTCTTCACATCTTATGCATGAAATTAAAACAGAAAGAAAGTATAAAACAAAGTTTGTACGGCAATATATTTTCTACTATTACACGAAAAGCGTAATAATTTTTTAATATTTATTTATTTATTTATTTATTACTTACAGAAAATTCTAAATAGTACAATCTTAATAATAATAATGAAGCTTTAGAATAAATGACAAGTAAGCTAATCATCGAAATAATAAATACAGCCCAAAGCGCACATAATACGAGTATATAAATTAAATCTTAGGCAAACACTGATCATAATTTCGACAGACTGTCCACGACGTGTCTTGTGAAGCAGATGAAAGAGCTGTGAAACATATCAATATCTTCCAAGTAATTCAGATAACTCAACATCCTATGCAAAGTGTTCGATGAAAATGAATATGTAGTCGGAGCGCGGAGTTAAATGTTGGTCCTCGCAAGTTTATTTGAGATAGCAGTTGTGGAGAATCGATACAATTATGTAATAAACGGTAACCAAATTTTAAGCACAGTATTTGTCTACGATACTCAAGGGAATTGATACTCAAAACTTTAAGACCTTTCTGTGTATTCATAATGGTCTTTATTAATCTGTAGTTTGTATAGTACAAAGTTTGCCATTTTTCTTTGAATATTTTCAATCCTGTTAATATGTGTGACATAGTAAGGTGACCAGATTATGCAGCAGTACCCTAGGATAGATCTAACTAGCGAGTTGAAAAGTGTAATCATTGCCATAGCATTTGTGAAGTCTGCAGATGCACTTTTAATGAAGCGACATAGACGTAAAGACCGATTTATAATTGCATCAATGTGTAAGGTAAAGATCAGTGCATTGTCGAATAATATGCCTAGATCACTTATTTGAGTGACTCGTTGCAATGTGATTTCATTCAATTGATAATCAAAAATTAACGGAGATAAACTTTTCGAAAAAGTTATCGCGCGGCATTTGGAATTATTTACGTGCATGTTATTGTTTTTGCACCATAGAAGGATATGGTTTAGGTTTCTCTGTAATGGTTTGAAATCATATCATTTCGTTACCTCCTTAAACATTTTTAGGTCGTCTGCATAAGACAAATAGTTACAGTATTCGAAGGATGAGTGAAGATCATTAATGAGGAATGTAAATAGGATAGGAGCCAGATGGCTTCCTTGTGAAACTCCGGAGGTGACATAAATTGGTTTAGATTTTACATGCGATAGTACAATCACCTGTACTCGATTCTGTAGATATGATGACAACCATGAGAGTAGTTTTCCGTAAATTCCATACAGCGTGAGTTTTTGAAATAATAGCTTGTGATGTACTTGGTCAAATGCTTTTGGGAAGTCAAGATATATCGAGTCCACCTGTTAATGTTTCATATGGATGATTTTGAGACCTTGACCACCAAGTCCGATATTTATATTTTAGACATAGAAACGTAAATACTAGTAAAATTTAAGTGGGTCCACAAAGTTGTAAACATTAATATTTGTATTTCTAAACCCTTGTATTGAATACTATGTTTGTTATATCAATAATAATATATTGAGTTACTGATTTTGTATTTAAAGGAAGATATAGCAGCTGAAGGAAGTTTATCATCTAATTCACACTGATATCATTTTCCTGAAATTTTCTGGTGCACTTGTAAAAAGAATTTTCCTTGAAGAAGTAACATTTAAGGTTGCCAAAGACATGGAATTCGATTTTTCGTTGAAAAATTAATCTTCTCGCTTCAGAAAGAGATTCGCGTCAAATTTTTCTAAGATGAATATTACATAAGGGGTTTCACAGGGAATTTCGCGTCTAGACCAATAGTATGGCAGCATTTAGAAAAACATGGAGAGTTTGCTTCTAAATTTTGTAATTGCAGAAAATATGAAACTTTATTAAATTGTGCCCAGCTGTATCAGCGAACTATTGGACCATATTAATTATTTATATCGTTATTGTAGAATAAATAATCGCAGACGAGAATCTCCCGCGTTTCCGTTTCAAGTATTCGAGTTTCTTGAGAAGAAACCGACTGCCGTCATATATACCCTCCAAAACGAATAAAACGTTTCGTATAAATCTTCCTCCGTATTATCTATAAAATTCTTTTATCCTGTAATAAAAATTCAGGTATTAATGGCACCCAATGGAGCTCTTCAACATAATAATTTAAATCTTTGTTATTCAATTTTTTGAGTTATATCTTTCTGATTAAGTTCTTGAAATATTTTGTGCTACCACTATATTCCGTAGTCATCGTCTGCTACTTGATCCCAATATTCCTCTCAAAAATTTCTTTTCACTTTTTTCAATTCTCTATTTCCTTTTTGATCATCGTCATCGTCTCTGTCCCATACATTATTGATCTATAAAGGAATTACTTCTTAGTACCTTCTTGTTTGCGTAAGGGCTCTATTTGCTGCCAACATGCCCCTCTATACCTTCCCCTCTCAGCTAGTTAGTCTAGTCTATTAGGTCGGTGCACTCAATGAAACTTGCCATTTTGCTAATGGGCCCTTTTTTACCTCTTGTAGGTGCAGGAACCAAGATTCGAAGTGTTTCAGTGTGACACTGCTTATCTCGTAACAGTTACAGAGGACGCAGCAGGGTCTTCCACTACTCCGATGCTGTTACGCAGTGTTTTACATGCACGTTCACTTCGTAGGTTCCACATATCCGCTGCTATTGTGTGATAAAGAATTCCACACGCAGGTGCAGGCTCTAGTGGTTCTCTTCTAGCTCATGCAAGGAGGTTCACCTATTCGTTTCCTTGTATGCCTCGGTGTTCCAACACCCCCAATAGGTTTACTCTATTGTATTTTGCCAGAGATACCAGCGCACTCCTTCAAATACCCCAGATTGTATTTGGAAATTCTGTATTACCTTAATGACAGCTTCGCTGTTAATCATAATATAGATGCTTTTGTTTCTAGTACCCTTCTGTATCATGATTTGAATGCATGTAGACATGGCCATTAACTCGGTTTAGTATACGGTCGCATGAGTTTCTACGATCATGCTTCAGCACCTTTCTGTTTCTGCCTCAAACATCTCTGCGCCAGTTCCGGTATCTATCTTTCTTCCGTCTGTGAACCGGATGGCGCTATCCTTTTATTGACCCCGTGATACGAGTATCCTACAGGGTCTGAGTAACATATAAGGTGCTAAACTTATCGGATCGGTTTTGTAAGATGCAGTTTCTTTCTCTGTTTTCCAGCGAGGTGGTTAGATTCCCTTCGTTCAAGTAAGTGGGACTGTTCTCGCTGGCATTTGTTCTATAGACTGCTATCCTGCGCTCCTCTATGTCCTCCATGTGTAGGCGCGGAAGGCTATAGCTGCTGTGGGTACTGTGGATAACGTTCTATTTATTCCTAGACAGGCTAGCCTCTGCAGTCTCCCCAGCGTGCTGATCGCAATTTTTATTCTCTATTTTATGCCAGCACCCTCATGAGGTGTAAGTAATTGTCGGTATCACCGTCTGGGTATATAACCAATGCGCCATTATTGGCTTCAGTCCCCACGTGCGCCATACTGCTCTCCTAGAGGTTACACGACCCATGCAGCTTCCGCAGTCCAGTATTCCAGGTGACTCCTAAGGTTATCTTATCATCAAGAATTACTCCAAAATATTTGACCTATTTCTCCACTAGCAGCTGATGTACATACTTTTTGAAGCACTTGATGTCTGTGAGGTTTCTTCTATGTGTGAACCAGAAACGAAAATGAAGTAACTGTTAACATAGTTGAAGAGAAAAGACGAATGTATTGTTTTAAATATGAAGGACAAAGATGAAAGGCTAATCGAAGAAGGATTAACACTACTAGAAAATATGATGTCTAAAAAATGAAAGATATTGTCTGTGAATTAATTAAACTACTTAAAGAATAAAAACCTCTCCACAATCGACAAGGGTATAAGAGAGTGAAAGAGAAGGAGAAAGAGAAAGAATAAGAAATGGTAGAACTAAGAATGCAACAGAGGAAATGGGTTAAAATGGGAAGAAAGTAAATGGGTTACGCGGAATAGGAAGAGATAGAGAGAGATTGTAACAATGCAGGATAGCCTCACACAGCTTTACACATTAGATTAAATACATACGGTATAAATAGGTTGGTTTAAATGTGGTTTACATGCAAACGTTATAAGACTAGATCAAGGATCTGGAAATCTTCCCGTCGTAGTCAGAATTCCACTATATTTACAGTCCGTTATAGACAAGTTTTGCTCTATAAGCATATTACACCACTAACATTGCAAGGGTTATTTAGTAAGCTAGTAGGAAAACCTCAGAATATTTGTGATACCCATATGCATACATATAATATATAATATGTCTGCAGGTACTAATTGTTTTTAGCTCTCTATAGTAGCTAATTAGGCAGTCACTAGTGCGATTTTGGTATTTTTATCATTTTTATATAGTGATCTTGTTATAACCGGCTTTGATATCCTTCCTACACACACATAATGCTATAAATAGCCGCAGATACATACATAGTTTTTCTGTTACTTTTAAATGGATAGTCATGCACGTAGTAATTTTCTAAATGCAACACTTCGACAAGAAAAGCTAGTATTAATCATTGTCTGCGTCAATAGCAAGGGCTGCATCTAACATGCAAGCGAAGGGTCATTAACATGTAGGAATTATCGATTACCTAATAGTATTAAGCATCATCGCATAATTTTTATTTCTGTTGTTAGCTGTAAATCATAATTTGGTTGAACCATTAAATTGCGCTATAAATTACAGTTCTGAATAATAATTATTATTCAGGACTTCAACTTGATTATAATCAATGAATTATTTGAATTCCAGCCACACTATGTCAAATAGACATACTGTCCTAATTGCGCGTTATGCAAACTACATTATAGTGCGCTAGGGTTCACACCGGACGTAACAAAAACTATAAATGTATATACAATAATAATAATAATACATACACAACTACGATAATGCGCTTTTATTCACCATTTATTTATATTATAAAAATTCAGTAACCGATAGAAACCTAAATTATTATGTGTATATATCATTCACATGAGTAAAATCGGTCTAATTCTCTTACATATCTGTACATCACCTAATATAAACTCCTGATAGTTGAACTAACAATAAGCATCAGTGGCAGTTTCTCTTGCGGATGAGTCAGCAATTGACCCCCTTTTTGATATAATTTTACTCAAAATACCGTATTACGAATAATGTTATATTCACACACTCATACTAAGCATCCCCTTGATTAACGGTAAATACATATACATTGTTCATGCTTTCTTAAATTGCTGTGTATGGTCGTTTCTAATTTGTATTTTATGTTATAAAAACTACAAATCGTTACTAGATGATGTATTAAAATAGAATCGTCATTAGGGTAAGGTAATCGTGTCGTCCCAGGATAGCCCTAACAGGTGGAGCGGCCAATCATTGATGAATGTGTAGGAATTTGAACTGCTTTGCCACCCAGCAGATGTTTACGCACCGCTTCAAACAGGCGCGTGCCGAGTTTCGTTGGTTGCTCCAGCTGTTACGGATATTGGGACGACACGGTTATGTTACCGTCATTGTCATTAATATCAAACTAGTACCATCCATCCATTTTATTTTTTCTATTTTTGTGCTGAATACTTTTATAATTTTCTAATCCACTTAAATATTTTTACAGTTTTAGAGTAATTAGGTAAACACGTCTAATTAAGAATATTTTTCTTTGAAATAATATATAACAAAAAACAACTTTATTATGTATTATCCAACTTCAGCTGTAGGTCACGGTGAAGGCTGACTTATATATATGGTACTGCCACGTAACGGGAACGGCACGACACCTTCGCAAAGTATTCCCTTCTTTTCATCGGAAGTGTTTATACAGCGACGACTTTCCGACAACTTGACATCCATTGTTATGCACTCGTGTCGTTTCCGTCACGTTTCGCTTACGTCGCAGTCCAAATCATCATTAAATCTTAAATTTTACTGCATTATCATAATGGAAATAAAGTCACTGTTTTAATGCATAACTGATGCTTCAGAACACTACGAGTAAATGACTGCATCCACTGAAAGCAATATGTCGAAGTACATAGATTATTATCGAAGGAAGTACTGATTAAAACTGCTAGTTTCAACTTCTATTCTCCATTATGTTTGTTACATGATGTATTACTATCGAATTGTGAAAGCCAGCTGAAGTTGAAGGCTAGATGATTCAATTACGGAAATACGAAATTTATCCTCAATGTATATGTTTTTAAATAGACCGTGAAACTAAGGCGTTAAACTCGAACAATTACAAGACGAGTAGCTGTAGTAGGAGAGACCATCCTGGTAGATGGGAGGTATTGTCTTGTCAGAACATTAGTTGGTAGTCGATTTACTTGAGTGGTAGACTGATGAACGTACACGTACTAATTTTATTATTTAAATGGTAATAAGTAATAATAGTACATACACAAGTATATTTAACAGTTTTTAATTTTCGTTTATGTCTTAATAGCAAATAAAATGTTATGCAAAACAAGTATAATACATATGTTATCAAAATTATTTCCTCCAAAGATTATAATATAAAATTCTCAACTTGCTTGAAACGAAATGTAGAATGCTGTACGCATACGACACAGCAAATCTTTATTTTGCCTCTTTTTACTGCGAAGTACCTTTTTATTACTATAGTTTTGGTGAGGGCAATATTAAAAAATTATGCTTTTTATTAATCAACATACAGTATTTGATTTCAAGTTTTCTTACAATTGACTAGGATAGGCTAAAGAAAACTAGGTACAGTGATTCACACTTTAACTGATGCAGCTTATTAAAGTCACTGGAAATGAATGGCAAATAACAAAAAGATTAGAATTAGGAATTTTTATAAGTAACTTATATAGCAGACAAAAATGAAAATGTAGCCCACAGCTGAAACGAAGCAAACAAAATAAAAATTCTTACTTCAATCATAAGAACAACTATTCCTATTATCGCGTAGGATATTCTTGTTGTTTTATTACTTTTCATTTGTAAGCCATTGATTCGACTATATTAAATGTATATTCGGCGATGAATTTTTTCCATTTTTCCAAACCGTCTTTCTTGAGACCATGTTTATCTGATATCCTATGTTTCTCGATTTTCTATTCCAATTTAAACCACCAACTTTTGGACACTTCTGCAGTACCCATTCTTTCACCAAAGAGAGGAATCCATAGGAATCTCTAGGATCAATATCTACCTAGTTTGGCAACGCTAGATCTTCGATTTTTATTTAGGATATCCAGATACATAATGGTATCTCAAACGGTTGCCGTCCACGAAATATAAATTATCAACTATAAAGCCAGCCATGCAGTCCCAGACCATGATATGCCAACACCAACATTTGCCAGTTGGGCGCAAATTTTGTAGATTTGGCGTTTTATGAAATTCTGTTCATACTCTTACATTGCCATCTGTGCCGAATGAAATAAACTTACCCTTCTCAGCAAAGAGTTTTCTAAAAATCTAGAAACTAATTCTGGTGTTCACAAGTAAAGTTAATTCTAAATTATCCTTTTTTTTAATATTCTTGTTATTGCTTTGTGGTTACACGACTTAACTAAATCCCTTTCTATTTCTATTTAAATTGTTGGGTCACTTAACTTCAGATTTACGTAGAATATACAATTCCGCTTCCTGCCAAAAACTTTCTTCTACGTTTTTCAGCATTTATTTAAACAATGTTCCATACATAGCGTTCTACGACGTATTGCACTGCAGAAGCACCTTTATTCGCTATTGGTAACTTTTTTCGAGTTTTTATAATAATAATAATAATAATAAACTCGCGTTGTTCAACTATCATACGTCCGCCAGTTGTCACATATGTTATTGGATCGACATAGTGTTAGAGCTGCAAAATACAAAAATAATAATAAAGTAAGTCCGGAAGAGGCAGACCAGAAATTTAGTTTAATTTAAAGTTAATATGCAATTTTAACATTTATGCTTTCTATCATTTAAGCTGTGGACTACGTTTTTAACACCCTTTTAATTTGTGTGTACTATTTACGATTCTTGCATAGATGATAAACAAAGAATCAACATAATGACGCATCGAACATGCGAACAGTGGAGTATCATAGAAAAGTGTATGAGTGAAATAGTAGTGGAGCAGACGACAAATCAAAAGAAAAAGCAAGAATGGTACAATGAAGAACGCTACAATATACTGGAAAGAAAGATTGAACCAAGGCGGCGGTGGATAAGAATAAATAGGAACGAGCATAAGGAAAAATAAGAAAAGTTAAGCAAAGAATCTAAGAAAGTAATAAGAAAGTTAATCGAAATTGGATGGAGGACAATATAAGAGAAGTAGAAAGAGAAAGGAATAGGAACACAAACTTATTTTAGCAAAAAAATTGCGAACAGAAAAAAACAGTACAAGATAAGTCAAATAAAAAGCAATGAGTGAAATATATCAGTTGATGAAGAATATAAAAACGTATGGACAGGGTATTTCAAGGAACTGTTAACAGAGCAAGAACCAAAAGAAAACCCAGAGGAAAAGGAACAAATAGTGTAAGTCTTGCTGAAAGAATGGAAGAAGAAGTCAAGGAAATTATAAGAAGTCGTAACCGAAAGGGGAGTTGATGGATTAAACACGAAACTTATAAAATACGGGGGTGAGGAATCACAAGAAAAAGTATATAATCTAATAAAGGACATAAAGAATGAAGAAAGAATGCCAGATGACTAGAGCAAGGAACATGTCATTGAATACATAAAGTGAGACGAACAAAGGCGTAAAAACGACTTACATCATTGAATACACCTTATAAAATCGCGTTGATGCGAAAATAATGAACACCAGCATACTGAGTCGGTATCATTGCATTGTGGATTTACCACAATAAGAAAAATAAACAAAGACACGTTAAGAAAAAAGGACTAAAACAATGGAAGAAAGAATGTTGAAATAATTAGTAATAAAAGGAATAGCAATAATGTTAGCAGGTAACAGAAAATGATAAAAAGGCATTAAAGAAACAATAATAAGAACAAATAAAGTTTACCATACTAACTAAAGAAAAGTAAAACTCTGGGAAAGCGAAGCAGAAATAAAGATTTATAGAACAATAATTCGACCAACCTTAGTGGAAATGTAATGTAATGTAAACTAGAAAGAAAAGTACTAAGGACAATACTACGAGAAATAAAAATGGAAGAAAATGAATCAACCAAAAGTTAATACAACAAACTTGCGAAGATGTAGTGGGAAGCATAAAACAACAAAGAGTAAAATGATAGCAGAACAGTTCAGCGTCAACAGTGTTTTGGTGTGTTTCGGGCGTGCATTCAGTATATGATGTTCATTGTGCAGTGCTTTAGGGTTGTATAGTACTCGATGCATGGTGTTTGTCTTGGACGTTAGCCGGATATTGCTAGTGATACTTAATTCCCCAGTTTTCCGCTGATGATGGTAACTTAGTTGCCGAAATACGTATCTGGAATTTATTCCAAAAGATATGGTAAGGGTCATTTTATTTATTTTATATATTATTTTAACCACAGTCTCCTTATTCTTATTAACATAGGATGCTGCAGGATTTTATATTCATCTTGACTATCGATACCTAATATTCTGGTATTGGTTTGATTATATCGTAAGTGCGGCTAAACTTACGAGCGATAGTATAAGCACAAATATCTACAAACATAAATATAATAAAAGTAATATGTACCATAGACATAATACCTGTAATAGATACTGTGTTTGTTGAATTTAATCGATGCTTTGTTTTGATACAATTTTATTTACAATTCTTCAAAAATAAATAATTTACTTACTTTTTTACTAAGAGCGTTATTTTAATAAAACTAGCATCTCACAATATTTGCTAAAAGAAGGGACATAGAAGAATTACAACCACCTAATAATATAATTAATAGTAAATGTATTATTAGCTACGTATCGCAATTAGACAATATAATTATGTATAAGGCTCAATATTAAATAGAAATGCTTGGAATGAAAGTTCTTCGTGTGGTGAAATTCTAATTAAAAGCACTACGTACCATAACAGTTTCCGCTGCCGCCCAATTCTTATTTGCATATAAAATTAAATGCAAAAGGATTTGAAATTGCTAAATAATGAATCATACATGAAGTTGTTTCGTGTCTTCCGTTGGTAACAAAAGGATTTATTATTATATGTATATATTATTATATTTATCTTTGCCTTGTAATATAACAAGTAGACACATTGTTTTGTTTCATAATAATAGTATAATAAACGTCAGCAGTACTTTTCTATTAATTTTATATAAAATAAATAAAATTTTCCTTACTACACCTTTCGGAAATAAATCCTTGGGCGTTAGCTGTATATCGCTAGTGATACTATATTCCTCCAGTTTTCCACTGAGGATGGCCACTTAGTTGCCGAAATACGTATCTGGCTTTACTGCTGAAAGGCAATTTTATTAATGTTATATGTTATTTTAACCACAGTCTCCACATTCGTGTTACTAGTTTTATGTGCACTTTAACACGTCCAACAGATTACATCGTGACAAGATTATTAAACGAACTCGTCTTGGTGTTAATAATTATTAACATCGTTTATCAAGATTGGTTCTAGTTTTTGAGTCCGCGCATGGTGGCGGTACTGCGCTCCTATAACAGCTATCAGCTGACCACGTTGCATCGAACATCTTTCGGAACTTGTTTCTGTACTGTGATTGTGCTTCGGAATGTATGAAATGCAGAGAAAACGTTGGACAGTCGATTCAAAGTGTTTTTGTTACGTTTGTGGATGTTATATGCTCGGAAAACGTGGAAAAATCATGACAAATGCGCTCAAAGATGGGTATTTGCAGTACTTTGGACTTGCTGTAGTAAACAGTGACAAGCCATGGGTACCGAAATTGTTTTGTAACGCGTGCAGACAAAGCTGTCCAAATGGTCACTTGGTGAAAATATGTACTTTTCATTTTCTGTGCCAACGTTATGGAGAGAACAGAAAAATCATGTAGATGATTGCTACTTTTGCTCAATGAATGTCGTCGGTATAAATGCAAAGGAACTAGCACGGTATGAATATCCGGACGTATCATCAGTGTCGAAGCCAGTTCCACGTACGGACAGTGATCCATTGCCAATTTGTCCAGGTATAAGCGCCAAAAATGCCCTAAGAATTTCGTCTTCATCACTGGCGAGCAATGAAAGCGATTTCGTTATGGAAGAAAAGCATTTACTTTCGCAAAGCGAGTGATTTGATTCGCGATTTGAATTTATCGAAACAAAAAGCAGAGTTGCTTGCATCACTGTTGCAAGATTGGAAACATGTTGACCATAAAACACAAGCCACTATATACAGAAATAGAAATCACGCGATTTACCTCTCTTCAAAAAGAAAATGACATGTGTTTCTGCAATGACATCAAAGGTTTATTTGATGTGATGAATACAGCATATGATCAAAATGAATGGCGTTTGTTCATAGATGGTTCTAAGTACAGTTTGAAGGCGGATCTACTCCACATTCGAAATAAAAAAACATCGATTTCGATTGCTCACGCAGTACAAACTGAGGAATGCTATGACACAATGCGTACAATTTTGGCCCAGATCAAATACAATGAGCATCAATGGAAAATTTGTGGCGATCTAAAGGTTGAGAAATAAATTAATTGTACTTAATTTCGGAATAGGTATTAATTGATTTACATATTCATCACAGGTTATCGGTCTATTGGTTGGGATGCAATCTTGATTCACAAAATTTTGCTGTTTTTTGTGTCTGTGGGACAGCCGTGCAGTTGATCATCATTATGTGAGAAAGGTGTGGCCGAGTCGTACCCATTATGAGCCAGGACAACAAAATGTGTCGTCTATACCACTTGTGAACCCACAGGATGTTTTATTGCCACCTCTTCATATTAAACTTTGTCAAAGTGCTCAATCGCGAAGGACCGACTTTCCAGTACTTAATCAAGTTGTTTCCAAAACTGTCATACGCAAAAATCAAAGAAGGAATATTTGTCGGACTTGATATTCGCGAAGTAATGGCTGATGCAAAGTTTACAAAATGTTTAACGCCTGATGAAGCAGCAGCATGGACATCGTTTAAAAATGTTGTTCAAAACTTTCTGGGTAACCACAAATCACCGGATTAGAAACAAGTAATCGATAATTTTTTGAAGAATTACCACAAGATTGGAGCTCGAATGTCTCTCAAGATACATTTTCTACATTCACATCTTGATTTTTTCCCACAAAACTTGGGCGACACGAGCGACGAGCAAGGAGAGCGGCTACATCAAGATATAGCGAAAATCAAAAGGCGATACCAAGGATTTTGGGACGAAGGCATGATGAACGACTACTGTTGGACCCTAAAGCGTGAAACAGATCCCAAGCAATATAAAAGACTCACAATCAGTTCAACCTTTGTTCATTTCTGATTTATACTTTTCAATTCAGTGAATGGCCGTTAATGGTCAAAAATAGTAAAATAATGAATTTATTGAATATTTCGAAAACTAGAAGCAATTTCAAAAAACGGGCTGCTGATTTGGATTCAGTCCCCGAATTTACCTTATAAATAGCTTTTGGTTGCTCAGGTCCAAAATCGTGTATACTTGTGTAATTTATGTCGATATATGTAATCTCATCACTTTCTTACACACCTGATTTGATGCATTATTTTAATTTCCTTTCAATGCGAATTTAATTTCACCTTTTGAAAACTGCATAGTAATACCGTGCAGAAGTGTACATTTTTACAACTTGGCCGATCTTCTTGTTCCTGCTTTAATGTTAGTAAACATTCCATGTTGTCTAAACACGCCGATGTACTTACTATACGATGTTATAAATAATTAAGGTTTATTTCGGTTCACACTGGGTGTCAACCTAACATAACATTTCTTGCGTTGAGTTCAAGCTAAATTTAAAACTCAAGGCTATGCTACGGCGAAATGGCTCGACGTTAACGTCCCTCGGGGGTTGTTCAGTCGTATCGAAATACGAAAAGAATTTCGTAGTCGGACAATAATATAAGTTAATACGTTTTTGTATTCAACGCAGACGAATAAATAAATGTTCATATTAAATGGATGCGAATGTAAAGAATGTGTATTAAATATGCAACTATTGTCATTATAGCCATTATAGCCATTATGGCAAGTTTAATAATGCTAATATTAGCGAAATTGTTATGTAGACCAGTTCTGTGATTTTTGTTACTGTATTTGCTTGAATAGAATATAAAGGCATTCTAATCTTGTATGTATATATTTATTCCATGCATTTTGAATCTACAGTGTAGACGTATAAGTTGGAACAAAATTAATAAAATCTGTGGAAAAAACGATCACATACGTCTACCGTAACTTTTAAATTGCCAAATTTTTACAAAAACGTAGTTTGTGACAATTATTGTGGCGGACATGACTTCACTTCCTTTTCTTTTAAATGGCAACCCCAATTTTTTTATAACGCCATTTGAAGGACAACGTTTTACAAAGTACAGAGCGATCATTTCTAAAATAGGCTACAAGATTTTTGAGAAAACAAATCTCTTGGGTATTATTCAGTTTAAAAATCAAAATTTTACTAAAAAGGCAAAACTTTCAAACAAGTTTAAAATTATTCAAACTAAATATTCAAACTGCATACTATTTATGTGTTGCCAATGAGCAAGGGGATGTTCAAATTTGTTTATGATGTTATTGAATACTTAGGGAGTTATTAACTTGATTTCCTCGCTTATTCTAATATTCAAATCTTCAATATTATTGGATGGGTTTAAATACACTTTGGATTTGAGATAACCCCACAAGAAGAAATTGAATGGAGTTAGATCGAGAGATTTTGCTAGCCATTCAATTGCTCCTCGACTACCATTCTATTTGTTTGGGAAATTGGTACTAACGTAATTACGAACAGTTAGAGAATAATGTGGTGGTGCACCTGCTGGAACCATTTGGATGGAACAATAATTGCGGGTATTACGTTTCGCTGCAGTAATACCAAATAATTTTTACCATTTAATGCACCTTCAATAAAAGTCGGCCCTAAGACTGAATTACCATCAATCCCTCCTCATACGTTGATTTTCTGTCGGAATTCTGTGTGTCCTTCCAGTGTATATTTTCAGGTGCCTAGTATCTACAGTTTTGCCTATTGACAGACCCGTTTAGGTACAAAGTAGCTTCGTCGAAGAAAATTATGTGTCTTAAAAATCCCAAATTGTTATTACATTGGTCCATCATTATGTCACAAAATTCAATTGTTCTGTTAAAATCATCTTCGTGTTCTTGACCCATCTTTATTTTGTACGCATGCCATTGGTTCTCTTTTTAAAACGGTAGAGTGACTAATTGATTGCTGCAGTGAGACTTTACGGCTTGATTTGTGAGAATTCTTTTGAAACGTTAGTATAACATCCAATTGTTTTTCTTTTGAAGTTTCCGAACGACCTTCTTAAAAGTTATTTCTGACGTGACCCAAGGCCCTAAATTTGTACTCTACCTTACTGTTGATCGCGTAACTAGCCGTCCTTACTTATTATTAAATAATTCACAAACCTTTTCTTGTATGCGGTCTCCAAAATTAGTATTCTTTACAATTTCTATTCTCTGGGTTTCACTTAAACGTGCTATTTTTAGTTTCATGTCATTTAATCAAAAGAGAAATAACGTTTGTCAAACCTAACAGCACATAATCAACAATGCATTTCACGTTGAAATTTATTACCTTTTGTTTAAAAAAGATATAAAATAAGACAAATACGATCGGATTGTGACAAAAGGAAAACGAGCAAAAACTGAATATTTGTATAAATTTGCGCATTCAAAAAGTGAGGTTGCTGTGTCCGAATATTTTTTTATTATATACTGGTTTTATTGATTTTGTTCCAACCTATACACCCATACTGTATGTATATATTGAGCAACGAAATTCCTACTTCTTAGATGGATATATTAAAATCGGGATGCCAAAAATTTTATATCTAACAATAGTTAATGTAGCTAGTTTCCCTTTGCATTTGCTTGTTTACAAGGTACAAAACGTAAAAATCCTGTTTTTTTATTTGACAAATGGACTCCAGTTGGAGCAGTTGAAATTTTTCTCTTTAAAGGAAATTAACCTTTGGTGCAAAGAAAGAAAAATAAATATAAATTCTGCAATATATTTATTAAAAAACCATTCTGCAATGTACTTGCCATTATTTTATACAACACAACTGTGATCCATCTCTTAGGTGGTATATATATATAGTAGTACTCAGACTAGGAATCCAAGTACTCGGTTAAAACCATTAGATCCTCTTAGGTATGAAAATCTTTTTCTTTTAAAAATTCTTGTTGTAGTCGGAACAGGTAAAAGTCAGAACGTGCCATGAGTGGAGAATATGGAAAATATGGCTAAACTCACCAACCAAAATCTGCGTATTTTCTTTGTTGTTGTTGTCATGAAAAAGCAAATTGGAAATCAACTGCAAGCTATATTTTCAGAACGTTAATGAATAACGTTTTCGGATAAAGTATAAAAAGTCACGATACATATGTATATATCCACATTTGTCTCCAATAGAACATGCGATTAAGGATTATAGTGCTGGAACACATCTTCCTCTCCCTTGGCCAACACTGGCTATTTCTTGTTGCAGGGTCCAAATTTGTTAACTGTGGACAATATTTGTCAAAATTAAGAGTCTACACAGGTTGTAGGCATTTACAAGCTGAAGGTTTTTGACGCTACACATATTTTTTCTTTTGATGAATTTTGGTAACGTTGGTGTTGATTGTCCAGGCTGCACATGTATTCCCTTTTCTATGCGATTGCCGTAGGCTACCTACTTGTCATCGCTCCAGTTTAACAATACAAATTGGATTCTGTATTAGAAGTCGTAAACAAATGTGGAATCGATTTATTCACGTTGCATTAATTTATGTGTCATCCATTTAGCATATTTTAAAGCATCTTAGGTCGTGGGTATATTCCAATATTGGCAGATGAAAATAAACAGTAAGTGTTTTCCAAGCACGGATGCGGATTTTGTTCCAGGACTGTTTTTATGATACCATTATCAATTTTCAATCGACCTGAGCGAAGTTTATCTTTGAAATGAATATCGCGTTTCTTAAATATCACGAAAGATTCACTCCAAACACATGAGGTAAATTATTGGTGATAATAACGCTGTTCCTCTTTCAAACTCGTTTAACAAAATGTTTCAAATAAATTTTATTACTATTATTTCTGTTTAGCTAACACCCTATACTGGTAGCTACATTGTGATTTTTGTATATTTTAAAAGAGGGGAGTAGGTAATTATGAACACGTTGGAGAGTTTCTTACAAGCGTTGTAATGACCGATATTTTCTACATCTTTTTTCAGTTTTTTTTTCGGAGCAGGTCCAGGAATTAAACCATTAAGGGATACGACAATCACTTATCTACGAAGTATTTCTTTCCTAATATACGAACGGATATTTATATAGAAGATGTCTGCAAATTTCTCACTCATAAAGGGACAAATGTAAAGCTCCAATTCGGTGGAGGTCTTTTCACCATCACCATTCCTACAACACATTTTATCACTACCCCATACAAATCTGAAAATTGAATTGTACTGCATGCTCTTTATATTTGTGAGAACGGAGATTCTTATTCCATAAATTTCAGCACCAATTTTTTCTTATACCAATAATCTCTCGAACTCTGAGGATTAAGGAAGATATTGAAAAGTTTGTGGTTTTTAAATGTTACAGCACCAGAAGGTCTCATTTTTGCTTTTATTGGCGAATATCATGTAATTGAGTACTTTATTATTTTTATCCAAAGTTAATGATGGCTAGTGCTTCTGCAATGTGAAATTGATCAAGAATTCGCCCGAGGCACCATCGCTTACATTTATAAGGAGAGTATTCGTGGAGCCTAGACAAGGGTTGAATTAACCAACATTATTATTTAAGAAATGGATGTTATTAAGTATAACAAATATTGTTTCATCTAAATGCTTCAGCATAAACTTTCTAAATCACATTTGATTTTCTTTGTACCTCTGAGTATTTTACAGGGGACAATATGGACTTATGAAGTATAGTGGTCCAATTTTAATTGAAACCATTGTTACTTCTAATGAATCTAATTCTTTTTAGTCTTAAGAATATATAGTGGTCCAATTTTAACTGAAACCATTGTTACTTCTAATGAATCTAATTCTTTTTAGTCTTAAGAATGGCACTTCCTTATACGTTTTTTATAATCTGTATATTTGAGAATGAACAGGAAACCAGAGTATCTTATATGCCAATTGTCATTCATATTCAATTTCTACTGTTTAGCTAACAAAGACAGGAACTTTTGGCCAATCTTGCTTCCTGAAATTTAGATTTCAGTTTATATTTACGAACTTGATTTAAATTAGAAAGGTAGTGATGTGATTTAAAATGTTTCTTGTGAACTTTCTTTGTGTAACAGGATTTCTAACTCACATCTTGTCCAAAGAGTGGCAGCTTAAATACACGCGCTTTCTGAAGGATTGTATAAATAGTACAAAGGAAGACAAAACGTCCGTTAATCAAATCCTCAGCATATTAGATCTAGGTAAACTATGTATTTATCGATATCTATAATTGAATATATGCAACTAGCTATTATAAATATAACATTGAAGAAACATAATGGCATTTCGAGCCGCTTCGTTACTGCGGAGAGTTCATTACTCTTTCTATTTATGTTTGTGCATCAAAAATATTTTGGTTGCACTTACGTCTACTGTTAGTTCCTTACATTTGAGACGTTTGTGAGTTATAAAACTATGCTTCATAGAATGTAAGAAACTTTGTATACATCGAGATTACAACTGACTAACTACTTTGTGTTTGATTTTATAAAATATGTTATTCCAAACAATTTACTGATATTTTATATTTGTATTATAAGTTTCTTACGTCTGACATTTAAGAAGAGCTTAGGGAATAGAATATTTGCAAATACGTATTATAAATTCGAATTCAGAATTTTACGTCGCTTTCTTATAACAAATTATGAATTAGTTCATATTTTGGTTACCTAATACAGTTATGGTTCAAAAACTTCTAATGTTTGTTCCGTTCTTTAAGTGTAATATGACTCTTTGGAATTACTACGTGTCACACCAAATTCTCTTAATTACTCTTCAGTTGATTATGCAGGAACTCATCAATCTATATTTGGATCAACCATACAGTACATTTCAAAATATTATTCAACGGTTTGGTCAAGTTTAGTTTCTTTTTTCTTAAGGGTGTGGTTCATTGCCCACTATATTGATGCTGTTTGGTATATTGTGTTTCTTGGTTCGTCAACCCCACTAGATCGATACCATCAATGAAACTTACCACATTTCTAATGGGAATCCCTTTTACCTTTTCTAGCTAGTCGAGAACCAAAGTGTTTAAGTCTAACACTCTTTAGCTTCTGAAGAAGTTCTACACGTGTGTTCAGGCTCCAAAATGCTCCACTGTGGCCCGTTTTATGCCCGGGTCTTCGCCTCTTCGTTTCTTTTGATGTCTCGATATTCCCACACCCATTATAGGCTCACTCTATTCTGTTCTAACAGCAGTGCATTCCTATAAATCTAAATTACTTTAAGAGCCACTCGGCTGTCGTTCATGATGTGGTTCTTGCTGTTCTGATTGTATCTCTGTATCATGATTTACCCACATATAGTTATATCAATCACTACTGTCGCATAGGTTTCCATGGTAACGGTTTTTCCTGTTGCCGCCTGTACAAACTTATTCAATATCCGGTTGTTATATTTTAGTTTACTCCATTGTATAATAATATTATGATTATTGTCACACCAGATCAAGTTTTCTTTATGCTGAAAGTTTACTACCAATTTCTACAAAAAAAAAAAAAAAATGTTAAGTTCAAGTTAAGAAAATAAAATTTTTGTACAATTCAAATAGAAAGCCGCTGGTATTTTACACTATATTTTTAAATAACTGCAAAGATAACATAATATCAATGATAACATTATCTAATGTGTTCAACATCCCAATCCTAAAGGGTATAACAAAATCGAATCAAGAATCTAGCCATAAAACAGCTTTAATAACTATTGTTGATAATAAAGGCTTCAAAAACGAAGTTTTTTTTTAATTTGATAACATTAACGGGATATAAGCAGCAACGTTATTCGTATTACACTTGTAAATACTGTTTGATTTTGACTGTACAGTTTAACGTCCTACGAGTATAATGCAGCTTCATTAAATATCACTGAAACGTATAATCTGCACGTTAGATCCCCACAGGCGTTTAATATAAATAATTACACAGCATCTCCTAATTGATAATTTGCTGTATTCTAACTAAGTTAAGCATCTGCAAGCGGGCTCTATATTTCCCAGTGGACTTGTTCCTTCAAAATCCCTCAATCCCCTAGTTTCAAATAAATTATAGCGTTTGTTAACCAATCCGCCAGAGCATATTTTGATCTGTTACTATGACCCTTGAAACGGTGTTTATCCGCTTATGGGAGTAATTTTGACTAAGTTCTCAATATTGACACAGTTTTTTTTTATTCGGAACGCTTTGTAGAAAATAGATATTACGATTAAACAGCAGATTGCTTTATAGAAAACATTTACCACTTCGGTTTGCACATTTTTATGTTTGTATGTAATATCTACCGGTTTATTATTTCGATGGAAGTAGAATAATCGAAACTTTAATCGTGTTATTCGGAACGATACTTAGGTACATATGTATGTGCCCCACCAATCTCTTAAACAACTTACAAGTTAAAACATTCGCTTTACAGACAGGAAGCATGTGCCATATCGGCATTTAGTGCCCCGTTTCAATTATTTTGTTACCACTGTTCATTTACTGGAGACAATAGAATTACCCAGAACGTGACTAACCGCAAAATTATATCCTCCAGAAAAAGAAAATGACACCGATTTCAATCTCTATTTACATCTTCACTTACAGGACTGTTATTTGTGAAGTAACAGTACAATAAAAAAGTGGCGGTGCTTAATAACAACCACAGATCAAATATGGAAGCAGCTGATCCATAACCTATGGTTTTATATGAAATACGATCAAAACTACAATTAATTGGGAAACAAATTGTTTTCTTTCTTCCCTGACATATCTTCCTGTGATATTGATTACTGCAGGCGTAAAACCTACATCAATCCCACCCCTAAAGAGAGGTTCACTATGTAGAAAAAGAACTGGGTGCATCTTCCTGCAGAAGAAGAAACAAGAGTGTACGATATGCTGGTGAAAGATCCCTTGAAATTTTCCACAAAGTACTTTAGAACTATTTCATATCTACCAGGAACTCCGATGAATTATTATATTTTCACAAATTCGGTTGCCAGCTTCACGGAATTGTAGTCCCCACCGGGAGATTGTCATTTTATTTCACGCAAAATTATTCTGGAAGATTGGTATCTGTATTTATATTCATGTCGAGATAATGAATATTAAGATTATTGTAGCTTGTCTCGATGCTTTGTATTAACAAGAAATGGTTTCTCCTAATATGATTGATCTACTAACCCTGCATAGCTCTTCGTCCAAACGATTAGAAATTTCTGCAAAACATTGTAAACTATCCCGCTCATATTCCTCCTACGATCCTAAATAAGCAATCTGTGCATTTGTAGACGGTAACTGTTCAAAGTAAGCATGCATCTACATTTTATCAGCTTCTTCAGGCTTGTAAACCGACGTACAATTTCTAAATAAAACTTTTATTCAATGTTATTCTTTCCAAACAAACATTATTTATTGGAATTAATAAATTATGTATATTTTTTAATGTGGCTTTATGAGAGAAGATGATAATATCCACAGATTGTATGCTAATAACAATGTACATAGCAAGGAAAACGAAACGGTGACTAGTGGAATTCTATTCCACAATAGATACAGCTGTAACTAGTGCTACCCCTAATGACTCTGAACTTTTCATGATATTAACTCTTCCTGACATTCTCCAATTTCATTATGTTATAAGGACCATCAAATATATTCAAAATGCGTGTCAAAATATTCGTTAAAATAGACATCAATCCATAAGGTCCGATTGAAAATGTTTTTAGACAAGATTAATATTAAGTTATTGTTTAAGAAAGGGATAACGGCTTTTTAAGTTTGTATTTGAAACGTAATATATATAACATATAATGACACATTGTTTTGAAAATATATTTGTTGAGGTTCTAAATCATATTTGCCACATATTTTAAAAGAAAAGTGCAAGAATATTTCTAAAAAGTTTATAATTTCGAACTTCCGTGAAACTTCTGTGAAACCACTAAATTAAGCGCGTCTACTGTACGATTAATTGTTCTTGACATGTAGACTCTTTAGAACATACAGAAGAATAGATGTTATTAAAAATTTGTGGTTTGTTTGGATGTGGTTTGGAAACATTTTAAACAAACATTCCATTATTGTCTTAAATGGCATACAGTTAAACACAAATTTGTAGAGTACAGCATAAGTAAAGATATAAATATGCATCTATGAAGAAATTTAAAATTGCTAACAGTTTTAGACATTATAAATAGTAAATAACCTATTTTACTAAAAACATTTTTATATATATATATATATATATATATACAGTCGAGTCGCGTTTATCTTGAGGCTCATGTATTTTGAGTTGCATTTATTGTAACTTGGGAGTTTCGTTTATTTTAAGTTCCACGCTCCCCTCTATGTTCCACAATTTCACCGTCACGCTAGAATCTAGAGTGAGCTTGGAAGAAATGGGAGCGGTGGAGGTGACGCAATTCCAGTTGGCATGGCAACGGGGGCGGCAGTGGGGACCCCTGCCGACTTAGATAAACGAAACTCGTTCGTTTCGGAGGACTGAAGATAAACGAGACTCGACTGTACTAGCTGTTAAGCCTGTCCCTGCCAGGCAGGAAGAAAAAGAAAATATAAACTAAAATGTTAAAAAATGAATTTTGCCACGCCCCTTTCTCGTCGTAATTCTCCGCCCACAGGCCTTCTTCTTCTTCTTAATCATGTTCCTATCTACCTCGCGGTGTAAGGCTTGGATGGGGTCAAGTTTCCTATTTTCTATATAATTCTCTCCACCGTTTTCTGTCTCCGGTCTGATCCTTTATTCCCTCTCACTCAATTCCTCTCCCTACCGCTGCTCCCCTGATATCGTCATTCCATTTTCTTGGCCTTCCTTTTTTTTTTTTCTATCACTCGTGTCTCATACACTCTCTTTGTCAGTCTATCATCACTCATACGACACACATGGCCGAACCATCTCAGCTGATTCTCCTCCACTATTCTCCATATAGGTTTTATTTCTAGGTTTTGCCAGTTTCTTATCTTGTCTTTCTTGGTCTTGTTTTCTATTCGTCTTAGGAATCTCATATCCATGGCGTTCACCCGCGATTTTACCCTTTCTGACCTTGTCCAAGACTTACTACTATATGTTATTGTTGGTCTTATCACTTTTTCACAATTTCCGCTTTAATCCGTTTTGGCACTTCCTTTTTCCCCAGAAACGTAGTTCTCATCATATAAAACATTCTTGCCGCTTTTTTCATTCTTTCATTAATTTCTAATTATTGTTCCTAAATATTTGTAGTTATTCACCTGTTCTATTGTCCTCCCTTCAATTTTGATGTTATGTCTTTTCCTTTCTCCTGCTATTATCATTGATTTGGTCTTTTCGATGTTTATTTTCATGTTTATATTCTTTATTTCCTTATTTAGGATTTCAAGGTTCCTTTGTAGCGCTTCTTCTGATTCAGCCAGAATTGCCATATCATCCACAAACATCAGTTCACACAAGTTAGTCTCCTTCATTTTCCAGTGACCCATTTTTAGTGGTTTCATTTGTTTTTAGCACTTTTTATGGCCGCATCTAGTACCATAGAAAACAACAATGGACTAAGCACACAGCCCTGCTTTACCTCAATCTTTGTTGTAAACTTTAGATTCTTCGTTGTTGTTTCTTACTATATTTGTGTTAAACTTATACATCTCTTTTATTAACTCTATTGTTCGTTTGTCTATATTTCTCTTTTCTAGGACATTCCATATGTCTTCCCTTCTTATCCGGTCGAACGCTTTTTCTAAGTCTATAAAACATATATGTATTTCTTTTTTCTTGTTAATTATCTTTTCACTTGCTTGTCTTATCAAATATTAAATCTTGTGTACTTTTTTTCTTTTAAATCCACATTGAGTGTCTTCTATGCTCTCCTCAGTTATTTTTCTTATTCTTTTTCTATAATACTCGCTAATATTCTACCTGGGACGCTTGTTAGTGTAATTCCCCTGTAGTTATTGCAATCCCTCTTGTCCCCCTTCTTATAAATGGGCAATATTATTCTCGAGTTCCACTCCTTCGGTATTTTACCTTCTTGTATAATCGTATTCACTAGCTTGGTTATTTATCGTATCCCTTTTTCTCCCATATATTTGATCATTTCTGGTGTTATGTTGTCTCTTCCTGGAGCCTTTCCTATTTTCAGCTTCCTTACGCACTCCATTATTTCTTCTTCTTGAATTGGTTCTATATTTTGTATTTCCTCTGTCTCCTCTTCTTTTTCGCTTCGACATTTGTTTCTGTCAGCTCTTGGAAGTGTTGCCGCCATCTTTCCATTATTTGGTCTTCCTCTGTAATTATACGACCATACTTATCTTTTATGTTTACCATGTTATATTCTCTTTTTTGTCTTAATTGTTTGAGTGTGCCATAGAATAATTTTTGATTTTCTCTATAATTATTAGTCATTTTCTCTCCAAATTTTACCCAAGACCTCTCTCGCTCGCTTTCTTAATTTCATTTTTGACCTTTCTGCGTTTCTCCTTATATTCTTCCAAATCGTCCAGGTTTCTTGTTTCAAGACATCTTTTCGAACTGGTTTTCTTCTCTTTTACAATATGTTTTATTTCAGTGGTCCACCACTCTGTTCTTTTTCCGGTCTTGTTTGATATTTTTTTAACTCCACAGCTCTCTTTTGCTGCTTCCAATAAGCTGTTTTTGAAATGATTCCACTTTCCTTCAATTCCGCTTCCTTCCGGGTCATCAAATCTTTTAGCTAATATTCGTTGGTATTTTTCATAATATTTTCTTTCTTTCAATTTGTAACTCTTAATTTTTTCTTGTATCCTCGTTCTTGTTTTGTCCTCTCTTTTCTCTTTCCCTCTCATATCCATTTTGACCAAGTAGTGGTCACTTCCTATCTCTGCACTGCGTGTTACTTTAATATCTTGTATCATTTCCTCTTTGTGTTTGCTTACTAAGAAATAGTCTATAATTGATTTTTCTCTCCTGCTTTCTTCGACTCGCGTGAACTTGTGAATGTCCTTGTGTCTGAACTTTCTATGACTAGATTGTTTTCTATACAAATTTCTATTATTCTGCTTCCATTGTTATTTTTTGTTTGTTCTCCATCTTTTCCCATAATATCCTCGATTCCTTCATTCAGATTTCCTACTCTGCCATTGAGGTCTCCCAATACTATAATATGTTCTCCCCCTCGTCTATTGTTTTCTGGAATCTTTCAAAAACTCGTCTCTTTCTTTTTACAAACGTCCTCACTTACCCCATATGCCACTATTAGTGTCCAAGTCTCGCCAAATATACTAATTTCTACCTTCAACAATCTCTCATTTATATATTCTTCTTTCATCATGTCTTTCAATCTAGTTCGCGTTATTACCAATCCAACCCCGCCTCTTGCTCTTTCTGTCTCTTTAACTCCAAATCAGAACATCCAGTATCCCTTCTGAATTCTCTTCATGCCACTCCCTTTCTTTTTCGTTTCCGTAATTCCCATCATTTCTATCTTATGCTTCTCCATTTCCATCACCAACTCCTCTTCCTTCCCATTCACACTTCTCACATTGCACGCACCCACTCTCAGTGTATATACTGCTTTCCTTCTTCTTTTATCTTGTTCTTCTTGCCGTCTTCATTAAACCCTTTGTTTTCCCCTCCTCTTGTTTGGTTTAAGTTTTGCGTTGCCTTCTTGGGTCGAGTTACCCCCAGTGCGAATGCCCACAGGCCAAAAATCAAAAATCCGGCTACGTTAGGATTTGGCCTAGGCGTTTTACTATATGCATGCCAATTTTCAGCTTCCTAGCCCATCAGTGGGCTTGAAAAAGCTCTGGATAGACAAAAAAGAGGAACACACAAATAAGGAAATTATATATATAGATTTCTTTGGTCCCACCTTTGCGCTATAAGAAAGTAACAAATAGGGAGAATATACTTTTTAATAATTAATAACACTAACCCCTTACGTAAGCTTTTAAACCGTCGTGCTTGCGGTTAGCTTGCTATGAGATACATTGAATTCATAGTTGTTTTGGAAAGTACATACACTCACTAGGGAACACCGGCAACCCGCAATTTCAGATTTCGAAGAAACTACATACATAGACTGAAAGAATACCTTAATTTAAAAACAACAGTTTTTAGCGGCTGAATCCACCAATTTCGGAGTGCAGCCCCTTCGAACATTTGAACGATTTTTACATTTTTGTAAATGCCTCGGAAACTATAACAGATATGTTGTTAGAATATCATTTAAAATATATTACATATATTGTCTCAAGGATGATCCAAACTATTTTGAAGAAACATAAATAACGAGAACCGGGTACCCCAAACTCACGTTCTTTTATAATTTCATCTTTTTTGTCACAATCTAGTTCTCGTTGAAAACGGTCCTGTATAACAACTTTAGACAGTTAATAGTAACAATAATAATTAATCATTTAAAGCAAATAAACTGGCCTTCATTCCAATGAAAGTGCGCATACTAGAAAAAATAGGTATACAAAAAGGGCGAAGAAACATAATTCTATATATTTTTATTCATGTATAGCATATTTTATGGGCAGTGTAAATTTACAGTTCGGCATGATATTCTGTACAGCAATATTAATATTGTCACATTTTTGTAACAATAATATATTTGTGGATAACAGTGAAGCAGAATTAAAAGTTATAGCGCTTATGAAACTTTCAATACACTGTACACTTGTAATGTGATTATTGATATCATAATTATGATGTGTGTTATACATATAGTATTATGCTATGCAGTTATTGTAATAATGATAGGTAGTCAGAATAAACGTGTTTTGAAAATACAGGTATTGCTTGCACCACGAACAATGCATAATAGCAGGTTTTTTTCAAACACTACACAGGAACATAGGTTTTTGGAAGCGGCTGGCAAGGCTGGCCTAATCGGGGTAGAAATATGGTAAAGCTACAATAATTCTGTAATAGAAAGATAACTGTATCTATTATAGTCTTGCAAAAATAGGGATAAGGCAGGGTACTATATCAAGGTGAAATAAACACTTACCGAACTAATATTTTTCTTATACTATACTTCTTATACAGCAGTTATAGTATTATCCCCCTTCTAACAGAAATACGTTCAATATTGTAGTCAATATTCTCATAAAATGTTACAAAAAGAAAAGAAAATTCCTATAGAAATGAGAAACCGGGCAATGACAGCCCAAAATGAAAGAAGCTCAAATTACAACATTGTTGAAACCGTTGGTTTAGCAAAATTAATTATTCAGGCTATTAAAAATATATATTAATAACGTTGGTAGCTAAGATGCAACATCAAAACTTCACTTTATGAGGTACTAGAAAATGCGTGTGTTTCTTCGGCTAAATATTATCAGCGTGAAGATCTCGGTTTACTTCTTAGAGGATCCTAGGCATTATTGTCCCAAAAATTCTTAATAGCTTCTCCTGAAACTGTTGCAAGTTCCCTGCCGTTTCAAATCTGTTAGGATTTTCATTGGCATAAGCCCACAGAACATACGGCGGGGAACGAAATTGACTCTTTTTGTCAATAACGATAACAATCAGGAAAAGTGTTTTGCAAAAACTTCATTACTAATTTGGTCTTATGCGCGAGACAACCGTTTTGTTGGAACCCAATAGCATTAAACTCAGCGTTAATATTGCGAACTGCAGGAATTATTTGAGTTCGCAGAAAATTCAAATATCTCGCTCAATTTAAATTACCGTTAATAACAAACGGCCCTATAATATTGTCACCGAAGATATCCGTCTCAACGTTAAGTTTATCGGAATAACTTCCTGTATTACGAGGCAGATGTTGATTGCCAGAGACTAATACCGCCTGGCTGCAGGATTGTGATGGCGATGACATTCGAAAACAGAATATTAGTAATAAAATATTTCTCTCACTCAGTCTTCTGCATCACGAATTCACAAAACTGCATTTTTGCAAAATAATTCTCAGCAAAAATCTCCTGATAAGTTTGAACTTTGTAACTTTTATGTTTTTTCAATAAAAATCAGTAATACCGGTTTCGTCCGAAACTTGGCGAAGAAAGCAAGGTTTATTTCAACGTATGAAGAAATCCTTACATCTCTCTCCTACCGCTCGCGTTTTATTCGAGGGTTTTGGAGCTAGTTGTTCATTTTCTGGCATTTTCTACAATTCCCGATCACGCAGCAAAATTTCTTAAACGGTTTGATAGTTCTCCCAAGTGTCGATGGATTTGGAACAGGGTATTGGAGGGAATTTCCAGGGAAATGTCACTCACTGATTTGAACCCTGTTTTCAGTTGAGTAATTTAAACAGCCAATGTAGTGTGATTTCTAGTAATATATCTAAATGAGAAAATATGTACTATTTTGTATTTCATTTAAGTGAATGTGATAGTTTAGTTGCTTTGTGGCCTTTGTGCTGAGAACTTCATTAGACGGACTTGATATTTATCGTTTACTTTTACGTAACAATCATCAATTGAGATCGATGAGATTTCTTAGAACTTCTATTCTAAAAGTTTAACTTTAAATTTTAGGTAGAAACGGCAATATATAATACATATACGATGCAGGTACATATGTAGGTACATATTCACATACATATGCAATTAACGGAGTATGCAGGTAAAAGTTAAATCTGTGACAAAATGCTAACTGCCATACAATATTTTTACTATAAACAATTATTGAAATATTTAATATGTGTTATGCCACATGGTTAATTCTCGACAATTAACTTAAAGCTATGGTTGTTAAAAAAGTAGATGTACGTGTCAATTACACCGGCATACAAAAATAAAAAGTGGTCTGTACTTTTGACCAGACCCACCTACCGATATGTATTTCGATGCGCTGAATCCGAATTTGGGGTCAGTTTGGCGAGTTTGAGATATTTGGTTTTAATTCATCAACCAAACCTTTAACATCTGAACAGTATACCAGCGATTCTTCATCGTCGTTCGTGAAAAATTGCCGGAACTCCTTCTCCCTATTACGATAAAAGTAAGCTGATGTTCCTGTATCTAAGAAATTTCTTTTTTGATAAATTTTTCTCGGTTTCTTGCACTTTACTCCAAATTTTAAGAGTTTTCGGGCAAATGAATATCAGATTTCGATCCAGCGAATCGAAATACATAAAAAACATACTTTATCCAGGTCTATAAAATTTCTTTGATTTCCATAACTGCGTTTTTTCGCGATTTTTAGCCATTTTTGACGGCTTTTTGCAATTTACTGGAAATTTTGAGCGTGTACGGGCCAAACTGACCCCAAATTCGGATTCAGCGCATCGAAGTACATATTGGTAGGTGGATCTGGTCAAAAGTACAGACCACTTCACACTTTTTGTGTGCCGGTGTTATTAAAGCATTTAAAATGTAGTTAAACCCATAATCGTATCAAGCTTTATTAGCATGAGGAATAAAATTTAAGAGAACAATATTTTCAAAACAGTTTTATAACCAAAATTCACAATATTACTTATTAGTTTCATAATAATAAAGCATAGTAAAGTATATATATATATATATATAGGAATCAATACCCTCCATTCCTATATACATATATATATATATATATATATATATAGGAATCAATACCCTCCATTCCTATATATATATATATATATATAATCTTTTACCCTTTTCTACCTTTCGATGTAAGGGTAGCATAATAAAGTGTACAATCAAAAACAAGATACATTTTATTTTCAGAACTATGTACAATGACAAATAGTTCGAGTAACTGGGATGGAGTACCGTGCTTCTTTTATAATTCACCATAAACCTTCCACATTCTTTAAATTTTCTTTTGAAACAGCTTTTTTCCTATTTTCCCATAGATTTCCTATAGAATTGAAGTACAGTGATTGTATAGTATCGTTATTATGGATGAAACCTCTTTAGAGTATCAATATCGGATTCCAAATTTTTATTTTAGCGCCGCCGCTTTTACTCTTTTAAATTTGAATACTGTGGTTGGAAACTTTGTAGCTAGCCAATCCATATGATTTTTCGCAAAACATAATCTGTATCAAACGTGGCGTTCTTGCAATAAAAGGACGTCTCATGAACTTGAACTCATGAATTATTATGGCTATATAGTTTATAAGTAAATTGTGATATTTGTGATAATTGTGACGTGTTATCATTAAGTAGTGTAAACCGGACTGACGCCTGACAAAGGCCGGTTTACACTACTTAATGATAACACGTCATCAACTCTTTTATCAAATCTTACTTATCACTAAAGCATTACTTTGATACTGATTGATACCTACTAATGTAGGAACATGTGTTAATTACAAACGCGTCTAACTGCTTAGTGTAAAATATCGCATCACTTTTATAACTATCTTGTTCTTTCTCTTTTATCTTATATTGATCTTATATTATTTTACCATGAATTTTTGCAATGATTTTTCATATAAAATTAATATAACAACTTTAGATCCGCTTGTAAATTAATATTTAAACCTAAATTTGCAAGATACACCTAGGAGGATTAAGTTGCAGGAGAATATACAATTTATTTATATAAGAATGTTTCCCGCGGAATGTGATACTATCACGAAAAAACGCGATATCTTTAATCTTTCTTCCTATTTGCTTATTTCGTGGCTGCACGGGCGCTGCGATATCAAATATTTAACCAATATCCCCCCATTTTCACTGGTTTATAGGACAAACAGGGAAATATAGTACATTAATAAATAACGATGTTGCTGAAATGTTTACGGTATACGGAAGGAACATATATCAGACGATGCATCTTTTAATACCTCAGGGAGATCTACACCAGTTGTAATGAGATCGCATTTTATCGTAGATGTTTTCTGGGGAAAATATTGGAATGTATACACTTTAAAAGTCGACTTTATAATTATAAGGACATATATGGGTGCATGCAGATGTACACAAGATTTGATATTTTGCCCACCTCAACCAACAGCTAAGCCTTTATAATATAATAATGACTTGAATTTGGCTTTTATAGAGTTACAGATAGCCGTGTCTCCAGATAGAACTTAGGGTATGGAATGTGAATCAAAAGTGTAACTGAACTATTAATTAAACCAAAACAAGCCATGTAGATATTCTTATTATAGAAACTACGTACGTACAAGCAACCTCCAGAATATTCAGATCTATGAAAAGAGTTGGATTAGAGGAAATATTGAGCTTGCTGCCGTTTATAAAATTAATGGATGAACTGGCCAAAAAGTCTAGAGCAAAATACCAGGGACAAGAGTTGATGTGCATAAACCACAGAATTTAACAATAAAAGAATTAATGTATCCAGATGACCTCGTGTTGTTGGTGGAAAGGAACGGCTTAAATATAAACTATACAAAACTGGGGTGATGGTGGTGACAAAAGTGTCAAAGACCTTACACATAACATTGGGAAATATGGTACTAAAACAGGTCGAAAATTTTTAATGCCTAGGTGCTACCTTAAACAGAGCTGAAGGTTTGGAATGCGAGTTAAATAGCAGAATTGACGGTGTTACCAAAACAGCATGCCATAAGATATACCTTTTTTCGAAAAAAGGAGCCTCAAAAAATGAGAATATTAGTCGGGGTCATAGTACCTATGGTAATTTATGGTAGTGAATTAGCTCTAAATGAGAGGCAAAAATTTGAAATTCAAGAATGCGGGATAAAGGTGTTAAGGCGCATTGAGGATGTAACTCGAACAGACAAGACCAGAAACGGAGAAGGGAGAGGAAGCTATGTTGGTTGCGTTACTTGATACGGATAGTAGATGACAAAGTGGTCAAGAAAGTATTTGCGATGGGAACGTACGGAAGGCCTAAAAGAACGTGGAACGAGTGTAGCGGCCGCTGTGGCGAGTAAGTTAATATGAGAACGATGAAGGACAATGCAAGAAATAGGAGTAAGTGGTAGAAATTTCATAAAGCTAAGACTTAAAATATAGAATTAGATCCTTATAAAGAAGAAGAAATCGTAAAAATATCATTACAATCCGCTCAGGGGCACAAAGTTTGTGCTGCTGTTATGTGTATCTACTATCGATCACAGGGCCTTGCCTATGTCCTCAACACTCCATGCCTTTTAGATATACCCCCGGGTTGAGAGATAATACTAATGGCATTTGGAGAATTTCTTGAGTTAATGACTATAGAAACTAGAAACCTGGCCGCCTTCATAGTTTTTGATTTTTGAAAATAGAATTAGAAATCTACGCTATTTACGACCCCAATGATGCTTTCCTCTAGGGATATGTCTTTTATCAGGGCTTAAGAGCCATCTTAGGTTTTTACATCACAATTATCACTATACCATCTAAATAACACAAAGGTAATGTTTCGTATATTCTAACACATTTTGTTTATTTAGGTTTACGAAAATAAATTTAAAAGCTCCCACTTTTCTATATTTAACACAATAAATATTTCCCTTTTGCTTTAGGGAGTAATATAAAGAAGAAATCCTTAAACAATAATGTTATTTAATCGAGTCTTTCCGTAATTTAAACTTTCTCCTTACATATCAGTACAATATCTTTAAAATATTCTCTACTATTTTTAGGTCAAACAACAAATTAGAAATCAACAGCAATAACGTTTTTGTATAAATTTCGTCAGTGAAATGTAACTATATGTATAAACAAACAATTGTTATTTATTTGGGTACTATCAACAAGATAACTAACCAAAACTATATATTTAATTGCATTTAATTACAATCTGGCGATAATTCGATCACAACTAAGAGCGGATGTGTGAAGCCAAAATAACTGACTAACATGGTAGGCTTCCCTTATACAATGCGTCAGAGACCGCACACCTGTCAAGCTACATATGTATATCGTATTCAGATCGATGATATGAGCCGAATAAAGCATATAATTGCAAAGCTGTAAATGTAATTTTTAAAACCTGGTGAAACTATATTGCAAAATTTGTTTAAATTCAATTGGAATACAGGTACAGTGAAATCTCTTTTGAACGGACGTTGTTGGTGGTCGGGACCCTTAAGGAATGTCTCTCTAGGAAAGTGGTCGCTTGAAGGAAATTAAGCCCATCGTCCCTAATTTAATAGTCATATCATTATCGCTCGATAGAATCAACGATAGCTTCTAGTTCGACCATAAATTCCACTATTAACCCAGTCTTATTCATTAGAAAATGATAATAACACACTTGTCTTCTACATAAGTCATCGACATACAGTTCTGTATGGTTTAATATGTCTAATAAAAACAATAGATACTTATTTGAACTAATACAGTGAGATCCAAAATGACTGTCTGTGCCGCTTCCGTTAACAAAATTCATTTTCTCAAAATGCCTCCATACTTATTTTATGGTTAGCATTATTTCAGTGCCGTGCACGTATAATAACAAAATATGACATTAGCACGATGTCTACTGACTGATTTCTACTGACTCACCACACAAGATTTTAGCAATATCCTTTAGCTTTTTAAAACCCTCTTTTTTCTATCACACTTAAAAATTTTTCATACACGGATTTTCTCACCCTTCCTTTAACATCAAAACATAACTTTCCAAATTTGTTTATTATTTCAACGCTCTCAATTAGCGACATAAATTGCTTTTCCAATTGCAATATAGAAGTGCAAATAAAACTGTAGTTAGCTTTAATAAACGCCAACTGTTGAGGTAGTTCTTTACTCGAATACACTCGAATACACCTTTTGGGCGTCTAGCACAGATTGTGTATCGCTATCAAGATCCATAATAATTGTCTCTATTTCTTCATAATGATTTGCAGGAACAATAGCAGCTTCCAACCACGTTCCCCATCGTGTGATTACTGAGGAGGAAGCGGAATACCGGGTAGATGTTGTTTGTAAAACTTAACTCTTAACGGAGCCTTTAAAAACACTTTCTTAACACAACTAATTAAAGTATTTACCAAGGGAAAATGGTTTCTTACTTCTTCTGCAACACGATTTAGTCCGTGCGCCAAGCAAGTTGTGTGAATTAAATTTGGGTAAAAGATTTTCAAGTTGCAAGCTGCCTTCACAACGCATGGTGCGGCATCTGTTAAAAACAATAGAATTTCTTTCTGTTGGAATCGATTCCGGTAAGAAATGCCAGTTCTTCCTGTATAAACCTTGTTATTGTCAAATTATTTGCCTTTTCCAACTGTTTGGATGAAATTAAATAAGATTTTGCTGGAACCGATACGTTAAGGATACCTATCATTAAATGAACTATGTATCGGCCCACACTATCAGTAGTTTCATCTGCGCATATGTAAAGGTAATTGTAATTGTTTGACACAGCCTTCTTAATGCTATTCAATGTTTCTGCATAGATACGGTGAATATAATTTTTCTTAAGGTGATCTCGTCGGGAATATTATATTTGCTGGTGTACTTTTGCAAAAATAACTTGATATTTAAATTGTTTATCTTATGTAGTGGAATATCTGCCGACACAAACATTGGGCGCAAATCTTCATTAAATTGTTCTTGTTCCGATTTTTGGAGGTTGATGGCAAACATTGCGGTAATGTTTGCTGACCCTTCTTCGCCAATTTCATCTTTGATAGGTTTGCAGCATGAGATGGAGTTTTAATATGCTGGTCGACTTGAAACTTTCTCTCACTTGTAACCTGCATAAAAATATCACATCATCATTATTTTCTTATAAAATAAGTGTTAGTTAAAGATAAAGGAGTAATAAAGAACTAATGTGTAAAGAGTTTGCGAAGCAATCGGAATAAACGACATTTAATAAAATAACCAACACAACGCTTCGACAAATAATTTTATTTTAAAATGATTTTTATTTAAACATCATCAGCAGAATACGGAATATCAGATATTCCGTATTGTGCTGATGATATGCGCAAAATACGCATGAAATAAACATCTCGTTTAATTCATTTTAAAATAAAATTTTAAATAGAATTTTAAAACAAAATTATTTGTCGAAGCGTTGTATTGGTGATTTTGTTAAACATCGTTTAAAAATATAGATTAATAAGAGGAAATAAACTTATATTTTACTTACAATCTTGCTGCATGCTACGCAAAATACTTTTTCTCCATCAATACGCAATTCTGAATAAGATGCAATCCATCCAGGCACAGTCGCTATTTTCGGCATTTTTGCTATTATAATTAATAACAACCCACAAGTTTACACTTCGAAAAACCAACCAATGACGTTTAAAATAAATAAGATTGCTTTCGAGTATGGGAATAAATTTCTCCGAATAACAAAGAAACACCTGTGCTCCTAATTTTCTCGTAAAATGTATTTTTGTATTTATTTAGAAGTTTCAGGGAATTAGCTTTTCCTTGAATTCTGTCCCGGTCTAGATGTATGCATAAAAACTATTTGGATGATTATATATATATATATATATATATAATATTAAAAAATAATAAAAAATAGAATTAACAAATTATACAATAGAGGAATTAAAAATAATAACAATAAATCTTATAACGCTATTCCTTATAAAAAGGTTTAAGCGAAAAAATAAAAAAGAGTTTAATAAAAACAACATAAACATTACTTTCATTCCAAATTATAGTAACAGATCTCTTTTACCAAAAAACTAAATCTAAAATAATTAAACAAAATCAAAGTAATGTAGTTTATAAAATAAACTGTAAAGACTGTGATGGTTGTTACATCGGTCAGACGAAATAATATTTAAAGAAAAGGTTGTATAGCCATAAGTATTCTTTAAATAATGATTTTGGTGCAATGACCGCTGTAACAAAGCATTACAAAGATCTTGGGCATTACTTTGATTTTGAAAACACAATTATATTAAAAACAGAGAATAATTATAAAAAGACTAATATATGAAATGATAAATATACAAAAAGACACTGAAACTATTAATTTCAGAACCGATATTCAAAATTTAAGTAATGTATATAGCAATTTGTTAAAATGACATTTGCATTTCTTAAGAAGGAAACCTTTGGCTAGGTTTTTAAATTTGGGTTTTCCCTAGTCCTTGAACAGAATTGTTAAGGTTTCGACAAAGATCTTTTGATATAAGGTTTTACTTAATTTGCATGTATGTTTACACATTAATTTAGTTTTTATAATTTATATATATATAAAAGTTGTTTACACATCCTCTATATCAAGAAATCCTAGTCATTAGTTATTTTGTTGATAGTTCCCAAATAAAAAACAAATGTTTGTTTATATATTTATCTAGTAATATTTTCACTGAAGAAGGTATTCCGAAAACGTTTGTAAACGTTCTGAAAATATAACTATCGTTCAAACCAGCCTTGTTTTATTGACCTATTAGTGGTAGAGATCTATCATATAAGATATACATATAAGTATATATACATACAAGCATAACCTACCTAATTGATTAGCACAAGTTTATTTTAATGTTTTTAGAAATTTTAAGTTTGATTTGTTTTTGTGATTTTCTTAAACTATTTGCTAATATTAATAATGTTGAAATAAAAAGGCTTTCAAACGAACCTATTTATTTTAATTGATTATAGGCTGTTTGTGTAGTAGTTATATATCGTAGCGAGATCGTCGCGTTCAGCTTGCTGTCCGCTGATCAACTTATTCGCAAAGGGCGCCAAAATTACAGAGGGAACGCGGGTGTCCGCGGGGGCCCTGAGGACTGGTTATAAGTATGTATGTTCATTCATGGGCGTTGTACGTCACTTGAAATTTCAATGGATAGATGTACTATTGCGGCAACAAAAATCCGGACAAGTCTTATAGGGTTATTTTGACTATTTTTTAGTAGTATAAATCAACCGTTTGTCATGTTCATGTCAATTTTAATGTAGCAATTTTTTAATGTCGTGAATAGTGCTTTTGGAGACTACAAATCTATTACCTAGTCTCCTAATCGATCACTCTTTCCCAAGTACTGTAATTACTTGCGCTTTTTAGCAGCATTTATATAGAGTATAATGACATATGTACATATGTCAATAATGATTTAATGATGAAATAACATTTGGCAGGACAAAAGCTAGATTTAAACTAAACTGAAGTGTCCGATTTTTGTTGCCGCAATAGTACATATATACATATGCAGATACATATTTTCTTAAGCTAGCTTATATACATCAGTGCTTTCATAAAGTAGCGAAGAAATTCATAAAGAATTCCAGCGCTTTTGGAAATAATCATCGCATACGTTGATTCTTATTTTTATTTGCACATTTTTTGAAATAGAATTACCACATACCTTATGATTTATGTAGAAAATATGACGTCAGCGATATTTTTTTAATAGTAACCACCATTTTATATTACGAATTGTAGAAGAGGACATTTTGCTACATAAGGCAAGGTAATGGTGAATATAGATCGTATAAGGAAAGTTTTAAGAAAGAAGATTTGAGACTGTAAATGAGGTAAAACTTGCTATAAATATTAGGTTGGAATAAATGCGCAATTAACTAGAAGAGCAGAGGAATTTGTGCTCATTATCCTTTAACATAATTGTGAATAGAATACCAAAAACAAAAAAAAAAAACAAATAGACTGTAACTGCTCGTTGAAGAAACTTCTTCCTTCTTAGAGTTCCAGAATCAATGCATATCACTTTTATTATAAGCAATAGGAATTACGAAACTAGACACCGATTAAAGTATTAAAAAATCTAATACATATTCAAATAGTGAGGTAAGCAAGGATGAAAGATCCTAAATTGTATTTTTACCTGATGTTGATGTAGTGTATTTATATTTAACGTAAATAGCAACTTGATTATTTTGTATCATAGTGACTCCAGAAAAAGAGTTGCTTTTTTACATACAACATTTATAAACGCAGTTTTGTTTATTGTATCAAGTGTTTTTATTAAATTTTGTTTGCAGATTTGGGGGTCGTTGCAGACGAGAAAGTCGATATACATATCTATCGATTTGTTGTTCGTTGCGTGCCTTTATAATTTTAACATAATTTATGTTGCAGGTTTTTTTGGTAGTCAAACAGTTGCAGAATACTTAACGAACTTTTGATTTAAGTTTATGCTTGGGTCATATAAAAGATAATAAAAATACTGTGAATTTCTGGAATGGAATGAAAAATAGCACTGTACCGTTTTAAAAGCAGAACCATCTTTATTATCTTTATTGCAAATTTTCTTTGGGTTAATGAAATAATGAATAATTGAAGATCCAACAAACCAAGAGGTAAACAAAATAATAAGAGAATTGAAAAATAATAAGACTGCCGGGGAAATGGGATCCCAGCAGAAATTTTGAAAATTATAATAGAGACAAAACAGCCACAATAATTGGCCATAACTCTGTTTAACTCAGTCAAACGAAGGTCTCCTGTGAACATTGAACAGTATTCGACCATGGTGCTGCTACCCCAACGTCTCTTATACTTTTTCCAAATTCACAAGAAAGAAACAGTCCTAAATCTCTTAGCGAATTTCTGGTAACCTCTGTAACAAATTAAATTATATTTATGTAACAATTTGGAAAAGTGTTTCTAATTTACTGGAAAAACATACCGCAATATAAATGCAACAACAACAACACTAATAATGAAGAACACATAATGAAATTGCGGAAAATTTTTAAATTAATAATTCTCCGTTCCACGGGTTGGGCCTATGACGCCAACTCAAAATATTTGTTTTTATAACTTGAAACAAAGAAAAATTGAGCTTTGAAATACCTTTCAATGATAAGATGAAAGACATGTCTATACAGTGACTGTTAATTTTATCTTCTGCATTTAGATACAGTAAGAGTTTTGAGCCTAATACGTCAATTCCTGTAATAAATAATATAGGTACATAATTATAAATATGTAGTGTAAAAAAATAATTTCTGCATCGCTGATTATTTATTCAGTTTTTACAAATACTCTGCTTTCTAATTGTATAATAAAAATGTTTTGATTTAATTTTTTCTATTACTTTTGAATAAAATAATATAAATATAATAATAATATAAAGTATATACTATACCGTTAACGCATTTTCAATGTATCTATCATCTGTGACTTGTTTAAATTTTGTTTAATTTTGTTGTTGCATACGTCGAGACTAGAAAATAAGATGTTATTTCTGAGGCCCAACCTGTGGTACTATTTAACTTCCAATTCACCCGTGGAACGGAGATAGAAAGAAAACACTCAAATGAAAGGTAAACAAGTGAACATGATATTAAAATCGATGAACTGAAAAAATTTTGAATTTGGTGAAATTACAGGAGAAGTTGTAAATTTTCTGGACGTAAGATGCCATATTTACTAGCAAAGGGGTAACATTTAGGATCTATAATAACAATAGTTTAATTATAATAAAGATACAAAAGCAACATTGCTATTGTCAGAATATAAACAATATATAGATAAATAGGTATACGCTCACATGTCTTTTCTGACAAACACCCTAAAACTACACGCAATAGCAGGCATAAACCATATCTTCCTTTTAAATACTTCTAGACAGCACTTTATACCTACATACTATATAGATGGACTGCTGAATATGCTATACTTCTGTCTTCAAAAATTTTCTATGTATGTAGTGGAACATCGAGCTTATTACTACTAAAATTTGTTTCTTGTGAAAAGACATTCTTTCTTACAAATATTATTAATAGAGTTGCTCAATTTGCGTCAATAGGACTACAACTATCTGAAACGACTATACTAGAATAGTAACTATACGAATTGAAACTGAATGTATAGTATGAAGCCATCTGTATTCGTATATTTGTATTATTCCAGTACAGTCGTTTCAGATCGTTGTACTACTATGGGCGCAAATTGAGTTACTTTAATTATTAATTTATATACATACGAGGTAGGCGCCATAAATTCTCGGCCTGAAGTAGAAAAAAATAACTTGGTAAAGTGTAACAATTCTTATTTTGCAATATAATCTCTCCTAACTTCAATACATTTCCTATAATGATCAATTAATGATTCTATACCCTTGTAAAAATAATCTAAAGTTTTTCCCTCAAAATGTTCTACTATAGCTGCTTGCAACTCACTGTCGTCCTTAAAACGATTTCTCATAAGGGCTCCGGTGACAACCGACTCCAATATCGGTTTGAGGTCGTCTCCACGCATGGTTAAGAACGAACGCGCACATTCTGCTCGACGATGACGTTAGAAAGCGGAAAGAAAACACGGTAGCTATCTTGCACTAATCTTATTCATGTTAGACATTACTGTTAATTACATCACTTTCAAACGGCGATCTTCTAACACTATTTCTTCAATCATTGCAATTTTCTGATTACTTCAGTTGGCCAACCGATACGCTAATTATCTTCAAGCGATTCTTGCCCAAAACGGAAACATTTATACAGTGAAATATAAAGGAGATGAATCGCCACAAACGCGGTCTAAACGTTTGTTTAATGTGATTAGCCGCATGCCCCTCCTTTGTTAGAAATATAAAGATTGCGCGATGCTGTGTTTTTGTCACCTGCGATATTTTCATGAACTGGTCACGTTGTCTGGCTGGCTACTAAAACCTACTAGTGTGCAAAACGTAATATATATGGTTTAGGCCTTACACGTATGGAACTATGACACAACGGTGTTTGAAACACGCTTGAACCTATATAATCCTGTCAGACTGAGAATTTGTGGCGTCTACCTCGTACATATGTATTTATATAAAGACAGGTAACAGTAAATGGAGAAATTTTTAAATATTCTTTACATGACATTTGTGGAGCTAATAGATATATAAATCTATCCTACTAGTTGTAAATAATGTATAGCATTACAAAGCTTCTTTGATAAATTACTATTTTGCGCGTGCCAATTTAACTAGGTATCAACAGTTAGGCCTAAAGATTTATTTGATGAATAACAGAAAAAGACTCTCTCATCGTCGCGTTATAAACGCCTTTACCAAAAATTTAGTAGTTAACGGAGAACGTTTATTTCCGTGAGAATACATAAAAAGTATTTAACAAGCTTCGACATTATGTGTTACATACTCTTCACTTTTCTTCAAAGACGGGAAAAGATAAAAATGAATTAATTATCGTTTATTAATTACAGATAAATAGAACATATTGAATTATGATTTATATCGTTTTCTATATTGGAAAATCACTTCTACCTAATTTCCTAAAGTTCGAATATAGAATTATCGATTATAGAATTCACTTACACATCTTACTTTTCTAATTTTTTATTTTAATGTAATAAATAGCTAATTAGGATATGTTGGTCAAATTACTAGATTTATATGAAAAGTAATAAAAGAAGTGTCGTATGTATGTATTTTTATTTTACTGTTATTTTATTTAGGCTTTCCCCCAGAAAAGTGGAAATGAGGCGAATGTGGATATTAATCTTAAAAAAATGGGTGTAAACCTCTAATAAACTGCAATGTTAACTTTCATTAAGAAGCGATACTATTAAATATTATTATATATATATAGTATAATTAATTTCAAGATAATATAAGACTAGATTTCTGAGAAGTTAGGGGTAGAAACTTTGGAAATACATTTCAATCTGAACCTGATTACACAAAAGGTCTCCTCTCGTTATCTTCGTGGACGCCTGCTTACGTATTAAAAATACTTAACAGAGATTTATCAAATAGCCAGTCGATTAAAATGTCTGAAGTAATTTTGAGGTTTTAGTAGACTGTGTCAGACCTTCTTTACTTCCATATTAATTTGAATTGAATACCTCAAATAGGGTAACTTCTTGTCTTTACAGTTTAAAGTTTACAAAGCCAATGCTTTTAAAGTGAATTAACACTGGTCCCAAACTTTAAAAATAAAATAGAATAAACATTCTGTTTTTGCATGCGATTCGATAAATTTGTAATAACTAATCAGCACTATACCTTAATCTTCGATAAACGTCATATCAAATATGATTTTATGGGATTTATTCTAGGTGACAACGAAATGTGATTCGTAATACAATACTAAACTATTAGATTTGTGATATAAACCATTACTTCTCGTAAACCTTCAACATCTAGACATTCTAGACTCAAAATCTACGAGTCTCTAGCGAGAAATAACTTTTGCCTTAGCTAGCCCACTGAGAGCGAACGCATCAATTCACTTCGATATTCCCTACTACATATATCTTTCGCGATTTCAGTTGTAGTTATCGATAATCTACGGTTACCTTCAGTGGCGGTACATCTTAGAAGTAACCAGTTTTTCCATAAGAACCTATTTTTTCGATAGATTGGTATTTGGTTAAGATGACAGATACGTTATTTAATTTGTGGTCGTGTTTGCAATAGAAGGTCTACAATTTAACAGAATGAATTCAATTTCGCTCCAAAATCGCATAAAAATAATTCAGATCCATTATGAAAAGGATCGATCTGTAAAAGTCACATTTCGGTCGTTATAATCGTCATCACAACGTGCAATTAAGAATTTAGTGGAAAAATTTGGGTCAACTGGGCCTGTACACAACGTTGCAACACCAAAATCTTATCGTTCGTTCGTAAGAAAATATTGCTGCTGTGAGCGATAGTGTTGACAAGGATTTGGCTTTAAAGCTTTATATAGTCTAGTTAGTGCAAGAACTGAAGCCACCATGATCAACACTGACTATTTTATGGCCTCTTTTGGGTGACGGTCGACGACTTGTAGTTTCAACAGGAAGAGGCAACTTGCCACATAGCTTAAGAAACAATCGATTTATTGAAACCCAAATTTGATGGACGTTTGATTTGAATAAGGGAACAATTGCCAATCTAGTTTCATAATTTCTTTGATCTACTGGCCCCTCTTCGCTATCGATTCGTGTAGGTCGTGGCTGTAGTTGCTGTGTGAACCGCTTGAAGGCTTGCCATGTTTAGAAATCAAGGAAAATTTGAAAAACACGGTAATATTGAAATGTAGCAACCGGAGAACCTAACAAAAAACAACAGATGAAAACCAGACGGTGATATACCTACATTAAAATTGTCAAATTCATTGAATGCCTATCAATAATGTTGGTAAACTTACCAACTGTAAAGAAGTAAAACAAGAAAAAGAATATTCAATGTTTATTCTTTCCTTGTATTGCTGTATGTGCGCATGTATTATTAAAAAATTACTCTTCCCAAATTTCACCAAACCCATCCAACTCTACCAGATTGGGGAAAGCCGAGCGAAGGTTACTTTTTTCACCACAAAAGGAAACCCTCTACCGGAACGTATATCCTTCTAAGAACTGCATCAAACATATCCAACTCCACCAAATCAAGAAAAACCGAACGAATCCCATCCAATAAACGTAGTTTCTGTATTGGCAATGCAACATAAAAACCAGATTTTCGATTAATAATCAGTGCATTTGACGGTTTTGTATACATCACTGCTTCGACTGTACTTGTTATTTTTACATTTTTCAAAGTTATTTTTTCCCGCGGTTTCCGTGTATTCATTTTACTTGTTTTAGGTTCTCCCGTTAACAAAGAAGGAAATAAAATCAAGAGAATTTGAAATGTTTCCGCATTGTTTTCCTTTTTTATTTTCTTCTTGAGCAATATTAATGTTGTAATAACTTTCTTTCCATATGAAGACATTTTGTAAATTTTCCTGGTAATTAAGAAAGTCAATTTTTAGAAGATGTAACGTGTGAACAGGTGCATTGCACTTTCTTTTCTAATTTTATAAAGGTCGGAGATTTTATATAACTTTCTTTAATCACTCCCAGGACGTATTTTTATAATTTAATTTTTGGCACCTTTAGCAGAGCTCATCAGTTCTTCTTTCTGTCGGATCATTTCAACCACCTGTCCTCGTGAAACCTTACAAGAATGGGAGAATGAAACACATTCTGGCGAAATTATGAATTTGAAACAGTTAAACTAATGATTTTTACCTGCTACAAATTTTCCTGATGTAACACTTTATGAGAAACCAAAAATACAGTAATAAAAATGGTAACAAAATGTAACAAGAAACTTAAAAATTAATGTAGTATGCATGGGAGCAAAACCAATTGCGATTGAATGTTCCATTGGTATGAGGGTAAATTCTAGCTTGCATATTTTACAGAAAATTAAGCAAATCGAAGAATCAATACGAGCGCAGGTATGCCTGGGACCAGGCATGCCAGCCGAAATGGTTTTCGCGCATATACACATTTATGGATAGATGTATATCATGCTGGCAATCTATGCAATACATACGTTGATGCTCGGGTTCATGGAATTTCGGTAGTATTATAGCAATGCATGTAGTGATGCGGAATTTGGGGTATCAACTGAAGATTTGAAATTATTTCCCAATGCTACAAAAGCAAAAATAAGTATTTTTTAATACTTCACCATTACCTTCTAACTTTAGATAATATTTTACTGCATTTATCTCATAAAAGTGTCACATTGGACTTGGAAGTCATTATAGTGCCGAACTTTTAAAACTTTAGTAAAACTTCAGTATTACGGACTAATATATATTATTTCTGAAAACTGCATTCACATGTGTTACGTATACATAGGCACGTACATGTTTCATCAAGTTTGAAGTGTTGTTTTTGAAACGTGCTTCTTTGAAGCACTTTAGCACAGATATTTTTATTTTGGTATATGTTACGCGTGAATAAGATACATTTTTTAAATATCACACATAAGAAAAGTTCTCAACGTTAATTTGAGAATCAATTCCTACGTTATAAAACACTATTATTATTTCAGGTCTGTTGTCGTGGGATGTCAACGACTGTTTGATTGATCTTGAAAAGGAGTTGGCTATAATAACCGAGCAAGCTCCAGAAGGCGAAGAAGCCAGATATGGTAAGTGCCTTGTTTCTGTATGTTTATAAATACAACATTATTTAAGTAATAGAAACCGCTTAATCATTATTTTTCGTTATATAATAGATTTAATTTTCAATGATGTTCTGTATTCCTCTTGGCTTCTTTCTAAATTACAATGCATATAATTGCATTAACAATAATCTGTTTTCTGCTAAAAATACAAATAACAACAGAAAGTATATGAAATCAGCAACGGATATTGCTAGTTACTAGCCTTGTTTCTTACACGTTTTATCACATCTCGTACGTTGGAGAATTTTATGAAACCAGTTAAGTTATATACGAGGCATGTGTGGAATTTTCTGGGAATTAGGTTCAATTGCGTAAATCTTATAGGTCATGCTATTGCTAAGAGACAAGTTTTTCATACGTTTACGCAGCCATTCTGTGCAATATTGTTTAATATACTTGCACTACTGAACTGATATAGTCGTATTTCTGCGCCGCTGATTGGATATTACACGAACGGTTGGGCGTTAACTACGTCTTAGCCTTTTGGGTAAAAGGCTGCTAGGACCGAAACAGAGTCCGGTACGTATCGCCAACTTCAGAAGGTTGTAGCATATTATGGCGACCAATTTTGGCAACGACTAATAACTATTGAAAAAAGATGGATACCCCGCTTCAATTCTTAGGCCGAAATTCAGTCGAAAGAACCAGAAGAAAGGGCCTACGCTTAAACCATGTGCAGTTTCGTTATTTGGAAAGTAAGGCTCACTGTATTCTGGGATTATGAGGGGATTATTTTTATACATTATCTATCGAAAGGTACGACAATTAATGCAGAATATTTTAGACTTTTATCTTGCCCAATGTGGTAGACGATTTGCAAAAGAACCACCTGGGAAGTTGGATAGACGTTCGTTATTGCAACAGGCAAATGCAAGACTCCAACCTGCACGATGAACGAAGGATGCTTTAATCAAATTACACTGGAAATTGCTTCCACATAAACCTTATTTGTCAGATCTGGCTCCTAGTGATTTTCGTCTATTTAAAATTTTGAAAGAACCACTACGGTGTGTTCAATTTGGGTCCTTAAATGAGGTAAAATTTGCTATAAATGGATGGATTGCAGAGACTCCGAGAAAGTGGTTTGAGGACGGTTTATATAAGTTAGTTTCACGTTGGAATAAGTTTATTCAATTAAATGGAGATTCTATTGAAAAGCGACATTGTAATTTTGATGAAAATTGACGAAATAAAACAATTATGGACAAATTCTTAGATCGTTGGAAACATCCTTCGTGTATTGGAAAATTAAATGAATTTAACAGATTTCGTGTAATTACAATAGTTTTAGCTTGGGTGTTCAGGCGTGATTATTAGCTTTACTTTGAATTAGATTTTCCGGTTTACGCTTCTGTTGACATCAAACTGGTGTTAATAAAGTGTGAAATTCTGAGACAGTAATTCTTTCTAATGTTTCCAAATAGAATAATATGTTAGACAATAAAAAGTTTGATTTTGGTATAAATCGATAAACGTGATTAATTAATTTAATAACTTTATGATAGTGAGCTACATCCGCTTGAATGATAATATGAAATATATAGGTATAAATGATAATATTTAGTAATTACAGTAATTTATAGTTTATACCTTCAGAATATTTTATCACCACGTTACATACATTAGTTTCGTATATGTTATTTTAATTAATATTGTGAGATCTATTAAAAGAAAAGAAATAGGACATTTTCATAAAAAATTAAAAGTAAAATATAGTCAGAGTATCGCTCGCAGTAAAAATGTATTCACTTATTTAATTTCTAGTTATCTAATTTTTCTAAAATTTGGAATCTTAATATTGGTTGCGGTGGATAAAAACAATATATAGTTTGTCTCCGGAGTAACTTTATTATAGGTATAATTGAATAAAAATTTTTGAATTTCAATCTAATGTTTTGGGATGACGCCCTGCTTGGTCTGAAAGAATTTCAAGCACATTCTTATTTTTTGAAAATCAAAGTCGTCATGACAATTGAGAAACAAAAATTTCTATGGAAATTTCGGTCAATAATACCGCAAGATAATATTTAAAAAAAGTAAAATATAAAATTAGACTGTATGGAAAATTTCATACATTTCGGATTACTTTGACTAAATCAGTATTTGCTTCGTATTCTTGCATTGTAACTACATGTATATATATATATATATATCGTGACCTTTTATACTTATCTTATATGATAGATCTCTACCACTAATAGGTCAATAAAACAAGGCTGGTTTGAACGATAGTTATATTTTCAGAACGTTTACAAACGTTTTCGGAATACCTTCTTCAGTGAAAATATAACTAGATAAATATATAAACAAACATTTGTTTTTTATTTGGGAACTATCAACAAAATGACTAATGACTAGGATTTCTTGATATAGAGGATGTGTAACAAACTTTTATATATATATATATAAATTATAAAAACTAAATTAATGTGTAAACATACATGCAAATTAAGTAAAACCCTATATCAAAAAATCTTTGTCGAAACCTTAACAATTCTGTTCAAGGACTAGGGAAAACCCAAATTTAAAAACCCAGCCACAGGTTTCCTTCTTAAGAAATGCAAATGTCATTTTAACAAATTGCTATATACATTACTTAAATTTTGAATATCGGTTCTGAAATTAATAGTTTTAGTGTCTTTTTGTATATTTATCATTTCATATATTAGTCTTTTTTTATAATTATTCTCTGTTTTTAATATAATTGTGTTTTCAAAATCAAAGTAATGCCCAAGATCTTTGTAATGCTTTGTTACAGCGGTCATTGCACCAAAATCATTATTTAAAGAATACTTATGGCTATACAACCTTTTCTTTAAATATTGTTTCGTCTGACCGATGTAACAACCATCACAGTCTTCACAGTTTATTTTATAAACTACATTACTTTGATTTTGTTTAATTATTTTAGATTTAGTATTAGTAGAAAGAGATCTGTTACTATAATTTGGAATGAAAGTAATGTTTATGTTGTTTTTATTAAACTCTTTTTTATTTTTCGCTTAAACCTTTTTTATAAGGAATAGCGTTATAAGATTTATTGTTATTATTTTTAATTCCTCTATTATATAATTTGTTAATTCTATTTTTTATTATTTTTTGATAAAAACTATTTGGATAATTATTTTTATCTAAGATTTCTTTAACTTTGTTTAAATTCTTTTCCCTAAATTCAGGATTAGCTAATTTAACCGCTTGATCAACTAAACCGGTAACTACATTAATTTTATGTAATTTTGATGTTTCTGAAAAATAATTTAAATGTCTTCCTGTAATGGTAGACTTTATATGCCAATTTGTTTTTACAATGCCGTTATTATGCATGACTGTCACGTTCAGGAAATTCAATGAGTTATTAGATTCTCTCTCATATGTAAATTTTAATCTATTATGATAACTATTAAATGATAAATATACAAAAAGACACTAAAACTATTAATTTCAGAACCGATATTCAAAATTTAAGTAATGTATATAGCAATTTGTTAAAATGACATTTGCATTTCTTAAGAAGGAAACCTTTGGCTAGGTTTTTAAATTTGGGTTTTCCCTAGTCCTTGAACAGAATTGTTAAGGTTTCGACAAAGATTTTTTGATATAGGGTTTTACTTAATTTGCATGTATGTTTACACATTAATTTAGTTTTTATAATTTATATATATATATAAAAGTTTGTTACACATCCTCTATATCAAGAAATCCTAGTCATTAGTCATTTTGTTGATAGTTCCCAAATAAAAAACAAATGTTTGTTTATATATTTATCTAGTTATATTTTCACTGAAGAAGGTATTCCGAAAACGTTTGTAAACGTTCTGAAAATATAACTATCGTTCAAACCAGCCTTGTTTTATTGACCTATTAGTGGTAGAGATCTATCATATAAGATTGTAACTACAGTTTCTAACAAAGTATTTTATTTTAAAAAAGAATACATAACAATGAATCAATTTGAATTGCTTTTGTGATCAATTATACTTACAGTAAAGACAATCCGGGGACATGCTGTTTAAAAACCTAATACCCCGTATTTTTTAAGTTATCGTGAAATGCACCAAACAGTTTCAGTACTATTGAGGGGAATCAAAATGATCTTTTAAATGTGGCGCCATCCCCAACCTTCCGCTCCTCAGATACATAACTTCTTCTTCTCCAAATCTCCTCTAAATCCTTATGCCTCTAAGCGTCAGATACTATTCTAACTAAATGACACATTTCTTGAATATTTTTGTAATTTCTTCTGTCCTAATGAAATGGTATATTTTTGTGTCTGTTCTCTTCTGTGCTTATCCAGGTATCCGTACCTTTCTGTTGTCTAGGTCTTGACCGTGTTTTACCAAACATCTGATTTCGCTTTAACTGGATGGGATAACTTGTGTTTCCCTTTTCTTGTCTAAGTTATAAAATTGTGTTCACTTCATTGGTCATTTTCAACGCAATTTCCTTGTTGGTAAAATATACATCATCTATATGATTTGTGGTAACTACGGAGTAAATGAATAACATATTAAAACTACTGAAAAGAGTTCTTATCACGAGGAAAAGCTTAAATAAAATCGAAAAATATAGAGATACACCGCAGAATGACATTTTCCCTGAGGCACATGACGTATCCCGGAAACTGTTGGAGGATGCTAACTACAAATCATTATACTAGACAGTATCATCATGAAACAAGCAGAAAAACTAGCTAAATTTGGTTAGCTACTATTTGGATCATAACAGGGCTTTTGATTCCATATCACACAACTGACTATTTAAACTATTGCACAGATAAACATATACAAATGCTTTCTAGCTAAAGCCATGGAAACCTGGAGAACGGAGATGAGATACGGATCAAAAGAGGGACACCTCACGACAACTCCCCCTTAGTGCTCTATGGTTCTGCTTATGTCTCAACCCTCTCTCCAATGCTCTTAACAATACAGCTTATGAGTTTAAAATCAAAGATTACAATACAGAATAACATGCAATGAAGCATCTCTTCTATACGAACTATATCAAAATATTTGCATGAAATAAAACACAAAGGCACGCACTACTAAAAAATAACTGAAGAATTCACGAAGAATACCAGTACGGAATTCGACATTGATAAATGTAAAATACTCTATATACAGACTTAAATGTAAGAATCTACAACAAGTAAGACTTAATAAAATACATCTAAATACCAAAGAAAACATACAAATATCTGGGAGACGAACGAAATACAAATATAGACCGGTCACATAAAGAAACAACTAAGGAACAAATATAAGCATAGACTCATACTCATTCTCAAGTCTAAACTCAATTCGAAGGATATGTATAAAGTCATTAATACGTATGCCATTCCAATCCTAACATACCTTTTTGGAATAATGAATTGATACAGATCTACACAAAATAAATAGACTCAATGGAACTAAACTTACCGAGTACCTTAAGAGCATCCTAATACACGCACTGAGAGAGTTATGATTAGCAAAAGGAGGGAAGAAGAGGATTAATAGAGATTCAGAGATTGCACAGCACAACTTGAATATTGAAGAAAATATTGCCGAAATAAATCTATTCCCCATCATGAAACAATTGTAATAGCAGACAAACAGTACATGCCGCTTAACCTAACACAGGATGGCACGCAAAGTCAAAGCAGCACCATTACCACAAAAGAGAAAAAACAAAAATTGTGAAGACATAAATAATGTTCATTAAGGGTATACGTCATCATAATCCTCGATAATTTTTTTATTAGAAATAAAGCTATAACGTGATATAGGAAAAATCTCATAGTGTTCGAATATTAAAGTTACTCACTGTATATACATATATATCAACATTGTAACATTACACAAGATGCACAGATATACAAAGAGCTAACATATAAATGGCTTCAAACAGAGAGAACGAGCAATACAAGTTTTACTAGGGTAGAACACCATACGTGGATGAAACGGTCATAAGTAATAGAGCAGATATCGCATTCATCAACCAACCAATTTATGTGTCGTTCATAACGAACTCCGGATATAACGAACTGTATTTCTCGATCCCAATGTCGCAAATTTTATAGGAATTCGAACGTACACTCAGAGGTATGACAAGCAGGAAGGCATAGAATAAATGTTAAATAAATATCTAAGGAAGGTTTTATTTTTATTTCAACTTTCTTCTAGATGTACGTCACCGTCTTTTATTCAATTCATATATCAATATCACATATATTCAATAATCTAGTTAATATAATACACAGTGCTGAACAGGAAGATGTTTTACCATTTTTTCCGTGTCCGTTCCGTGCCAATCATAGCTTTGACAAGGGGCACACGGTTTACTTCCCATCTGAGTAGAAGTCGTGCCGAGACTTTTATTTGCAATTGATAATCAACGCCTTCCGTTGGGTTTGAACCCGCCACCCGTAGGCCTAGAAAACAAAATACAAGCCACTAAACCAGCGCGATTTATCTGGTATCTTAGTTGAAAAAATGGTGTTTATCACTATACAAGATCCTCTGACTATTCTGACCCAATCAGTAGAGAAATTAAAATTTATTCGCCATTTTAATATTTCATCTTCCATTTGAACACACACCACACACACACAAAAGTTCATTTCGATCTGTCAATTCATTCTTTGTTTACAAGCCATTTGAAGTTGACGTGTCAGTGTATTCTGCTAGAATGGAAAAACCGAACATCGTGCGGTGATAAAATTCTTTGTTTTGGAAGGTTTATCAGCAACAGAAATTCATACAAAAGTGGTGAAAGTGTTAAAGGAATCTGCTCCTTCATTTCCAGCTGTGCATCGATGGGTTTTAAGCGTGGTCGTCCAAAGAGTGCAACAACACCAAAAATCATTGAGCAAGTTTATGGTATTGTTTGCAAAAATGCAAGTTGGACTAAGCGTGAAATTGCCGACACCATAGGCATCTCGGATGAACGAGTATTCCATATTTTATACGAAGAATTAGATATGAAAAAGCTATTCGGAAAGCTAGTGCGGTATTCGTTAAAAATTCAACAAAAACTGAATCGAAAACAAATTTCTCAGCGTAATTTGGAGGGTTTTAAGCAGAATAAAACCGAATTTATGCGTCGTTTTATAACTATGGATGAGACCTGGATCTACCGTCATGATCCTAAACTAAAACAAGAACAGTGGACTGAAGCTGGTTGTTCAGCTCCAAACAAGTCAAGTCAGAACGATCGGTAAAAAAGGTTATGGCATCAGTTTTCTGGGATGCAAAAGGGGTTATGCTGATTGATTATCTTCAAAGTAATAAAACAATTAACTCTGTATATTACTGCAACCTTTTGGATCAGTTGGATAAAAAAGTTCGTGAAAAAGACCCGGCTTACGGAAGAAAACAATCATTTTTCATCAAGACAATGCACGTGATCACACAAGTGTTTTGACGATGGCTAAATTGAATGAATTAAAGTACGCAGTGCTTGAACACCGACCGTATTCACCAGATTTGGCTTTCTCCGACCATTACCTTTTCATAAATTTGAAACAATTTCTTCGTGGAAAGCGTTCTTCGTCGAATGAAGAAGCTATTGCAACCGTGGAACAGTACTCTGCAGAGCTTTCGGAAAATCACTATAGAGATGGTATAAAATTATTGAAGGATCGTTGGAATAAGTGTGTTGAGGTTGAGGGAGATTATATTGGATTAAAAAACTAATTTCATTAAAAAATGCACATTATATTATTTTTGCTTTCAAAACTCTTCAAGTGTGTAATGTGGGAAATGGTAACTAATAGTGTAGAATTTCGATTTCCAAGAAACACTAAAAAATTTGTGGGTAGATAATTTAGATTGTAATTCTACATTATTGTACGTGAAAAATAAATTTGATACCTTAGCCTTCATTTGTTCAGAAACAATTCTCCTTTCGGAACACTTTACGTTAAATTAACGTGACAAGGAAGGAGTACATCGTTTAACTGAAATTTTCGTTCGATATTTCATGTCAGCAATTTGCATTGTCAGATTTTCTTCGAGATCTTGTCATCTAGTCTATTCAAACTTCCGCTTTGATTTTACACGAAGTTGCTCCCCTTTATAGGGTAATAGCACTTGCGTTGCTTCCAAAGATAAATGGGAAACTACATAGGCGAATGAAAAGACAAGCAAAAGCATTATAACGTTTTACCAACGATTACAATGTTGTACAATTCGTTTCATAGGCACCTAATAATTTCATAGAAATAATTATGTTATCGTTTTGAAAACCGATTTTCCTTAGTAATAACACAATAAAGCTGAATTTTTTAAAATATTTGCAAACACTATTTAACACATTTTATACTAACATTTTATCCTACAAACATAGGTTTTTGGAAAATCAAATAAAGAGGCGAAATTTCTTCACCACTGTCTGATATCGCATAGTTCAGTGGATATACAACACTATTAATTTCATTTAGTTTCTGTATAACAACTTTTAAACTATTATTAATCTTCTGGTGTTCAGCAAAGTTTCATTTGGCTGGTACGGTAAACCATCACAATCTTTGGATAAGGGACATGGACCTTATACGATTGTGGATCTCGAAACGATTCGCCAAAAGTTAATCTGTATTATACAATCTCCAAAACAATAATGTGTGGGTCGTTTTTCTTCGGTGAAAAGACAGTAACAAGTATAACATATCGGGATACGTTACAGTTGTGCTACACCTCATTACCATGATAAGTTGTACGGCTGCCTAAATCAGGAACTCCCTCACAGTTGGATTGGGCGATGCTCAAATGGGACTTTTACATTGTTTAGCCCTCCAAGTTTTCCAATCTTATGGTTTACAATCCTTTTCTTTAAGGAGGCATTAAAGATGTGGTTCACATTTCACCAATACCAACAGCGTGCAGCGTTAGCGTTTAGAATTTGTGATTGTGATTTAAAAGTAGAACATTTTCCGCTTCTCTATGTGCCATTGAATATGATGTCTATAATGCTTTGTGAAATATTTTGAAAACCCGATGATTCTTTTGTAGTAATTTTGTATTGTTCTGCAAATATAAATCAATGTTAGCAAGCCGAATCAAATTAAAAGAGTCCTAACGGAATTCTTCCATATTAGCAATCTATAAACGGTTTTGGTTATTTGAGGAATATGTGTTGGTATATTCGTGAGCACGTATTTCTGTTAAGATTTTGATAATGGTTGCGGATTGTGGATTGTACTAGCTCGGCAAGGTAACGTACCCTAATCTACATTTAGCCCTGAATTCCTAGACACTTTGGGGTTCCCGGTGATTGTCCACTTCGGCCGGCCCCACCTTGTAGCCCTTACTAGATGTATAGTATATGTACCGAAATTTCTATTGCACCATCGCAAAACTTACAATTATCACCTATTGTTTCTCCTGTGATCTTGAGATGATATCTTAAATGACAGTGACCAGTGAGGAAACCTGGGCAATTGGTTACCCCCGAATCTAGTAATAGAGTAGACCTTGTTGCATTTAGTACTTCCTGTAGAAACACATTCGTGAACCAGTTCTCATTAATACTGTCTATGCTATACGAATGGAACATACGTATATTTCAGTTGTAACCCACAAATTCAAACCGCAATGAAATTTCTGGGAAATTTGTGTTTAATACGTGCATACATACATATATCATTTAAAGTGTGGTGTAATTCTCTTTCTCCAAAATTAACTTTGCTTGCCACTTGAACATCATTGTTATATGAATGTATCAGATATGTATGTGTGATCAAGTTACAATACTTCACGTTAATACGCGGGATAAGCAGAAATTATTAAGAATAAAAACACGGTTAATATTTTCTAGGATTATATTTTAAATATGCTCAAAGTAATTCTATTCAGCAATGATACGCTCGAAAATTCTCTCTTTCTATTGTCGAAATGCTCCCAACCAATCTTCTTTCGAAGTACCTTCAAAATAACCGTCAACTGCGCTATCAATCTCTTTGCGGCAGAAAATTAGCAGGTACGAACAGTGCACTGTACCAATACAATACGTTGTAATTTGCTGTCATCACAATATCTCGTTTTCCAAACTGCTGTTCAACTATGACCGCAGCTACTTCACTTGCTGTCGGTGCATTCAAATGTCTTCTATGAGCATTGGCTGGTTTCCTAACAGCGCAAATTACAACAATTACAATTGTGAGGATACTTTTTCAAGATCAGTTTTTTACGTACGGGTTATGGTAGTGCAACATCGCCTGTAATTATTTCACCAGACTTTTTCACAACAGGGAAGTAACTACATTTTAAACGATTTGAGGGTTTTGTTGAGGTTAAGGTTTCAGACTACCAATTAAGTGATACACCTGACCCTGCACTTTAAAAGTAGGCATAAATCCATCTCTTATAACTTGTTTCGCTCTGAAAGAAGTCATTTGAAAGCAAACATTATATTTCCTAATGTGGTCATTAAATTTCAGGGAGAGGCAAGAAAGCCCGATGCTGTCCTTTCCGGCACTACAACACATACCAGGTGGCGTTTCTTTAAACTTGAGGGCGTTACAGTGTACGCATTTATAACTGATGGCTCCCAGGTGTACTACATATTTTATCGGTTTCGTGTGAGTCAAATAAGAATGAGGAGATTGTGAAAATAAAATATGTAAACGAAATAAAATTACCTTTACCACAACTTTCGGAAATAATCCCAATACGAATACGTATTTCGGCTACTAAGCTAAGCATCAGCAGTCGAAAACTGGGAGAACTCCACCAGCGATATCTGACTAGCGCCCAAGGCGACCATCACGCAACGATCACTCTACAACTCTAAAGCACTGCACAATGAACATCACACACTGAACGCCCGCACGAAACACACCAAAACACTGTTGATAGGACACGTTTAAAGCAGGAGATTGGTGGATATGGTGATATTGTATTACTAAAATAACAAAATTGATTATTCGTTCTTCACGTGGTGGTATGGAAGACCTACGGTTGTTCAGCAATAGTTTTATTAAGGAACTCAAATCACATTTCACCAGTATTGCCAGAAGCAAAGTATACAACGGCGATGAGAGCGGATTTAACACAGAAATACACTCGATATAAAGAAACGTGATTGCTCAATTCTCAAGTGCGACGATAACCCCACATAACTCCTCAGAGAGACCAGGCGTCCAAGAAACGTTTCTCTCACAACATTGAGTGAATTTTGAGGTGCGTGAAGTCTCGCACCATCCTGTTGGAAGCACAATTCCCTCAATCCCAGTTACTAAACAATCTCTTGCATTTTGAGCTGCAGAAAATTTCCCAACTTTGACATATAACATTAGACAACATTCAGGGGTTATTTTCTTTCCAGTAACGGAAGTTGTACTAGTTTGTGATGCCGAAGGAATCTGTGCAAGCATCTACTTATACAGACGTCTGCGGTTGATGTAATCTTCTACACTAAATTCCTGTGCCGACATTACTTTGTACAGATGAAACTTCAAATTTAGGAAATATTCTCTTCAGATTGAGGTTGGATATACCCAAAGCAACCGCATATGTTTACCTCTTCTAAGCGTGTTAACAGTTTGTTCTACCCCCCTACTCATGCCCGTATTGTTTTCGCTTCCAGAAAGGCGTTTTTGCGTGGAACTCAACGTCCCCCGCAAATGTTTTCTGCGTCGCGATCCCAAACCGCTTGTTTTCGAGATGTACCAGCACGACAATGTCTCGACTTTCTCCGATCCAAACCATATTGGGTACTGAAATGGGGTAACCGAGGGAACAAAATGAGATTAGGTATACCGGCTTCTCTCCAGTATAGCCTGAGCATCATATACCTCAAATCATATTTAAAAAAGATATCTGCTATATTTTCCGAGATATTTACCAAAATTGTTATTCATCCACTCTTTCCATTACGATATTCGTCTTGTTTTGGTCGTTGAATTAATACTGATTACAAATAATATACCAACATTCAAACTTTGTAAAGACTATATCAAAAAACTCTGCGCTTTGCTATTTTTTAAATGGTGTGTAATATGCAACAGTAATTTACTTAAAATAAAATATATACTAAAAAGTGGTGGCGTGTTTAACATAACTTGGAACCAGTATTTGATTGTATACATTTTAAGCCATACGCTTCTGTTAACCTCGATACACTTTAATTTCAGGTGAACGCTTGATTCAGTATGCCTCCGAAAATTTAGTTACCGAAGTACTGATCCATCCAGCGGTCAGTACGCTAGCCCAATGCGTCAGAAATTTATTGAGCAGCTTTACTCGCCATCGACACATCATACACGCGGGTTATACATTCGCCACCAACGGATCCTGGATTTTACAGGTAAGTGACTGCGTGTCGGAAATGTTTTCCTTGTGGTACATACACGGCTATACATACCGTTCACCATTCAATTCTAAACTAAAATTCAAATAGGGGACAAGTTCCAATTTCCGATTTCATCCTGTTCGCAGTCCAATTTTGGAATTGTTCCTTGCTGGACGCTAATTGTGTACGGTATTTAGATATCACTTCTAACTGTATCTATGTATACATACCTCTCCATATCTGCACCAAAATATTATAAATCACTGGAAATACATACAACACTCAAAAGTAACTGACTTAATAATATTTTATGCCTTAAGTTCAAAAAGAAAGTTACTAGGACATGATTCGATATTCGTAAATTATAACAGCTTAAAGACAGGAAGAGCAAGACAATTCATGAATAAGTGCCTGGTAGAGATCCCACCAATTTGATGGGTTTAAATTGACGCGAAATATTCAAGTTTTATTATAAATTTCATGTGCGGTGCACTGAGAAAACAATTTTACCATAATTTTAAAAATGATTATACTATGATACTATCCTATCTTTATTAGCAGTTGGAACAGAAACATAGTGTATTTTAGAATAAACGGTAAATATTTCTTGTACCTGAATTTTATATAAAATATTGTCAAAGTGATTTTTGGAAGGCTATCTGAAAACTTCGTTATATCCGAGTCTACGCTTATCTTAAAATATTCCATTAGACTACATTTTAGAAAAGAACGTATAAAAGATTGCATCATTTCCGTAATATTATAGTAATACCTACATACCTTTTAAAATAGCTAAATTCAGTGAGTGTTGAAAATAAATATATATCTATATAATATAAAATAAATATCTATGCATTATTTAATCATGTTTTCGACATTTACAATTATAATTTTCAAACTACAACTAAGTAAGATACTTAACCTAAAACCGTCTTTTTAATCATTACATTTCATTCTTGTATAAATGGAAAATTGTAATCAAAATAATTAAACATTATTGAGTAATGCGGACAATTATAGCGCAATACGTACGTCCCTTATACTGGATCCAGCTCCCAGTCAAATTAACTACAGTAGTACCCCCGTATCTATGACTCCGTATTCGCGGTTCGATAGTGCGCGGAACTATCAAACGCCTACTCACATACAAGTTAAACATGTTGGAAGCTGTCATGCTCGTTTAAGTACTTGAATGCCTTCATTGATTTTGTTTAGTTCTATTAGAATTGCCGGGGATCTTCTAGTGCCTCTCTGTTATCACTATCACATTTATTATTATTCATTTAAATACAAGCAAGTAAATTGTAAAATGGCTTCTAAACCAAAAAGAGAACTTGAAGTGCTTAGTATTAGTGAGAAAATTATTGGTATGATTGAAATAGAAAAAAGTCTGCAGTATCCGTAGAAAAGATTTATAATATAAACGACTCTTCGATACGTGAAACGTTGAGAAAGAAAAGATGTTGGGGTTAGTTTTCCCACTGGGCCCAAACTGCAAAAAGTACAGCTACAATACGTAATCAGGTGTTAGTTAAAGCAGAAAAAGCCTTAGATTTGTGGGTGGAAGACATGACAAGAGAAAATATTCCCATTGAAATAGAAGGGGAAAGAAACTCAGTCACAGCAAGTAGGGAGTGGCTGCATAGATTTAAAACTCCTCTTCACCTAAAAACAAAAATCACGGGAGCATCTGCATCAGCTGATCATATAGGTGCTGTCCCGTTTCCAGGAAAATTTAAACAAATTGTTGCTGAAAAAGATTATCATCCTAAGTAAGTTTTTAATTGTAATGAAACCCCTTATAGCCTTATATGAAAAAAGAATGCCCCAGCAAACCTATGTATGTACATTCACAAGACTGCGAAGAAAGCGCAGGCTTTAAAACAATTAGGGACAGACTGATGGAACTCTGAGTACACAAATGCAGCTGGTCATATAATTAAACCAGGACTTGTTTACCGAGCATAAAATCTCCGTGCTCTTAAAAACAAATATACAAATTGTCTACCTGTTTTTTGGGAATAAAATCGGAAGGCGTAGGTCAGGGTTGTTTAATTTAAGGAATGGTTTCATTAATGTTTTATTTTGGAAGTGGAAAGATAATAGGAGAAGGAAAGGTTACTATTCAAAGTGTTGTTGCTACTGCTTCAGCCACTTGACCACGGTATCATTGGATGAATCATATGTACTCGACAGGTTTCCGAAATGCTTGAAGATTCCTCCGATATTGGGCCATAAAATGTTGCAAGTCGTTCACAATTGCTGATGCAATTGTATTTATGGATGGAGCAATGTACGCATTGAAACTAGAAACACTAGTGGCATACTGAAAGAGCTTGTGGAATGATATCTTTCGTAACTCACAACAGCTCATAACAATAATTGATATAGCGTAGCACATAGGTGGAGACGGATTTAACGATATGACCGCAGAAGAAATGAATGATTACATAGTGGAACAGCATCAGGTGTTTACCAACGAGAAATTGCAAGGTACTGTCAAATGTTTCTCAGAAGAGTGACGATGGGGATGAAAGTCAACAAAAACCGCCATCATAGGCGCTTAAAAATTCTGCAATATTTCGAACGGCCCCAAAAAAGAACAGATAACAGATTATCACCAAATGATGGTACGCAGCATAAAAATTACTAGCACTATAACAGAAGCCTTCAAACCGTTGCAAGATCTGTTTACTGAAACGAAAAGACAAAAACAACATCATCCAATAATAATGTTCTTTCAAAGAGTCGAGAAAACTGTCGATTATGCTCGCCCGTTCACATCGTTTTCTTCGCAACCAAGCAAGGAATCGACTGCTGAAAAAGATAATTGAATATGTAGCTCCAGAAGGCAAAACGCTTTGTCCTGAGTTCATTCCGCCTAATAAGTATTAAAATACCAGATTTGCAAGTATGAAATGCGGATTTCCGATAACAGATGCGCACCAATGCAGTTTGTGCCATAAAGATTTGATACTGCGCCATTTTATTATGTCATCAACAAGTGTCAGATGCGCACGCCTTATAAATTGGAAAAGAGTGCATAGTGTTGTGGTGGTGTGTTCAATATGTCGAAATTTATACTGAACAAAGAGCATTCGCGGATAGCATTAATTTTTTGTTTTCATTTGAAGAAAACTGCTGCTGAATCAAATCGATTACTTCGAGTAGCTTATGGTGAACATGCTCCATTGCAAGATACGTGTGAACGAGGGTTTCGGCGTTTCAAAAGTTATGACTTCGTTGTTGCAGACAAGGAACGTGGAAAACAGCCAGAAAAACACGAAGTTGCAGAAATGCAAGCATTGTTGGACGAAAATGATTCCCAAACACAAAAACAACTCGCCGAGCAATTGGGCGTTACTCAACAAGCTGTTTCCAATCAGCTACGAGAGATGGGTAAGATTCAGAAGACAGGGGATGAAAAGTAAATTTATTTTGAAAATCCCAAGCGTGATCGCAAGAATATCGATGCTCTGTAGGACCATAGGGGTGTGGTTTATTATGAGCTGTTAAAGCCTAGGGAAACGGTTAATACTAAACGTTACTAACAACAAACAGAGTGGCACACCGCAAGATTTGATAGAAGTTGCTAGCATTAGTTACAAACGTATATTGAATAGTAACTGTATTACATAAACGCAGTAAAATTTAAATAAGTTACTTTTGGAAGAAATTCTGAAGTTATAGGTCCATTTTGTTTTATAAAAGTACACATATTTTGCATGCTTCTTATTTTGAACTTCAATTATTGTTTAAAGTTGTGTTTTCGGTGAGACTGGTGGCCACTACATTAAGCCATCATGCACTACTTTTTCGTAATTACGTTAATTAGTGTTTTCGTAGGAACGCCTAACGGCTTTTCCAAATCAGGAGATCGTAACAATAACGTTTTGAAATATAAACTGTTATATCTCAAATTTGTTTTTTAACTGAACTAAAAAGTGGTGGAGATTATTCAAAAGTTAAATTAGAGCTATTAGAGAAGCTAGTAAAACAAACACAAAAAGAAAGACGATGTCCATCTATTTATGAGTAGTATGGCTGTGATCAATACTACTGCAACGTACAGTCCCTCAGGCCCCTCAGTGGCTGAGTGGTAAAACTCGCGCTTCACAGTGCGAAGGGCCGGCGTTCGAGACCCGGTAGCGGCAGAGCGTAGCAGTTTAAAATCCTAAAAAGGGATCTGGACCTCTAATAAGCTGCGAAATTGAAGGAAATGCCACTGGGTGGGCCAGGAGCGGTACGGTATATGCGTGTACATATACGGCTCGGTGGCTCCGAACCCTTACACCGAAAGGTAGAAAGGGTAAAAAGATTAAGAAGAAGATGGCTGTGATCATAAAAATACTACTGCAACGTATAGTCGCTACTACTGAAACGGCTATATAGCAGACAATTAAAAACTTTCAACATTCTTCGGAAGATATTTCTGTTAGAAATCCCAAAATTCAAGAAAATCCTCCAATTATGCCATTAATTTCAGAATCTTTACCAAACTGCATCTACCCGGTGTGCAATTATGAAATGCAGACGCGCGCCAATGCAGTTTGTGTTATAAAGATTTGACACTGCGCCATTTTGTAGTGTCATCATCAAGTGCCAGACGCGCACGAGTGATAAATTGGAAAAAGTGTGTGCCTAGTGTTGTGTTGTGTTCAATGTTGAAATTTATACCGAACAAAGAGCATTCGCGGACAGCATTAATTTTCATTTGAAGAACACTGCTTCTGAATCATAGCGATTACTTCGACAAGTTCATGGTGAACATGCTCCATTGCAAGATACGTGTGAACGATGGTTTCGGCGTTTCAAAAGCGGCGAGTTTGATGTTGCAAACAAAAAGCGTGGAAAATCGCCAAAAAATACGAAGATGTGTAATTGCAAGCATTGTTGGACGAAGATCATTTGCAAACACAAATACAACTTACCGAGCAATGGGCGTTAGTCAACAAGCTGTTTCCAATCAGCTACGAGAGATGGCAAGATTCAAGAAGAAGACCGGTAGATGGGTACCACCTGAGATGAACGACAGGCAAATGGAAAAGCGCAAAAACACATGTGACATTTTGCAAAAAAATATGGCTAGACTCAGGCGTACCATCCACATCGACCGCAAGCCCGAATCGGCAGAAAGACGATGCTCTGTGTTTGGTGGGATCAGAAGGGCGTGGTCTATTATGAGCTGTTAAAACTTGGGGAAACGATTAATGCTAAACCTTACCAACAACAATTGACCGATTTGTACCATTCGCTGCTTGAGAGAAGGCCAGAATACCGAAAGAGGCAACACAAAGTTATTTTTCTTCATGACAAAGGGCCATCGCATACGGGAAAGCCGGTTCGCCACACGTTGGAAGCACTCAGCTGGGAATTTCTACCCCATGCGGCTTACTTACCAGACTTGGCTCTTTCCGATTACCACTTGTTCACATCGATGGGTCACGCAGTTGCTGAGCAGCATTTTGGTTCGTACGAAGATGTAAGAAAATGGCTCGATGAATGGTTCGTAGCAAAAGGTGAAGATTTTTACTGGCGTGGTATTCACAAATTGCCCAAAAGATGGGAAACATGTATAACAAGCGATTGAGCATACTTTGAATAAAGCACTTTTATCATTCTTCCGAATTTAACATGTTTTTTTTTTTTTAGAAAAAGAAAATCCGCATTTCATACTTGTACACCTGGTATTAGGTATATACTGAGTGACATAGAAATTTCAACACCAAGAAGGAGTAGGATATTTTTGTTGAAACTTAGTAGATTTGTTGGGCTACCATTAAGTAATAATTGATTAACTTTTGAGATCAAGTGGTACTGTAATAACGTCACATTTGACAGTTATTATTAATTCTTTGCTAGCTTTTTCGATCTGTATTTATCGTTCGATTTATTGTTTTTTTCATTGTTAATTAACATTATTTTTATTGTTATTCAGTTGCTTACATGTTTTGCTTGTTTGATCGTGTCTATAGTACGGCAATGAGTCAATTACCATCAATTAAGCGAATTTGTAGGAGGTGGAATTATTGGTTTGCGTGAAGCTCGTTTTTCATTTCGGGAGACTGCTAATTGTGTAAATCGAAACTGGTCTACTGTAATGCGAGTGTGTCGTGCATGGTTTGAAGATGGTCAGGAACATCGTAAAAGGGGAACCGGTGCTTCAAGAAAAACGAATGAGCGTCAAGATCGTCGCTTAAGACAACTGTCATTTAGAGATCGATTTTACTCTACTCGGGCAATTAGTGACCAATGCTTTGGTGAAGAAGGACGCCATGTAGCCCTTAGAATAGTTTAATGCCGAATCCGAAGTTTTGGGTTAAGAACATATCGTCCGCAACTTGTGCTTCCTTTGACTGCGAAACATTGTCAGTAACGGTTACAATGGTGCAATGAAAGATCTCATTGGAATTTTGAATGGCCTGGTGCTGTCTTTAGTGACGAATCTAGATTTTGTTTAGGCATGGCCGATGGTCATAAGAGAGTCAGAACACGGGTGAACGACGGAATCTTCAATTTAGAGTTGAGAGACACGTACACTGCGCCGTGGGTGTTATGGTTTGGGCTGCGATTACTTACGGTAGCAGGTCTCCCTTGGTGTTCATTCGAGGCAATACGACAGCACAGCGATATATTGCGGAGGTGGTTGAAGCATATCTTCTGCTATACTTACAAGAGCTTGAAGATCCATTATTTCAGCAAGATAATGCACGTCCTCATGTAGCAAGGATTTCACTGAACCTCTTTGAACAGGCCCAGATTAATCTTTTGCCTTGGCCTCCAAGATCTCCAGATCTCTCACCCATTGAACATGTTTGGGACATAATGGGTAGAGGGTTGCAAAATTTGCAGCGCCCTCCTTTGACTTTGGAGGCTTTCAGAAACGAGGTGCAACTTGCATGGGACGCAATACTCCAAGAAGAAATTCAATCAATGCCACGACGTGTAAATGAATGTATAAATCAGAGAGGCCGCTCCACACATTATTAACAATAATTATTAAATTTTGTTTAACTAATAATGATTTTCCTCCCAAACTGATCATTTATTATTATAACATAGGTGAATATTCGAACCAAATTTCATTCAGAAATTGCAACCCCTTCTTGGTGTTGGAATTTCTGTCACTCAGTTTATACATATTTATTATAAATTCTATATTCGTTTACAGTCCATTGTCTTGTTGGTATGCACTATTGTACAATTACTTCATGGTAATTTTAAATACATATTATATACCACGTTTTTCCTGTTTTAATTTTGCTTCATATTTCATATACATGTCCGGTCGCTGGTATCCGCGGTTTCAGGTATCCGCGAAAGACGGCTGAATCAAACCCCCGCGGATACGGGGATTAGGGTATTTTGTTATATTTGATTTCAATATAATAAATTTCTAATTACTGTCCGTTATTTTTAGTTAATTTCAAATTTTGTCCTAACAGTTTATTTCATTTATTTGTCTTGTGAAACGGAATTAGCCTTGTTGGACAATAAAGACCTGTTATTATTATTATTATTATCTATTCGACAAATCAAAATATTTATTTATTGCATAAAAAGATAGCGTGACGTGCAAAACTATTCACCTGCCTTTTAATACATATTGTAGTATAACAAATGTTACCAGAGTTAAATATTTTATAAAAGCATGATTTAATGTATAAAAAGAATTTTTTTAACATTTTAACACACATTTCCTACAACAATTATGCATTACAAGAATTCACATACATAAATTAAAAGAATTGGCAACTATTGATACTTGTTTATCTGAAAATAGGGCATTAAAGGAAGAGAATTCGTTGCAATTAACACATTTGAAAGGTGTCAATGAATCGAACTTTAAGTTACATCGGAATTTAAATGAGTCTACGAGTTTAAATATAGCTTTGTTTGAAGAAGTTAATCAACGTAATGACAGGTTCTTGCAAAAAGACGCGTACCAGAAGGGGAATTTGAAATCGAATCAACAATTCAACAGCAAACTAAATTAATTGATTTCCTTCAAATAAAGCTCCAAATGGAAGAAGAAAAGAAAAAACTATAACAGATAAAATATTTGAGAATCCGGAAAAGGAAAATGACCCATCCTTATCTGTTGTGCTTAACTATAAAGATTTAGAGTACCAATTGAATAAAGAAAGGGAACTTACAAAGAGTTTAAGACAAAAGATAGTAAATTTGAAATCGCAATTCTGTTCAGATAATTTGAAAAGAACAAATACCACATGATATATCAATGAATCACATGAGGGTGTTAGAACAAATCGCACAATCTCCTTAGAAGAACGATTTATTTCGACAGAGTTTCATTCAAAGAATTCATTATAATATACTGCACAATTTCGATCCCGGGATATGTACCAAACCAATAATATGTGCTAACTGCAAAGATCAACTTCCGCTAGGCCCATAGCCAGTCTCTGCAACGAATGCCAAATTGTTGTGCAACCTCAATGTACATCAAATTTACCAAGAACTGATATCGTGAAAGGCGCATAGAATGTAGAGAATATTTATTCATATAAAGTTAATTAAATACATTTCCTATTGAAAACGATTTAAAATTAAATATATTAGTTAAATAAAACAATAAATAAATAGACTAGTACATTTTAGAGATTGAAGTCGTGTTAAGTAATTACCTTTCTTGTTTATTTTAAGATTGTTCTCTTCTTCAGTACCATTTTACACTTACCAATTGTTAATCTATAATAAGACACTAATTTCTTGTAGTGATTGTCTTCTAGTTGCATTTACATAAATAAAACCTGGATTTCTTAAATGTTAAAATGTTAGTTAAAATTTTCTGTTACAAGTAACAAAAAATCTTTAAGGGGGCGGTAGTATAATTGTAGTATAACAAATGTTACCAGAGTTAAATATTTTATAAAAGCATGATTTAATGTATAAAAAGAATTTTGTTAACATTTTAACACACATTTCCTACAACAATTATGCATTACAAGAATTCACATACATAAATTTACTGGAAATAACCAAGGATATATGGATTCATGGACAACAGAGAAATAAAACAGTGTCGTCCTGGTTTCGAAAACAGAAAAATTTGTTTTGGTTAACGATGATTGAATTGAAAAATTGAGAAAAGTCAATAAAGAAGTCTGAGATATATTTCCAAAAGAAAAAAAAAGGGTTTTAAGAAGAAATATTAGTAAGAAGAAGAAGTATTAGTAAGAAAAGAACCTCACCATACAGATAAAAAGGAGATACAGGAAGGACCTTCAACGGAAAATACACTTATACTTTCACACACACTAGAATAGGTAAATTTTTTTTGATTTTATGTTCAATATTTCGAAAAAGTTATAAATATAAATTGTTATAATTTATGCTTTTATATTTTATCTACGAGCTAGACCGGTGCAATTTACTTTAAAAAAAATGAACTAAATTCTTAGTACAATATGCAGGTCGATATGGTATACTGGGTCAGCGGGTATGTGTTACGCCTTCACGCGATTTACTTACCGATGGGGTTCAAAGGGTTACGCCATTGTGTATGAAATAATAAATGAGATGGAGTAATAGTGAACCTTGAAGCGATTAGTAGTATTAAACAAAACAATTTAACGAATTTTCATAAGCGGAGTGGGTATTGCTTCAAACACTTCCTTTGGACGATTTGGCCAGGTTACTGGAATTACTGTGGGCGATAAGCAGACCTGTAGATGCAAGTTGAACATGTTACTGCGTGCGTAATAGTGTCCGTAGTATGAAAATTTCAATCTAATTATGCATTCGTTTATTCGGTTGCTTCATCTAACATAGTGTGGGGTATTTATGTAGTTTGGCAAAGCTATTTTTGTTGAGAGAAACTTATAGCACAGCATAGTAACGACTTTGATAGGTGAATACACATATATCCCACTCCACAAGAAATACAAGTAATCTTTTAACACTGAAACATAACACGTCTAACGTTGCATTCTACAGGTGTTTAAGATGATTATTATTGACAAAATAAATTTAGCATGGGTAGCATGACAATGAAGTGAACTGAATGATACTGCTGTTGATTACGATGGTTTCGTGAAAACTTTGGTAGTAACATCTGCCGACAGTTTAGACATGCAATATGTTCTGTTTTATATTTTCTCTTGAGAATGCTGCTGGAAGAAATGTACAACGATACCGTGAGATGATATATTTTTTCCTATACGTGCAGTTGTTTTGTTTTTAGGTTGTCCTGATTGTTGAAGAAAAGGAAGAGACAGAAATTTTAACCATAGCAATCAGAAAAGTTGTTACCCCTGAGACGCATATGTATTTGTTTGGCTGAAACTCGTAATTAGTGTAATGCTTTCACAATAAAATTTGAAGTATATTACCAGAAAACAGTATTTGTAACACATTGAACATTGAGATCACTTATCAACAATCAACAAGTTGTTGAAAAACCAAAACTGAAACTTCCTCTTCAAAATAAGTTTCTAGTAAATAGTGTGAAATACAGATATGAATTTAATAACAATGATTTACTTTTAGACATAGTGCCCGGTTTATTCTTATTTTATTACCTTGTAATAATTTTGTACAACTGCAATGGTGTATATTTTTTCAGGATGGTACATTTTCTTATACGGACTTCGCAGAAGCTTTTCATGAAATAGAAGTTCAACGCGTTATTAGAGCATACGAAAATAGTATTTCCGTGGATTTGCATTGTTCCCTCGAAGGTGACTGGACTAAACTACCAAAAGAACCTTTTACAAAAAATTGCAAAGTTCGTGTGAATCCAGTAGATGTTTTAACATCAGGCAGTCCGCCAATCACAAATTTTCTAAACTACATCTCACCTTTTCTGGTTCCAACGGATGTGGAAACGCTTTTGGAATGCTCAGACGTCGTCGGAAATATTCGCTTTTCTCATCCAACCTTGTACATATTCCCTGGAGGTCAAGGAGATGCAGCCCTCTTTGGAATTAACGGCTTCAATATGCTCCTAGATGGTGGCTTTGCTCGCAAAGCCTGTTTTTGGGATTTTGTCCGGCATCTCGATAGGCTAGACGCTGTATTACTGACGAGGTTAAATAACGGGAATATTTGTGGTATTAGTGCAGTTTTGAGAAGGAAGATGCAAAACGCTCTGTACCCGCAAATAGGACATTTTTTTGCAATATTCAGGTAAGAAAACATGTTATGTCTTTATACAGTAATGACATAGCACCTACAGATTCAATTAAGAAATGCTCGTGTATGAGATTTACGTGTTAGGTACAGTAATAATAGGATCCATGATTGCTCATGAAAGATTGTTGGGTTCAAATCAGCACGGTTTTACCGACATTACTGATTTTAACCCACTAACAGTTAAATACAAAATCTCTAGCAATTTCAAATTATAGAGAATCTATAAAAATTTCTTGTTATCTTTCCAACGTTGAGAAAATGGAATATAAAGCACCTGAAGCGATATGCGGTAGTAAAACACATACACATACATGTACATATGTACTTATGTATACAAACAACAGTCTGACGGATTTACAAAGGAAGCATATAGCGATATTAATTAAATATGCTTACATCTATGTGACAGTATGAGTAGAATAATCGTTGTAAACTTCTAATCAATAAGCGGGAAGAAATAGTATCTTACATTAGTAGTAAATAAAATGTAGAATTTCGTTTTTGTCAGATAAAAGTCTGTTTCGTCGCAATGCATACTTCACCAATGATACTACGAAAATTTACAGTATTTATTCATGTTCTTATTTCCAGTCAATCAAAATGAAATAATATGTACGCCACTCTAACCTCACATCGTTTCCTAAATTAGCTTATTTAATGCTACTTATATTTTATTTTCAGGAACGTAAATCGATATTAAGTCCTGACGGAGACAAAGATAAAGATCCTCTTCTAATTAATCTCCTCGACGAAGGCCAAGAGTTAATCACGAATTTAAAAAGCTAAATTTAACTCCACAAATGTGCTATAGAGATTCAGAGCCTATTAACCTTTACCATAAAGTAGGGCATGGCACATTAGATATGTATGTACTTAGTCCTGCAAAAGAATCCAAAGAGGTTAAAGACTTTCTTCATCGATGGAATACAAACGACCAAAAGCTTTTTGCAAATCAAAAAATACTAAGGACTTCCAATTTCCTTTGCAAAATTTAGTTTCGATTTGTGCTTTGCTAATATGGCAACCAGCCAATCCTAATGACAATATTACTAGGATACTTTACCCGGGTAGTACGTCTCAACAAAAAATTTTTGAGGGGCTGGATAAATTAAAAAATTTAGAATATATAAAGTATCCGGTTTGCTCAGAAAGTAAGCTTATTACTAGTTCTTCCATAATGGCTCTTAAATCTAAACAACTTAAAGATGCTTCCTTAGAGAAACTAATTCAACCAGAACCGAAGAAGACAGAAAAAATAAAAGATAAACCACCCAAATCAGGGGAAATAAAAAGTAGACTCGAAAATAAAATAATTGATAATTTGGAAAAGTTGGAAATGACCAATGGTGTCTCTTCTGAAAATGAGGTAGACAAAACAGTAAAAAGTCCGATTCAACCGACAGCGATAAGAGTGTAAAATCAACAAAAGCAAGAAAGGTTGAACAGAAAGTTGAAGAGAGGAAACCTAAGTCTAAAGAAAGCATGTCTAGACCGAGAGCTGAACACAAACCGGATAAGAAAAAATCTCTATCTGAAAAAAACCATCACCAACTACACCAAAGAAAACCATAGACACTAAGGTAAATGGCGAAATGAAAGAAAAGGAGAAGCCTACCAGTAAACCGATTAGATATTCACCAAGCGCAACGCCAGCAAAAAGTGCTAAAGAAGCCACAAATCGCAAAGTAATTGAATCGAAAAATAGAATGGCAGCTAAAAAGGAAGCTAAAACGCTATCTGAAAAGAAAGATACAAAACCAGAAAGGAAACCTATATCCAGGAGAAGTAAAGGACAATCACCAACAACGAAAACAGTTAGCAGCCCTATCAAGAAAGTTAATGGAGTTCAAAAACCGGATATTATTAAAAGCAAAATTGGACAAAGAAGGTACAACCGATTCCAGTACAGTTAGTACACCATCTGCAGATCAGAAAGATTTAACGAAATTAACATCGGAAGAAATAGAACAGTTGAAGGCACAAGAACTGGCAGATTTAAAAGAGGAACAAGAAGTTGTTAAAGAAATAGAAGCAGTATTTAGGAAAGGGGAAATAGAAAAGGATACGGATACAGAATTAAGGAAGGTTAAGGATATTTCTATGGAAGATAAGTCAGAACCGGAGGAATATCTTATTATTGAGAAAGAAGAAGTAGAACATGATTCCCTAGATGATAAAGAGATTAAAGAAGATGAAACACAAAAACATACAAGAGATAGTGAAGAATCTGAGAAAATGAGAAAGTTTAGTGATGAAATAAAAATATCGCTTAAAGAAAAAGAGGAGTTAAAGAAACAAGAATCTGAAGAAACGGCTGATTTCAAAGATAAGGGAGATAAAGAAAAGCCGACAGAAACCCCCAAAGAAATATCTATTACTAGTCCTGAAGATAAAATTGACACGTCTATTGACAAAAAGGTTGGTGATGTAGATAATCAAGAGCAAAATGTTGCACTTGAATCCCAACCAGATGAAAGATATTCAGCAACTGCAGAATCTGGTGCTACGACAGCACCTACCTTACCTGAGGACGAACGAATTACATTGGATGAGATCAAAGAAGACAATGGTGATCAAGTAATTGAGGAAAAACACGTTAAAGAAGATACAAAAGAAAAAGATGTCCCAGTAATTCAATTACCAGCGAAAACCTTCGAAACAGTAACAAAGTTGCCACCCAGTAGTTGGTATCAGATTGGATAAACAGGCACATATAAGAGATATTGTAAAAACTCCTGATGAAGTAGCAGATTTACCAGTACACGAAGAAGCGGATATTGAACAATATCATATGGATGTAATGAAATCCAATATCAAAAGTGAAGATCTAAGATTAGAGATAAAACCTCAAGAAAAAGTCGAAGTTGATATTAAAGAAGAAAAGGAAAAAGACACCACTGTAAAAGATATTAAGGAAAGCCCAGGTGACAAAGAAGATGAAGTGGAACAACGTAGAGATAAAATTAGTGATACGATACAAAAAGGAGAAGCAATTGCAATTAAATCTACAATGGAAGTAGTGCTAAAGGAGGAAGAAGAAATTGCAGTCAAAGGGAAAGAACTTGTACAGCCTGTTGTTGAACAAGTTGAAGACGAGAAAGCAATAGAACCCGAAATGCAAATAGAAAAGGATAAGCCCCAACTAGTTACAGAAATAGGAGTAGAGAAAAAGTCGAATTAGGAAAACAGGAGGAGAGTGTAGATGCAAAAAGGGAAGTGAAACCAGAAACTTTAAAGAAAACCGAAGATGTAGAGGACGGCAAATTAGAAATTCAACAAAAAACAGAGAAAAAGTCGGAGATTGAGTATAAAAAGGTGGACGAACTTAAGGACTTGGTGACACCGATTAAGACAGAAGAGCAAGTTAAGCACTCAAAAGCAGAAGAAGATCTGGGCGAAAAAATCATGGTAGACGAATTAGAAAAAGGCAGATATTCAGCAGTGGAGCTTGCATTAGAAGCGCATGGACAGACAGTAGACATAAAAGCGGAAGTGAAACCAGAACTAGCAGAAATTGAAAGCTTAAAAAGAGAAGACGAGACCGAGGATTTAAAAATGGAAATGAAAGATCTAGAAAAACAGAAGAAAGTAAAGATTTGAAATCGCCTGTAAAACCGGAGATTATAGAAATCAAAAGTTCGGAAAAAGAAACTAAACTAGAAACACAAGACGGCAGAGATGTGGTAAAAGAAATTCAATCGCACAAGATAGATGCAGATCTGAAATTAGATAAAAAGACACAAGTTGTAGAGGCAACCGAAGATTTGGAAAAGATATTAAAATTAGACCAAATAGAAGACGACAAAGACTCAGCTAAAGAAGTCCATTTAAAAGAGAAAGAGGAAAAGAAAGACTTGACCTCAGAAGCAAAATCAGAAACTTCCAACGAAACCAAAGTTTTGGAAAAGGAAATAAAATTAGAGCAAGCAGACGATGTGAAACACCTGCCAGAAGAAATAGAGCTAAAAGAAGTAGGGGTAGATAAAATCTTAATGACAGATAAGAAACCAGAACTTTCAGAAGAAACCGTAAGAATAGAGCAAAAGGATTTGAAAACAGATGTCAAAGCAGCAAAGATCGCAGACTTAACAGCAGAAACTGAATCGGAAGGAGAAACATTGAAAGAAATTAAAGATTTGAAAACAGAACCCAAACCAGATACTGTGAAAGAAGTAAAAATGGACAAGGTAGATTTGGCAGAAACCAAACACTTAAAATCAGAAGCCAAACCAAAAATTTCTGGTGAGGACTTGAAAATGAATGATCAAGTAAAAAGAATAGACCAAATTAAAGATCGTAAAGCACACGCAGAAATATTAGATGTCGCAGATTTAAAAACTGAAATTGGACAAGAAAAATAGAGGAAATTGACGATTTGAGATCAAAGGACAAGTCAGAGGAAAAAGAGCAAAAATTAGACTTAAAAACAGAAGTTAAATTCGTTAAAGTTGTAGAAAGTCATGACATGAAGACAGAAGCAAAATTAGAAAAACTAAAGGAAACTGAGGACATCCAGACAAAGTCAGAGAAATTGGAAGTGGTAGATTTAAAACAACCAGAAATCAAAGAAACAAAAACAAAAGAAATTAAAGATTCGAAAACAGATAGCACATTAGAAAAACTAGAAAAAAGAAAAGATTTAAAAAGTGAGGAGAAACCAAAGGAAATAGAAGAAATTAAAACTCAGGTGAAATCTGAAGAAAGTATCAACATTCCAGATTTGAACATAGAAACAAGGAAGGAATTGGAAAATATCAAGGATGAACAAACGGAAATAAAACCTGAGAAATTAGATTCTGAAATTAAATCAAAGAAATCCTTAGAAACGGAAAATGAATTAGCTAAAGAGGCACCTGAAGTTTTGAAGTCCACAACAGGAACTTTACGGGAAGTTGAAGATTCAGGAGAGAAAGAAGACTTAAAAACTGTCGTAATACTGAAAGAAACAGATGATATTACAGACATGAAAGTAGAAACTGTAACAGAAAGAGAAACGAAATTGAAATTAGAGAAGCCAGAAGAAGTTAAGATCCCAGATAAAGCAGAAAAGACGGACAAATCCTCAGAATTCACAACACAACCAGAAAAGGAAAGTATAGATTTAAAAACAGAAGGCAAATCAGAAAAAATTGTTGAAGTCAAATATGATCCAAAAATAGAAAAAGTAGAAGAAAGTATAGACCTAGAAGCTGCGACAAAAACATTAGAAAAAGACAAAGATTTAAAAACTGATATTGAAGCAGAGAAACTAGCGGAAAGGAATGATTTAAAGGCAGAAATGAAAAAAGATGAAGTGGAACAAACTAAGAATCTAAAAATTGATCTTGAACCAGAGAAACTAGCAGAAAGTAAAGACTTAAAGATAGGAATGAAACAAGATGAAATGGAAGAAACTGAAGATGTAAACATGGATCTTGAACCAGCAAAATTAACTAAAAGTGATAAAGGGAAGTTCAACTACAAATACTTACAGAAACTGCAGATTTAAAACCAGAGGTTGAATCAGCTCAATTAAAAGAAACCAAGCAGCTGCAAACTGAAGTCGAAACAGTAAAGGAAGCAGTTCAATCAGAAATACAAATAGATAGCAAAAAAGAGAAAGCGGGAAGCAAATGTGTTCAGCCCGAAGAAACAGAAGACGAAAAGATTCATGAGCAGTTAAGGACAAGTCAAAAATATGACTTAGATAAAAAGACCAAAAGGTTGAGGAAGGAGAAAAGGCAAAGGAAGAGAAAGTAGATATTATAGAATTAGAGGAAAGAGAAGAACCTCGGCCAGTAATAGAAGATATTGGATTGAAAGGTCAAGTAAAAGTCGATACAAAGGTAAAGGATGAAAACGAGAGCAAAAATACTCAGACACGGAAGACAAACAACTACTTGTAGAAAAGATAAGTGAAGTAGTATATACAGAAGGAGGACTGCTTGAGCAGAAAACCTTAAAAGAAGAACTTGAGGCGTCAAAAATTGAAACAGAAGCAGAAACGGTCAAAATTGATAACACCGAGTCGGTTGTTACGTATGAGGTTAAAAAACAGGTAGAAACAACTAAAGAAGTTTCGGAAGAAGTAAAGGTTACTGACGCTGAAAAACCAAAAGATGTAACAACGTATCAAAAGGAAGTTCTGGAACATCCGCAAATCTCAGTCAAAGGAGATAGTGGAATGGATCATTTAGAACTGATTGAAACACACGATTTGAAAAAACAAGTTGATGGTGAAGACACAGAGGTAGTAGCTGATGCATTTGCACAAAAAGACGTTTTAAAACAAGAAACGTTAGACATACTAACCAAACAAGAAACTGATAAGAAACATGAAAAGAAGGACGAAGTACAAGGGGATGAAATGTGTACAGAAAAACTAAAAAGTGGAATTGATGCTACTCAAATGGAAACGCAGGTGTTGAAATCTCAAACTTTTTGGAACAACAAAAGGAAGAAGAGTACATAACTGACGCAGAAAATATAATAGAAGATATTAAGCAAGACACTGTAGCGAGTAAAGTCTTAGAAAATATGGCTTCTGATCTACTGGAGGGGGTTGAAGTGAAACGAAAAGATGTAAAAGACGAAGCTATAACTTCAGAAGAACAACCTATGAAGTTTGAACAAGAGAAAGAAATTTGTGTTATTGGATTGTCATCCGAGGTTATAGTAATACCCGATAAATTACAAGAAGAGAAAGTCAAGGAATATATTTCAGATAATGAAGAAAAATTATCTGAAATGGAATCAGTAGAAGGACGTGATGTAACCTTCTACATTGGAGACGAGAAATTAGAAAAGACAAAAGTAGAACAAAAAGGAGAAAAAATGGATTCCAAAGAACAAGTGAAAAGTCAAATAGAAGAAAAAGATATAGACGATAAACAAAAACAAACAGATGAACATGAAGATATTCCCAAAGAGGATGATAAACTTGGAGAGAAAAAGGCTGATGAATGTTTCAAATCTATTGCAGCCGATAAGATTACATCCTCAGGGGAAGACTTATCGGTATCTTTAGAAGAAGCAAAGGAAGATACTAAGCCGTCAGAAGACGCAGAAGATGATCGAATCAAAGAAAAAGTCGTAACACCAGCAAAAGATCAAGACCAGAAAAAAACAGCAAAAGCTAGCTCACACGAAACAATTTATGATTCCAATAAATACTCAAATGGTGTTGAAAGCGTTGAAGAAATGCAAAAGCCTCATATATCAGAGAAAGGTGTTATTGAGGACGAGAAAGGGGCCAAGGAAATCGCAGAACAGCAAGTAAAAAAGGAAACGAAAGAGCAAGCTAGATCAGCAGAAAAAACAACCGATATAGCACTTGGTAAAGTTCTGAATGGAGAACCTTTACAAGATGATGAAATCAATGTAATAGAAACACCGACAACCACCGCAAACTACGAAACAAAGGAAATAATTAGCGAGGATGAAAAATCAGATTTAATGAAAGATTTAGATCCTTCTAAGAAAAGCTTTAAGGATCCAGAAGAGAGAATAGCGATAAGTGATACAGATTTGAAAAAAGATGACAGTGAACAATTAGTTGATAAAAGCATAGTTGCTCATAAAGAAACTCCAACAAAAGATGAAAAATCTGGATCGCAGGCGGAATCCCCCGAAACGTCACCAGAACAATCTCTGCAGACATTAAAAGAAAATGAAATACTGGACAAAGTTGAGCTCGGAAGAAAATCACCGAAAGAAAGGGAACAAGATGTCGCTATAATAGTAGCTAGCGTTGCTGAAGTATTAAAATCTGATGCACCGCTGGAGGAGTTTGAAGGTAAAATTCCATTGACCATAGCTCCATTTGTGCCATTTACCGCTTCTTATACTACAGAATTGAGAGAAACACACATAACTACGGTAGATTCTCCTGTTTCTGACACATTTACACAACCTATTCCTGAAGAAATGCCGGAAACAAAACCACTGCCAGCGTCGACGATGCCTGAAGACAAAAGGGAGGAAACCGATGTAAAGGAATCTAAGATTTCTACTCTCTTACGAGATTCTAAGGAATTAATAGAAGCAACATCTAAAATTATATCTGAAATAAAATCTACTAAAGCAGAGGACACACAATCGGATGTTGATACCGGAACAGTTCACAGAATGTTAGTGACAGCATCTAGTGAAGATGGGGGAGAAGAAATTGAAATATGTCCGAAGGGGACTATAATTTTCTCAAAAAGTTCTGAAAGTTCAGGTCGATCATCACCTGATCAATCTACACAAAAACTGAAACTAGAGGATGATAAAATTACCTCCGAAGGATCGACACCTGACGCTAAGATTACTTCTGAACAAGAAAAGGCAGATTTAGAAAGTACCGAAAAGGAATCTGCAGATAAAGGAACTGTAGACAAATCCACTCTAGAGAGTGTAAAGAAGGGTTCAGAAATACAAGAAGAGTTATCTACTCATGTTACATCCACAAAAGATTTGCTAGAATCAGCGGTATCTACTTCTACATTAGAGGCTAGAGACATACATAGTTCTATAGAAACTGAAAAGAGATCGAGTGATTCTGGACGATCAACTCCCGAGAGTATAGCTACCAAAATGGAAACTTTGGTAGAACCACCAACCAAAATTGCATTCGATTCAGGAAGATCCTCCCCTGGCTCTAAAAGTATAGATGATATTCAATTAGATGAAAAAATGGAAGTTAAATCTGTTACCACAAAATCTGCGTTAAGTGAAAAATCCGAAACAGACAAATCTTCCGACGATGAAGTACTAACCGAAAAATTAAGAGATCAATCAATTAAAGAAGATGTAGCGCCCATCGTTGACACATCAGAACTTACTTCTCCACAAAAGGATGCTTCCATTGAATTAACTAAAGCAAAAGATGAAACAAGTAGTACCACTGATAGTTCAAAAAATCAACGTCTGATGCAATAGAATCCATAATTTCTGAAAAATCATCACCAGATTCGAAACAAGAATCAGAGTCTGTAGTTTCAAGAATATTGACTACGGAGTTAAAGGAGATTCAAAAAGATGCACAAGAAATCGAGAAAATTCATGAAGTACATATAAAAGCAGACAGTATTCCTAGGTCTGAAAAATCTACAACAGAAGAGATACTAGATCATAAATTAAAACATGAAGTTTCTGAGATATGTAAGGGCGAGGCCTTAGAATCAAAAATGGATGAACATGTAAAGGTAGACGAAATACCACCCTCATACGAGGATCTGGAACAAGCTAAAGTGAAAATGTTAAATGGCGAATCGCCTGCAGTATTAAAGGTGTCTGGTACCGTAATCGAAAAACAAGAGCCAGATAAAATAGTTGAAACTAAAACTGCGCAAAAAGAGATATACACCATAAAAGATGAGGAAGATAATATAATTAAGAAAGAAATTAAGATTGAACTTATCTCATCGCAAGATGTATCTGATACAACTGACGAAACAGTTCATCACATTGAAGACCAATTGGCTGCAGAAGATGATGAAAAGAAAAAATTGATCTTGTGCCCAAAAAATCAGAAACAGTTGGAGAACGTACTACTACAAAAGAAAGAGAAATTAAAATAGAGGAAAGATTTGTATCAGACGTGCAAGTTCAACCGACTGATGTTCAGGGTAAAGCCATCGAGACAGAAAAGCTCTGTATAGAAAAAGATGGATTAAAAATCAAATTAAGTGACACAGAAGAACTTAGGGAAGAGCTAAAATTTGAAAAAGATACTAAGCCTGCAGAAATATTTGAAGATAAAAAAGGAACTGATGCTAGGGAAAAGATGTGAAGATCGAAGATGAAAAGGTTCCCCATAAACCGGATTTGGAGGGCGATGAACGTTTCCAAACATTACACAAAGGCTCCACCGAATCCCAAAAATCTGATGATGATAGGACGGAATCGTGTGATAAAGAAACAAGTCCTTCAAAGGATACTAAAGACGTGTCGGACCCGAGTTTACGAGATGCATCATTTGAATCTACTGAGTTACCGCTTGCTATGAAAGAACTAACAGTCGAATCTGAAAAAGAACCTGAATCCCCAAAAGTTAGTTCTGAAGAAAGAGAACAAGAAAGGAAAAGTGAATGTAAAGTAGAATTATATTCAGAAATTCAGAAGCAGCAAACTAAAGATTATACCAAAGACGATAAAACTGAAACGCAAATTATAGAAGATAAGTTGCAACTGGATGACCAATTTTTACCTAAATCAATAAATTCGATCCAAGTAAAAGATCAACGAGAAGATACTCAAATCACGGAATTAATGGTAGATGGTAGTAACGATGGTACCAAAAGGGGTTCAATAGGCAAAGTAGTTGATTCGCCAGCTATAAAATCAGACAAATACGAGAATAGTAAAACTACTGACCTTAAACACGATTTTCCTGTAGATTATAAAATAGACGATAAGATGTCGCTACCACAACCGGATCTTAACACTAAAGGAACCGCTTTGGATACAAAATCCAAAGATGTAGCATCAGATGAGCACAAGCTAATTCAGATACAACCAGAAACAAAAATATCAAAAATTGCAACTGAGAAAATTCAAGAATCGATTGGTGTCGGTTCTTTTACCGATATAAAAAAAGTTATTGATAGAAGACAACAATTTAGCCATAACGGACACATCATGTGATACTGTGCCGTCCTATACAGATGAGCTGAAAAAGAAGGGCCGGTATGCATTGGAATCGAAGAAGTATCAAAAGAAAAAGATAAACAGGATGAAATTGTCTCGAAAACAGATCGATTGCCACATGAAGGAGACAATACAGAAATAAAAGAAATTAAAACAGCAGATTCAATGAAAGTGGAGAAAATACGTTTAGAATATGACGATAAATTAGAATTAACAAATGAAAACGATACCAGTGAAAATGCAAAAGCAGATTTAGATTTTGTAGAAATAGAATCTAAAGATTGTAAAAAACTAGTTTCTGGAGAAGTAACTTTGGAAAAGGAAGAAGAAATTAGTTTAAAAGACCAAATTGAAGAAGTGATTGAAAGAAGAGAAGATGATCATGAGTCAAATGAAAAAGGAAAGAGGGTGGCGGAATCGAGTAAGAAACCACAAATCGAAGACCCTAAAAAGTTGATGTAAAAGAAATTGTAGAGAAATCTGTAGAATGCGTGGAAAGTGCATCTGACTCAAAAGTTATAGATTCTATAGACACAGAAAAAATATGTATGTCTAAGCAATCAACCACCGTTCCACTCGATGATGTTTCTAAGGATGAAAAGCAAACATTTGTGGACATTAAAAAAGAACCAAAAGATGTCAAAAGTGCAATAGAAGATCGAATTATAGATGAGAAAAACAAAGAACATATATTAGAATCAGCAGAGGAAGAGAAAGTAACACTAATATTGGAAAAACATAAAATGGATGACCACATCAAAGATACAAAAGATAAAGACAAAGAATATCTTGACAAGATAGATGCAGTTATGGAAAAAATTTGGAACAAGAACATACACTTCAAGAAAAAAGTTCAAAAGCAGATATAATGGTAGATGGAGTTGCACTTAAATCAACACAACAAATACTAGTTGAAGAAGATACTCAACACATAACGAGTAAAGCAAAGGATATGATTAAAGAAGGTACTGATGTAAACGAGCGTACAACTGATATCAAACACAAAACAGAAAGAGAAGGGGATACAAAAGAAGATACTGCATTGATCACTGTAAAACCAGACCACGCTATTTCAAAATCTGAATCTGCTATTACCGATATTTGTGAAGAAGCAATCGAATTGGAAGTTAATGCAAAATTACCAGAGACAGAACAAATACTTAAAAATCTGTAGATATTAGCGATAAGTCATTAAAAGATGTTTCTGAGAAAGATAAAATGAGCTTAGAATATGATAATGATAAACTAAAGATTACGACAACGAAGGAACAAGCGGATGACATCGAAACGGCTATTGAAAAGAAAATGGATGAAACTATATTGGAAAAAGAATCTGCCAAAGCAGAAGAATCTAAATTTATAGACTCGAAAGTTACTGATAGTTCTACAAAAGAATTAGGAGATTCTTCTAAATCGTCTGTGATAGTAGATGTTACAAAAGCCGAGGACAAACGCAGTGCAGCAGAAAAATCAGAAATAGAAACTAGCCTTAAGACTGAAACCTCGGTAGTAGAAAAGACTGTTAAAGATATTGTAAGAAGTAAAGACTTAGATATAGAAACAGAGATTGTTGATAAGGAAATTAAGGATACGGTCAGGGTATTTATTGAAAGCGAGAAAGACGTATCGACAAAGGCATCTGAATGTCGCATTTCAAGCGTCGCAAGTTCTTCCAAAGATTTATCGAAACCAGAAGAATCTAGCTTAAGCGGAAAATCAACTCCTGATATTGCAGATGTAGAACGAGACAAACAAATGCAGGAAACTTTAACTTATGAAAAACATATCCCTGGATGCTCAACACCCCTACTGTTCCAGTTAGTCCAATAATTAAAGATATGCATTCTGATGCAAAAACAGAGATGCCTTCAGAAAAGAAAGTGGAAACGTCTATTGTGACAACTGTCAGGGAGCAAGATGTACGTAGCTATACTCCTGGAAGTGATGAGTATGAGCACGGTGTATCTTCAACACATAGCGACATTAGTATAAGCCAAATGTCAAGAGTCCCAAACGTTTTAGAAGGCGAGGAAGCAAGGGAAAGTGACGAAGATGATATACTCGGTTCCCCTACTAGTGTAACCTCGCAGATAGGTCATTCGCCGTCCTCTCAATATGATTTCGATGATGACAAGCGATTGTCTAAAACTGACCAAATGAGCGTTTCTTTCTACGGTGCTCTACCAGTTGATACGGATGACAGCGGTTTTAAATCTGGAAGATTTTTAGATGATTCAGATTTAGATTTTGAAAAAGCTATGCAAGAACATCGACAAACTCGAGGTGAAGATCTGACTGGGGAACCATCCAGTTATCTATACGAAATAACTACTGCCAAATACGGTGGTACTGCAAAGGAAGACGTAGAAGGGCACAAAACTGACATAATGACATCCAGTTTTATTGGAACCGAATTACCTAGCAGATCTACTGCAGATAAAGATACGGATCCCATTGGTAAGTATTTACGATAAATAATTGTATAATGAATAATATAAATGTGACATTACATGCTTAGGGTCATGGGGTAAGCCGTTAGGTTTACCTAGTCCAGCACCTCCCGATAATAAAGCAACACCAAAGAAAGAAAAGAAGTTACCACCCAATGTTACTGCCAAAAATAAATTAAACGATGATAAAAAGCGATCAGAATCGCCTTCGAAGTATGATAAAAAACAAAGGAAAGCAGGTGGACCTATCTATGTTGACTTAACCTATGTCCCACATCATGGCAACTCCAATTATTCATACGTAGACTTTTTCAAAAGAATCAGAGCCCGCTACTATGTATTTTCTGGCATTGAACCCAGCAAAGAAGTCTACAATGCACTCTTAGAAGCTAAACAAACATGGGAAGATAAGGAATTAGGTAAGCATTAACAGAATTATTTTTGTCTCCAAGTAGCTTTTACAAAACTGTTCTGAAAAATACTATTGTACCAGGAATGTTTCCAAAGTTATAGGAATTTGGCTATAATTTCTTTTATTTCCTCAATTGTTATGCAAATTAGAATATAGTTCTTCAAATTAATATCTTTTCAATCGAATACAGTTATCGCAACGTGAAACTAATTCACTTTAAACGGTTCTTAATTAACTTTTTCGGAGCCTCTGCAATCTATCTATTTATAGTAAACTTTATCTCATTTGAGGTATCAAGTCCAAGACTACGTTGTGGTTCTATCAGATTTGAGAACAGATAAAAAACACTAGGACCCAGAACTGGCGAATAGAATGAACGCGGAAGCAATTCCAGGCTTCATTCGTTTAAAATATCCTTCGTTCTTCGTGCGATGTGGTCTTGCATTGTCCTGTTGCTATAAGCGTCTACCGCAATGGTCATTCTTTCGCCTGATTTTTCGTCTCAGGATTGAAGTGAGGTAGCTTCACGTCTAGAATACCCCGTACAATGGTATTCGTTGCTCTCTGCTCCATGTGGGGGATACCAGCTGTTCTGCCAATTCCATAAGGAAGACACGTCCTCGATCGTTCCTTTTAACATTTCCCAATTTGTCATGAATGATAAATGCAGCTAAGCCCGCCACGTCCAACATGTTATAGAAGAGAGCTAACGGCCATCGGTTTGTGGCTCGTTTGCACGTGTAACCGCCAACCATCTGATCCATGGTGTTCACTCCGGATTTATATATATTGTAGTCCAGAATTTGAAATGGCTTCTGCGATGGCTTTGATGAGTAGACGGTGCCATTGTAATGTTCGGTCGAGATGAGAACCACAACCTTTTTCTTTTTTGGCACGTATGAGCATAGCGCGATGTTATTCTTGTGGTAACCGAATAATCTGCTGAATACATCTCGTTTTAGATGTAACATCTCCTTCGGTATGCAGGCTTTGTTTTTGCGCATGGTTCCTACATATGCCAACCGTTTTGTCATCAAAACCGTGGCCAAATCAAAAGACGAGAAGAAATTATCGGCATATATTGTTCGTCCAGAACCGGCGTAGTTTTCTACCAATTTCAGAACAATGTTCTCGCCTTGATTTACCCCACGCGCTTCATTTACTTGTTTTCCAACATATATTATTCCTTTCAGTAGGTAATTGGAATTGGCGTCGCACATCCACCAGATTTTTATTTCGTATTTGGCTGGTTTCGACGGTATATACTGGGTGAAGCGCGTGCGGTATCGGTACGGGAACAATTGCTCGTCAATAGTTATCTGGGCACCCGGAACATATAGACGCTTCAAGTTGCTCATGTTGCATGTTCCAAACGTCGTCGATGGCGGCCGATTTGCTTTCTAATAGTTGAGCGGGTCTCGTATTGCCGTTATCGAATCGAACATATTGTAGAATAGCTTTATATCGTCGCCCTGTAGATAGGGTTTTCGTTGTTGCCCCACAACTCAAGAGCAGGCTGACTGTTTAACCTGAATATGCCGGCAAACAAAGTTAGGCCGAAAAAGACGTATATTTCATTTTCTCGGGTGTTATTAGCGATTAAAATACTGAAATCGGGTTTCGTATAATCCCAGGAGCCGGGCCTTCACGACCCATAGAGGCGCAGTTATGCGCACGAAGTCTACCTGTGGCCGGCGGAGCGTTTGACCAAAGTTTGCCATCCTTTGAACGGTATTTTATAATCGAGCTCGCCGAACGTAATGGCTTCTCGTCCATATCGACGGCTTCAAGCGCTTCGGTGGCAGCTGCAGCGCCTTCATAGAAATGTTCTCAATCCTCATCATCGTCATATGGACTCTCGGTTTCTATAACGATGTCGATCTCAGCATCGGAAGCCGTATCTTCTAACGGCGGCACATATTCAGGATCCGTGTCGTCGTGGCCTTCGAATGGATTGATTTCCTCGGCCTCTTCATCAGCTCCGGCCAACCATATGGCTAACCTTTCTTCCATTTGACTCCTCTCTTCTCGCGATAAATTCTGATATCTTGTGGTGCGATTCACCACTTCCATCATATCACCATCGATGCTAGATGCTGAGGCCATTTTCATATGTGTAAACAAAAGAAAAATTGACCAATATTTACGTTTTGTGGAAAAACCCCAAATAAATTCACTTCAACAAAAACTCACAGATGTTTACACTAGAAACGCTGCTGCTATACTAACACGTTGCCTGCGATCTATTCAATCTGTACGTTCTACATATACGTTCTACACAAATGCAAGTTAAAACCGGTTTCAATCGCCTGCCCAACCATTAATATCATACATAGGTCTGCACAAACCTGCTTGTTCCATATGAACCATTTCGTTTGTAAAAACGAATAAAACCGAACACAAACACATGAGCGGTATGATTTTGTGCTCATTGTGTTCGGCGTAGCCGCTTCTAGGAAGTCATGGACGGATTCGTCTCTAACACGCAAAACGAAAAAGTTATACACACGTTTACATATATGCAAAAGGTCTGTACAGACCTGGTTGAACCTCGTAGGGTTAAAATCACATAAACCTGTGGTGTACTATTATTATTCGCTCGGCCAACAACTGCGCGGATCGTTTTCTAGTGACGTGCAGATTGAAACCAATTGGCTCATCGATAGGCTGCACTTTCTGCAGTGTCTCCAAATACGTTGATGTTGAACGATATCTAAAGGTTTCACACTCTCTTTAAATAAAATAGAAATGATCCATTGTGATCCATGATTACAAACGGATAGCGGTACGAAAATACGTCTGCATCAGTCAAGTATATGTATATATATATATATATATATATATATATATATATGGTCTGGGGCCAACTGGCCCATGGCTTGTGCAATTGTTCTTCTCCATGTATTACTGTTCTTTACTTTCTGTTTCCATCCGGAAGTTCCCGAACTACTTATATCCCTCTCCACTTCTAAATTCCATCGCGCCTTCGGTCGCTCTCTTCCTCTTTTCCCCCTATTGACACTGTCATAAGTAATTTTGGCACTCTAGTTTCCTGCATTCTTTCTATACGTGCTCTCTACCGTAATCGTTGTGCTCTTACAATCCCTACTATATTTGTTTCTTTGTACAGTTCCTTCAGCTCCTCATTAGTTCTTCTTAACCATTTATTTTTTGTCCATGTTTCACAAGCGTATAACACAATTGGTCTTATTACTGTTTTACGCAGATGCATCTTTGCTTTCCTCGATACGTATTTAAGTATTTTCCTTTTTGAAATTCTTTGTCCGTCCACTCCATATACTTTGTTTTCTCTTCGTTTATATATAGACCCAACTTAACTTTATTGCCTCCGCCTCTATACTCTTCACAACATTTCTCATTTATGGCTAAGATGACGGCATCGTCGGCGAATGTCAAACATTGGTGTCTCCTTCTATACACCGATCCTGTTCTATTCACTTTTGCATTTCGAAATACTTTCTCCAGTACAATGTTAAGAATACTGATGATAGTGGGTCTCCTTGGCGTACACTCTCTCCAATTTCAAACTTATTCGATGTTTTATTGTTACCTCCCACCTTGCCTATTTTTTAACGTCAAATTGACCATTCTTATTAATTTATTATTTATTTCTAATCCTTCCATAGCTTTATATAGTTATTTCCTCTTGAATTTATTGTATGCTTTCTTAAAATCGACGAAGTACGATCGTTTGCTTTTCGTATTCATGATTTTGTGCTTGTATTTCCCTCATTGTAAAGATCTGGTCCGTTGCATTCCTCCCCTGTCTAAATCCACATAGATACTCGTCTATTATGTTATCAGTCTCTTTGCTTGTTTCGTTTTTTATGCGTGTTGCTAATATTTTTTATGAATCGTTTAAGAGAGAGATACCTGTATTGTTACCGCATTCCCTTCTATCGCCCTTCTTGTGGAGCGGACATATCATTGCTTGTATATATTCCGATGGCAATTGTTCTTTCTTCCAAGTTTCTTCATCAATCAGTTTGTGTATTTGCTCAAGTAACCTTTGTCCTCCGTACTTAAATAATTCTGCACTTAAACTGTCTGAGGATGTACTTTTATTATTTTTCAGTTTTCTTATTACTTCTTCAATCTCTATTTTACTAGGGGTGGTGTTTCTATATTTAATTGTTGACCGCTCTTCTTCTTTATTTCCTGATCTAACTGAACTATAGGAAACAATATTGCATGGAGTAGCTGCGTGTCTCTGATCAATAGGGTGACGTATAAGACTTACGCAATTAAACTAGTCAAATTCCTAGAACATTCGAGATATCCTTCGTATTTCCTAGATTAAGGTTGACACAGCATTAATTTGTATCAGGTTGTATTAGAAAAAAATAAAACGTCTCTAAAGTCTAACATAACTACTTATAACTGCTTCCAAATATAATACGATGTGTTGCAAAATAATTAGGCTATGTAGATACCAAAGACGACGGCTAATAGATATCTATTTTCATCAACAGCCAAAAAATATTAATTCTAAGAAAAAGTATATAGGTAACTCTCTTTGTAACGACCTATTAGAAATGAAGTACGTGCGGTTACAGTCCATGGTTAATTAAGCATAATTCCCACCTAGCTACTACTGACATACATATGCATTTTGTGCTTACTTTGTAAGCTATTATTTAATAATTATTTTTTGGTAAATGAAGGTGCATCGAGTTATTTCCGTTTTTCAGAGGTAACAATCATCCCAACATACGATACAGATGTATTGGGCTACTGGGTAGCAGAAAATGAAGAATTATTGACTAAATATAAAATAGATCTCTCACCCTCTGCTAGTAGGTGTACTATTAATCTACAAGATCATGAAACGTCGTGCTCGGCGTACAGACTGGAGTTCTAAAATCGCAGGACCATGATAACGTAGTAATAGATAGCTCCCACTGGATTTCCATAGCACTCATAAAATAAAATCAGACGTAAACCTATCAATCCTACAAAAATGAAACGATCGACTGAGTTATGAAAGTATCCAAGATGTTAACAACGTCCTTTTTGTCCACTCTATACAAGGTGTTTAAACAAAACATAATAGAAACGTCCATTTTTCGTAAATTTACAATGATAAATAATATTCATATTAGAAAAGTATTATTTACCGATATATCAGAAGTATTGTATCTTTCCCCACTTGAAATGATCATTTTATTCCCGCCCAATATAAACTCGTGTAGATCAATCTACAGGACAAAATCGTCAACATTAGGTCAAAAGGTATACTACGATATAACTGAGATCTATGTTATCATTTGTTCCTTTTACCTTGTACTAATTCCTCAGATCCGCTTCAAACAAATAAAAACAGTTTGAGGCATAGATATGTTCTATGTGTAAACAATTTAATGAGAAATAATATATTTATAGTGATTAGGAAACGATATACGTCTGGCTAATAACTAAGAACGTAGGATACGGGATTGATCGTGCAGCTATGAAACATATTCAATATACGAACTGAATTACGTAGAGCGACAATCTCCATCATGGTAGGGCATATATAGAACGAACATCGGATACATATATCCATGGAATAAATTAAGTAAGCTGCACGATCAATCCTATCGCTTTTTATGTATGACATCCTATTATTGTAATCTAATGTGATACCCATTAGAATTTGTTAGAGAATATAATGGCGATTGAAATGTTATAATGAAACAAACAGGAAATAAAAGTAATTGGGACCGGATCAGTTTTGTACTTATGGTAATGATAAATAGAGAGTTATGTACTTCTTTATGCCAAAGAAGATTTACGCTTTTTTATATTATGATATTTATTATGCGTTAGTAGTTTTTAGATCATATTTTTTGTCGAAAAACATTTACTTTGTATCATTCATATAGTTCGCACTTATTTATGCGCTTTCGTTGATTTTGTCATTTTTAAGGCCTACGAATCTCGAAAAAGCTTGTTTACAGGAATGTTTGAAGAGATTACTATGGTTGAAAATAGTGTTAAAATATTAGTGTTCTACCATTGAGAGAGTTCTTTTTGAGTTCGGTATAAGCACAATTAATTTTATTTATGTTTGGGGTAAGAAATAAATTTCTTAAAAGGGGCCACGACCGAACTCAAATGGAACGTCATCTCTATGTTCCCTTTGGCTTGGAAACGAGTCAACTTTGAGCTTGTAACTAGTACACAATAAAGTTTATTGTTAACTATATATGTAAGTTTGGTGCTAATTGAAGATTGCCTTGAAGGATTTCCGCGTTAAAAGGGTTTGTTTACATCACGGAGGAAACAAAGGGAAAATAAGACAGTTGAATTTGAATTGGCGAAAAATTGTAGTTAATGGAAATTAAAGCAAGTGTTAATCCAAATAAATGCGTATACCAGTTAATTGAATATAAATGCAGTTTCATTCATACTCAAGTTATATATGTTCAAATTAACAATGTTAAAAACTCAAAAGAACATATCAAATTTTAAAAGTACTATTCCAAATATATTTAAAACAACAAAAGGCTTTTCAAAAGCTTTTTAAACTGTATTATTACTGCAATGGAACAATCCACAAACATGCACACGAGAAAAGACAAGAGAGTAAATACTTTTCTTACATTCCTTCTACACAAGATTTTTTTACAGAACGCACACAGATTTCCAAATATTATAATTTTTCGCCTTAAAGTATAGAAATGTCACTTTATATTTGTGTTATTAAAAAAACTATAAAATGTAAACTTACGTGCAAGATTCACTTTAAATTATATATTGATATATATATATATATATAGCTTCTAGTCAAATAAAATGATCCTTTAGCTTAAAAATGTTATAAACTTACATATATTCAATCGCAATTAATGTATGGGATATGTATGAGACTACGTAAATAAAAAATTTAAAACACAATGGAATTTTACTTTGCACGTATCCCTATAAGCTTTTGTAGCCGACGTCAATGGTAGAAACACTTTTTGTCTTTTGTCGTGTGTGCTAATATTTACAAAGGAACTAGAAGTATGAATAGTGATATCAAAGAGTAACACACCGCAAGATTTGATAGAAGTTGCTACCATTAGTTACAAACGTATATTGAATAGTAATTGTATTACATAAACGGAGTAAAATTTAAATAAGTTACTTTTGGAAGACATTCTGAAGTTATAGGTCCATTTTGTTTTCTAAAAGTACACATATTTTGCATGCTCCTTAGTTTGAACTTCAATTATTCTTTAAAGTTCTGTTTTCGGTAAGACTGCCGACCACGACGTCAAGCCGTCATGCACTACTCTTTCGTAATTACGTTAATTTGTAGGAACGGCTTTTCCAAATAAGGAGATAGTAACAATAACGTTTTGAAATATAAACTGTTATATCTCAAATTTGTTTTTTAACTGAACTAAGAAAGTGGTGGAGATTATTCAAAAGTGAAATTAGAGCTATTAGAGAAGCTAGTCAAACAAACACAAAAAGAAAGACGATGTCCATCTATTTATGAGTAGTATGGCTGTGATCAATACTACTGCAACGTACAGTCGCTACTGCTAAACTGCTATATTGCAGACAATAAAAAACTTTCAACATTCTTCGGAAAATATTTCTGTTAGAAATCCCAAAATTCAAGAAAATCCTCCAATTATGCCATCAATTTCAGAATCTTTACCAAACTACACCTACTTGATGTACAATTATGAAATGTAGATGCGCACCAATGCAGTTTGTGTTATAAAGATTTGACACTGCGCGATTTTGTGTCATGTGTGATAGTGTCATCATCAAGTGTCAGACGCGCACGAGTGATAAATTGGAAAAAGTGTGTGCATGGTGTTATGTTGTGTTCAATGTCGAAGTTTATACCGAACAAAGAGCATTCGCAGACAGCACTAATTTTCATTTGAAGAACACTCCTTCTGAATCATAGCGATTACTTAGACAAGTTTATGGTGAACGTGCTCCATTGCAGGATACGTGTGAACGATGGGTGCGGCGTTTTAAAAGCGGTGACTTCGATGTTGCAAACAAAGAACGTGGAAAACCGCCAAAAATACGAAGATGTGTAATTGCAAGCATTGTTGGACTAAGATCATTTGCAAACACAAATACAACTTGCCGAGCAATTGGGCGTTAGTTAACAAGCTGTTTCCAATCAGCTACGAGAGATGGGAAAGACTCAGAAGACCGTTAGATGGGTACCACATGAGATGAACGACAGGCAAATGGAAAAGCGCAAAAACACATGTGACATTTTGCAAAAAAGAAAATATGGCTGGACTCAGGCGTACCATCCACATCGACCGCAAGCCCGAATCGGCAGAAAGACGATGCTCTGTGTTTGGTGGGATCAGGAGGGCGTGGTCTATTATGAGCTGTTAAAACCTGGAGAAACGATTAATGCTAAACCTTACCAACAACAATTGACCGATATGAACCGTTCGCTGCTTGAGAAAAGGCCAGAATATCGAAAGAGGCAACATAGTCATTTTGCTTCATGAAAATGCTCTATCACATACGGCAAAACCGGTTAGCCACACGTTGGAAGCACTCAGCTGGAAAGTCCTACCCTATGCGGCTTACTCACCAGACTTGGCACCTTCCGATTACCACTTGTTCACATCGATGAGTCATGCAGTTGCTGAGCAGCGCTTTGGTTCGTAGGAAGTGAAAAATGGCTCGGAGCAAAAGGGAAGATTTTTACTGGCGTGGTATTCACAAATTGCCCGAAAGATGGAAAAAATGTATAACAAGCGATGAAGCATACTTTGAATAAAGCACTTTTTATCATTCTTCCGAATTTAACATTTTTTTAGAAAAAGGATCCGCACTTCATACTTGTATACCTGGTATGTTCCCATATACATATAATATGGTTACAATCTCTTGGTGTAAGGATATGGTAAAAATAACAAAAGGGTTTTCGGTTTTATGTCGGTTTATATAAACTAATAAGATTGACACATTCACAATATAAAACGGTCATCAAAATACGCATTCCTATGTACAGGTCATGGTCCATGGTGAGGTCAAGGTCAAAAGTATAGGACAAAAAATGTGTCGCAACTTATGTTTAGGTATATTGTGTTTCACGTATTAACCTGTATTTAGCCCATTTGGCACAGTTAAATTCAGCTTTAGAACTTGTACACTTTACTTTAAATATCAGATGTAACGGAGCCGATGTTATCGGTTATCACGTTGACACACAATAAATATTGTAAATAAGAATAAGTGGACTGTGGTTAAAATAATATATAAAAGAAATAAAATTACCCTTGCCCAACCTTTCAGACACGTATTTCGGCAACTAAGCTGCCATCTTCAGTGGAGAAGTGACTATTCCTGACACTTTGAAATATTTGAAAAATTTACTCCATAGAAGAAATAGAAGAATATATCAAACTAACAACACTGCGTGCCCCACAACTGTTTTCAAATGGAGGCCAAATATTTTGAACAAAAGAGTGTTCGAATTAGATATGTAGACGACATATTTACCATTTTTTACATTGAAAAGAATAAATTAGAGCACATTTTTGGAGGAACTAAATTCTAAATCAATATCGTAAAGGGTACGATGAAAAAAGAGAAAAACGAACTTCTATTCCCCGATACCTTAGTAATCAGGAATAACACCAACTTGGAGATGACATACATCGTAAAGCGACCAATGTCAATAGGTTTATAACTGAGGATTCTAACCCGTTTTCAGCAAAAAATGGTGTTTTTTATTTTCTAGTACATCGGTTATTAAATTTTCCCCTCAGATCAGAGAGATATTGAAGAAAACTTAAATACATAAGAAACATAGCGAATACAATGGTTTCGAAGCCGAATTGATTAATAACTTAATTACGAAACAAAAATTCAAAATCTTGATTAGGGAATCTACGAGCCCGATTTTGGATAAACAAGCCAAAAAATTCATTAAATTACCATTCCATTATTGCACTAAGGACCTTCCTAAAGTTTTCAAGCAATTCAATATACATGTTGCATACACATCAGTTAATTTATTACGTAATCTTTTTGGAAACGCCAAGGATAAGGGTTAAATAAATAAAAAATCGGGTATATACTAAACCGACTGTCTAGAATGTGGTATAAAATATGTATATCGGGCAAACAAAGCGATCAATTCTAATAAGATACAAGGAGCATATTGCTCATTTTCAACTCAACAGGCCTGAAAAATCAAGTGTGCGTTTCTTTATGGTAAATTAGTTTTACTACAGCCATATATTAACACCTTAAAAATACAGAAACATCTATTTATTAGCATGTTACAGTGCATGGAGCATCAATATAATATTATATATTTTATTATAAAATTACATTCAATAGAGCGTCACCAATGCAATGCCAGTATGTTGATGCTCCACACTATGACGCTCTAATGATGTAAATTTAGTTTATATTTATGAGGTATATATATGCTGACGCTCAATGCACCTGTACACTCTAATAATTGTTTAATTTATTTAATAAACTATGAATATGTGAATATTAAGGATGAAATGCATAAAGCTAATCTCAGTAATCCTAAGTTGAGAAACACGCCTAGCACTTAGAAAGTAGTTTCTAAATGTATTGAACTAAATAATAATAATGTGCAAAACATAATTCTTTTGATTGCATTATTTTCTACACTTCTTAAATAAGTACCATTTGTCATACTTATTCAAAATATTATTAACTATATGTATTATTATTAAATTGTTAATGCAAAAAAAAACCTGTATATAGTGAGTTTTTCCTTCGACAGCTTACCGCCGATACATTTGTCAGATTCCAATGCGAAAGTTTTATCAGGTAAAACACGGAAGAATAACCCACTTTCATCAACAGTGTAAATATCCTCTGGTGGATATCCAAGCAATATAGATGAAAGCTTTGCCTTGAGCTGGTCGACGACTAGCTGAATTACATCTGAAGCTTCGCCAGCTATACGCCATTTTTGTAGCCATCCATCTGACGCAGAAAATGTAGGGTATCCCATTTCCTGAACTATTCCTCTTGCCTTGGCCTTTACTATCGATTCAGAAATGGGAATGTTCTGGCTTCTAGCCTTTACGAATTAATCAAAACACATTTTGTCTATACGAGAACCTTCACGTTTAAGAAAACTTTTCATCTGGTGAATATTCAGACTGACATTTGCAATATATATTTTCTTTATTTTTTTAAATTTCTGCAGTCTGTTTTCCCGATATTGTACCTTTGCCAAAATATTTAAAAATGTGAAAAATTGTTTATTTTTGCTAAATAAAATACCTTCCTTACCTTTTCGCTAGTTCACGAATTGACAACTTTTCTTCATCCAACGTGTTTATTATTTCATTTTTTTTGTTTAATAAAAGTATATTTTTTCCCGAAGCCATTCTAATACATACGTATCGTTACGAGATACAAGTTGTGACTGATTCAAAACGAGAAAAAACAGCAAGGGCAAAATAGATAACACGTTCACTGAGCATAATAGCTTGTAAAAGGTAAATCACCGCGTTAACTGCGATTTGTGGCACACACTACGCATGAGTGTGTAAAATAGCAAATCATTGAATTCATTCCGATTCGTAATACACAGTGAGCATACGATTACGTAAAAGAGGAACACCAGATTTATTACGAATCTCTTTTGGGTATTATATACTCATTACTAAAGGCCGGGTAATATGCAGTTTGCATAAATTTGCATATTTGCATAATATACGCATTTTGTATATTATTTGCATATTTTGTAGTAATTCAGCATATTTGAAGTATCCGAGTTTTATTTATTTATTGGATGTAATTTATTATAGGATAGGCATTACTAAAAATATGTCGTGGTTGTAACAAACAAAGAGTTAAACAGCCCTCTTTAAATTAAAAATAGCATTCTACGAAGCCTCTTCTCGATACTTTTCAAATAAGCGCTTCCAAAAATTTATTAATGCTGTTCCCATACATCTAGACCGGGACAGAATTCAAGGAAAAGCTAATTCCCTGAAACTTCTAAATAAATACAAAAATACATTTTACCAGAAAATTAGGAGCACAGGTGTTTCTTTGTTATTCGGAGAAATTTATTCCCATACTCGAAAGCAATCTTATTTATTTTAAACGTCATTTTACGTTGGTTTTTCGAAGTGTAAACTTGTGAGTTGTTATTAATTATAATAGCAAAAAATGCCGAAAATAGCGCCTGTGCCTGGATGGATTGCACCTTATTCAGAATTGCGTATGGATGGAGAAAAAGTATTTTGCGTAGCATGCAACAAGATTGTAAGTAAAATTTAAGTTTATTTCCTCTTATTAATCTATAGTTTTTAAACGATGTTTAACAAAATTACCAATACAACGCTTCGACAAATAATTTTATTTTAAAATGAGTAAAAGGAGATGTATATTTGATGCGTATTTTTCGCATATCATCAGCACAATACGGAATATCTGATATTCCGTATTCTGCTGATGATCTTTAAATAAAAATCATTTTAAAATAAAATTATTTGTCGAAGCGTTGTGTTGATTATTTTATGAAATGTCGGTTATTCCGATTGCTTCGCAAACTCTTTACACATTAGTTTTTTATTACTCCTTTATCTTTTACTAACACTTATTTTATAAGAAAACAACTGATGATGTGATATTTTTTATGCAGGTTACAAGTGAGAGAAAGTTTCAAGTCGACCAGCATATTAAAACTCCATCTCCTGCTGCAAAACTATCAAAGATGAAATAGTCAGCAAACATTACCGCAATGTTTGCCGTCAACCTCCAAAAATCAGAACAAGAACAATTTAATGAAGATTTGTGCTTAATGTTTGTATCGGCAGATATTCCACTACATAAAATAAACAATTTAAATGTCAAGTTATTTTTGCAAAAGTACACCAGCAAATATAATATTCCCGACGAAGAAAAAATTATATTCACCCTATCTATGCAGAAACATTGAGTAGCATTAAGAAGGTTGTGTCAAACAATTACCTTTACATATGCGCAGATGAAACTACTGATAGTGTGGGCCGATACATAGTTCATTTAATGATAGGTATCCTTAACGTATCGGTTCCAGCAAAATCTTATTTAATTTCATCCAAACAGTTGGAAAAGGCAAATAATTTGACAAGAACAAGGTTTATACAGGAAGAACTGGCAACCTTTTTCTTACCGGAATCGATTCCAGCAGAAAAAAAAATTCTATTGTTTTTAACGGATGCCGTACCATACATGGTGAAGGCAGCTTGCAACTTGAAAATCTTTTACCCAAATTTAATTCACACAACTTGCTTGGCGCACGGACTAAATCGTGTTGCAGAAGTAAGAAACCATTCTCACTTGGTAAATACTTCAATTAGTAGGGTTAAGAAAGTGTTTTTAAGGGCTCCATTAAGAGTTCAGTTTTACAAACATCTACCCGGTATTTCGCCTCCTCCTCAACCAGTAATCACACGATGGGGAACGTGGTTGGACGCTGCTATTTTTCATGCAAATCATTATGAAGAAATAAAGACAATTATTATGGATTTTGATAGTGATACACAATCTGTGCTAGACGCCCAAAAGGTGTATTCGAGTAAAGAAATACCTCAACATTATGAAAAATTTTTAAGTGTAATAGAAAAAAGGGTCTTAAAAAGCTAAAGGATATTGCTAAAATATTGTGTGGTGAGTCAGTACAAAATATTGAGTTGACAATAGAGAATATTTCTAATTTGAAATAGGCTCCTATAACAAGCGTGGACGTAGAACGAACATTTTCAATATATAAATACATGTTATCAGACAAGCGCCACAATTTTTCTATTGAAAACTTTGAGAAATATGTAATTGTAAATTGTTTTCATAGTTAACTATGTTGTAAAATATTATAAATAAACTTGTAGTAAACATAATAGAATATTTTTTCTATACTATTATATTTTCTAGCATTACTCCTATTTTTCATCTGCATATTTTTCATAAGAAAGTGCATATTTAGACCAAAACATCTGCATATTTCACTTTTCTTTTTGCATATAATCCGGCCTCTACTCATTACATACTGTATAGGGTCCGCATTCGTCGATTTGAGCGTCCCCTTATCGGATAGTAATTTGTACTAAAAACGTAATAAAACACTTGTGTATAGAAAATTTGTGCGGTTACGAGTGATGTCCGCTTATAATAGCTGTCCGCGAGTGGAGCTTTCACTGTACACACCATTTTCCTGTGCTACATTATTAGATTTTTAATTATACACAATGTAAAAATTTAATGAAAATAGAAACGTTTATTATTTTATTGTAAAGTTAGCTGCGGCTAGTAACTTCGTGTATGAAAAGACAATGTACTTGATAAGATACTTTTATTATTATTTAAATACTGGTAATATTAAAACTGTACAATGGCGCTTGAAAATCTGGTTACAATTCCAATACTATAATACAACGAGTAAATATTACACAGTTTTACAATTCTGCGTATAAAAAGTTTAACCATTTCTAAAATAGTACAAAAACTTCAGTTTTTCAACTGAGGACACTTTCAGGAAACCGCATAGAATTAGATACAAATGTCTTTAACAAGTTATGAACGTATGAGCGACAAAGTAGTTAGAGCTTAGTTTGAGACTTCTCGTATCAAATGGTTACATGCATGTATGTATTTAGTAAACTGTACTTGGATATACACGTATGTATACAGTTTAAAATATGCTGTAAATTGAAACTTTGATCAATATACACATATCTTCTCCAAACGTTACCGCAAACAAGGCTTCCGAAACAGTACTAAAAATATCGATATTATTTATTACAAAAATATACTTCACGATTCCGCGATAATCATTAATGTCCAATGTTTCGAAATATAGCGATCGCATTCACGTACTACAACAAACTGATACCAAAAACTAAGGACACACTTTAAATGTGTGGAGATAATGTTTATAACATATCGAAGTCAATGCGTACAGAATTAAAAACAATACTGAATTGCATACTGTGAGATTGCAAACGAAATAGTGTTTCCCTTCTTCAGGAAATACTAAATAGGCAGAGATCATAGTTTCCCGCATTTTATCACAATAGAAATTACATGATCTTAAAGCTGGAATAGGTCTACTGTAAAAACAATTAGTTTAACACAATTAGTATTCTTACATGCGAATGAAATAAAGAAGGTCCATTGATTCATACACAGTTTAAATAAAACGAAATTAATATCTAATGATGTAATCTACATGCTAAACTAATTAGTAATAAAGTAAATCATAGTAGTTACATATGCAGAAATACTTGTGTAACAATGTTAGAAATTAAAAACAAAATGGGTTTTATGTGCATCATAATTTATCACACACAGTTAGATGACTAGTACAGTGACTAAACCGTTATTAATTACATTTTACAAACTAATGTCCTAAATTCCGGTTTATCAGATAACAAAATAGTGACAGCAATGAAAACATAAATGTGTAAGAATCAATGTGTAATTTATAGAATACTTTACTGTTGCTCGCATCTATTTTTCTTTTTCAGACAAAATCTTGCACTGAAGTTGAGGGCTCCCACGCTACACGACAGGATAGGCTGTACTACACGGCGGTGGGACCCCTTGTTTGTCAATACCATTTCGCTTTCTGTGCAAAAATGTCCGCTCGAAGGTTTTGTGCGAAACATATACCTAAAATCTGAAAATATTCAACTAAATTTAAATAAATAAATAAATAAATTTGCACTACCCTAATTGATATGTGCGTATGTAATTGCAACATAAAATAATAACTATATAAATAATAAATACGCAGTAAAGTCATGTAAATAATTCCTTCCTTACGGATATAATTTCGTAAGAATATATAATTAAAGTAAAATTAATTAATTAATATGTAAAATTTATTATCTCCTATATGGTTAGACAAGAGATTTAGATATCTTTTCAATTACACGCCTATTTTAATTAATTTTCAGTGTTCCATTTTCATAAAGTAAAAGTTCAAACAAATATCCATTTCAGATACCTACAAACCCTGTAATAAATCAATATAAAATGTAATTTTCGAGTGTGTAGACAAATCAAACTGTTTTTAAATATTCGAAGTAAACCTTAGACGATTAAGCAATACTATATATTGGCGGTATGATCAATATTTAAATCGTAATTTCAAGTTGCTTGTCGTATTGCAATCGCAGCTTAGTTTTGTACTAATTCAAAAGGGGAACTAAATGTTGATTGTCAGTTAATTACTTAAATTTGTTATTTTTATAAAGAATATACGCTGTAAGTGCATAAGAATATGGAAGTCAATTTCAAATTCCATGGCTACAAGGAGGGACATGACAGTGTACGCGAAAGTAAATAGCTACGAATGCAATTCGAATAATTATATTATAATTATTATTATATTACCGCATACAACGTGAGAAGATCTTTCAGAGTGTTCATACCTGATATGGATGTGAAGCTAGAACAGTGCGAGTTACTCAAACAGCCTAGCAGCCTTTGGATCACAGAAATATTGAAGATGAATACCGAAACTGGAGTGGCGTTACTTAAGGTAGGAACAGAAGGAGTATATATAAACATAAACCGAGAACTTCTTTGACCATATTTCAAGTTAAGGTTATAGCCATATCCACATGTCCATAAATCACGATACCAGTATGCATCAGAAATAAAAGAGTCTATATACTGACTGACAACCAGATTGCTATCAAGACGGTTAAAAATTTTCAAATACAATCTAGGGTTGTCAAGCAATCTAAAGATGCATTGGTGTCTGGCAAAACAAAATACAGTTAATCTATGGTGGGTACCGGGACAGTGGGGCATACAAGTAAACGAAACGGCAAATCGCCTTGGGAGAGTCTCTGTAAAAACAGTAAAAACTTGGTTGGAAAGTTGGAACAGCATGTAATACGCTGGAGACCGCACCGAAATTGAGACAGTTCCACTTGTGAAAACTTCGAATGCCAGAATAGAGCAGTGGATGCGAATGAGTAAAAGAGAAACTATTGACAGGACACAAAGATTAATAAACATTTCCACTGTACAGTTAGCGGACAACTAAACCTGTAGTATCCGTTGTGAGGAGAAAGAAACATCACAGTATCTACTAGTACTTTAGTTATCAAAAACAAAAAAATATCGATCCTGTAGTGTTTGTTTGGCGTCGGTGAAAATCAAAAATTCAGGGGAATATTTACATTCTTCTGGAAATGTTGACACAAAGGCAAACTGCGCCCAGGTTATCTACTTGAAGTTAAAGATCATCAAATCAAAGCAATAACTGATTAGGATTGTCCTAGCACAAGCGAGAGACTGCAGGAAACTTGCACTTCCGAATATATCTGCTTCACTCCCGTTTTCCAAATTATACTTCGATTTACTAAATAGTGTTAACAGTTTAGATATAATAATAAAAAAATCAACAAACTTACTTGAAAAATAAAATAAAAATTGCACAACTAGCTAGAGGTATCATATTTTTTTCAATCCATTCTTCTATGGCTTGTAGACAACCTTGTTCATTAATAATTTTAGAAACATCAAATGCCTGAAAACGTGATATAAAATAAAATTTAATAGGAATCAAAGAGGAACTATAAATAACGAAGTCTAAGCGTTAAGAAGAGAATAGCGTTCTAGACGAAATTGAGGACATCTGTTTTTGTGATTGAATTTAATTCGTTTCAATAAAAAATATCTACCAAAAAAGAAAATACTTTCGTAGTTCTCGATCATAATTCCTCCCTTCTGTTGCTATTTCTTTTACATTATTTTCTTGCATTTGTTTTTGTAATTAGGAAAAGAAGAAATCTTTTATTACAAGAAATATCCATTTTCTAAACAGAGTTCCGCAATTTAGTCTATTTACCTTCAGAACCATCACACCAACTGTAACAGCAGCAACTGGAACCAAATTACTTTCTATCCATTCTTCTCCAGCGCGTAGGCACCCCCTTTCAAATATATGTCTTTCTCCTGGCTGCATGCACAAGCATTAGTTTTAAGAAATTTATGTGATTTTGCTGTAATTGGTTAATATAGATAGAGAAGCAGTTATTACCAGAACTATAAAGAATGTTTCAGCAAAGTTCTATTGTTTGGTGCAGTTACTAAAAGTACATTCATCAAGTTATTTGAATGTAGTAGCCGAGATTACTGTTGGGTTATCCAAATCGAAGGAGAATTAGATAGGTTGAATTTCATTCCCGTTAAAGTTTACGTAATTTATATTCACTTAGAAAATTCCTTATTAATTATAATATACACACAGAGTTCAGCAGCAAGCGCAGCCGATACTACAATGGATACTGCAAAGATCTTTTCATTAGTTTAAATGGATAACCCTAACTGTAGCCATGCATTATTTATTTCTTGCTACTAATACCAAATAACTTATGACAAACAAACACTTCAAATAAATTACTTACAAATCCAGGTTTTCTAACATCATACCCGCACTGCTTATTTTTAATAATCTCCTGCAAAAGAATTTAAAATCAAGATGTTGAAATAAAAATATGGCAAATTTTAATAAGTTACGTAAGTGATGTGTTCCATAAGTGTTTACGTTACGAATTGGAACGTCGAATTTGTAAATTACCTAAGTATAGCTTAGTAAGGTACTTCAATATTTAGCGCTACTATATACAGAGCGCGCCTAAAGTATAGCATGAATTCAGTAAGAGCGAAAGAAAATTTTGTTGGACGAAATCCTTTAACAGATCGATTTTATTTCATAAAAATACATATTTCTGAGTAATAATAATAATAGCAACCTCGAATTTTTTCTTGATTTTGAGAGATCTTTTCATCGCTGAACAGTATAAAAATGTTGCCATTTTGCATAACAAGTTCTTGGAGTAGATGACAATTGAATGTTAGAAAACGAAAAAAAAAGCGAAATATCTCTTGTTAGCAAAAACGTTATCCAAGTTTGTGCCAGATGCTTGTGAACATCCCGCAGAGCAATTCCAAATTTTGTATTTACACAAGATAGTGTAGGCCTCATACCGCGGGTATGACTATGGACAATCTTTAGCACCACGGGATTCACGACATATATTCGCTAGGTGCTGACCTAAACGCAAACGAGCATATTTGGGATGCGACAAGGCCCAATTCCTCAACAGTTAACAAATACCCTAATCGAAAAATGGGAGAATATACTCCAAGTACATTCGTAGCCTCATTCGAAGCATGCCTCGGAGGTGTCAAGCTGTAATTCATGTTAATAGAAAACAAAAGTTATTAGTGAACCAGATTTTCTCGGTAACTTTACGTTATACTAACAGGTTGACTTCCTATTAACTATATTTCTGGTGTTCTTTTTTAATCGGTATCATGATGTCAAGAGTGATTAGTAAAATTTGTATTGTTTGCAAATTTATTTAATCAAAATGTTGGTTTTGAAGATATTGATAATTAGATTTGTAAAATGTTACAATTAAGAAATTTGTCCACATGCCAATAAGTGTTCTAATGATTTTAAGCAGTGTATTTCAAGGATGATGTAGCTTCCAAAAGAACTGCTTTGGAATAAATAGAAAATAAAAAGCCACAGATGCAAAAAGTAAAGAAAATGAATTAAATATGCCCAAATACAATAAACTACACTTGCGATTACACAGATTGTGATATACTAATGTAAGAAATACACCAACATTATGACAAATGCTTTACTTCATCAAATATGACGGGGAATATTGACCAAAGGCTGACGGAATACATATTTGGAATTATGCTTACAGTGAAAAATTCGTTGGTCTGACAAGGACACATTCCGAACACGGAAATTGAAAAAGAAATAAAACTGTGAACAGTTCTTTTCAAAGATGTTCGAAGCCGTGTTTTTAGCCAATCAATCTCGTTTTAAGAGGGTAAAACTATCCCTTAAAGTTTTTCTTGATTTTGCGGTTTTAGAACTCAACAATGGTTGAAACAAATACATCAAAATGATACACACACAGGTTTCCTTTACCGTGTAATATAGGGATCGAAGATATGACAACGACGCGCTTGACGGTCATCGCTTACCGGCGTCAGATCGGATCGTTGGCATCAGCTCTCGCGACGTGATTATCAAGAGCGGCGATTTGTTTCGACAGAGTAAACATTTAATTAAAACAAGATGTCCGTCAACTGAACAGAGAGTTCAAATCATTGAATGCTATTCCGCTGGAAATTCCCCCAAAGCACGGTCAATTTATTTTTTGTACAGTATGTAGATTGTCTTGTTCCTTTGTTCCCTTTAGCTGAGTCGTCACGAATTGCAGAAAAGTGCAGAAAATTCAAAAAAATGCACCAACAGCCTCAAAATGAATCCCGAGTGGCAAGAGAAGTGATGGTTTGTTCTTACGTTGAAATAAGTGAACATTGTTCTAATCGCTAAGTTGCAAACGAAACCGGTACCACTGATTTTGATTAGAAAATTTTAAAACGCAGCAAATACAAATGTTATGAAATTCAAACTTGTCAGGAGATTTTTCCCGATAACTATTTTGCAAAAATGTAATTTTGCGAGTCCGTGTTGTATAAGGCTCAGCGAGACGAATATATTTCTAAATATTTTGTTTTTGGACGAATCACCTTTTCCACGGCATCGCTATCACATTCCCGCAGCCACGCGATATTGGTCTCGGAAAAATTATTTCTGTGACGTAATAAAAGAACCCAGTACCTCGAAAAACTCATCGTTTAGGGGGTACTTTGGCTGACAATATTATAGCGCCATTTGTTATTGACGGCAATTTGATTGGCGCAAGAGATTTGAATTTGCTGCAACCTCACATAATTCCTGCAATTCGTAGTATTAATGCCTATTTTAATGGAATCGGGTTCCAACAACACGGTGGTGGGTTCAGCATTGCTTGGATCAAAACTATATGAATATCGAAAAGGATCACTTTTTTCTGACGGGATGAGGTTTTAACACACTGCCAAAATCAACTGCAGCTAATCAGAAAGAGGACGAACGGAAAACTAAATGTGGGGGATACAGAAGAAAGAAATGGAAGAAACTAGGGCGCGGGGTGATTCCCAGAAAAGTCTAGTTTTACCACATCTCCACGATGAGGAACAATGAAGGCTGCAAAAAGAGAAATTAGGTGAATACGCATTGTACATGCGCTATTTTTACCGTTCTTATGGATTGCAATCGATATTGCCTGAAATAAATCAAATGTCAAAATTGTCAACCGTTTTTGCTGGAGGACAATATACCCTGTAAATAAAATGGATCAGTAGCCATTTTGATCTTAGGCGCCGTTTCCAATTTGAATAGTTAGAACTCAAAGATCTGAGTATTTTGAATGATGTTTTGATGTAGTTAACGATTCGTTATTTTCGAAAAATTAAAAAATCGAACAAATTTGAAGGGGTGTTTATTAAAACAAGATTGGGTAGCTACGGAAAATTTAGAATATCTTGAGGTGAGGACTGCTTGTCGACAGTTGCAATTTTTGTCTAATTTCCGAGTGTTCCCTTATTAGTATCAAAAATTAATAAAGATAATGTAGTGCTTTAATAATATCAATTCATAAATGTACTAAATATAACAATCAGTTGAATTAACGTATGCGTTGCATTTTTTTTTGTAATTAAATGAATAAGTACAACAAACTTACGTTAGGCTTTCGTTTACAGCAGGAGAATGGTACTCCGCATGCTTCTCGGCTACCTACATCTCGAGATGAACAATTGAAGTAGTTGTTTCGGTCCCAATCTTTTGGTCCTTCGATGCCACAACATTGTAACTAACAAAATAGTATAAAACATTATTTTTTCAATAATAATTTTATTTTAGAAGTTCATTAATTTTCCCTTAGACCAAAAGGACTTGTTAGTCAAACAGAATATATTTTACACTGAATTGCAATTGTTGTAAGAATGAAGCGACAGACTCTTAAAATATAAGACGCGTAAAACTTCATATTTATTATCTCTTATTACCCAGTCTTCTTGGATCCAGTCAATTAGATTTTGTTGGTCGGGGTCTTCACGGTAATGAATAATAAATGTTTGAAAACCAATGGTGGCCTGTGATTTGATCTAGAAAAATACTTTAATATGGAAGGAAGCTTGATACAAAACATTACTAACCCAATCCTTAAATATAAATCCTAATATACCAGCAGTCATTTCGAATAACAGGAGTATAGATAAAAATATTGCATACTGAAACAAAGGTACAATTGAACGATAATAATAAACACTTTTATAGATTATTACCGTTGCTAATAAACACGTATTTTCACGTAATGCTCCAACACAACCAGTAAAGCCTATGATAAATGTTACAGTTCCTACAAAAGAAAATTCAATAAAAAGAAGCAGTACGTAGCTAAATAAATATACTGCATGACATGGAAATTGCAACACCATAAAGAGATGTGAATTTGTTGACCAAACTCTATTCAAAGGTGATAATTGATTAAAATTTATTGTGATGGATCAAGTAGTCTTCACATATCTGCCACTTCATATAGTTTTTCTAGCATTATTGTCAGTTGTATTTATTGCGATCTTTTATTCAGTTCTCACCGTTTTCTCTTGTTTTAATTTTAGTTAACTTGTTTTAGAAGTGAGAATTATCGTGAATTGAGCGAATTCGACAGATGTCGAATTGTTGGTTTGCACGAAGATGGCTTTTCGTTCAGGGAAATTACAAATTGCATTAACCGGAACCAATCCACCATCATGCGCGAAACCGGGGGCAAAAGAAGAATTAATGAGGTGCACGATCGCCACCTTCGTCTAATGGTAGTAAAAGACCGATTGTCCAGTAGAAGGGCAATTGTCGATCGATGGTTGGGTAATCTAGGACGTCCTTGACTCCTTTGAACCGTTTATCGCTGTATCAGGACTTTTCGCTTTCAGTCCCATTTTGTGCTACCACTTGCGGCTCAACACCGACTGCATCGTTTGGAGTGGTGTAGATTGCAAATGCACTGGAACGTAGAGTGGCATAGGGTCGTGTTCAGTGATGAATCTCGATTTAGTATAGGGATGCATGATGGCCGCTGAAAGTCAGGCGAAGACATGGGAAACGTAGTCATATTCAATTTTCCGTTCAAAGGCGTGTGCACCGAGCCCTGGAAATTATGGTATGACAGTATGACAGTATGACAGTATGACAGTAGGTGTTCAGTTGGTATTTGTACCAGGAAACATGTATGCCCACCGTTTGGCTGATGAGGTGGTGGAACACCGTTCCAACATTTCGAGAATTTCTCTCGAGAAATCTTGAGAATTCTTTACAACCACTGGAAGTTTACGGCATGAATTGCAGGTAGCTTGGAACACCATACCCCAAGAGGAGGTCAACCACCTACTGGAATTAATGCCACCAAAGAGTGAGGGGGTGTGAAACTAATAGGGGAGACCTAACATATTACTAATAAAGAAAGAAAAAATGTGCTATTTGTCCTTTGTTTTAAAATTTTAATTAATTATTACATTTGAATAGGTAAATGGTTCTGCCAAGTTTGGTCAAAAAATTCCCATCCGTTCTTGGTGTTGCAATTTCCACGTAATAAAATTGGTACCTCCAATTTTTTGCACGTATTACTTGAAAACTACAAAACTGGTATCTACGACTCATGCTATATATGTACATACGTATGTCTAATATGCATATTTGGAGAAGAATCTTAACCGAAAGGAACCAGCAAACTTTGTTTTAAAATGTTGTCGATTAAAATAAAATATGGACAGGGACAGTTAGAAGCAATATTTTGCAGTTGATTTAGGTTAGAAGGAGCCCGAAAAGGCAGCACTCAGGTTCTTGAAAGGCCATTTTGCCAACCTCTATGAGTCGACGAATCAGCTCAAGAACCCCATCTTTCTTAAAAAGGAGTGAACATTCTCGGGCCGACACTTTACATCCGTACGTTCCGGGTATCTGTCCTCTAAACATAAAAGCCCGCAGTTAAGGGGTTAGGCCACTCTACAATTTTCGAAAAATCGTTTTTTAATGCTTCCCTAGGACCCCAAAAATGATGTCCCAAAAGATTATGACCGGGAAAAATCTCTAAATACTCGGTTTTCGAATTTTAGTACAATGCCGCCTGGTCCGCAGCGGGTTCCTTTTATGAGCGCTAGAGGGAAGGTGCTATGTTATTGAAATCATTTGTCACCTGACTAGTGACAAATTTAGACTAAAGTCTATGAAGCTATTAAACCAATCTATGAACAACTGACCAGTGAAAATCTTCTAACTCGATGCATCGGCGGTTACACACAAAACAATAACGAAAGATTTAACTCAACTGTGTGGGCATTGGCCCCGAAATCCATTTCGAGTGGTAAAATAGTCTTGGATGTAGTTAAGGATATTGCGGTTTGTGTGTACAATAACGGGTTTTCTTCAATTTTATACATAATGGAGGCAATGGACTTGGAAATCGGCCCGAACAACTACGAAATGCGCCTGGAGATCGACAAACATCGAATAAAGCAGAGATATCGCTGTTTGAAAGGGTAAAAGAGGCAAGGATCGCTTCAAGATCAAGCAGAAAAGAAATGCAAGAGCAGGACGATAATCTGGAAGGCCAATTATATGGTGCAGGCATCGCAGATTAAAGGTATTACAAAATTATTCATGATTTTCTACTACTTGAAACTTCAAACGCGTTCATCTCAAAACTGCATTTTTCAAGTTGGCCGGAAACATAACTCAGAAAATTTTCAATCGATTCACTTGGAATGTTGAATACCTATACCTTAAAAAATACATTGTATATGGAAGTACGTAGGATTTTGTTTTTATATTGCATAGTTCATTTGTTATTAACACGTATCTTACGATTTTTAGGCAAATTTTTCACTTTTCGCTCTAGAGGTGCGCAATTTGGCCAAAAATCAATATATCGAAAAAATCCTACGTAATTCATTGGTTTATTATAATTCAAAAATTACAGGAGCTGTTTGCCCGGCCGTGGATCTTGAAAACACGGAGACATCGCAAAAACGCGCACAGCCGCCATTTTGGAATTAATAGCTTCAAAACACAGTTGTATACAGTCACTGATATGTATGATAAACACTTTTTTGTAATCTCGATTTATTTTGTAGTTTTTCTGAAAAATTTTTTCAAAAAGCCTGTTTTTTCGGCCTCTAGAGTGGCCTAACCGCTTAAACAGAGCGCGGCGAAACGACAAGCGACGAGATATATATATTATTTTAATGGGTCTCGAATATTGAGGGAGCTTTTCCGAGTACTTTGCTACCAGCTTTTGTAGCCATTCGGCCTAGTTCCGGAGAAATTTGCAAAAGTTTTGCTGACGTATTTTAATGTTAATAATTTTCTGAAGAAGTGAGTATAGTGCAGTGGGTAAGTTCTAGGCCTGCCACGCTGGCGATTCGTGTTCAAGTGCAGCTCTTGTAGTTTTTCTCACTCTCATTGCTTATGATATTAACAAATATATTTAATTTCATGCAAAATTGTTAAAAAATAATATTTTTCGCCATGGTAATTTTATTAATAAAATTAATCGGAAGCAAATGTAGATTTTATGGGGCGTATTTTAAATTATTATCACTAGTGATAAAACGATTTAATTATAAGATTTGATGTGAAATTTAAAATACGCACCATGTTGCACATTTGCTTCCGATTAATTTTATTAATAAAGTTAGTATGGCGAAAAATAGTTTTGAACAATTTTGCATGAAATTAAATATAAGATCGGGGAAAAACAGCAGGGACTTGAACACGAATCACCAGCGTAGTAGGCCTAGAACTTACCTACTGCACTATACTCATCTCTTTAGAAAATTATTAACATTAACGGTATACAAAGTACGTCAAGAAAACTTTTGCAATTTTATCGAGAATTATGGCGAATGGCTACAACAGCTGGTAGCAAGGTACTTGGGGAGGTCCCTCTATAACATATTCGAGACCTATCAAAATCCGTTATTCACAACCTTGACGTTCCCCTTGTTAGCAGGCACTAAAGAGACGTAGAGGAAATCTAATAGCTGCACGATGTAACACAAGAAACACGAGGACCGAAAATAGCACACAGATCGAACAACATCGGCATAAAAAGGCACACAAGAAGAAACATTGGCCGACTTTGAGACGCCGAAATTGCGGAGAGCTCGAAGTAAAAGAATAAAATTAGCTAAAATATAAATAGCCGAATAAATACCATTCTCGTGGTTAGGATTTATATAATTATAAAAGCGGTGTCAAAACCTGTTTAATTGAATTTGATTTTTTATAAAACACATACATATTGTAGTTGAATACGGCAGAGGTTTTTATTTAAAAACATACTACAGATATGAAGATTAGGTGTGGCACACAACATCCGACAAATACCTGCCTTGACTTTCTTGCCAAAAGAACTCTCTTTTCACGAAATTTTGGCATAATTGGGGATGAATTTCGCCAATAGCTCGTTGAATTTCCGTTTTGAACTGCGGAATTATTTGCATACACTTTTCCCTTCAGTAAACTCCAAAGAAAAACTGCAGTGCTGTCAGATCACATTATCTTAGTGGACAATTAACTTCTTCCTGTCGCGAGGTAACTCGTATACAATACCTGCGTTGTTTCGGCCGCAGTGTGACAGATCTTCGTTAATCATCGGGTTATATCGGTTTGAGGTAATCGGGTCGTTGTTGCCGTCACAGATATAAGGTTGTTGGAAAATGAAACCACACCGCACTCAAAAATGAAAAACTTTTGGGTCATATCCGTATAAGTGTTGCTTAAATTTTTTGAGCGAATTCCAAATGAAAAATTCTGGCCCCACCCTGTATGTTTTATTTAATATTTTTGAAGCAGTCCCCGTATACGACTTTATTCTTACTTAAAACTCGGTGGATGCACAGGTTGCGGATGGGTCACGCATGGATTTTCGGTCTCCCAAATTCGACAGTTCTGTTTGTTAAGGGGTAATATCACCTTATGACCACCAAATTTAGGGTCATTTTCTAAGACTTACCACAAACGCAAAAAAAACATGAAAATATGGGGTTTTGGGTATATGAAAGATCTAGTCTTTAGGTACAAAAACACTATTAATTTAATTAATTACAATACAAAATGGCGGTATAGTAGCACACTAAAAAAAAATAGAAAATCGCTGATGATCCACCTGGGCGCACTGCTACAGGTCACAATTCTTAATCTGGGTCAAAAAACGGAACGGTTTTTTAAAATATAGATGATAATAAAGTGAACATCGTAGGATTGTTTTAATAAATTAATTCTAAAAGAAATGGCGTCAATTTGAATCTCTTAAAAATTTTTTTCGAAAAATGGTCCGAAAATCGATTATAAAATCGGTAAAATTCAACGTATCAAAAAAATCCTACGATGTTCACTAGAAAATTATATTTTTAAGATACAGTTAAAATTTTAAATGAATCGATTAAAAATTGACAGCGCTACCGGTGCGCCCAGGTAAAAAACATGCTTTCGAGAAAAAAGGCGTTTAAAGTTTCAAGTAGTGCTATTTGAATGAAATGTTCGTTTTATCTTTAATCTGCGACTCCATACAATTGGTCGTCCATTTGAAGATTTTCCACCTCCTCACCCTTTCTTGACGTACATGCATCTCTGCGAGCTGTTTTAGCCTGTTTGGTGAGGGAACGTTCGGAAAGTGAGATGCGCGTCGCGTCGACTTTTGCGCAAAAATTGTAACAATTTTCTTCAATGGTGATGCCCAGTTCATCCATTACTCGCATAATTCTATTATATCCATCATTGAAATGAAGAACAGCTAAATATACAGCTACATCAAGGACCTTTGTGCCACTGGAAATATTTTTAGGTGCCACGGACCATACTAGCGAACTTTCGTTAGAAGTCTGTGTAAATCCACCCAAACAACGAAAGAGAAGCTCTTCTCCGCTTAACTCTTCATATACTTGCTTTATAGTTTTAAATATCTCCTTTGGCATAGGAGGGTCGTGCTGAAAATCTGTCATTTTTGTACATAACGATTTTGTACTTTTCTCGACGCAATACTTTTTCTCTTAGAAACTGATTGACCGTGGTTCCTTTTCGTGACTGATGTTCATTTGCATCCATGGTAAAATATAACAATTGAAACACAATCAAATGCACTAGAGCAACGATGAATACTTGAGGAAGCAGAACACAAACTGTTGTGTATTCTAACGGACTTTATACAAACAGCTGTTTTTTCAGCATTGAAATTTCATCAGTGGAGATGTGTATTAGTCATATTTGAAGGCCCGAAGCTAAAATTTGTCGGTATATTTCATACAAATAAGAATCCCGAAACACATACTTCTCTGCGCAACCGAAATACCGCTAATTTTGATCTACGACTATGCTCGGAAAATCGAATTTTTCACACTCTTAAAAGTTTTTCCCCCTCATAATCAACTTTTTATATCATTCTTGGATAGTTTAGGAAGTGTTTAAGCCAATAAAAAAAAGGAAAAAGAAAAAATCATAAGGTGATATTACCCCTTAACATATCCTCAAGTTTAAAGTACGCATCATCGCTAAAAATGATTTTCCTGGAAATATCAGTATAGGGTTGTTGACTCTCCAGTATCCAATTGACAAATGCTCGACGCTGCACTTGATCTGCCGGTTTTAGATGTTGTGTAAGTTGAATCTTGTAATCGTGTATATGTATATCTTTAGCAAAAATTAGATGCAAAGAGCTTTTGGAGATGGTCATATGTTGAGAACGATGACGATTCGAGGTGGATAGGCGTTCATGTACACTCCCTAATTGCTGCAAACTTTTCAAGCTAGGACGGCCACTTGCTTTAATATCTTAAAATTAGTTGACAGTCTCAAATTTATTGATTAAATTCTCCAAATGTGCGGTATTTTCCAACCATTTTGATAAAATTCTCACCATTTTGATAGTGAAAATGAAATATATTTAATGACGTCGACCAGGTTCCGTAAATAAAGGACAAAAAATAGCGTGTCTACAGACACTTGAAGTATTCCTATTCCCACAGTTAATTGATTAGATTTGTTTTCAGAATAACAGTCTGTTTACGATTACAAAGGAAACTTCAAAAGTTAATAAGCCAAAGGAATTTCCAGATCACCGAGACCAATTAGCATACCACTGGTCCATTGCGTCAAAGGCTTTATTAAAATGCAATAAAGTTAATATACTGATAAAACTCGTATCACTGCTCTTAAAATTTTGTAAAAAAGAAAAACTTCTAGCAACGCAGTTTCGTAGCTGTATCCCCTTCCGAATTGCAATTGACTTGGTGGAAGTAGATTGTTCTTGTCACCCTAACTAAGTCTGCAAAAAGTAACTTTTCTAAAATGTTAGGCAAAACAGGTAACATGTTTGATTGGTCTGAGATTTTGAAAATCATTGGAGTATTGACTTTCGGCAATTTATTACATACACATGTATGTTTCTATTTAGTGAGAAATGTACATATTATCAATGATGCAACAATTAATAGTTGCGTTACAAAAGACACAATATACGGCCAACACATTTGAATCGTGGTCATACTGATGTATACTGTTATGTATATTGTTCCAATTCGTTAAAAAATACTTTATAATCATCACGTGGGGATCTGTATAATACATCTAAAACAATGTTTTCCAAATAGTGGTCCGCGAATTAATTGCCAGCGGTCAAAGATTTAAAATAAAAAGTATTACACTTCTGTAATATAATATGAAAAAGTGGGAACGTTGGAGTTTACTGTGCCAAATTTGCAGCTTTGTAGGTATTTTAACATGAATTATTACTGTGGGAAAGGGATGCTATTATCTATTTTCTAATGCATTAAAAGTGTTCGGGAGGGGGTGGAGTCCACCGATATCAAAAGGTGTTTTGGGAAATCATTGACTGGTAGATAATTGTCAACCATCATCTTATATTTTTATTAATGTGAGGAATGATATAAATGTCCAATTGAATTATTAACATGTACTGAAAATCTAAAATTATCCCTAATAAACGTTGCGATTACTTCATCCCTCCCAAGTCTATCTTTGTACAACAAATTATAAACAGCATCATCATCAATAGCGCTGTCAAGTCAACTTTAGGATATTATAATTTATTATACGATGAAATTACGTATTCAAGGATATAGACTGCTAATATTTATATCTAGATAACATAGTACCACAGAAAAAGAAAATTATCCCAAGAATATGCTTAACGGAAATAAAATCGTAAATATTCGTACAAAATATTTTTACCGTATCATAGTGCTAATATTTTATTTCCTGGCTTCATATAGGTAATCGCTTAGCAAATATATTTCAAAAATATCCTAATTTTTTGGAAAAATTAGGATATTTTTCAAGTTAGGTCTTTCTTAATTACAATCTTGGACATCTTTAGTTTACCCTATATTAGTTCATTTCATGGAACAATTAAATAAATCAATTAATGACGAATGCAAATTGTTAAAGCTAGTTACTGTATGACAAAGTAAAAGACATTACTAAAAAGACTTTTTCTAAGAGATGTTCAATGAAATAAATTCTTCCAACCATGGTTGATAAAAAATATTGGCAGTAAAATAAGTCAGATTTATTGAAACAGGGCACACTATGTTTTTGCAATAATGGTTTATATATTTATATATGGTTTATTTGTGTTAACAAATAATAATATACCATGAGAATGTAAAATTTACTTACATAATTGAGAAAAAGAAAGAGATTGGTATGATTTAATAGAGGAATTTGTATCAATTAGATTTATCTTTTGAGTTAATTCCATCATTATATCGGTTAATGGAAACTATAAATTCTGAAAATTATGTGTTAGATACACCATATAATGGTTCCATTTGGAATTGTTTGGCAGGGAAGGGTTCATAATATATACTGATTCACTAATATACCATCTCCATTTTATAAAAAGGACTTGACTAGATTCTTTCACCGTCTTCCTTTGTTCCACAAATGAATCAATAGGGTTCAACAAACTATATTTTGAGCAGAAGGATATATTTGAACTGCTTATCTAGCTTTGGGAGTTTGCCCTGGTGCTAAAACAAACCTGTTTTTCTAGACACGGGGTCATTCTTTAGGACCCAGAACAACCTGAACAAAAGTTTTATTCCACACTGTATTGCAGAATTTTATGTTATTTTCTGTATTAATCTTTTCACGTTAGACATTTACCATTTTAGATATAGCAACCTTATTTTTAAGTATATCAATTATAAAGATTTACTAGTAGAATATGCAGATCTAACACTTTCTACAATTTATCTTTTGTTTAATAATTAATTTCCTCACACGGTATCCATTTTATTGTCTTCCTATACATATAGATATAAATAACTTACCAATACAAATAAGAATAAATGCAGGGTCTAAAGCAACATTTGCAACTTTTGATAAATTATTAAACGTATCCTTCTCACTCCATGCCCAAACACCTACAGTCAATATTCCCAAGCCAAGTAACTAAAACTAAATATGTAAGTAACTAGCTTAGTGGAATTTTCAAGCTCACCCAAAATAAAACGTTAAATCCAAATATCATGTACTTCAGGCAAGCACTAACTTCGCTTGCATCTCGTCTGTACTTCCTGCTTGGCATATTTGAAATGTTGACCACCATACCACAACAAAAGAGAATGATTTATTTAAGTACATGAACAAAATGTTAACCTTTTATTCCAAATTCCATTTAGTAAAAACGTATACATTACATTTAAATTATATTTCGTTGTCAACAAATTTTGAGGTGCATACTTATACGTTAACAATAAAACATCCCGTTGCTATCTTTCTCGACTGCTAAATTGGGATTTAACACAAAATCATCACAAACTATTTGTCATCTGATTGTCATTGACACATTAAATTTTTGACAATAAAGTTGACATTTCATAGTCTATATAGTAATCTGTAGTCTGATATTCTTGGGTTTCTTAAGTTTAAACAAAAGATGGCACAACTAACATCCACATAGTGCCCTGTACCATACAGTATCATAATCATAATCGTAACCGATAATGTGTTGTATGACTCCAGCATAAATCAAATTTAGATGATCTAATAATTATTAGACAAGTCTAAATTACATTTAAAACATTGCAGATGACTGAGTCCTAACCACACAACACATAAGTAAAGTTACGTGTTATCATTAAGTAGCGTAAATCGGACTAACGCTAGCACTCCTCCGAGTTTTATTATTCAATGATAAGTTATTATTGAATAATAGCAAACAGCTGATCAGTACAGTTAGTTAAAAGGTGGATGACGTGTAACATTAAGTAGTGTAAATCGGACTGACGCTGTCACTCCTGCGAGTTTTATTTTTCAATGATAACTTATCAATGACAATTTATCATTGAGTAATAAAATTCGGAGGAGTGATAGCGTTAGCCCATTTACACTACCTAATGATACACCTCATCCGCCTTTTAACAAACTCTAGTGATGAAGTACCGAATGAAAGGCCATCTGAAAATTAGGCTACTACCAACTAACCTACAGTATGGGATTGCAACACGGCTAATAGTTGTTTAAAGTATTGCTTAACCGCGCTATTTAAATTGGCAATTGGTCCAAAAATATGTAGTACCAAATGTGCAACCGGAAATGTCCTAAGACACTAGAAACGATTATTGTTGGTTTCCAAGTTTACCAATATTGTTTCCTTTATTCTAACAGTTTCGTCTTGTTATGCGTTATTTCTCGGTTGCTTTTTATATTTTACGGTTTCGTTGTCTTTTTATATTCATATTAAGAAAACTCTTTTGACATCTATGTCCTTGTCTCTGGTTGAAAAGATGCTGTTTACCACTGAACAAGACGTTTTAATTGTGAAGGTCCATTTTCGAAGTGTTGTAAAGATTCAAGAAGGCACATGGACATATTCAGCTCAGTTTTACATACACCAGATTTCTGCTAAATATCGTTGTTGTATCTGAATGAAGTAAATCAATTCACACACTTTCGCACGCCAACTTAATATTGTGTGAATAATTTAGTTTGTCTTGTTTTAAAATATTTAATCGTAAACAAGATTTATATATACTATTTACAATGGACAAGTATTTCTGACAAGTGTTAATACATCGAGTGTTTGTTCAAATCTGCAGTGTAAAAAATATGTAGCATATTTAAGGGGAGAAACCGCAAATATTTCTCTCTTCCCGGGGTTGTATGCCCGGAGCAGGTATAAGCTGTCCCAAAAGCACCGTAAACATAACTGTACATCGGATGATGTTTTAACGAAATGTCTTTGCGACGCAATAATCGTAATCAGCAGATTAATTACAAAATGTTTATCAGTCATCGACATAGATTAACAAACAGGTTTATGGAAACATTTAGCGTTTCAAAACGTAAAACATCAGCTGCTCTATGCGTTTTTGTTATTTGGGTATGGTTTTAATGAAAGCAGTCTATGGTGTCAAGATTAATGGTTCTTATTTATTTAGTATGAACCTTGTTTACAACGTGCAGACGCAATTATATTACATCGGACATTATATATATTTATTATATATTTATACCTATATTGTTAATTCCCTATCCTAACGGTGAACGAAAAACGTGACCAACAATACGAGAGGTATACATCGCTCTACCCTTGTCTTACGGGTGAATTGTTTGGCAGTTTAAATTTGCATAAAGTAACCAATTATTAATCTAATTTAACAAAGTTTAGTGAATGTATTAATATTTGCATCACAAATTTTAAAGTATAATTGAATCTGGAATTGATTATACATGTTTCTTTACTAAATTTGTATTGCAATTACCGAAAATGGTTCACCATAATAAATGTACGATAGACAGTGATAAATTTTCGATATTGTTCCTTATTCGGATGATGATAATAACATTAATGTTACTTTGATATAGATTATAATCGGTTAATACATCTGCATCCTCTTTAATGCAAACGAAGTGGAATATTAATTCTTTGCGATTTAATAATATTAAATAAATATTCTTGTATCAACTTTGAAAGGTAATTTTTGCAAATATTTCTTTGTTGTATTTGACTAACAATATTATACTTATGTAATTACGGATCAGTGTTCTTAGAAGGAAATGAAAAGAAAAAAGGTGTAAATCAAAATGTAATAAAGGGTTTTTCAATAGGTACGACGCATTTTGTTTTTGACATTTCTCGAATAGGACTGAAGTTGGCTTCGCAAATCTTTCACATTTTGAAACGTTAGTCTCTGCCATTTAATCATGGAGAGATACACGCTTCAACAACGTTTGCAAATTATTCATTTTTTTAAATCAAAGTTCACGTTCTACCGCGACTACTATCGCGTTGTGTGCGCCTACACCAATTTTCGGTCGACGAAAGCGTCCAACAAGACGGACTATTGAACGTTTGGTGCAAAAATTCGAAACAACTTATGCATTGCATAATGTCCCATTGCTTGTACGACGACGTAATATTCGAAGTGAAGAAAATGTCGTGGCCGTTCGAGAAAGTGTGCGTGAACAGGCAAGGATGTCGATTCCACGCCGATAGCAGGCGTTGAACACCAGTATGACCAGTTTGTGACGAATTCTGCGGAATGATTTGGCTCTCCGCTCGTTTAAGATAGCGTTGACTCACACATTCGCTAATTGGGCTCTGGACCAAATACACGCTGACGAGGACTTTTACAAGAAAATCATCTTTTCGGATGAAGCTCACTTCTGACTCGATGGTTTTGTCAACAAGCAAAATTGTCTCATTTGGACGAGTGAGCAGCCTGAAGTGACGCACAAGGCACGACTTTATCCGAAAAATTAACTGCCTGGTGCGGTTTTCATGTCACCAGCGTCATCGGCCCATTTTTCTTTTTTGATGAAAACGGCTTGCCAACAACCGTCAACGGCGATTGCTACAGGGCCATGATATCGGAGTATTTTTGGGATCAGCTCGACGCTACGAACTTGGGCGACATGTGGCTCGAACAGAACGGCGCAACGTGCCATACAGCGTACGACACAATCGAATTATTGAAGACCAAGTTCTCATGCAACGGTTCTCGCGAATGGCCGCCTCGTTCGTGCGATGTAACCCCTTTAGACTTTTTTCTTTGGGGTTACACTAAATCGCTGGTCTATGCCAAAAAAACCAACAACATTACAAGAGCTGCAGGCCAACATCGTACGCGAAATTAGTGGTATTTCGGCCGATTTGTGTGCTCGAGTCATGGAAAATTGGGTCAAGCGTATTCACTCATGCCTGCGTTTCCGGGGCGGACATTTGAACGATGTCGTATTCCATAAATAATGGCATCGATTGTACTTTGGTTTGAAATAAAAATCATTTCCATAACTAACCCACAAGTCTTTTAATTGAAAAAACAAAATGCATCGCTCTTAAATGAAAAACCCGGTATATCTTGCTCATGTTCATATAATTACAAAATAATATATACATACATACACAAATAAAAAGGTAAGTACAACTTTAAACACAAGGTATTGGTGGATATTTGCAACATTGATTGATTTTAAAAAATCCAGAAATTAGAAAAATTAAAAAAATTAAAAAACGATCACCTGAGTTGTAAATTACTGATATTTCAACAGGATCAATTTCGTGTACTTCTGCCTAATAAAAGAATCTTTTTCACTTGATTTCAACAGTGCTCCATGATCAAATTTAATTTGAACATAAAATTCTATTACTAATTTACATAATTGTGTTCTGTGGTTTTGAAGGATGTCTTGACTTTTAATATGAGTACTCATGACGTCAGAATGAAATACATTCCCAATTCTATTTAATACTATGGTTATTAAATATCTTTTCATATTGCTTTTTATAAGAAGTCTGTGCCTATTCTCTCTTATGCATGTTCTTACACAATATTACTTGCATCAGTATTGTTATATCAATCATCACAATTGTGTTGTCTAAGTTATATACTCAACAAAAATAATACATACTTGTGAAGTGGTATATGTTGTTCTGCAGTATGCTTGGAGCTTTCACATACAAAAACATATCCATTTTAGTTTTAGTTGTTTTTTCTAGTATTCATTTTGTAAATTAAGCAAGCACAACCTTTGTCAGGCACACTAATTTATAGACGCCAGCAAACGCTAATCACTGTGCTAATTGTTATTACCCTTGATACTTTAATCACGCGTGATCTGAAACATTTGATTTGACTATGCAGGTCAGAATGCACAAATCAGCATCACCAATAAGTTTACACATGTGGCCCATGCGCAATTTAGTGAAATAATCCATTAAAGTGAGATGGTTACATATTTCGCTCTCATATCGTTGCTCACCATTTTTTCCTTCAGTAAGTAACAAAGAACTGATTTCTCGATGTTTCGATGACATATCAATCATTTTCATCTGGATCTTGCTGGCGTCTCCTTCACCTAGGGAACAAATTGCCCTCTTCAAGACGACGCTTCGGCCGCTTTTGACCTACGGCGCTATGGGCTGGTCAACAGCGAGTGAGACGAACGTCAAAACACTGGAAACACTCCAGAATCGAACCCTGATCTTCATCGTTGACATACCCTTCTCCGTAAGGAACGTTCAGATTCATCGGGAATTGAACGTCCCGACTTTACGTGATTTCTGACGAAACTCCTGAAGTCCGCGTGGGAAGTAGCCCGCGCCAGCAAAAACCATTTCGTTCAGATGGTCGTCGATCCCCAAGATCGACCCCCTCCTAAGAAGAAGATCCGTCGCCTTGCAGATGTCATCGATCTGGATTAAGGCAACTCCGCAGGTCCCTCGACGACCACCAATTTTCACAAAAGGATTGTCAAATATTTATTTTGAGCCTTTTCAATTTTTGTATTTGTTACAGATGAAAAAGTCATCCTCCTCAGTTAGCCCTTCGCTAACCTACTTCATCTCTTCCCAGGCTGCGTGAACAAAGCAGCCTTCATCTGAAGACCAAAGGCCGCAAGGAATCCTACACCGGCCCTAGTAACGACGTGAAGTTCCCAAAGAGGTTGCTGACGTATGACATAGGCACTCGATTCACAGACCAAAGAAGACAGTTTCAAGTTGAATTTCATTTTTTTTTAAATTTTAATTACTAAATTCAATTCCAAACATGTTTTGTTTGTATGGATACTGTACAAAAAAAACATAAAAAGTTGAAAATTTTGTAAAATGTATAGCTTTGAAGACTGATTGGAAGACTCTATTTCATCGCACATCTCTGTTTAGACACCGTGAACCTAGCGACCACAAACAAGTTAAAAATGTATTGACTGAAACTTCAAAAGCGCGTTCGTACATGTGTGGGTGATCCGCCTATCTAAATCGATTTGAGTTTTCTCTCGGAACTTTGAATATCTTCTGACTACGGTGAACTAGGTCACATAAATAGTCCTCTAAGTGTATTTTAAATTTATAATTAATTCCTAAGATCACTAGTACCTACTGGTAAACGAAAAAGCACACAGATAATACATACAACATGTATTATTTTTGAATAATGTTTAAGGTTTTTAATTTCTTCTTCGTCTTCTTCTTCTTTTCATGGGTGGAAGAGTTTGCAATTTCGAACATTTAGCTAAGAATATATGTGTGTAAAGTCACATACAGTCATACATTATTGCAAACAATTTATAAAACGAATAAGGTTTTTCCATATAACCGTAGATTCAGGCACACCTTAGAAATTGCAGTTCACGCTTTTACAAACGGGTTTTGTTTATGGGTGGGTGAGAACATTATGCAACATCGCCCATTTTAACAGAATTTAATATTTGGTGATGAAGCAATGTTTTCGACGAATGGTACTGTTTCTTCACAACATTGTAGATATTGGTCAAAGGATAATCCAAATTTTAGAATCAACGCCAGAAATCAGCGATACCATGTTTGGTGCGGAATGTTGTTTAACAGAATCATTGGCGCCAACTTTTTAATGGAAGTTTAAATCAACACAATTATTTGGAAATGCTTACTTTTGGAAATGCTATTTTTTATTGCCACTTGATGGATTGGGCAACATAAACCAAAACATTGGCCAGCTCGGTCACCGGATTTAATTTCCATGGATTTCTTTCTTTGGAGTTACCTAAAGCAAAAGGTATACAGAAAACCAACGGGAAATGATGTAAATTATCTAAAACTGCCGATTGCGGAGGCTGCTCTAGAAATTAATGTGGAAATGTTGAACAACGTTTACAATTTAGAAAAAGAGTTGAAGATTGCGCTGAATGTGCAGAAGAGTATGTGGTATAATAGTATAATTAAAAATTAAATTATTATATTAAAAATAAAATTTTTTTCTTCAGAGAATAATAAGATAAGTGTTTGAGTTTCGTCGCCATCCTTGTTTACAAACAGAAAAGCATCCAAGTTTGATCGAAATAACATTTGCCTTTTTCTATCGTCAACAATTAAACACGATTCTGTTGTAACATTCGGCCTTAGCCATATTCATTATCAACTCGACATAATTTCGAGTTTTTGATCTTATCTTAAGTGATATATATGGATTTTTCTTTGAATATAAAGTGTTTAGATACAAGCAATTTTTTTAATAAATAATACGTTTTTCTCTTAAATATGTTCCCTATAAGAAACCTCATCACTTTACACAGTGTATATGTACTAATTTTGCGTTTATTTGGTGTGAGGCGTTGGTTAAAATTAGAAAGAAATTTTGGGATCGAAGAATACTACAAATCTACAGGAAATTACAAAACATTTGATAAATTCGAACTTTTATTATTATATACATTTTTCTTGATTGTACAGTCATATTATTATTTAGGCAATCTAAGGTATATAATGACAATACATTACTAAAGATATTTTAAAATGTCAAGATCTTTCATGCGACATACATTTAGCTGCTTACCGCTAGATATCTCTATGAGTGTATTCGGTGCAATCATTTTGTATTTCATGTATGGAAGGCCACTACTTTCTGAAAGAAGATGTTATATCAAAAGACTTTAAAACAAGTTTTTACAACTTCATGTGTTGAAAAGCGAATTTCCACCGATTTAAGTTTTGAGTAGAAACAAAAGAAAATCATTTGTTGTTAAATCACGATTATGTGGGTAAATTGAATGGTTAGCTGTTTAAATAGTACTAGTTCGATTTGTAAAGTAATTTCCGTTTCCGCTTAGTGAGCAGCGGAATGGGGATATTGGCGCGATCGCAGCGCTGTGGTGTAGTCTGGTCGAACGTGAGTCTGGCAGAGCTAGTGAGAAAATCATTCCGACATTCTTTCGTGCTATTTTGGTCGTTTAAAGTGTTTGCAGCAATTGAAAATCCAGTCCACTGTTTACTGTCTGCTATTTTCGATTTCTGTGTGCAAGAAACATGAAGACTGCTGAGCTTCATCGTAAACTTTGTTCTGTTTATGGTAAAAATGTAATGAATCACAGTGTGGTAAGAAGATGGTGCCGTGTTTTTCGAGGAGGACGCATGACGTCCATGATGAAGGACGGAGTGGGAAACCAATTATTGTAACGGATGAAATTTTGGGTAATGTCAAAGAGAAAATGCGTGAAAGTCAGTGATTCACAATCATAGAACCGAGTGCTTTCTTCCCTCAAATTTTATGTAGAGCGTTACAGCATGGCTTAATTCCCAGGCGGCACAATTTTATAATTCTATGAAGAGGGTATTAAACAACTGGTTCTTCACTATGAGAAATTGTTACGTCGTGTATTGGCACCCCCGTTTACTACTTTCGAAGTCAGAATTCTCCCCAAAAGCCTATCAAGTTCGCTCCAGGAAGGCGGTTTGCGGTGAGGAATGAAATGCAAACAAAAAAACTGTAATTTAGGGCGTCACCTGCTTTACACTTCCCTGTGTGGCCCTGGATATGCAGGAATCCTGTTGTGGTTCAAATCTTCCGGTATAAAATTGGTGAAAAGGGGAAAACCCAATAGAAAAAGAAAAAAAAAACAAAGAGCAAGTAACTAATAGCGTTGACGAGTCTTTAATAAATTAAGATTTGTCGCGATGTGGAATCGCCTCTCGTTCTCCCGTCTTTCGTTCTTCGAATGTAAAATTAGAACGGCCCAGATAGTTAATTAAACGGACGAGAACCGACCAGGATTAACGCAGCCAGGACTAAGACGGAATGGTCCAAAACTAACAATGGTTCAAAATTGAAACGGCCCCAATACTGAAACCCCTAAAGAAGCAGAAAATTCTAAGAATACGATACTACACAGGATAGAATGAACCTCTTGCCGTTAGAACGGAGTAAAACATCAAAATGGCTACGGCTATTTACCTGTTCAGCTTGCACGATGCATGTAGTAATCCTTTCTTTTTTCCTCATTTCTAGCTCATGGTAACTTTGATGTGATATGAATGATGTATCAAAAGTGTTCGAACCTATTCACAATAACAATATCTGGACGATTTGTTATTAGAGATCTCTCCGTGATGACTGGCGGGTACACTAATGGTTTTGGTTTTGGTTTTGTATCAATCCAGTTCTTAGAGATAGTTGTTGATGAAGTGTTCCGGCGAAAAAATTGTTATTTAATATATTCAGCCACACTATCGTTGGGAATCCTAATAATCCTGATAATATAAATAGTTTCAGAATCTTTCCCACATAATCAACACTTATTGTTGTTTTCTGACTCTAATGTCTGGCAATTTTGCATAGCAATAACTTCATGTTCTATGGCCACCATTAATGCGTCCGTTTCCGGAAAGAGTACTCCATTCCGAAACCATGCTGTTGAAACACACTTATCGCGTCAAGTGATTTTTATGGGATCTTAAAAGCACAAAAGCAAGACAAGGTCATGAGAAATAGGCAAGCCTACAAGGAAGGAATAGCGCAGGACATGAATCACGAGTGAATTTAAGGAAGTACACTATAACCGAACACTATTTTGCTATCAAAAGCCAATAGTATGTTAATTTTACATTAAAATGTTTTGCAGAATTTTAACATTTAGCCGATAAATAACATGAGGTTGGTAATAGCTTTCGGGCAACAGAACAAAACTTGGTTTATGTCTGCAACTAAAATATCACTACAAAAGAATGTATTTTTAATGTCTATTGGATATAAATATGGATGCAATAAAAATATTGTGTCTTCGATAAAGTAGCCAATTATTGCCACTTGCTCTTCGATTTCTAAGAACATAACTTACATACATATTTTTGCAGTATCTGTACCACTACCTCTTACCTCATCACTATTCTGTTCACTCCTTGCATTTCGATACCCAGGGCCCTCGCAAGCAAGTGTTCAAAGCGTGCGGTGCACGCGGACGGCTTTTCCATGGAGCGACAATTGGCCTCTTGACTACTGTATGTGAATTATATTTTTCATTAAAAACAAAAACAGATCATGTTTGAAGCATTAATTAGAATCATTCGTCAAGTACACACTTCGACGGTTCGTAAATAGAGTTGAAATGACGCTTGTGGACACATAACAAGTCGCAATTCTTGAAACCTGTATTTATTGGCGCTAAATTTAAAATGGCCATACTAGAGCCACTTGCGATAAGACTTTTAACTACTAATTAAGGAACGGTATTACAAATAGTGCGCGTAGCATGAGTACTGTGCCTGATTTCCAAAGCTGGAAGTTTTAAAACATATGAACTGAAGTTGCTTTTTATGCGAGTTAATGATTATTTAGATTATATTATTAAAATAAAATGGGAAGTATTTATTTTCATCTTCATTATATTTTATTAGTGCTTTTTAAAATTTGCTTAATTTCTAGCAACCTCAATTTTATTTTGGCACTTGTCAGGGGCGCAGCCAAGGGAGTTTTGGCAGTTTAATCCCCTCTCCCCTGAAATAAGGACATTTTAATAGCTTTAGTAACCTATCAATGCTACTTTTCCTTTATTAAGAAAAAATCAATTATGGCAGTAAAGCCCAGAAGACTGGGTATCGTTTTATACGCAGTTTGTGCATTTGTGAAGGTTTTTGTTTGGTGTAAAAGTGAAAATAACATTATGAATAATCTACGTACAGCATTATGTAATACAATAAAAACATACACGTTAGTTGCGCTATGCCCCTGGCACTTGTTATATTAAAAAATTTAAAACGTTAGCTGGAATAGTTTTCTTAAAAACTATATAGCATAGTCAATTACTTTCAACTTCTTCTGGTGTCAAATTTCGACAATAACAAAAACAAGCTACCAGAAAAAAATGGCTAATAGTTTAAGCAGCTTTCTGCAACACGACGGGGTTATATCTATAAGTGCCCATCTAGATTTTCATGCAATATCATCATCCGCATCAAGGTTGTGGTCATCACTAGAAGAACATCATGGAGAAGAGGAAGTTTATGTATTATAATACAATTGGCATATTTACGAAAAGTACGATTCAGACAAAGACGCTAAAACTGAGGCTCAAGTTGATATCGAAATAAATGAACTGATAGGGCAAAATAATATTGTAATTTCCGATGATCAAGGCTTATGGCCTACACTAATAACGAGTGATATTACAAGAATTTTGTAGTTATTGTAGTTATATCGGTTTAGACTGAACCGATAATGAATTTATTTCCAGTGACAAAAGAGTAAAAAATAAGACTTTAAAAGACCATTTGAAATAGAAAAATACATATCTAATCTCTTTACATTTTCTATATCATTTTAAAAAACATATTTTCATTGAGATTTTAACTAATTTTGGGTGTGGCTTCAATACTTTTTAGTCCCATCCCTATTGTAAACCGCCCCACTAACCAACTTATTCGTCAAAGGGCGCCAAATTATGAAGTGCACGTGGGCGCTTTTGACCTCGCGGGGAGCCTGTCGATACCTTAGTAGTGGTTTGGTGCAAATATGCGACGAAGAGTAATCACGTAAGTCGATCAAGTGCACCACAACTTTCACGGAAGAAGGACTTTCTGTATAATTATCAAACATTGTTGAATTGTGTATTTTGTCATGATCAATTGTTAAAGTGTACCCAATACAGGTTACACTAGTGACACATGCTCACGTTTATATCAACATAAATAGCTTGTCTTAAAATTTTAAATACGCATGGAATCTATTGCAAGACCTATTATATTTCTATTTATGGAAGAGTATTTGGTATATTTTGGCATGTAAATCCTCTCAACACTATTATAGAAAATTGCCTATACTATATCTTTCAAAAAACGGAATCCATAGCGTCTAGAGGTAGTATGATGCTTGTGGTTTTCTTAGATAATTTTTATGATTTGATAAAAGCGGGTAATATCCCGATCACGAACCTAGCCATAAAATAATTTGGAGTCCTGTATTTGAAAGATATGCACCTTTGTAAATCATTATCTGAATAATATATTTGGTTTGTCGGACCAGACCTGTTGCATAGGTATCTACTACTTGGTTGAAATATGGATTTTATCACTTGCGGGCCAAATGTATCACATTATTATTTCAAACCTGCTTCCGATGTATGCAGGGCTAACGTGCGACCGGAGTACAGCTCTAGATTGAATGCACTGCCATTAGCGTTCAACGTGATAGTAAAGCCTACTTTGCCAATATATGGTTTTCCTTCCTGTGTGAAAGCCAATGCAAATTGATCTAACTCCGCCGTAATATACTAAAAGCTGATAAATTTTGTGGCTTCTCTAGTATTTATTCTACGTACTTTTTCAAAACTTTATGATCAATATGACGTAACCGTTTAATGGGTTCATACTTGAAAATTTTTTGTTGGCTTACAAAGCATTCTTTCGTTGCGAAATGTTTGCTTGCATGATGCATCCCTTTTTAAATTACAGAGACCCCTTATTGCTCTTTTTTTGGAGAAGGAGAATGAGTTCAGCTCCTGAAGCCATTCCCCAAATCTATAAGCCGTAGATAGCCACACTATGGAAGTTCGCAAAATAGGTCAATCATACAGCATGATGAGTTGAAACACATCTTATTCTTCTAATACTATACACTGCCGAAGACAATTTTGGCACCATCTCATCCAGATGTGTATCCGAACTCAATCTGCTGTCGATGTGTACACGCAAGACCCTGATGTGGTTAACATTTCCCTTTTTACCCGTATTAAAATCCAAATGTTGCGTCTTATCTTCATTAAGTTTTAGTTTATTGTGTGCATACCATCTTCCTGCTCCTCGCATTAGTAGTAATGAGAGAAGCAGGAACATGAAGTAGTTCAACTTTGCTAGATTTTCTATCTCTACTTGTATCTGTAACTATGAAATATGTGTCATCAGCGTACAGGCAAACCTTATCAGCAGACAAATTTATGACGATATCATTTACATAAATAACGAATAAGAGCGGTCCTAGTATAGATCCTTGCGGAACGCCCTTCTTCACAATTTTCATGGCCGACCATTCATCACCTATTTCAACTAGTGGCCGACCGAACATTCGGTTTCGGTTTCGGTTTCGGCCAGTTTCGGCCAAAAATCTAGTTTCGGCCACAGTTTCGGTTTCGGCCGAAACTTCGGCCGCATCGAAACTCAGTGTTCGTGAATTGTCGTGCTTCGTTCGAGCGAGTTCGTGTCTGGTAATTGTCAGCAAGTTAATACCTAAATACATAAATATCTCCTTTTCCTATATACCGTAATTGTTGTTTTTTTTTATTTCATTTAACACAAATGAACTATATAACATGTAAAACATACACTAGATTTCAGCATACAATTGAAATTTTAATATGTTTAAATAAGTTTCGGTTTCGGTTTCGGTTACGGCCGAAACTGAGACCGAGGCCGAAGGTTCAGTTTCGGTTTCGGTTTCGGCTGCAAATCCTGTTTCGGTCGGACATTAATTTCAACATATTGTCGTCTATTGGTATAACACTTTCAATGTTATATTATAGGTTATATATTAATTTTTAGGCTCAAAGTATCACACGGTAGTGACAACATTGTGAAAGCGTACATTGAAAATCTTATTGGGTGAATGGAGAGTTAGTTTACCCAGTGAATATACTTTTAATCCTATAGTGGATTTGTTTCATAAATTCGAAGCGAAAGAAGAGACAAATGCTCCTTATTGTAGTCTGCCATTAATTTACACTCGCAAATGCTATCCCAGCATATAATAAATAGCTTTCACTTAATCGCCTTGTCCAAATGCTTCCCTAGTTTATTTTCTAAGTAAATTAGGTAATATGTTTCAAGTAGAAAGAGTTTCAAAACCTAGAAATTTAGAAACAAATTTAATCACTAACTGAAATAATTATTGCAATTTTATCACAAAATTTCTGGATGTTCTTCACTGTTAGTTAAGAATAATGGTTAGCAGGTATGAGAAACGATATAGAGGTTTTTAGACAAACATATTGCTAATAATGAATTAATCATACATTCATATGATAAAATATATTAAGTAACAAACATGTCCGCTTTGGTGTACTCAATTTCGATGCTAGTATTTTTGTTCCTTTTCTCTATTTAATACCATTAACCATTACTGCAAACTTAGGTAATGCAATCAGTCCCTATATTGCTTTTGCCGACGTTGTCATTCATTTCGCTTTCCTCTTCTTTCTTTCTAGAAGGACTTTAAATAAAACCAATTCACTGTTAATAATAATATTAAATTAATGTAAGCAATAGTACCGCAGGGGCGCATAGTCGGTCCAATCTTGTATCTTTTTGCACCTTTAACTAAGTACAAATATGCAACTGAAAAACTATCCCTTTCAAGCGCAAATGGAAAACTCACGTAAACAAAAACAAAAGAAATGGCGTTAAACTTAAACAATTGAATTAGCCGGTCCCACAAAACAACTCGTATCAGACCGGATGGCGCTGCGAATAGTATAGAGCAACGTTAGCTGACCCCACGTCTACATGCGAATACCTAAAGTTAAGCGACGTAATAAAAAAAAGTGAATTCAGGTATAATTAAATAAAGTAAAAGTTTTTAAGTTTCAGGATACCATGGTTTAAGGAATTATAAATATTTAGAATTGCAAATGGAGTCGAGATTCATAAGCTCTCCGCACAGCGCGTTGGCTCCCCAGACCAGCAGTTATTACCAAAACATTGCGAACGACAATATAAAACTCTCTTGAGGTAAAGAGTACAAGAAAACCCGAGAAAAGTTTTTGATCCGTAGGACACTATCCCTAAAATGAGTGAAAGATAAAGTGCGAAAATAACAACAGAAAAAAAAAAAACGAAACATAAACTGGTCAAACACAGACATACGTTAAGTGCATTAAAATGTTTAAATTTGGACACGGTCTATGCGCGACTAAAAAGAATAGTCAAAGAAGAGGGTACGACCTCTTCATGTTGGGAAAATTTTCAGATAGTTTGCTAATTCAATTATATTCATCAATATATTTATTTTCATTAACTATATATTCTATTCTATTGTTGTTTTGTAAACTTTTCAAACTAGAATCTTGATTATCTATAAATTTGATTAAAGATACATAATTTTAGAACTATTTCTTTCATGTAAGGTTATGTCTACAAATCAATACGTACCTCTCAAAATTCCTCGGAAAGTAGCACATCTTTGCAACCTCCATACAGTTCTTCCCACACAAAACACATTTGTTTCTCATTCCAACGATGAATAGCGGTGCAAAAGGGTGAAAAACGGTGGAAAATAATGAATTAAAAATCAAAAACAAAGTACACCGACGCTGATACGGCGCCAACGCATTAATAGCAGTAGGTGCGATTTTCTACGATTGTGGTCGATTCTTAACGAATCCCGGCAATTATCGCGCCACCTACTAAACCTTGGATTCACGCTGACAAAGAAGGAGCACATGATCTTCTTAATTAAGTAAACAAAGATAACTATAGTGGATAACTTTTCATATTTACTTGCAGATCTGTAGGTAAACTGTGGTCATATCTAGACTTCAACATATATCCGAGCGTATTGCTCAAAAACATGAAATGACCTAAAAGCGCAAAATTGGGAGAACAAAACTTGATGAAGCCGATTAGTTGCCTACGACAAGGGGATAAATCTGTGCGACTACTTTAAAATGCTCAACGTGACGACTGCTGCTTAAAATACTCAACATTCCATCTGCCTGATGAAACATTTCCGTTATAATGTTTAAGCTGATATGTTATCGGAAAAAGTGGTATATGTATTAGGAAAGGACTCACAAATTTATCTGGGAATCTGAGAGCGCAATACTTCGAAGCACTCGATACGACAAAAGTTCTTACACCAGGCTATTTGGTTCGGATACTAAATGACAGGTTGAAGATGCAGACTTCAACGAACTCTCTGAGCAAAATGCGCTTGCTTCGGCGCAAGGACGATAGACAAGAAAGATATGGGGATTAACCCAAAAGTAATGATGTTAAAACTGGCACGTTCCAAGCGTATCGTAACAAGTCACAGGTGACAACAGAAAATAAAGTACCAATATATACATAAATCTTGCATGACTTTATGGGACATAACTTTGGGAATGTTCTAATATACATCATCACAATTCAAAGACACCAGAATAATGCGCTGAGAATAATGATTGATAGTCCGAGGTACAACTGCAATTCAAATCTGAACCGTATTCTAAAAATGGGAACTGTCGCTGAAATTATTAGGAAGATCGAACCGCAAATGACGACTATACCACCACTCTAACATAGAAGTCATCCAAGTAGTCTTTTACAGAGAAACTATACGACGACTAAACAGGACCAAGTCATTGGAACTGTGTTAATGCTCGAGTCGCTAACAGTAGTACAAAAGTAAAGTATACACACAGAAAAGGAATACACTAATTTAGCCTTAGCAGTTAGAAATAGAAAGATGCTACTACTTAGTCTGGAAGGCTAGGCGTAGCTGCAAGCACTTTTGCGCCAGAAAAAAGATTAAATCATTTGTGCTTTAAAAGCTATCAACATAAATCCATTGGTAGGAGGCGATCTAATCATTACCAATTTAAAGTTAAGTAATTATTTCGGTTTCATCAGCATTTTAAGGGGAGAAATGTAATTGGATAATTCATTTGTTAAACCATCAATGTAATTCCCATTTTTAGCTTGTCACAAAAATTTTAGTAAAAAGATTCGTGTTTATCTGGATTTTTAACTTTTGCACTTATTTCTGGTAAACAAAATCAATCGTTATACATATATGACGTTTTAGGTTTACATTTTCCGTAATTCGTTATTTTTAATTTCTGGTTCTTACGTCGTTAGAATATTCATGCTAATGATATTAATTTGATTATTATTACCTAGTATTTGCTAGAGATTTTAATGTATTCATATCGGATCGTGGCTACTTCCAACCCATCTACGTAAAATATTCAAAGTTTCGATTGATAATGGGCGATTGAGATAGATTTTCCTAATTCATTATGTAGTGTAGGAGTTATATAGTGTTTGACTTTGCTTAAACTTTGTTAAAAATTATTGGATTGAATTATACCTGTGTTAACTGACTTAAAGTAAATCAATGCGCTCCTACAATAGTCGCGAATGTCACAAATATTTTATTTCCTACAATAAACACAACAGAAATAAGTAGGTATTAAATTTTATTGAAAGAGATGAGAACTATCAACAATTCTCGGAAATAGCTTTTTAGGATTGACTTAATGTCAGTTGTAAGTTGTAAGTCAAAAAACAACAAACAAAAATGCTGATCTAGGTTTCTAATACATTAATACATATGCACCTAGTCATCATTTCTTCTTGGTACAATTTCTTTCAAGCAAGTTGAATTTCTTAGTAGAAATGAACAATTTTTCTAATAATTTGGTTGTTTTCTGGCTCATGTGTGGCTGAATGTTATTGTGTGGAAGTACTGCATCAGGCACACTTTAAACTATTTTTTCACGACAAATCCAACTTACTGTTTGCCTTCATGATATTGCTTCTTTTTCTTTAGTTGTCGTAGATCTCCAGATGCAATCGTAAGTGCTATGCTATTACATTCTATTTCTTATTCCTAGCGTTCTTCAGACCACCTATTTCCTTGATATATGTATGCTAGCAGTAGACATATGTCATACCGAGTTTTTAAAGTAACTTTAACAGTACCACAGTGGATATTATGTACATATCAGTCAGTGTTATTAACCGAATTTTTAAATTCAATACAAACGGTGTCAAACGCGGCTTCGAGAATATCATTTTGTGGTATGACACTGCTTTTCTTGATTTTGTTTTGAATAACATTACAAAAGCTGAAGGCATCTATCAGTATTGTTTCCGAGTAATACTTGGAACAACAATATAACAACAAATATAATATAATTGTAACTAGGAGGATTAGCTGTTTCTAACTACGCAGTGTGTGAAAAGTTCTGTAGGGATAGAGAGAAAGCTAATGAATTTAAAATAAGCGGAAATAAGGATGATAGACGATGTTTCCGGTAATAAAAGTTTACGAATCGGTGTGGTCCAGTGGTTAGGGAGGTGATCGTCGGCCAAGTTTTAAGTCCTAGGTAGGCTTAATCTGTAACCTACTCTGTTACTAAAGACTGAGTACCTCTGTTCATTGTGAACACGGTGCTAATAATGGCTATGGATTGGTATGCGGCAATCAGGCGCGAATGCAAAGATACGAGATTCCTACGTCTTTGTACATAAAACTATGTAAGTGATACTTGTAAATTGTTTAATTCAATAACAGCAGTAATAATGTAAGATAAATATGGAATTCTATAGGAGCACAGGTTCGTAATTTTTGCTGTGAATAAATGACAATATCCACATTTGCTTACATTTACCTTGATATATTTTTTTGAATTGCAGTTATGGTTGATGGATGTGTTGAAAACCTTTCTCAGAATAAAGTTGACAACTGAAGCTTACTGCTTACAGAAGTAATTAATATAGTAGGTACGAGATAATTATAGCACAAAGCAGAAATATTGCGTTGGAAGGTCTTAGAGGTCAGCCCGAACAGTGTACATATCGCTGGCGATATCAGTTCACGACAGCGAAAAGGACGAATAGAAACTAAGAATTTTTGAGTGGAAACGGAAAATGAGGAATATACAACAAATGAACGGAAAAAAGGAAAAGGATAGAGGAGTTTTGTCAAAAGTTCAAAGATTAGTATAACTTCAGACAGAATCAGTAGGAGTAATATAACTGAAGATCAATTAGACAAACTTATGAATATGATGCAGAATTTGATAGCAGATATAAAGAGTACAAGATCACAACAAATATAAAGTTGCGAAGATATGGAAAACTACAACAAGGAAATGAAAAAATTAAGCAGGAGAACGAGTTGAAAAAGGAAATACGAGCATTTGAAGAGAAGTTGGGCAAATCGGGTGGAGACGAAGGAGAAACAACGTTCTGGTACAAGGCCTCGTTGTTCCTCCTTTTGATGGGTCTACCACTTGATAGCAAGTATTAAGAAATAATGACCAATGGGAAAATTTACGAAGGAAGAACTGCAGATTGATGTATAAAGAAAGTCATCGAGAAGGCTAGCAAAAAGTGTGCTGATTAGAATTATTTAATACTGACGATAAAATTCGAGTTGGGTTTTTGTTGTTTAAATTAAGGATAGAAATATGAAAATAAATTAGATAAATATATTTTCCACGATATGTTCCCTATTGTCGTTTTGCAAAGTAAACTTTAGTCTTGTGATGTAGGAAGTAGAAATAAGTTCATTATTTATCATAAGTTTAATGCAAAAGGAAACGCATTTCGTCACGTCATTATTGTCGCAGATGTCGCTTTCTTTTGTCTCAAATGGTAACCCCAATTTTTGATAGCGCCATTTGCAGGAGAACGTATTTCTGCATACAGAGCGATGATTTCTGAGATGGGTTACATAACAAAATTTTTCAGAAAAAAATATTTTGTGTGTTATTCAATTTACGAATGAAAGTTTAACTAAAAGGTCAAAAGTTATAAGCAAATTTAAAATCATTCAAATTAAATGTTCAAACTGCATACCATTTACGTGTTGCCAATGAGCAAGGCGATGTTCAAATTTGATTATGATATTATTGAATAATTAGGGAATTATTAACTTCATTTTCTTCCTTATTCTAATCTTCAAATCTTCAATATTATTAGGTGGGTTCAGATACACTTTGGATTTGAGATAGCCTCACAAAAACAAATCGAGTGGAGCTATATCGGAAAATCTTGCTGGCCATTAAATTGCTCCTCGTTTACCATTCCACTTGTTTGGGAAAATGGTACTAAGATAATAATGTATAATTAGAGAATAGTAATAATAAAGTTTATTAGCCCAACAGAATTCTCCAATAACAGGGCTTAACTTAAGATGTGTAATATATAATACATGGTACATATCAACGTAATCTATAATACATAATAATATCAATAATAATAAGTGATACATGGCAAAATAAAAACAGAGTAACTTTACAGACGGCTATAAAATATGTCCTCATATATTTCATTTGCTTCAATGGCACAGTACACTAAAGGAGCCTTGCACAATATGTTGGTTCTTGCTGTGTCGATTGCAAACGTTGGCTGGTATCGCGCTGACAATCTGGGTACGCGAAAGTTGATCCGAGAAAGCAAAGATGGAGAGTCAATTCTATTATTAACAACCCCGTAGATAAATGTGGCACCAGATAACTTCCTGCGTTCTGCCAGTGATACAAAGTTGTATTGCTGTAGGAGATAGGTGTATGCTGTATCACGGGCTGGGTATACGCCATCAGATTTATAACAGAGGTACTTCAGAAACTTCCGTTGTACCTTTTCAAGCATTTGTTTATATATAGAATAAAATGGTTGCCATACAACCACTCCATATTCCAATTTAGACCTAACTAGGGAATTATAAAGTGATATCAAAGCCGGGGTGCTGGTAAAGTCTCTCGACAAACGGAAAATAAAGCCAAGAGATCGACTCGCAGAAGCGCAAACAACCGAAACATGTTGTGAGAAAGACAGTTGCTCATCGAAAGTGATACCCAAATCTTCCACCATTGATTTGCGTATAATAGCAATCTCTTTGACAGTATAGCAAGAGTCTACCATATGGGACCTCCTAGCATAAGATACAACACTACACTTATCAATGTTCAGATTCAAACTATTTACGTCACACCACAATACGACTCTATCCAAACTGTTCTGCAAGATATTAACGTCATCTTCGCTGGATATGGAAGAGTATATTTTTAAATCATCAGCATAAGCTAATGCAGAACAAGGAATGGAAGAGACTAGATCGTTAATGAAAATGTTGAACAATAATGGCCCCAAATTAGAACCCTGGGGTACGCCAGAGGTCGATATGTAGGTAGTAGATTTATAGCCGTTCAAGCAAACGTAGTTAGGTCGATCACACAAATAGTTAGACAAAAGCTGTAAAAGAAGTCTGCCAAAACCAAATGCACTAAGCTTCTGAAGGAGTACCGAATGATCAATGCTATCAAACGCTTTGGCGAAATCAGTGTAAATGACATCCAACTGCCCTCCGCGGTCCAATGTTTTCGCAATATCCTGAGTTACAATCGCAAGATTCGTGGTGGTAGATCGCCCGGTCATAAAACCATGTTGTCGAGGTGATATATATGCGCGTACCTGGCTCATGATTACACCATAAAGTAGTTGTTCGAATATTTTGGAAAAGTTAGTGAGGATGGATATAGGCCTGTAATTTCTAACGTCTGCTGAATCGCCCTTCTTAAATACCGGAGAGATCCTTGCCGTCTTCCACAGTGTTCGGTATTTTGATGTTTTGATTGATATGTTGAATAATTTGCTCAACGGCAACGAAAACATACAAGCGCAATCCTTCACCAAGAAATTGGGAATGCCATCGTCACCAGCCGTAAATTTATTCGGCAATTTCCGAGCATAGAAAAACTTCTTCAGCACCAATTGGAGAGACGGAGACGGGTGGGATATTACTTGGTATATTTGGTAATTCAGACGTATCGCCTGATGGCCGATATACGGATGAAAACATAGTTGAAAAGGCATTAGCTATCTCCTGGGGTGCAGTGTATTCCATATCGTTGAAGTGAACTTTACCGGATATTCTGGTGGACCCCTGTTTTGACTGAACAAACTGCCAAAAAGCTTTCGGTTCTTCGGATATTCTGTCTTGTACAGCAATTACATAGTTCCTGTATGCAGTCTGAATATCAAATTTTAACTGCCTGCATAAGTCTTCAAATTTAGTTTTATACTCTGCATTTCCGGTAGATTTCCATTTATGATGATATTGCATCTTTAATCTCAGATTTTGTTTTATTTTATGCGTGAACCTGGAAGGATTTTACTGTCTTACTGCAAAATTTTAAAGGAATGCACCTATCGAAAGTTGAGAAAATTTTTGTGTAAAACCCATATATCGCAAAGTCTACATCGTAATGGTTATCGATAAATGACCACTCTAGCGCAACCAACTGGGAATATAATTGGTAATAATTCGCTTTTCTAAAATCGTAGTGACGATTATCGTTGCAAGGAAACTAATACGGTTTAATAGAATATCTGATTTCACATTCCGCATGTAAGGAAGGATGATGATAGTCCTCAGAAACAAGAGGTTGCTGGTCCCGCTGCACAATTAAATTAGAATTTAGACTACATAGTATTAAATTCAGCAGTCTATCATTGTCTATCATAGTGTTACATTAAGAGAGCCCAGTGGAGTTTAAAAAGTTTACAAATAACAAGTATTTTGCGTCAAAGACAGGTGGGTGGTCATTGACATATTCTGGGAATTTGAAATCTCCAAATACAAGCACAGATCTGTTTAAAATAAGCAATTCCATAGGTTAAAATAATATTTCAAAATCATGGTAGTTAAAATTGGGTGGTATATATAATAACGTAATGTATAAATATGACCCAAAAATAGTGCATTTGCAAAATAATAGGTTAACGAAAGGGAATAGGGATGAAATAACAGAGGTATCGACGGACTCACAAACAATATCACCGGAATAAGCAATCATCACACCTCCACCCCTACTTCTGCCAGTTGCTGCGGCATTGTAATGCGGCATAATATGGCAGTACACCATCTTGCAAGAACCATAAAGCGCTATCTGGCAAGAGGGGATGTTCTGCATTTGGATGGAGACCAACAATCGCGGGTACTATGTTTCGCTGCAGTAATAGCAAACAATTATCACTATTTAGTGCACCTTCAATAAAAAACGGGCCTATGACTGAATTACCGACAATCCCTGATCATACGTTCATTTTTTGTCGGAAGTTTTGCGTATTGACAGCCCCGTTTAAGCAGAAGGCAGCTCCTAGGAGAAAGTTATGCGTTTTGAAAATTCCAAACTGTTATTACATCGGTATGTCCCAAAATTCAACTCTTCTGTGAAAATCATCCTCGTGATGTTTTTGAACCAATTTTATTTCGCACCGATGCCATTTGTTTTTTTAGACATTTTAAAAGAGTGGAGTTGGTAGATCCAATTGTTTTTCTTCTGAGATTGGCGGACGACCATTTGTAAAGTTATCTCTTACATAATCCAAGTCTCTACATTTGTTTTCTATCTTGCTTACTTTCCAAAAGCAATCATCATTAAAATTTATATGGCATTCTTTTGGTTTCACTTAAACGTGCGATTTTTAGTTTTATGTCAATTAATAAAGACAATACATTTTACGTTCAAATTTATTACCTTTTACTTCTTTTTTTTTCTGAATTGTAGATATTAAACAAACAATTACAAGTGAACGTAAATAAAAAGGTTAAGAACACTCAAACTATTTTTTTTTCTCAAAAATTTGGTTATATAACCTAGCTCAGAAATTAACGTTCCGTATGCAGAAAAGCGTTCTCCTCCAAACGACGCTATAAGAAATTGGGATTACCAATTAAAAGAAAAGAAGGTGACGTCATATCTGCGACAATAATTACGTCACAAAATATGTTTTTGTAAAAAGGTGCGCATTTAAGTATTAAGGTTTATATGTTCGCCTGTTTTATTACTATTTACAGATTTTATTGATTTTGTTCCAACCTATACATCCACACTGTGTAAAGTATGTTGAGAAATCTTCACGTTTTAGCGATTTGGTGATTAGGAGTTACGAATTTATCAGTTTCTATTTACAAAGTTTTTGTCTCATTGAAAAAGCCTTTAAGAAAAAGTAACGTTCAGAAATATCTTTCCAAATACAATTTGCTGTTAGTGGCTTAAAAGATAATTGCTAAATATCTCCAATCCGGGATAGGTATAAAATGAATAAAGAATAGATTTATTATTTTATTGCTATTCTTACGATCGGCAATTGTATTGAATATTTTATTTCAGTAGGCGATGTGTTCGTCATAATAGTGTTTGACGTAATGAGCGTTTTCTGTTTCCAGCACGCTACATTTGGCGCTTGCGTCAGATGACGTTGTAATTCCGAACTTTTGGCGGTTGTTCTTGCCAGTTCCAGTTCAACAACTGTTTGGGGTTGCCTATACTCCACACTATACTTCAGCGTACATTTGCGTGTCATAAAATTTTGTTTCCAAGTTTTCCAAGAGCACATCGAGTGATATTTTGGTGGATTCGCCGGATAACTAAACATTGCGGTAGAGGTAGATACATATGTATGTAGTATTGTCAGACACTTTACAAACTTTTCAAGTGCGTGTTAAATTATCTACTTATCGCAGTGAGTATCTATAAGCAGTTACATTAAAAGTAAAGAACAACCCTATCTCTTAAACATTAATATTTAAAGTTCTTATTCTACATCATACCCTTAATACAAGACGGTTAAAACTCCTTATATACTATTAGAATATTTATGAATAGTACAAATCTTAAGCGCATGAAAGTGTCGAGTGCTATAAAAGATCTAATACCTTACTTTCATTAATTTCGAAATTGAATGAATTTAAATACCCTTTTCCTTATTTTCTAAAACGTAATTAAAGAAGCAATCCAAAGCGGTACTAATCACCATGTTAATTATAGGAGAACCCTATACTATTAAAAGAGAATCGAAACGGACAAAATCTAAAATTATTTATACGTAATATGCTTTTATTTGTAAGTTATAATTAACTATTACTGAAATACATATAAGATATATAGAACATAGTGAACCTAATAGTTGAACATATGAAGTATTTGAAAATAAGGATGGTATTAAAAAGAATTGAATTCGTTTTAACATAAGATACAAATTAATTATCACATTTATTTCGAAGTTCAGTTGCATCATTTTACTAATAAAACCTTCACATATGCTTAAGCTCTATTTTGAAATAATTTGTCTGTTGATTACTTCTTGGTAATGTTTGCATTATGCTTATTTTCTGTTAAAATACACCTTTTCATTTCTTTGAAATTCATTAAGTATCGTACCTACTTCGGCGCAGCTTTTTAATTAATTCAAAATATCTAATACAACATAATTATCGTGAAAGGAACTTGTGCAAGAAATAGTAGAAATTTAAAAGTGATAAGTAAAAGAAATAAATAGTACTACATCGTAACTTATTTTTGCCTGAATTACTTTTCTCTTATTTTTTCTCAAACTCAAACGCGAGGAAAAGATAATCCTTGTGAACAAAATACTTCTTTGGTTTTCTTGATGTTCCAGAAATGGAACACTGTGAAAATAAAGGTTCCTTACTTGAAAAAATGTTTATTGAAAAAAATGTAAAATTCTAATTCAATATTCAATTAAATTTACAGTAAGTGGAATTAATGAATATGTCTATAAGTCTATAAGTCTTTGAAACATTGTTCATGCTAATTAACTTTACGATACTCGCACTGTTTGATGGAATTTTTCTTGTATAAGGCACATCTATTTTGTTTAAGTACATCTACTATCTAATGATCAATGCGATCCAACCCAATTGCATCTGTAACCCTAGTGGAAATATTCGTCAAACTTTTAGGCCTTCCTGTCCCACTTTATCTTCGGGTGTATCGTATCTCTACAATCTTTACTACTTTTACAAATTAATTTTAAATCTAATTTTTCATATTTGGTTTTTCTACGAAAAAAGTGCCAAGCGTTATGCATTAATTTAAAAAGTAAATGCGGTATACCACCACTTTTTAGATCGAATTGAAATCCTATATTTTGATCCATGCGATCGACACCCCTCATGAGTTTGTTATATTTGGCTATAACATTGGGCTGCGGAAGCGATACTTTCTTCTGCTCAGTTTTTATCGATCGTTGCGTTTGTCCTACTGGTTCTACACTATCTCAAGAACTCACTACAATTACTACCCTATTGTCGTTCCACATTGTGGGGGTTACATTTGCATTTGTGTGTAATTGATAATCGGAACTATCTCATCCTACCTTTTCCATAGTTTTAAGCAGCCATTCCTCAATTCTATTTGTCATTATAATTCATTACAACGGGATGTAAAGTGTCAGTCCCTATAAATCTTGAATGGTACATTTGGAGGAAGTTTACAAATCAAATTCATTACAGTAGATCCACCTACTCCAAAATCCAAATACTTTCTATTACCTTGCTTGTATTGGTACGGCTCAAATTGTAGCAGATGACCCAACAAATCGCACAAACACTATATCTTATATCCATTTTGTCTATTCAGAAAGTGAAATATTTTTTTCGTCGTTATTAGCGTCGTCATCCCCAACGGTAATTACACCATTCTGATTCCTTATCGAAACAACCGCTTGAGCTCTCAACTGCCTTCCACTCAAGTGATCGACGTTACTGTCTTCTTCGTCACAATTCTGTTCTTCTGAGACTATACCATGTTCTGGAGGTGTAATATAAATATCGGTAGAACAAAATCCCTGGCTCTCCACAATTGCAAATAATTTTTCCGTTGTTAGCGATATACAAATTTATTCCGATTAGAACGTATTCGTATGCCTAGTGCTTCAATTTTGGAACATATACAATACAAAAAATGAGTATACATATGTCAAAAGAAAGACCACCATAATAACCATGCGTTATATGATATATATGTGAATATAATAAAAAATATTTCACAAGAAAAATGTAACGTAACAATGTAAAAATTAATTACTTTTTAGACGACATCGTTGACGCAAATTGAAACCACCACTTTTACAAATTCTAACTCGCGGAACAATTTGCAGATAAAATAGACATTATATAGTAATAAGTTACAAGTGGTACAAGTGACATCATTCCTCGGTTTTAGGGTAGGTTAGCGATACAAAAGTGTTCCACGTATGGAACACTGGGCAGAAATGGATTAGAGATTTTACGTATTTTTAAGGCAGTGCGCTTCCGCATGAGTTTGCGAATACAAATTTAGCTGAGACTAATAGATTCCTACGAGAATAAATAGAGAACAAAACGTATGTTCAATAATAGAAACATTTGAGCTGTAAGTGTTTTTCTTATTCTTTTTTAATGTCAGCAGTAAACTTCTTAAAAACATTTTAAACAATTTACGTGACACGTACTACTTGAAACTGACGCGTTTAGGTTTTCGTAGGTATTGGCTGTGACAATTTAGTAACTACGATGAAAGGGTTGGATATAGGAACTAATTTTTTGACTGTATTGCTTATTTAGCTTTAGCATGCACTTAAAAACTGATAGTTCATCAATGGTGGTGTTTAAACCAGCTAATTAACTATCGAAAATGAGGTTTTGATTTTACAGTATGGGTTAATTTTGGTATTTTTCGAGTAGTAATAGTAAAACTAAATTATTAATAATAATCCTAATTATTATTGTTGCTGTAGTGAAATTTAAGAACTTTCAGAAATAAACATGTAGACTATATTGTCTATGCAATTTGTTTATTGCATAATTCACGAGTAATAACTGTTAATGATATTGATGAATGTAATAATTATCTTTATTGGTATTAATAAATGCGAACATAATTATAACAGTATTCAACTACAACTGTCACAATAATAATAACAATGGTAATAAGTCGGTAGTCACAGAAAAGAACATTAAAGGAGTGAAGATTGAAGATAATGAAATCGTAAATTTTAATGACCTAGTGAGCGACTTGAGCTAAACAGATTCAATATTCTACATAATTGGTCCTCCTAAAGGTACCAAACTGCACCACCAAGTATTCGTAACTACTCGTACATACTTGTCAATAGAATGTTCAGTACTAAACAGGTTTAAGTATATTTCTTCTTCTCTATCCCTTATGCCCTATTGGATAAAACTTAAATATAAAAAGCTAAAATTCTTAAGAAATAACATAATAACACATTTTTTATTTTCTTTCGTCGTTATATTATGAAATATGCCTTTGAAGCCCCCTACTTTGTTAAAGACAAATTTATCGTCAATAAATAGCCGTTACATTACCCCCTTTCCTAATACACTTTTCATGTTCTACCGTTTTACCACCCTTACCATATCCAAATTATTCAATAGCACTCTTAATTTAAGCAATGTCCAAACTGAGAGAACATTGACTTCTCTAATAAAACTTTCCATCGAAATATTTTCCCTATCATTGCATAAAATGTTCAATAGTCTTACTCCTTTATTTTCCCCAAATACATATTCCGTAGTTTACATTGGATTGTACTAAGTTAAAATAGATCATTTTTAACGTCTCATACGGAAATCTTAGTTTACTATCATTTCATTATTATGATACTATATCTGAAACCTTATAAATTCCTCCCGAAGCCTTGCTTATGCTATTTGATATCCTTATGCACCGATCTGATTACAGTATCATCCGCGTACAAGAACTAATTAAAATACTCAAAATTCAATCCTATATCAATAACACATATGATATATAAAGGAAGGCCCTGAAGCATCCTCCTCTTCACACCAATTTGCTGACCAGTTCTATTGTTCCTTTCAACAGCAAAACTTTTACCACTTAAGTAATTTGGAACGAATAAAAGAAATCTCCCACGCATTCCTACCTTATTGGGAACTTGTACCAGTTCTTCATACTTAATGATAATATAGGAAAACTAAAACATATTTGTATAATGTTGTGTAATGAGCCGGTGGACGATATAAATGAGACGAACACTACTTCTGAACTTAATTGTTTGATGATTCTTTACATCCAACAAGTGCAAGTCACGCAATTCGCATATTTCAATTTTTGGGACATGGTCAAATCGCAAGCTGAATAATAATCGGATGCCAGGCTCTACAACAAAATGAGAATAATAATAGCAGGGTGTCGCTGATCAAAATCATACTTACACGTATATAAAATTTTCAAATTATTGGACGTTTTAGCAATAGCCTATAAAAATATTTCAACATGATTTTATAATACCAGATTCTTGTAATCAAGACTACTCTCTACAAAGCGGCATAATTAATTAGGTGCATTAATTGGGCAGTTCCAAGGTAAACGCTAATATCTTTCCTGTTCTCAACGAATAATCCTATCTGACGACTTGTGCCCCTTTTTATTAAGGATCCCACTAAGGACGAAACTATAATTTAGGGTTCTAGTCTGCTATTATTGAAACATATAATTCTCGCTGTAATTATTGCCATATGCATTTTTTACTTGGTAAATCATTGCACAATTATTTTGTAACTCTCCACTTAATACCCATAATTAATTAGGTCGTTTTCTAGAAAATTATCCATATTCTATGAATTAATATTTTGGCGCTCGTAAAAGTTTAGGTACTCTTTATTTCAGATCTAAACTTTAAGTTCAAGTGAATTGTAGGCGAAAACAATAATAATGGATATCTGCATGATAACAGAAACTTAGAATCTCGATTCATGCCTCCTAATAATTGCCATTATTGCTGAACGGTTGCGTCTTTGTATATTTGTTGGTAAAGATTTCTATTTTAATTAATTAAAAAATATCAGAAATACTTTACGACTATATCTATATAAATGACAAGAAATACTTTATAAATCTTTTATCCCAACCTTTTGGTATCTTTTGGAAGTGGATATAGACATTTGCTTGCTTGCTTATATCAACATAATGTTGTAATTATGTATTATTATGCTAATGCTCCTATGCACAAAACTTCTGTCAGTCTTCTAACAAAATGGTACAACGTGCTACATGATAAAACGACTTAAAGCTTGGTTTTAACAATAAAATATTGCTATATGTTTATAATATATATGGATGAAATAGTAAAGGAAGCAAAATTAAAAAGTAAGCCGATAAATACAGGATATAGAAAACTTAAGAGAATGGGATTGTCAGAATGTTTATTTGCGGATGATATAGCCATTATAGCAGGAAGTGCGAAAGAATTGGAGGAGAACCTGGTAACGTGGAATGAAACTTTGATAAAATAAGGAATAAAACTGAATAAGGATAAAACAAAAATACTAATGGGCAGTAAGAACAAGGAGAAAGTGAAGATAGAGATAGGGGGAAGGGGAGGGGGGTAGAAATAGAACAAGTAAGAAAGTATAAATACCTGGGGGTAATATTGGAGGAAAGTGGCAAACAAGAAATGGACATAAACCATAGAATAGAAAAAACTAATAAACTGTATTATGCAATAAACAAAGTTCTAGTAAATAACAAAGAAATAAGCAGACAAACAAAATTAAGTGTACATAAAACAGTGTACAGACCGGTACTAGTATATGGCCGTGAATCGTGGAATCTGACGGAAAAGCAAAAAAGTAGAATGCAGGCAATGGAAATGAAATTTCTAAGGAGAGTGTAAGGGATAACAAGAAAAGACCGCATAAGAAACACAACAATAAGGAAAGAGCTGGGAATGGAATCATTGGAAAAATACATTGAAGAAAGACAGCTGGGCTGGTGGAGACAGTTACAGAGAATGAGTGAAGAAGTGCCAGTTAAGAAAATCTGGGAAACCAAAAGCAACGACAGGAAAAAAAAAGAGGCAGACCAAGAAGGTAGTGGACAGCGATGATGGCGGAAGTATTGGAGCGGAGAGGGTGGACATGGAAGGCCGCCAAGAAATTGGGAATGAATATGAAAGAGTGGAAGAAATTTAGTGGAGGAGAAGGAGAAGCCCGAAAAAGCAAAATCCCTACACCTTAAGGTAGAAGGGGAAACTGATTATATATATATATATATATATATATATATATATATATATATATATTGCTATATACCATGCAATGGACTTCAAGTACGCCACAGTTATCATGAATCAAATCTCTTTGGAACAGAGAACAAAGAAAGGGGTTTGCGAAAGAATCCTGTATGTTCAATCCCAAACTAAATCGTATCCAGTCACAGATGTTAAACTTTACAGTTGTATTAATTTTTCTCATAATAACAAATTATAAAGCGGATTATATATTTGCACAAAAATTATAGTAATACCATTCTTTCTCTTCTTAGTGTACTGGGCGTTATAATTTTGCAATTAATTGGACCGTTTGTGATATGAGTACTTTGTACATCAAGTGACTAGAAAAATGTTCTTTCATGCACACACCTGAAAGGACAGCATTTGTCTTTCAAAGCAATGGCATATCAATAGGTCAGAAGCATTTGTTAATAAGTGGGTTGCCAGATATAAACTACAAAATCTTGTGGACTACCAAGTCGTGATACGAAACACGCAAAGCTCCGTCGGGAAGATAAATTTGTGAACTTGTTTAAACGAAATCTCGGCTTAACGCTCGACGATGACTAGTTAATCGCAATATCAACATTAGTAAAATTATTATATGTCACCGATTTTGCGAAAATAATATTCAGCGGCAAATTTTAAAATACAAGTCTTTACTATCGGAACGTCATATCGGCAAGCGTCGGCGCTGTACAAAAGAAAATCTCAACCGAAAGTGGGAAAATATTATTTTTACAGATGTATCATCGTTAGGGGGATTAGTTGCTCCAAAGGAAGCATGGATGTTCCATCGTAGAATGTTATAAAGAACCATAAAACACCTACTAAAAGGTATCGTCTTGCGTTAGTTCAGATCTTTTGTTCGTAAACGTACAAGGACTAGTTGCAATATAGAAAGTACGAGGTAGGCGCCACACATTCTCGGGCTTGTACAAGTTCAATCGTGTTTCAAACTCTGTTACGCCTACACTATATATTTTACGGCTCGCAGCAGCGTTTGAAAGTGCTCCAATTTTTTTATTTCATTCGCTTTGACTATGCTGTGAGTGCGAAAAGTTTCAAAGCCGACCGCAAAACGAAAGCACAAAACAGAAAAACGTACGAGCGACTGTCGACTGTTCTGCTCAACGAAAAAAATGTAATTTAACTGTCGCTGTGCTGTGAAGATTTTCGCAGCTAGAGCCGAAGCAACAGCAAGAGAACACAAATTTCGACTGTCGCTTTGTTTTAGCTAAGCTCAACTTCTTAAAAAAGAGGTACAACAATATGAATTTTATATTTAACACGTTGAGTGCCGTGTGCACCGTCAGCGGTACACACTTAACTTTGATTAGAGTGCCACGTGTACCGCTGGCTGTCACACGTATGATACAAAAAACGCACATATACAAAAAGGATTTTCACAAATTAATTTTTCATCACAAAAATTTTAACTTTAAACTGTTATTATGTATTGGCACCCTATAAATATCTTTTATTTTGTATGACGGCACTCCACGTGTTAAGGCATTTATTCAGTATTATTGACATTTGTCTAATACAAAAAAAAAACGAATTTAAGTTAAACAAAAGATAATTCAAAGTAAAAAGTATTTAAAAGATTATCTTGAATCCACATTCTCAAATAGTGTTTAACAAACTAAATAATTTCAAAGTTAAACAAAAGATAATCCAAATTTTAAAAAAGTGTTCAAAAAAAGCGGTAATCGTGGAGTTCTTCTTCAAATAGTGGTAAATTATTAATCGCGTCATTTAAAAATGTCGAGTTAAGCTTCACTAATAAGATATCTTCTAATGTCTCATGGTTCATACGGTTACGGTTGTCTGTTAATACGAGTTTTAAAGATGAAAAGGCTCGTTCTATGGTAACCTGTAAGAAAATATAAAAAAATACTAAAATAATGCGATGAAAAATAGGCTGCTGCCTACCTAGGTTGGAATAATGCCGAAACAAACATTGCTTAACGCATAGAGTTTAGGTTCGGAGTGCTTCCTATTTTTCCCAAATTGCCATACATCGGTGTCACATCGCATAAATGGAAGATGGAGATTTCCTATTTTTGAGTGCACGTCAGTATAAACAACTTCACAGGAAACTGTTGGAAGTGTTTCAGTTAAAAATGAATTTAGCATTTCATCTGCTTCATCTTCAAAGTTGCTGCTATTTGAAACTAATATGTTATCGGCAGTAATATTTTCTGAAGCAGCAGAAACGGAACACAAATTTTCCCAAATATGTTTCAACTATGTCACGGCTGCCTGACTTTTTCTGAACTAAAGATGTGATGGAACCTTGGATCCAGAAATAGGCACGCGTTAAGACTTCCGTTTTCTAGCAGCTTAGAGGTTGGTTTCTCAATGCTTTCCAGGACGTCGTTTCCAATTTTTTCTGCATGTCTTTGGTGCAATTTGGCACTATTTTGCTAGTAACCATTTTACATTTTAGCCATTGAGCATAAAAATTTCCGTAATGCAAATGCTCTGCTTGAAATTTTATTATTACGTCCTGCAAGGAAGCGAACACGACGTCATAGCACTCCATAAAATCCCAAAGAGATTCGCTATAGTCAAAGTTTTCTTCGGAGGTTTTATTTATCATAGATTCAACAGCAATCAAGGTATTCTTTGCAGCTAGAAGAGTGTGAATCATATTGTAGGTTGAACCCCATCTGGTGGAACAATCGAGTCGAGGAAGTTTGATATTTCGCAATTAAAAAGCGTCCTTAAATCCATTGGAAGATTTCCGTATAAACTTTGTAAAGTTCCTACAGCTGAGTAAAAATCCTTTTACTTCCATATCCTTTGTGGCATCAAGAGCGCATAATTGAGCAGTGTAGGCTGCACATCTACAAACTTGAATGTGCGCAACACGAAGATTTGTTGGACTTTTAGTTCTACCATTCCCAAAATAAGGGATCTGATTTCATCTTCCTTAATGAATTGTGCACTGATTCCAAAATATTGCGAGAGAGCCTTGATGTTCTATCAATCTTTAAAGACAGAGGCCTTTACCACATTTACATTTTTAAGTTCATTCTAAAATTTTCGGCAACTTTATTTAAAGTGGTTTGGCAATTTTGAGCATTTAAAGTAAATTGCTTGCCAAGCTTCTCCCCAAACCGGCGCAAATTGGATCAATTATGTTTTTCAGATTGGGGGAATTTAGAACATTAAATGGCAAACTGTCTTTGGTAACTAGTCCAATATATGATCTGAATAATATTTTTTATTTATTTGCACTTTAATATTTTGTTTTCTTGTAAATGAAGGCACTATAACGGAAACAGATGATTTTGTTGAGCTATCGTCATTATTAATATCTATTTTATGTAGTTTCATTAAGTGGCTATTTAAATTAAAAATTCTATTGCTTCTCATTTCAAATTTGCACAAATTGCACACTGCTTTTCCAATGTCCTCTTTATTAACTAAATATCTCCATACAGCCGTCGAAGCATGTTTGCGTGGCGCCATTGTTAAAACAATAAAAACAAAGGAACCGATCGCGACCCATTTTCTCAACGTACTAAACAAAAGAACAAAGAATGTAAAACTGTGTTGTGCTATGCTGCGACATACTGTTCGTACATAGTTTCGGCAGTTAAACCATACAAAGGGCCATGAACATTTGAAACTGTGCTGTGACTTAACTGTAGACATGTGCGCAGCAAAGCACAGCAACAAAAGTTATCAAGAAAAATTTTTTTGGCAGCACAGTAGCAGCAGATTTTTTAGCGCTGTTACTGTTATGCGGGCAGTTTTTCAAACATTGGCTCGCAGAATACTAGTTTTAATGTCCAGCCAGACAATTTGACTATTGCCTGAAAATATCGCAGCTAAAAAAGAACAGAGTACAGCGCGATCACATTAGACAACGTTTAGACGGCGTTTATGGTGATTTATCTCCTTCATATTCACTGTAAAAAGTGGGCAAAATGTTTCGGTTTGAGATTAGAATCCCTTGAAAACGATGAGCCAACTGAAGCCATAACACCTCAAAAATTTGCAATAATTGAAGAGACGGTATTAGAAGATCGCAGTTTGAAAGTGAAGGAATTAGCAGTAATGTCTAACATATTTGAAATAAATATTCTGCATGGCCATTTGGGTATGAATGAGATTAGTGCAAAATGGGTACCGCGTCTTCTAAGTAGTGAGTTTCAAGCAGCGGTAATAGAATACTTTGAGGGACAAATTTTAGATTATTTGTACATGGGTATATAATTATTAATAAACAGATCTTTGTAGGAAATGTATTCAAGTTAGGGGAGATTATACTGAAAAATAAAAATTGTTATCTTTTACCAATTTAATTTTTTCTTTATCAGGCCGAGAGTTTATGGCGCCTAGCTTGTATATTCTACCTTTTGCGAAACAATTGCTTGGTGGTAATAATTCGCCTTACAAGGGAAAATGATCGTAGACATGTGAGTAGGGTTTGTGTGTTCTGAAAGGCGAGAACGTCAGTTATGGGTTTGGCCATCGAAATCTCTCAAATCCAATACAATCGAAAAAGGTGTGGTCGTTGTTATAGTATAAACTATGTGGAAAACGTATTTTTAATTTGAAATCGCTATGTGACAAAAGTAATGCGATATGGTGATCAGTATTGGTCAGGTGGATAAACTAGTCGAGACCATGCCTCAATTATAGCCCTGAAGCCATATTAAATAATAATAGTGACTGGACACCTTTAGACACCATTAGATCTTCATCTCTTTGATCCATGAAGAATAGCTTTGCAGGTGTTCTTCGTTATGCGTAGTTCATGCTATCTTCTTGCGTTACTTACAATAAGTAATATTCGATTCTATATCGACGCACATATTAGCATAGACCTTAAAAGATACGATGATTTCAAGATACACTTTACGTCCTTCGTCCAGTGATGCATCGCAATTCCATCAGAACTGTAAAATAATCGGTAGAACACCGGACAGCAGTTCCTTGAGAGTCTGATCGTTGGTATTATACAGTACATGGTTCACTGATGTAACTACAACGTAACGACTTCACTGCATAATAGCAATGCTATAGCAACATGTTAAGTATTCCAGCATAAAAGTAATTAATACGTTTTCCTCAGTTTTCCCATTTGTGTCCTATTTTCATTGGGAGAATTTACTTAGGAAAGTATCAATACCCAGCAAGAAGCATTTGAACTGCACTGCTTCAAATTACAAAGTAGTTGCACCTCTGGATAAAGGGCGTGCAACGCAACTCTTATCCAAATATTACAAGAGAGTAGCTTTGGAGTTCCTTTGTACCAGTGCACACCACTTAACATTACACTGGGTTAATAAACGAAAAATAAATATTTAAGATTTTTCTACCAATAGTTTTTATTAAAAATTCGTTTAGTTTGTGACTTTCTATTACTTTTGAGTGGGGTAATGTAATACCTTCTACTAATTAAAATGGCAACATCTGTTAGAGCAGTGCAGTAACATATTTTTATAAACTGTCATAAACACGTCACCATATCAAATAGCGGGCGCATCCCCAAGGTAGGACAAAGGGGGCAGTTGCCACCAACCCCGCCACAAAAAAATAGTATCTATTATGCCTATAATTTATATTTCATCCAACCTCTATCCATTATCTTGCCGGGTTCATTGGCTGGCGACGCTCTTGTCAAAATGCAAAGTTTAAAAAAGTAATAATAATTAAATCGACTTCCACGAGGCAGGATGCAACAGACTGAAAATATTTTTAGTTTATTTTCCTAATGGGAGTTGATGGTTTTTGTATAGGTATATTATACTAAGCTATATAACGATAGGCACAACAAATTATTTCGGGAAATACGGCATACAAGCTTTAAACAATTGGGGTGGTATTATAGTGTTCAGTGTGGAGAAATATATATAAAAATAAAAATATATATTCATATATGTAGAAAAATAATATTTCTCCACACTGAACACTATATATTCGTATTCGTATTCTGTGAACACTTCTTTACAACATTCCAATGTTTTTTAGAAGAGGCACATGTACACAGTGTTTCCGTCATAGTAGTAAGTATTTGGTATGTTGTCAAAACGAAAAAAATAGTGAGCTGTTTTCTTTTTTATATACTTGTTTTTCTGTAGTTACAATGCAAGGGCAAAAGAAATACTGATTAAGTCAAAATGATCCGATGTTTGTAAAACTTTGGATAAAGTCGTAATTTTATATTATGAACAACTTTTCTCCATAACATTTTGCTGTATTATTAACCCAAATGACGCTTTACTTCAACAGGAAATGCTTTTCTCTCAACTGTCATGACAGTCTTGATTTTCTAAAAGTAAAAATGTGCTTGATATTCTTTTCAGACGAAGCAGGCCGGCATCCCAAAACATTAAAACGAAATTAAATATATATATATATATATATATATATATATATATATCGGTGACCCGACAAACTTCGTTTTGCCCAAAATTTTTCGACTTTTCCTTTTTCCTAAACCTTCGCATAGTAATTACGAACAAACCCGCAGAAGGAAGTATCCAATTTGGTTCAGTCGATTTCGAGTTTAAGCATCCGAACAAACCACAATCCATTTTTATATAGTCTGTAGCTGACTCGGCGAACGTCGTACCGCCTTAGAATTAATAAATGTTGTCTTAAGTTATTACCTGAGTTTTATTAACTTGTTTATATTCAGATAAAATTAACTAAGTTGAATAAAAGTTCAAAAAGGAGCAAATTCACGTGGGAGCAAAGCATTTGCTTTATTGAATGTAACTTTCTGTTAAACTATTTGCTGAATGGGTTGCACTCGTGTCGATTATCTTCATTGAAGCACCTTATGATATACTGTATTTTGCGACTTTATCTATTGTCGGAGCGTTGAATTGTCGTTCGTGTGTTCCAGCGGGGCGCTTATTTGCTCTGACCACCACTTTATAGTCATCCCTTGGCATGCGATCCAATGCAGTTTTGAACAACCGAATCAATGCATGATGTTCATAAAGTTTTTGCTGCAAATCTTAAAGAATTTCTCTTTTCATTGCGTTATTGATCGTTTGACGCCGATCAAGTTGGTCCTTCATATTGGCCATGAAGTAAATTTGTAACAATTTTATGCTGTGCGTCTTCAACCGGCTGTAATGATCCAATTCTACGGTAAATTTGTTCTTGTATCTGTATAGTCGAAAGGGAAGTAATAATTAGTGATTTATGATTACCAAAAATAAAGGTTACTCTCTTATTAACAAACATTACCTTGAATGTAGGACTGAATCCGCGTTCTTCAATATTTGCTCCAAATGAAGTCATTTGGAAATATGCGTTGTACCTTTAAGCGTTCGAAAGAAAATGTCGTGATTCTTGAGCTTCGCCATGAAGCAATGAATGTAATGGCTCAGGTGGGGCAGGCAACAATGTTAATTTATTCTTTCCACTGAGACAGCACAATCCATGCGTTTCTCCAGCGAATTTCAATGCACCGCAATGGACGCACATAACTTGCATAGGGCCAATACTAACGAAAGGGTGCGAGCTGTAGTCAATTGTGGAATCGTATTGAAACGCTCTTCGATTCAAATTAACACTTGAAACCTTTCTTCTTGCGGCTCGACGTTGTTGATCTCTGTGTTTTGCTCGACGATTTCTCATTGCCAACCGAGCCGTTTCACGTATGGTCTCTCCTTCTTCTTGTGTTTGTGAAGCACGAAGTCGGGCCGTCCTAACACGGCACCCTTCTCTCGTGCGATTTCTTCTTCATCTGCAGTGGATTAATTCGCAATACTCGGCAATCTATTTGTATTACGGCTTCGTTGTGAAAGATTCGATCTTCTCGCTCGCGGCATTGTAAATAACACTGTGATGGATATTGCTGACTTTGATTCTATTATCACATAACAATTATTTATGCGCGCATAATCACAAATGTCATAACCTTAATTATCTTTGCGCACACCATAACAGCTGTCATAACGAAAAATTAAATTGCCGTTTTTAGTATTTTCCGTTACTTATTATTTATGTTTATCACCGTTTAAACCTTCCCTGAACTTCCACAAATGTTTCAAGATCAAAATTAGCCAAATCGATCCAGTCATTCTCAAGTTTTAGCGAAACAAACGAACAGCGTTTAGATATACATATATGTTCACAGAACCTTCTGTGAACCATTGTTTCCAAGGGCAAGGACTCCTGCTTTGTGAAGTTTAGGTAAACTTTAGATATAGTCGGATTACTCGAAATGACGCGTATTTATTGTTACAAAGCAGATATGTATTACAACAAATAATAATATAGATTTTTTGTTGATACTAGCAATGTTATAATCGAGATCAGATCGTAGGTCATGTCGATTATAAACCTCGATAACTTCTTTAATCCAAGGTAAGAAGGTGGTTACATTGGTGTAAACACCAGGTAATTCATTCCCGCATCCGACTCCCCAGGAAACTATACCAAATTGAATATTTTGACAAGCCAATGGTCCACCGGAATCTCCTTGACAAGCATCATGAGCACCTTCTTCGTAACCAGCGCAAAATATTTTGGTATCCTTGAAGTGTGGTTGAAATCTTTCTAGATAATATAATTCACTACAACGTTTCTGACTGATGATCGGGACTTCTACATATCTTAATTGATTTGATAACTTCGATCGATCACGCATATCATCCTGGTGTGTAACGCCCCAACCTGCCACTTTGCACTTTTCTGTTATTTGCATGGGTTTCTCCGGTAGTCTAATCAGTGTTATCCTAGAACTACCGTGAAATGGTTTCACTATTCTAATAAGCCCGATATCGTTACTGTCATTTCTAGCATTATAATTTTTGTGAGGGTAAATACCTGATGAATTTCTTAGTTGACAATCAAAATCATTAAGAAATGTCATACCCATCGCGCAAGTCAGTGTCATTTTCCTGTAAGTTGTGAGACAATGCGCGGCCGTTAAAACCCAAAGTGGATGTATGTATGATCCACCACAAAGATGTTTCAATTCAATCCTAATATCTACCATATAGGGAAATTTAGTTATAGTAGTTAGTTCACCACCAACAATCCGATCTTGTTCGTAGCCAGTCACATCGGAAGGGGTGGGTTCTGTAAAATTTTCTACAACTGGTGTAACAACCGGGGCAAATGGAAATTGTGCATACGATTTTATTGCAAATACAGATCCAGCAATTATCAGAGTAGCAAATATCGTCGCCATCCTTTTGACATCTTATATAATAAGTAGTATTTAAGTTAGGAATTTATAAAACACACACCCAATGAGTAGTTTGGCATTTTCAATTATACACAGTTTTTGAAATTACTTGGGCGCCGATATTAGAATCATTTCACTAATAAAATATACATATGTGCATACATATGTCAACTGTAAATTACTGTTACATTCTTGACTGTCAGAACTTGTATAATATGTACATGCATATATGTATATACATATTGTTATGATACCTTTGTGTCTTCTTTTAACCTTCCTATACTCACGTCAAAATGAAAGACGTATACTATACCATATAAATCGGTCTCACAGACCGTATGCGAGAGTATAGGAAGGTTAAACTAATAAATGCTCTGATTATATAATAAGATACGATCTCAGAGTTACAACAAGAACAACAACAAAACGATAATATTCAACTTAATTAATGACACAAATATCATATCGGTAAACTCCTCACCACACAATTGCTTAACTATGAAGATATCTACGTGTCAACCCTTGATTCAGTTTAAACTTAAGCTTTCTTGCAAGTGGGTTTGTTCGAGGAGTGTTATTTAAATCATGGCTTTTACAAGCAGACGTTGTTGTGTTAATCATCCAAACGTTTTTGTTATATATGTATGTATGTGGCAAATACGTATTAACCCGTTAACGGCGAAATTTCTATTGAAACAATAAGTTGAAAACACGGTGATAGCGCATGTACAGCGCTGGTGGAAAAATCTCCGTATCAACTTACATGTGTTAGTATCACTACTACAACGACATAAACTAAACGCGGATTATGAATTAGGGATGGGCGCTGTTCATTTAAATGGGGATGTGCGCTAGTGTTACCATACGGTAACGCTAGTCGTTCACGGGTTAAGAGAGAGTAGAAAACCAATTTGTGAGTTTGAGAACAAGACATACTGTTTTTGTTCATCAGCAAATCATTTGTCGAGAACTTACGCCAGTTCACAAAAGGACAAAGAAAGTGTTTGAAATTTTGGATTCCAGTGGTATGGAGGGAACCCAGAAACCATTTTGACGATTGTTACTTTTGTCTAGTGAATATAAAGGGTATTAATCGAAATAATCGACATAAGTGAACATATCCCAATTTGAATTCAATGAGAAGACCTATTCGGCATTCACAAGAACTACTAGTTCCAACATGTAGCCACCTACATACATATATTACCAGAGGTTGATGATGCAATGTCTTTTTGTGAACATGACAATAGTGACTTTGAAGGAGACTCAACATGTCCAGAAAGGTTTACCCAGGAAGAATTAAATGACCTTATTAGAGATTTAAACATTTCAAAGGAATCTTTGGAATTGCTTGCTTCTAGACTTAATGCAAGAAATCTTCTTTTCCCGGAAAAGAAATTACGAGTTACCGTAACAAAGATAAGATTTTTTGTCATTCTATTCTCAGTAAGATAACTGGTATTTTGCTATGACCTAAAAGGATTGGTACAAAAAATGGGTATATCAGAGTACAGATCAACTGATTGATGTATTTTTATAGATAGTTCCAAAAGAAGTCTGAAGTGTGTCCTTCTACACAATGGAAACAAATATGGAAGTATTCTAATTGGGTATTCCACAAAGGTGAAAGAGGATTATAAAGCAATATCTCTACATCTGAAAAAAATTAACTATTACACAAATGGATGGAAGATATGTGTTGATCTAAAAATGGTAAATTTCCTTTCAGAACAGCTATGTGAATATACAAAATACCCTTGTTTTCTGTGTCTTTGGGACAGCAGATCCGAAGATCAACATTGGATAAAAGAGATTGGCCTAACAGAGGCCCTCCAGTAAAGGGAAAAGCTAATGTTATTAATGAAGGATTAGTAGAACGAGAAAAAGTAATTTTACCTCCCTTGCACATGGAACTAAGGCGAATGAAATAATTTGTGACGGCTTTAGATCAAAATTCTTTTCTTCTTCTTTTTTCTAAGGCCGTATTTCCTCTACTTTTTCCTCTTTTCTATACCGTGGTCTGTTTTGTTGTGTGTGCTATTGTTAGACACCTTGACGGACCCCTGGGTGCGGAAGAATTGTATCCCCGTTTAATTCCTCTTTCCTTGTGTTTCTTGTAAATCAGACCCTCAGAATATATACAGTATGTCTAAACCGATCAACTGCGAGTGTGGTTGTAAATCAGCAGATTTAGAACACAAAATGATTGAATGTATTGCGTGCAAAGGTTCTTTAAGCACACATGCGTGGATTTGTCCGCGACTGACGTTCGCACAATTAAAACCAAAAAGGGCCTTTCTTGGACGTGTCGAAACTGCAGTTCGTTGGGTAACAGTATTAATGATTTGAGGGCGGCGATAGTGAGTTTGAAAAATGAGATTCAGTCACAGAAGATGGGGTTTATCAGCGACATAGTATTCGAGGAACTATTGCAGGAGTTGGAGAGTAGGAATGAACGTAAAAACAATCTTCGTCGTGTTTAATTGCCTTGAATCCGGGTCGCAAAAGCCAGATGAGCGCAAAGCGCATGATCAGTCGGTAGCTCGCGAAATCATTAACTACTTACCGGTTAATGTTGACTTGGAGGGTATGGAAGTGTTTCGTGTGGGTCGAAATAATCTTAATCAGGATCGCCCCCGTCCGTTGAAAATTAGATTACGTCATGCAAAGGACCTTCACAAAATTATACAGAACGCTAAACAACTCCATGATAGTCCTGATTTCCGAAATATGTCTGTGGCTCTTGATCGTACGCCGCGTCAAGTCCAATATTTCAAATTGATTAAATCGGAGTTGGAGACTCGGGTTGCTGCTGGTGAGACAAATTTGAAGTTGAAGTACAAGCGAGGGATTCCGACCATCGTCTCCGTGCAAAATTTAAACTGAGTGCGCCCAACAGCGACGAAACCAATCGGGACTCGAGTGAAGTGGTTGTTTGTTATCAAAATGTACGGGGACTTAAAACAAAAACCGATATATTTTATTCAAATGTATGTGTATTTGACAATGATTTTATATGTCTCACTGAAACCTGGCTATCTGACGACATTCAATCGAGTGAACTCTTTCCACCTAATTATACAATTATCAGGCGAGATAGGCAGTTTGGTACAGTCGACAAAAAGCGTGGTGGTGGAGTATTATTCGCTTACAAATCGCAATACCATATTGAACAAATTAACATTTCTCATACTCTCTTCGAAATTCCAAATATAGACGTCATTGGCTGTAAATTGTTTTTGAATTTGCTGACAATTTACATATTTCTTGTTTATATACCTCCAGATGTTAATAATCTTGTATTCGAATCATTTATGAATGCAGTAGATGATTTTATATTGATCATGATAACAAGATTCTAATTATTGGTGACTTCAATGCCCCTCATTTTAATACTAATGATATTAATGATCATAAATCTCAAGCTATTAACAACTCTATTAATATCGTAAATCTTCATCAAACCAATACCATATGCAATTCTAATGGACGTGTATTAGATCTTTGCCTAACAAATATCGAGAATCTAAATCTTCGTAGAAATGATATTCCTGTAGTGAGCGAAGATGCATTTCACCCATCTCTGATACTTTCTTTTTCTGCCTATATCAAGCATATAAGTAATATGGCTGCAAATTCTCGTAATAAAATATATGATTTTCGAAAGGCTAACTATATTAGTTCATATAACGCACTACTCCACACAAACTGGTCATTTCTCTACACCATCAAAAATATCAATGATGCTTGTGATTCGTTTTACAAAAAATTTACAACATTTTCGATGATTTTATTCCTCTCAAAAACAATAGTCGTTCATTATATCCAATTTGGTTTACAAAACCACATATTCACAATATAAAACTTAAAGATAAATATCGCAAAAAATATTTTAAATTTAAGCATCCCCAAGACTTCACCAAATACAGAGAATTGCGCCGAATTGTTAAACATGACTCTGTTCAGCTTTATCAAAACTATGTATCAAATATTCAACAAGAACTCAAAACCGATCCAAAGAAATTTTGGTCTTTTATATCATCCAAGAAAGCAGCGGCAGAAATACCGAGCACAATGGGGAATATGAAAGAGGAGACGTTTACTACTTCTTCCACCATTGTCGATGGATTTAAGAATTTTTTAAATCAGTTTATATCAGTAACAAAACAGCATCAAGTATTAATTCCGTCTCCACTACAAATGCTTCAACGATATCTGTAACATTTATATGCGAAGCAGACATTTTTCATGCCTTGAAAACACTTAATAACAAAAACACAATGGGTCATGACAACATACCAAGTTTTTTTCTTAAGGACTGTTTTTACTACACCATTGCATTATTTATTTAACTTGGCAATGTCTACATCAACTTTCCCTGGCTGCTGGAAAATAACTAGACTCTGTCCCGTTCATAAGAAAGGCGACACATCTAAGGAGGAAAATTACAGACCTATAGCAATAATAAACAACTTCGCAAAAGTATTTGAGAAGTGTCTGTATAAATGCATCTTCCCTCAATTTAAACTTCTCCTCTCGGAAGACCAACACGGATTTGTCAATAAACGATCTACCATTACTAATCTATCTACTATTACCGAATACATATCTCAATGCTTAGACAACAACACTCAAGTTGACGTCATATATACAGATCTTACTAAGGCCTTCGACCGAATAGAACACAATCTCCTTTTATCTAAATTACATGATATCGGCTTTACGTCAAGTATGGTGCCTTTTTCTATACGTACTTAACAAATAGAAAGCAGTACGTTTCTTACATGGGTCATCGATCTGAAATCTTTACTGCAGTCTCTGGCGTCCCGCAGAGTAGCAACCTGGGGCCACTATTTTTCCTTATTTTTATGAATGATCTATGCTACGAACTATCTTGTAACAGATTACTGTATGCAGATGATCATAAATTATATGGTATGGTTAATAACTTAAGTGATTGTTATGAACTGCAACAACAGCTCTACGTTCTTCATTCTTGGTGTATCAGAAACAAACTTACACTGAATATCTCCAAATGTAATGTACTAACTTTTACACGCAAACCCAATCCGATAATTTTTATCTATCACATCAATAATAGTATCATCCCTTGTTGTACTTCTGTCAAGGATTTGGGAGTGACATTCGATGCTAAACTCACCTTCATAGATCATATTTTCAATGTTGCATCTGCCTCTCTTCGCGTTTTGGGGTTTGTAATTAGGAACGCAAGACAATTTTCCAGTACCGATGTGATTCTACAATTATATTTTGCTTTCGTGCGTTCCAAACTAGAATATGCCTCCATTATTTGGTCTCCCGTTTATAAGGAACACATCGCTTTGCTTGAAAAAGTCCAACGTAGATTACTTAAATATATTTATTTTAAGTGTAATGGTGTATATCCCCCACAAGGGTTTGATCATAATACTCTTTTGAGCATATGTCAAATTTAGTCACTAGATCTTCGTCGCAGGAGAACAGAAATTAAATTTTTATACGATATTCTTCATTTTAATGTGGATGCGCCGAAACTGCTAAATGATATACGATTTTTTATACCGCATCATCCCACACGTGTTCACAAAACGTTTTACTGCAGAGCAGCCAAAACTAAAATGTTGTTGAGATCTCCGCTCCATAGAATGTGTTCATATTATAACGTTATAGCAAACAACTCAATGGACATCAATTTTTCACCGTTGCCATATTTATTGAACAAATGTACTCTTTAACTGTCACTTTGCTAGAATAATTAGAACTAAGTACTGGATACTTTTTATTTTTATATTTAATTATTACTCCTTTGGTATGTATATATAATAATTGACTATGTTTCACACTATTGTCCTGTAATTGGATCGTTATCTGTTGGGCAATAAATACATTATTATTATTATTATTATTATTATTATTATTATTATTATTATTATTAAAATGGTCTTTGTTTTGAATACTTGGCAAATCAATTCCCTGCAATCAGTAATGAAAAATTAAAAGGAGGAATATTTGATGGACCTCAGAACTTATAAAATACCCACACTTCACAGCATCAATAACTGAAATTGAATCCAATGCATGGTCTTATTTTGTTAGAATTGTGCAAAATTTTCTTGGAAATTATAAGTCTGGAAATTACGAAGAAATAGTGGTAGATATGTTTCTTGTATCGTCCTGGTAATTCGGATATTTAAATGCTCGATGTCATTGTTTTCAATCAATACACTGTTTGGGTGTTTCAAGATGAACTGAATCCCATAAAATTTGTTCGTTCACGATCCACTTCCACCTCTCCGGTTGTACTCGACATGTCGCAGACATTGCTTTAGAGGATCGAAGAACAGTTAATGCTGAATGGTATGCAACAATTTATTTGGCGGGGGTCATCGAGGAAATAAGGAAAAGTAACCGATAACGTCGCATCAGGACAATGCCACCTCTCACAGAATACTTCAAATAATTGATTATTTAGAGAAGAAAACTTCGAATTAATATCTGATTGTTCTTATTCACTTAATGTGCCGCCTAACAACTTCTTTCTTTTTCCGAATGCCAACCAAAAAATACGAAAAAGCAAACATTTTGAAAGGAATTTTGACAGTTTGATCCAAAATAAATTCTTCTTTGCTACTTTTTGCAACAACTTAAGGGACGGCCCTCTTATGTACCGGTTAGATGGACTGCCTTGACAGAAAAGTAAGGGACAAAATGTATTTGTATTATATGCTAAATCAAATAAAGTGTGTTAATCAATTCATATACAAATATTTTGCGTATAAGAAATAAAATGTATTTCGGTTTGAAAAGAATATGTGGAGAATCCCTCAAAAGAAAATTTCGAATACTATATATATTCTATATAAGATCTGTTGTAAATGTGTAATTCAAAAAGATGTTTGGGGCTTGTTATACTTTTTTCATATTAATTTCGTAGTTTCAGTTGTGTACTTTGCGCAGTTGTGAAAATGGGTCGAAGGGGTAAGTTCGCATATAAATTAAAATTATTTAAATTGTGGTATCTTTTATCAAACAAGTGTTTTCAATAAGAAAACATATTAAATATTGTATTGGAAGTGTAACTTCGTGGTTATGTTGTAATTTTTGATATTTTTACCTCAAATTTGTTTGAAGTACTACAATTGTGCGTGTCCTGAAAAAAAAGGATAAAGGGTCTCACTGACAAAACTTAATATCTTAAAATGTTCTATGTACACAGAAATAACAGAATTCAAAAATTTAGATAAATCTATCACTTGGATCGGCTATAGGTCGGAAAGGGATACTACGAACACAAGTATATCCTGACAAATCTTTACACGTTTGTTTGTCATCAAGCCTTATACTTAGGTAAGCTTCTATAATTAGTGATACTTGAGGAACGAGCAAATAAATCTATAGGAGATAACTACTAATTCAGGGACAATTGGTCATGAACTGATAGTGCTGTGGCAACGATGCAATTAGTCTGTGTGCTCAAACACCTGAATTTGCCTATGAGGACATTACTGACGATAGACTATCATTACAACAGAACTATCAATTTATCATCACCAGTTGCTCTTAATTAGAAGTACATAAATGAAAACAGTTAATTGAAGAATTTAAATATGATAACCAGCAATATTAGATACATATGTACATCTATACCAACCACAGTAGCAATTTAAGAGGTAACCTTTTGTTTATTCAAAGCAGTTTCGCATACATTAGCGGAGGATGTTTGGGTTATTGTAATAGTGAAAATGGATATATCAAAAGTGTATTTAGATGTATTTAGTATATTTTATTGGAAGTGATACGAAGTATTTTAATATCAGTTTAACTGGTTGTGTTCTGGTAGTAAACCACGAATAGAAATGTTTAATTTATTTTGGAATTGTAGTATATAAGAAGGAGCCATAGTAAAAATAGGTTTTTTGAAAATAATAGTGAACGGACAGGAAATGATATGGAATGAGGAGAAGGATGGTTTGGAGAAAAAGACAGCAAAAGCAGCCGAGACAAAAAACTATCAGTTGTAAAAAGTCGGGCTACTCCAACTACCTTGAAAACGACTATGCGTGGAGATGGACATGAGATACTGGTTAATGTAAGAAAAACAAACAATAAAGGTAAAATTAGAAAATCAATGAGTGATAAGAAAAGAAGGAGACATAGAGAAATGAGAATTAGTACCTGGAATATCAGAACTTTGTTAACACCTGGTAAACTATACGAAGTAAAGTCAGAACTAGAAAGATATAGAATAGATGCAATTCAGGAAATTAGATGGGAGGGAAAAGGAACATATGTAAAAAGGATTTTGAGATATATTACTCAGGGGGTAAGAAACAAGGACAATACGGAGTGGCATTTGTAATCATGAAGAAATTGGAAAACAGTGTTATAGACTTTAAAGCGATAAATGAAAGAATTGTGTACCTGAGAATCGAAGCAAAACGTTTTAATTTATCATTTCTAAACATATATGCACCAACTGAAAATGCAACGGAAGGCGAAAAAGAGGCACTGTATGAGCAGGTTGAAGAGCAAATAGAAACAGTACCTAAAGAAGATACTTTAATAGTTTTATCTTATATGATAGATCTCTACCACTAATAGGTCAATAAAACAAGGCTGGTATGAACGATAGTTATATTTTCAGAACGTTTACAAACGTTTTCGGAACACCTTCGTCAGTGAAAATATAACTAGATAAATATATAAACAAACTTTTGTTTTATTTGGGACTATCAACAAAATAACTAATGACTAGGATTTCTTGATATAGAGGATGTGTAATCAACTTTTATAAATATATAAATTATAAAAACTAAATTAATGTGTAAACATACATGCAAATTAAGTAAAACCTTATATCAAAAAATCTTTGTCGAAACCTTAACAATTCTGTTTTACTTAATTTGCATGTATGTTTACACATTAATTTAGTTTTTATAATTTATATATTTATAAAAGTTGATTACACATCCTCTATATCAAGAAATCCTAGTCATTAGTTATTTTGTTGATAGTCCCAAATAAAAAACAAAAGTTTGTTTATATATTTATCTAGTTATATTTTCACTGACGAAGGTGTTCCGAAAACGTTTGTAAACGTTCTGAAAATATAACTATCGTTCATACCAGCCTTGTTTTATTGACCTATTAGTGGTAGAGATCTATCATATAAGATAAGCATAAAAGGTCACGAAATATATATATATATATATACATTTAATTTAATAGTTTTAGGAGATTTCAACGCCCAAATAGGGAAAGAAGACTACTTAAAAGAAGTAGCGGGTAGAGACAGCATACATGAGAAAACGAATGACAACGGTCAAAGGCTATGTAACTTAGCAATGAGAACAGATATGGTCTTAAGCAGCCCAAAGCATAATGTAGTATGGTAATACTCCATTAGTAAAATTATCAATAAAAAGATGTAAATTTTATAGAAAGCATTCTTTAAGAAATAGAAAAGCGTTGTAAACATTTACCACACACATACACTTGAAACATTTCAAAATCTAGAATTCCAAATTGCTATAACGACGCGCCGAAAAAATGAAGTTTGTTTATGACGACGGTATGGGATGGTCGACGAAAAAGTTAGATAAAGTTATATAAAATACCAGGGTTGAAAAGAAGCAGACCACATAAAAACGAAGTTGTTGTTTACAAACGACGAACAGACCAAAGGAAAAAGAAGTACAATAAAAGGAAAAGACCAAAGAAAAGAAGTGAAGAAAGAATTCAACAGGGAGGGAGAAGTTAAGAATTAGAAATGAAAATTACACTTATACACACTAGGTAATATATTTTGATTGTATTGTTCATTATTTTGTTAATATAATACTAAAATTTTATAAATATTATTTGTAATAAATTTTGCTTTCTATAAAATTAACTAAAATTCATACTACAATAAACACCCAAAGCATCACAAGATAACCTGTACCCAAATAGATCATATTTTAATTACAAAAAGAAGACAATCTCCAATAAAAGATGTACGTACATTTAGAGGAGTGTGCAGATTCCGATCATTATATGGTAACCGGAACGTTGCGACAGAAAATAAAGAAGGTAGTGAAGATCCAGAGCATAAAAAATGGAATATAGAGAAACTAAATGATACAGGCAAAAGAAAAGCATGTGAATCAAATGTCGAAAGACAAATACTAGACAATATTGAGGAAGACACTGAGATAGAGACAGAGTCGAACAAAATTAAAAATTATATAAATAAGGCAGCAGAAGAAGAAATTGGTAGAACCAAAAACGAAACCTAATAAAGTGGTATAATGCAGAATGCCAGGAAATGCCGAAAAGAAAAATCCAAGCAAGGATTAAGCGGATAAGAACAGGGAGAGATACAGATAGAAAAGAGTATGAAGAGACGAGGAGAGAGTGGAAAAAACTTATAAGAAAGAACAAAAGAGACTGGATAGATTATGAATTAGGGGAAATTGAGAAAGAAAGAATTAATAGGAACACAAATGAATTTTATAGAAAGATTAATGAGCAAAATAAAGGGTATAAAAGTAAGGCAGTAGGTATTAAGGACAAGGAGGGTAAAGCGGCAAAGAATAAAGGAGAATATAAAGGGATATTGGTAGAACAGCTTTAAGACACTATTAACTACTTGTGAAGGCAACGTAGAAGAAATAGAAGAGGAAATGGAACATGCTTTAGAACAAACAGCAATACCTGAAGCAACTCTAGAAGAAATTAAATTAGTTATAAAAAATAGCCGGAATGGAAAAGCACCGGGAAAAGACGAAATAAATATGGAACTATTGAAGTATGGAGGCGATGAACTACAAAACCGCTTGCATTTACTAATACTAAAAATATGGAGAGAAGAAAAGATACTGGAAGATTGGGAGAATGGACAAATTCTAACAATTTATAAAAAAGGAAACCAACAATTATGTAATAACTATAGGGGAATTACACTACTAAGTACGGCGTATAAAATACTATCCACATTAATGCAAAAAGACTGGTAAATTAGAATAAGACCATTATAGGACAATATCAATGCGGATTTACGAAAGGAAGATCGACTGTAGATGCAATTTCACACAATAAAACAAATAATTGAAAAGTCTCATGCATACAAGTTAGAAATTGAGATGCTTTTCATAGATTTTCGACAAGCATTTGACTCAATGAATAGAACACAGCTAATGCTGGCATTAAAGGAATTAAAAATAACACAAAAATTGAGATGATTGATAATGGTGACGATGAAAAGAACTGCAGTTAGAATAAAAACACAATTTGGAGAAACAGAAGAGTTTATAATTAACAAAGCTGTCAGACAAGGGGATGCACTGTCAGCCATGCTTTTCAACCTAGCGTTGGAACACGTGGTAGCAAAGATAGACAAAGGAACGCTCAGAACTAGAGGAGGTCAGACAGTGGCATATGCATATGATGTGGTAATTATAACAAAAAACAGGGCAATAATGAAAAATATGTTGGAAATCATTATTACAGAAGGAAAAAATATGGGGCTACATTTAAATGAAAATAAAACAAAAACAATGAGATTTGGAAAGAAACTGGAAAAGAAATATGTCAAAATGGGTAATAACAATTTCGAAGCAGTTGAGGAATTTAAATATTTAGGTGTGAGGATATCTGCTAGTGGAAACAGGGAAACCGAAATGGAAGGAAAAATAATGTCACTAAATAGAGCTTTCTATGCCAACAAAAAATTACTAAAAAGCAAAATCCTAACAAAAACGACAAAAATGAACCTCTATAAGACAATAATAAGACCAACCGTACTATACGCAGCAAAAATCATGAGCATGTCCAAAAAAGATGAGGAAAAGCTGAGAATAGCTGAAAGAAAAATACTAAGAACAATACTAGGACCAGTGAAGATTGATGAAAACGAGTACAGAGTAGGCAGGAATCATGAAATAGCACGGAAAATGGAAGGTATGGATATTGTAAATAGGATCAAACAGCAAAGGGTAAAATGGATAGGGCATGTATGGAGAGCGGAGAATCCTCGACGATATTCTCTGTATTTCAATGGGAGCCAGGTGGTAGAAAAGGAAGAGGAAGACCAAGATCGAGATGGCTACAGGAAGTGGAAGAGAATCTAAAACGGGCTGGAATAAAGAACTGGCAGCGGAAGACGGCGGACAGAAGTCTGTGGCGAAATATTAGCAGGCGAGTCGGAACCCTGAGAAGTGGGGATTAATCCACCCCGGCCAATGGATCTAGGAAGCTTTACAGAAGAAGCGGCGCAATCCCCCGAGGGGTGTCAAGCCACTATTATTATTAATATATAATTAAAAGGCCTGTCTTCTTTTAGTAGCTTTTGTAAAAATCATATACTGGCGATACATTAATTGTTTTATTAATTTAAATTAAATGGTGTTTAATTTTCCAAATTGCTTGGTATTATTATTATCATTTAATAAAAATAAACTTCAAGTTTTTAAACTTCGGCTGTAAGTATTTACATACGTGTGCATATCCTGCGCACTCGCGAGTTATCGTGTGTGTTTTGGTCTTCTATACTCTACAGTTATTATCTAACACAATATTTTAAACCAACGACAATTCAAACCAATACGATAACGAAATATAATATTATCCAGTACCTTATTACATGTTGCATATCACAATAGAATTTTATCAGATACGTGATATTACTGTAACCTAACTGTAAAATATAGTTACTACTTCAACTTGGTTAAGTAAATTGCATAAAGTTCATTCTCATACTACACTTCTGAGTTTTTGAAAAAAGCAATTGATATTATGCAAAGTAAGATATAAACATTAATATACAGTATCGGCCAGTTCGATCCGTGGATGATAGTGTAGGTAGTGCGAGTAATAATGAATGAAGAGTTATGTATGACCGAGGCAAATCATGAAGCATGTCGTGACACGCCTCATATTCTATCTTATTTTCAGCGTAAAACTCCTTATTCGTTATCGCTTGAACTACAATGGGTTTAAACGCAAATTCCGCACGGGCCGTGGCTGTATAGGATCAGTGTATTTGATTTAGCAATTGTTTAGGGAAATATCAATATACCTTATAACCGTGAAACATTAGTTGAGGTAATGTAACTTGATCGTTCCTAACAATTAAATAGTGGATACTTCTCCGAGGAAGACTTGAATTAGTGAATTTGTTTCACAAAAATCTGACTCTCTGTAGAAAATGTGGTAATAATATATAGGTTAATATAAAACATATATTATTTACCGTACTTCAACCAATTTCGAAAACAACTCATAGAAGCAGCATCGTTAAAGTGAATTTAACCGAAAGAGCTGTAACAATACATCAGTTAACACCACGAAATCAAAACTACGGGTATTCCAACGTACAATGAATAGTAACGTTGTCTGAACTGCATACGAAGTATATACATACTTTCCAATTATCTTCTAATCTTCGATTCTCCCCTATAACGAAAATTCTTTATAAAATGAATGGAGCCCTTTATGGGACTAGTAGTAACATGCTTTTTCCAGAAAATGAAGCAATTACGAAGGGAATTACTTTCTGTGCGTTAACCATTTGTTACAACCAGAAACATTTTTTTAATAGTATAGTTAACTACTTTATTAATTCATAACTTATACTTTTAATTGCGAGGCGATACGCTCTACTCACAATTAGTAGTAGTACATTTTTACCATTACGGACCGTACGACAATTACGTGTCGTATTTTAAAGTTCAACTAGAATTCAGCTGCGAGGCTAGGTTAAAATAAAAAGTACGTACCCAAGAGGATTTCTATCGTTAGGGTACTCTTTTGAAATTAATATACCAAGGAGCTGTAATAAATTCCAGGCGCAATTCAGAAATTGTAATTGCATGCGGTTATATTTATACCGCGTCGGAAAATATCCAGCTAGATATAGTCATAATGTTTAAATCTATACTTTTAAGCAAGTTTGTATGGTCAATCCCCGCGAATTTTGATAGTGAACCAAATATTACTGGTGGCTGTTTTATTGTTATTTTGAAAGTATCCGTGATTGAATTGATAGAATTGATGGAATCATTTGTTGAAACTCCATAACGAAATTTATGATGGAATCAAAAAGACTTTATAAGTTTTAAAACATATTTAATCATAGCACCACTACAATATTGTTTCGCCACACTGTTGCTTCATCAGGCGGATAAATACAGTATCCAGTATTTTCTAGCATGAACATAATTTTTCTTCCCTGATGTTGTTTTTAAAAGCCACTGCTCTGATCGTGGTTTTTATGCCCCTTTTCTGTTATCTTCTTAGATTTGCGCTAGTTTAGATTATAGTAATAGATATACTAGTCAAAAGCAGTAAATTCTCGCCCCTATTACTTATTTTACGTAAATAAAAGTGAGGAAAAGAAAGCGTAAACAACTTAGCCTAAAATAGAGTGCCATTATGGAAGTTTATAACGGAAATTGTGTTCGCCAAATACGCACATTTTGTACGACACTCTTTCTTTTATAAATATTTGTCACAAATTGTAGTACAATTACGTAAGAACGTAACACTAATTGTGTTTATCTAAAACGATCTTAAGCTATTCGAAATTCACTACAAATTATTTTATACATCCTATTACGGTTATATTTCCATAGACAGTAACTTCTTTTTTACTATGCCGTCCTTTTCACATGTTATGCATTAAAGTACAACAGAAGAAAATTCAAGTAAAATCAAGTAAATCTTCTACATAAATTTGTCGCATTGGTTTTGGGAAACCTTGTAAAGTCGCCAGTAGAAACCTATTCTCGCAGCTCTTAGCTCAATAGAATCATTGATTCTTTTCATAAAGGGTATCGAAGGATAAGATAGGCGTTAATTCGAAAACACCCGATTCCGCAAAGTAGTTGTTATGGGAGCATACACAGTGATTATCAATATGCTGGCCGCAACTGGGAGACAATGGTAGGTAAATTAATCACAGTCACAGCTCGGTATACTGGAATAACGCTAGAAATAATTTGAATTTTCTTTATGTAAGTAAACAAGTTTCCAAACATTGCATAAAAACTATTCTAAAACTACGTAATCCTCATAGAATTGGGATTACAATTGTAATTGTTGCAGTGAACACTAGTGCTTATCTAACTATTATAGAGAGGAATTTCTACATAATTTTTTAAATTCTTTGTTCTATATTGTGATGTTCGTTTATACGAGGAGATTTTGTGTACCATATCGTGCTCCTATACAAGTTACAAGTTACTTTGATTAACAAAAATGTGTATATGGTGGGTGATTTCATTTTGCCTCATTTTTACAGTAGCGCTCCAACTAAGTGATCTTAAGGTGAATTTTCTCTGTTCATTCATGACTTTCTTGAATTTAAAACAATATAACACCATCACAATATAACATCAATGGGAGAGTACTTGACTTAATTCTTAAAAATATCGATTGCAACTTTGACTTTGGACGTGAAAGTTGCTTCTAGAGAGCTGTACTCAAAGTTATTGATCACTGATTGATCATTCATTAAACATTTTGCAAACTTGAAAGAGTGCGTTAATTGGTTTAACAAAAGCTTATACTTTATCTTCAATGTTCACGTTCCTTAACGTAATACTGTTTCTACAAAGAATTTTCCACCTTGGTTCATTAGAGCAATTATCGAATACTTGAGCATGAACCAATACAATTTCAACAAATGGAAATCAATAAAGAAGTAATATTTAAAATATGAGATCCACAGTTTGCGCAAAGTTGTCAAATTCGAAATTATTCAGGTATATAGCCCCTATAGTAAGGAAATTCAACGGAATCTGGTTTATTGTACCACATTTGTTGTCAGATCATGTTCATGGAAATGGAAGTAATATTATTTTCAAGTAACGAGAACCAAAATATATCTAGTTCTAATGTCTGGTATCAACAAGATGGTGCCCCACCACATTAGTCACTTCGTGTTAGAAAATGATGAAATCTTTCCTAATAGATTGATACGGAGGCGTGGTTCAATGAAACGCCGCGCGCCGGCTAAATTTTCTGATCTCACCTTATTTGATTTTTTAAATTTGTTGGGGGTATTAAAAATTACGTGTATAACACTTAAAATCTCGAGATTTTGAAGAAGAACAGGAAGAATAAGGTTACAGTACAGAAATATCAACCAAGGAATGAGGGAAAATGTTTCGGAAGGATTTCTAGTCAGACCTTACTGCCAGGTAACAAATGGGTGGTAATTTAATTGTTTTAATCGTTCATAAAGTAAATTATTATTATTTTATTTCTTGATAAAAATAACGGGCTTCCATTACAAGAAAGTCTATGATGTCATAGGTCTCAGAGTAGGAAACTAAAAATTAAAATTGACGTCCATAAAATCCGGAGGAAAAAATAAAATTGACGTGCCTTAATTATAGCTGTTTCTCCTCTTCTAACACATAGTCTAACAGGAATCGTTTTCATTCGGAGCCGATAACCATTGCCAATTCTCTCATAAGGTTGGACTATATGGCAGCTCCACATGACTAATACCCTCTTAATTCTATCAAACACATAACTTTATTGGAATGATTTGTGCATTTAGAATCATCATCTCTTGGGTAAAGCAAAATTACAAAAAGTTAGACAGTAAATAATAAGATAAGGAAAACAACCTCAAACAGTTAAGTACCCTACCGGAAATTTTCCCGGTATAACAACATTAATATCAATTATTTCGGGAACCATAAAGCTAATTTTAAGAAAATATGTCAATGCAGCCAAATAACAGGTGGCGATAAAAGGGATAGGAAACTACTAAAACAAGAACGTATCAAAGAAATAGAAAATCATTACAAAAGGAAAGAGATACTTCTAACGGATGTCAGAGGATTTTAGAAAGGATATTAATTCTGCCGCCCTCCCCTCCCATTCCACTGTAAAGACTAAGAAGGAAACATTATTGGAGATAGCAAAGAGAAAATGTTAAAGATAGGAACAACGCTTCGAGGAAATACTGAATGGAAAAGAAAACATGGGAATAACTATCCTGGAAGATATGCAGTAGGATCTCTACAAAATAGGAAGCAAACAAAGTAATACAAGACTTAAAGCAATAAAATCCAGGAAACAATGAAATAGTGGCAGAATAAATCATGTAAAATATGGGGACACGGCGCTAAGAAGGGAAATATACCTCCTGTTAAATTAAATACGGGAGGCGGAAAATATGTTAAAAGAAAATCAAAATAACGCCACCATCACCAACATGTATTACAGCATATTGTTATCAATGACTGCATGGAGTTGTAAGACCTGCTGATAGTTCTTCCACTAAAGTTTTGCTAGAGCGAACTTTCTATCCATATTTTTGTATCAGTCTTCTTTATCGGAGCTTTATGCATGTGTGTATCACATGCACTATTAAAGGTGAATTGACAGACTATTTATTAAAAAAACTAATTGTTGTTCTATTAGCTATGATCTTCATATGAATTCTTGACATTGCTATAATTGTAATTCATAGATGATAATGTACATAAATTTGTATCTTTTCTCTTATTGCAACACTTCCTTCTGCTGCAAGTTCTTTAATTTGTCACAAATAATTATATCGGTATATTTCTGGCTTAGTTAATATTCTTTTTCTTCATAATTTTTCTTGTAGAACTTGGCATATCTAAATCGCTATTGATGGTTGCTAGTAAGGAAATGTAGGGGGCAGGTAACAAATGGGTGGCAATTTGAACATTTATTCAATTGAATTGATTTTAATTGTTTTAATTGTTCATAAAATAAATTATTTGTTTATTTCTTGCTAAAAATAAGGGGCTTCCATTGAAAGAAAATTGATGATGTCATAGCTCCCAGACTACTAAACTAAAAATTAAAATTAACGTCCATAAAATCCGGAGGAAGAAATAAAATTGAAAAAATTAAATCCTTTACTTACTTTAAAATTTGAATGTTCTCATATTTCCAAAATTTTGTAGAGCTATATACTTACATATATACTTGATACATACACTTAAGGCGTTCTTCAGTTTACAGTCCTTTTCCCTCTATAATTGAAATATCGATTCATGCTAACAGTTCTATGCTGATGACGCTCAAAACTAGCACCACATTAAACAGCCAAGATGCATCGAGTTGCGTACACCCTTACGTAACATTATGCTATCGTGTTGTAATGCGAAACACGATGCAAAGTAAGCAGCCTACGTACTGCAGATTTTCAGTGACATCGTGTAAGCTTTAATGCAGTTTACTAGGGAGAATAATCTTACAAACTTCATTAAGTACCTTTAGAGGATTAAAATAATTAGTCTCAATTCTTAACACATCTGCAATCTTACTGCAATGTAGCAAATGGAGAGAATGTTTATTTTATGCTCGTTTTCCCGCTTTTACCTTTTACCTTATTAATAATGTTTATTAAGCTGTACGTTTATTTTATGTCAAATTTGAAAGGTTCCGGATTCAAATCTTATCTTTAATTTCGGCATGTATCTTTGTTATCAGACACCCCTGGTATATGAAGCATTAAAAATTCTTACTTATTCTATTAAAACTTCTCTCGATACTTTGTTGTTAACAACGAACAAAAAAGGAACAAACTAATTGTTCCAAAGGAACGAATCTAACTGTTTTCTTGGTGTCTCTTGTCGACGATGGGAGTTGGTAAATCTGCAAAATTCTACAAAGGTGCGTAGGTGACAATCTTTTTCACATCCCAAAAGGAAGGCTCCAATAATACTTGCTAACATGGTATTATATGGAAGTTTCCATAGGAAAATTCGCTTCGATGAGGTTATCGTTACATCCAAACAGAACCAACGATTATGCGCAGGCGATCCCATAATCCATACTAATCGACTTAATCGCAGGTTGGGATCGTACATGTATAGCCTTATATTCGGTGCAATCATGAAGGTGAGTTTAGCGAAGATACAGTAAAACATTATGACGACTTATCGTGAACGACTGGTAAAATGATCAATTCAAAGCACCATTTATTGCCAAATAATTACTTACTGCTTAAAATTATCAGCCACACATGCCTACGCCATGTCTACTTCAGCGATAAATGACAAGGTGTCTTAGTTTTCTGTCTCATTACTAGCTATTCCAATAAATAGAAAACAGGAAAGATACCTTCATTTATCATTTATAACTAATCAACCTTTCAACCATAACATAGACAATAGAAAATTGAATTATTTAGAAACTAACAAAAATAAGCAACTCTGAGCACACTTAACATACTTCAGACCAAAATTATAGGTATCTACCATGATATTAACAAAAAACCTTTGCAAGATGGTATTGAGTGTCTAATTTAAATTTTCTGAAAAATGAAGATTTATTTGGAAGAAAGTGATACAACTACGTGAATTTGCTATAGTAGGATTAGCAATACAAGAAAAATTGAAAATAATCATGATAGATTTTTCACCGTTCCATAATGGTTGTGCTCTCAGGCCTTGTTTCATTCGAGAGAGGAGAAAGAAGTCGGATGGAGTCAGATTTGTAGGGATATTTAGCCAGCATTACCACGTGGTACTTCATCAGAAATTCGCTTATCCGTGCGATCCGTACGATGCGGATAGGTGGACGCCTACCTTTAGTCTCAACCCAACGATGGCTTCTGTGTTAAACTAACTGTCCACTGCTTTCCGGCGGGTATAAACTTCTTGTGTGTTGAGTTAAAGAAGACAATAAGTATTGATGGGCTAACAAACATTAATCTCAATACTTTTTGGATACACCTTGTATATTGCACTGAGAATTTAGTTAATTTCTTAAAGGAAATTGCACCGCCTAGCTCTTAATTAATGATATAAAAGCATAAATTATAACAAATTATATTTAGAAATTTGGAGAAATATTTAACATAAAATCAAGACAATTACCTAGTGTTGTGTGTGTGTGAGTGTAATTTCGTTTATTCGATGATGGTTCCTCCTATGTCTCGTCTCTCTTAACTTCCTTTCTCGATGCAGCTCTACTTTCTATGGATTCTCTCCTCTCTTAGCTTCTCTTTCTGTGTGGCCCTATTTTCTATGGATTCTACCCCATTCTGAATTCTTTCTTCTCCGGTGTGGTCAGGTTCTTTTATTCAGTGGTACTTCTTCTTAAAACCCATTTATTCGAAATATATTTATAGACTTATTTGTTGACTTATCTATCTTGTCAATTTTCTTCGTCGTTAACCAAACTTTTTATTTTTTCGGCAACCAGGACTATACCACATTATTTCTCCGTTGTCCACGAAACGAGAACTTTAATTCTCCTTGACTCCAGTTCATCCAGGCATATCGTTGTTATAGAGACCTGTATTGAATGCCGATGTATCCTAGGTTATTCATATTCAGTATTCTTTTATGAATTCTTGTAATGTAAAAGTGTTGTATGTATGTGTCTCAATGTTTACAATACTTTCCTTTCTTTAATCGATGCTTTTTATAATAATTATTCATTTTATTTCTAGTTATATTTGTTTCTCCCATTAAACATCTCTGGCTGGAGTTAAAATAAGAAGCACCCGTAGAGTAATAAAATGTAATTAATTGTGAATTTTGATATATTGAATTGTAATCAATGATGAATTTTCTAATGGTAATTAACCATTCGAGTATTACTATACTACAATCTACTATGTTCCTCAACAACTAAACATGGTATTCAGTAGTGGGCTGATGTGCGATAACAAGAAACTGAGATACAACCACACGGTTATCCTTTTGGCGGATACTGCACATACATATATGATCTTTATTTGAAGCGAAGTAACATTACCTCGTTAGATTAACTTTTCTTGTTGCCATATCAGTAACATCTTCTTAACGTTGTATTTCAGGAAGATAACCTTTATTTATTTACAATATGTATAGTACGGATACGCTAAAAGTGATCGGAGGAAGTTCGACAGATTTGAACTACTCTGTTTAAATTTTGTCCCGTATCCAATAGGAATTTCAAGCTGCCGATATGAATAATTCTAAGACCAAAATGATTTGTCGAGAGTCAGAGGTGCATATGTTATTTTTAATATGGTTTTCGTTTTGTATTGTTCGATATTGTAAGTAATAATATTATTATTACAAACTTTGTACTAACATATGGTATATTACATATATAAAATCAGTGAAAAAAATGTGTGTTTATTAGTGTTGCATTTTCAGTATAAAATTCACTACAGATGCGTGAAATGAGATTACAAATTTTACCACACAGATCGCGCGTAAACATATTTTCAGCGTTTCAGAAATTGCGCTTCAACGTTTTCGGCAATTTCGACAAAACCTTTCTTTTGCTACTCTACATATGATGGAATCTTTCGATAATCAATTTTGACAATGAAGTGCTTTTTTAGAAAGCTCCGCAAAAGATATGTTTATCTTGTTGTCAAATGATGTTTTCTTTTCAAAGATAGGATTATTTTTGCAACGATGATGAAACTAGATTTACTTAAACTCCATAATTGCCGCCCATTTCAATTTGCGGTATGGCTTAGAGCAGTGCAGTACATCTGACCAATGGGTGGCAATTTCTTCATCGCATTGCGATGGTTGAAACCCCGTTTTATTAACTGCGATCGATTTTGCATCTATTATTATAATTTTAAGCGGTAGAACATCGAAATATTATATTTAGCTTTTTAGTGTTTAGTGATGTTCCTTTAAAATACAGTAGATAGTCCTTAACATGCAAATATTCGTTTAATAACTTCGCTTTTTATGACTTCAGTTTTACGCTTTTCCCACATGATTTCTATCTATATGATTTGTTCCAAACAGATAACACGCGAAATGTTCTGAAAATATAAGTTAAACTGCCTTACATTACTAAGTGGTACATATGATTTATATGTTCTAGTTTCCATAGTCTAGACTACGATAAATCATTTTATTTTTGTAAATTATTAGAGATAGTAGCGCAAATCGAGAAGTAAATATTATTGATGGCAGTAATTTTGCACTTCAGTAAATACGTTTGTGACATCGACTTTTTATGAAGTACATACTAAAAACTTGCAGGTAAAGGTAGGATGCTTGATATAGAAAATAGAGATCATCACAAGGGGCTTATTATAGCTGTAATTGATTTTTTCTTACTTTTCTTTCAGTTATTTACCTTTCCTTCGATTGCTACTACCCTTAGATATGTTTCTTTTCCCAAACACTCATTTAATGATTCGGTCGGATTAAAAGCGGGGTTAATAAGTAACTGAATGTCTTCCTAAATTGGTTTTTATACAACTGATTATTAAGTAGTGTATAACACAGCTTGACAAAAACTTTTTTTGGTGCATCAAAAAAAGCTTATTTTAAATGTTTCAAGAACTCTGAATACCATTCTGTTTTTTGTATCAGCTCTCGTTGTTGAGATAGGACAACAATTAAATATTTCATGTATTTTCATTCATATTGCTACTATAAACCTTCTGAACAGACCCTCTTTTCAATTCTAGTTGTTTATTACAGTTGCGTTTAACTTCCCCAATCTTTTTAGGTAAGAAACTATGTTTTATCATCTTCAATTCCCCTAATTACCTACAATGGTTTCCAAGAATACCGGCTTTAGTATGTTTGCAATAAACAGTTTTCAAGAATTTAAGTTATGAAGGATTTATGAAACTAGCGGTATAATTGGTGTTTGAGGTTTACTTTCCAATAATATCTGCATAAATAACTGTAAAGATATCTACGTGTCAACCATTGATTAAGTTTAAACTAAAGCTGTCTTGCAAGTGTGTTTGTTTGAGAAGTGTTGTCAAAATCATGACTTCTACAAGTTGAAGTTGTGCAAAATTTTCTTGGTAATTGTAGGTCTGAAAATTGCGAACAAATAGTGGAAGATATGCTTAATAATTTTTGGGTTATTATATGAACATTAAGGTCCATTACTTCCACAGTCATTTAGAGAGATTTCCTGCAAATCTTGGCGTCTTTAGTGAGGAGCAGGGCGAACGATTCCACCAGGATATCAGAAAGAAGAAGAGAAGAAAGGTACCAGGGCAGATGGGACACACACATGATAGCTGACTACTACTGGAGTATTAAACGAGACAAACCCTTTTAGACATGCGCTCAAAAAGAGTTTTTAAATTAGTTACCAACTACTGTAAATATTTATTTTGGGTAATAACATTTGAAAATATTTGTTTTATAAAATACACATATTTTCCTTTTTAATTTTTCGTTTTTTATAGGTTGTATTGGAACCAATATTTATATGCAGGAATAAGACTAGCTAAATACAAATGCTTGCCCACATCTTTTGAAGACGAGTTGATAGAGAAAATCTGATGGTATTTTTGGATTCAGCGTACCAAAATTAGTTACGAATAGTTAAAAAAGTACGGCACCAAAATTTGTGTTGACCAGTGTAATTATTACAATCCAAGTTAGCATTTGTTTTCCGATTAGATAAAATGTAAATCCAAATCATAGTATGTTTAATTTATGTATATTGCTAAGAACATTGAGTTGTAGGGTAGAAATTTTCATGAAAACTAAAAGTGAATCACGGTATTATTATTTGTTAACCGACGTAATTGCCTGTTGTTTATGCCGACAATGCATCCACTGTTAGAAGGCATCCATCATTGTATTGCTAGTAGCAAGGACTTATGCAGTGATAAACGGTTTTAGTAAATGACGCAGAAATAATTAATGATGATTGGTTAAGGTCAACGCTCTCTTGAAAAATGTATGGCACTATTTATCGATGGAAAGCTCTTTTTAGATACATTTTTGCTGAATAGCTGTTCTTTCAACCGTTTCTATTCTTAAATAGATCTCCAAAATTGTGATCAATATTTTGATACTCTTGCTTTTTCAATAAGTTAATTATTTGAAATTTTCCCTTTTCTTCTTTATTACAAAACTAGCTGACCCGGCGAACTTCGTACCGCCTTAAAATGTCTTAAGTTATTACCTGAGTTTATTAACTTGTTTATATTAAGATAAAATCAACTAAGTTGAATGAAAGTTCAGAAAGGAGAAAATCCACGTGGGAGCAAAGCATTTGCTTTATTGAATGTAACTTTCTGTTAAAGCATTTGCTGGATGGGTTGCACTCGTGTCGATTATCTTCATTGAAGCACCTTGTGATATACTGTATTTTGCGATTTTATCTATTGTCGGAGCGTTGAATTGTTGTTCGTGTGTTCCAGCGGGGCGTTTATTTGCACTGATCACGACTCTATAGTCATCACTTGGCATGCGAACCAACGCAGTTTTGAACAACATGATGTTCATGAAGTATTTGCTGTAAATCTTGAAGAATTTCTCTTTTCATTGCGTTATTGATCGTTTGAAGCCGATCAAGCTGGTCCTCCGTATTGACCATGAAGTAAATTTGTAACAATTTTATGCTGTGCTGTGTCTTCAACCGGCTGCAATGATCCAATTCTATGGTGAATTTGTTCTTGTATCTATATAGTCGAAAGGGAAGTGATAATTAGTGATTTATGATTACCAAAAATAAAGGTTACTCTCTTATTAACAAACATTACCTTGAATGTCGCACTAAATCCGCGTTCTTCAATAATATTTGCTCCAAATGAAGGCATAATGCGTTGTACCTTTAAGCGTTCGAAAGAAAATGTGATTCTTGACCTTCGCCATGAAGCAATGAATGCAATGGCTTAGCACAGACAACAATGGCGAATTTAACCTTTCCACTGAGACAGCACAATCCAGATGTTTCTCCAGCGAACTTCAATGCACCACAATGGACGCACACAACCTCCATAGGACCAATTCTGACGTAAGGATGCGAGCTGTAGTCAATAAGCACTTGTATTAATAGAAAGAAAGGCGCTGTAAATGCCACCACTTAGTAGTTATAAGTAAAGTTGCTCAATTTGCGCCAACAGCCAGTGGCGGGCGCATAAAAGTTTACACATAAAATAAATGGTCAGAAAAAATTATAATACGTGCTCAAACACTTACCGTTTTAAGAGTCATTCGTGAAATCCCGAAGTGAATAATATCTGTAAAATATCTGCAACATTAGATATGTTTCCATAGTTGTTTCAGCAAACGAACGTTCTAGATCTAGTGACGTGATATTAGCATAATTAAAATAATCTTTGGAACAACTTAATGGTTTTGTTAACGTACCGTCGCAAATTTGTTTCAGTTTGCCAAAATCATAACCTGCTATGTTTTGTAATTTTGTTCAACATTGGATGCTTTTGCGATGTAGGCAAAATTTTTAAAACAGCTAGCAGTTATAATGAAGGTTGTATCGAACCTCCGCAAATACCCCTTGGCGCTAGTGAGCAACTCTAGTTATAAGGCAACAAATACTGATCAAAGGTCTGGATGTCAAAAGACGCTTAGCGTTTAATCGGTTTGTTTCGTATGAGTGTGGTTCAAGAACTAAGTGTGGACATTGATCATAACTTTCTCTAGCGTAAACATAATGCGAACATATTTGGAAATGATGCGTAGCTCTCGTTTAAATTACAAAGAAAATACCCCAGATCAACTACAGCTGCAACTGCATTATAGTTAATTATAGTTCCCTTAACTATCTAAGGCTCTTGCACAACATCGATGCTATGAGTCTCACTTTCTTGAACTAATAAGAAGCAATAGAAAGAGTACTCAGTATTGGTTATAAAAGTTAATTTATTGAAATTGAAGATCGTTCGTCTTACGTCATGTTGTGCTCGAGAGCTACACTACAATATTGTGTAATTCTTTATTTGCAGAAAGTTGTTTAAATGTTAACCATATTGCTTCCATTTTTCATACATTTCATAATTTCGAAGCTCTTTTGTCTTATCTTATTCGACATTTAAAATATATATTTTGGTCGTATTCATATTGTACGTAGTGCAAGTGTATTTGTATAGAGTGGGGCAACATGGAAGGGCGTTTTTGAAATGAGAATAAAAGAGCTGCCTTTTAACTTACAAGACGTTTTAATTACGAAAAATGAAAGCTTAGATGTTACAATGACAAAGTGAAATTATGTTCTGAAAATAATATCAGACAGATAAGGTCCGTTCTCTGCAATGCACTGCTGTGGTCGTTCCTCCAAGTTCCGCATTACCTTCCCACACAAGTCAATGTCAATTGCCCTAAGTTCTGTTGTGATGGCTTCTCTCAACTCTTGCAGATTTCGAGGTCTATCGACGTAGACCTTCGCGGTTAGGTGTCTTCTTAAAAATAATCACATGTTGTGAGGTCAGGAGGTCAAGGGAACCACGGCACATCACCGAAACGGGAGATGTGTCCAGGGAAACTGCGACGCACAACTTGTGACTCTCGCTGTATGTGATGTGGCATCATCTTGTTGGAACCAAACATTTTTGTGTTAATTCTTCGTCGTTGTAATTCCGGGATCAAAAAGTTTTCCAACATGAAAACACATCACTTGGGGGTTACAGTTACAGTTGTTCCTCTTGCATCTTCGAAATAGTAAGACCCCATCACTCCAAGACGGCTCGCAGCGCACCAAACGGTGACTTTCTCAGTATGAAGTGGATATTGATGCAGTTTACAGGGGTTTTCTGTTGTCTAATATCGGCAGTTCTGCTTATTAACAGAACCGCTCAAATGAAAATGAACCCCATCGCTCATAATTATTACTGGTTCATTTTCATTCGAGAAAATCATTTGCATTGTTTCGGCGAGTTGCTGGCGTTGTGTAAAATCTCCTTCATTCAGGTGCTGGACAACCACAACCTTATAGGGATGGAAATGAAGGTCCTGATGTAAAATTCTGTGTTCGACTACTCATTCAGACTGCTGCGGCGCGTTTTCGGACATAGCGCATTGGCCTTTGAACTACTGTTTGTCTCATCCTTTCTACGGAAGCTGGTGTCCTTAGATTTCGGGGATGCCCTCTAGGTTTTAGATTCATTGCCGATGCCGTCGTTGCAAAATTATGAAGCCATCTGTTGATTGTGTCACGTTTCGGAACTGAACCGTTACGACCAATATTGAAGCCTTGGCGAAAGCACCGCTGCACGTCAATAACAGACTCGCCCGATTTTACATACTCCTCAACTGTGAACGCACGATGCTCTCTTGTCCAGATAACCATTATGATTAACGAAGGGTAAGCCCTCCTGAATTGAACGACGTCAGCCGCGACCCTTTATTCCCTCCCGTTCGCCTGTACTACTGGTTTCAAAAACGCCCTTCCTTTTTGCCTTATCCTGTATAAGATCAACTGAAGGCAAATATATGCTGGAATATGCTGGATAAGTTTCAATAAAGCAGAAAGAAACTAAGAATCCAGAATTAAATACTATACCCAAGTAAGGCATCTATATTGCAAGGTATGGTTACGAAAGAGTATTTTTTAAATTTATTTTTGTTTTAAGGTAGCTCACTACTGCTACTAACACCTCAAAACTAGGGTATAGTTTAGTACTCAGTATTTGTTGGGGGAGGGGAGTCGCTGTTATTATTGACCTCGATATTGCGTCGACAGCTGTCATACCGATCATATGCTGTGGCGAATGCTTTATAATATAGAGAAACTATAAAAAATCTACATCAAAACTCACGGAATGATAACTAGAGTTGCTCATGCGAACCAAAATTGTCAGGATCGGAATTATTCGCAAGCGATCGGAATATATGTACATACTCGTCCGTGCAACTGGTTACCGCTGCTAATTAAACTTTGGTCTTGATAAAAAGCAACGTTTTATGGCTCGCATGAGCAACTCTAATGCTAACGGCGGCAGTCCTCATCTACGACTTGACCGGATAGAGTTTTGAGAGGTTTGATAAAAGATCAAAAATAACCTATCAGTGATAAGTTAATAATGAAGTTCGAAGGAGTGACTGCGTGAGTCGGGTTTACACTACTGCATGATAACACGTTATCTACTGTTTTATTAAACCTTACTAATAAACCAACTATGAAAATAATGTTGATTGATTGAGTTTACAAAAGAGTAACATTTTGTACAAGTGTATTATATACATATGTTATTCAAAATGAAAAGGTTTGAACCTCTGGCTTCAGTATAATTAGCTCCAGTCTACATATATAAGCACGAGCAAGTAACCAATTTCGATTCGATCATATCCTATCTCTTATGGCGGACGTAATGTTCGGCACTTTATTTGGAGGTGTAGAAGACAATTACCATATATAAGTTACATGGATAATATTTCAGTTATAAGAGAATTACCAACGGCAATCGGCTTTAAATGGCTTCAAATGACAATTCCTATGTTAGGTGAGGAAAAATATCTATAATACATTCAACTCTCAAGATTTTTCGTAAATTTATTGGGTTGGCTATATGTATGACTTATCTGTGTAATTACATTGCTGTATACACAAATCAAGTGACACTGAACGGAAAAAATCAGACGAGGTAAAATTTCCATTCCAGACAGATCTAGAAACGTTGCTAAGCTTAACACGACATCTAAACTACAAACACAATCTCACGCATGTCAGGGAGTCTCTTACCACTTCGCCAATTAGCAATTCCAGCAGAAAAGTACTTGATTTATTAACATCGTTATAGCTTCCTAGACAACGGAGATGTAAATACTACGTAGAATCCGAAGAACTTCAAAATGTACGAAAAATACGAGCGCCGTTATTTTTGGGAAATTTGCTCTATATTTCTACATTTTGTTAGTAAATTGCTCTCGGAGGATAATATTGATAATCCTATAAATAAATATAAGTATAATTGTCTTTAGTTTTATTATGAGGATTTAACGGGGGTCAAAAGAGACTGGATAGATTATGAATTAAGGAAAATTGAGAAAGAAAGAATTAATAGGAACACAAGAGAATTTTATAGAAAGATCAATGAGCAAAATAAAGGGTATAAAAGTAGGCAGTAGGTATTAAGAACAAGGAGGGTAAAGCGGCGAAGAATAAAGAAGAATATAATGCGATATGGGTAGAACACTTTAAGACACTATTAACTACTTGTGAAGGCAACGTAGAAGAAATAGAAGAGGAAATGGAACATGCTTACATGAAACAGCAATACCTGAACCAACTCTAGAAGAAATTAAATTAATTATAAAAAATAGCCAGAATGGAAAAGCACTGGGAAAAGACGAAATAAATATGGAATTATTGAAGTACGGAGGCGATGAACTACAAAACCTCTTGCATTTACTAATACTAAAAATATGGAGAGAAGAAAAGATACCGGGAGACTGGGAGAATTGACAAATTGTAACGATTTATAAAAAAGGAAACCAACAATTACGTAATAACTACAGGGGAATTACACTACTAAGTACGGTGTATAAAGTACTATCCACATTAATACAAAAAAGACTGGTTACAACACTAAATCAATTTCCTTGAAATCACTAGAAACCATTCTAAAGAATACGGCCATCTGAGGGGTGTCAACCATATATGTCGATTCATCCAGTTGCAGTGAAAATAAACAGAGGTTTTCTAAATCACTTCTTAACTGTAAAAAAATATCATTACTCATTACTTCTACTCGTCTCATCACTGTATTAGCAGAAGCTTGCATAGGTTCCATAGCAGACACTATTTCGTCTTTCTGTCTAAAGTTGGCAAATAACGAATCTGCAGCTTCTAAAAACGTCTGTTCTTCATTTTCCCGTCCTTCATAAGGTTCCTTCTTTTGTGCAATTATCTAGGACACACGGTATTATACTTCAGCTGCAGTTTTATTTTTATCCACTGTTTTTAAATATGTTGACTGTTGTTCAAATAACTGGCTTCTTAATTGTGTCAGCTTTTCCGTTCTGGCGACAGAATGTAATAGGAATAATTTTTCAAAATTCATATGTACAGTTTTATGATGGCTCCCAATATTTCCTTCGGAGACAGAAGTATTACATAACAAACAGACATTTTCACCTTTAACTTCTATAAAGAAGTATTGTTCTTCCCATTCCGAATGGAAATGGTGTGTCTTTACCTTCTTACTACTACTTGTCATAATATTCTTAATTGCAGGATAACTGTAACCCAACCGCCGCACGTTGATTATGCCGTTCACTTTTCAAGTGAGCATAATATCGCCGCGTGTTGCATATATATCTCTTCAAAGCAACCCAGATCGTTCTCGAACACTAGAACGCTGATCGGTTCTAGATGCTCACCGCAGTGTGTTCGTTATGAGAATTTGCGAAATTTACAAAACCTTCTAGGATTTTTACACCTTTGTATTTTTAAAGTATGTTGTGAGTAACCAGAATTGCTTTCGCGAACTACCGGTAGCTCGTGATTGACGGGTTGGCGACCACTGGTCATAGCAGTTAATTGCCATTGACGCACAATACTGCATGTGAAGCTGAAGAATTTAGAACTAACAAAAACGAAATATTAATCTATACTACTGAAGAGAAGGTTCAAATAATTGAATGGTAAACTTGAGATCTTCTCCGATGCACAACTGAGTCATTATCTGAGCATCATAAATATTTATGAAAATTGCCCGATTCCAACGGGCAGAACGATTTATAGAATCGGTTATACATTCAGGAAACACGGCTGCCTGGTCGGTAGAAAATGGATGAACACCCTGACATTCCTCGATTCAAACCCGATCGGGAGCAGGCAGTGAGTGGGGATTTATTCGTACGTCGAAATGAATAAACTTTGTTCCAATCGCCAACTTATAGATGAAATAGGTATTAACACAAGGATTGTCAGGGATATTTTGAAACGCAAAAAATGTAAACACTATTGGGTTAAAACTTGTCACCGGACTTTTCCTGAGAATAACATTGGAAAAATTAAGGTTTATTAAGCCGTCATGGAAGGAGTTAGTCGGGATGAATATTGAAGAAATCATTTTTATTCTCTTATGAGTCATCCTTACTAGGTCATGGTCATCACAATCCTATAGTCATTCGATAGGGGGTCTCGAAAGTCATTGCTTTATTAATGCTAGGACGTAGTATCCCGAAAAACTGTGTGTGGTGCCATTTTCTTTTATTAACTGTAACTTGGTATTTGAATTTGTTCTGGATAGAAATTATTCCTGCAGTTCGCAATATTAATGTCGATTCTAATGAAAATTGGTTGCAAAGAGACCGTTTTAAGAAGACACTTTTGCTTGTCGTGTTGAGAGCACCAAACAGTTACCCGTTTGCGTGGGAAATAGAAAATAAGAAAACAGGCTTTTCTGTTTTCATGCCGGTTTATTTGAACAGATAGATAGATTTACATATTTTTACAATAAAAGACATCTAGATAGACATATAACATATAACACATTTAGACAGACATTTAGACAGATCATATTGATATTTACTAGGAAATAAAATAATTATAAAAATACGTATTCCTATATATATATATATTGTTTCAAGGTCAAATTTTTTTCTTACACAATGTTCGCAACTCATTTATATTATATTCAATATCACGCACTTGGCGTGTATTCCCATTTTGTGTCTTTATTTTCGGATATAATGACAAAGAATTGTACTTGTGTTTCCCACTTAACACACGTTTGTGACTAAACGTTTCAAAATGCGTTTTATTCAAATTAGTTCAAAAATATATCTTTGCCTTGTTCTTAACGTTTTAAAATACGTTTGTCTTAAACGTCTCATATTCTATGCATCTATGTATTCAAAGATCGAATGATCTGTCTCTGCTTTCAAACCTAGGGACCGCCGGCCCTAATATTTTTGTACATCTCGTACATAGCAGCGGTTTACGAAGAAAGCTACGAACGTCGTCGGTGAGGCGGGTCAGTTCTAAACGACGTTCGGGTGATATGGTTTCATGCTAAATTTCTGATATTGCTTTCTTCTAACGCGCTGGCCTCACCTAAGTAAGCGACAATTCCAGGGAACGTTACTCAAGTAGTCGGTCGGTCCTTTTCGACTCGTAGCCTGCGTAATGGGCCACATGTATGTAGTTGACGCTGCATGAATCAACCTTTGTGCATTCGTACTGGAGCCGATCGACGAAGTTTCTTTTATCTGCATGTTAAGGATTTTCGGTACGCATTATCGAAAACGTTCATTGTTTGTCGGCGATGAATTTAGATAATGTTTGATACATAATAATGAATAATATTAATATATAGAAAAACTATTAACTTAAGAGTCTATTGAAAATGTCTTTAAATCCTTAACAGTAGGTAACCTACAATAGTTGCAAGGAAACGGGATGTTCAAGATAATAATCCATATAATTCTGGAAGGGACGCGGTGAGAGATTTAGGACAGACCAGGCTATTGTATAGCCAGCAGAGCGGCATTTTCGAACTCTATTTGTACATGGTTGTTAAGTTTATTTATTTCCAAAATTCTTTATTAGTTTATTATACACCGAATCAGCAACAAAATAAATACACAAAACACTAATTTCTCACATAATTAGTCAGACGTAACTCCGAATTCTTCAGTGTGACGTGCGGGACAGTGTACCAATCGACAGCTGCTGACTTATAGGATTGACCGTTCCTTGTCCTCCACATAAAACGTCATCGATTTAACGCTTACGGTGTTCTCCGCTAAGTGTCGGTTAGCTTCTTCCTACAGTGTAGAAACTAAATTTTATTGAGAGGGGTTACATATTTGAAACATTTGCAATTGAAATCTCTATAATATTACTGTTATTGCCTGCTACTTTTTGCGATAAAATATGAAATAACTTGTGGTGCTCATTTTACTTCTTTTACTTATTTTCGTGCAGTTTTATGTTTTAAGTTATCCTTTCCTTATCGAAATATATCAAAGCAATTAAATTATAAATTCATTTCAATCCTAAGACATCTATATTTCGAAATATTTCGTTCTGCATATATACATACTGTACTATACACAATTTATGGATAAAATCAAATTTGTAGGAGCAAGCATTTTCCTACTATTACAGGAACACCGAAATTAATGTTTTCAATACATAAAGTTTCGTAAAGAAAATTTTGAGAACCTCTGACAGTGTGTGTTCAAATAGGATGTTTATTAGTTAGATGTAGAAATCTAAACGCTAGTAAAATTCGAGCCGTATGTTATGCAAGGTAAAGTTGATATTCGGGTAGGACATTTTTGCTTACCTTCACGGCTAGTTTGTGGGTTTGTATCTAATGCTGAGTTCAAAGACCGCCGAGTTTTTCAATTAAGTTTCGACAAATTTGTTGCGATACATAATTCAGTGCATCCAAAACAATACTTTTATTTGCCCAATCTTTTAAATTACATTGTTTCTTTTACACACATTGTTCGCATTATATGATCTTATAAATAAATTTGGCAAATTGGTTGCGACAAACCCTGTATATGTGTTATATATGCTTTTCCTCTATGATTTTATATATATATATATATATATATATATATATACATTCACAAAATGCACCTTTTGAAATTATTTTATGGTATCGTGAAGTAACTATATGGTAATTTAATATAATAGTTAAAACATTAAAGTATATATTGGCGAAATAGGCGGCAAACGTTGTGTTAATGTTGCATGTATTATAAACATAAGTATGTATTTTGAGATTTGATAATAGGAAAAAGTTAACAACGTACAAGGAAAATGGCACAATGCTCAAAAGTGAAGGCTATTAAGGGATATAAGGTAGAATGAATTATTATTAATAATAAAGAGCGTTCTAAAATGTGTACCCTATTTATGATAGTGTTGATATCCATTTTCATTACTTTTCTATTTTGAAAATGTTTCGCTTGTATTTAGAGGTATTTGAAAATAATTTGCCGAAACTTATAGGGATTAAGAATATATCTAAAGAAGCAAAATTTTGGTTTGACAGTAAAAAGAAAAGAACAAAATCTGCTCTCTTAAAAACGTTACTACTTCATAAGATTAGCAAGGTCATTAAATTGTGCGGTTGATGGAATATTATGTGTATATGTTTTATATTGAATATTTGGGTGCACAAATTTGTTATGCAAATGCACATACACATATATTTAAGATACCTGAATACAACAAGGTATTTGTATTCAAATCATACGTATGGGATGTCTCTAAAGGAGAAGTAACATTTATTTAATGTAAGGTAAGTTTTCAACCTTTGCCGATTTATTTTATTTATCCTCTCGATGTCACTTTTTCTGAAGTTGTTCCATTACGTTAAATTGATGTCAAAGTTTTCGCCATAATTCGTTGTGGATCGAGATATTCAATAGCTTTTCGGAAAAAAGAAGTTTTAGCAATGAAAAAGTCGTCTATAAGTTTCCATCCCTTTTACTTTGCATGGCTCTGTATTTGCTATCGATAAACTTTGTTAATTATTTAACTATGTTGTTGAAATTTAAGTTGTCGTAATTCTTTCAGGATGACTTACAATCTACGATTATGTAAAATTAGTAAATCAGTATTGCTTCAGAATAAAGAAACATCTCAAATATCTCTGCATTATTACCTTTTAGGGAAATATTTATCCCTCACTAATAACACCAATGATATTCAAAAGTAAAATAAATTCACTTTCTTTTTCCTCTGGGTCCTTCTCGTAAGGCTGGAGATTATCGAGGCTTGTCGCACTTTGAATTGGTAACATTGTCGCTACGGCGATTATGTTGTTGGCGTCCGTTATATTTTGTATGTTTCTTGTCAAAATTTCACACAAATCTGAGAGGTATGCTTTATACCCATTTAAAGAAAGCTGTTTTCGTTGTATAAATATATATATGTATATATATACATATATATACATATAAAAGAATTTCGAGTGTTTATTGAATATTACTTTTATGTGCAAAAACAATTAAAGAAACAGAAGAAAAGTTACGTAAATATTATCGTGAATGTGCTCTATCCCATGGAATGACTTGTAAGTGGTTTTCTGCTTTTAAAAGTGGCCGTATGAGCACGGACGATGTAGAACGTCCGGAACGGTGATTTACTGTAACTCCAGAAATGGTTAATAAAATCCATGGCTTTGTAATTGCCCATCGTCGATTGAAAGTACGTCATATAGCTAATGAAGTAAATATTTCAACCAAGCAGGTATGTAATGGTTAGCACGAACGTTTAAATATGAAGCAGCTATCTACGAGATGGAATCCGCATTTGCTTAATGCTGCTCAAATGCGCGCTCGCATTAAAAATGCAGAAGAATGTTTGGTTATGTTCAAACGTAATGCAAGGGAATTTTCTCTGTTCATATGTCACAGTAGATGAAACTTGGATATAACATTTAATTTCAGAAACAAAAATACGGTCTAAACAATGGACCTCTCCCGAGAAGGCAAAAAGGCAAAAACCCGCTTTTTCGATCAATAAGGTCATGGTCACCGTCTTTTGATATTTCATAGCTGTTACCTTGATTATTAATTATTCTTTATTATTTATCAAAAGGAAAAACACTAACTGGAAAATATTATGCTGATTTGCTGACATGCTTTGTATTGTTTCATCACGATAATGCGCCGTTTCATTCGTCGACTGTTGCTAACTCCCGTGAAGTTGGCAACCGAATTTGTAAAAATATAATAATTCATCGGAATTCCTGGTAGATATGAAATAGTTCTAGAGTACTTTCTGCAAAAAAATTCTGCAAAATTGCGCAAAAAAATGGAAAATACCGAAAATGAACGTAGCACCATTCGAAAAACAGTGCGATTCGGACATATTTCTGTATTTCGATCATAGTTCTAGAGTTCTTGACCAATTTTGCGGCAATTTCTGCAAAAAACAAGATTTTGCAAGAAAAAATTAATTTTGGAAATCGTAAAAACATTTCTATTCGCGATTCTGAATAGCACTCTAGAAGTTCTATCGAAGACCTCTACAAAATTGTTTATCAAAACCTTAGTTTGAAAGATATTTGGAGTAGTGTGGTACCAATAGTTCTGGATGAGAAAATACAAAAATAGCGCACCATTTTTGTTCGTAGTTACCGCTAGAACCGTAAGAGTACGGGATGACCTAAGGATCTTTCAATGTGCTACAATCAGAATAGTGGTGTAATTTTGTTATTCATGAACGAAATAAATATAACATTTTTCGAATATCGTTTTAATTTTCAACTTTACAAAAAATATCAGAATTTTCGATAGAATTCTTAGGGTTCGATTTTTTTCTTACAAATGAAGAGGTGATATCCGAGACAAATGCATATTTTGAAGTTTCCCAAAGATTATTTTGTATGGTTTAAAAAATGGGAAATCTGTAGGGCCAAGTGAATAGAGTTAAAAGAGGATTATGTTGAAAAATAAAATATATTTTTACAGTAAAATAACTTTTTCTTGGAAAGTCGCTCTTCAATCAAATTGCTCTCGTATGTATGTAAATTCAGCAGTGCTATACTCTACCCTTCCACTTTGTAAATCATTACAGATAATACGCGTAGATTGTATATTACTGTATCTCTCTCCGTTATCTTCTGATATAACGATAATTCAGTAATTGAGTCCTCAGTTCTGTAATCAATGGAAATAGACATTAATTACTTATCGAATTATCTGTTTGCTCACTGTCTATATGTAGCAGTCTCTGATCGTACCACGTCTGGCGGATGGAAGTATAGTCTTGTATTCAGTTGCAGTTGGCGGCAACCTTATATCTCTCGTTAGGTATACGATTTGCGACGCCATGGTATAGTCAAGTTTTCCAAATGCGTTCAACCCGTCTATATGTTGTCTCTGTTGGTACTTTTGAGAGAAATATATATAACCGGGTATTAACTCAAATACTTTCTACATATATTATAATTAGAGACCGGATTATATGTTCGAGATTTGACTAAAATATGTACATATACATATATGACTTAAATATGAGCAAAATATGTTGAAAATATTCCTGAAATGTCTAGATTATATAAAATATGTTTCAAAAATATTTTCAAAATGTTGAATATATTTTAAAGTAACAAGGAAAAGAAACAAACACTAAGAAAATTGAAACAGGTTTTATTAAGCAGATACCTATGACTTACATTTCCACATTAAACATTACATTCCTTACTGTAAAAACAATTCACAATCAAATGTTTTTCAATACTTTCAATAGTTAAATTATGTCTCCTATCCGTTAGTAGCGATTTGTACGTTGAAAAACTTCGTTCGACGTCGACTGGTGTGATTAGTACGTATTTTAAAACATTAAGAACTTTCGGATTTAAATCGGTTTCAATATCAAAATCGCCACGGAGAATTCGGTTTGCTTGTTGCAACAAATTTAAATCGATATTTCAATTATCAACTTACCATTTTACCGCACGCTTTCCAGAACACTGTTTCTGCGTTCAAAAGTACTTCTGAATCTTGATCCAGGACCCTACTAAATCGCTTTTCACTTTTGGTATTTTTGGATAACACTCGGTAACACTTTACTTTATTCGGTGTTTGTAAATGATGAAAATTTTTAAATGATAAATTGTGAAACGTATACATCCCCTACCTAATTATTTTTAACCCATCAGAACTCACCTTTATTCGTTTAAGTTCCGATTTTTATTCCTAGAAACCGTAACAAAATAACCGTTGCTCTTCGGTATTGAACAGGATATTTCGTTTGGAAGCAATTAAGAATTTCTTAGAAAAATTTAGAAACATAAACTTCTTGCAAAAATCATTAATCTCTATTTAAGTAACATTCATTTGATTATATTTATCGAAACATCGTACAACGTAAATTTCCCAGAAAATCGTTTATTATATTTTTTATAAAAATAACGTTACTTTCAAACGGAAAAATATGTCGAATAATTTCAAATATGTTAAAATATTCGAAATGTGTGGAGAAAAGCCAAAATATGTTAAATATGTAAAATAAATTAGTGCCGTTGATAGCTATCGATACGCGAAAAACATATAATCCGCTCTCTGATTATAATAATAATATATTCAAAGTAGAGTTGCTCAATTTGCGCCAACTGTACTATTACTATCTGAGACGACTGTATTAGAATAGCAACATTGCGGTATACAAATACATAATATACAATAGTTTCAATGTGTAGTATGAAGCCATCTGTATTCGTATAGCGCAATGTTGCTATCCTAGTGCAGTCGTTTCAGACAGTTGTAGTACGGTTGGCGTAAATTGCGCAACTCCAATTCAAAGGCTATATACACATAGATAAATTTTATTATATTCCTTGCGTCTTCTAATATGGATGTGTATACCTTTTAATATTTACAAATCTGTCGCATGTCTAATATGAATTCTGTTTATTCTTATTATTATAGTGAATAATTTTTATTGCGCATCTATGAACGCTTAGGTGGTATCTGTTATTGCTACATGATTACATTATGTATTCTTAGGTTTTTTCATACTTATTATTGTGCCTAACAACTCTAACAATAAAGATGTTATTTTTGTTTTCAATATTACTCCTTTGCTTATTTGCTTGCTTTATAATGCTCTTCTTGTCTAGACCTTTGCCTCTCTTGTTAGTTTTGATTCTGTCTTCCATATAGTCTTTATTATCAATGTACATACTTACATTTAATTTCATTTTGCGGCTTCGCTTCGGCATTAATTCTTCTCCATTATCTCTTCGCTTTATACTGCTTTGTAAAATCATCATGTTCGTTACGGGCTTGTTAGTGTTTTGTATATAATATCGAGATATTCGGTATGAGATTTATTATTCAAACTTTAGTGTGAATCGGATCTGCGTCTTCCACGATATTATCCAAGCAAAGTTTTGTGCATATATTCGAAATTGTTTGTAGTTTTGGAAAGTTTTATGCTAACGTTATATATTGATGTGATTGTTTTTCAGAGTGAAACATTTGTAACGACAGTTATCGTGTTCTTATTGTAGATAAATGTGTACGCAGATTTAACAACTTACATTGTGAACGTTATACTATAGTCCGTTTCAATTTTTAAGCAAGAAGAAACAACACCAGTTTTATGTCCTAAAATACATGGAAACTTGAAAATTTTAGAATATTATATAATTTCATTAAACCTTAGGAACAATTTGTCTAATTCAACCAAACTTGTATCTTTTACAATAAGCGAGATCCCCATGTTGGAAATGTTATCTGGGACACGTATACCGTTGCGTGGTTGATAGACGATGCTAGGGAACGCTTAGTGCGGACCTGTTTCTTGTTTCATATGAGTGACTTTTATCATTACTTTTGTACTTTTCGTGATGGTTGTGCACAAATTTAACACTCGTCCAGATGTACTGAGTGATCATTGTTATCCTTCCTTTCTAAACTGGCCACGACATGATTCATAATGTAGTCAGCCTCTCAGAAACCTGATGGTTTGTTTCTGTAGCCTTAGTAGATTTTCTTCGCTTCGATGGACAACCCCTAAAACAAGATTTCCATAGGCTATGTTAGAATTATATATATATATAATTGCAAATATTGCGGAAAACAACATGCTCCTCAGGTATTCTATGTGGTTGTTCCATTTTAGGAAGAAATCGACATATCTACCTAAGAACTTGGCCATGGGTTAGTGTTACCGTAAAAGTTAAGGCCTACGTTTTCTCTTGGCCTTTAATTTATTTGCTGCAAACCATCATTTTCAGACATTTCCTAGTAATCTATGTGATCGTACCTCTAAGTCTTCGTACATCTTGGCCCGGACCAATATTGTGGTGTCACCTGCATCATATTTCATTGGTTCTACTGTCCATACTGTACTCCAAATCATTAGCGAGCATTATGAAGGGTAGATCCCTAAGGTATACCGAAATGATTTTCCTGAATTGCGATCTCTGATCTTTCCAATTCACTACTTCAAATCGATCTTGCAGATGAGATTGCAGCATTTTCAAGGGAACATCTTTACTGACATTCCGTCATTTAAGGCATCACAAATATATTCTATTAAAGACATAATATCCGTTTCAAATTAATTTGGTTTTATGTATCCACGGTGCTTTTCTAAAAAATATCCATTCTTTTCCATGAATCCAATAATTCTTATTGATATCGCTTGCTCCAAGATCCTTGAAATTATAGGCACCATACTCACAGGGATATAGCTGTTACAAAAGTTAATACAACCTTTTTGCAATTTTCAGTTCTTTCGAGAATTCGCTTGTCTGTACACAATAGTTCAGGGTACTAGTCAATTAGTCGCTAATTCGATGATTATTTGTACTTATACTTTTAGCAGCGTTATTGAGATGCCGTACGTATACCGAGACTTTTTGTTTTTTTATTGGTTTTATTGGCACTAGAATCGCCACTTACTGCACAGACAACAGCCTTCAATTCAATAGCCACACTGCAAAAAATTGCAGTGGAACCTAAAAAATGCGTATGTTAATGACGGACGGAGCTTCGTACATGCTAATCACGGATAGGACACTCAAAACATGTTCTCCTAATTTACTCCATATAACATGTTTACCACATGTTGTGCATCTTGTAGCCAAAACTGTTAGACAGCGTTACTTTGTAGCTGACACATTAGTGAATTAAATAGAAGCTTCGAAGAATTTTTAAATCTTACAACTTCTGCCTAAAAAATTCGATACCACCACAATTTATTACACGAGATAGGGAAGTGACCTTGACGCAGTTATATATTATAGCAAGCATTTCGACAAAGTGAAAAACGTGGTTTTGACTTTAAATCCGCAAGTCCCTTTAAAATTGCTTGAACTCACTCAACTGATTCTGTAGACTAAGTAGCTGACAAATTGTGTTCGGTTTTGTGGAAAATTCCCCAATACGTCGTACTATCTGGTGTGTTTCCAAGTGACATTAATTAATATTTATAATAACACAAATCTACACATAGCTAAGACAATTAATGGTATTATTCTCTTTAATATGGTGATTTTGAGCATTGTATTAGAATAGTTGTTTGTAGTTATAACTTCAAATTAACAACGAGAGTCATTAACAAGTGGAAACTTCAAATCGTTAACTGTAGAGCCATAGGTAATATTAGTAATTTTAGAAGAGGGAAATATTTGTGAATCATTGTAAATGGTGCGATGTATCATTTTAAATTACAGACCGAAGGAAAATATATTTTCGTGGAAGATAGTGCGGATTCTATAGGCGGTAAGCGGTCTCGCTTGCTTTAATTTGAAAGCTCTCATTGAACGACTGTAGTAGTGTTTATGTTCACGAACTCATTAATCTCTGTATCGTGAGTTAATCATATTGCAGAGAAGTATATGAAATATATCAGATTATAGTGCAACTGATTACTTCAACCGATCCTACTTCAACTTCTCCTACAATGTAAAGACTTACTCTGTTGGTGTATTACCGAAATAATCTAAAATCAATGCGCTACCAATTAGTCAGTGTGCAGTGAACATGTACCTATGCATTAAAGCAATACAACTTTTATCAATATTTATTCTATTGCTATAAATTATGTAGAATAGTTCATCAATTTACAAAGCATTCCAACTGTAACCTACTTTCATCAATTTATGTTTTGTTTTAGCAATACAAGTAAGCTAATATGTCTCGCTATTTTAGAGACTTTCAACGTTTACTTTATTAAATCCTTTGCATTTGGTTCCATCAAGACTAGAAGCAAACATCCCACGCGTGAAGAAAATCGATAAACGCAACCTATGTTTGAAAGTTTCTATTTTCTGATGAAAATGCAATTCTTCTAGAATTAGTATAACGCAACACACTCACATGTATTAAGTCACATGAAACTACATGATATACTATAGTACAATATGTAGAGTTTGAGATTATACCACGCTGTAATGTGTTATTTAACATTTATGTCTTACATTGAGAAGCAAGGAAAATACATATGTATACGGAACCAGAACTTTGTTGTTTCAACTTTTTTATTCGACTTGTGTGATTTTCTTCGATATCAGTCCCATTATATAAACTGTATTAGATAATGTGTGCATGCGTTGTTTTATATCTACTGTGCTCTGAATTTCTTATATTAGGAATTTAATGCCGTACATAAATGTTATCATTTCGAAATTTCATTTGGGAGATTTAATCTTCAATCTAAAATAAATACAATTATTATAGTTCATTGCTTGGGTCTTCAGTAACTAAGAAACACGGACTACAGATTAACAGTGGTGAACAGGCATCGTGAAGGTGTTTCGAATGCTTATGATAAAGTTGTTTTGGTTTTAAAAATTGGACGCTTATGTAAAGCACAAAATAACACTGGTCAACATATTTAAACTGTTTTGAAGTAACGTTGATGAAAATAGATCTATGTAAAGTATTATGTGGTCTTATATTCGAAAATGATATACTAAATGCAGTAACACTTACCTCCAATTTTATTGTTGCAGGAGTTGGACATATTTTTGTAATCTAATTTAATTAATTTTAACAGATAATTTAATATAAATATGTATACCATGCTAAATCTAAGCGAAGACATTCTACTATCGATCATGTGCATTAAAAAATGTTACTTGAAAATATCATACAGCTACAAAATATTTAATTTTTTTCTCTTGTGTTCAGTATAACCATCTCATTTTAAAAACCAGCAGTAATCGCCCAACATAGATATGTTCCAGCGTTCCTGGCATTGTGTCTCCATTGTCCGGATGCCCTGGTGAAATTTCTCTCCTTGTTCGTAGCTTACTGCGCTGAAATTTTCTGGAAAGAAATCCAAATGCGAGTGCAAAAATTCAATTTCTAAGAACATGCGACTTCCTAGTGCTTTATAGGCTTTTTAAGAGTTCATCTGTGAGCGTCATATCTTTTGCTACCCAGAAATTCCTTCACTATATTTACAAAATAGTTTCAAGCCGCCAATTTCTTTTTATTTAATTTTTTTTTTTTGTTTGAAAAAGGAAATCATTTAAAGGTTTCCTTGTTTGAGGTTCTATAAAGATGTATTCTTTTGGTTTTACATCACTTGACCTAGGGAACATTTTCTTCTAGATACTTGAAACCATTAGCTTTTCTGCCAATAGCTTTAACAAAGCTTTTTTACCCAGTACATTAGCGAGAACCTCGATAAACGAATTCAGGTAGACACTATATATACAGATTTCAGCAAAGCCTTCGATACTATTGATCATGGGGTGTTAGTATCCAAACTCTCTTCAATTGGATTCTGTCCTGGTGCTGTTGCGCTAATGCAATCTTATCTTCATGATCGTACATATTACGTGCACTATAATGGTTTTCTATCTCGCTCTTTCATTGCGTCCAGTGGAGTCCCTCAAGGCTCAAATTTAGGTCCACTTCCTTTTAATATATACGTGAATGATCTTTTGCTCTCTTTGGATTGTGATTTCCTTGCTTATGCAGACGATCTCAAAATTTACAACAAGATTACTTCAACGTCTGATTCCTTGATTCTACAAAAAAACCTCACAGCAATTAATGATTGGTGCTCTCTCAATAACATTCAATTGAATGTTGATAAATGTGCAACACTTACCTTCACTCGCTCTTCTCAGCCAGAGATATATAACTACACAGTCTCTAATGCTATAGTTCCTAGAGTGAACCAATTCAGAGATCTTGGTGTACTGTTTGATACACAGTTGTCATTCTCTTTACACATACAAGCTATCGGTTCCTCAGCTTCTAAATCACTTGGGTTTTTATTTCGAACTTGCAGACACCTTTCCGATGATGCAGCGTTAAAGGCTGTTTACTACTCGCTTGTTCGCTCCAAGATGGAGTATGCCTCTATTGTATGGTATCCTCACTACCATCATCATCAACTGCAGCTTGAAGCGGTTCAAAGAAGATTTTGAAGTACCTCTCTTATAAATCGGATGGTGTCTATCCTCCTTGTGGCATTGATTATGGCAGCCTACTTTAGAGGCACAATCTTGAATCTTTATCTTGCCGCAAGGAAGTAGCTAGTGGTAGGTTTCTCTTAAAGTTGATCAACCATGAAATCGATTCGCCATCTTTACTTTCCCAAGTATCTTTTGTTGTTCCTCAATACAATTGCAGATCTCTGGATACATTTTGCATTTCACGAGCACATACTAATGTTTTACTTAAAGCGCCACTGAATCATATGAGTAGGAATGCGAATGGTGCGTATCCTGACCCTTTCAATCTTTCTGCCGCACATTAGTATTTCTTTTTTTTTTTTTTTTTGGTGAAAACTATTATTTGGAAGCTTCTTTTATGTTTAACATATTGTAGCGATCAGTTTTTCAATCTTTTTTTTTTGTTCAAATTGTTCCTTTTAAGTTTAGCTTTAGTTTAAGTTTACGTTTAAGTTTTTGATTTGTAACACTGCATTGTCGTTTCTTTTTTTGTAAATTGCCCTCCTATTGGATAATCTGTTGGGTAATAAAGTTATTATTATTATTATTATTATTTATTAGTCCCAGCTCAATATGGAGAGGTGGCAGAAACACCTTTTAGGGTAACAAGGGCGACATATTTTATGTTTAAAGTGCCTTATTCAAAATAAGTTCTAGGGGGCAATCTTTCTTAACGGAATGTTCTGTTGTTGCTTAACTTATATGATAGATCTCTACCACTAATAGGTCAATAAAACAAGGCTGGTTTGAACGATAGTTATATTTTCAGAACGTTTACAAACGTTTTCGGAATACCTTCGTCAGTGAAAATATAACTAGATAAATATATAAACAAACTTTTGTTTTTTATTTGGGACTATCAACAAAATAACTAGTGACTAGGATTTCTTGATATAGAGGATGTGTAACCAACTTTTATATATATATAAATTATAAAAACTAAATTAATGTGTAAACATACATGCAAATTAAGTAAAACCTTATATCAAAAAATCTTTGTCGAAACCTTAACAATTCTGTTCAAGGACTAGGGAAAACCAAATTCAAAAACCTAGCCAAAGGTTTCCTTCTTAAGAAATGCAAATGTCATTTTAACAAATTGCTATATACATTACTTAAATTTTGAATATCGGTCCTGAAATTAATAGTTTTAGTGTCTTTCTGTATATTTATCATTTCATATATTAGTCTTTTTTATAATTATTCTCTGTTTTTAAAAGTTGGTTACACATCCTCTATATCAAGAAATCCTAGCCACTAGTTATTTTGTTGATAGTCCCAAATAAAAAACAAAAGTTTGTTTATATATTTATCTAGTTATATTTTCACTGACGAAGGTATTCCGAAAACGTTTGTAAACGTTCTGAAAATATAACTATCGTTCAAACCAGCCTTGTTTTATTGACCTATTAGTGGTAGAGATCTATCATATAAGATAAGTATAAAAAGGTCACGAAATATATATATATATATACATTTAAGTTGTTGCTTAACTGTCGCATACACACAAAAAAAAACAATATTTTGTAGAACCACCTTGAAGCCCTAGCACTTTTAAATCTCTACAAATATCCCACTAATACTATTTATATTTAACTTGATTTAGTTTTCTTTCATTGTCACTGAATGGGCTAAAGAAATAGCTATTTTTTGTTTCCATTATGAAGCAAGACTGATTTTAGGCTGAATTTCGACGAATCCCATTTCCAATTTTATCAAATTTCGTTTTTCCGCTATTTTTTGGAAGATATTTCATTTCTGCAGCATTTATTATACTATCATGTCTATTTTGTCTTGTCTACATTTCGCTTGCGTATGTTACTGTAGGTACTGTGACTGCTTTGTATACCTACATGTAACAGTATATATCCTTTTTAGCCATTTTTTTCTAGTTTTATTAATGACATAGTATATTCTGTTTGCTTTTCCTGCTCTATTGGTTACTTTTCTTTGATATTATAGATCCTCGATATTCCTATGTTCTTACTCTTTATAATTCATCTACTTTATAAAATATTTTCCTACTCCTGTTCCCCCCAAGAAGTTCAGATTTCTGTTTTCACAAACTCAGGTCATGTACAAAGTTATTAAGTGAGGTTCAGTGGTAATTGGTAAAAATGTAGGTTTTTTTTTTTAATACTCTTTTGTTTTAGTGATACAGAAGCAGCAACCACTTATCAGTCAGTGGTTCTCTCCACACCATAGGCAAAGCAAATAGAGGGGTCAACTATTACTTGATATACAATTTGGTACCTAAAATATAAAAGATAGGTTTTTTGACTTCCTCAGATGTAGACCTACCCTGTAACATTAAAATAAATCGTTCACTTATATAACAAAACTTATTCGTTGGATATTTAGTGGTATTTCACTGGAAACGCCCTCCAAGGCGCGGTCGATCCATTCTCAGTATTTAGGTTTCCCTATTCGGAAACCATCTACGATTGCGAGAACCATCGAAGTGTTTAAGAAATTTGACTTCGTGGTGACGATTTCCAGAAAAATGGATGAACAGCCTCAAATCCTTCGAATGAATGCCGAGCGGGAAAAGAGAAAGTTGAGCGTTTGTTCGTACGTTGAAATGAGTGAACCTTATATACAACATTCTGTTTCTGGACGAGTTGTCTTTGCCACGTCACAACCATCACCTACAGCCACGCGATATTGACCTCGGAAAAATCAACATCTGTCCCCTAATTCAAGAACTTAGTGTTCCGAAGGACGACGTAGATGCGCATAGCACCAGATTAGTAATGGAGATTTTAAAAACACCATTCCTGATCGTTATGTCCAAGATAATCTTTACAAATTTGTGAAGGCGGGCAATTTTCAACTGTTACAAGAAAAGTTTTTAGAAGTTTCGCGCCAATAATCCTTAGAGGTCTTCAAGGAGTGAGACGGGAGCTTCACGACAGATTTGGTTATTGTTTAGCCAAAAAGGTGGCATTTTTAAACGCTTCATAAAGTAACATCTTGATATTGCACCCTAGAATCTTTATTTATTTTGGAGATAATTATGTTTATTTATTTTTTGTAGTTTTATCAGAATTTCCTTTTTATTTTCTTATTCTTATTTTCCTTATTTTCTGATTCCCTATCTGTTCGTAAACGCAATGAATAATTTGGGAAAATTACAGCGTTGTGAAAGCGCAAAAGAATAACTAGAAAGAAACTGGTTATTTTCATTAAAACATTGAAGTGTTTTTGTCCGTTAGCATCAATAAAGGTCATTATATTAGGGCGCGCATAACTTACACATTGATATATAAAATAAGTCTGTTTTTGCCAGCAATATCCAGAGATGTGCCAAAGGTAATTTAACCACTCCCGAAACAGAATAAAACGTTCTTGCACGTCCACAACTGTTTATCAAAGTTTGCACGAGCAGTAGCAAGAACGTTAATGGCAATCGTAGTTAATGGTGTCTAGAGTATGTGGAATGTAATTTAGATTTTACCGCGAAAATTTAAAACAAATTAAAAGTACATATACGCACAAAAAATATAAATCACAAGCGCTGTTTACGGATATATACATAAAATTAATGTAAGCACTTTAAGAGGCAAAGAAAAATTAGAAGAGATAAACACTAAATAAAAAACAGATACTTACTTAATCCTTGAGCCACGTACCTTTCGGTGTCGGCTGAGTGGGAGTTGGGTTATTCGGCTTCCTCCATATTTCTCTCCACTGTTCTGCGCCAATCTTGACAGATACAGAATACAAAATTCAATCCAATTTGCACATCAATAATAAAATTAGAAAAACATCTATAAATGTTCCTATGTACATAGTACATGTATGGTACATGTGTGCGTTAGACTAATTGTAAGTTATGTCGCTTGATTTCAATGTTGTGACTCATATTTGATATTGTTAATACCTTGCGTTTCTAGTGTCTGATGTTCGTATGCTGTGCAATATCGCAGGATTAGTGCATTTATAGAACCCCCTGCCGTATCAACATTTTGAGAATTTTTTTGGTTGTCTATGATTTAATAGCATCACGGTATAGGGCTAATTGTCCATTTCGATTCAAACTGACCCCTACTTCTATTTCACTGGAAATTTTGGTATATGATATTCTTTCATTTCTTGGATATCAAAATCATTTCTAATATTTTGCACTTGTACAACGTCCCACTACTTCCGGAAATCTAATTTGGTTCCTTAGATTTGACATGTTTTTTCTTGGTTATCTATGTTGCCATGTCGTAAAGTGTGGTTGTAATGCCCACCATTCTGGCTAATTGAATTTTTTGTTTCTCTTCTGCAATATTCTCGCAGTTTTTACTGTTGTACATACTTTGTCAGACATCGTTAGCTTATTTTTTATATTAGTTAAATTCGTATGCACATCGTATATGTTTGAAATGGCCAATTTGCTCCAAATATACGTTGGCCATGTAGATGTTAGTACTTACTGTTGTCTTTAAAAGTCATATATCTTTTGTTATTGGAGGTCACAGTTGTAGTCTATAGCTGTATAGTCTACAAAATGTAGAACTTTTGTAGATTATCTGATCATGTCGCAATAAAATCGAATAACATCTTTTTATGAAAAGTTTGACTTATTCTCTAAGGCACAACATGGATATAGAAAGGGAAGGTCGACGATAACAGCAATGGTGGAAATGCTTGAGGATATTTTCGACGCCTTTGACAACAAACAGACGGTGGAAATTATGGCGTGCAACTTGAGGAGGGCTTTCGACAGTGGTTTGTATGTCATTCTTCTAGAAAAGTTGTGGTCCTAGGGTTTAGAGGGAACGCGCATCACGTTTTGAAGTCGTACCTACGTGATAGGAAGCAAGCAATGAGTTGGCAAAATAGTTTATCAGAGGTAAAAGATATAGATAAGGTGTGCTACAAGGATCAATTTTAGGCCCTCTGTTATTTATGATATATTTAAATGACACAGGTTTTTCCTGATGACAATATTAATAGTAAACACCTTTAAAAAAAGAGGGACAGAAAAAGATAAGAATAATAATCGAGAAATCACCTCATTGGATACTGGTTAAGAAGATTAGTAAGAACAAAACGGTCGATGATGCACAAATGTGGCGTTCACCGTTCAATAAATAATAAAAGAAATATATCAAAATTCTAATCTGAAAATGTATATTGGCTACACAGATTATACAAAGGTTTTGGCAGGATCATTAAGAAAATATAATAATAACCTATTCAGAACACTCCGAACATATATTCCGACAACTAGGTTGTCATCCTTATCGAAACAAAACATAAAAGAGGGAAAACGTTATTGGCTGAATTTCGTTACCAGCGCTCGTAAGAAAACATAGTAAACAAAAGTCGCCACACAATCAGCAAACTATATTCGTTATCTACTGAACATGATAACCTAGTTGTCGAAATAAATATTTGGAGATTTCTAAAATTGGTGTGTTGCCGATAAAAACTATGTTATTTTACTTTCATTCTATATCAGGCGCATTCTTACTTTATCCGGCTGGAGTTCAGGATAAATATAGGACATGTGATATGAGAATTACTGCTATATAATTGGATCACGGGTTTCGTTCTCTTTTAGAAGATTGGCACCCAGATAGATATTGGTCACTAATTTGGTTATATTTTCGATATTCAAATATTATTTTAATCTCTATTAAATAATATTCACAAATCGGAACGATATAGAATATGATTTTTCTGGAAAATTATATAGATTTGCTTGCCTTGCAATTGAAATCCTCCGTTATGATTTCCTCTTTAAGCGTCGAGTACAACTTGCATATTTCATATTTTATTGCTTCGATGGTTGGAACATATGTATACTTGCGTTATATAGACTTTGGTAGGTTGAGTTTCAACTTTTATTGATGTTATTCTTTTATTTGCGCAGTGATGGTCGATAAGGAGCCATGATTGTTCTCAGTTTTGTTGTCTAAATAATACATTTTGATACTGACAATGAGATATTCCGTTCTTTATTAGTGACATTTTTCCGCATTTATTAATTTTATTTTTAGATGAGTCAATAGTATATTTTTCATCAATCGGGTCGCATATCAAACTTTCATCTTGTATTGTAAATTCTGCATTCTGCCATCTTATAGCGATATTAGGGTTAAAATACAAATCAAAAAGTAAATTATAGAAGTATAATTCTATAGAAAGAAGTAATAGTAGTAGTATTTTTTACTATTTTTGTAAATTTAATTGATTGTTATACACCCATAGAATGCTCGCTACCACAGGATCAAGATTATTTAGTATTTTAGCTTTACTTTAGAGTAGTTTTTGCTGTTTACGTTAGTTGCTTTGAATTTTAATTTTTGAAAAATTGTTTGTTGCGTTGTCTTCAAAAATTCTTAAAGGTAGAAATTATAGAATTTTGGTCAGGGATGTACTTGTTTGGCATATAATTATTTAACATTAAGAGAGGGCGATTCGAAGAGAAGGCGGTACAATTCTCCATTCAGACTCAAATGTCAGAAGTAGAAAGAGGACGGAATTATTTGTGATCTGATTCTCTGGATTTATGTAATATGAATAAGAACTCTTTGTGTAACCGAACGCGACATTACAAATAAAAGGATAAAAAGATCGACTACAGTTTTACCACCAAAAAGAAATATAACATAAGTAACAAGACTGTTACAACTTTTAGTTGCACCTCTCACAAGTTCATTTAATTTAAAACCATGTATTTCAAATTTCGTGTTTCTTAAGTTTTCAATATTTCTTAGGCAATAATTCAATGTACATGTGCATTATCTGAAATAGGGAATTTGAAGCACAAATTGTCCTGTATCCGATTTCCTTTACTTATTGTATATCCCTTCGATAGCTAAGCACTCGATAAATAAGGTCGTGATATTGCCGGATCAGTAACCACAGCAGCTTTGGATAAATAGTAGACTATTTATTTATCTTCAGGGGGTACCTGAAGTGGGTTCTCTTTTGACGTACATATACCGACTAGGTATGGTGGGCGGTTGGTAGCGAGGGAAGGAAGAGGTGAAGGGAACCGTGCGATGGGGTTTCATCCGTGTGCTGGTCAACTGAGTGGAAAACGTTTCAGTTCACGAGGCTTGTGATCATTCGACAGCCGCTTAATTTCCATGCATACTCTTAATATCCTCTATCATCGATCGAATCGGTTTTCATGGACCTACCAGGGCCTTCAATGTCAGGACACGAACGACGAATTGTCCAAACGGAAAATGAAAACGATGTTGCCGACAGAGAATAAAAAACAATGCAATAAAACAACCAGAACTTAGTTTTAGAAGCATCGTAAAAAGCAATTTCAAATTGCGGCTGCTTTACATAACACACAAGCCTTTGAAACATCCAATCGATACATAATAGTATAGATGTATAAATTTAGTACATGTATACGTCATAGCAACATAGGGCCATTTTTAGGTGTGAAGATAACGTATGTATTTTAACTTACATTCAAAATATCGGAAGCGTACTTGTTTATGCTATTTTGTTTCCAGAAATAGTATGGACCAGAATATTGCATGGTTAAATTTACTCAGGTATGAAAAGGAACTGTGTTTTTTTTAGTTTTGTGTGTTTCTATAGAAGTGTTATAGCGAGTTCCATTGAGAGTTGTTACAATACACCCGTATAGCCTACTGGCTTCTCTCTTTAGTTCGTATAAATTACATAAATCTCTTTTCACCTACCTTGCTACCACGTTTTTATTAAAACAAAATTGGTAGTATGCGAACAATCCAACATTTGTTGAAGTTAATAAAAACGTAAGTAATTTTACACGTATAAAATAATAATATTATAGTACATGATGTTTTAGAACACAATTGATACAGAGTCGTAGAAAAGACACAGCGATGAAATGGACAACACCAAAAAACGTTAGTTATTTAAAAGCAGAACATAGATGGGTCGCTGCATTTATAGAAACTTCAAGAACACTCCACTCCAGTCAAGTTGTGATACGCAGAGATGGCGGAGTGCGAATTTAACGTAAAAAGAAAGCAAATTCAAAGGAAACAAATATATACGTATATACCATACAAGTATTTATGAGTACATATATACAATATACATACATATATAGATACAGCGCGTCCCTAAAATATGGAATAAATTCAGTAAATTTTGTTGGAATTTTTTTTTGAATACGTCCATTTTATTCGATAGAAGTACACATTTCTGCATGACAGTCTCTTAAAATCAAGAAAGAAATTGGGGTTGCTATGTGAAAAAAATTATGAGTTTATTACTAAAAAAGCAGCTGACGGTTGAAAATCGACCTCCATGCAAAAATTGGTATTTCTATCAAATGAAAACGATATTTCGCTTTTACTGAATATTTTTGACCTTCGTTGACCTTCAAAAACCTTAATGTTACACATTGTTGGATTCGTCTCGATAGCCGCTATCAGAACATAAATACCAAAATATAGCATCCTATCTAAAGAAACAAGGTAGACGTTCAAACCTCTGAAGTGACACCACCTAGCAACAAAAAACTAACATCATATAATAGCGCCCGTTTTTTCATGCAACTTTTGTTCTACTATCATACTTTCGGAGTTATTTTAGGTGAATATAGATGGTGACTCACCCTGTATATTGTAGTATGAATTTTTAGTTAATTTTATAGAAACCAAATTTTGTACAAATAATAATTGTAAAATTTTAGTATTATATTAACAAAATAATGAACAATATAATCAAAATATATTACCTAAATGTGTATAAGTGTAATTTGTCTTCTAATTCTTAACTTCTCCCTCCCTCTTGAATTCTTTCTTCACTTCTTTTCTTTGGTCTTTTCCTTTTATTGTACTTCTTTTTCTTTGGTCTGTTCGTCGTTTGTAAACAACAACTTCTTTTTCGATGTGGTTTGCTTCTTTTCAATCCTGGTATTTTATATAACTTTTTGTCTGACTATTTTCGTCGACCATCCTATTCCGTCGCTTATAAACCAACAAGCTTCATTTTTTTCGGCACGTTGTTATAGCAATTTGGAATTCTAGATTTTGAAATGTTTCAAGTGTATGTGTGTGGTAAATGTTTACAACGCTTTTCTATTTCTTAAAGAACGCTTTCTATAAAATTTACATCTCTTTATTGATAATTTTACTAATGGAGTATTACCATACTACAATTATACTACCGCCCCTCTTAACAATTTTTTGTTACTTGTAACAGAAAATTTTTACTATCATTTAAGAAATCCATGTGTTATTAATGTAAATAAAACTAGAAGATAATCATTAAAAGAAATTAGTGTCTTATTGTAGATTAACAATTGGTAAGTATAAAATGGTACTGAAGAGAACAGTTTTAAATAAACAAGATAAGTACTTAACACGACTTCAATCTCTAAAATGTACTATTCTATTTATTTATTGTTTTATTTAACTAATATATTTAATTTTAAATCGTTTTCAATAGGAAATGTATTTAATTAACTTTATATGAATATATACATATATAGTTGCCCATGAATTACGATTATAATTATATTATGAAGTGGTTCTTCAGAGCATTCATGTGCAGATCCCAGTTAGAATAACAATTACTTTCTCAATAAGGGAGCAGATGCAATCTAGGTTGTAATAATGGTGAATAGACAATGAAGTCGTAAAGTATGGAATAAAATTCATAAAATCAAAAATATCTTTTTTGTGAAAATGCTCGAACACGTATAGTAATCTCTTGCAATAGGCACATTTTAGTAGTAGATACCATTTTGTTTGATAATATTTGTTAAATTTATGACGTCATCGACTTTTTTCTTTTAATTGCAACTGCTACTTTCTTCTTCCATTTGATAAAATAGTCCATTCCCTATTCAATAATTACAAAAAAATTATATGTTGTATTTGAAAGTTTCTGTAAAAAACGATGAAAACCATCTGACACTTAGTTGGCCATGGGGTGTACAAAATCGGCGAACAGGCGTTGAAAATTAAAAAATTGTGAACTGTCAAACAACAATGTTTAGTTTATGCGTTTATGTCAACGTTTGATTAATGTGGATGTTCTGTCCGTCTTTTACACATAAATCTTACATTTATGTGAAAGTATTTTCAAAGAATTACAATATTAACCTTCGTATACTCACGCATACGGTCTGTGAGACCGACTTATATAGTATAGTATACGTGTTTCATATTTTGACGTCAGTACAGGAAGGTTAATGATGGTTGGTCTCAGTGATAAAATCCGTTCCCAAGAATAAGTATGTCACTTATTTAATCAGAAATACTCAGATCGCCCACCCATAACTCAATCAACTTAAATAAAATTGTACAAAAGTTGGAAGAATGTTTGAGATCGTATTGGAAGTGACCGTCCTTCAATTGGAGACGAAGAACAACTAAATGTTTTATTGAGTGCAGAAGAAAATTCAAATATATCAGTCGAGAAATCGAATTAAGTTAGAACACTAGAAAAACAACAATCTTAAGAATACTTCATGCGGAAAAATATCATCCTTACAAAATGAAATTATTATAGGAACTAGGGCAAGACGATTTTGACCGCAGAATACAGTTTTGCGAACAACTAATGAACATGTGTCAGGAAGACCCTACATTTGTACAACGCATGATTTCCTCAAACAAGGTTAGTTTTAGTACGCCCAGTTCAGTTAATAGAGAAAACTGTCGTTTTTGGTCGGCTCAGAATTCACATTGAATGCAAGAATTGCATACTCAGCATCCACAAAAGATTAAAGTACGGGCAGGAATCGTTGATAAAGTTTTGGGTCTTTTCTTCTTTAATCAAACGCTGAATGAAGATCGATATCTTCATATTCTCCAGTTTAAATTAGTTCCGTCATGAGCAGTGCTATTTCCAAACGAGGATGATCCAGAACTATCTAATAATACCTTGGTATCATAATTGGTATCGCATTGATGGTGCCTCTCCTCATTGCGCCCTTCATGTTCGAGAATATTTGAACGAAATTTTCGAAAATAGATGGATCGGCAGGCGTGGATTTATAGAATGGCCAGCTAGATCGCCTGATATAAACGAACTAGATTTTCTTTGTGCGATTATTTAAAAAGTAAGGTTTTTCTAAATAAGCCTAACACTATAGACAAACTAAACGAGCTAATTCGACGGGAGATTCGATTAATTACATCCGATGTAATTCGAAATGTACAACAAGAATTCATTAATCGTCTCAATATCAAGTAAATTGAGAACATTTTGAACATCTGCTCTAATTATTTATTTATTATTATTCTGTACTTTTTTATTAATTTTTGCTAAAGAAATGCTTTATTTTAAAATAAAATTCTATTGTTCCTCTCATAACGTGAGTTTTGATATACTTGGAGTACTACTGTGGTCAACTGGTTTCTATCGTTTTCTACAAAAACTTAAATACAACATATAACTTTTTATAATTATCGAATAGGGGATGGCCTATTCTATCAAATGAAAGAAAAAAAGTACAGGTTGCAATTAAAGAAAAGTCGATGGCGTCATAAATTCAACAAATATTATCAAACAAAATAGTATCTACTATTAAAATGTGCCTATTGCAAAAAGTTACTAAACGTATTCGAGCATTTTCATAAAAAATTATCTTCGATTTTATGAATTATATTTCACACTTTACGGCCTTACTGTTTATGTATGAATGTATATCGTAAAGCTTAAGTAAAGTGAATATATATACAAAAATGTATCTTCTTTCTCAACAGAGAGAAATATTGTTCACACTTGGATCAATATGGGATTCTTTGTAAGTAAAATGTGGGTAGAGATTAGAATTCATTCTAGCCGACAAGTCTATCAGAAACGCTTCGTAGCTGGACAATGATATTGTACAATATGTGATATTGCACAGTATTATTGATAGCGTAAGGATTATATTGAGAGGTTGTGCAATATATTGTGTCAATCAAAATTATATTGCTTCAATTGAGTACAAGATTCGGAAATGATATTGGAATAGGTATCTGAAAATCTAACGAAATAGACGAGAGGGCATTTATTCTTGAATGTTTAGAACTTTACAGAAGTAATTAACAACAAGTTATTAAATATTGTACCGTAAAAATGTAGCAAACTTCAGCCATCTTTGTTCTTTGTTCTTTGTACGTATTGTAGTATGGTAATACTCCATTAGTAAAATTACCAATAGAAAGATGTAAATTTTATAGAAAGCATTCTTTAACAAATAGAGAAGCGTTGTAAACATACCACACACATACACTTGAAACATTTCAAAATCTAGAATTCCAAATTGCTATAACGACGTGCGGAAAAAAAAAGAGAGTTTGGTTGATAAGCGACAGTATGGGATGGTCGACGAAAAAGTTAGATAAAGTTATATAAAATACCACGGTTGAAAAGAAGCAGACCACATCAAAAACGAAGTTGTTGTTTACAAACGACGAACAGACCAAAGAAAAGGAAGTACAATAAAAGGAAAAGACCAAAGAAAAGAAGTGAAGAAAGAATTCAAGAGGAAGGGAGAAGTAAAGAATTAGAAAACAAATTACACTTATACACACTAGGTAATATATTTGATTGTATTGTTCATTATTTTGTTAATATAATATTAAAATTTTATAAACATTATTTATAATAAATTTTGCTTTCTATAAAATTAATTCAAAATTCATACTACAATATATGTGCGTCCTATCAGTTACAAGTGTACTCACATATACATACGTACACTAAGCTAGACTACTATACAGGTGGCCCACCACCAGCGCCTCGTACTGTAGCTCCCAAACTAATAATTCTTTTAAAATCTTTTTCGATAAGATGATGTACGTTTATAATGGCCATAATTAGAAAATATTTTCATTGATGCAGGGTGCTCCAACAAACCGCTAAGTATCAAAGTTATGTTTTTTAAATGGAACAGTATACATTTTTTGCATTTTTCGAATTGTATAGAAAAAATAAAGGTGAGTTACTTCAATATTCCATATACCTATCGTTAGCCGTTTTCGAAGTGTTTGAGGATTTTCGAAAAAGTAAGATGTTTTGAAAATGGACATAACAGACAAACTAATTGAGATTTTCAAATCATGGTTTTAGCCTTGATTTGGTATATCTTGAGCTACTTATTTTCAGGTATATAATTTTACAATAATGTACAAGGTGATTTCATAGACCGGCTTTATATGTCTCAACTTTAATAGTGGAACAAATGGAACACCCTGTATATTTTCAGACTCGGAGAAAGGTTTTTCAATTCCTACCCAAACTGTATTAGGTTTCCCTATACCTATATCTTGTGATTTCGGAGATATTTGAAGATATTTTAAATTTTACCTAGATTGAAATTAAATCGAAGCTGCTGAATATGGAAATGCAATTGTTTGTTATTTCAACGATATGAAAAAGTTGCTAATGAAACACATATGCCTTTAAATGATAAGTATTATAATAAATGTTCTACATGATCGCCATTTTACGCTATGTATTGTATACTTTCATTAGTTGTAACCCCTTCGTACATATTTTAATAATTTTTGCGCTCCTCATAGTTAAAAACAGCCTACTACTAGATACAGCAATTAAATTGTCATAATGACATACCTTTTAAATGTCAGCACAATTTTACTTTAGTTTAGTATACTTTATTCTTTGATAACGGTACATAACTACTATTAGAGAAATTAAAAAAGAACTTATGAAATAATTGAAGTGTTATTTTCTTTTAGTTGAGATATTTTTACAATGATGGATTTGCCTATCCTAGAACGAGTGGATATGATTTTGACCATAGGTGAATGTCACGAAAACTGTTTTTTGGCTGGCAGAGTTTATGAGCAAAAGTATCCTGAAAGAAGACATCCTGAAAAGCGGGCTTTTGAAAGACTTTTCGCAAGGTTTCGAGAGACAGGTAATACTTCCTACTCTAAACGAAAAAGAAGGAAATCAGTCGTTGACAACGAGGGAAATGAATTTCTAGTGTTAGGTTCAATTGCTGAAAATCCTAGTACCAGTTCACTGAAGATTACCCAAGAAACCGATATAAGTAGATCTAGTGTACAGAGGATCATAAAAAACACGAGTATCACCCATATCATATCCAAATACATCAACATTTATATGGGATGGACTTTGACCATCGATTGGAATTTTGCTTGTGGGCTCTGAATCGTGTTGGAGAAGAGGAGGATTTTTCTGAATATATTTTATTCACTGATGAATCTACCTTCCATAATAATGTATGGTATGTAGACATAAAAACAGAAAATCCACACATATTTAAGACTGTTGATCACCGAAATCGCTGGAGTTTAAACGTCTATGCGGGAATTATTGGTGACTATCTTATTGGACCTTATTTTTTGAAGAACGATTGAATGGGCACCGTTTTTTGCAATTTTTACAACGAGATTTCTGGACTCTTTTAGAAAATTTTCCCTTATTTACAAGAGGCAAAATGTGGCTGCAGTTAGACGGGGCTCCTGCATATTTCCACGTAGATGTTAGAAACTATTTAAATTTAATGTTTCCAAATAAGTGGATTGGAAGATAAGGACCCTGTAAATGGCTACCCAGGTCACCCGATTTAACTTGCATAGATTTTTTCTTATGGGGATATGTAAAAAGTATTGTGTACAATTTGACACCAACTACGCCGGATGATATGAAAATCAGAATAACAAATGCATTTGCTACCATTACCCCGGAAATGTTAAGAAGGGTTAGAAGATCGTTTGAAGAGAGAATTATAATATGCATAAAGGAAAATGGCGATCATGTAGAACATTTATTATAATACTTATCATTTAAAGGCATATGTGTTTCATTAGCAACTTTTTCAGATCGTTGAAATAAAAACAATTGCATTTCCATATTCAGCAGCTTCGATTTAATTTCAATCTTGGTAAAATTTAAAATATCTTCAAATATCTCCGAAATCACAAGAGATAGGTATAGGGAAACTTAATACAGTTTGGGTAGGAATTGAAATACCTTTCTCCGAGTCTGAAAATATACAGGCTGTTCCATTTGAAATAACAAAGTTATACACTATTAAAGTTGAGACAAATAAAGCCGGTCTATGGAATCACCCTGTACATTATTGTAAAATTACATACCTGAAAATAAGTAGCCCAAGATATACCAAATCAAGGCTAAAAACATGATTTGAAAATTTCAATTAGTTTGTCTGTTATGTCCATTTTCAAAACATCTTACTTTTTCGAAAAACCTCAAATACTTCGAAAACGGCTAACGATAGGTATATGGAACATCGAAGTAACTTACCTTTATTTTTCCTATACAATTCGAAAAAAGTAAAAAATGTATATTGTTCCATTTAAAAAAACATAGCCTTGATACTTAGCGCTTTGTTGGAGCACCCTGCATAAACGACATTATTTTCTAATTATGGCCATTATAAACGTACACCATCTTATCAAAAAAGATTTAAAAAATTAGTTTGGGAGCTACAGTCCGAGGCGCTGGTGGTGGGCCACCCTGTATATTTTGAAAAATTAGACAATTGGAGATTCTGTTTTAAAAATAGTTATGCTCTAAGAATTTTTGCGCCACGAATATTTTCTTGGAACCGCCCTAAACGCTCAATAATATTGTGTAATTGCGTGTTTTTGGATCACAAATGTGTTTCTGATCCAAAAGATCTTCAAGATCTTCAACATTTGCACAGTACAACATTTATAACTTTACTTGTGTAAACTTTTGGGCGCTTACGAATAAATGCTCTCTCCTTCGTTGTAAATTGGAATTTCTGGCACTGATTTCAATATCATTTTCGAATGTTGTAGTAAACAGCAGCAATATTATGCAAAAATATCTACAGACAGTTATGCAATTTCAAATATTCTAGGTACAATATTAGTGATCGTCTAGTGCCGATGGCTTTCCACAAATCAAATGCTTTCATTCTGTCCTTTTGGCACAGAATTGGTGTACTTATAATCTGATCAATAGATTGTTGTCCATCAAGACTTTTCTTTGAAATATTTAACAACCGGCCACCACACTTCATTACATAAGCTAAAGGCGTTCAGAAATGTTTATATCATGTGATTCAAAATATATATGCCTATGGCTGTAATGTGTGATTAGTAAATAATGTAACTAATAATAAGTAAAAATAATGCACACGCTAATGGCCAACGTTTCGTGAACGAAATATTTTTGTACGGTGGACCGATTCAGTATTACGAAATAAGCATACTTGCGTTAGTGTTAGGTATTTCTCATTCATAGAAGTGATTTTCAAGAGTAAATCTTTGTTGTTGTATTAGTGTAAAGTTCTATCACTTGAAATTAGAATGAATTCATTCTAACTTCAAGCGATAGAACTGTTATGCGTATATTCATTTCATAATACTGAATAAGTTAACCGGTTTAAAAGGCATTTTACTTCATTTTCCTTCATCGATCGTACTAACGTGTTGAAAGCGAAACAGTCAATAAAGTAGCTCATAAAACTTTATTGTAAATAATATTTCAAACCTGTTTGTATGTTCATACATACAGTTTCATGGCAACACCTGGTTTTATTAACAGACGCATACATTGTTTTAACAAGGTAGCAATCCTAGTATATTTTGATATTTAAATTGAACACCTCCACTAATTTAAAAATATACAAACGCTTAGAAACTCAAATCTGTTTACTACCTAACGTACTCAAAAAGTTATAATCACAACAGTTAAACTTTTAGTTAATAGATCAGTGGGCATATCAGCTGCCACCATATATCTATATAATATGTACCAACTATCTTCTTTGTTATACATACATGCTCCACCAAAAATTATAATTAACTTGAATGTGTTTCGACGTTTTATGATAAATGAATTTTGCCGTCAACTCCTGTGTACTTTGATTATCATTTCACAAAACCACAGAATTTTTTGTAAACGAAAATTTGAAATTACTTAAATTGGTAGCCTTCTTAAAAGCCTATAATTACTATAACTATAACTACCAAGCTTCATCGAAATCGGTATCTCCGCAAATCAATGAGGGCGAAAGAGGGTAATTTTTTAAGAATAAGTGTTAGTAATTCAAACATCGTTTAATAGCCCTCTTCATGCGCTATATGTCCATATTTCGTGCAAGAATTGCAAAGTAATTGACAAAAACAGTCTCATCCTTGGAGGGAACCTTTGACCCGTTCATAGGCGTTACTGGCAGAAACAGAAACCGACCTTTACATACTTCAATCAGACCTACATAATTACCAAGCTTCATCGAAATCGGTGTTTCCGCAAATCGTTGAGGGTAGGAGGCAGTAATATTTTTAGGAATAAGTGTTACCAGTTCAACATGTTTCAATAGCGTTTTTCAAGCGCTATATGTTCATATGATTGACTATTTTCTTTGTTCAACATTTGCAGAGTAATTGGCAAAGAACGGTACCATTCTTGGCGGAGCTTTTTAACCTCTTCATAGACGTTACTGCAAGAAACAAAAACAGGCCTTTTGCATAGTTCAATCAGCTCTACATAATTACCAAATTCCATCGAAATCGGTCTTTCTTTCTGGTCTATAGTTGGGCGTGGCAGGGGGTAATAGTTTTAAGAATAAGGGTTACCGATTGAGACATGTTACATTAGCCCTTTTGAAGCGCTATATGCTCATATGTTTGGATATGGTTTTCTTAAAACAATTCCAGAGTAATTGGCAAAAAACGAGAAACAGGCCAATTTTCAGGAGCGCTTTTCACCCCTTCGATGGCTTTCATCGCAGAAACAGAAAGCGGCGTTTTACATAAGCCTTATTAGCTCTACATAATTACCAAATTTCATTCAAATCGGTGTGTGCGGGGTGGGAACCTTTCCTCGATAGTAGGTTCGTCTTGTAGCAAACGATGAGGTTAAACGATGACTTTTGAAGAGTGCTTGTATTACTACAGTACTCCCGCAGGATGACATTATTATTATTAATTCCTGTTTTTCACATTCCGGGATTCTAAGGATTTAAATTTTGAAAAAGCTCTAAGATTCGTGTTTTCGATTTTCGAATCTTTTTCAACATTCGGGGGATTCGAGGATTTGAATTGCAGTGATATACCTGTGAATGAATGAATGAAGGATGACTCTTTTAAGACCATCTTGTATCAATATTACAATTCTTGCTACAACAATCGGATTTAAAGGTATTATGACCTGTTAAATAAACACTTGAAATACTAAACCATGCAACCGATAGGTTTCATAAAGAGAAATCACCGCTAAACTAAAAATAGACAACGCAATGTGAATTTCTAGTTAGAGCTAATACGCGCTATGTCAGTCGTAAATACCGTGGCAATACATGACAGATGACTTATCTTACATGATAGTTCTCTACCATATATATATATATACATATAACAGATAACACATGACTTAGCATCTACTAGCACAATGATTTATAATTTGCAAACTATTAACTTAAAACATCACAATTTCAAAGCGACGTACATTTTTTACTCGCCAGTGTATTAAACATTTTTGTTTTAAGGTTAATTCTTTTTTGCAATTGTTATTGAAATTAAAATGATTCTTATGATGTTTAATTAAGGCGCATTACAAATTAGTACAAGTTGCAATTAGTTTAGTTTTAATTTTGACTTAATTTGGTTTCAATTTTCTGACCACTGTACATACATAGATGAAGAAAATATGAACACTTCGCAGTACTTTATTGTGTAATGCTATATTTATATTTCTGGTAATATTACTGGTGGAACTCGATATTCGGGTAAGGAAAAAATTATAAGGAAGATTAATTCAAATTTCTCATGCTTGGTGACCTTTTCCAATTTATTTTCCCCTGACTCTACAAATATTTCCCTCTAATTTCCCTTTCGTTTTAAAGCTTTCTTTTCATTCTTTGTATAAACGTTTTTGTTTTTAGATACCCTTGAAGTAAACGCGCTTAGCTTCAATTTTGTATGACCGACAGAAAATCGGTTATCATAGTTGCTCGGCCTGTATTTGAATCAGGCATTTCAATTATGGTTATCCAAGGCTTACTATTTACCGATCCCATTTCGTGGCTATTTGTATATACGCATATATGTATATACAATATACGTATAAGTAGACCATTTGAATATCTCGCTGTGATGGATACGTTTGTATATATGCGTGTACAATATATATGCATAGTGCCAAGCTTTACATGTGCGGTATTTTCGTTTATAAATACATATATACAAGATTCCCTTTTGCTTACTATTATTTAGCTACTTACTAATTTGCTGCCAAAAATGCTAGTAGAAATGTTTTTCTCAATAACGCACCTCGTATATCGTACACTGAAATTACTGAATTGGTGAGACCGATATCGACATAAGCTCAGAATCTGCTAGTTATTAAAACAGGTTTTTAGCTGATATCGAAAACTTAATCAGAAGCCAGTATGGAATAACTGAAAAGCTTTTATGTACGCATATGTATATTATAATACAAATGGTATGAAACAAACAATTTAGGTGCCGTCTAAATTTATATTTATTAAACAAGTTCACTACTTTATTTTATTTAATCAAGCAATGAGTTTTTCCGTATGTATTATTTCATATGTATATCGTCCGATGTTGGTTCCATTACAGATATAAGTTTATATGCAAATGCTTAGATAATAGGGGGTTGTCAATCATTGACATCTACAATACCTTAGATATCATAAGTAAGTATATATCGAACAATTTGACACAATTTCTACATAACTTTTAGTTCAGTATTAAAAACTAGTGTATTTTCGGATGTGAATTATAGGACACTTTTAACCAATTGTCTTTATATATAATAACCCGAGCCACTGAAATAGTCGTTTCTCATTCACAGTAGTTGGAATTTATCTTCAGGAAGCCATTAAGATTTACGAAAGGATATAACAGAAAATCAGAATATAAATGAAAAAACTTCGTTAATAAAACAAAATAAATTATTTGTAATTCTAAGGCTATGAAATACAGAGAGACTTAATTTCCATCCAAGGTTAACTTTTAGAATTTGTGAACTGGTCATAGGCCAGACATCTTTTGAGATGTTATTGAAGACTAACGAGTTAAACAATTTTTTTAATATTACTTGTGAATAGATATCTGAAGTTTACCACTGTTTTTGATTGAGCCCTCAATTTTTTCAGAACTGGAGGTTTTCTATATTTATTACAATCGGTTATTTTTAGTTTTAAAAGTAAACTTTGTTTTAATAAATTTAGTTTGCTTCTCTAATGAGATGAAGATACAGTCCTGACTTTTCTATGTAGGTACCTTGTACCTTGTTTAGATTGCTACACATTTAGTCCTAGTGAACTGAAATTTTATTGTAGTAGCTAATTAATCATACTATATTTTGTTCAACAAGGTTCACTTTAAGTAGCCTTAAAGTTGGAGATTCTTCTCATTTGTGTCATTTCATATATAATAATCTATATGCTGGTTCTATTGGTGCATAATTGTGGGGACATATCGTGTGTTTGAGTGCTCGAAACAACAAGTGTAATTTAAATTATATGATCATCTATAGGATATAAAAAGAATCACAGAGTGTATTACATGAATTAAAACTTTGCACCTTTGTTCGTTTTTATGACCTCAGTCTCGATATTTAGTGGACAAACCCTGTACATCACATTGCTGTCATTTATTTGGAATGAGAGTTAAACATTTATGGGTCAGCAGCAGTAGTGGCTCTTGACATGTGCTTCAAAGTGGAGGAATTACGTTCGGCTTCAGCAGTGGTTATGGGAGTAGCCGTCAGAATTTCTAACAACATTTTAATTTCTGCAACTGTTTCTTCCAAATTGTTAGTTAGATTTTAAAAAGGCACTGCAACTTTCAATATGCTGCACTGAAAATACAAAACTGACGGCTCTGTTCGTAGACGTTGCTTTTCCAAAAATTATAAGCTGCACATGTTAAGTCCAGGTTATATTCAGGAAATGAATGGTTATAATTTTCAAAATTATCTGAACTAAAGAGCGATGCGGCAACCGAGTGGTTTGTAAAAGCAAAACGTTCTTTTGCATTATTTATAATAACATCACAAACATGCAATACGGTGGTCTTCTTTGCTATTATTTAAACGTTTCCTTTTTGCATCACAGGGGACTGTACTAAAATTTGAAATTCGGTGTATGATAGAATCTATTTTATTTGGAACATTATTAATGCTTTTCTCAAAATTATTTACCGCGTTTTGTGCATTTATTGGATTTATGTCCTTTTGTTGCAGTTGGTTATATAAAACTCCAACATGTGGCATAATATAATGAAAAACAGTCAGCCAAAAAGTAAGGTTAGGTCTTCCAGAATACGTCGAATACCTCTTGCTTCTTTGCACGTTACTGCATTTGAATCTTCTTCCCGATGTTTCATACAGTCTATAATAGAATCTCTGTGTTCATAAATTACATTAACCGTACCAATATTGAAATTCCAACGCGTAGGTGCAGAATGGGGTACATTTTTTCTATGAATTGCTGCAGAACCGCGAGTCTTTGCGGCGAATGACTAAAAATCCAGGTAAAAGATACATACCTGACAATTAATTAAACATTTTCGTAACATCACCAAATTTAATTGATGAGCACAGCATTGTACGAAATGTGCATTTTCGTATTTTTCTTTGATTATTGCCTGAACTCTGCCATGTATTCCACTCATTACAGCTGCCCCGTCATAGCTTTGAGCAATGAGCTTTCTTTGATCACCTTTTAAAATAGGGTCAATAACATTAAAAATATTGTTAGCTAATGACACAGCATTATGATTTTCTGGAAGCAAACAAGTGCAGAACCTTCTTACCGGGTTTCTTTGCTTGGTAACGTGACGAAGAACAATTACCATTTGAAATTTAGAAGACACTGTCTGTAGTTGTCAATGTTGTAATATTTCGTTGACTACTTTTTTCTTATATACATATTCAGAGAATTTTTATCGTATTCGATAATATTTGAAGGTTTGTATATCCATTTCAGATTAATAACATTTGCAAATCTACTGGTACATTACTACAAAAGTTACTGTATGAAATTCCTCGTCTCGTGCCGTTATTTACGCTAATGAAGTAAAAAGATTTGCCAATTATTTTCTTAAAATGTGGCGTAATTTTTATATGGAATCCTTCTCAGCTTTTCCTTAATGTAGAGTGCTATTATAATCGGGTTTTGTTTTTCATCTTTTCAGTAAATTGATGATGTGCCCAAACACATTAATTTTCTTTAAACATTATTTGTATACAGCCAAATCTTTTTCTGTACGTTTAAAATGGTACGTTTCATCCATAAGTACTTGTTCGTAGTTAAGAAATATTTTATATGGCAATAATATTTTTATAGTGCCTACACTATTTTTCATAAATTTATATTTTGAATGAAAAAACTCGTACAGCATGGGTTATATTTGCTTGATGTCAATTATTGAAATAAATTTATTCTATCTATTTATTATAATCTTTTATTAGTACAGCAATATGTATGTTCTATTTAATTCTGTTTTTAAATTCTAATGATATAGACCTGTTCCTGCGAAAAAGTCATGTCGTGAATGATTTATATTCACTAATGGATTTGGGTAATTCTAACTCCTTTCCACTTTTTAAAGGACTTTTGGTGCATTAGATATTTGTGCCTATTTGGTGGAATAAATAAATTCAAAATTCGGTTCAATGTCTGAAAGATTGAGCCGTAGATCAGTTTCTATATTTCAACTGTATTTATTTCTCAGGTAACTATGTTAATATTATCGATAAGTTCAATTTCACTTTCCGACCAAACGCTGCTGCGAAAAGCAAAACATTTACTCATTTTTCTCCAGATATTGAATCTAGCAGTTCAACTTCCTTAGGATGACGTTTATTTGGTATTAAATTTGATACGTGGACCTTGTAAAGACATATTTAAATCCTTTAATTTAGAAAACATGTAAGCTGGGTATGTAAGTCAAGAAAATTTTGTTGCTCAATTCAATTCAAGCCAGTGGATCAAAACTTTGCCACTGCCTTACTAGGGGCCTGGAATAGATAACAGTTTCTGTCACGAGATCTTATAAACTTTTTGGTTTACCATTCCAAAGGAGTTCATTTACATGTCATTCTTTGTCTATGAATATTTTCATATTTTCATATTCTTCGTTAATACCTTGTTACATAGCAGATATGCGTTTGTAATTTACAATATCTAATTATATAAAAGAAATGTAATACGTACACATGAAAGCAAAAAAAAAGGAAAGAAATTATTTTGCATATATACAAACAGCTGTAAATGTAAATAATGGCCTTCCTTATCAAGGTGTTAAAATTCTGGCGAATAAATAGGATGACAAAAAATAAAATTGGTGGATCAGCTCTTGCCGTTATCACAGTTGAGAAAGCCCTGAAAGTTATAAAAGGCATTACTTGTCAAAAAGTGTTTAGTACACTGCACTACAACTGTTTTTGATTTTCTTTTCATGCTTCAAGAAACATTGTTGTAAAAGAGGACAGCTTTTTGATAATATAATACAGCAATGAGTCCATTCAACACTCTCGTTGATCTTCTTTACTCGTGCCACAAGACCAGGAAACATTTCGGTCATTGCATCATCTGTAAACATACCCCAACTAACAAACCAGTTCATTTCATTTTTTAAAAAGGAGTAGTTGACTCGTCAAGTTGGATCGCAAACGAATCCAATTTTATTGTTTACAAAAGTTCTCCTTCATTTCCAAAATCATTAATTCTGCTATGTTGTTTGATATGGGAATCACGTCAATTTCCTTTGCCGTCTTTTTCTCCCAGTGTATATATAATTTTTTCTGCCACTGTGCTTGTCCAGATCTTGCAATTTTGTACACTTACTAAAAATTCAGGAGCATTTTTATTGCCTGTCTTTAAAGCTGATAGGAAGAAGCAGTACGGTGTTTATTACCTGCTAATTTCCTTTAAAATACGCAGCGGGTTTACCTTTGTGCGGTGGATGCCTTCAATGTGTCAACAAAAAAGTGGTGGTTCTAAACTGCTGTTGGCCTGGAGTTTATTACAAATTACGCAAAGCGGTTTAGGCTGTGACTCATCCTTGGTAAAATAAATACCCATTGTAAATAGTCCCTCTTATATATTCGTTTCTTTCCTTTGCTTTCAGTCTGCTGAGACGGTAACTCACTACAACTTTCAGTACCATCACCCTGTATTAGTTTCAAATTAGAGACTGAAGTAGATTGAAGTTGATTGCTTGTCCAGTTTCTAGTCGGACTTGAGAAAATTACCAGGTTTTAACCATCGATGCGTCATAAAATTACAGAGTAATAATTATTCACTTTCGCGTTGGTGGTGCGCAAGCTTAAGTAAAAAGTAATTTATTTACACACGCTATGCACTACTAATTGCTATTTATTAAAATCATTCGTGGTTCTTAAGCGCGACGGCTTCTTTTGTAGTCCCTATTCTCGTTCCTTCAAGCGCTGAATTCAAAGTTTCCGGATCGTACTAGGATGTACTCGCATCGCCAGCACCCATCCAATAGCATTACAGATTGTCTGTTTCTGACTTGGCATTTCATCGATTTGTTGCTCTATTTTTATGATTGTAGTATTAATAGTGCTCTGAATATATTTATCTACATTTAGTGTATTTAAAGGCTCCCCCATTACAATATTTTCGCGAACCACTTTTATAAAGCAAGCGAGTCAACGGTTCGGAATCGCTAGCTTAGGTGAAAAGTTGTTACTGCGGAAAAGCTGTTGAATGAACTGCAACAAAATGTCAAATCCTGAAACTAAACGCGTTTAAAATGATATTTTTAAAAAAGGTGACCAAAATATTTCAAAAATTAATGAACCAATCTTGCTAAAATAGTTTCTAATAGATTTGTATACACATGTCAGTTTCCTACAAGAGATAAAATTGATTATATCATATTTCGTAATCGTCAGTATAACATTACAAATACTAAAGTTTTTCAATAAACTCCTGAATGCTATAGCATGGGTTTTCCTTCAAGAAGTTTTTGATATTACAATGGAACTGAGCATCAGCTATGTAAATCCTTCCAGACGGTGGGTAATAAATTATAAAGTTTTATGGATAGGTATCTGAAAGAATTAATATTAGGGAGTGAGTTTAAAATGCTTTTTTATTAAATGAACAGTCATTTTGCATGTAATCAATATTTTTCAAAACGGAACGATTAAGTAGTAGCTGCTGTAATGTATTGGTGACCTTTTTCTAGCTTTTTGATTTCAAATGAGTTAAGTCCACTTGTGCTGCTCACCGCAAAATATATTTTTTAAACACGTTTTCATGGCTGTAAATTCACAATTATTGATTATTTTTGGATGTAACAATTTTGAAGCATACTTTAAATATACTTTATATTGGATGGATACACTTAAACACATGCATATTATTTTATTTTGTTCGAGAAAAATACTAAAGAAATATTTTTTCCGGCTCTCTGGATGTATGTAAATACGTACAACATTAAATATATTGAAACAAGGACTATGCATTATTATTGTGATTAATTTGTTTATTCATAACAAACAATGAGAAAAATAAAATGTAGAATTTTCAATGTGGTAGAAAACTATTACTGTTAATAGTTTTTCATAATACCATTGAATAGTCATCAGGAATATATGAATATAATGTAATTTACTATGCTTACTAATTTAAGATGTCTATAACTGATAATATATTACAATAATAATGAACAGTGTTACTGAAACCGTCTAATTTTTTAGAGAACATTATTTAGGTAAGCAGGTATCGTGAATCAATATATTAATTATGTAGTAATGGCCATTCAAAACAGAAGCATACCTTTCGATCAGTTCAATAATTACATCATGGTAATAGATTCGGTTATTTATGTAGTAGCAATTTACATTTAGTTCGATTGCCTGCTTCAATGATTAATTTGATTACAACTATTGGACATATTTATGTTCGTATAAATTACCTGTTGGGAATAAAATAATATGAAATTCTTACAAATCATAAATAGTTTCCACAGCATATTAATTATGTTCGCACTAAATTCATAAATTTATTGAGTAGTACAGCCATTTTGTCGCGAGCTATCACAAAAGTAGTGTACATCATATTCCCACACATATACATAGATATATAGATACTTTATGTAAGTTGGTTTAGGCGAGTAATAAAATAACTCGTGTTTATATATGGATGGCCTTTTAAGCATGCAATATAGACACAATGAATGCAAAGTCACTGCGTGCAGTTCTCCTAGAGACCGGCAAAGAGCGAAGCTTGTAAGTGCTTTCCGCGAGATTGGTTTCAGTTGATTTCAGTTATAATGTACTATTGCGGCAAAAAGAAACGTACACTTTAGATAATTTAGTTTAAATCTGGCTTTTGCCTTGTCAAATGTTATTTCGTGTTAAAATCATTATTGACATATATCGTTACACTACATTTGCTGAAAAAATGCAAGTGATTACATTACTTAGGCAAGAATGGTCTATAAGAATACTAGGTAATAGATTTGAAGTGTCAAAAGGCACTATTGATGATACTAAAAAAATGGCTACATCAAAATTGACATCAAGACGACTAGCTTATACTGCTCAGAAACAGTCAAAATAGCCTATAACACTTGTCCGGTTTTCTGTTGCCGCAATAGTACTTATGGTAGTGATTACATGAGAATAAATAATGCAAGTACCTATGCACCCGTTCGCTTAATATTTCAATTCGTCTTCTTCCAATTTGTTACATATTCATTTTGTCGCTGCCACGTGGCGTATAAGAAACGGATAAGTAATTCTAAATAGGAAATTAAGAAACAGAATTCAGAAAAAATTAAAAAAGTTATCTACAAAATGAATAAAAAAGACGTCGAAAATGCTACATTCTTCGGTTAAACAACAACCAAGTCTGTCGTCTCACTCCTTGGAGAATTCTAGGGGCTATTCCCGCGGAAAGGGAGAATTCTGATAAAACTTCAATGGCGATGACGTGGGAAAGATGACTCATTCGAAAGCAGAATATTTTAAAGAAAATATTCGTCTTGTTGAACCTACTCGAACACGGCTTCAGGAAATCCTAATCGTGCAAAATAGTCCTCTGGAAAAATCTCCTGTTAAGTTTGAAGTTTGTATGGTTTCTACTTGTCGCATCTCAAAATTTTTCTGACAGCCCTGTCATTAATACAAATTTTATCTACAAGTTGACGACAAGAGCGACGTCACTAATTTCAAAGCCCGGACAAACCCACATTTTTCTGTCCTTCTGCTCGAGATTCATTCGAGGGTTTTAAGGCTGTTTGTCCATATTTTGGCATTTGGCATTCCCGATCACGCAGACAAATTTTTGGAACAGGGCGATGTACATACTGTACAGAAAATAGAACGACTGTGCCTTAAAGAGAATTTCCAGTGAAATACTACTCAATGACTTGAACCCTTTCTTCAGTCGTACAAATTGACAACTTGTTTTAGTTAATTGCGTTTCGAAACAAGTCGTCTCTCTTGATAACTACGCAGCAAACTGATGATGCGGGCAATTCGGACGTGATCTAACGCTGGTCGGCGATGACCGCCACGGGCAGCGTTGTCATATCACTGCGTATTTTTTGATCCTTATATTACGTGGCGAAGGAACCAGCCGTATTGTATTACATTATAATTCCTTATTATATTTCTGGTTTATAAACTTTATTATGCTTTGGCGAGCAAAAAATATAGGTCACTTTGTAATTGTGATGTTTTTTGATATTGTCTGTTGAATGTTTATATTTGAAAACTAGGTGATTCGGCAAACTTTGTTTTGCCCAAAAGTTTTTTCAACTTTTCTTTTTTCTAAACCTTCGCGTAGCAATTACGAACAAACCCGCAGAAGGAAGTATCCAATTTGGTCTAGTGGTTTTCAAGTGTTAAGCATCCGAGCAAACCACGATCCATTTTTATATATATTTGAAAATTATAATTCATTGTACTGTCTTTTGAAAGCTAATAATATTGAATCGAAAATCGATTATATTTTTAAGAAGAAAAATTTACGTTTACAAATGTAAAAAGAGAACATTAATGAGAAAATTAATTTTTTAATAACGTGTATTCCCTCTTCCTGCGTTACTGACTGCTTGTAGTCGAAGAGGCATACTCTCAATTAAATGATGGATCACATTCTGGTCGATGTCATACCATTCCTGCAATAAAAGCTTTCTCGGCATCGGAGACGTCGTTCCAACTCATCCCAGATATGTTCAACGGGATTCATGTCTGGACTGAGTGCTGGCTAATCAAATCTTGTAATGCCCACATAATCCAGATATTCTGTAACAACTCTCGCTACGTGAGGTCTTGCATTATCTTGCTTGAAAATTCCATGCTCGTCCATGATGAGCATGAAATGCATAACATGGTCTTCTACAACTTCTTAATGTACCTGTGAGCTATCAGGAAGCCATTCTAGATGTAGACTAACTCTGTGTGTGCATGTGGAGGGATTCCTGCCCAAACCATAACCTACCCACGCCAAATGGAAGTCGCTCGTCAATACAAACTGCAGCGTATCTTCCTCCTGGTCTTCCCCATACTGGTCAAAGTCCCACTACCCATTGAGCCAAACGCGCGATTCATTTGAAAACAAGAGCTTGCTGTAGTCCCCATTATTCGATGCCAAGTGATTTCGAGCAAAACCCAATCTTGCAATTCGATGCCGGCGTTGCAATGGCGAACCTGTAGCCATCTTTCTGCAAGACAGTCCAGCAACACTAAGCCTTCTTCTAACGGTCCATTCACTAATATTCACATCAACTTATTGGAGTTGGTTTCGCAGTAGAACCTCTGAAGGTGTTCTATTCCGCAAACTTGCAGACACCAAAAAAGGTTATCTCTTAGGGTAGTGACCGTTTTTCGCCCGCATCCTACCTTTCTTGTTGTTAGGCCAGTCTTCTCAAAGCGCTGGTACAGATTTTGTACAGCACATAAGCTTTTACCAACAATTCTTGCAGTTTCACGTTGTCCTCGACCATCTGTACCAACATTGCAATTCTTGCTAAAATAATGGGATCTAAAAGCATTGCGACCTGTTAAATCAACACTACAAATACTAAACTATGCAACCGACAGGTTTTATAGAGAGAAATCAACCCTAAACTGAACAACAGCAACAGAATGTGCATTTTTAGGTAGAACTAATGCGCTGTCTTTCATAAAAAGTCGTAAATACTGTGCCAATACAGGACAGATAACATATATATCAGATGACATTTCCCCAAAAGCTAGTACAATGATTTACAAGTTGTAAACTATAAACTTAAAACATCACAATTCCAAAGTGACCTAAATGTTTTGCCCGCGAGTGTATTTTCGGAATGGTTCATTAAAGGTAGATGAAAAAGTCAAAAAATTGGCAACCCCATTGTCATTGAGAAAGGCGTCATGCGTTGTTTAGAAGTTTGGATATCTCTGCTTTCTTGGAACTTTTATAATATAATTAATTTATCTGTGTGTTTTTCAGATAGTACGATTGTAATTACAACATAAAAAGGGGATAAAAGCTAAAGGGATTTGTTAGTAGATCTGATACGAGTATTAATTTTTGGATTGTTCTGGCATGTTTATGAAATTCATTTCTTTAGAGGAAATCATCATTAAGGTGGTAAAAAGCCTAGATTTCGAATTTTATTTGGAAATATCTTTCCGAATTCGTTTTGTTGCTCCAAAATTATATGCGCACCTACATATTTCTTCCAATGTGGCGCGTAGGAAACAGGAAATGAGGGGAACTTTAGGTAACTCTTCAGCAAGCCTTCTAGCTCCTAGAAATTAATACATTTTACAAAATTTCGGCCAATTTTATTAGTGACTTGTTGCCTCACATTAATTATTTGTCTTCTTGCCGTCGTACTTTAATTTGCAGTTCGGATTCTGCTGTTCTTTCCGTATCCAAGACCGCATCTTCACAATGAATACATTATTGCAATGCACATGCCACCAAATATTACCCCTTAGACCAACCCATGGACCCGAATGTAATAAGATTGATCAAAATGTTATTACAGACGATGTTTATAACCCAATCTTGTATCACGAAAATCAGAAAATATAATAGAAGGGTCTGAAATGATAACCTTAACATATGCAATATTAAATTTGAGGTTTAGTTTAGTTTAGTTTAGTTTAGTTCATTATTTATTTCTTGAATACAAAAGTATAGAAAACGTCAATAAAAACAGTTTGGCATACATTTCAACCATTTAAAATATTTTCAACCGATAACCCAAATTCAATTGATACACATAGATAGACACAAAAACAAAAAGTAAAAGGCACTAACTTTTGTAGTTGAAAAAGTCTTCGATAGTGTAGCAGCCGCCCTGTACAAGGTGTTTATATAATGTTGTTTTTAAACTGCTTCATTGGTTCATCCTTCAGTTCATCTGGCAGGTGGTTATAAACCTTCACTATATTAGTCACTACACTTTTGTTTATTATAGTTTTTTGGTTGATTGTGGAAGAAGGTGCTCGAATTTAGCTCCACGTATACCATAGTTATGGTGAAATTCTTGTCCACGAAAAGCTCATAGTTTTCCCTTACAAACACGGCATATTCGTAAGTGTAGAAACTGGGTAAGGTAAGTATACCGTTCTGAGAAAAACATTCCTACATGTCTCTGGTTAGCTTGGGATAGCTTGCAGTCAGATGTTATCCAAAACTGCTGGGAAAATATTGTACTGCGTAATGTAACCTGTAATGTAGTAACATATGCAGGCGAAACATTAGCCATGACTAGAAAACGGTAAGAAGAACTAAGAGTATTCGAGAGAAGAATAATCAGAGTGATGCTGGAACCAAAACAAAGTATGCGCGAATGAGTACAGAACGTTGATGAATCATGATATACAGGAAATAATGGGAGGAGAAAATAGTAACAAGTTGGACACCAATGGAGAGAAGACCAAGGAGAAGACCTAGAGAAAGATGGATTGACCAAGTGACGGAGGATTTAAAAATGATAAAAGTAGACAACTGGAAGCAGAAGGTACAGGAGAGAAAATTGAATGAAGGAATGAAGAGATGTGCTGCCAGAGCTAGGGAGAGATTATATCTAACTAGGCAATGGGCTAATCACTCAGAAAATCGATTGGAGAGTTTCAAATGGAAACGGCGAAAATTCCGAAGGGGGATGTGGTGCCTTATATATATATATATATATATATAATGCACCACATATTAGAAGTGTTTGTAAAGAATAATGGATATTGCATACCGATGTATATAGGAAAATTTTTGTAGATATTAGAAACTTTATGAATATATGTAATTACTCCAGAGGTTCGCTATCCAAATGAAAACATAAACACGTGAAAGGATGATAAGCAAAAGTATGATAACGATAATGAAAACGGGGGATGATGATATTGTTAAAGCTTCAAAGCATATCTTTGTAGCTAACGTTCAGGTAATAGAGGTCTCTACGCAGACTTAGGACTGAGAATGAGTAGACAGGCATGGGCAACCTTTTTTGTAGAAGTTTTATGCTGCGAGTAATCTTGAAAAATATACATTTTTGTGGTATCCTTATGATTCATTATGAATTAAGTTTAGACGGGCCGTGCTAATATGCAACGAAAGAATTCAGTAGCGGGCCGGACAAATCTTACTCTAGGCCGCATGTGGCCCGCGGGCCGGAGGTTGTCCATCTATAGAGTAGAACAACATGATGCAAAGTATTCTGACCAATGATAGAAATTTTTCCGTGGTATTCGAGGGAACTTCTATTGTATATATAATTAAGCTGGGCAAATATTCAGTATGATGGGTCATTTGTCGTTTTCACAATGTAATATTATATTACAGACGACAAAAGACAGGTGACTTATCACATTTGCCCGGTCTATATATACCTAATATTCCTAATATAAGTACGGTAATAAAAATTAGCTGTTACTGGGGGTTTCACTTCTAATGTAACTCCAAATCTTATATTTTCATTCCTTTGAAATACAAATTGCTTTTCCTACTAACTTTAACATATATTAACAAAATATATCCTACCATGTCAAATCAACCAGTTAAGGATTAAACAACCTACTGAATTTGATATGAGTACTTACATATTTTGTTACGCCTATTTACATTGTTAGTAGTAGTAGTAGTTTGTGATGTCGCCGTCTCAGCTTGTCATATACTGGATGGGAAAATGTATGCCGCCATATGCGGAGCACATATGGAAATCGGTAACGTTATATGTAAAGAGTAGGGAATAGTTGGTCTAGTTGTCTACTTAGTCTGTTGTAGAGTTCTTCTCTCACTACTTTGAAAATTTCAAACGCCTAATGTGTTTTCCCCTATACGCCGGCCCTACGTCCTACAATACTTTCTGCTTCTACACGCGATCCATAGTCACTTATTAGCTTAAGATTGTGTACTATCAGAATATAAAAAGATAACACACACTCGTCTTCACCAGTTGCAAAGCTCTAAAGTTAATTCGGAATACGCATTATAATTCCTGTGTACACCATTTTTCAGGTGTTCACTAGACAAGATGAGATAGGAGGATAGTGCAGGAATATCAATTGGCGGTATTTATATGTAGAACCAGTCCAGTTACTATAATGAACGGAGAGCCGTGATATGAATACCTAATTCATTATGAATTGCGTGTACGTTTTTGCAGAATTTGATAAACGCCATTACAGCATCTGCTTGAAATTACCTGTCTCATGACTTTATAATTGAAATAATACGCATTTCGGTATTAATTCGTAAGAATTAGTTTTAAATAGGGTAGGTAACTAACAATTACAGTTTTACTTAGATTATTTTTCAACACGTTTCATTATTGGCACTTCTCGCAAACTGCAAGCCTTCAGGCTAGTGTAAGTAATGATACATAAAGTGAGAAGCTTGACTTTGGGCTATAATCACAGATTTCGCGTAAAAAATTCTTATGGATTATGCAAATGATGCCATTCTCCGCATACTACTACTACATCGAAAACATAAATTCTTAGAGTTAAACTACACTATCAACTGAGCTAAACAATTTCAATGTCCATAACACAATATTAACAAATTAATTAATAGAATGCTTACAAAATTAGACTCCTTTTCATCCTCCCTCCTCTTCCTCGTGCATGGAGACTACATTCATAAAACTCTTCCTTACAACTCCAGTAATTCAAATGTTAATATCATTTTTAAATATAATATTGATGTTTCATTTAAGTCCACCAATTCCCACACAACCCCTATTTTGTTACTAGGGAACTATAAAAAGAACAGATTATTCAGATGAAAAGGGTGTATACTCCATTACATCGGCCAGAAATATACGAACATCATATTGAAATACATCAGAGGCTCGATAACGTGAATTAATTCAGACCAAGGCCGTTTCATATTATCGAAATGTTTACATTAGTGAAGGTGATTATTAACAAGAAAATTATTAAAAGAAATCATTAATACGCCAAAATGAAATACAAAAATATTCGAACAACCTTGTGTAAACACTAAAGATAACAATCAATCAAAATAGCGTTTTATAATCGTGTATTAAAGAACGAACCTCAGCCAACAAAGTTGTTATTAAGATTACTTTTGCAAAATCAAAGCTACGTAGGTATGTATACGCAACTAAAAGCATCTGTGTTTGCTATAGCAATGAGTTATCCCGGGAATGTACACAAGTAACTTCAAATATGGACATATACTACATAAATCGGGAACTCCCCTACATAATTGGATAACTCGGGGATTGATCAAACTGAGCTTTTAATAGGTAACTTGTAACGCTTTAGTTAGTAGTAGTTATTCGTACACGATCGGAAATTGCGTGCTGTTTACGTTATCGAGCTACGGCAAATTTCCTGAAAAACTATCCTGTCCTAATCCTTGTCCGTTTCGGGTGTCGGGCATGCTCCTTTCTATTCATTTCTATCCTGTACCTGTCTCCTCATCTCCTTCCAGCCTATGCTACTTCTTTCGGTCTTATCCTCTGTTTTCTTTGGATTGGTTTGGCACCAAATATTCTTTTGACTCTTCTCATTTGTATTACATGCCCCAACCACATCAGCTGACCTTTTTCTATTTGGTTTGTGTAGGATTTGGAAGTTTTCTCTGATTGTACTAATTATCTCTTTATCCATTTTCATTTTGTCATCCATTTTTCTTAGAAGCCTTGTTTCCGTCCTTTTATATTTTTGTTTCTGTTTCTTTCTTGTTAACCAAACTTACGAGCCATAAGTGCGTATTTGGATCGCTACCGTTTGAAGATCTCAGTTTTGGTTCTCTTGTGTATCTATTTTATATTTAGGAAAATGTTCTTGATGCTGTAACATACTCTTCCTGGCGCTTCGTTTCTTCTTTTTATTGCTTCATAGAATCATCTATCCTCAATCGGAATTATCTTCAAGTATTTGAAGCTACCCACCTCTTCCAATTTTCTTTCCCTTGGAAATATTTCATGTTTTCTATTTTGCCCAATTATAATCCTGGTCTTAGTCTTTTTTTTTTTTCATTTATTTTTAAATTGTTTTTTTTCCAGGTATTCGTTATATATTTTAACATTTTTGTTGAAGGTTTTTCGTCTTTTGCTACGAGGCGTAGGCTATTTTGGATCATATCCATGTTGCAGACTTCAATATTATAATCTGCGTAGATTTATTTCATTTATTTCATAGAATCTGGATGTCTCCACATAGCCAAGCCGTAGTATGTTATTTTGCTAATCACTTGTCCTATTAATTTTGCTCCATGTTTGCTGATATCTTTATATTTCCGAGTCTAGCCCTCGTACCTGTATTCCAGGTGCTATATATTTTTAACCTTTGCGATTTCTCAAAAGTCCTTTTATTTGCCAAAATATTTGCGAAAACTGCAATAATTTTTGTTTGTCAAATTTATAGAGAAAAATCGCCTCTTTAATTACTATTAACACCCTTGCCACAGAGTTAACATATTAAATGCAGTGACATGAGCACTGTTAGCAACAAAGCTAGCATTTTCAACTCCAATATGGTTACTGGCGAAACTCGTTACCGAATGTAATAAATTAATTGCGTGGCAAAAAGTTTTGTTGATGTGATATAGTGTGACTAAACGATAATAAAAAGTACGCCACACCAATGGGCGCAATATCTGTTCATTAGAACATTATAATTACGAACATTGTGTAAATTTATACGCACATTATATGACAGTATTGTTTTCTGGTAAAAGTGTCCCTAATTCTTAACTAACTTAAGCTAGTAGTTAATAATATCTTATTAGATTTATAAATTTCAAACAGCTAATGAATAAGTAGAGAGTTTGTGCAATGTCATTGGACAAAACCTATTTTAACATTTGTTCCACTAACATACGAAAGTGATGTCTTTTCAAATTAACTACTATCCTTCTAACAATTGCAGTAAAATCGTTTAACATAAAGGGTTTTGAGAACTTTGTAATTTGTGCCATTTGCCATGCATACTTGGGGTAACACCGAATAATCCAAGAACTTGCCGAAGCATAACATTTCCAGTGGCTATCATTTTAACGCCTCAAAGCTACATCGGGCATACCAGCGCCACCGTCTTAACCAACTTACTCCTGGCTTAATATCTGAATATAATTATAACCTTTCTCAAACTAAATTTAAAGTATCGATTTCTGCGGCGACTTTGATATAAAGTAGCCACTTTACAGTGTGCGCTTGTAAACACATTTTTAGGTACAAATTTATTGATAGCTTATAAGCCGATCTGAGAGAATCTGAGCATAAAACAAAGTCCGCTTTATACACCATAGCACAGCATAGGATACATATGATTATTGGTTTTGGTTATGTCCTCCAATGCAGACTATTTATTTTTTTACGTCACTCTTATTATGAACAGAAGAACGTTGGTAAGTTAAAAATAATTGAAAGCTGTTTGTAGAGGGCACAATCATCTAGTGACGACCGGTGGTTCCGTATTTTATTGTTCATTATGAAGATAGCATTCGCTCGTATATGTTTCTGCATCGGTATATATAATATACGTATATGTATATATAATGTATAAAGTAATCAAAAGGGATAGAAAGCATATTAAGTTAAAATTTATTAACGCTGCTTTCAACTTCCAAAGTAAGATAAGGCGCTGGACTTATTGTAACTTTTCGCGACAGACTTTATTGTTACCACTCATCCCATCCAAACAGATAAAGGCACTCACATATGAACATTCCTAATGCGGCCTGAGTTCCAACTGATTTTAATTTGACTAAAATATTTCGGTCTAAGAGACAGTGGTAACACTAAATAATCCAAAGTGCCTGAGTCCAGCACCCGGAATATTTTCTATTACCTTGAAGAAACTATTAACGGTCAAGTTCATCTTATTATTCTCTTGCAATTTTGTATATATATATCTATGTACAAACTTTTCGAGAATAATTGCCCACCACGTGACCAGTAATTGTTTTAAATCTGGCGATTCTTGTGTTCATAGGTTTATCGTACTTGCATATCATTCGTTTGACTCTAATAGTATTTGGTATAGGTATACAATCGATATTCACAATTTTTGCTTTCATTCTTTACGTATTCGCTCCATTAGTTTTATTATACATTTAAAGTAACAAGACTGCACTTTTCAGTACACAGCCGTTTCATCGCATTTCTGCGTAATGTAAGCTAAGTATAATATCCTACAGCATAAAATAAAAATAATTATTTTTGGTTAAACTTTAAAATGTTTACAAGTGAACAAGACGCATTCATTCTGATGGCGCATTTTCGAAGCGGTACTACCAAATGAAAATGGAACTTAGACATACTCACTGCAGTCTTTTATTGAGCAATACGTAAATATTTCCAAATGAAAATATTAGATATAAAAGATTTTCTCTCCATAAGAATAGACTTGTGGAACGTTTTGAAAATAAACATTTGTAGGTCTGAATCGCCATTGACATGTTGATCACTTTATTTAATAAAATATACAAAGCTAAGGTAAAACTAAATAGAAAAATGTACAGTACACATTAGTGAGACAGGCCAGCGGCCATTGCTCTCTATCTCTCTCGTCAGTCTGTCTATCCACTTGCGCACACACTCGTAACGTATCCATTTACGCACTTGGAAATAATTCTTGCTACACACTCCCCTTTTGGATCACACAACCGACCCGGGTGTGACACAACACGATCAAAGAATTATTTCAAGTGATTAGAGATTTTAACTGGAAGGATCTACGTGGTTCGTTGATCGCGCACGGTTTTTGTGAAGCGGCACTTCGCGGTGGTACACTACGCGGTTCACTCGAAGCCGAAACAGATGCAGGGCATAGATGAAGATTCCGGAGTGGTTCGGCAAGGCCTTTCTCTGGGACGACGGGGAGGCAAAGGGCGCAGCTTCTAGAGTTGCTTGGTATCTTCCTCTGGGAGGACTGGGAGGCACAGGTGGAGCTCCTGGGGTCGCTCGCGGTCTTCCTCTGGTCCGAAGTGGATGTATTGGCACATGCGGGCTCATTTCCGATGTGGAAGGTTTATACGGAGCCAGTGCGGAGACATGGTATACACCACAGGGCACCAATGGGTTGGATGGATCCACAACTTCGTAAGAGATAGGACTAACAACTCGGGAAATCTTGTAAGGACCATCTCTACGGGGTACAAATTTTGAAGTAATCCTAGCTCTAGCTCTACTCAAGACATGACTGTTAACCAGGACTAAGTCGGATAATTTGAAGGAAACATCTCTTCTCTTAGTATCAGCGTATCTCTTACGGGCGTCTTGTTGACGTTCATGATTATCTCGCGCTTCATGAAGAGTACTAGCAAGTAAGCGGAGATATGGAGTTATTTGCGGGACATAATTATCATTATCGATAGTGGCCTTGAAATCTCGGCGTACATCATCACGCGTACGCAATTCTCTACCAAAAGTGAGGTATGCTGGCGTATATCCAGTAGTTTGACATACGGAGGTATTTAAAGCAAAGCGAATAGAAGGCAATTTGTCTTTCCAATCGGTATGATCCTTCGCTGTGAGGATGGCTAACTGCGTCTTCAAATCTCTATTCTTCCTCTCTACAGGATTTGCAGCAGGATGATACAATGGAGTTAAGCTCTGAGTAAATCCAATGGCTTGGGCTACATGTTGTATTACTGCATTTCACGAATTGGACTTCATTGTCACGAATAACCTTCCTGGGGATTCAAAAACCGGAGAATGATCTCATCAATTAGGCATCTAGCACAGGCTTCAGCAGATGCCATTTTCAGGGAAACAGTTCTGTCCATCGTGTGGAAGTATCTTCCACAATGAAAATCTACTTTTCATTAGTTGGCGTCTCTGGAAGAGGTCCAAAGAGATCGATTGATATAACCTCAAATCGTTGGGCTTGAATGGGCGTCTGAAACAGTCCAGACGGTTTCATATTGGAAGATTTATATCTTTGGCAGTCGATACACTGAGATACGTAAGCAGTGACATCGCGACGCATTCCGGTCCAGCAATATCTGGGAATGATTCTCTGAAGGGTGCGTTCCACACCATAATGGCCAGCAAGTGGAGAATCATGTGTTTCTTTCAACACTGTTTGAACTAAGCTTTTAGGTACTACTTGCTGTGCTTCCTCACCATCATGATCTGACGAGTAACGATACAAAATTCCATTCATCATTAAATAACCCCGATCACTCCATCTTCTATTTTCGACCGAACATTGTTCTGGTGATTCAAAGCATTTGATAATTTGGGCGAGATCGGGATCAGAAAGCTGGTTTTCTCGTGTTGTCTTCATGTCATCAACGACAAGATTGACGGTTACGAGGCATACATCACAAGTATCACCGTGTTTGCTATCATGACAGATAGGGCGACTTAACGTATCAGCCAGGGCATTCTGACGTCCAGGTACATATTCAATCGTTAGATCGTAAGGTTGTAAAGCCAGGGCCCATCGAGCAAGACGTCCTGTTGGAGACTTCAGTGATATCAGCCATCGAAGGGGTTGGTGGTCACCGTTCACTATGAACTTGGAACTTTCGATATATCCACGAAATTTCGAAAATGCCCGTACTAAAGCCAAGGCTTCGCGCTCGGTTGTATGGTAATTCTTTTGCACAGGAATCAGCAGACTACCGGCATAGTCTATGGCTCTTTCCTCGGCTCCCTACCCCTAGAGTGAAGCTGTTCCCAATGCATAGGAACTGGCATCCACTCTAATAATAAAGGGTTTGGTTGGGTCAGCTTGACGCAACACAGGTGCAGTAGTCAATAACTTTTTCCAGTTGATTGAAAGCATTTTCTTGATCTGGTCCCCATTTACAAATAGAAGTTTTCCTTGTTAGGCTACTCAATGGTCTAGAAATTTCAGCAAAGTTGGAACAAATCTTCGAAACCATGAACAGGTCTGTAGGAAGCTTAGAACTTGTTTTACATTTTTGGGGGTCTCATGTTCACAATGGCGGATATTTTATCCGGATTGGGACTGAAACCATCTTTACTCACTATGTGACCAAGGGACTAGACACTGTCGGCACAGAAAGTACATTTGGCACGATTTACATGAAGCTTGGATAACTGGAGCCTCTTAAAGACATCCTCCAAATCATTCAGATGTCTCTCGAAGGTTGGAGACATAATAATCAAATCATCTAAATATGTTAAGGTGGAAATGTGCGGTAAGCCAGAGCGAAAGCGATCTGCTATACGCTGGAATGTTGCAGGTGCTGTTCGTAACCAAGGCATAGCATTGTACCTGAATGTACCAAAAGGAGTTACAAAAGCAGTTTTATCTCGGTCTGCTTTCTTGACCGGTATCTGATGATAACCACTTCTTAGATCTAAAGTAGTTATATAGGCAGCATTCACTGTGGAATTAAGTAAATCATCTACTCTAGGTAAAGGGTAATGAACTGGAACGGTAATCCCATTTAGGCGTCTGTAATCCACGCAAAGCCTAGTAGATCCATCAGGTTTATGTACCAAAACTACTGGAGCGGCATAAGCTGATTCACATTCCTCGATAATTCCATCATCTAATAATTTATCGATTTCTTTTGCAGGATTTCTTTTTCACCAGGTGAAAGACGATACGGCGGCTGGTAAACAGGATTGTCATCCGTCAACTGTATGGAATGCTCTGCATATGGTGTTAATTTCTTACCTTTTTCGAACACAGAAATATTCTGCTTCAATAATTCAGTCGGTTTATCCTTTTGCTCTGTTGTCAAGTGTGGGCCATCACCATCTTTAAGAGCAATTTCAACTTGACAAATCTTGGGAACATTGTCCCTGTTCACTAGAGGTTCTGGAAAGAAACAAAATTTGGTCGAAGAATCTTCTTCGAAATACCATTGCCACTTAGGAATATTTAAAACTATATCGGCATCGGTAATGAAGTCTATTCCAAGTAGTGTTTTGCTATTCTTATGCCACGGCATCGCTAAGAATGTAGTAGGGATTCTTTTACCTTGAAGTACGACGTCGGTTTCAAAAATGTTGGTATGTACTTGGTGTAATTGTCCATCAGCTAGAGTCATCTGTACAAGTTTTTCTTTCGCTCACAAAAATGAGAGTATAACAAATTTCCTGCGATGGTACTTTTCGCGCCAGAATCGATATAGGCAAGACTTCGTCTTCCTGCGATTTCTACTTGAACCATCGGCCTAGGGTTCATGTCAACTGAACAAATTTTTGCCATGAGAACATCTAAGCATGATGTATCTGCACCAGAAGCATTGGCAGCTGAAGAAGGCGTACTATGTGCTGAAGTACGAACACGACAATTAGGGCACTGGGAACGTATATATCCTGGCGTTTCACAGTTAAAACAACTGATATTCGCAGACGTAGTAGGGTTTGCAGTAGTGCTTGGGGAAGCTACTCTGGACTCACTAGTAGCATATTTCCTACACTTTGTCTGTAGATGACCACAATTCTTGCAAAAGTTACATTTGGGACGAATTCGTGTCTTGTCATCATTTGGGCACGGTTGCCTAGCAATAGGTATAACCTCATTGAGACTATCGTCAATGGATCGAGCTTCCTCGATTAAATCCGAAAAGCTATCAATTTGTTCCCTTGGTAACCTATGTCTGATCCTGCGATGTAGTAACCCATAAATCATGTCAATCTGATGAGTTGCATGCGGTTTTTGTTCGTCAGGTATGCGGGCTACGAACGCACGAGCAGAATTTACAAAGATATCAGTAGGTTCCTTGTCACGTTGTTGTCGTGGAAACAATTCTTTGAAAATCTGATACGGCGGCATGTTATAGCTGAAAGAACGTCGCAAAGCTGCCAAAGCTTCATCCCAGGTCGATATACTCGACTTGATTTCTTGCCACTAGGTTACAGCCACAGTCTCACAAACTGAATGTTTGTGAGAGTATAGTGCACACAAAAGTTCTTAAAGTTCATTAAAATGTTTTACAAAAGTTCATCCTGAACGCACTATAGGAGTGTATAGAGACTATGTCCATATGAAACGCACTATAGATAGCTTTAAATTATAGCGAACACAACGTAATAGTTATGCGCATGCACTAAATACATGAAATATCCACTGAGAGTCTATTATTATACCGAATAATAATGTGATAAAAGGCCGTATAAATACTTCTACGATCGTAGTCATAGAAAAATGCAGAATTTTGTGAAATTAGCAAGTCTATTATTGAAATGCACGCACGATTCGCGTGAAAATACACTGTCGCAATTAAGACTTGTAAAGCGGTACTTACAGTTTTTCTTCTTTTAATTTTGTACCTCTAACCTTGCTTTTATTCGCACTTGGATAGCAACATGGAAGGCCGGAAAATGGTTCTTCTGACTCTTGCATAAACAAAATTGCGTTTACGTTGAAGAAGCCTTAAGTTGGACGCCAAATCTTTATGTAGGACTGAATCGCCATTCACATGTTGATCACTTTATTTAATAAAATATACAAGGCTAAGGGAAAACTAAATAGGAAAATGCACAGTAAACATTAGTGAAACAGGCCAGCGGCCATTGTTCTCTATCTTTATCGTCAGTCTGTCTATCCACTTGCGCACACACAGGTTAAGGTGTCCACTTGCGCACTTGGAAATAATTCTTGCTACACATTGCATTTGCAAATGGAAATTTATTGATAAGCCAACTGTATTTAATGTAGATGTTGTTGATGATATTCAACATGGAATGGAGTAAAGTCCTACGAAATCTCTACCTAAGTTATCTGCTCACGCAGATATGATAAGGTATTTCATTGTTTATTATAAAAAGAATTCAATGTTTCCTTCTATTATAGGTGCATATTGTACTGCGTAGTTAAATTTCTTAAAGAAAATTGCACCGGCCTAGCTCTTAATTAATGATATAAAAAGCATAAATTATAACAAATTATATTTATAAATTTTGAGAAATATTTAACATAAAATCAAGAAAATTACCTAGTGCTGTGTGTGTGAATGTAAATTTCTTTTTCGAAGATGGTTCTTCCTATATCTCCTCTCTTAACTTCTACTCTCGATGCACCATTAATTTTTATGGATTCTTCCCCTTCTTAGATTCTATCCTCTCTGGTATGGTAAGGTTCCTTTATTGACTGGTACTTCTTCTTAAAACCCTTTTATTCCAAATATATTTATGGACTTATTTCTTGACTTCTATCTTGTCAATTTTCTTCGGCGTTAACCAAACAAACAAGCTTTTTATTTCTTTTGGAAACCAGGACTACACTGCTTTATTTGTCCACGAAACGAAAACTTTAATTCACCTTGACTCCAGTTCATCGAGGTATATCGCTGTTATACAAACTTGTATTGAATGTCGATGTATGCTTGGTTATTTCCAGTAATTCTTTTTATGAATTCTTGTAATGTATAAGTGTTGTATGTATGAGTCTGAATGATAACAATGCCTTTTTATCCATTAATATATGCTCTTTATAAAAATTAATAATTCTATTTCTAGTGACATTTGTTTGTCCCATTAAACGTCTCTGGCTGGAGAAAATGCTCAAAGGGTGGTGGGCGTGGTGTCTAAAAGGTATAAATAGAACTCCAAAATAAACCGTATGACAATTTAAGACCATAACCCCAACATTAATTGTGAATGTCGATATACTATTATATAATATGCATCCATACAAAGTGTCAGTGGTACAACAATTATATCCACGAGACTATCAAGGACGTATTTAACTTTGTCAGTGGTTTAGTGAAAATTTAAACAATAACGATGTATTGGAAAAAAACATTTATGTCAGACAAGGCATGGTTCCATTTATCAGACTACGTGAATAGCCAAAACTATAGAACATGGGGAACTGGAATTCCACATAATTTTATCGAAACCAGTTTAGACCCTATTAAGATGGAACAACAGCTCATACTGCATACGATACATTGGAATATCTACGACAATTTTATGATAATCCTATTATTAGTTACGGAAGATGGCCTGCAAGATAACCGGCTTTAACACCTCTAGATTTTACTTATTTGGTTCCAAACAGCTATACGGCATGCAATTGAAGATATCACTGTAGAAGATTTGAGAAAAGTGTTTGACAATTTAAAAGGAGGATACAATTATGTATAGAACAGAACGGAACACATTTTGAACATTTTTTGTAATTTGACAGAATTTATTTACTTTACTCTTAATGTAACAACAGCTGTTCGACTAACTGAATAAATAAATGGTCGCAATTATTAAATTTAAATCTATCTCAAATTGAGGACGACAGAATAAAAACTTACGATCTATACAGCGATAAAGTCAAAAGTAAATAAAAAAGTAAAAATAATATCTTTTATTTTAAAAATGCGCACCCTAATTAAAACATTATGATACGCCACTTTCTACAATATTGTACATAGTGTACTATCAACTGCTCTTACTTGTGTTGTCTAATTTGGTAGTCACGTGCTGGACAGGAATTGTTGATATCTCTGTATATACGTTTCTGATTATTGCCAAGCATTCGCAAATACTTTTATTTGTTTCAACATCAATTACAGTACTGCATGAAAACAGAGTAGAGTTCTGCTACCATGAGATGTACTATAAGGAAAGAAATTAAATTAGGGGGTTGCTTGCCCGTTATATCCTGTTATAACTTCAAAAATTATTTCCGTCATACGTTTCAGTACTTATCTCGTTAACAGCATTTAAGTTACAACCAATTCCACAAACGTTAATTAAACTCTAATTCTCACTTCACCATAAACACGCTAAGTCTGTACTCGAAAGCTTCCACGGTCAGAGTCATTAGTAAAACAACTTTCGGGCTTTGGTCTTATCATATTAAGATGAACGTAAAAATTACTTCAACTGCTATTGTAAGAGGAAAATGTAGACTTGTAACTTTAATAAGGTTGGAATGTTATAATTCCCTAGTCAAATATTGCGCACAATGGGTAACCTTTGGCCCTCTTCCTGAAATTTTCTGCCAAACCAGTTTGTCCTCTAGCGTGGTGAACACGTCGAGTTACCGTCGCATAATGTACCTGTACCATAGTACCTCACAATATTAGACGATTGCTAGACGTACGCATACCAATATGACCTGCCCAAAAACTGGGAAACTTTTTATTAATTTCAATATATCTTTCACCAAAGTTTTCATATATGTTCATAATTCCTTACTTCTTTTACAGAGATGGGCATCTAAGGATTGTTAATATGAACGACGTACTAAACCTGTATCCGGAGTATGACTTCATTAATGAAACAATGAGAACTAATTTTACAAATTGGAGTAATCCAGAAACCGAAGCATGGATTCATTGGACTACGCTTGTTCAAGAACGTGCGGTAATGGTGTCCTTACTTCTAGTGTTTTCTTTAGCAACGGTGTTCGGTAATATGTTAGTTATATTAGCCGTTGTACGTGAAAGATACTTGCATACTGCTACGAACTACTTCATTACATCTTTAGCAGTAGCTGACTGTTTAGTGGGATTAGTGGTGATGCCCTTCAGTGCTTTATATGAGGTGTTAGAACATACGTGGTTTTTTGGACCTGATTGGTGCGATGTGTGGCGATCGTTAGACGTATTGTTCAGTACAGCGTCTATTTTGAATTTATGTGTTATATCACTAGACAGATATTGGGCTATTACTGATCCAATTACCTATCCGATGAGAATGACGAGGTTACGATCAATGCTGTTAATTGCAGCCGTATGGGTTTGTTCAAGTGCCATTTCATTTCCAGCTATAGCATGGTGGCGAGCAGTTCGTACTGAACCAATTCCAGAATACAAATGTCCATTCACAGAACATCTGGGTTATTTAATTTTTTCTTCTACGATTTCATTTTATCTACCACTATTTGTGATGGTTTTTACCTATTACAGAATTTATAGAGCAGCGGTAGCCCAAACAAAATCTCTACGTCTGGGTACGAAACAAGTACTATTAGGAGCCGGTGAATTAGAACTTACCCTAAGGATACATAGAGGAGGAACTACTAAAATACCTACTCCGGAAACAAAGAATCTTTATGCTAGTCAAGAGGATGAGCCTTTAACAGCGTTACAAAATAATGGCTTAGCTAGGATGGCATCTACTAGAGTAGGTCCACATAATAAAAACTTTTCGTTAAGTAGGAAGTTAGCGAAATTTGCTAAAGAAAAGAAAGCTGCTAAAACATTAGGTATTGTGATGGGAGTGTTTATTGTTTGTTGGTTACCGTTCTTTGTGGTAAACTTACTTAGTGGATTCTGTCTTCAGTGTATTTGGCACGAGGAAATTGTGTTGGCTATTGTTACGTGGTTGGGTTGGATAAACTCCAGTATGAATCCCGTAATATATGCCTGTTGGAGTAGAGATTTCAGAAGGTAAGAACATATAATTTTGATTGTGTGTTAGTATAAATGCGAGGATGGGAAGCTAGATAGCTAATTTATGCCACTAGCTACCTAAGTACATATATAAATGAACATAAAGGTCTGTATAATCTAAAACTCATATCAGGCTTCTTTAGTCCTGATTGACATGTTAGTAAAGGGATTATTACTGATAGTAAGTATGAAAGCATATGAAATCAATTACGAATGTGTACTGCAAATTGCCTATGAAATTGTAACCACGCTATTTATATATACATACAACAATTTAGCGTTTGTAACTTGCAAGAGCTCTAAAAGACAGAATAATGTAAAATGTCGAAACATTTATTTATTTACCAAGGCATACAATATATAGCACATAGAATACTTTTGCATATCGCTTCTTTGATTTGCATGTAATTGTGTAAAAATGATGGACGAAATTGCATATAGCATAACATGCAGTGCAAAGTACATAGATACAGTAGCATGCAAAAGTGTCCGGCTAAAGACAAAAGATGAAGTAACGTTTAAAGGATGTAAAATGGAAACACAAATATATCATCGTAAACTTCCTTTATTATCCTCCAGTCAAAATGTGTAATTGAAAAATATATAATATAACTATTCATAATTATGTATAACATAAATAATAATTTTCGCTTTTTCATAACTAGTCGGTCAAGCACAAATTACGCACTATATAGAAAGAAAAATACAGTAAAATTGAAAACGCTAATAAATGTAAGATCTCGACCAATACTTTTGGGCCATACCCTTCGAAGCTATCACGGTAGCACATCGGTAAGGTATCGATTCAATAAGTTTGATGATTATATCATGAGAGATATTTTTCCACTCTTGTTGAACTTTTTCCCACAAAACAGCTTTATTGGCATAATTTTCAGTTCCTACTCTTAGTTTTAACTCTTCCCATAAGTGTTCCATGCGATTCAAGTCCGGAGATTCACTCGGATACTCTAAGACCCGAATATTTTTCTTGCTAGAAACCTTTTTGAAGAAGCTGTGATCGATGTTTTGGATCATTATCTTGCTGAAAAGTCCATCCTCGTGGCATGTTCAGACGAGCATAAGGCAGCATTTCTCTATACATAGCCTTGAATTTTAAAGATTGGACCGACACCTTTCCAAGAGAATTCACAGTTGACGTTTGATATCGCCAATCATTTCTAGTACCTTTTGATCGTCGAACGTACCTACTGCCGTCATTTCCAAGCAAATTAATTTTAGTTCCGTCTGAAAACAGCACTTTCTTCCAATCTTCAATAGTCCAGCTCTGGTATTTTTTGCGAATTCTGATCTGACCTTATTTTTTACTGATCAGTGGCTTTTCAACTCCAACACGTCCAAAAAGTCTTGCTTCTGTCAATCTACGTGAAAGAGTACTTTGGCTAATGTCGGCCAGATTTTCTTCGCGCAATTTACATACGACGATTGCGGCATTCTTTTTACGTCTGGGACAGCCTTTTTATTTACTTTATCGACACAACTAGTTGTTTTCCTAGATCTGTCAGGAAAGTATTTATCTTCTAGAGTACCTGTAGTCTGGAATTTATTTATTATATCGTTAATAGTCAATTTTCCGATAGCCAAAATTTTAGCTATTTCACGTGAAACTTTTCTTTCGCTGTGCAACTTGATAACCACTTTACGTATATATCTAAAGGCGTGCGATTCGGCATCTTGACTGAGTGTTACTGATCATACAATGTAAAAGAAACGGAGCTCTCAATGTTTACATACCTTCGCGACTGATAACGCAAACAAACTGAAGCGAATTATATCTTCTTGGAATTTGGCCGGACATTGATGAAGAAAAAATATGTTATTTTTAAATAACTTTTGAATTACATATTTTGATTACATGATAAAATAACTTTAAGATGATATATTTGTGTTTCCATTTTGCATCCTTTAAACGATACCTCATCATAAAATTATCTTCGGCCGGACACTTTAGCATGCTACTATATATATATATATATATATACAGTATAGCGAATAGTGTAAATGAAAGATGTATATATATATATATATATATATATATAGTTCATATACACTATTCGCTTTAGATACGTTTCTATCCTATAAGAGCCTACAAATTTTTTTTTTTTTTTAATAAGAATCATGTGAAATTTCTTATGTATAGATTATGGGCTGCAATATATACAGAATGTTCTTTCTATAAAAGTAAAACAGGAAATTTAAGTAGTGAAAGGAAGAGGTGAAGTAGTCGCTGGTGATGTTTAGGAGAAGCTTGTTTTTTACTATTTTAGCTCATTAAATAAATGGTATGTCAAGTATACCTCATTTTTAAAATTAAGTGAGCAATTTTTTTAACCACTAACCACAAGCAAAACACGAACCTTACGTTACCGCAGCTGGATGCGCACTGAGTGGGGAACGCCCCGACACAAAGTTGGTGCCGGTAGCCCCGCCCCTTGCCAAGTCATTCCAAAACGTAAGTTAGATTCTGGATAGCCCTCGTATTTATAGATCAATAGAAAGCAATTTCATAGCATCGTCATATTATCTTACTATCATATAAGTTGGAATGACACATTATATTCATGAACATGCTTATTTCATGATATGGAACACTGATTGTACGCCAATATTGTGTTTCATTACTGATTAAGTCATTGTCGCTGATATCAGACCACGCCTGTAAATTCCTCACCACAAAATTATTGAGAAATTTCGATACACGTTTTGCGACTGAAGATACTGCTTTCTTTTCTAGCAAAACGCATGTCACGGAATTAGTGAACAACGGTGTTGTACACCACAGTTTTTGAAGTGAATAGCGAATTTATTAATTAAAATTACTGTTCGCGGAGTTTTCTTTGATGTCTAGTAAAAAAATCTAATATTGTGTTTAAATGGTAAAATATGGTAATATTGCAAACTTTATTAACTAAAATCAAGGAGTCTTTCATTTTGTGGAGAAAGTTAATGCATTATTAAAATTATTGGAAAATTGCATTTTAAATATTTTGTTAAAGGTTAAGAATTCAAAAAAGAAAAGCAAATAATACTGTGTAATTGACTTACGCACGTGGCGATACTGTGAGGTCAACACCTGCATTTTAATTACAAACACGGTCTAGCATCGCCAAAGTTTGAGTGATATAAATGCTACTACTACATTAAATTGATTAATTTTTTAAAACTGGTGTGAAATTGCGTTAGTACAATAACCAGTGCTGGTATAAATGAATACTCACATTTCCATCTGTTCAAAATTCTTGGCAAATTGCTAATTTCTAATATGCATTCTAAGAATACACTAGCGATACGTAACCATGGATATTATGTTCTATGAATAATGTTATGCACAATGGTGTAAAATATCTCCACTGTTGGGGAAGGGATTACAACATTTGAGGTGACTTGTCTTTTCTCATTTTTCTTGGTTTCTAGGTAAGAAATAATGAAATAAAATAAATAAGAGATTATTTTTTTCTTTTTAGGCCTTTAATTGGAAGTCGGTTTAATTCTTTTTTCAAAAATTTTTTATTTCATGCTTTTTACTGTTTTGTTTGCGTTAATACTTTTAGTTCATAATGGGAAGAGCAACATAAGCGGCCGCCCGTATGAAAAACAAATCGTAAATGGACATGTACATTGCAGTTTTAATTCTTCGATTCCCTTGTCATTTAAAATTAACTTATTTACTTTTCGCATAACCTATGAATAAATTAGATACCAATTTTGAATTGAACATATTTTATAATTAGAACAGGAAAAATAATAATACCGATTCACCTGTCGTAAACCTCAATTTCTGTATGAATCTTTTTCTTTGGATTTACTAAAATTGAAGTATATATTTTTATTTCTGTCCCCGAAACGTCAAATTATTTAATGCACAAATAATATTTACATGAAATATTTTTGTAGCAACTTCTTTCTTTTAAGTCGACTCTGTTCTCGTAATGCTAGCGAACATATTTTTTCGACGGTAAAGTTGCCTATAGTTTATTTTATGTGTTCTCCGATAACAGATGAAATAAAAAAACACGACCAACCCCTGAGTAGGGCTGGACGATATATATCGATACATATCGATATTTATCGATAAATCGATATATTCGATAGTCTTGTTAGTATCGGTTCATTATCGACTCTATCGATATATATCGATATATTCGATATTATTTATCGATATATCGATATATTCGATATTATTTATCGATATATCGATATATTCGATATTACTTATAAATATATTGATAATTATCGATATATCGACATATGTAGGTATTAATAATGGTACATGGATATACCAATATCAATATTATTTACTATTATTGGTAGATGGAGATAATAGACGTTGCTCGGCTCTCCGCATAGTCATGATTTAGGGGAGAATATTCGGTAGATTCTGAAAATATTCGTTAATATTGTGAGGAGTTTGTGGTAAGCTGGCATTAAAGGAGATACGAATAACACTTATTGGATTGACGTAATAAGAATCGTTGTAACAAATTTATCGTCTATGTAATCATTAAGTCAGGTGTTCGCCTACTATTTTCCTTTGACGTTGAATAAAGATACGGAGTTCATTTGCAGTTGTTAGAATCAATAGGGTATTCATCAATTCGCAAATTTGAAGTAGACCGCTTATTCATAATGATTTATGCTTACTCTATCAATGATCCGATCGTTAGTCGTATTGGAAACTCGCTACAATTGTATAACAGGGCCGGACTCAAAACTGTAATTATCAATATCTTGCGAACGATATATTTGGCGCCCTACGTTCATTAAGCAAATATTATATAACTATCAACTTTTGGACAAAATTTTTTACCATTTTGACAGTTACACCCTGTATTATACATTATATATCAATATCAATATATATCGAATATATCGATATGAATATCGATTATATTGATATATATCGATAATATTGATTTGTATCGATTATATCATCAAATATTCACTATATCGATAAATATCAGTGATATCGATATAATATCGGTTATATCGATATATCGATTTCAATATCATGACATATCGATGAACCGATATTCGATATTCATCGATATTTATCGATATATCGAATATTTTCCCAGCCCTACCCCTGAGATCACTTATAAGAATCTCCGCTTGTGATCGCTTGGTTGCCCCTAATTCTTTGCGTCGGGCATCACCTGCTTGTTGGGTTGCTAACACCGATATACCACTCATACATAAGAAGTCAATTATTGTTGGTTTCTTGTTAATATTAGCCCAGCACTAATTCAATATCGGCTCAAGATGATATGGGACCATTCTGGATGTACGCTCTATTAAATGCACCCAGAATCATTAAAATCGGCCAACCCGGTGAGTAGTTATGCGCGAACAAACATAAAAAGAATATACACGACTAATTGATAACCTTCTCCTTTTTGGAAGTCGGTTAAAAAAGAAGGATCATGACGATCACGATGCCTATACTGAGCAACACTACTAACAATAAGAAAATGTTTTCACCCTAGAACCATTATTCCTACGCCGAAATATTTTGTATATTTTTTTGTAAATAGACAAATTTAGTAGGAAGCAAGTATGAACTCACAAATATGTCGATTCTTCTCAAATTAATGTCAAATACGATACATTGACACTATATTACATTGGTAAATTCCTCACCAAACGCTGGTATGTACAATAATAAATTCGGTGATACGTACTTTGCTAGCCCGAGAAAAAGAAAGAACAGTGCATGAGCACCAGGTTTTATACAATTGAATTATTCATTTACTACTAGATATTCACGTAATTAATATACAGATATATGTACGTACTGTAAGAATAACGTCTTCATAAGCAAGAGCATTTTTTAAATATACTTTTTGTTCTTTTTTGTAATCCTTTGTTAGTGCACTAACGTATATAAATTATATAAACATGCTATACTCCTGTTTAGCTGTTTAATTCATCTGAGTACGGTTCTTGTCGACTAATTATCATCAGCGAACTGTCACCACTAACAATAAGTGGAATAAGTGAATCATACAAACCCTTAATATTGCTCACTCATTTTTGCTGATTTAAGTTCAGTTAATTTCCTTTAGGTCTTATTTCTTCGCCTTGATTAAAGATCCGTCGCCCAACCGATATCTTCAACATCGACTGAGGTAACGCCCTAAATCCACCTACGACTATCAACGACCTAAATAATGACATGTTCTTTATAAATAAATTAAATGCATATATATATATATATATATATATCGTGACCTTTAGTTATACTTATTTTATATGTAGATAATTTTTCTACCACTATTAGGTCATTTAAACGACAATGATTGTATTAAGAGATTATATTTTTAGAACGTTCACAAACATTTTTGGAAGACATTCATCAGTGAAAATATAACTAGACAAATGTATGTTTATACATTTGTTTTTTATTCGAGAATTATCAACAAAATAAGTAATGATAGGATTTCTTGATGATGATGATATGTAGGATCTGTAACAAAATTATACTATAAATAATTGTTCTAATGCGCACACATATATGCAAACAATGAAAATACCCAAAAGAACCTTATATCCAAAAATCTTTGTCGAAACCTTAACAATTCTGTTCGAGGACTAGGGCATACCCAAATCCAAAACCTAGCCAAACGTTTCGTTTTTATGAAATGCAAATGTCATTTTAATAAATTACTGTGTACATTACATAAATTCTGAACATCGGTTCTGAAATTAATAGTTTTAGCATTTTTTTTGTATATTTATCATTTCGTATATTAGCCTTTTTTATAATTATTTTCTTTTTTTTTTAAATAATTGTGTTTTCAAAATCAAAGTAATGCCTCAGATCTTTGTAATATTTTGTTATAAGTGTCACTGTACTAAAATCATTATTTAAATAATACTTATGGTTATATATCCTTTTTTAAAATATTGTTTAGACTATCTACATATAAGATACTTTATAAAGGGAGTTATTCAACAGACAGCCTTTCATGTATTCGCCATTTAGTTGACCCACAACCGATAAACTAAACTGTTACTCATGTAGCGGTTAATGAGCAATAATTTAGTTCGCGATTGCAGCAGTTTATACATATTTGACAATGAGATAAAAGGGTTTAAGCTGTTTATTTCCCGATCATAAGTTCGAATTAAAATTCCATGTGTTACTTCCTATTTCTTGTCGTTTTATCCACTAAATAAATTAAAAGTTGCGAGGCTTTGAAGTTTATTTACACATTCTTGTAATGTTGGAAAGGAAATGAAGAAATTGAGGGACTTGAAACCTCATTTCAGTCGATTTATATTAGTATATTAGTTTATTACTTTCATTTGAAGCAAATTAATGTAATAGATTAAATTAATCATACCAAATAAAATCTCGGGAACCGAATCGTAAACATCCCCTGTAATCAGTTATACAACATGTTTATGTTGTAAATAATCTGTCACGATACGGCGTAATAAAGCTCGCCGAGGGCATTGATTGATCATTCGTAAGATACTTTTTCAGAGCAAAAACACATAAATTGTGTTTTGTAGCACATGTCAAGCATTTTATGTTGTGAACACGGACATCAACATTGTGCTAGAATACAACGTAAAATATACCAAGTAGTATTACCGATAATTCTCGTTATTACGTATGTATTGTATGTGCACTCAAATAAGTATGTATTTTACTTCGAAACTCTCGTCCAACATAAATAAAGTTGAAAAAACGACTGTGATATTCCAAGTATTTCAAGTCTGTTAGCCCATCAGTATTTTTAGAATCTCAAAGCTTCCTCTGTGAACTTTATTCTCCCAGAATGCTCCAGAGAAGTGAAAGGCCAAATTGTTTAGTTTAGAAGGTATACATCCTTATTGGTATTGATTACGGGCCAGTGCTCAAAGCACTCGTTCAGAAGATAGGGAATCTCTATAACCTCTATACAAAAATTCTATACGCTACTATTGATTGTTCTTACTAACCATTCACTGTGCAGTGCCATAAAAGATCATCCACCAAGATTAACAACGGACTTTTATTAAAGCTGGAACAGCCTATGGCTATGCTCTGGTTTGCTTCATTATCAGAAGGTTTAACCATTACTTTGTTTCATGCCCTTTTCCTCCTTCTAAAACCAATTAAATGTATATATATATATATTTCGTGACCTTTTTATACTTATCTTATATGATAGATCTCTACCACTAATAGGTCAATAAAACAAGGCTGGTTTGAACGATAGTTATATTTTCAGAACGTTTACAAACGTTTTCGGAACACCTTCGTCAGTGAAAATATAACTAGATAAATATATAAACAAACTTTTGTTTTTATTTGGGACTATCAACAAAATAACTAATGACTAGGATTTCTTGATATAGAGGATGTGTAACCAACATTTATATATATATAAATTATAAAAACTAAATTAATGTGTAAACATACATGCAAATTAAGTAAAACCTTATATCAAAAAATCTTTGTCGAAACCTTGGGGAAAACCAAATTTAAATTTGGTTTTCCCTAGTCCTTGAACAGAATTGTTAAGGTTTCGACAAAGATTTTTTGACATAAGGTTTTACTTAATTTGCATGTATGTTTACACATTAATTTAGTTTTTATAATTTATATATATATAAAAGTTGGTTACACATCCTCTATATCAAGAAATCCTAGTCATTAGTTACTTTGTTGATAGTCCCAAATAAAAACAAAAGTTTGTTTATATGTTTATCTAGTTATATTTTCACTGACGAAGGTGTTCCGAAAACGTTTGTAAACGTTCTGAAAATATAACTATCGTTCAAACCAGCCTTGTTTTATTGACCTATTAGTGGTAGAGATCTATCATATAAGATATCTAAAACCAATTTCAAAGCGATTATGTGAAAGTTCAATACTTAAATAACTGCTTATCTATCAGTCAGCATTATCATCGCCTGAGGTCAATAAGCATCTGTATCTGTTCTTCCAATAGTTGTATCTGTCTAGAACTACTGGTCTCGGTATTCCCACTGCCTTGAAATGAAATAGAACACTTTCACTTACATGGTGAGAATAGAGAAACTGCTGGTTATAATGTGTATAATTTTGGTTCACGTTCTTGTTCACTTCCAGTCATCTTAATGTTGCAAAATGCAATAGAAGACGTCTAATTTTCCTGTAGTCCCAACCGCAATGTTCGGCATAACCCAGGCAATCTAGGGCTAAGCTTACAAGCCTATGAAGCAGCTTGTAGGTGCTCATGCTCTACATAAGGCGTGAGAGTCCTTCCTTACTAGCCTTCTGGAATCGTGTCAGTTGTATGGTGTTTGGTCAAACACAAAATTTCAGCTGTTGTAGGATCTAGCTTTTATTAAATTCAATTAGATGTGGTGTCACTTTTGGAGGACCCGCCCAACGGTTTTGTGTAAAGTGCTATCAAACACTATTTCTCAGTCTGTAGTTGCACAGATCTTGGTTTCTTTTCTTTCAGGCACTTAATGTTCCGATAACGGATTGCTTAGACTGACAGTGCTTGGGTCATTGACATTATTATGATATTATGGCATTAGCATGAGAATATTTTTACATTTGACAATGGCAGCGTTAACTTAGCTAAGATTGTTTGAGAACATCTAAGAACAAGCCGTGTGTACAAATGACAATCTTTGATTTTGCTCTACCACTATGGCTCAATTAGAAAACAATAAATTGGTTCAATAGAACGTATTTCACAATGGCTTTTAACGGTTTCTGTAATTATTCTTCATCAGTGAAATATTATTCTATTTGAGCAAAATAATTTTATTTACATTTTACGGATAGCAACGTAATAATTAAAAACAAAGACTTGCCGAGATATAGGGTCTCTAATAAAACTAGACATCTACTATTTTTATGTCCACATACATGCATATGGATAGCATAACCCCATAAATTACCAAAATAATGAATGCCTGTATCAACCATTTTCTTGGCAAAACTCTGATAACTCTGTTCAAGAAACTACATTATATGTGACGTGCATTTTGAAAACCGGTTCTGAAATTAACTGCTAGATTTCCGCAAATGTATAATTTTTTCTTACTTGCTTCGCTTCAGATTGATTGATGTTAGCATTTAGGGGGAACAAATCATCAACTCTCTGCACCTGCCTCTCATTTTTACGTTTGCAGATAATATGGTTATATGATATATCAATATAGCTGTAACTTAAATAATTTTGTTCTGAAGATGACAATATGGATAATAGTCCCAAGGTAAGCCACCAATTCTGTGGGTAATGATCACCTTCGAAAACTAGCGGAGAATGATGTTTCTAAAATTTTATTAGTTCTAACGGAGAAACTTGAAGTGTGTCCCAAAACTTTCTGGATCTATCTCGAACAAATGGAAGAAGTCAATAAGTGAGTTTCTTGCAAATTAAAGAAAACCACACAACAACCGCATTTTGTTCAGTTGAATAAATGGGCATTCAAAGTTTTGCCGCATTCTCCATAATTCTCATACATTTTACGTGAATTTACTTCTTGTTTTGGAATCCGATGCACTCTATGCTCAATAAAAAGATCATAGTGTAAATATCGACAGACAAATTTTGTAGCCTCTTGGATCAAGCCTTCATTGACAACAGTATTCTAATTGTATTTACTTTGTCAAACAAAGTGAATTAAAAACATAACGTTTGATATAACGTTAAGGTATACACTATAATAAATGTAAGTGGTTTAGCTCCTATTATTTATCTTAACGCTTTGCGTCGTATGATTTACCACCATATTCGTCGTAGATAAATAACCAGAGCATCTGATGAACGGATTTGGGTGTAAATCTTGTTGGTTCACACAAATAACATACAAATTAATTGAATCCACTCCTGTCATAACTCTATTTCTTGAATAATTCATGTGATTCACAGTCGGCAGATACCGGAGAATTGACGCCGCGCAAACCCGGAATCGAGTACTGCAAGGTAATTTTCTACAATAGCTTCATCTTCCCTTGCTTTTCCAGGGAAGAAGGGAAAAACCCTCGCAGTCGTTTACTTCTCAATAAGTAGGTTTACCTCGTTAATTTGATTCCGTTCGAGTTCAAATTTCATGGCGCGCTGAAAGCTTGAATTATAGCCGCTTTCTCACGTACCATATTAAATAGTTAACTTAATTGAGGCTGTGAAATCTACCATATCCGTTAAGAGCAGTAGGTTTTTGCTTTGAATTTAGATGATTTCCAACGCCAGTTTTCGCAGTTCGACCTGTTAATCGATGTTGGAAACTTCCTGCACTTTAACTACCCCTAATGATTACCCCATTATCCTCTATCATTTCCGATTACCTGTTTACTTAACTCAGCAATGTTATTAAGGGTGTTATTTTTCCATTATCTCATCACTATTAGTTAGCAAAGTTGTGGTCAAATATTCGCTTCCTCTACTACTGATTTTTAGGAGCACTTTTATATAGTTTCAAACAACTTATAACACAATATTAAATCCTAAGCTCTTGATAATAATAATAATAATAATAATAATAATAATAATAATAATAATAATAATGATATTTTATTTCGTGCCCAGCAGTACAAAACCACAACGGACACATACCATCAAGCTAAATACACTAAGCAAAGAACAATATGCGACAATTGAACGAAGAGATACACCCGTCCTCATATTAAAGTATTTGTATAACTATACATAGATACATACATATATGTGCTACCTTATATATACGCAATATCAAACTAACTCCCCACAAAAATGTCTTTATATAACATCACCACAACGACACAGACGTGTTATGGGCGCTAGGTATATGACGTTTGTTCTTATAGAATCCAAGTAAAATGAACATATATTTCGCGACTTTTTGGCAGGTACATAAAAAGGTACGCAAGAAAGCAACTCAGGACAGTCAATCCCGTTGTTAATGAGTCTGTAAAGAAACACCGCACTAGTGCGTTGATAGAGCATATGGAGTGATAACAATTCGTGTGACAGAAGCAGTTGTGCATGATCGTAGTTCCCTCTTGGATAGTCACCAGTCTCCTTGAATGTTAAAAATTTTAAGAAACGTCGCTGCACTCGTTCAAGTCGAAGTTGGTGAGATGTATAATGAGGATACCATATGATCGCTGCATATTCTAATTTACTCCGAACTACTCCATAATAAAGAGTTTTAATAGTAGCGCAATCAGTAAATGAAACCGAGAAGTTTGTACGCACTATTGCACACTGATGTAACTTGTTGACCAAAACAAAGTTTATCATCAAACAATACTCCAAGATCTCTTACAGTATCCGATGAGGACAGGCGTTGGCAATGGAGACTGTAGTCATAGATAATCTTCGATATCTTCCGAGTATACCTGACGACGCAGCATTTATCAACATTAAGGTGAAGTTTATTGTGGATACACCAACCGCTAATAATTGCTAGATTCTCTTGTAGAAGCCTGGCATCATGAAGGGATTCAATTTTATGAAACATTTTTAAATCATCTGCAAACGCTACATAACGGCACGTCAATGTTTGCAAGAGGTAATCCATAAATACCAAAAACAGCAGCGGCCCTAAATTGGAGCCCTGCGGGACGCCAGATGTTGTTAAATATTGCTTGGAGGAGAAGCGGTTGTAAGTTACATAGTTGATTCTGCCAGTAAGGTTAGATGCCATTAATTGCAGCAATGAAGCGGAAAAGCCGATAGCACTCAACTTCTGAATCAATAAGGAAAAATCACTAGAATCAAAGGCTCTCGTGAAGTCGGTATAGATGACGTCCAACTGTGAGCGCTGATCAATAGTCTCGCAAATCGTTTGTGTTACGCAAGCTAGATTAGTAACCGTTGACCTACCCTTCATATAACCATGTTGGTGCCAAGACAATTTGATTTTGATACTGATACTGTAAAGGAATCATATAAAATTTGTTCAAAAACATTTGAGAAATCACTCATTACAGAAATTGGTCGATAGTTGGTGATCATCTCTGGTTTGCCTTTTTGAAAACTGGCGTAATTCTAGCAATCTTCCAAACCATTGGAAAGACACCGGATTTTATACATAAGTTATAGATAGCGCATAGCGGGATAGCTAGAATGAATGAATGAAGGAATTTGATCCTCACCGGCAATAGAACCACTTTTAAGCTTAACGATGCTGTTAACAACGTCTGTCTGAGTAATAGTTTGTATACGAAAAGAATCGTGAGGGGAGCAAGTATCAGAAATACGGATCTCGTTGCTAGGTATAAAATTTTTAGCAAATGCATCGGCAAATGCATCAACTATAGTTTGTGGTTCGTTGAACTTTGTATCACCATGAAACAACTGCCCTGGAATGCGTGACTGACTCTGTTTTGTATTGATATACTACCAAAATGCTTTAGGGTCAGACCTCAGATTAGTTTGAATTTTATTGAGATAGGCTGCGTGACAGATGCTTATTTCTTGTTTAGTAAGCTTACGTAATCGCGCAAAATCATCATAAAACCTAGGACTACCAGTAGTTATCTACTTTCGGTGATAGTAGCTCTTCATTTTAAGTTTATTAATTAGAGGCTTGCTGAACCAAGGAGGATAAGAAGTAGGCCTATACTGAGAGGTCTGAACAGATTTACTCACTACTCTGTACAATGTTTGATAAAACCGGTCGACAGCTGTATTCACATCCTCCGCGCTCAAAACAGAGTTCCAGTCGGCATCGAACATGTCACTGTAGAGAGTATTAAAATTAGCACGAGAAAAGTTGACGTGTAGATTGGTATTCGTCGGAAAACATTTCATTGAAGATGCACATGGTACGCTTAAGAAAATATGCAACGCTGGATGGTATGAGTCCTCAGGAACAATAGGACCAGTGGAGTGATTGACTAACATGTGAGAATCAATGTTGCAAAACACGAGGTCAAGAAGGCGTGAGTTAATATTGAGAACGCTATTAAATTGGTCAAGACCCATGGATAAAGTAAAATTGTTTATAGATATATATTTAGGATCGGTAACGTTTGGAGGAAAGTAACTTCTTATATTGAAATCGCCGACCAGAAGATTACTTCTGTATTTAAATAAGACTAACATGTTGTATTCGTAATGCCGTCACAATTATTGCTTAAATTGCACTTTTATACCATAATCCCCATTTAAATTAATCTATTAGAGATTAGAAGTTGATAACAATAAACTTCGTTATAAAACTGCAATAAATGTGAAACATGATCAATTATGCCCTAAATACATATATTCACAATTTACTTTTTTAACAAATTTATCACTAACTTGCATATATTTACATTATTGTATCGACAGTTCACTTACCTCAGCTTCATGGTACTCTCGAAGGTGATCGTTATCTACAGAATTGGGTCCATCTTCAAATCTATGCCATTTAACCCACTTCTTTCTTGATTAGATAAAGGAATGATAATAGCAAAACTTTATTACATTTTTATTGTCTGCAATCAAGCGTTATTGCACAAAAGCCTGCTATGATATACTGGTCAACATCCTCTACATTGTTCCTTTTTTCCGAAGACAGTTGGAGCTTTTCTGAGAGTATTCAAATATCAATATTAATTATTCTTTTTCTACGTCAAGAGAATTCATAAGTACTATTTTTCTCTTGTTCCAGAGAACAGATACTTCATATATAAAGTTCTCTGATTTCAAGTGAAAAGCATATTACCATTGCAGCAATTACTATTCTATTTCTGCATTTGCGAAGAAAGATTAACTTTCATCAGTGATGATACTTGTAACTAAGCAAATCGATTTTTTCTTACCCAATACACCCTAATTTCTGTGACGAAGTCGTAAATTACTACACGCACTCATCTTAAATTATTAATGTATATTGTCTTTTTACTATAAATAATTACTTTTGAGTTTGGCGTGTTCTTCGGATTTAAGAAATACTTAGAATTGACGATAATGATTGAAAGGAATGTGGTAGTATTACTGACACTCTATCACATCGGAAAACTTCTCACCACACAATTATTAAATCGGGTGACGGGTGTTTCGCCAGCACTGAGGCTATCATGAAACCGTACCTTACCTCAAGATTCATAATAATGAATTCGATCTATTGCTTGCAGCAGAAGATGTCATTTATTAACTTCTTGCTCTATAGGTTAGTAAATTCCCGCGTACAGAAAAGAGGTTTGAACAAGAATTAGACTATCTATATAAGAAATGTAGCTAAATACGATGGTTACTCTGTAAAAGACGTCGGAAAACAGCCAAGAAAAATTAAACGAAAAGTCTACATAAGAAAGGGATTTATAAAAGAATCTTCATTAAACTACCGTATCATAAAATTTCTAAAGGGATTAGTAATAGTCTGGAGAAACAGAAAATTAAGGCAATTCAAACAACATGTGACACATTATCGTTACGGTAGAATAGATTCATCGAATGTCGCGAAACATATGAACGACATAAGGCACGACATTAAAATTAAGAATTTAAAATTGATTAAATGTGCAAATTCGCCACGCGGCCGAGAAGAGAACGAATCGATACATATATGTAAAGATACAAATCTTTCTAAACAAAGACGAGGGCCTCTTGAGTCCGTCGTGGCTGTTTTGATGTGTTATAGTGGGAGTTAGTTTTCTTTTGTATGAGTGTTTAGTTAATAGAAATAATGCTCAATTAAATAAATAAAAACAAAGGAGAAGTGTCGATACCCGACAAGAGCGAAGTTTACAACGCATTTGATGCGTATTTGAATAAAAGGATAATTGAATAAACAATGTATAAAGAAAAAGTATTTCATTTGGAAACCGATGGTAAATAAGTTGCAGTTGAATTTGAAGTAAATTCGAGTCCAAATAATAATGAAAACGTGTGTGTGCGAACGAGAAAGAACTAATGAAAGAAGAAGGATAGAAGAAAAGCGTTTATCTGACGATTTCGGGCGTCTCACTTTTTTCCAGTTAACTCTCGCCGCAGAACCTCCCTAAAAGAGCTTTGCTCTAATTATCATTACAATACCTTTCGAAAAAGAAATCCAGATACGTATTACAGCAACTAAGTTGCCATCCTCAGTGGAAAACTGGGGAATTCAGTACCACTAGCGAATCCGACGAATCCGACTAATGCCCACGACGAACACTACACAACGAAGACTGTACAACACTAAGGACTGCACAAGAAGCATCACACATTGAACGCGCGAAGCACACCAAAACACTGTTGACACTGAACTTCCATTATGGGAAGCCAGTATTTGTATTAATTCTAAGCTAAATTTCATGCTGTATGGAGCATGCCAATGCGGTTGAAAGATCCTATACAAATCTAAATACAATTCAATAGCTCGTACAATTTAGAATTTAGAGTAGGTTCTCCATCTGTATTCATAACTCTCTCTCTATTTTTATAAATATGCAGGGTAAGTAAAAAAGTCCCGAAACGGTCGATTATCTCCTTTCTTTATGAAGCAATTTTTTAAATAATTTGTGTGCTTATATAACAAATATCAATGCATTTAATAATCGTAATGTCTTCTTTTTCGACTTCCGGTTTCGCCGGAAATGACTTTAACTTTTTGTTTTTAGCTGCAACACCCGGTATATTTTAATATTATCGGACGCAGAATAAAAGGCTAAACAAGAAATGCTATAGATAAGGTTTTTATTTTATTTATTATATTATATTATTATTTCGAAAAGTGATAAAAAAATTAAAATAAAAAATACTTGTAGCAAATTACCTTTGAAAACATTGACATGTTAGTTGCTATGGCAAATTATTTGACAAGTCTTGTGTTAAATTTATTAAAACTGACTGCAAATATGGCTATGAATCTTAGTGAAGGTGAAACGATTGAGATTTTGATGATGCGCGGGTATGGTGATAGACAACGGACATCTGACGAAGTTCCTATTTTATTTAATAATATTTATCCAAATCGATCAGTTAGTAAGTCTACAGTATGTAGGACTGTTAAGCGATTTGAAACAAGTCATAATGTTAAGTATTTGCCAAGAATAGGACCACCGAAGTCAGCCACTGACGAAGAAACTAAATTTAACGTTTCATTACAGCTTGAAGAAAATCCTCAAACTTCCGCGTATCAATTAGCGTTATTTGTCAAAAGTCTGTGATGAACATTTTAAATTCAGAAAAGATAAACCTTTTAAAATTCATGTTGTCCATGAATTGACTGAAGATGATCCAGACCGCAGAATTCAATTTCGCGAAACTATCATGAAAATGATCGTGGCCAATCCTATTTTTGTAAACAATGTGGTGTTTCCAGATGAAGCCACATTTTATCTTACAGTAAATAGGCGCAACTGTCGTTTTTTGGTCAAAAGACAACCGGCATTGGATATCTGAAGTATGTACCCAACATCCTCAAAACTCAATGTATGGGCAGGTATTGTGGACAACCATATAATTGGACCATTTTTCATAAATGGGAATTTACATAAACGATGAACGCTACCTGCAACTGTTAAGAAATGAAATTGTACCCGCTGTTGCACTTTTATTTCTAAATGCCAATAACCCTTTAACACCAGCTGAAAATATCTGGTTCCAACAAGATGGAGCACCGTCACATCTTACCATAGGCGTCCGGAATTATCTGAATGTAATATTTCCAGCAAGATGGATCGGCCAAAGAGGTCCTATTGAATGGCCTGCTCGTTCTCTCAACCTGTCCCCACTAGACTTTTTCTTTGGGGACATTTGAAATGCAGAGTTTATAGAAAGAGGCCAGCCAATCTAGAAGAATACGACAACATATAACAGAAGGGATGCGCTAAATTTCTCCACAAGTTGTACAAAAATGCTTTACAAAATTTTAACGATCGGCTGGCCTATTGTCAAATTGTAAATGGAGAATATGTCGAGCATGTACTGTACTGTAGGCTTAATTGAAATTATTAGTTTCTTCAAAGATGATGCAATTTGTTACAAGTATTTAAATTTTTTATCACTTTTCGTATAAAACAAGAACCTTATTTATAACATTTCTTATGTAGTTTTTATTAGGCGGTCGATAACAATAAAATATACAGGGTGTTGCATTTAAAAACAAAAAGTTAAGGTAATTTCCGGCTAAACCGGAAGTGAAAAAAGACATTACGATTATTACATGCATTAATATTTGTTATATAAGCACACCAATTATTAAAAAATTGTTTCATGAACAACGGACATAATCGACCGTTCCGGGACTTTCTACTTGCCCTGTATATACTTTCGTAGGTATCTAGTTCCCTGTTATTTTCTACCGTCTTAATTAATTTTAAACTTTCAATTGGCATAGCGTGTTTTTTGTCCACAATATGTTGTACCACACTTGAGTTTCCAGGATAGGCTTTTACTGAATTCGCCAGTATTCCACTGAGGATGGCAACTTAGTTGTCGAAATATGTACCTGGATTTATTTTAGCCACAAAATGTCTGAAGAAGACTAACGGGTAAAAAGGTAAAAAGGAACGCGTTTACGAGATTTGAGATAACGTGAGTGACCCTTCTTGGAATAATCGTTGATTCTAGTGTGTAGAAAAACATGGGTGCGAGTTGTAAAGAGGCAAGGTTATTTCGCATGAGAAAAATTTAGGAAACCACGCTTCATCATCATCGCGGTAACGTATGGTTTTAGGATGGAGAAACAGATGTCACCGGATTTAATTAAATAGTTGTGTGGTGAAGGATTTACCGATGTAATAATACTGTCAAAAATGCTCAAAAAGATTATTGTTCAACTGAGATTTAGTTAATTTGTGTAATTCGTAGTCGTTCGCTACCATACAAAATTATTGATACAATTTAGAAATCTTCGAATAGGTATTTCCGCAATTGTTATCTTTACTGGAGCAAACATAAAAGGTGGGGGTATCAATGCTTGTCACTGTTCTAAAAGGCACCTCAACATTTTGCAGTTTTTGTGTGTATCCATCGCTATACTGAACTCCCTAGGACAGTATTTCTCAAAGTTTCATTGGTTCGCTGATTTAACTAAATATATTTTTAATTTTAAACCGTCGCCATGCAACCGTTAATATTCTTACAATATAAAGAGCTGAAGCACTTGATACTAGTTACCCTGAAACTATAGTTTTTATGGCGTCTATATTCACAAATAACGAAACAGTTGGAATGCCCAATAACAACGTGTGTCCTGTGTGTGTGTGTGTTTCCTCTCTGACCGTGAAACCAAAAGTTAAAAATACTTAAAGGCGCAACACAAGGCACAAGGTAGAAACACTGCAGTCAGCAAGTAGGTGGCTGTTAGACTATCTTGGAGAGACATGCAGAAACGTCAGGGCTGACTGCCGTGTAGATTCATAAGTGTGTGGGTTTGTTTTCAGGAAAACATTTGTTAAGAATGCTGGATTATTGTATAAAATTTGTTTAGAGGCGTCACTGATTCATAAGGTTAGGTTCAGCGTTCCTACTCCGTCGTCTTCAAGAAGCACTTTGAATTACGACAGTGCGTCAAATAGATAGGGTGTTTCACCAACTTTCCAAAACGAAAATGGTACTTAAGGGAGAAGGGACATTTGGCCTGCAAAAAGGACCGACAGAAAAAGTAAACAACATGTGTCATCTGTGAAAGATAAACTTGCTTACATTAATCTTACATTATGAAAAGGAGGGGGATAAGATAATAAAGTAAATATGATGTCTAGACTTGCGGTAAAAATTTAGCTAGCTCAAAACTGAGAAATGAATAAATAAGATACTGACAGGTATATGTAACTAAAACTATTAATTTCAGAACCGATATTCAAAATTTAAGTAGTGTATATAGTAATTTATTAAACTGACATTTACATCTCTTAAGAAGGAAACCTTTGCCTAGAGTTTTGATTCAGGTTCTCCCTAGTCCTTGAACAGAATTGCTAAGGTTGTGACAGAGATTTTTTGATATAAGGTTTTTTGATGTTTTCATAGTTTGCAGGTATATATCGGCACATAAAATCAGTTATTTATAATATAAAAAGAATACAGATCGTATATATCAAGAAATCCTAGTCATTAGTTATCTTGTTGATAGTTCCCGAAGAATAAACAAATATTCGTTCATATATTTATCTACTTATATTTTTACTGATGAAGGTGTTCCAAAAGCGTCTATAAACGTTCTGAGAATATAACTATTATTTCAATCACTCTTGTTTAATTGATCTAACTGTGGTAGAAAACTATCATATAAGATCAAATAAGTAATTATTATATAATTAACAACATATTTGTTGAGACGATCTAATAACCGAACTTACAATAGTGTGTACGTATATGTATATGTGTGCTGAATACTGTACCTTTGTAACTTTATACATAACAAACTTTGTAGTGGAACACTAAAGCAAAAGTTAAAGTTCGACATTTTCATGATAATTCAGAACTTGTCAAGTTTGTTAAGAGCAAGTTTACTAAGCTCTTATTATAACATAATCACATTATCGTCTGTGTTGAACCGTAGCCTATATCTAAAATTTATTACTTCAAGAACGTGCGTAAAACAAGCAGCTGTAGATATGTGAATCTCTCGTGTGAAATATGTTGACTGTCAATGAAAATAATGATAACTAAATATCAAACTTTTTGAGAAATTTCATATGCATAATCTGGTAAGTTTTTGCTGAATTTTCCACTTGGCTGAATACGAAGCATGATTTTTAAGTAAGTACCTTTTTAATATGAAAAGAACAAGTGATAGTCACTGGGTTCTACATCAGAGCTGTTCGCAAGTATATGATGATGTCATGAAGCAAAATAATCTTCTTACGGAGCATGCCATGCCTTCTGTTTTACAGTGCACGACGTAATTTAGTTAAGCTGCCACAACGTCAAAACGGCGGTACTAGAGTGGTTAGCAAATCACGCAGCAGATTTCTACGAGGATGGAATTCAGACGCTGACTGTGCGATACCATAAGTGCCTTAATATTGCTGGAAATTAGGTTCAAAATCAGATCAAAATAGGTGCAGGTTTTCCTATAAAAATAAAATTGTTGAAGAAATTGCACTTGTGTCCTTTTTATATTAAAACGGTACTTATCTAAAGAAACATATCTCCCATGCATGTTCTAGGGCCTGCAAACCATCGTTTAGTGCAAACAATTTGGAACTACTGCAGTTAAATAACCTTTTTATAAGTTGATAAGTTTAATATTCTACGCTCGTAATATGTTTACACAAACATGCATATTTACCGTAAAGGGGTAATATATTTATGATGGGTTTACATAACAAAGAACAAATATCCCAAAAGTTATGAAATGTTAGTAAATGCAAATTGGTATTAATAGAGAGAACGTTCTCTGTCAAGCACATCAAATGCCTTTTAGATCTGCCCCAGTGAGACCCTGTTCAGGACAAACTCAATGTAAATTATTCATGAAATCGGCATAAGCAAATTTTGTTATTTACAAAAGATGTGCCGCATGCGGTATAAATTTCATTCTCCAAGTATGAAGTTTTGTAATCCAGGCATTCACAAGTTAATATTACTAATTCACGCTGAGAATTTGCAAGTGACTTTTTCGCCATTGACTACGGTTGTTATCGCAGATACTCATTTGCAAATGTGAATGAAAGCGTCCACCTGACGTCCGACTACAATAAAAGTCAAGTCATGCTCCATAAATTATTTTAGCTGATTTATGGGAGTATACGTAATAAAAGTACAAAAGATATATGAACGTAGTTTTCTGTGGAGAAGAAAGTAATAAAAGTTTGCAAGGGAAATAATGTTATGCTTCAGAAATGGTGTATTACTTTTGTAGTTGTTGCATTAATTTTAGTGTTATAAAATATCAGTGGCAACTCAAAAGTTCTGTAGCAAAAGAAAGGTTAAAAACTGATACCGATCTTCCCAATTACTTTTATGATTGCATTTATGGGTTAATTACTCCCACAAATTAAAATTGAAAAATTCCACCGAAATTGTCACTTCATTTCATTTTTACCTAATGTATTCTATTAATAAAATAAAATCAGGAAGACTCTATATATAACAACCTTGGTGCATTAATGGGCAGCTATCAAGTAACTGTGCAAAAGCTTACAAAGTAAGCACAATTTGCATATGCCAATAATCCGTGAGGAGAATTAATTTTTGTCAATCGCAGACCGCAACTGTAGACTAATTAGCTTCGTCGTTGTTAGGACACGTCAGTACACTATATCGGTCTGCAATTCACAAATGCTAATTTTCCAGGTGATACCATATCATTCGCTCATGTTGATCTCAGCATCAAACATATCAATTCAGTGCATACGATAATCACTCGTGTTAAACATGTCAATATCAAATAATCAACAGGATTTGAAATCAATATTGTGCTCCAATTTTGCAATAAAAATTTCAAAAGCATTGGGGTGGGGGTACTAGTGTGTCATTAGTGTGATTAATATATGGATTATTAATAATTGATTGATGTAGGATTCACTTTCGGAAACTCTATAATCAATAAATTAAATTACCCACAATTTGTGATATGAAAATATCATTATTACACACGGTTTATTTAGAAAGTGCATTTATTGTTTTAGATACGTAGATGATGTATTACTCTGCTTTAAGTGCAGAGATAAGCAATTAAAAATGTTAAAATTAACTTTGGAACTAGTAGTAATTAATTTCCTAGAGCTATGGATATCTGACAAAACATGAGTTTCCAATACTTCATAGAGCCACTCATACACGCGACAATACATATCTCTTCCCATCATTCAATTAATCATAAATTTGCCGCATATCAAGATATGTTACAATAAATGAAAATGTGCTTATGAATGAAGATAACTTTGATGTAGAACTAAACAGGATGCATACTATAGCTCTAAATAACGGTTATTCTCAAGACGTAATGAATAACTTGCTCTAGGAGAAACAACAATCGCACACTCTTTTTCTTATATATCCCAAAACAGTAGATAAGAACCCAGTAATCACAGTTGTATTACACCTATAGGAAAGATGTCTGATAAAATAAGGAAGTTAATTAAAAACGAATAATGGTGTCATTGCTTATAAAACTAATAATACCATCGGTAAATTCATAAAAAGCAATACGGACGAAAGAGACAAATTTTACTCGGGAGTATATGCACACGTTTCGAGACTTTAAACATTTTGATTACGACCTTTTTCAATCGCACTTACATGGTTTGGATTTGGATTGTATATTTTACATGTCCGACATAAACAATAAAATAAATTTACTCTCAGAGAGTCTTCTTGAATTGTTCAATATTCATGCACCATGTAGAACAGTTGTTATTCGTAGACCCAAATGCCCCTGGATTACAGATACTATTCGTACTCTAATATCTCTACGTGACAAGGCTAGGGTAAAATACCAAAAATCAAGAAGGCAAAATGATTGGAACTATTACAAAGAGCTTAGAAACTTTACTAGGGGATCAATCACTCGCGAAAAGAAAGCGTATTTCGAATATCTACAAAAATCAAGAGATTCAAAAAAATTGGAAGGAGTTGAGTTCTGTTAATATAAATAGGAAAAGGTCTGTGGGTGTGCCACTGCAGTTGCAGGATGTTGACGAAATTAACAGATATTTTATCGAATCAGTACTTAAATGTAATAATGACAGTACTAAATTACAACTATATTATCAAGTACATACGAAAGGTAATTTTGATGCACAGTTTACTTTTAAATTAATTGATAAAGAACTCATTTCAAAAATTGTGTCTGGTGTCTCGTCTTCTTCTTGTGGCTGTGATGGTTTGACTATCAACATGATAAAACTTGCTTGTCCTTATATTCTTCAATATATAGTACACATAATAAATAGCTGTATTATAGAAAGTTTTTTTCCTGACTCATGGAAGTATACTCTTGTTATCCCTATACCTAAAACATCTACTCCACATTCTTATGCAGATCTAAGACCTGTCAGTTTGCTTCCTGTCTTTTCAAAAATTTTTGAAAAAGTTATTAGTCTGCAATTACAGGAGCATTTAAATAAAAATAAAATTCTGCCTGAATATCAGTCAGGCTTTCGACCGGGTCATAGCTGTGAAACGGCACTGCTACGAGTGACTGATGACATCATTGGGGCGACTGATAGGGGTCATGTCACGGCACTGGTCTTATTGGACTTCAGCAAGGCCCTTGACACTATTGATCATAGATTGATGTCGTCTATTTTCAATTATATTGGCTTATCGTCAACTGCTATTAATCTGATGAACAGTTTTCTCGCAGATAGAGTACAGTCTGTCAAAATTCAAGATAAGATTTCTTGCAAAGCTTCATTACTTTCTGGCGTCCCTCAGGGTTCAATTTTAGGGCCTATCCTTTTTCTATATACACGTGCAATCTACTAACATCCATAACTGCATCTAAAGTTCAAATGTATGCTGATGACACGCAGATATACCGCTCGTTTCCAGTTACTACTTGTGATGATGCTTTAAATGAATTACAATACGACTTGAATTGTGTCCTTACTGTCTGTTCAAACCATGCACTAACTATAAAGGCATCTAAGTCATCAGTACTGTTCTTTGGTAGTTCTAGGGCATGCGATACTGTGGGGAATGTGTCTAGATTGCACATGGGTGGTAATATTTTGCCTGTAGTGAACCAGGCCAAGAGTCTGGGTTTAACTTTGGATAACACTTTTAGGTATAGACATCAGGTGTCAAAAAATATTCAAACTGCGTATTGTAATTTAAGAAGTCTGTATCCCCACAGATCATACTTGCCCAAGAAACTTAAAATGCTTTTCTGTGATTTCTTTTGAGGGTATCATGTGTGTATCATTATATCGTAAGGAATAAAACTCCAGAGTACTTGCATCGGAAAATTGTTTTCAGGACAGATGTGCACAACATCAATATTAGAAATAAGGGTGTTGTCACACCACCGTTACATAGATCAGCACTTTATGAAAGATCCTTTTCGTATTGTATATATAAAGTCTATAATGTCATACCTTCACATCTAAAGGATATGGTTTTCGTATATTGTTACGTCGTCACATACTGAACAAACAGTTTCTCGGTGTGTATTTTGTGTGAGGTCAGATCATATGAATTTTCTTTTATATTCCTATAATTATTATAATTCTACATGTTTATCACAGAATATTAGGTTAGGTTAGAGATAGGCAACTTACTTTCAATTCTAGCACTGAAATATTCGAAGTTAAGTGGTGGATTGGCGATTGGTGTTGCATCAAAGGATAAACTTCGCCTCGAGATTCTCTTTTAAGGCTTGTACTCATGTCCTTATTAGAAAATAAAGATCATTATTACATAAGTTAACATGTGAATGTAAAAAGATATATAGGCCAAACGGGAAGAACATTTTCACCCCGGTTATCTGAACACCAAAGAAGCTGCGCAAAAGAAAATTGAATCCACTTTTGCAAACGTTGTTTAGAACATAACCATAATTTTAATAACCATATTGATATACTTCATATTCAAGAAAAAGGGAAAAAGCTTGATTTTTTAGCATCCATGGAAATTAATAGACAATAATTTAGGCTTAGCTTCCAATGAGCAGAAAGATGTATGCCACTGCCCCCTTCCAGCGTTAGATTTGTAATTACCGTTTTATATTCTATTAACAAGTTTCCATAATTTGCGGCTCATATTGTATTTACGTAGGTTCCGCTATTGTCAATCGTTGGTATATGGTGTTGAATAGTGTGCGTTATTTTTAGTAATACAAAGTCAAGAAACATTAAATAAAGGTTTTAAATATTCGATCCCGAAAGTTCTTAACGACCTCGGTATATTTTGTATTTTTGTATGTTTTGTATTTTAGTTTTATGGTGAACAATTTATCTCCGTTGTTATGTTTCACGTAAATCTAAGTTGTCAAATTCAATGTCATCGGAACCGATTTTAGTACCCCTTTACCTAGAAGGGACACCAGCTGCAACTTTATTATCTTGCTTTCACCCTAACTTTCTACAAAATTCCATTTCATGTACTTTCCCTTAATTTCTATTTCTAAACTTTCACTTTTGCACCAATAGGGAAATACTTACCATTTCTTAGCACCACCCTGCGAACCTTTTTTAAGGGTAGATGATTGCAGATGAGGAGTGCAATTTGTCAGTCAAAAGGTTTCGGGTTTACATTGTAGGACTCAAGTACAAGACTCGGTCTAACACAGCCAATTCGGGCAATAAATCATTCGGATACACCAGTATCATATTTCGGGAGATTACTACAAATTCAACCGCGTTTAATTTAATCAATTATTTAGTAAGTAAGTAGCCGTTAAGTGCGCCGTGTATTTCTTCAAGTTAAATTTGTAATTTAGTGGTTAAGCACATTGTAACGAACAATTTGATTAAATTGTGAGGTACAATTAGTGTATTTTGTTAACACCTACAACGGGAAAAATATTGTTGAAGTGTAAGATTTGGCCTACAGTCCAAAACACCGATCTACTCCAACTTCGCGCTTCAGCAAACCTACATTTTTTGGTCCTTCGACAGCCGGATCAGCGCCTAAGAAGACATCGTCAACGGCGACAGATCCATCATAAAGAATAAGAAAATCGGCAAGGAGCAGTTGGGAGGCAACAATTCCCAGCAGAAGTGAGTCCCCAATTGTGTTTTCCTACATTTTCATTTTCCTTTGTTGCGCATTATGGCTACTGACAATCAACAAGCATTAAAGGCTCTTAAATACAATAGAGGCGCCACAAAGTCCTCACTTACAAGATTTAAAACGTATCTTGATTCAATCGACGAGACCAATTTCAATGCCACAAACTTAAAAAGGCGACTAAGCCGAGCAGAAGCGTTATACTCCGAATTCCACAACTCGAACCGTCAAATTCAAATGATAGAAGACGAATTAAATAATGAAACTGATGTGCAAGATTTCGATGATCATTATTTTGAATTAATATCCAAAGCAGAGGATATACTCACGCAAGGTTCTTCTAACACATCAAATTCACAATCTCCGCCCGAAGGAGCAAGGCACGAAACTAATAGTCAAGTACGGTTACCGCAAATTACGTTGCCACAATTTTCTGGGGCATTTGATGAATGGGTACCGTTTAATGAAACCTTTAATTCATTAATACACTCAAATCAAGGAATAAGTACGGTACAAAAATTTCATTATTTGAGATCGTCTCTTAAAGGGGAAGCAGCAAATTGCATTAGCGAACTGCAAATAACTGCCAATAATTATGAGATTGGTTGGGCTGCGTTAAGAGAGCGATACGATAACAGAAAATTAATAATTAGAAAGCACATTCAAGCCATTCACGAACTGCCTGTATGCAAAGAAGAAAATCTGTCAGTCTTGAGATGGATTTTGGATGGTATACAAAAACATACTAGGTCATTAAAGGCATTAGACCGGCCCGTCGAGTACTGGGATGATTGGTTGCTGTATATAACCAGCAATAAAATTGATCATGTTTCAAATAAAGGAATGGGAATCATCAATCAAGGGTGATAAAATTCCAACCTTTAAGGAACTGATAGAATTTCTGTCACATAAATGTTGCACTTTAGAGAGCATATCGCAATCAGCATTACCATCGCGCGGTCAACAAATAAATCCTCAAAGGGTCCCGCTAGTTCATGTTACAAGTCAGAACACGCAATGTGTTGTTTGCAAGAGTACACACTATATTTATAACTGTCCAAAGTTTCTTCAGATGTCAGCTGAAGAAAGAATTTCGCATATCAAGAAAACAAAGTGTTGTTTCAATTGTTTAAACGCAGGTCATGTATCAAGCAAATGCAAAGGTAGTAGTTGTAAAATATGTCATCACAGACACAATACACTGCTTCACCTATCAACTAGCAATTCCGCAAATCAACAGTCACAATGTTCAATGTCTCAAGGGGAATTTTCACAGGTTATAACTACACACGCATCTCGAGTTAGCCATTCACAAGTTGTATTATCAACCGCCATCGTACAAGTAAAGGATGGCAGCGGTACGTTTCATAATTGCAAAGCGCTTCTAGATTCAGGATCACAGTCCAACTTTATATCTAAGGCGTTAATACAAAAACTAAAATTAAAACCAAAATCAGTCAACTTACCGGTGAGCGGAATTGGCCAATCACATACACAGATCAATCATGTATCAGAAGTCATTGTAAGATCAAACTACAATGCCTTTAAAATGCCATTGAGCTGCCTAGTATTAGACAACATCACAAACGACACTCCAGTCGACCAGCTTAATAGAAGCACATTAGATATACGCAAAGGTTTGCAATTAGCGGATCCCGAATTTCACATACCACGGAAAATTGACCTTTTAATCGGCGCAGAATTCTTTTGGCAATTGTTGTGCGTAGGACAAATAAAGGTGGCAAATACGGGGTTAATAATGCAGAAAACTCACTTAGGATGGGTAATATCGGGTCCCATCACATGCAGCAAATTAATGCCACGCGTTATCAATTGCAATGTATCATCAATCCAATCACTAGAGACTGCGATAACAAAATTTTGGGAACTAGAGGAACCTTCGTCTAAGGGCGCGTACTCGTTGGATGAAGCTGAATGTGAGAATCACTTTCGTAATTCCTATAAAGGAAATCACGAAGGGCGATTCATCGTCAAACTATCGGTAAATGCAGATCCAAACCAAGCATTGGGTGATTCAAAGCAAATTGCAATAAGAAGGCTTAATAGCCTAGAAAACAAATTGTCAAAACAGCCCGATTTAAGAGAACAGTACAACAGATTTATGCAAAAATACATTGAATTGGGTCACATGCGGCAGATAAACGATAATGAAATTCAGACTCAAGGAAATGTATCGTTTTACTTGCCACATCATGCTGTTGTTAAAGGAGACAGTATTACAACGAAGCTACGAGTAGTTTTCGATGGATCAGCTAAATCTTCCTCTGGTCATTCGACATATTAAGAGTTGGACCTTCTGTGCAACAAGATTTGTTTTCTATCACTTGTAGATTTCGTTCACATCGTATTGTATTAACAGCGGACATAACAAAAATGTACAGGCAGATTTTAGTCGATCCATCACAAACAAGATTCCAACGTATCGTATGGAGATTTAATCCATCGCAAAACATTGAACGGCCTCGGTATATTTTGTATTTGTTGTATGTTTTGTATTTTAGTTTTATGGTGAACAATTTATCTCCGTTGTTATGTTTCACGTAAATCTAAGTTGTCAAATTCAATGTCATCGGAACCGATTTTAGTACCTCTTTACCTAGAAGGGACACCAGCTGCAACTTTATTATCTTGTTTTCACCCTAACTTTCTACAAAATTCCATTTCATGTACTTTCCCTTAATTTCTATTTCTAAACTTTCACTTTTGCACCAATAGGGAAATACTTACCATTTCTTAGCACCACCCTGCGAACCTTTTTTAAGGGTAGATGATTGCAGATGAGGAGTGCAATTTGTCAGTCAAAAGGTTTCGGTTTTACATTGTAGGACTCGAGTACAAGACTCGGTCTAACACAGCCAATTCGGGCAATAAATCATTCGGATACACCAGTATCATATTTCGGGAGATTACTACAAATTCAACCGCGTTTAATTTAATCAATTATTTAGTAAGTAAGTAGCCGTTAAGTGCGCCGTGTATTTCTTCAAGTTAAATTTGTAATTTAGTGGTTAAGCACATTGTAACGAACAATTTGATTAAATTGTGAGGTACAATTAGTGTATTTTGTTAACACCTACAACGGGAAAAATATTGTTGAAGTGTAAGATTCGGCCTACAGTCCAAAACACCGATCTACTCCAACTTCGCGCTTCAGCAAACCTACATATGGTTAGTATTCATCCCCCTGATGAATTAACAGTGAGGCGAAACAATGTTATAGCGGTACTACAATAAATATTTAAAACTTACAAATTGTTTTTAATTTGATTTATTCATATTGATTATTTATGTATATAAGTTAACTAAATAGAATGTCTGCGCACATCGACTATCAACAGGTGAGAAATGTGCATATCACGTTGATATAAACATTTAAGTTCTAATTTGATCTTTAAGGTTTAGTATTGGAAATTAAAATTAAAAACAAAGAATACCGTGATCTGTTGAAACTATGTAAATATCTAGTGTACACTGAACAAAATTATCAGGGGCACTTACCAGAAACTGAAAATCGCGGGCTATTTGTTTGAAATTTGTCAATAATCGCGCCAAACGTATCATCAATCATGACTTGTTCTGAGAAGGAAATGTGGTACACCCTATAGGTCGAGACGAGTTATCTTTGTTTCAGCGTTAACAGTAAGTTATCATATTATCGTAGATAAATGTAATGCCAGATTTGTTAGATATTGAAAAACTATGGCTTCCAGAATTCTACCCCAGCTCTGCCTATTGAACGTTACCTACATCGAATTTCTTACATTTATCATTGAGAACTTTCAGGGTGTGTTCATCCCTGAACGTCTTGCGCTCTTGCTTCTTCCCTTTGCTCCACTTACGGTCTCCGAAAATTTAATATTTTGTATATATAGGAATAAATTTAGATTATGTAGCGTTTACTTCTAAATCATTTTTATTCATGCACTTTCCATTTGAATTCCTACATTTGTTTTCGTCTTTTGCGTCATAAGCTACTGTTTAGTAGACGCTGATGTCTGAAATTAAAAAAAGAATGTTAGCGTAATTAGTTTGGCCATGTCCTTCTTTGTATAGATAATTTTCGCCCAAGCGCTGTACATGTACTTTTATTTCGAACACAGAGGCGTGTTGTTGGAAAGTAAACAAAGCGTTTACACTAAAATAACGAAAGAGCACGACAGAACACAAGATTCTCTAGTCCTTTTACAAAGTTTGCATCGTGTAAACTCATTTACAGAGCTATGTCGTATAATTCAAGCGAGTGTATACACTTCCCAGGAATTGTTATCCGTATTTTGGATTAGCATTTTGTATCCCGTCATTTGTCTAATTGTTTTGCAGAAACAGGAGATATGCACCAAGTAGCATAGTACTTGCTATAATTAAAGACATTAGAATCAAACAAAAGGAGCAGTAATGTTCCACTTCAAATTCTGTAACAAATGTACTGCATGGAAAGGAATTACCTGAGTGAGGTCGATATGAGATAAAAATGATGCTCCGTTGGTAATATTAATGAATCTGCCGTCACATTTCGAAATAGAATTTCATTCAATGTCAACACATATATCTTAACATTATTGTCTCTTGCAAAGCATTACTCGCATATCTACCTCTTTATTTTATTATCCATTTAATTTATTGAATATATTTAAGTACATCAACAAGTGTAAAACAAAATTAGAACAATCTAAAGAAAACATTCGCCAAATGGTATGCTTACGAAATTAACAAATAAAGGCTGAGACAAAAATAACAGTGGTATTTTACTTATAACTATACCCAATAACAAAATATTTTGTAAATTAGGTTAGAGGTTAGAGGTAAATTTTTACACATTATTAGGAAACTATGTTTCTAAATGAAATACGTTAACCTCAGGTGTTATATCGGATCTTTCTCGACGAATATTGGCCTTTAAGTGTTCCAACGTTCCTGGTCTGTCCTCGTAATTTTTCTCCTTCAGGTAGCTGCACAAGAAAAATCTTGACCAGTTAAGTCCGGTGATTTTGCTGGCCAGGAGATATTGCCACGACCTGGAAGTATGGTATGTACCCTGATTGATAGTTTATCGAGCTGTATCTATGGAATGTGGTGCCATCTTGCTAAAGTCACATATTTCCTTGTTCATACTTGAATTCCAAATTAGTCAGCTGGACTTGTTGAAGTTTGCGGTTTTCGCAGGTATTGCGTGCGTTCACAGAAAATTTCTAACAAAATTTAATTATCGTGCGCCAAATCCAAGCACTATTCGTAATATATATAAATTTACTACTATTGGCTCAGTGAAGGAAACACTACCGCATACGAGTCGAACAGAACAAAATATTGCACGTGTTGGAAGAGAACGTACGTGTCTCTAGAATTCAAACAATACTTTTTCTGACCGTGTCTTCAGACAGGGCAAATGGATATTTGAGGATCAGTTACTTTTGCAATATAAGAGACGGGAAATATAGAATACATCCCAGATTATGGTGCATTTGTCTTTTCCTTAACGCTTGATTCCATAATATATCCATCATTTCTCCTATGACCATGATTTTATTTAATATATATATATACTTAAGTTAGATTAGATTAGATTATATTACTTGAGGTGGCACTGATGCCTGTTCCACTGCGACCTTTCCAGATCTATTGTGGTCCTCATGCCTCCTTGGAGTACGTTCTCTGGCTTTATTCCTTTAATTAGACTTAACAGCTTTGAGAGCGGTTCTTCCGCATATACATGTATTTTTAAAGCGGACTTGAAGCCTTTGCTCCGTAATGCTGTTATATGCCTCCATAATAGAGTCCTGGCCTGCCTTAAGTTTTGCCGGCTCCATCTGGGTGGCTGGATAGTCGTTGCAGACTACCGCGACCCTCTCCAAAGCAGTCTCTTTGAAGGTTAAACCTTCTGGCCCCTTGCCTTTCGGAAGACCTGCGGGAGTACTGCCCTCCGACCTCACCTTTTTGGAGTTCCGTCCTTTCTGTACGTTTAGAAGCCTCCGCCGTCTGTTGAGGCCTAACTTCCTTATTTAAACTAAACCTGACCCCTTGTGCATGCCTGGTGAAGTTGGCGTTGATTATGTCTCTTTTAGCCCGCATGTAATCTTGGCCCTGTTTTACCAGCTTTTGCACATTAGCCTTGGAAATTCCAGATAGCGTAGCTGTACGAAGAGTAGCTAGTGATTTTTATGCCTCCTTAGAGTACGTTCTCCAGCTTTATCCCTTTAATCAGACTTAACAGTTTTGAGAGCGGTTCTTCCGCATATACGTATATTTTAAAGCGCGCTTGAAGCCCTTGCTCCGTAATGCTGTTATATGCCTGCATAATAGAGTCCTGGCCTGCCTTAAGCTTTGCCGGCTCCATCTGGGTGGCTGGATAGTCGTTGCATACTACCGCGTTCCCCTCCAAAGCAGCCTCCTTAAAGGTTAAACCTTCTGATCCCTTGTCTTTCGGAAGACCTGCGGTAGTACTGCCCTCCGACCTCGCCCTTTTGGACTTCCGTCCTTTCTTTACGTTTAGTAGCCTCTGCCGTCTGTTGAGGCCTAACTTCCTTGTCTAGACTAAACCTGGCCCGTTTGTGCATGCCTAGTGAAGTTGGCCTTGATTATGACTCTTGTAGCCTGTGTGTAACCTTCGCAATGTTTCACAATCTTTTGCATTTTAGCCTTGGAAATTATAGATAGCGTAGCTGTACGAAAAGTAGCTAGGGATGAATCTGTCCGCCCGATCAGAGCTTCACTTGATCGGGTAAGGCTAATTACAAAGGGGTTTCGCCTGGTGCCCCCAGGGGAACGTTGAATACCGCACACCCCTGCGGCCTCGCAACTCTCGGCACGTTACCTTATACCTTAGTTTGGGTTTTAGCTCGGGTACCTCGGGAGCGCTAAATTCCTATACTTAAGTTAGATTCAGTCTAATTTTCATTCTACTCTTTATTAGCTGATTAGTTTAAATATTTATAAGCTTCACACCGCTTTCCTACATTCTCGGGTTGTTATAATATTACTGACTCGTCAAAATAATGGATCCCCTCCATGTAGACTTCCCTTTTCTCAAACTTGCCACTTTGTGATGCACCATCTGCCAGTTTCCAATCTTTTTTCCTTCATCATGTTAGTTGCATTTCTTCCTTCTGTCCATTCCTTGTTTTTGAAAGTTATTTTATTGCCTTCTTCCCTAAACGGTAGTTTGTTTTCTTCTAAATTTTCCGTTTATTGTTTCCAGTTGGGCCTTTTTCCGAAATTTCGGTGATTTCTATGCCCCGTTTTATAAGTTGGTCTTGTATAATTATATTTTATTAATTATTGTTTGATATCTTTGCAAAACGACTTGAATACTACTAAAGGATTTTCATGGTATACTCGTATTTCAATGTTTTACTGTCTCCACAACCTTATAATAGCTATTGTCACTATTACCCCCATAAATTCAAGAGAAAATTCTTTAAAATGTCCTTCCTTCTTACATTAGATACATCATCTTCATTTCACCAGCTCTATATTAATCTTAACGTCCCTTTCAAATTGCTATCAACGACGTATAAATTAATATTTATTTTGGAAAACAAAACTCTGTGGTTTGTTATTGCAAATCATTAACTATGTATTTTCGGATTTCAATTCCAATTTTATTCTAACACATCTTTGAGAGTACATATTTCTTTGCCGTTGTTATATACAGCTACATACATACATATATAGCGGTTTTGTAATCTGGAAAATGTGGATTGTTTACTGTTTAATTTCCACTTTCTCTGTGTCTGTTTCTCGAGAAAAGATTGCATTCATATCCTCTTTAACACTGTAGACATATTCGTTTGCTTTATGCTTGTCATCTGGTGGATATTAAATAATTATAAAAACAGCGTCACAATTATTTACATTGCTTGTATAATAGAAACAATACCTCCTTCTATGCAATCCCGAAATTTGGTACGTCGTCGAACGTGGCAAAATATGCTTTATTCAATGGCAGAAAAATGTGGTTTTTATTAAAGAAATGTGGATGGCGTCATACTTTGACTTATGTGACGTAGACATGAAATATTAATGCATTAAAACTAAAGTGTTAATGTCTTGACATATCTGTTTCTCTTTCAGAGGAAATACTTTGGCTTTCATCAATTTTGTGCGTTACTTTAGTATATGGTGAATATGAATTATGACTAATTACACACATACACATACGCACATTAAATTTAATTTTATTCGTTTTATTTGTTATCAAAACACTTCCCACTCATTTTGTACGGAAACGATTGATACATATATTAAATAAACTACATCAACAATATCAGATAACTACTACTAGCAATAGAGAGAATAACTATTTATGCAAACAGTAGAGTTGTTATCCTGAAAATAACAGCTATTAAAAATTAAATGATTATCATTGTATCGCAATGTTGACTATTAATTACTTTTATTTTGGTAGGAATTACGCTAGTGTATATCCTGCAGTTGTTAAATTGCAATATTGTAAGTATTCATGGATAAAAGAAATTATATGCTATTAGGGAAGTATTCACTTAAATCTGAAACTCTAAGTTTCAATATAAGTAGTCATCTAATTTCATATAAAAATTAGATACTTCAACCTAGAAGCTGCTCTATGGAATGCCTAGTAAAAATCTGGCTATAATAAATTGAAGAGCTGAAAATTGATGTAAATATAGACAAGGGTAAGAGTATGAAAATCATTGGAATAAACCAGGACGGGAATCTGATTTGTGATATTACAATAATGGAACAAGCTTTGGAACACGTTTCAGGACAAGCGTAGTTAGGCAGCATAATTTTGAGGATAGAAATATAGACTCAAATAGCAAACAAAATTTGAAAGTGACGTAACGTATACTGCCAATTAAACGAGACCACATTTTCTCTAACAATATATCTAAGTGAGGGATGGATACTTCAAAAAGTATATAAGAGCGAAACGATAGCCATAGAAGTTAAGTATTTGCGGAAAAAGAAAACGGGCGATCGATGAAGAAGGCAGTTATTAAATCAGTTGTAACTAAAACAGAAAAGAAAGAACTCAATCGATGCTGTCATATATTAAGGATTAACCTAAATGTATTTGTCTAGGAAGTCACAGAACCAGGAAGATAAGTTAAGACGTTAAAAGAAAAAGAGACACTTTGAAGAAGATGATTGGATAGAATAGAATGAATGGTGAATCACAGTGACAGGAGTATGGAACAATATAAATAATAGCAAAAGGCCTAGGAGGTTGGTCACTTTTCTGTAGCGCTCACCAGCCACAGTAACAGTGTTACCAACATCTCCTTCGAAAAATATCACCCCATCACCTTTTCTCCATGAACGGCGCACCAAACGTTGACTTTGAGAGGATGTAGTGGCTCTTCGTGAATTAGACGCGGATTTCCATAGGTTCCAGAGGTTTATTCACGTTTCCCACGTTACATACGTGGAAATGCGCTTCGTCAGGATAATAATTTTCATTGGAAAGTTGTCCTTATGAGTTAAAGAGGGGGAAGGCATAATAATAATAATTTACACGCGATTGTCGGCTTGTCGGCAATAACTGGTGCACTGTTTGCACTTTATATGGGAACGTCATCAAGTCCTTCACCAAAATACGCTGCAAAGACCGTCTATTGATGCACACAATTGCGTGGCTCGTCGTCTGGTTGATGTGTGAGGGATCTATTGGACGTCTGCAGAAATATTCTTGGCCGAACGACTACTCCGTGGCCGGTTACGTCTGCTAGTGTCCTGTGTTGAGCCTGACTAGGGAATTGGCGACGCTATTGACGTTGAGCCAAAACTACCGGCTTATTATTTCTCCACGCATTGACTCAACTATTACGCGTTCGCGATTCACTGTTTATCTACGTATATTCTTCTTCTTCTTTCTACTTCAAAAAACTTAAAGCCGCCATTTGCAGAAATATCCGAGAGGGTCAGGATTTTTGCGTCACCTAGTATATATGTATAGTTTGAAATGCTTAGAAATGCTCATTCGTTAACGTGATTACTGGGAACATGTTTGGAACTTATTTCTTCGTGCAGTTTTCTTCATTAAACTTCAAGCAAGGATGGATTATTTAATTAAATTATTCTAACTTGTTAACAATTATGTAAACCAAACTTGTACGTATATTACAAGAAACAGTATTATTTTTATGAAAAATTGAAGCATTAAACTTGTTTAGTAATCATTTATGCTGTGGCAATTATTATAATAATTTATTTGCTTTATTGTTAAAATGTACCTTTAATTAATCTTGGGAAATTCGTTCATAATTTTGTGTCATGTATAATTCAGTAAAGCGTATATACATATGTCAATTCTGTTGGAAACTGTTGTTATTATGCATTGTATTTTTGTTCAAGAGACCCTCTAGCGTAAAATTTTAAATTGAATTTGAATTTTTTATAAGACTGTTCTATTTTAGAGTGGTAAACGTTATAGGAAATAAAATATCTAGATCTTCGGTTCGTAAACATTTAATTTCGGAAAAAGTTTATTTTCACCTAAAATGAGTATCCTCAACAAGTAATGGTTGGGACGTCAATAATGAAGTAATAACATCGTTTCATTTTATTTAGAGTTTGCGTATGCAGGTAAATGTTTCCTGTCAAGAATGAAACTACGCGTATATCTCTATGTATTTACTACCAGCAAACAATAAATAAATTTCTTTTGTATTGCTCTTAGCTAAAAAATAAAACATTAGCTTTAGGTATGTACTCGTATTATCGTGACGATACTACTTCCAGGTTTACCATCAATTACTACTTAACTGATTCATAAAATGACAATTTGTATCTATGGATAACACTGTGTTAAATAATACAGGGAGACCCAAAATAATTGTTTGAAAAATACTGCTCTTCGCCGAGGGTGATATCAATATATATCCAAAATTCTAAGTGAATATCGGTACATATTTTATATATTTTAGTAATATCACATTTCTCATTATTATTTGATATTGGTGTACGCTTGCTGATTATACTTTTCTAATTAAATAAATACATATACATATGCCTATATATGTACGTACATATTACTATTACCTTCTTATTTTTGTTACAAATTTTATATTATTTATTTGTATGAAGAGAACAAAAGTATTCAACTTACTTTAAAGAAAGTGAGTTTGTTGTTTTAGTAACCAATATCACCTGTGTCAACATTCCTTACGGACTGTTAGCACAACACTCTATATTCTAGGATAGGATAAATTTCGCTTTGACACTGAACAACCGGGGATGAGAGTTATTTTAGAAATGAACACCGCAATCAGAAAGGTGAATGGATATATTCTATTAGAGTTTGTGGAAGCAATGTAGGAGCAATTGTAACTAATCGGGGAAAAAAAGAAAAGTAGGTAGATAACAGACTATTAAAGGGAAGCAAAGCGATTGACAATACTTCTAAAAGTAATCATTTGGATTTTATAATACTAGTAGGAAGCACAAATAATATAGAGGAATGTTTTGACAGCTAAAAAATTCAGGATCTACTAAACAAATATAGAAACATTGTGGAAGCAACAATGAAAACTAACCTGATAGTAAGTACTATTCCTTTTATGTTCTACAGAAGCGATTTTATAATATAATCTATTGTGAGGACTATAGAAGTGACGGTATTCATTTGAAAAATAATACAAAAAGATACATTAGTCAGCAACTACTAGAAATTATAGAACAGATCAAAGATACTAAACAACAAATTGAAGTTGGAGAAGGGGTTAACAGTATATATGGACAAAACACCAGCGGAGATCCGGAACTGGGTAGAGAATTCACGAAAGGTGGTATTATGAATTCTTTTTAGGAAAATCGACTATGAGGAAAACATCAAATTACTGAAGACATCTATAATTCATCAGAATGTTCAAGGTATAAACATTAAACTATCAGAGATTGAGGTATTTATCGAAAACGATTGTGATATATTCTGTGTCTCTGAACATTTTTGCTTAGGAAATAATATTGTAGAAATTACGTTAGGAGACTTTAATTTAATAAATTATTTTGGCAGAGAGGAAATTATATACGGCGGTATAGCGATTTCTGGGAGAAATGGTAAGGTCGAATGTGGTGGTAACATCGATGCAGTTAAGCGGTTGTCAATTGAATTACACTTTGAATGTGTGGCATCAAGAATTAAAGTCAATGGTGAAAAAATGGTAGTTTCCGGTAGGTTAAACGGTAATTTATAGAAGCACTAGTGGTAACTTAGAATTTTGTTTTCGATAAATTAAATGAGGCTCTTGACATTATGCTATGGTACAGGGGCCATAATATTATCCTTTGTGGGGATTTGGTATAAATTTTCTGAATGAAACCAATGATGTTCTCAAATTTTGGGATCTCATATACTGGCATAATCTTATTTTGACAATAAGAGAACCCACTAGACTCCTGAAGTGCATAGATAATATTTGTGTGGATTGCGATTTTGAAAAATATATTATAACGCAACAGTGGTAAACAATGGCATTTCTGATCATTCCGCGCAACTGTTCCAGTTTGGAATACTCACAAAAAGTAAAGTAGAGTCTACATGTAGGTCTTGAAATAACCCCTATAATGTACATTTGTTTAAAGAATTATTAAATAAAAAGGACTGGGATCACATAATGCATACTTTAGGTGTCAATAAACAATATGGGAGGTTTGCAAATATGATAGGTTATAACTACGAAGTAGCGTTTCCCCAATTACGTAAAAAATCGGTAGTTTAAGGAAAAACCGTACCTGTGGGTGGACCACACTGGGGATACGGACTTCTGCCATTAATCTAAGAAAGAAAGAAGAAATCTAGTTTGACACTGAGTGGCAATATTGTTTTCGACAAGGCCGTTCGAAATGGGGTGCAATTATCAGATTCCTCAGAATACTATATGATGGTCCGGATAGAGGTGAAAATGTATTGGTATAGTCTTAGACTTGAGCAGAGCCTTTAATCTTGTGAACCATAAGGTACTATTGGACAAACTGTATTGTTATGGCATTAGGGGAAGCATTTTGGAGTGGTTTCGGAGCTACCTTGATATCAGAGTTATTTATGTTCAAGTAAATGGGTTCTCTTCCGAAAGACTGGTTTGTAATGAGGCAGTCCCTTAAGGTACCCGGTGGCCCGTTCTTATATCTAGTCTACGTAAATGATATGCCCACGGATGGTGCCGTTATTTTTGCAGACGATACGTCGCTATTTTTAAGTGGTGAAAATGCTACTGATCTGATTACTACAGCAAACAGCAAAATTGATGGCGTAGGAAATTATATGTCCCAAAATAACAGTAAAAAAACTGTATTTGTTGAATTTAAAGCCACCACTCTATCCTAATTAAGCATGGTGGTATTTCTATCTCTCAAGTAGACAGTACAAAATTTCTGGGGGCGATCATAGACAGCAAAATAAGTTTAACACATAGATATATTGAGTGAAGGACTTGCTACAATGAATCACGTTATGAGACGACTAAAGTCAACAGTTAGTGAATACATACTTAGGACTTACTATTTTGCAAATTTCCATTCTTTGCTATCTTATGGCTTAATGACCCGAGACTCTTCCTCTGACATGTGAAGGATTTTTAAGTTACAAAATTATCTGGCAATCAACGTCTCTAAACAAACTTCACAGACGATATAAAGTATTGGGTGTGCGAGAATTTAAGTAAGCCATAAAACAATTGTTGCTGCAAAGATGTTACTACTTATTAGATAAATTATTAATTGACAACCTGTAAGATATAAAGTAGACACATTGCGACGTATTCTTTATATACTTACTAAGGGATGAACAAATAAATGTAGTAACAAAATAGTTGTAGATTGTAGTATGAATGTTATATAATTTAGTTTTTAGTACTATTGCTTGTTTTAGCATATTTATTTTCTCTGTAGTTCCTTTAATTATTGCTTATTGTAGTACTTTTTTGACAATTTTCATACTTTGCACTAAAGTCCCTGAAAATATACTTTATTATTATTATTATTATTATTATTATTACCAAACGTGTCCAGAGCAGTAAAAAAGCGAAGCACACAAAAGAATTATACGACCACGAGTCCTGTATGCATGTGGCACATGGACCATGAATCAAGAGAAAGAGAAGAAAGTAGAAATTGGGGAGAGGAAAGTGTGAAGAAAGATTTTTGAGCGAATCAAAGTGCCTGAAGGAATATGAAGGCGTCAAACAAATAAAGAAATAATGATTAACGCTTTTGGCCGTTACTTTGTGATATTCCATGGTTCAAATATATAAATCTTACAAAAAGATATTAAATTCAGAATTAGGTAAAAAACACATTAAGTTTTGGTACAGGTATGTAGACGACATATTAGCGGGTTTCACTGGTTCACCTGGCCGACTCACAAATTTTCTTACATACATTAACTCAATCCACCCAAGAATAACGTTCACCGTGGAAAGCGAAGAAAACAACACCATAAACTTTTTAGATCTCACCATAACAAAAGACAATGGGAAAGTAACTTTTAAGGTATACAGGAAACCTACATACACAGACTCAGTTATCCCAAAAATTCAATACACCCTAAAAAACACAAATTTGCAGCCTTCTTCTCAATGCTGTACAGACTGATTAAATTACCCCTGTTCTCCGAAAATTACAAGGCAGAATTGAATGTCATCACTCAGATAGCAGTAAACAATAAGTATAACAGTGGGATTATCAATAATATTTTAAAGAACATACAAGTAAAAGAAACTCTAAAAACAATATACCCCCACATTAACACAAAACAAGATAAAAAGTATGTAACACTAACATATTTCGGGAAAATCAGCGAAACAATAGGAAATATTATATCTAGAAATAAAGAAGTGCACATAGCATTTAGACCATATACTAAATTACGGAACATAATGTTTAACGCTAAAGATAATTTGGACCCTCTTAAAAAATCCGGCATTTATCAATTACAGTGTAAAGATTGTAAAGGTATATATATAGGTCAGACAGGCAGAAATTTTGATATTAGACAAAAGGAACATATTAGATCCTTTAATTTGAAAAAAACAGATTCAACATTTGCAAAGCACTTAATAGAATACAATCATAATTTTTCAGATGACGGCCTACAAATTTTACATATAGCCGAAAAAGGATTAAAACTAATCCTATTAGTGTCATTAGAAATTCATAAAGCCATTAGAAAGTCCGACAACAATAGCTGATGTAAAATTTCCCTAATTAAGGTTACCTTTATATTAGTGGCTAGCAAGAAATATTGTACAGTTTGATAATGACATGGATGTCGAAACTGCAGTCACAAATAAGTGAAATATAGTGATATTGTTACAAAGTAAAAAGAGTGTTTTATTTATTTAAAGGAATAATGGATGCATCTAAAAAACCAAAGATCACACAGAAGATCCAAGCACTTAATCATTTATATTTATATTATATAGGTACATATATAAGAAAGAAAAAAAAAAAGAAAATAATATATACTATATTTACAAATCACTTTCTTACGCTTATTCAGCTGACAGTCTATATCTTCTTAGAAGCATGCCCAGGCGAGTAGCCGAATGTATTTCTTTACGGAGCGGTAAATCATTATTACATTTTCTCTATAAAAACTACGAATTCTACAATGAAAATTTAATCATTTATTGTTGTTACTTGTTGCACTGTTGCAACTTAAGGAGCCAACACACCAGGAAGTAGCAGAAACAATGAAGAGGGTAAAAAACAAAAACAGCCCAGGTGAAAATGCTATTCAGGCAGAAATGGTAAAAGAGGGAGGTGACCAACTCCACAAGCGACTCAGAAACCTAATAAAAAGTGTGGAACAAGGAGAAATTGCCAGACGAATGGAGTTGTGCGCGATACACAAGAAGGACGATAAGACTATGTGCCACAGCTCTAGAGGAATAGCACAACTTATAAGATTTTAGCTGTAATAATAGGACATAGATTAAGCGTATATGAAAATGAAACAATAGGGGATATCGAGGAGGCTTTAGGCGACGAAGATCCACTAAAGACCAAATCTTCACAATCAAACAACAACCGCAGCTATGAGTAAAACCTTGGGCTACGTATATTTTTCATAGACTATAAACAAGTATACGATTCAATTGATAGGAAAGAATGGTACGAAGAATTGTATGAAAATCCTAAGAATACCCACGAAGTTAATAAAGTTGGTTAAAACAACATTAAACAAAACACTATAAATATCACACTGAAAGGGAATCTGCCTAGGGCATTTGACGTAAAAAGCCGGCTGAGACAGGGGCGACCCGTTATTGACAACCTTGTTTAATTTTATCTTGAAAGCTATATTGCAGGAAAGTGGTATACAAATCGAGGGAATAATATACTACAAGAACAAACAAGTGATAGCATTTGCAGATGATATAGTACTGATTACAAGATCAAAAGCCGAACTCAAGATAATGTTTATGAAACTAGATGTAACTGCACGACAATTTGGACTACATATAAATCAGGAGAAAATAAAATACTTAGAAATGAAAGCCCGTAGATAATGCGAAAATTTATATGTAATGATAGTAGAAAACACCCTATTGAAGTAGTGAACACATTCGAGTATCTGGGAGTGACGATTACAAATAAAGCAGAGGATGATATAGAGGTAGAGAAAAGAATACCAAAAGGAAGTATAACCATGGGAATTTTAAATAAAATGATAAAATCCAAGCTGATAGCTAGGAAAACGAAAAAAGAATATATAAGGCAATAATCCAACTATCTGCGATGTATTATTACGAAACCTGGACGTTAAGCCAGACGAATATCCTAAAGTTAGAACGGCGGAAAAGGAAGATATTACGTAAGATTTATGGAGGTAAAAAGTGGTGATGGCACATGGAGGACACGATCGAACAGTGAGGTGATGGAGCTATACAACCAGCCAAACATAACCCAAAAGATACGAGGCCGATGAGTGGGTTGGTTAGGGTATTTCTATCGAATGGACGCGCTGTGTGTCCACGCAAGAAAATATTAATAGCAGGTGAGGGTGCAAAACGTAGAAGAGAAAGGCCAAAAAGGAAATGGTTGGAAGATGTTAAAGCGGATATTCGAGTACTGGAAATACCGTAGTGGGAAATGAAAATATCAAATAGGAAAACTTGGAGGGGATAGTGAAGAATATTGAAGCTATGGGCCACTAAGACTTAAGCTATATATATATATATATACATATATATATATAGCTATATTGTATTGAACGCAATCAACATTTCTACAAAATTTGGTTTAAGAATTTATACTTTTACTGGATAATTTGTTTTTTTGTCATAAAGTATCTGTGGTGCTATTAATTGTTGAGAGTTACCACAGTGCATTTCGACAGTATAAAATCAACACGATATGTTGCGTCAGTTTTACCCTGCATTTATGCACTAATTTCGTAAAAGTTTATTAATGACATATTCCACAAAAAGGAAGAACAGTGAACTGCATTTATTTTGGTAGTAGTAGTTAGAGCGGTAATGACAATAACATATGATAGTTCTGAATGCTACGGTACTTTGGTAGTTATAATTTATAAATACATTGTTGGTTGCTTTCAAATAATCATTGGGAAGAGAGATAATAAAAGAACTTCATAGAAGGTGCCACAAAAGTACCAGAGTATCTAAATACTTCGTCAGGTAAGATTTTCCTTTAATTTTTTTCACAAGAAATCTAATGTTAATCACAAACTTGACGATGACAATGCCCATCAAGGTCATTTGATGGTAAATTTCTTTTTAACAAATAGAAACCTATTTTTTTAAGTTCAGAAATCGATAGAGCGAAAAATTGTACGTCTTGATTAATAGATTCGGTTAATATTTTTTCCGGAAGGAAATGGATTTACTTTCAGCATTATCCAGGAACAACGAAGTGGATATAATAAATTTTGGTCCTTTTGGGATGCTTGATCAGCGTAAGTACTCTCGCGCTTCACATCCTCCCCTCGCTGCTCTGGTTTTTTAGCGTCCTTTCCCCTTGCCCTTTTGTGCTGTAGCTAAACCGATCAAGTAAAATTCAGCGCAAATAATTCAAAGCAGATGTTCGAACTGAAAACGTTGAACTTCTTGACAAAAATCTATATTAGATTCCTTGTTGAGAAATACTTATAGAATAACCTTTGATCTTTTGAAAGAATCTCACTTGACCAGACTTCCTGTTACTTTTGTGACATCCTGTATGTGTATATGTACCTATGAATTTATTATGAACTCATAACGACTATCAATTGTTTAAGCAAATGTTTTCAGTACCTAATCAACAAATGCGAATGGAATTAGCTATGGAGCTGAACATTCTCATTGAAAGGTGGATATCTTCCTGATGATTATCAAAACTCGGTGTGCTGGCCTAAGACTTTTGAAATCACTACTCAAACAGTCAAAAATGCAGAAATTGATTTTCCTGTGGGTGGCAGGCCATAAACAGCTGTGATAACTACGGTTATATCTAGGGACAACGTCTTCAAGACATACGATTTTGAGACAGCCTTGCAGTCAGAATTTATGGCCGTCGAGAACTTAACACGATGTTACAATATTTTAATAGTACCACCTCACTATGGTTTCTGACGTGATGAATCAGGAACGAAGTACGGAATTGGAGTTGGAATATTTGGCCTCGGATTTAATCTGTTGTCTGACCGTTTCTCCAGTCATACCTCACAATTGAAGGTCTGTGCAATGACTTTCTGTGTCCAGGGATATATCGAAAGAGAACGTCGAAAGGCAATAATTTGCATTTGCACAGGTAGCCAAAGAATGCTAAAGGGTTTTAAATAAATTACATTTGAATCGAAAGCTGCCTCTGGCTATAAAGAATCCCTTAGGTCGCTGGGAAATAATAACTAAGTACGATGTTGTACCATAGTACAAGGTGATCAAAAAAGCGGATATTTGGATAGAAATTTTAATTTTGTTCAAATACCTTCCCAATATTTTCATTTGGAATGAGCTGCAGCTTATTATCTACCTCCTATACCCTGTTTATTCGTTATAGTTAAACTTTCAGGTAAATTAACACGTTAAATGTCAGTTCACTTAAAATGATTGACGAGATTATGTAAATTGGAATAACTGCAAACGGAAATTATTGACTATCATGTCCGTTGCTCAACCGTTATTGATTTACTTTCATTCATTTCTGTGCAAATGGACTAGGACCACGTTAAAGCGTAATCGAATACAAACACAAATTAGGGATTGGTTATTGCTTGTATGTATAATAGGTATGCATACTTACAAAACTCTAAAATTCTAATGGTAAAGAAGTAGATATTCACAATAGCAATTCAATACATAATTTAGATGTTCGAATGGGAAAGTTCGCCTAGGTTTCGGCGTGGCGCCTTTATGTCTGCACGGACGTATTTATGTACGTTTGCTTCTACGACCTTGATCCTAAAGCATCGTGAAAGCATCGCAGCATCCTCTATCCGCTTGGATTGTTCTCGTTTCTTTATGGTAATTTTATAGGACCATTGTTTTTAAAGGCATAATATAATCCTTAATTTTTAGCTTACATACATGAAATAAATACTATAAATATTAGAAAATATGTCAATGGTATTATAAACGCTTCATATAAAGTATAAAGGGATAACGATTAAGAAGTTTGTGGAATACTTATTACGTTGATAGCAATGAAAGGAAGCACCTGGAAGACGCACGTGGAAGAGGATAGTATCTCCTAAATAGAAATATATACATATACGCATGCCCAATAACACTGGTCAAGTATGCAAAAAATAAAAGTATCATTTACACACAATGTTTTTCATAACCTGCATATGTGTGAAATTAAAACAAAATTTGTAGAAGAAATAAATTTCGTACTATCACAGGAAAGCAGTAATTATTTTTTAAATACTACAGCTTTATACGAAGAATTTTGGGTACCCCTGTTTATACCTTCAACAAGGATGTCGTTCACACGTAGAAAAACACTTGGAAAAGAATATAACGATAACGCAAAGTTCATTTTGCTTCAAGTCGCTTCACGCTAAATAACTCCCAATGTTTGTTGTTTAGAAAAGCAATTGTAAACGGAAAAATCAAATCGTATGTTTCTCTCAAGATCGGTTAAATTAAAAAATTTTGTATTCGTTCCAAAACTGAATATCCTAGGTTGGAAAGTAGTATGTGTAACGATAAAATAATAGCTTTTACAATGTTAAGAGCATGCGCAGATTTAGTCTTTTGTCAATAATAAGTGAAGAACCAATAGGTTTACAGGCTCGAAATTTTGAATACCATGTATTCGATACAAGTTTATCGATAAGCTTTTCTGTAAATTCCTTGTTTGCTGTTAAATTTAATTTAAATTAATTAATAAAGAAAAGATCATGGGCTAACCGTCATTTTTGAACCTACAGAAAGCAACGATAACAAAGGAATTTACAAAAATGCTCTTCGATAAGTCTTATGATAACTAGTGTATCAAATATATGGTATTTAAAATTTGAAACCTGGAGACCTGCTGGTTGCTTACTTATTAATCTTATTAATAACAGATTAAACCTGTTCGAGCCCTCAAAATGGTAAAAAATGACTATTTTATCGTTACACCTACATCCTTTAGAGCTGAAATATACAGCTTTCAAAATAGTCTTCGAACCAACCAAAAAATTAACCTGAAGGGATCTTGAAAGTAAGTACCTTATAGCCTCAAGGGCCGGAATCATTCCAACGTGTCTACGACCGGGCGATAAGGAAACATCGCATTTCCGCTTAGATTTGCACTCGCCAACGTTAATGTTCACGTACATTAGGCGATCTCAATTTCTTTTTCTTTTACATTTATTGTCTTACTTTTACCCCACATAACCCGGAATGAATTTGACGCATTTCCTGTTGAAAAACCTGGTCTCTTTCGCAAGTTACGCATCTAATTGACATACAAACAAGTTCATAACACATAAAACAAAATTTGTAAGAACAAATGTTTTCTATCACAGGGAAGAAATGCTTTCCAAATGTACGTAGAAGCGTATGTTGACTGTCTCGACAAAGATATAAACATTTTTAAAACTAAGGAATGTCAAGTAGATTTTTGAATACGAACTGTTTATTTATTTCCACTATAATTGCCTACCGTCAAGTGCATACACTTATATAATACGACATCGGTCTCAAAACAATGTTTATTTATCAGTCACTAACTTGTTCATACGATCTTACAAATAAAATTGACACATTAGTTACGACAAACCCTGTATACTGATTACACTGATTGGAATGAGATATACTTACTAATATACTTATTAAAGATCGAAAAATATTAAGCACATGTGCTTAACGGGTAGAAATCACTCCTAAATTTCTGGACTGTCAGAATAATTAATTATTTGTATCTTTTGAAGTATCGTAATTTACGATTGTGATACAAATCACCATGGATTACTTTCTTTCTGACTGTTTTCCCAAATATTCTTATTTTTATTAATGATAAGATTGGTTACATTGGTTAAAGTAGTTTCAACAATGTCACTCGCCGTTTCGGCTGTTTGTAGATCTTTCTTGGAGGTTCCAAATACATGCATTTCTTAAAAAATATATAAAAAAATTACAGTACAATTATGCATATTTAAACTATTGAATGAAACTGTCTTTAACTGGTTCTAATTATTCTCACTGTATCTAAAGTTTTCATTTATATCTTATATTATAATATAATAGTTAAAAACTAGGAAAATAACAAAACCAAATAATACAATTATAATAACTAACTAACTAAAGTATTTGCGAAAACCCTTGGGAATAATGAATCGCCTGAGCAAAGTACTTGTTACAAGGAGCTAAATGTATAATATGAAAAAATTGGAAACCTGAATTATGCACATTTTTATGTTAGAAATTAATTTTAAGACCGACATCGAGATTATAATCAATTATATCACGTCCGACGCTACTACTATGGTTGTAACACCACAAAATGATAATCAAAATACTTTTCTTAATCAATCGGGCCATCCACATTCGAAACGTAAAACTTTAGATTTTATGCGTTATCGGGGTAATATATAAGTTTTAATTACAACATCAACGATGCTTCTTTGGAACGTTGTGAATATATTAGGGATCTTGGTGTATTGGTTCAGCAGAAACTCACCTTTAACCCTCATATTCAGAGCATTTGTACTGATGCCTTGAAGTTATTTGGTTTTCTTGCACGCAACACTAAGCAATTTAGTGGTAATTTTTACAGTGCTTTTATTGTATCCAAACTTGAGTATGCCTCTGTAGTCTGGAGTCCTGTATATAATACATATAGGAACATGATCGAAAAAGTTTAACGTAAGGTTTCAAAAATTTTGCACTTCCGTAGATATAATGCATTCTTCGTTCCCAACAGGATATGTGAAATACAACGCAATGCAACCATAGTGTTCCCTCAATTTGTGTTAGATATGGCAAACGGTTGGCGGAAAAATGCTGTAAGGAACAAGTGGTGGGGTAGCATTTGTATAAATCGATGTATATTTTAGGTAAGAGATTTTGAAGAAAACACTTTGTTCTGCAGAGGAAGCTATTAAATGTATTTATATTTCGTAACCTACTTAATACAAGGGCAGATTGAAAAGTTGCCGAAATGACAACGAAAACAAAATAACACGGATTCAAGTTATATTTTATTTTCAATATAATCCCCTCGAACCTCAATACACTTGGTCCAACATTTCTCCAGCTTTTCGATTCTCTCCCGAAAGTGATTTTCTGCAAGGTTCCCAAAATAATCATCTACAACCTCTATCAGTTCTTTATTCGAGCAAAATATTTTTCTATCCAAATTATCAAATAAAAGACAAATTTCAAATTCACAACTTATATTTCATACTAGTAACCCGAGAGAAAAGTAGTTATTTGAGGAAAGTTTCATTGCAAGCTCTTTATGACGATATATCACAAGTATTTACCGGAATGAATAAAATTACTACCTAGTAAATAAAAGGAGGTATGTTATATTTAAATAAGAATATTGTGCATATAAAAGCTCGAATTAGTCCTGTTGTAGACATTTTCTTTCCTTCATACTTGTCATAACACCTACAACTTATTAAATATATAAATAGATTAAAATAAAAACCCTTTCTATCGCCAACGCCTCCGACGCACAGACCATTCAACCGTATATTGTGTTAGACCAACTGTGAAACACTGTCATTGCTTTCAAAGATAGTTTGCCATTAATGTACTTTTATAATTATATTTTTAGGAAGGGTTAATGGTATGAAATTTCTGCAGATATTTTTATGTTTTTCAATAAAAACTGTACCTTTATAACGACTTTTGTTACATATGTACGTATTATCAATTTCTGATTAACATGCACTTGGGTGAAAGCAAATCGAGAACAAATTTAATAGGTACACGTATTGAAATGAATGTGGAAATAAAAGATGAAGATCTAAGGTGTAGGCAACGAAAATGGGTAGATATAACAGCTGCATTTTGTAAAGTAACCGCTATTTTCATAATTAACTTTAGTAGTGCTTCAGCACTTAGAGTTCACTTTAAGGCCAGCCGATTCCTCCCGAACCAACTTTTGCAATTTGATGAAACTTTAAGTTAAATCTACTTCAACTAGCACACTTTTTCGAAACAAAAAGTAGATGCGTTATTAAACTTATATACATTGTTGAATTCCTGTTTATATTTTGTTTAAAATATTTAGTATTTCAATGTGAGAATAACATGTCTTTATGCGAATTTATTTACCAATAACATTACCATATGATAAGTGCTATTTATTAAACCACAATCAACATTGCAATTGTTGAGATCAATGCTTTTAGAAAGGTATGCGTTATAAGTTAAATATTGCAGTTGTACTATAATTAAATATTTTTGAAACCTACAAAGTCTTGTGATTTAATTTATTCGTGAATAAATGTATTAATTCAACATTGCATCTCTTTAAACTCGGTTTAAATATACTGAGTAATGTTGAGCATTAAAGTCAATGATATTTATTATTTATTTGAAGTTCTACGTTCTATAGTCACACAAAATATTTTGAGTAAGTGTCTCCAAAATAAGTCTAGCATTATTTATTTTTATAACTTTACTCAATTAAATTCACAGAAAGTGCTGAACATGGTCTCCATTACTTTTTAGGTGTAGGACTGAATCGCCATTCACACGTTGATCACTTTATTTAATAAAATATACAAAGCTAAGGTAAAACTAAATAGAAAAAATGCACAGAACACATTCGTGATACAGGCTAGCGGCCATTGTTTTCTGTCTCTCTCGTTAGCCTGTCTGTTCACTTGCGCACACACAACCGGTGGTTAAGGTATACGTACTTGGAAATAATTCTTGCTATACACTCCCCTTTGGATCACACAACCAACCCGGGTGTGATACAACACGATCAAAGGATTATTTCAAGTGATTCAAGATTTTAACCGGAGGGATCTACGTGGTTCGTTGATCGCGCACGGTTTTTGTGAAACGGCCCTTTGCGGTGGTATACTAGACGGTTCACTCGAAGCCGAAATAGATGCAGGCGTCGATGAAGATTCCAGGCGCAGCTCCTGCGGTCGCTCGGGATCTTGCTCTGGGACAACTGGGAAGCACAGACGGAGCTCCTGGGGTCGCTCGCGGTCTTCCTCTGGTCCGAAGTGGATGTATTGGCACATGCGGGGTCATTTCCGATGTGGAAGGTTTATATGGAACCAGTGCGGAGACATGGTATACACCATAGAGTACCAATGGGTTGGATGGGTCCACAACTTCGTAAGAGGTAGGACTAACAACTCGGGAAATTCTGTAAGGACCATCTCTACGGGATACAAATTTTGAAGTAATCCCAGCTCTAGCTCTACTCAAGACATGAGTGTTAACCAGGACTAAGTCGGATACTTTGAAGGAAACATCTCTTCTCTTAGTATCAGCGTATTTCTTACGGGCGTCTTGTTGACGTTCATGATTATCTCGCGCTTCATGAAGAGTACTCGCAAGTAAGCGGAAATGCGGAGTTATTTGGGGAACAAAATTATCATTATCGATAATGGCTTTGAAATCTCGGCGTACATCATCAGGCGTACGCAATTCTCTACCAAAGGTGAGGTATGCTGGCGTATATCCAGTAGTTTGACATACGGAGGTATTTAAAGCAAAGCGAATAGAAGGCAATTTGTCTTTCCAATCGGTATGATCCTTCGCTGTGAGGATGGCTAACTGCGTCTTCAAATCTCTATTTTTCCTCTTTACAGGATTTCCAGCAGGATGATACAATGGAACTAAGCTCTGAATAAATCCAATGGCTTGGGCTACATGTTGCATTACGGCGCTCACGGATTGGACTTCATTGTCACTAATAACCTTCCTGGGGGTTCCAAAATGGAAAATGATCTCATCAATTAGGCATCTAGCACAGGCTTCAGCAGATGCATTATTCAGGGGAAACAGTTCTGTCCATCTTGTGGAAGTATCTTCCACAATGAAAGTCCCCTTTTCATTAGTTTCCGTCTCTGGAAGAGGTCCAAAGAGATCGATTATTATAACCTGAAATCGTTGCGCTTGAATGGGCGTCTGAAGCAGTCCAGACGGTTTCATATTGCAAGATTTATATCTTTGGCAGTCGATACACTGAGATACGTAAGCAGTGACATCGCGACGCATTCCGGTCCAGACATATCTGGGAATGATTCCCTGAAGGGTGCGTTCCATACCATAATGGCCAGCAACTGGAGAATCATGTGTTTCTTTCAACACTGTTTGAACTAAGCCTTTAGGTACTACTTGCTGTGCTTCCTCACCATCATGATCTGGTGAGTAACGATACAAAATTCCATTCATCGTTAAATAACCTCGATCACTCTCTATCTGCTAATATCGACCGAACATCGTTCTGGTGATTCAAAGCATTTGGTAATCTGGGCGAGATCGGGATCAGAAAGCTGGTTTTCTCGTGTTGTCTTCATGTCATCAAGGGGAAGATTGACGGTTACGAGACATACATCATAAGTATCACCTTGTTTGCTATCATGACAGATAGGGCGACTTAACGTATCAGCCAGGGCATTCTGACGTCCAGGTACATATTCAATCGTACGTCGCAAGGTTGTAAAGCCAAGGCCCGTCGAGCAAGACGTCCTGTTGGAGACTTCAACGACATTAGCCATCGAAGGGGTTGGTGGTCACTCTTCACTATGACCTTGGAATGTTCGATATATCCACGAAACTTCGAAAATGCCCACACTAAAGCCAGGGATTCGCGCTCGGTTGTATGGTAATTCTTCTGCGCAGGAGTCAGCAGACAACTGGCATATTCTATGGCTCTTTCCTCGGCTCCCACCCCCGGAGTAAAGCTGCTCTCAATGCATAGGAACTGGCGTCCACTCTAATAATAAAGGGTTTGGTTTGATCAGCTTGACGCAACACAGGTGCAGTAGTCAATAACTTTTTCAGTTGATTGAAAGCATTTTCTTGATCGGGTCCCCATTTCCAATTAAAAGTTTTCCTTGTTAGGCTACTCAATGATCTAGAAATTTCAGCAAAATTTGGAACAAATCTCCGAAACCATGAACAGGTCTGTAGGAAGCTGAGAACTTGTTTCACATTTTGGGGGCTCTCATGTTCATAATGGCGGATACTTTATCTGGACTCGGACTAAAACCATCTTTACTCACTATGTGACCAAGGTACTTGACACTATCGACACAGAAAATACATTTGGCACGATTTACATGAAGCTTGAATAGCCGGAGTCTCTTAAAGACATCCTCCAAATCATTAAGATGTCTTTCGTAGGTTGGAGACATAATAATCAAATCATCTAAATATGTTAAGATGGAAATGTGCGGTAAGCCAGAGTGAAAACGATCTGCTAAACGCTGGAATGTTGTATGTGCTGTTCGTAACCCAAAAGGCAGAACATTGTACCTGAATGTACCAAAAGGAGTTACAAAAGCAGTTTTATCTCGGCCTGTTTCTTGACCGGTATCTGATGATAACCACTTCTTAGATCTAAAGTAGTTATGTGGACAGCACTCACTGTGGAATGAAGTAAATCATCTACTCTAGGTAAAGGGTACTGAACTGGAACGGTAATCTCATTTAGCCGCCCGTAATCCACGCAAAGCCTAGTAGATCCATCAGGTTTAGGTACCAAAACTACTGGAGCGGCATAAGCTGATTCACATTCCTCGGTGTTCCATCATCTAATAATTTATCGAGTTCTTTTTGTAAGATTTCTTTCTTACCAGGTGAAAGACGATACCGCGGCTAAAAGGCGGCTGGTAAACAGGATTGTCATCCGTCAACTGTATGGAATGCTCTGCGCATGGTGTTAATTCCTTACTTTTCTCGAACACATAAATATTCTGTTTCAATAATTCAGCCAGTTGATCCTTTTGCTCCGTTGTCAAGTGTAGACCATCACCACCCTTAAGAGCAATTTCAACTTGACAAATCTTGGGACCATTGTGCTTGTTCACTAGAGGTTCTGAGAAGAAACAAAATTTGGTTGAAGAATCTTCTTCGAAATACCATTGCCACTTAGGAATGTTTAAAACTATACCGGCATCGGTAATGAAGTCTATTCCAGGCAGTGTTTTGTTATTCTTATGCTCAGGCATCGCTAAGAATGTAGTAGGGATTCTTTTCCCTTGAAGTAATACGTCGGTTTTAAAAATTTTCGTATGTACTTGGCCTAATTGTCCATCAGCTAGAATCATCTGTACAAGTTTTTCCTTGTAAGGTAAATTTTGCTCACAAAAGTGAGAGTATATAACAAATTTCCTGCGATGGTGCCTTTCGCACCAGAATCGATATAGGCAAGACCTCGTCTTCCTGCGATTTCTACTTGAACCATCGGCCTAGATTTCATGTCAACTAAACAAATTTCTGTCATGAGAACATCTAAGCATGATGTATCTGCACTAGAAATATCGGCAGCATTTCCAGCTGAAGAAGGCGTACTATGTGCTGAAGTATGAACACGACAATTAGGACACTGGGAACGTACATATCCTGGCGTTCCACAGCCAAACCAACTGATATTCGCAGACGTAGTAGCTTCCGCAGTAGTGCTTGGCGAAGCTACTCTGGACTGACTAGCAGCATATTTCCTACAATCTGTCTGTAGATGACAAAAATTCTTGCAAAATTACATTTGGAACGAATTCGTGTCTTGTCATCACTTGGGCTCGGTTGCTTAGCAACAGGTATAACCTCATTGAGATTATCTTCAATGGACCGAGCTTTCTCGATTAAATCTGAAAAAGTATCAATTTGTTTCCTTGGTAACCTATGTCTAATCCTGCGATATAATAACCCATAAATCATGTTAATCTGATGAGTTGCATGCAGTTTTGGTTTGTCAGGTATGCGCGCTAAGAGCGCACGAGCCGAATTTACAAAGATATCGGTAGGTTCCTTGTCACATTGTTGTCGTGAAAACAATTCTTTGAAAATCTGATACGGCGGCATGTTATAGCCGAAAGAATGGCGCAAAGCTGCCAAAGCTTCATACCAGGTCGATATACTCCACCTGATTCCTTGCCACCAGGTTGCAGCGTTACTGTCAAACAACATGAGTAAACCACGGATTGCATTTTCTTCCGAAATATTTACGCAATCTTTGTAAATGCTAATAGCATTGATAAAAGTCTTAACATCCTCACCTTTGTTACCAAAGAATCGCGAAGCGCACTTCGAAAAATTTCCGCTGAGTACTGGTGATGGGGTTTGGGCTTGGGAAGCGACTAGGGCTTGAGTCATTCCATTGATGAGAGCTTGAAGCCGTTCTGGTGTCATCAACACCGGATTTGATATTTGAAAAATTGAGGATTCCTCACGGGACGTATTGTTCAGCTTATTTCTTAAGTTATAGCTCATGTAACTGAATGTTTGTGAGAATATAGTCCGCAGAAAAAGGTCTGAAAAGTTCATTAAAATATTTTACAAAAGTTCATGCGGAACGCGATATAGGAGTCTATAGAGACTACGCACATATGAAACGCACTATAGATAGCTTTAAATCATAGCCAACACAATAGTTCGAGTAATATAGTTATGCGCATGCACTAAATACATGAAATATCCACTGAGAGTCTATTATTATACTGAATAATAATGTGATAAAAGGCCGTACAAATACTTCTACGATCGTATTCATAGGAAAATGCTTAATTTTTGTGAAATTAGCAAGTCTATGATTGAAGTGCACCCACGATTCACGCGAAAATACACTGTCGCAATTAAGACATGAAAAGCAATACTTACAGTTTTTCTTCTTTTTTAATTTTTTACCTCTAACCTTGCTTATTTTACTCGCATTTAGATAGCACATAGAAGGCAGGAAACTGGTTCTTCTGACTCTTACATAAACAAAACTTCGCTTACGTTGAAGAGGCCTTAAGTTGGGCGCCAATTCTTTATGTAGGACTGAATCGCCATTTACGTGTTGATCACTTTATTTAATAAAATATACAAAGCTAAGGTAAATCTAAATAGAAAAATGCACAGTACACATTAGTGAGACAGGCCAGCGACCATTGTTCTCTGTCTCTCTCGTTTAGTCTGTCTGTCCACTTGCGCACACACAACCGGTGGTTAAGGTATACGCACTTGGAAATAATTCTTGCTACATCGGTAGATATTTCCTAGCCGTATCAAATTTTCGAAAACACGTTGCAATTCTTCTATACTAATGTTATTAGTTTCATGCTGACTTGCTGTTTGTAGTTTTTCTAGGTTATGCAGTCTGTTTTTGTATATTCCATTCTTTAAATTCCCCAAACAAATAAAAATGGAGAGGAGTAAGATTCCGAGAACAGGGAAGCTATATTGTGGTAATTACTTTCTTATCATAAATTTGCTCTAAATGTTTGTTGTAACAGTATCAGGTGGAGCATTGTTTTGTTCAAAGAAACCGCGCTGCAATTCATTACCATCTAGTTCTTACATAAACACATCTAAAATTTGACAATATCGTTCAAAACGTATAGTGTCATGAAAATAGGTTGGTCCCACTATTTTTTATTGCGACATAGCTACCCAAGCTCCAATCTTTATAGGATGTATAGATGTGATTTGGCGAACTTATGTGGATTTTCTGTGGCTCATGTTCTATTAGGTGGCAACTGACATAGCCGGACAAGTGAAACCACGTCTCATAACTAAAGAAAGTCACATCCAATGTGGTATTATTATTTATATATTGTCATTAAATCGTGGACAAAAATTTATTCGTTTTTAAATTAAGTGATTTCAATCGTTGAACAACGTTTACTTTATAAGGATGTATTTTAAGCTTCTTAGCAATTTTCTTGTGGCTAGTTCCAACAAGAAACCCTAAAAGTACTATTATGCGAAATTCAAATAAAAGAAAAATCAGTGTCTGTCTTTGCCCTCTAATTTTACCATCGACTTAAGGGGACTACGGTTCATGCAAACTTCAATATCATCGAGTACATCCTCAGTTGACATACAATTGTCTTCGATGTTTAAAGATTAAAATCAGCGATAGAGCTTTGAACTGAATAAATCTAATTCACTTCATGATCCCAACATTCACGTCAATAGTGCGCCATTAAAATAAGTGCATCTTGCTTCGATGTAAACACCATTGTTAAATATCTTACAACCAAAAAGTTAATTTTTTGTTTTTGATCTTAACATTTATGTATTTACACCACCGTCACTAAGTTTGGAAGCAGTAAGCAGTTTTACAAATATATATATTTATATATACATATATATATATATATATATCACGTTGTTGCCGAGTTTTTTTATTGAAATTTATAAAGAATATATAAGAGCAATAAGAAATACAAGTAATGTTTAAAAAATAATAACGTGAGACATGTCAATTAATTTATAAATTACTTTCATCGATATGTCCTCCCTTAGCCCGTATTATAGCTTCGCAAATTCTGGACATTCTGCTAACTTTTCGAAATACTAGCATGAATTTGCTGCCATGGTTCTTGTAAATAAGCCCACAACTGCTGAGCATTTTGCAGTTGTTTTTCTTTAGATTTTTGGTCAAGTTGATCCCTCCAAAGCTCAATAGGCGACAAGGACTCTGAGGAGGCCGACCATTATTATTATCTCACCTGCTGCTTCTTTCTCCTCTAGAAAGTTCTTACGTACCCTAGCTGTGTGTTTTGGGTCGTTGTAGTATTGGAAAATGAACGAATGACCCCATAATATGACCTTCAGATGGCAAAGTGTTAGTTTTTAAAATATCTAAGTACTGCTTTTTCTGCATGATTCCGGTAATTTTCACCAAACCGCCCGTTCTTATACCACCGAGGCAACCCCAAACCATCACGTTTCTACCACCCTGTTTAACGGAAGGTTTTAAGCAAGGTTTATTAAGGTGTTCACCCGGTCCACGGCGAACGAAAGCTCTGCGTTAGTACCAAATAGTTTGAATTTCGACTCGTCAGTTCATGACACAGTTTTCCACTCATCTACTGTCCAGTTTGCATGTTCTCTTGCCTATGCCAATCGTTTATCTTTATGTTGACGTTTCGAGAAGGACTTTTTTACAGTAGTGAAAGACACCTTCGTTTCTCGCCTGGCATTAAGGTGGCTGGTTATATCTCGTACCGTAAGTCATCGATCCCGTTTATCTGACGTTACAAAGAATACGGAAATAATGAAAATAGAAATAGTAAAAATACTAATTTTAGTCGACCTACTGGTTGTCAAAAACGTCGTGAGAAATACCAATTCTAAAGCTAGGCAACTAATATTACAATAGTCACTTGGATTTCGTCCTTTACTAAATTCTTGTATGATAGCTAAAAGTAAGTTTCCTTTCAGCTGTAGTGCCTTAACCTTCCTATACTCACGTCAAAATGAAAGACGTATACTATACTATATAAATCGGTCTCACAGACCATATGCGTGAGTATAGGAAGGTTAATGCCCTAACGATTATATTTTGTTAATCTATATAAGATAAACCTTTTGGTCTGAGTTATATTGCTTTCGTTTATATTGCTTCCTCAAATATATACGATAATTGGAAACAATCTCCTCCTAAAAAGCGAGCTGTTTAAAATGGTATGAATTCAGCAATCGAGTGTACATGAAATTCTTCAGAGAAGTTAATTACTTTAGAATTGCCATAACTGAGCAACGTTAAAAAATTACGTGAAAGTGTGTTTCCTTTGCTTAGCCACTCGAATAAACCTACAAAAGTTATTTCTATGCAACTGTTTACTATATCTGAAATGTTGACCTTTTACCGGAAATTTTCCATTGGACAAGGATATGCATCTTTAATAAACAACCTTTTCAATTTTTGTAGTTGGAAGATAGGGTGTTTCTTTACTAATACAATAAAAAAAAAAAGAACTCAAGCTACTTTCTATGTGGTGATAACTATGTATGCAAAATAGTAATAGTCTCATAATTATATTACAAAAGAATAATAAGTCTAAAGTTTGATAAAGAGTGGATGACGTGCTATAATTAAGTATTGTAAACCGGTCTTTGTCTCCACTTACGTGCAAGGCGCGACCTTAAAATTCGGAGAAGTAAGTCAGTCCGGTTTACACTATTTAATGATAATACGTCATCCACTCTTTTATCAAAACTTCATAATAACGTTTGACATAAATGCCCTATTTTACAAAATCTAGGAAGAAAATATATAATATCGAACGAGACAAAAACTGTTGCTACAGAAAGGGAAATCGTCTCGGATGAATGGATGAAAAGCGTCTTGAATGCAAATTGGGCGTGGAACCTCGTCGGTATATAAATAGATATGAATCTTTTTGATCTATACTTATCTTTTAGTATAAGAGATTGCCGAGGTACGGATCAATTACAACTCGAACTCGTTGTCAGTTTCACAAAATGTTATTCACGCGTGTATATATAAACAAAAACAATTAATTAGTCAAGATGGTACGTATTTAATAAATTAAACACTGAGACAAACGCAGAACCTGGGCAATTTAATAAGCACAACTGAAGAGGCAAATAATGGTTCTAAAAGTTATAGCTCTCACTTGGAGTACACTCTCATCTAATGCGAGTGTTATTAATCGACCTTAGAACCTAGTCTTGCGAGAAATATAGTGAAGACTTCTTCTAGATCAATAAAATGGGTTGCTTTAACATACATATATACGTACATATATATATATATTTCAGAATGATCTACGGTTTTGTAAAATATTTTGCGGTAATTAGTTTGTTGTAGCTAACAACAGTGACTAGGAAATACAAACTTTTAATTTCTTTTTGACAAGCTGACAATTGTTCTTGTTTATGCACCGATTATCCAGTGAAAAAGTTCAGTAGTAGTAACCTTAGTTTGTTTGAAGCTTTGGCTTTAAGCAACCCATTGCGTAATAGTTTTATTATATTATATGGAATACAAGAAATCAATATTTCCTTTTGTTATTTATCTCTCGTGTTATACGAATTTAGCACCTTAAGACGTCGAATTCAGTGCTTCGATTTCTGTGACTTCCATGAAGCCCGAGAGCAATTATGTGGGTTTAACGATACTTTTTGCCAGCAATATACTCCTGTGAATTACGGAAAGTGTTTTTGTTAAGTAATAGTCTAAAACGCTTTGTCAAGTTTACTGGACGTCAACCTACATGGCAGTTTTTATCTGTTGTGACCCAATGTCCAGTTAGCTGGACATATGCCATCTTAAATTGTATTTTGATGAAATAAATAAATCATAGTAAAAAAATTTAATCAAGAAATGGTTTATTACCATTTCATGGCAAATTCTAAAACACATCCCCATAACGTTAATACACACAATATAATCAAGAACTAAATACGCAAATATAAATTTATGAATACATTATTATTATTGTGGTTATACACCTCCGAAGGTGTTGAGCCTCCTATTCGGATCTCTAGATCATTAGAATTTGGGAGATCAGCCCCTTCTTCTGATTATATGCTTTCACATAATTTCTTTCATAGTTTTCTGTTTTTCGTTTTTTGTTTCAAATTGATGTGTCCGGTCCTTCGTATATCCTGCTCAACTTCCTTCAGCCATGTACTCTTCAGTCTTCCTCTCCTTCTTCTGCATCCCGGCTTCCACTCTGTCACATCATATATTACTGCTCCTGGACTCGCTCTTCATACATGTCCGAGCCACCTTGCTCTTGATTGCTTAATTTTTCTCACTACATCCATTTCTATTTCTTATGCCAATTCCTCGTTCGTCCTTCTTCTGTATTCATTCTCGTTTAGTCTAATTGGTCCCAGGATAGTTCTCATTACTTTTCTCTCCGCTATTCTTAGGTTTTCCTCATCCTTCTTTGTCATGGACAGCGTTTCTGTGGCATACAGCAGTGTTGGTCTAATTATTGTTTTATAAATCTTCAGTTTGCTGTCTTTGCTTAATGTCTTACTTTTTAATAGCTTTTTATTTGCGTAGAAAATTCTGTTTGTTCTGATTATCTTCTCTTTGATTTCTGCTTCATGCTCGCACTTATTGGTGATTGTCACTCCCAGGTATTTGAATCTTTCCACCTCCTCAAAAGCATACTTTCCTATTTGGATTTTCTTGCTTTCGCATTCTCTACCTAGTCTCATTATTTTGGTATTTTCTTCATTGATTTTCAATCCTATTTTTGCTCCCTCTGTAACTATTTCTTCCAGCACGTCCTTCATTTTACTCCTGTTTTTTGTTATTAATGCAATGTCATCAGCGTACGCAACTATCTGTTCTCCTCTTGTCCTTAATGTCCCCTTCTTTATCCTTCGGAGTACATATTGTAGAGTCAGGTTAAATAGGGTTGCTGACAGCGCGTTTCCTTGCCTTACTCCTTTATTGAAATCAAACTCTTCTGTCTACCCTTTCTGCGTTAAGACACTCGCTGTTGTTTTTTCCATTGTCATCATTATTAGCCTCCTCAATTTTGCGCCTATACCCAGCTCCTTTAGCGCTCTTTTTAGTTCATTTCTAGTTCATAAATACATACAATAATTAAAAAGTAAAAGACAAACACAGAAACTCGACTACAATGTAAACCGAAACATCAGAACATGTGGTTCCTGCATTACCAATTTAAAGCAATTTTACGGCGTGCACTGAGAAAAATCAACAATTATTTACGCGGTTTGTGCCCACAAACCATGCAAAGTGTTTTAATTTATATCTGGAATCTAAGAAGGATATAAACCCTATTTAAACACATATTAATAGTCGTTCAGTAAACTGCATGTAAACTTTGGGGAAGAACAATTGCACGCAGTTACACTACCGCCCAAAAGTATTTGCTCACGATGAAAAATATTTTTGAAGTTAGAAAAAGTTTAAAAAACTTCTGATGAGTATTATTCACAGTATAGCAAAGTAAGTAAAAATTAGCAAAAATATTACAGATAACAATATTATTATTATATTTTTGAATTATCAATGTGTCTACCCTTATTTCTAATAACCGCCTCACAAAATTTTGGCATCCCATTAAGCAATTTTGTGTTTCCCATGAAATTTTTGTCTATTTCTCTTGTAGAATATTCCACAAGTGTTTATTAGAAGTAGGGAAAACTTTTCTAGCGTTTCTGTCGAGCTTCGGATTATTGCCGTGATGAAATGTGAATCTGTGTCAAAAATAAACCGTCCAGACGGCAACATTTCAATTTCAAGGATATCTCGGTATAGCTTCTTCCTTATTATTCCTTGGATTCTGCAAATACTGCCGATTCTGTCCCACCACAGCCACATATCATAACAGAACCGCCACAATATTTCACGATAGATACTATACATTGATTGATGTCCGTTCTGTTGCTGATCTACGCGCCTAGATCTCCAAAATTTGAACTAGTCACTCCACAAAAGCATTTTCCATTTTGCAAGTGCCCCGTTTTTATGTTGTTTAGCTCATTGCAATGGCTTCTTCTTATTTTTTATTTATAGTGTAGAGCGCATTTCAATTGAAAGATTTTTCGTTTTCGGTATATTTACGACTCACACAACAAAATTCAAACAAGGTCACGTCGTAGACAGCGTAAATTTTAAATAATGTTTTCCTGGCAAATGTTAAAGATAAACTACAAATTCGACGAATTTCGAACTAAAGTGCAGTATCGTTTTCTCATAATAAAGAAAAATAAAAGATTAGGTTATCTACTTCGGGAAATCCCACCCGGTAGCGGTACATGATATTTGCATTAGATTCTTATGCACCCTTCTTTCGAGAAATTTCCTAAATTTTATGACCACAGCTACAAAAAAGAATTTATAGACATGAAGTGTGAATTAATCGAATATTAAAATAACTTATAAAAATCAAAAAGACTATGACTTTCAAAAATATTTAATAATGTTTTTGCAACTCACAAAGTCTTTTTGATTTTTGTAAGTTATTGCATTATGGAGTTTCCTGCATCAATTAATTATTTGAGTATTAACATTATTTTACAGAAACATCTGTCTATAAATATGTAAGGTCAAAAATATAGAGGTGAGGAAATAATTTTGAGCGGTAGGACAAGTGAATGTAAGAATCAATGTGCTACTTGGCTTTATAAGTTTTACCACAACATGCAATACGTAATTTTGCCACTTTTCCATGCCGTACGGGATTGATTCTTTTTCTCCTTTGTACTATAAAATCTGGGTGTTATATGTAAATTTTCTAAAACCAGCGGCAATTTTGCCGCCCGCCAAAACTTACAGTCCTGTTGCGGTTGCACAGTACCTAGAGCTGAGCCGGCACACCGTTCGACATTTGCGCAGAAGAAAAGTTTCATATAAAGTCAAACAGAGTGGTTAGAGGAGTTTATATTAAGTACTCGAACTCTACGAAAAAATTAGTTGAATTAGGAATAACATTAATATTGTGAGTTGTTTCATTTGTATTATTGAAAATTATATAAAAAGCATAGGAAATAGGATAACAAGTAGTAAGGTAAAGTTATAAAGCGGAGAAGAAGTCACCTTTAAGGGCTTTAAATGTGCGGGATTTGAATGTTTCATTGAAATCTTTATCAAAAATGGTGCTACAGCTCCAAAAAGGTGAATGTTTTTACTTCTTAACTATATATGATTTTATGATTTTTTCCGCGTTTTAACCTATAGCGTTATCAGTTTGCTCGAAAATTTCATACAAGCTGAATCTGTTTCGGGTCCTTTTCTAGAATTTTATAAATTATTATTAAAATTTGGCGAGCCGCTTCAGCAAGTTTATTGTAGTATAGTAATACTCGAATGGTTAATTACCATTAGAAAATTCATCATTTATTACAATTCAATATATCAAATTTTAGAGTTAATGTTGGGGTTATGGTCTCCAATTGTCATACGGTTTATTTTGGGGTTCTATTTATACCTTTTCGATATCACACCCACTTCCCTTTTTAGCATTTTATTACCCTACGGGTGTTAACTTCTTATTTTAACTCCAGCCAGAGACTCTTAATGGAAGAAACAAATGTCACTAGAAATAAAATTATTAATTAGTTTAAAAAGCATATATTAATGGATAAAAGAGCATTGTTACCATTAAGATACATACATACAACATTTATACATTACAAGAATTCATAAAAATTGCTGGAAATAACCAAGGATACATCGACATTTAATACAGGTTTCTATAACAGGGATATACCTGGATGAACTGGAGTCAAGGCGAATTAAAGTTTTCGTTTCGTGGACAATTTAGAAATAAAGCAGTGTAGTCCTGGTTTCCAAAAGAAATAAAAAGTTTGTTGGTTGGAACGAAGAAGAAAATTGACAAGATAGATAAGTCAACAAATAAGTCGATAAATATATTTGGAATAAAAAGGTTTTAAGAAGAAGTACCAGTGAATAAAAGAACCTCACCATATCGGAGAAGATAGAATCTAAGAAGGGGAAGAATCCATAGAAATTAAAGGTGCATCGAGAATAGCAGTTAAGAGAGGAGATATAGGAAGAACCATCGTCGAAAACGAAATTACACTCACACACACGCACACAACACTAGGTAATTATCTTGATTTTATGCTAAATATTTCTCAAAATTTATAAATATAATTTGTTATAATTTATGCTTTTTATATCATTAATTAAGAGCTAGGCCGGTGCAATTTTGTTTAAGAAATTTAACTAAATTCTCAGTACATTATTCACAATTTTAAGTAGTTGTATTTCTCGTTGTAGAAATATTTTCTACTTGATAGTTCCTGATGATCAGTATCCGCTGTTTCTCCTTGAGTAAAATAGATTAATTCCAAGCTCCAAAGTTCAATGTACCTGGTATTTCAACTTTTCCTATTGGCCGTATTACACTGTCGGCTTGCACAGCGGAAAGCAGCAGTGCAAGTTGACGCGTGTAATAAATATCAAATCAATCTGATCCGCGTCTCCAAGTAACGTGGTTTTGCAGACATACTTACTACACTTTGATGTGCAAGACGATGTCCGAAAGATTTATGATTACTTGAAATCCTATAGAACCTAAAGTATTGATGACCAACACTGATATGCACAAGAAGGTGACAGACTCACTAAAAATATATATTATTTAATTGCTTTAAAGTGATATAATTCATGTTGTAGTTTAAATAGATTAGTTTCGAACAAATTTCAGTTTGATTTTACCAAAGGAACTACTAGATATTTAGTTTCAAAAGTTAAAAAGCAAAGTCAATAGTTTTCTAAATAAAGGTCGCTTCTCAGTATTTTATACAGTAGAAGCCGCTTATTATAATCACGGTTAATGTTATCAAACGGTTATTGTTATCGAAAACCGTTGGTCCCAAATCACTCTATTTAAAACTCATTGAAAGAAAGCCGCATATTGTAATCAAAAGCCGCTTAATGTTATTAGTTACGAATAGTATCCTTTGTCGGAAAGTTTCTTCAGGCGACGGTGTCTGCAGCGCAACTCCTTTGAACGAGCCGCTTTTTCTCGCCGATTTCAATTAAAACTCTCATATCGCATATTACAATCTAACGAATTGTTATTTCTATATTATGAAGAGGTCATCTTTCTTTTTGATGTACTTTATGTATAAAAGGTCCGTTCGTTTAAATGATATTCAGTTTCTCCTATACTCTTCTACGAATCTCACGTTCTACAGTCTTGTGTACGGGTAAATTATTGAAATTTCGCATAAACCACCGTGGTCATGGCAGAAGTGAATAAAAAACGTCGCGATCTATCGAACGAAGAAAAACGACAAATTCTCGATAACTTCGATAAACTTCCGAAAATGAGTCAAAGGAATGCTGCGGTACAATTAAAAATTTCGCAACCGCTGTTGTGTAAAATTTTAAAAAATCGTACAGAAATAGAAACGTGTGCGCGTTCGAATGAAAACATAAAACGAAAAAGGGAAAGATCTGGAAAGGATAATCAAGTTGAATCAGCTTTAAAAATTTGGTTTACAAATGTTCGCGAAAAAATGCCTCTGTGAATGGTCCTATCATGCGTCAAAAAGCAGAAGATATAGCCAAAACTATGGGGAAAGAAAATTTCATTGCAACAGACGGATGGTTCAATCGGTGGAAAAAGCGAGAAAACATCGTTTATAGACCTCTGCACGGTGAAGAAAAAGTGCTGATTCGTTAGCAGCCGCTGACTGGATGCGTTCGGAATGGCCAGAAATTATTGCAAAATATCCGCCTCGGGACATCTACAATGCAAATGAAACAGGACTCTACTTTCGCGCGATGCCTAATCATACTTATTTGTTCAAAAACGATAAAGTAAGAGGTTGCTTATCTTCGAAAGAACAAGTAACAGTGTTATGTTCTGTTAATATGGAAGGTGAAAAGGAAGAACTTCTAGTGATAGGAAAAAGTAAGAATCCTCGGTGTTTTAAAGGTGTTAAAACTTTGCCCGTGGAGTATTTTGCTAATGCGAATGCTTGGATGACAAGTGTCTTGTTCAGCGAGTGGTTACTCAGGTGGGACAAAAAATTGAAACGCCAAATCGTCTTATTAGTAGACAATTGTACTGCGCACAAAGTGAATGCAGTTTTGACGAACATCCAACTTATTTTCTTACCTGCGAACACTACGGCATTGATACAACCATGTGATCAAGGAATCATTCGAACATTCAAAGAATACTATCGAGGGCAAATTCGAGCCCAAATTATACAAATTTGGTAAAATATTAAAAATTGTTGATTAATCGTTAATTTTTTCCCTTGAATTTTATTTGTAAGTCGTTAAATAATTTGATTACATACATACATATTTATTATTGACTACATCAGCATAGAAAAATACATTTATATTTACCTTCCGCTTACTGTTATCATTCGGTTAATGTTATCCAAAAGGGTTTGTTCCAAATTGATCACAATAAGCGGCTTCTACTGTATTTATGTTTAGATTATAAATTGTTATTGTTTTTTTCTTTATTTTTGTTTTCGTATATATGTATTTTCAGATGAAATTAATGTAAATTTTGTAGCACGAATATTTATTCCATTGTGTGATAAGTTACACAACAGAAAGTTCACGTGCTAAAATCAAATTAGCATAAAACTCAAAATCGGAGATAGTATTTTGGCTTTTATTCTCATCAGTAGATTTACCTAGAAAATACAAATAAGAATTTAAGCCTTGAGACATAAATACAAAAGGGTTATATAAATAAAATAAAAGCTTTATCTAGGAAAATCATCACAATCCAGAACCATTGAAGGTGATATCAAAAACTACCAGGAGGACCCTTTATAAAAGGAAGTGTTCAGAGAATCATATTTCATGTTGTACATATGTACGTAGTTACGGCTCGTACATAAAATGTTACTGAACTGAATGATTTTACATGTGTCCGTATTGTTCGTCAGCCCGAAAGAGGTGCTTTACAACGAGAAATTTGTTTTTTTTTTTAAATATAACAGCATCCATTAAATCGCAAACAAAACGGTAGCGAAAATCGCTAGAAAATCTAAATAAGGACGTAACAGCGTGTGCAACACGGTGCTGGACGTTATAAACTATATATCAATACGCATATGTATGTAAACTTGGCATGCGATTTGATGGGATGTTTTAATTTTTGTCAATTCAACGATTGTGGAAGTAAATAAAAGTGGAAACTGTACAGTCTGACAACCAGTACCACACAGTGAGATCTGGCGGTGTTATTCTAATGGTATGGGAAATGATAGTTTTTGCGAAGGCAATAGAAACCCACAGATATATAAAGATATTGATACTTGAAATGATTGTCTTTGACTTATATTCTAACATAATCTTAATCAAAATGGAAGATGGCAGATCATGCTGTAAAGTGCGAGAACTACCAGAATGAGAACCGTAGAAAGGCCAAGGTAATCTTTGGACATGAATCTCCTACCAAAGCTCTAGGATTACTTTAGTAAATCGTATCATTTGAAATTATTTTTCTAATAGAGAATAGAGAAGAATGAGTAGAACTTAACTCTCAATTACACGAAACAGAGGTTCGCTACTTGGGAAGCTCCCCAAGAAAACTATGTAATAACTTGCACTGCAAGAACAAATTACATATGCCAAAAATATGTCACGCAAGGAATTGTGCTTTATTAATAGCAGATTGCAGCTATAGACTAGTTTCGTCCATATTAGAACTCTTCAGTATGGTATAGGATTCTGGGATTAATAAAGCCATTCCCCCACAATGTCAGGTTCATTCTATTAATAGATTCCACGAAAGTAGTGGCTCTATCCGATGAATAACGGAACAACAATTCCTTACCTGGTATTTTTTAGCATTATTTTTCCAGTGCAAACTATTACATTACACAGTTTTCTTGCTTGTTTTCTGTTTAAGTTCGTTCACTTGAGAGTTAGATTCTACTTATTCTACTTTTATTAGTAATATTGACTTTCTAAATAACGCATTGAAATTAATTCCAATTATCCTTGTTCTTCACTTTTTGTTAGTTGCATAATTTTTATATTATTATTACTACTAAAACGTAATTTTTCCTGACCTAGACTGGACACATACGTACACATATTGTTGAATATACACTCGTAAGTAATTTTTGCTATTCTAACGGGATTTGGTACTTGATAAAATAGGCTTCAGTGCTCAGAGTTAATAATTGAACTGCTTCCGGGATTTGGTGGTATCATGATATCAATAGAATAATATAAAATATGAGTAAATGATGCATAAAATAAAAGCGAAGATGCAAGAGAAAAACGTCGAGATTTATCTTTAGAGTTTATTGTATTCTGTGTATTATTTATTTACAGAAACATACGTTATTCATATCATAACATGGTTTAACGCTGGAGAGAGTTTAGTTACAATTGAAAAACTTGAAAATGATTTCAGTGTGTTCTCCAGAGTAATCATTCATTATTCTGACTTTTCGATTCGGATCAAATAAAAAGTACACAGTTACATGGTGACTTATGAAAAGAAAAACACTGCTTTATTATACTACCACTATACTTAAACAAAAATAAACATTTTTTGTAGAAAAAATCCAGCGTATAAATGGTTGTTCAAACATAGTTATAAGTTATCAATCAAGTTTGATAATGTAACAGTGTTTACGAAACTGCATCTCGTTTTTTAAATAAAAGAAAATGGTAGTGTAACAAAGTAGTATTTTATTTTCATAAGTGACTACACAGTTAATTGATACATTTTTCTGAATTGCAACTGAGATATCACCTATCAGACAATAATATTGACTTGCCGTTTCAAATATAACGTAATTCAAAGTTTAACTAAACCTATTATTGAAAACTATTATTGAGCTCTTAAATATCTTTTCTATCACTTTCAGGTCAACCAAACAACAATTCTGGAGTTAATAGCTATATTTTCAAAACGTTTATATAACGTTTTTGGAAAATTGTCGTCAGTGAAAGTACAACTACATATACATATGTACATATAAACAAACATTTGTTTCTATTTGAAAACTATCAACAAGATAACTAACGACTAGGATTTCTTGATATATACGATCTGCAAAAATTTCAAACCACTTGTTTTAATGTGCAACTGTACATTTATGCAAACTATAAAAACAAAAAAGACTGTATGTCTAAGAATGGCGAGAGTGGTTAGAATTATTTCGACAAACCTGTTGATTTTGGGTGACAATTATTGACGCTAATAAACTTGAATTGCTAACGATTACCACTTTTTCATTCCAAAATGATGTGTCCGCGGATTTCTAAATTGATATTTGATCGCGAATTTTTTAAATACATAGATATCGTAATTTTAGCAGATGTGGAGCGCTTCCACACTTTTTCATTCTCTGTGTAAAAAACTGATATGTGTAGGTGAACTTGGTTGTTAGTTTTTTTAACCATATGACTGTTTGGATGTCCTCAATACTATTTTATTTGCAATTACTGCATCACATAAATCCAGGCAGCCGATATTTTAAGCAATGTTTCTTTAGCGTGTAAAGCCGAACTTTATTGTATTTAGAATGTTCTTTGCGAAACAAATGATATTTATAAAATGAACAGCGGTGTTTCAAATGCTGAAGTTTTACAGGGAACTACTATAGGAAGGATGTTAGTTTATAACAAAATAAATCATTTCCATGTCTAAAACTATAAAACAAAATAAACTAATATTAATAAAGAAATTACCGTAAGACAAAGTTGCATAATTACTTTGGGTATGACGTTATTTAATTATATAGGTTAAACCTTCTCGTATAATTTTTGGGAAGTGGTTTATTCAGTTTTACTACTAGTTTCTGCGCATACATTAGCTAACTAATAACATCTACTTCTGTTCTTTACTTGATGTATTATAGTATGTGGTAGGTACATAATATGAGATCATCAAAAATCGAAATATCTACTTAAAGATGATATCCTTTATTACATGAGCTTGTTGCTATTGCATTTCGGAGTAGAGTAGTAACACATTAGAAATCATAACAAAGGGCAAGTTTATCGTTCACTTAATCCAAAAAGAATTTATTATTAGTTCACAATTTAATCGTATAATTACACAATGCGTTACAGGGTAAAGGGTAAAACTTATTTGTAGGAGAAAATTGTACACGGATTTATTGGCGTATATATATTTACGTTCATTTTAATACGGATTATTACTGTACGGCACTTACTGTTAGTGTGTTCATATTTACGAGGAATTTTATAGTGGTACTAAGTACGTTCCTTTAATTGTGTTTACTACGATGTCTACGTACGATTTATTAACACTACCCTATAAACCCTATTCCCTGAAAACAATAATAAACATTCAGTATTAAGTGCAACGTAATGGTTTAGGAAATATTTCGTTTGTAAGTATGTAAGTACTTACGAAATTTAGACCAACACAAAGTTATTAAAAATAGAAGTTAATATCTAAAGCAACAGCCGATTTCTTGCGCGTGGCTTTTCAAAGTTTATTGTAACTAACTTAAAACCAAAAACAACTACACTACACAGAATTAAACATTTCATCGAGTATTACTTGTAGGACACAAAACATTTATAGAAGCAGACTTGTGTAGAAATGAAACGCTGCTGCCAAGATTACATTATACAACCGCGTAGAAAATAAGGACGTACATCCTAGTTTATTTGTAGTCATTTCGAAAATAAATGTGCATTAACCGTTTTATATTCGGTCGAATATTTCTGCACTTACAAAAATTAAACAATTTTCGTATTCCCTGCAATTCAATAGTCGTATTTCTTCTTCTACAAAAGGTTCCTATACTGTCCCTATTTTTCTAAAGGAAATTTTTAATAAGTTGTGCGAGGCAACGTGCCGAATTGATGTCTACCGCACAATGAGATACTAAACGCTGTAAAGCAAGGAATTGCCAGACCTCCATAGGCGGGCTCAACGTGACAGAATTACGTAAAGGACCAGAAACCGTGTACGTAAAACCAAAAATCAGATTCTTTTCTCTAATCATGGGGATTACTTTCTTTTTATTTTACAAATTGACAAATTAATTCAAAAATCTTGCATCTGTTAGGAAAATAGCCTTCACAACTCGCCATGCACAAAATTCTGTAACTGTATATTGTTTAGCAGCTCCATGATGATGATTTTGATGGTAGAGTGGATTTTTGCTAAGTGACGACATAGAAAATTAATAATATTGAAATAAGCTTGATCGATATTTGTTTCAGTGGTGAATCAACATTCTATGTGAGTGGTTTTGTAAACCGTCATAACTGTAAATACTGAGTCAAAGGATTACTAAAGAACAAATTACTTAATAAAAACTAGAAAATGAAGATTATTAATACACTAATTCGACCAACGTTGATATATGTAGCCGAAATACTCAGTATGGCGAAGAGGATGATGCTAGGATCTAAGAAAGAGCTAGTCGTAATTTCTGCAAAAAAATGGGGGATGACCTAGTGAAAAGGCAAACAACAGAGAGCAAAATGGCCAGGGTTAGATATGTACGATATATTGGAATGTAATTGGGACTCCACTATACCATCTAACGCCTACCCTATCATTAATCTACTATCTAAGGACCATAAAGCTGCCCCTCTATGATCAAATATTCTTCCTCATTCTCTTTCCTCGAAGAATGTATGCTAGAGCGTGCCTCTTTTGCCGCATCTGTCAAATACAGACGTAATATTTTCTAGTAACTATTTGAAGTGTAACCAATAAATGGTTTAAGCAACCAGTTTTACACAGACTACGTTGTTTGCATGTGAACATATTTATAGTTTCACTCTTATACGTTAATATATTTATGGGAATGCCCCACAAGCTCTTGTTTAAATACATTGGTGCATATGGATATAGAGACGTAAAACGATCTGCATAACAGCTACTGTTACTGGGTTTGGAGAAAGTGATTTCCATATATATCTGTAGTGTTTTACTAAAAGTAATACATATATTTCTATTATTGTTCAACAAATACATAGGCAAATATGCTCAAATTGATAAGAAACTAGTGTCAGTCATTTACTAAAAATGCTGCGAATACTCGTATACGAACACTGCGATTGGTTTTGACAGACAACAATATCGATATCTTTGCCAATATTAATCAAATATAATTGCGATATCCACCAAGTACAATTGGATTAATCACTAAAGTACGTAGCGTAGAGCACCTAGTTATCCAGAAGGGAACAAAAGGAACCTTATGAAAATAAAATTTCCTGGGTATATGCGATTTTCAACAACAGAAATGTAATTTGCCGTAAGTAATCTGACCTTACCACGTGTTTCCTTATAGTAGGGATTAGAAAAAGAAAGCAGCTGACTTCAAAAGACTTCAGGAGTTTTTGGGAGTCACAGATACTTAATCACACCTGAAATAAGCGAAACAACAAGTAGGCAGCTGTGCAAGTAGCTTCTTTCGAAATCTACTCACCACACTCAGCGTTGAGGGTATGGGATTAAAGTTAGTGAAAAGGTGTTCGAACAAGAGTTGGTGGTGAAGAGGGTGCTACTTACTCTGAATAGAACCTTTTCTCCACCTGATCGCGACAAAAGCAAAATTGGGAAACGGTAGACGCACTCAGAACAAAGCAGTACTTTGCAGATGTCGTTCGGTACTCATCCAAGGAATCCCTAATGCTCATTCGGCTGTGAAAAGATAACTCGAATTTTATTACTAAAGCAGTGTTACATAACAAACAAATACACTTTATTCTCAGAGAGATCAAACATGAATTTAGGTGATTGGATAAGTTTAGCAAAATAATTGACGTTTCGCATTTTGTCATGCAAAGTTTCCATCAAATATGGCATTCCAAAACCGTCATATACTAACTAAATGTCACAATGTCACTGCCAACAATAATATAAAATAACTAGAGAATAATTTACACAAATACAAAGAAGTGCTTATACGAGTTTTTGGTCTTTTTCCCACCCTGTGTCTGCGCTACCTAAATTCTCTACATGCCAGATCCTCGGACAGTGGAGGTAGGATACACGTAATATAATACGCAAATTCAATGGAGATAGAGACCAGTATCCAACCGCATAAGGTCCGTTTAACTTGCGATCGTTAGATGCAGGCGTGCACCAGGTAATTGAAGTATGTAAATATATGAATTTCCAAGTTATGTGGCAATAACGATTTTACGAGGAGCTAGTAGGGCGCATTGTTTGCATGAAGGATACAGCTACCCTATGAAAATACTGTTGAGATTATACGTGCACTTACTGTTAGTAATTATATCGTTTACTGTAGTTAGGGGTAAATTATTATCTTTTCTTTTGTTAGAGTAAATGGAACACACTAAAGACCATGTTGACGCTGTTCAAGCGAATTATGCAATCAAATGGGCTATTTTAACTGTTTCAATTAATTGAATAAAATGTTAAATGCCTGCATAAGGAGAAGAATGCCTATATAAAAGGTTATCTTCCTAAAATTGGAAAAATTAAAACCACTTGTAAATTCGAAGGAATTGGCTCCTATGGATTTTCGTCTTTCGAAATCGTTTCGAATGTACCCCAAGAAGCGGAATAACTGGAATCCTATAGATAATCTCGAAACCCGAATTATTTAATCTTAATGAAACCAAAGTCATCACTGAGTTTGGTTAGACGAGTATATATATATATATGTATACAGATTTGGAACTAGGCCGATAGAACTGAAGACGCGGGGAAGGAAGTCATGTTTGCCGGGCTTGGAAATGGTGATAACCTCAGCATGCTTCCAGCAGAAAGGTAACTACTGGAGCGGGAGTATCGTGTTGATGATTTCGCGAAGTTACACCGTCGCGTCTGGAGGTAACCTTTTCAGACCCAGGTTGGTGATTTAATTTGACCCTGGGGATTTTTTACTTTTTGGGCTTCTGATAAAAGCTTGGATTTTGTAAGAGATAGCTGCGTCTGGGCTGATTTGCCGACTGGTCCATCACCTCTTCTATTTCACTACAGAAGTCCTTCTTTTTCCTCGCCTGTAGCGGAAACGCCGTGGAAAATCTCTTCGACGTAATCCGCGCAGATCTCAACCTTCTCCTCTGGAGAGAATTCCAAACCGTGAGCACCTTGAAGAGATCGCTTTGGAAGGTTTCTACCGGGATTTCTGAATGCCCTAGAGCCCTTCTACAGCAAGTCGTCTTCTGTCGTGAGGGAGGCAACATTGTCATGTCATATTAACGGAATCCTCTCAGAGTTATCCGAACCTGGTGAGCAAAAGATTTGCTCTTCGATTGTGTTCGAGTGTGATTATTTTTATGCTTATTACATATATTAACCTTGCAGTGTTTTTAAAAGGAAGTATTCAGGCTCTTAACTTCGGCACAGATTACTATATTACCTTCAAATAAATACCAATGTATATTGATATAAAATCTCCTATACAACTGTTACTTTTTGTAATTTTGCAATCAATATCTGCTTCCTCCTCAGATCATAACAGATATTTATTAAAACTTCTTAGTGCTTGTAGTTCTCTACTTCCTCAAGTTTCAGGGTTCTACCGTTCCGTAACTTAATCTTAAAATCGTCATTTTCAATTCTTACGTGTTTATTCTTTAAATTCATAAATTTTGTTTTCTCTATATTAAAATAGACTCCCATCCTTACTATTTCTATTTAACTTTTTCGCCATTTTTTCAAGATATCTTTATTCCTTGTTAAAAACACATACTGCGTAAGCTATGCACTTGAGAATGTGCTCCAACATGCAAATTTGATCCGTTGTTAGTCGACTTTTCATAAAATTTTCCTGTTTTCCCTGAATCGACTCAGGACACGATGTATCGTAATTTTGGTATCTTCCCAATTAGTAGTGATAGATGGAAGCATAAGTAAAGTTACAAATTTTGCATATCTTTGTACTGACACAGATATCTTTTCCATTTTATCCTATCTTGCTTGGTTTCTTAGTTTTCGAAAGAAAAAACAAATGAAATTTGTTGATTTCGCTTTTAGCCAAGAATATATTAGTTCTTAGTCCAACACTTTTTAAGTATGGTTCTTGTAATACCAAAAGCAGCTGTTTACATAGCGTATTTTGTTTTTTAATTATAAACGCCAACTTTTGTCTTTTTTTTTATATATAGCGGTGGTATTGGGTTGTACTGCTTACTATCATGTATCACATGTCAATGAACTTTTTTCATTTCTTTTTTAAAAATTATTGTGCCATGGAAGTATGGTTAATTTGACACATACACTTGTTTACAAGCAATCTATCTGCAAGTTGTTACCAAGTAGCATTAAATCTTTGACCTTATAGCTAAGTTTGTTAGTAATAAAGGTCGCAATCAATTAGAACAATTTTTGGAAGAACTATAAACACTCAATTAACCTTGGAAGGTTTTGAATACAAAAAGATCTTTGAAATTTATAATTAAGAACGATGTTATTAACATTAATGCTCAGATAATTTTCAATATGCTCGCCGCCTTGTTCAATGCTTCTGACGTTGATCAACTGAAAGCATTTCTGACGCTTTCTTCTAAATTTGTTAACGTTTTAGGAGGATCGAATTGAAAAGTGATTTTTTTTTGTTGTGTGCCAGACAATCACCGTGATAGATCACAAATTTTCTTACCACAGGTAATGTCCTTAATTAGTTTAAGTTAGTAGCTGTAATAAGGTTGTACTCAAAAGCAAATGGCCCAAAATGATTGTTAGCAGTAGGAAAGTAGCTATAAATTTCCGGTCATTCCTATGATACTGTGCCAGACATTAAGACCGAAGAAGACATCAATCGTTGGATAATTAGGTATGCCCAGTAATTGTAATTCTATTGATTGAAGACCCCATTATTTATAAATTAACTTCGAAGGCAAGTTCTCATCTTGTTGACAATTTCTGGTAAATTAACGACAAAACTCCATTCTTCTTCGGTATTCGTTGACGTTTATATATCAATTGTTGGTTTGTCTGGTTTATATGGGTGGCATGTAACACATTATACTTTAGGGTTCACTGAATAACTGATTTTGTAGACTCTTTGTATGGAAAAGTGGGGATTATTGGCTTTCGCTGTTCGCTATTATTATTGCGTTTCCGATTAAAAGTTCCTAAGGTGACTTCTTTATGTTCAAAACTTCTAAAAGATCATAAATTATGTATGAGTCTTCCAGAACTTATTTTATTTCATTGCATTATTTTAGGAAAGCTTCAGCAATATCTGTCACGGACACATTAGGAATTTTGTTGAAAATAATATTCCAGTAGATCTAACTTTTCTTCATTAGAGAATTAATGAGCCAGATTGGCTATAAAGAGTACTAAATGTTAGTGCAGAGGTTTAATATTACTTACAATAGTAACAACCTACCAATAGACCGCCTGCAAATAAGTTAAATAAATAAATTACAATACTTCCATGGCATACATTTTGTCTGTAACAAAACCAAAGTACTTTCTCGTAAGTTTAGAAATTTATTGATATGTCATACCTCATCGTAAAGCGGTATCAGACGTATAAAATCCAATATGGCCGCCAGAAGGAAAATTAAAGTTGGCGTTGATACATAACTAAAAAATAAAATACGCTATATAGACAGTTGATTTTGGCATTATAAGAATCACATTTGAAAAGTGTCCTAATAATGTATATGTTTAAAAAAGTGTTGGACTAGAACTAATATATTCCTGACTAAAGTCGTAATCGACAAATTTAATTGGGGAACTAAGCAAGATAGGGTAAAATATAAAAAATATCTATAATCAGCACAAAATTATGCTAACCTTTCAACTGTCGACCTGGTTTTGGCTTTTCTCCTGGTGCATACAAATATAAGAAATAGAAAAGGACAGAGTTGCACTGAAAAAGAATTGCCAACTAATTCCAGAGAAAAGTAATTAGTAGAAGTAGTCCTTAAGTTTGATTTTGGTTAAAGTATTAATTTTGATTTTGGTTTTGTGTTTAATTACAGTTATAGTTAACAGTTTAATAGAGAAGCGAATTTAGATTTGGTTAGTAATAGGAATAGAAATAATAGATTGATAATGGTATTCGACTGCTAAAAGTGGAAATTATAGAATTGGAAAATAATGAAAATATTAGTAATCTTGATGCAAGATATAAAAGCGGTAAGAGTAGGACAACGCGAAAAGTAAAAGAAGAGAGTAACAAAATTAGGAAAGAAAATCTGCCCTTGATAGAAAAAATTAAACTAATTAATGAAAAATTTGAAGAAATACAAGAGGGATAAAGGCTAAGAATAAGTGGTAGAGGAATGTATATAGATAGCAGAAGTTGATGAACCAAAAGTACTATAACAGAAAACGAAAACTTTCACAGAGAATAATTTAAAAATCAATGTTGATATTAAAGTAACATATAGTAGGACGTAAGACCTATTTAATGGAATTTGATAACATGGAACAGAAAATAAAAACAAATTAAGAAATAACACAAGTAGGTAGTAGGAATATATACATACACAACGAAACGGTCGTAAAGGAGAAAGGTATAATTGGATTGATAATGAGGAATGGAAATGAAATAAACCAAGGAAGCAAATGTGGCAAAAATATAATAAATAATAATATATAATAAACAGTACAACAGAAATCACAGAAAATTTTGCAGAAAGTGACATATTTGTAAGAAAGCCAAATACTATGGAATGAGGTTCTAGTAAGATATATGAAATTAAACAAAAATAAGATAAAGGTAGGGCAATTTGATCTGAGTGCGCTCTGTTTCAATTATCATTTATGTAAACCATTTGCTTTCTGAACGACAAGTAAGAAGTAAACCACAACAAAGCATTATTGAAAGGTAATGAGTGAATAAAATTTTAAAGAATAATATGAGGTAGTTTTTAAATTACGGAAATAAAAGTTTTGTTTTGGGTCCATTGACTTATTTATTACAGCAGATGTTCGAAAATATTACAGCCAGCGTTGATACACATTTGTGCGGGCAAACGCGCTGGTTATGAATTTAAGCCTACATAATAGTGATACCCATTAGATTTTGCTAAACATGTGACCCGAATTTTACTAGCATTTAGATTTTTTTGTTTAAATAACAAACATTCGACTTTTCATTGCAATAGTAAAAAATCCTTTGTCTTCAAATTGTGTTTTATTCATTATAAATTTTCTTCTATTACAATTTAACGCATAGCTTGTCAAGTGAGCGGCAAAAGTGGAATAGAATTTATAATTTCTCTAATGTTCATATTTAAACGAATCACTAGAACAGCTGAATTGATTTTTTTTGTGGCGGATGAAATGAATTTTCTACCTCGAATCATAACCTATGAGGTTACCCACATTAAAGAAAAATGGAACCCTTTGTTTTTCATCGCATTTGGAAATTACTTAAAAAGCTTAAACATCTGAAAGACTCGTTCCTTGTCAGCTGTTCAAATAGATTACATGCCGCTGATAGCGTCGGTTTTCGTTTCGCTATTAAATTTTGAATTATTTAGACTTTCCATTTTCCATAGTCTATCAAGCTTATTCGCTAATTTCATTTGGGTGGTCTAATAGATTAACATAAAAAGGTATGTATATTTTCTGAATATTTTTTTAAACTTTTGGTCATAATGTTATGGAAAACTAAATTTACAATTCCATGGGCACCTGCTATTTTACAAAAACCACCAAATACGTTAACACACTGGTAATCAGCTAACTACGATTACATAGTATTTATCTTATCTGTAGACATATGCATTGTTATTCTAATCATGTTTAACCTTGGTTTTTACCATTAGAAATAAGTGATATGGCTAAGTAATTGCTGATATCACTGATAAACGGTTTCAATTGCATTTCATGTCCTTGGATATCCCAAAGTTGCAGATGTATGCATGGCACTAAATATAGAGAAAAGTACTAATTTCTAATTTAAGTAGAGTGTTTGGCACTGTTGATCGTGAAATATCGCTTAATAAAATAAATGGGCACCTACGTCTTGGTGCGCCATTAGTACCTGTTGTATTCGTGCTAATTATAACGGACAGTTAATCCGTAGGCAGAAGTGCGCTTATAACGGGCATGGGTCATTTGCGCTACGCAATTAAGAAAATGTTCAGATAAAGAGAGATTCACACTCATATGCAGAATGTCGATGTCGTACAAACTCGTAGAATCCGTAGAAAGTTAAACACATTGAAAGTACGGGCGAATTAATTTCTTAGAAACTACATATTCATTCTAATTATAAATTATAAATTTCTCTATGGAAAAGTTATATTAACATTGCTATTAAAATCTGTTATTTCTTTGTCAAAAATTAAAACAAAAAGTTGTATATATTACAAGTATTCTGGATATTGATCCTTCATTATCTAACTACCCTCATAAAGTTTAGAGGAATTGCAATTTTGCCAGGATCTTTAAATAATAAAGTACGAGAAATCCTTAGTTACAATTATAATTTCTTCTATTTAAGCAATGAAGGCAATAAATACAAAAGTTATAGACTTTTAGTAGCATTATTGCAAATATTTGCGCTAAAATTTTGAGTCTCTGCTTTCATTATGAACATGGTGTAAGAAATAACGCGGTTGCAGGAAGGGACTGGTACGCAGCAACCGGGTGTGAGAACGAAAATACGAGATATTTGATACCCCGCTTTGCAGGCCATGCTTATTCGTTGTGCGTTAGTGCCTCATCGTTATTATTATTATTTATTCCAGATATATAATTTTGCTGTCTGTTGTCTGTGTCTATCATGTTTGTGATAATTGGGGTATTTAGTACAGAAGGTCCTTTGTCTGCTGCTAGGTTTAGTACTAGGAATAATTAATTTGTTCTTTCTATTCGTGTCGGCTGTTGTGCAAACCTATTTTTTACATAAAATAGCACGCCGACTTTTAGTGAATCTTTTTAATAATGTCAAAAGGTAAACAATTAAATATTGGAAATCTTTCGGCAATATAATAATAATAATAATAATAATAATACTAATAATAATAATAATAGGAGTTTATTGACTATATCTGAAATACATATAATACTGTACTACAATATATAATAATAGGTATATACTAGTGCGTAACACAACATATTTAATTTATACATAGCATACAGTCAATAAGGCTAATTCGCCGCGGAGCATAAAAATATGCACACTGGCGTTCTTCCTATAGCCTATCAATAAAAAGATAACCAAATGGAAAAGAAAAAATAATAAAAAAGCCAATGATAGCAATATTTGTAATTAGAAGTGCGTAGCATATGACACATCACAATAGCAGAGACGAGGGAAGTCAATTCCATCTAAACTATAACTCGAAATTGGGATTATTGCAATTCAACAAGCTTGACTTTCAATCTGTACCTGATGACACGTATCGGCAATTCAAAAACATCCGCATCCAGTGAAACGGTGTTAATACTTTTGGCAATATTGTAAGTAAAACTACGCGTAAAAAGTTCAAGGCCATGCTTAGGGATACACAAATATTTATTGTTACGTACAATAACGTTATGAATTTGATGCCGAAATTTAATTTTATCATACAGGTAAGTGGATCTCTTATTTTTCAAAACATTCGCATAATACACAGCCGTATGCAGCATACGTTTACCCTCCATATTGAAGATGCGAAACTTTTTGTAAATATAGGAAACCGGCTGACATTTATGGACGCCATGCACAAGCCTGACGCAGCAATTTTGTAGTCTTTGGATTTTCTTCGACGTTTTCCTAGTTATACACGAGGAGTATACAACGTCACCATAATGAAAATGAGACAATACCAACGAGTCACATAATAGGAGCGTAGTTGGTGAATCGAAGTAGTGCCGATTAATAAATATAGCTTTGAGCGCAGCAAAAGCCCTTTGAGTCATTTGTAGTGTATTTAAAGTGAAGCGAGGTGAGCTATCCAGAATGACTCCCAGACTCTTGACACTATCACCAGAGTAAATTATTTGTGTGTTGATTTTAATGTCCAGATTTAGTTTAACATGCTCTCGAACACGCTGCGTACCAAACACAACCAATTGGGTTTTAGCTGGATTAATTTGTAATTGAAACTGCTCCGAAAATCTGGCAATTCTATTAAGGTCATCATTGATCAGCTGTTGGGCAATACTACACTTCTCGGGCTTAAAAAGAAGTAAATCTCCGTATCACCCGCGTAAAGCTGATACTGGCAGTGCTGAATTACAGAAGGTAAGCGAGACGTATAAATTGAGAAAAGAAGAGGGCTAAGAATAGCTCCCTGTGGAACACCGTGTTTTATATTCAATGATGAGGAATACTGTGAATCCAGAAAAGCTTGTTGTGATCGTCCGGACACATACGACGTTAATAGAGATACTGCAGAAGGACGTAATCCGATAGCAGCCAAGACATTAAATAAAACCCCATGGTGAATGCTATCAAGCGCTCTACTAAAGTCAAGTAAAACCAAAATAGTTGCCTTGCCCATATCACCAGCGCGGAGTACGTCATCCACAATATGATTAATAGCCGAGATGCTGCTATAGCCAGGTCTAAACCCCGATTGATAGGACGGTAAAATGTTGTTATTATTAACAAATTCCCGCAGCTGTTTCTCAATGCATCTCTCAAAGACTTTGCTCAGGGCGGGAAGAATACTAATCGGGCGAAGGCCTTTAAAATTGCCAATTCTTTTTGATTTAGGTATCGGAATTATAATAGATGATTTCCATGATGTTGGGAATACAGAATTATCTACACAAAAATTGAAAATGTGTATTACATAATCCATTAACAAAGGTATACATGTCTTTAGTATGAAGGCATTTATATTATCCGTTCCAATAGCATTGCTTTTAAGTTTTTTTAAAGAATTAAGAACATCTTCTGGTGTAATAGTTCTAAAATTAAAGTCAGGTTCATTGATCGGAAAGCCGAGTTCATTAAAGGTAGGAACATTTGCTAGAGGATTGGCAATCGTAGACAGAAAATGTTGATTTAGAGCATCCATATCTTTTAGATGATGAGGTATATCAGTACGTTTAGGCTTACATAGATTAAGATTTTTAGTTTCTTTCCAAAGATTCTGACTATTGCCCGAATTAACTTGACATCTATAAGAAAAATAAGCTGCTTTTTCCCGTATGGAATTTTCCGTGCTAAGATATCGGCGACGAGCTTTGTCTCTTGACTTCATCATTAATTCAAGATTATGTCTTAACCATGGAGCAGGAGGATGTGTGAAAACGAACTGCTTAATAGGTGCGTGATGGTTCAGCAGTTGTACAATGTTAGCATTGAAGAAAGACAATTTTAAGTCGACATCAGGCAAATCATATATCAAATACCAAGGAATTCTATTCAGGTCACCGACAAAGTCATCTTAGTTAAAACGAGCATAACTTCTTGCTGTAAATGTTCGCTTAATATTCTTATTAGTTTTGAAATTAACATCACAGAAGACTCCTAAGTGGTCCGATCGAACTTTGTATACACCAGATTTCAGTACAGGTAGTTCGGAGTTAGTAATAATTAGATCCAGTAATGTCGCTGAAGTAGCGGTAATTCGTGTAGGCTGGTCAATAAGTTGAGTAAGATTTAATGTTTGTATGAGGTCAAGAAAATCTAATATCTTATTATCACCCGTATTAAGAAGATCCATATTAAGGGGGTATTACTCTCTAGAAGCGTATTTTGAAAGTGATTTTTAGAAATTAATTTTGCGAAAACTATCAAACCTACAGTGTCGGGATTCTTCACTCGCTTTAAAACATGTTTGAACTACCAATACAAATTTTTATGAAGGGCTTTATTGAAATTTATACAAGTTATGCGCTGTTATGTAGGGCACGGCGTGAGACATTTGTCCAATCGGGCGTACGGATTGCGACAATGCTAATCGTTTGAAACTAAAAACTAATCATTTTTGTAATCTATACGAGTGTAGTTATCGTCCGAACTAGAACTAAGTGGAAACAAATATTTTCATCGAAATGGGAGGTATTCAAAAATCAAAGTTCATTTTGTTCGAAAAATTGCCAACCAAAACATCAGATTGGAACTGAAATATACAAGCTATCAAAATAATCCAAGTTCCAACCATAAGCGAAGGTTCCTTCAATATGTGTGCCATACCGCAAGTCAATCGGCTTAATAGTTCTGGAGAAAAACGTACGGCCGTCTTAAAAATGTCGTTCTGAGAAAAACGCGTTCGAAGTTTGCCATACATGTAGCACTGATACGGCCAAAATTACGGTGGATAGCAACTAATTTGAGTAACTTACCCTTAATCAGCTATACCGGGACCATAGACACCATCTTCCTCAGCTTCAAAAAAGAACCCCAGACTATAATAAAAAGATCGAATTTTCCCAAGGTGGTATACCGGGTAAACAATGGACACAACGGTCGAGGGTATAAGTGACGCGCCGCAGTTCGAGCCTCTGTAACTATTAGAGTTCTACATATTTCGAATTAATATTTTCGAGGCACATTCTCAGAATCCCAGACTATAATAAAATGCAAAAACAAAAAATCGAATTATCGAATTTTCTAGAGAGTGATTCCCCCTTAAAATCCCCCAAGCAAATAATATAATTACTGAAAAGTGAGAAATTCGACAGACTTTCTTCAAATTCATTCATGAAACAAAGTAAATTAGTTTTAGGAGGTCTATAAGTCACACCGATGCTGATGACTTGGTTGTTAATAGTTAATTTTAACCACATAATTCTATAAAATCTTTTGAGAGATAGTTTGCGACAGTGACTTCAATACACGATCTGCAAAATATAGCCACTCCACCACCTCTTCCTTGTCTGTCACATCATCAAGACTAGAGTTAAGTTCTTCTGACAGCCATGTTTCAGTAACTGCTAATATATCGTAATTATTACTATGTAATAATTTTTGAATTTCAAGAAAATGAGCGGGAAGAGAACGTATATTTACATGGGCTACCCAAAGTTTCATGATGCGAGCAAAAAGGAAAAGCAGTTATATGTATATATATTATAAAACATACATTCATGTATAAATTTATATAAGACAAAATTTATTATATCAGTTTTAAGCGTATAAGGTTTTTTATCAGTGGACTACCAAGATCCACTACGAGTCCTAAAGATCGGTCAATTCTAACAACCCCAAAAAGAACTACTAGCTTACAGCTCCGACAATAACGCAACTAAATCATCTGTTCTCAAACTTTAAGGTTTCGCCACCCACTTTTGAAATGTGTTGTGATTCACGCTCCCATTCTAGCAAGACAAAATATCGAATGTTCCCGAGCACTGTAAAATGATACAGAAACCCTGATAGTGAGGATATCTTTATATATATAATTCTACTGTACGTGTGTTTGTCACTGAACTCCTCCTAAACGGTTTAACCGATTTGAATGAATTCTTTTGCATGCGTTTGGGTGGCGCCCTGGGTGGTTTAGATTCACAAATCAGCCCGGCACATTTAAAAATTAAGAAAAAAATGAGAGATTAAACAAATTGACGACGTTTGGTGGGTTAGGTTATGACAGTTGTCATGGTGCGCGCAAAGACAGTTAAGGTTATGACATCTGTGATTGTACGCGCATGAATAATTGTTATGTCATAATAGAAGCAAAGTCAGCAATATCCATAACAGTCTTATTTACAATGCCGCGAGCAAGAAGATCGAATCTTTCACAACGAAGCCGTAATGCAATTAGACTGCGGAATATTGCGAATCAATCCACTGCAGATGAAGAAGAAATCGCACGAGAGAAGGGCACCGTGTTAGTAGGGCCCAACTTTGTGCTTCACAAACACAAGAACAAAGAGAGGCCATACGTGAAACAGCTCGGTTGGCAATGAGAAGTCGTCGAGCAGAACGCAGATCAACAACGTCGAGCCGTAAGAAGAAATAGATAAAGTCGCAAAATATAGTATATCACAATGTGTTTTAATGAAGATAATCAACACGAGTGCAACACATTCAGCAAATAGTTTAACAGAAAGTTGTGCTACAACGACATGCGAATCATTTGGTTTACATTTAATAAAGCAAATGCTTTGCTCCCACGTGAATTTACTACTTTTTAAACTTTTATTCAACTTAATTAATTTTATCTCAACATTAACAAGTCAATAAAACTCAGGTAATAACCTAAGACAACATTTATTAATTCGGTGGTACGAAGTTCGCCAGGGCAGCTAGTAATATATAAAACCATGATACTTGTTTAGTCAGGTTAGGTTAGTGAAGAATGGTAGCAAGTAGGAGCCAAATTTTCGTTTGTGTTCTGGGGCACATAGCCTAAGTGATTTAGAGTTTATACAAATACTTTTCAAGTAGAGAGAAATACTTAATTAAATGTATATATACATTTTCCGTGAACTTTTTATACTTATGTTATTGATAGTTCTCTACCACAATTAGCTCAATTAAACGAGACTGGTTTGAATGATAATTATATTTCCAAAGCGTTTACAAATGTTTTCGGAACACCTAATTGTGGTAGAGAACTATCATATAAGATAAAAATACTTAATCGAAACTAAATTTAACTTAGAGCGTGCAAGTACATCTGCATCTGTAGATAAAGAAGCTGTCAATATTCCCACAGCAAAAACGAGGAAACCATGCGCATTTTAGCCAATTTGTTTAAATAAACTGGTAGTTGTTAGTAAGTTTTATGTAGTTTTCAATTGTACTCGAAAGTAAATTATATACGCTATATTCTATCTATCTAGGAAAAAGAAATATTATATTAAATATTAAGTTAAGTTAAAGTGTTTTGTATGTGTTAGTAATATACTGATTTGCGTTCTACTTTTTAAAAAATTATTCTGCTGCACTTTCTTTTGACGGCCTGTGCGACCCATAGATTAGGAAACGCTGAACTAAATGAAAAACGAACTAAGAAAGTTTGTGCCAGTACTGTTAGAAAACGTTTACTAACACCCGGGTTCAGAGGATGTATGGCGATAGAGATGTTACTAGTATAGTAGTATATTAACGGCAATATAGTCACCGATATAAAATGTTTCCCGCAACTTTTCCTGTAACCAAGACCCCTCAAGTACGTCAAAACTAACCTCTGCCCTGAAGTCTTCTGAGCATATGGCACAAGGACGGCCGTTCCATTTACACTTGTAGTCAACTGTAAACGCCAAGAATGTAATATTATCAACCTGTGCTATACTACCGCCATCATATTTTACTAAAATTGATCTGTCTCTGTTACATGTAGTAGTTCTGAACTCTGTAAATGCTGTTTTGTTAGAGTTCATTATTAAGTAATTTCTCTGTGCATAATTCTCAATATTATTCAGTGTGTATTCAGCAGTTTTCATTAAGTAAGATTAACAAGACACTTTTGTCCAATTTAATGTCATTCACGTATATCACGTTTAACAAAGGCCCAAGAACACTTCCCTGAGGCACCCCTCTGTGCTGATGATACACCGTTTACATGCACATAATTTATACAACCATTTAGATAAGTCCTAAACCACTATAGTATGTTCCGTCGTATACGAACGCTTTACTAAAATCTAGGAATACGCCAATACACTAGTTTCCCGAATTCATTTCCTTGTATAGTAAATCGAGGAAAGATTATTAGAATATTGTGGACGACCGTGCCGAACTGCCGATCATTCAATAAGTTATTTTTTTCTAGGAATTTTAATACTCTATTTGCCATTGTTTTTTCGAATACTTTTGAAAACGGGCACAATGGAGATATCGGCCGATAGCCCGTAACAGATTGTTCAGCACTATGTTTCAAAATGGGTATGATATTTGAAATATTTTAATTAGGATTTGTGCGTAAGAAAAGGTGATTAAGTTGGGCACAAGCATAAAAAATTGAACCTTAGAAGATTGGAAAAGAGTTCTTTAGACGGACAAATCAAAATGTCAATTATGTGGTTTAAAACACAGATTGTTTATTCGTCGTCATAATTTAATGCCTGCTGTTGATGGAGGTAGAAGTGTAATGGTTTGGGATTGTTTTGGTGGTGTAACAATCAGTGAGTTGGTTAAAATCGAAGAAATAATGAGGAAAAAATATAGATCTGAATAGATAAATACAATAATAATAATAATAATAATAATAATAATGATAAAACAACCAAACAGTGCAGCAGTCTCCATTGAATTTGGACAAAAGATGCACCTTCATGCTTACAAGATCCAGCTGATTCAAAAACTGCAGCCTACTACCGACAGATAGGACATGAATTTCATAACAAAATTAGCTTTAGTGACGAGATTCACTTCCAGGTCAAAGGCTTCGTTAATTAACAGAATATTGTCTGTTGAAAGAAAGATAGTTTGATGTACCATGTGGGTACATATACTACTTTGAAAATGATAGAGGTAAAATCGAGGAAACTAGGACCTGATTTCAACAGAATTGTGCCACATCACATCACAAACGGAACAACGTCGTAGTTCCAAACCAGGTCGTGCCAACTCTGAACAAAACTGGACACCAAGTAGTTTAACCAAATTAGAGTTCCTCTTCTGGGGGTTTTAAAAAGTAAGCTCTATCTATGTATCCCAAAACAATTCAAACACTCAAAGAATAAATTGAATGCTATATCCGTCGCATACGGAGGACCTTACTCCTAAGCGTATTCCAAAATTTTGTCCACTTAACCAACATTTTAAGGTTTCTGAGAAATTCGTGTTTTTTAAAATTTATTTTGATTGAAGTTTTTCTTGAAACATGCTTTATAAAGTTCTATTTGTCAATTATATAGCTTTCATTCTATTGACGTATTTCTTCCGTAGGTATAATTGATTTGTAGAATTAGAAGATTTGAATAAATCTGCCCTAGGTTTTGCTGGAAAATTTGTTTTGATGGAAATATAGGAAGAAGCACCTACAATGAGAACACAGAAATTGGTAATTTTCGTAAAAAGTACATAGGTGTATCCAAAGAATGGCTAGTGGTTTAAAGAAAATTGGGTGAAAGTTTATTTATAGTATATATAAAATGGAAATATGATACACATAAATTCATAAATCTAGTAGGTAAATATCTGTTGCTTAATTAACAGGGTAGCGAATAAAATTATTTTACATCCATTTTTGGTGAAAGTGCTCAGTTTAGCAGTTTCAATATTCTTTCACTTCAGTTGATAAATAATTCAATACCAATTCTAGTCGGAAGGATCTTCTAACTAAATTTAAACCACCTACAAACTAATGTATTTAACTAAATCCCATTCACATATTCGAGTTCGGCGTAGGTTAAGTAGATATCATTTAGCTCTATTATGCTTCCTAAATATCTTCCATTAATAGTCTTATCAGTAATTTTCCCTAGAAATAGCGTACATGCGTATGTAAACTTATCCTCAAACGTGGGATGTCACCGTGATTATATTGCTGAGGTTTCTACCAATAAATTTAGGTTCCTAATTCCCTTTAAATACAAACTCCGTAGTCTGTTCAACAAAGTTAGTTCAATATTTTACATACTTCAATCAATAATTGAAAGATTAATGGTATATTAAGTAGTTCGTAAACGTGGCCTACATATATCTTAATTACGTTCAAAAGTGCACATGGCAATGTAAGAAGGGAGAAACGTCATATAGCATTTAGAATTTTAAAGTACCTACCAGTAGATATAAAGGTATTTAGCGAAACTAATATTAACTAATATTTAATGGAGAATGAGAGTTGTAATCAGGGACATATTATATAGTTTCCACAATGATGAACTACGTCTAATCAAATTCGAATACGGAAAACCTTTTACGCTTTTTAAATACCATTAGAGAATACATATTGCACTGGTCTAAAACTACAATTTTATTTGCCCAATTTCTTTCTTATACTCATTGACTTACTTCCTCCTCATATAATGTAATTGTAAATGAATTTGGCACATTAGTTATGACAAACCCTGTATGTCGATGTTTTAAACGTATTGCAGAGGTGACAGACTGCACATTACATTCAACGGCTTTGCTTCACTTATTAGTCAAAGTGCAATCAGTGTGCATTTGCAAATTAAATGCTCAACTGCTTTTTAAACATTATGTAATAGTTCCTAATGCAACTGCGTTTTGGTTATATGATCGTCCTCTAAATTTGACTATTTTCTTAGACCCATTATTTTTTTTAAAGTCATCCATTTATTGGATGCTTCAAAAATTTCCAAATGAGCTCCTTCATTCACTTCTAATCCATATTAACGAATATCTGCGTTATGAACAGTTGCTCTTCAATCCATAGATGTTGAAAGTTTGCACAGTACGTATCCAGCAGTTTCCAAAAGCTTTTCTCGATTAGTTTCTCCTTTTTTGGATACTTTTCTCACCTATATAACTGCTAAAGAGTTTTAACTTTTCTGAACTTATTTTGAACAGAGACTAATGGTCGTCGTGCCAAATTGCCCATTTCCAAAATTCAACTACACCCTCTGTATAATCTGAATTTACATTATCATTCTACATTACACATGTTTCCTCGTATACTTCTTCGGAATTTTGTAAATCATACAATAAGAGACGGCCGATTTTCATTCGCAGTATCTGTAACACGAGAACGAAACATATCTTCACACTCCAAGCTACTGACTGTGTCTAATTGAAATGATACGTTTTGAACGCCTGCATCTAATTTGTTTTTTATAGCATCATGTAATTCTATTTAACGGGGATTAATTATATTTGTTATTGTTTCATCTTCTGGCAACGCACTACAAAGTACGAGTGGGGCCTTGTGCCTATGTTACAACAATTAGGAAGGAAAACATTTGTTTTTATTAAACTGTTTTTCAAAGTAGTCGTCTTTAAGAGTCAGACACTTTTACAGGTGTTCAGGCAAATTCCCGAAATATTTTGTCAATTTTGTAGTTGGTATCTCAAAGAAATTGTTTTTAAGGGTGCGGCATCTTCTGGAGGTGCCGAAGATTACTGTCTACGCATTTTTTGTTTAGACTTTATTGCAGTTTGGAATTTAAGCAATAATTTGGAAAAATATCCATAATAATAATGAATAAAATTCGTAGAGTAAACATTTCACTATATTTCATAAAAATATTCTAACGTTCGTTTCGCCGAAATAGTTCGTCCGTCAGAGTATACCATCAAAGCATTTGACGGTGTAGTCTTGCGAAATTCAGCAATAATTATTATAATTAATTATATTCTTAATGTTAGAATGTAATCATTTTGTTTTTGTTTTGACAAAATAAGAAAGTGAATTTCTTATAGTTATCTACAATTTCTTTTTGTATTACTGAAGCTATTTTCTTTTATTTCTTCCATTACTTAATGTACTGCTTTTTATGTACCTCTGCACATATATAGCTGGTAATTTTTTAGCATGCTTTGCGTTTAATGTTGTCCTATAGTTGGTAGATCCATTGGACAATAGAAAACTATTATTATTATACGGTACAATATCTGAAAACGCACTATGACCGAAATAACCCAACTAAACCAGAACGAATTCTGGTCGATTTGAAAACATCAAACAATGAGAGGCATATTTTACGATATCACACAATGACTGCTTATTTCATTTTGCTAACATAAAGTACGTAAGCGCAATATAGGACTTCCAAAAGGTTAGAATCCTTGAAGTTTGTCGAAACCCGGGCAGTAAATCTCAATCATTTGCAAGCCTAATGACACACCAACCATATTGTAGTCTAGATGTAAATTAAGTATTAAAAGTGATGCCTAAGTTTTTGAAAGATTTTGCTTCCAAGTGCACATTGCCCACTTGGCAGTTAGATAAAAGGGAGAGTTTTATCAAGCATACCCAACGACATAACACTTATTTATATTTAATATTAGCTGTCAAGTATGACCAATCTATTATGTATTTAAGTTTTCCTGCTGATGTTGAATGTCATTGAATATGGAAATTTTCGATGTGGGGATAGGTACTTTGAAAATCATACGTTTGTGCTCAAAACCGTAACAAATGTGAATGTCGCTATAAATCCTATATATCAATAGATCTTTGTTATTGTTAATTATGTTACTAACGATTAAAATATCAACTGCTTGTTCAAAGACATAACGAGATTTTGCAAATGAAGTATCTATATTAAAATAGTGTTAGTACAGTTTGAAATACATTCTGTCAAATAAATTTGTTGTTGTAATTGATCTGGTAATGACAGAGCAATAAGAAAATATTGGGCAATTTTATAAGCTTGAGACCGAAGAGTGTGTCAGACACGATCGGTTACGGCTTCCTATTGACGGAATAAAGTGCTACCACGTATCAAAAGTGGCGCATTACTGCTTGGATTATCCTTCTTTATAATTTATATAAACGACTTACAAGTAATTTGTCATCTGTTGCCACCTGTCTGTAGGAATCACATGGTACGATACTATTGCTTTAGCAACTCAAGACGGCGAGCGGCGTACTGTTAAGTAAAACAATAGTCAAAAAGAAGTTTCGTCCAAGAAAATGCCAAGAAGTGACTTTTGCTTCAGATAAAAATATTTAGCCGACGTCAATAAAGCTTAATGAAAGGAACTTATATGGTTCTTCCTATTTAGTGCAGGAATTATTAGATTTAACGAGTGCTTCATATATTGCATATGTACATGTGAAAAACTTATCTATTGCTGTGTGTTTAGGATAGTACTCAAGAAATAGTAAATATCGAAATTATATGATATTCAGCTAAACAGTTTATTTCTGTAATATTATTGTTGCTAATTATACGATTGCAATGTATTGAATCGTAAAGTTAATTTCTATATTTGCAATCCTCAAACTTCCTCTACAGTAAATTCCTAGTGCCGTACTTGACATAACAGCTCAACTAAATGGATTGCACAAAGCTAGGTTAACATATTACGTAGGGAATTTCCTGCAGTGCTCTCAATCCAATGGTAATTCCATTGCATTCCGTCCCGAATAAACGGAGGTTATTTTAAAATATCCACATACCGCATACCACATTGTGCGAACTATTTTTAAGGGTTTGAGTTTTTATATCAGTTCATTACACGGACTTCCTTGAATGAAACCGGGGAACGAACGCAAAGATATTTAATAAAATAATTTTTCTTTCGCAAACTATTTCTTAAATGCTTGACATTATTTCGTGCATTACATCGTCCTGAATTTTTATTACTTATTTTCTCGGCACTTAACGATCGTTATCTATTGTGATGAGAATCGCACAATAGATATATGGTGTCTCCGACCGCTTTTCTAATTTAAGCAGTTTAAAGATCTCAACATTTTAGTGATGATAATTTTTTCAATATGCAGTTGAGCTTTGTCTGTCTGGATGGGTATCATGTTCGAACCAAAATCATAACACTTGATGGCATGAAATCTGTATTATACCTGTTATAATCAATTAGATTTTACTTATTGAACAGAGATAAATAAGCAAGGACGGCTAATGCAAAGCTGCTATTCACTTATTTTTGCATTTTCTTGTAAGAATTAACTTTAGCCGCCATTACTATACTCATAGCTTTAATCTTGAAAATTATAACTATATTTTTTAAATAAAAGACGAATGACCTCAGCGAGTCAACATTACAAATCCATAAAAGTAAAAAATAGAAACTGCCTGAGAACCGAACCTCTGTTTCAAGTTCGTTCAATGAGAGTTATATAGATATTATACTTTTTTACTTTTATTAATTAGTTTTTTGTTTGTTGTTTCGCATTTTGTAAGAAACCAATTTTAAATAGTTCTCAAAAAGCCCATAGCTATTACCTTTTAAATCTAGGTAGCTCAGGAGTTGTGGCAACTTAGTTGAAATGTCGCCCGCCTTTTCTAATATTTAGAAAGGTATTATTATTTTTGTTTGTATAAATAGCATATTTTCATGACTAAATGACGAACAAATGAATTCCTTGGTTAGCTCAGAACGAAAGTAGGTACTATTTTTATTTAATGTTTTACCAACACACTGAATAAATAGCGTCAATACTCGGATTAAAAATATACAATAGTTACAAACATTTGGAACCGATAAAGTGCCTACAAGGTATTGCCAAAGACTTGCTTTCGGTAGTAAATTTACATCCCTCAATAGACATTTACTATATATTTGAATTATTTACAGTTTATTACCAACCAATTGGTTGGTTTTTATTTAATTTTTGACGTATCGAATTTATCAAAAATAATAAAATAGACATTTGGACAATAGAGTGATAAAATAAATATAAATCAAACTACTCATAAATTCAGCAAATTAATTATATACATCGTCGGTTGGGGTGTTCTTTCAAGTTATTCGTAAACGAAACTACGGGCATGCTGTCATGGTATGTTGTATTGTTCTTTAAAAGTATTAATGGTTAAGGAATTCAAAATTATAATAGGAAAAATAGTGCACTCGCTTAGAGTTAAATAAAGCCCAGCAAGCAAAACCTTTTTCTAGTTGAAACAATAGTCAAGTAATATATAGTCAAAAACGCCTTTAAGGAAACAATTTCCGTATTCTTAACATTTTTTCGAAATTACAAATAATTTGTCGAATGTCGACAAGGATATCTCATACATATTCAAAGTAAGGTAATGTATCGCGTGACTAATGCAAAGTGGACCTATACATGCGGAGAATGACACGTCTAACAAATTTTTATGACGACGAACGCTGGGTGAATATATGTATCTAGCACATATATATATGTATCTAGCATATATATATGTATATATATATATACAAGTGTACATATCCAGTGTGGAAGTCCTGAGAAAAAGTCGCTTCATGTGCATGTATCCGTGATTTTCTTAATGCCTCGTGCTTTTTGCATAAATAATGAATTGCTTAAAGAAAATAATGAAGAAAAAGATGTAGCAGCCATACAATAGTTGTATCATTAGAAAAGAACAATGAGTAGAAAAAAAACCCTAGCCTTATGACAATGGTCTACCAACTGCACTATTATTACTGTTGTCCTCTACTTGCCATCTACTATCTTTTTACAATATTATGCTACAGAAAAGGACAACAGACTTGTAACAAAACGTTAACAAAAACTAATCAATACCTATAATACAAACTTATAACAATTTACAACAATTTTGTGAATAATTTTAAGGTGCTAGTGAAATAAACTGCTAAACAACTATAGCCTAATAAAGACATAGATTGCATACATAATGAATATAATGATGTTTGTTCTGGAAGGTCAACACTGTGGATACTTATGTAAATCTGTTATACCTGAAATAGGATCAATATACTAAATTTGACAGATTGGCTTACAAAGTAATTCCTCAACACCTCTCTCTAGTTATTGTTAGTTCCTGTGCCTTCTTCGATATAACTCGATATAACTGATACTTAAGGTAACAACTTCTAATATTGTTGTAGTACAAAAGTATATAGACCAATAACAAATAAGTGCCAGCTTTTATTTATGAAAGGATACATAGGAATTGAATGGAAGTGGGATTCTTATACTGGTTGCCAAATCAACCGCACACATATGTACATGAATCTGTTGTAAGAATTTTCTAAAGCCAAGAATTTACATTTCGGTAATGGAATTTCAAATGGACTGGAATCGCAGAATACAAACTGAATTTTGCAAATACTTACTATTAACTCAATCACAATAACCAATTTAACAAAATGTCTTTCATTACGTTCTAAGACCGCTTTTTTTCACTTTATGACACACACATTCTTCTTTACATTCTTCATGCAAATAAAACCGTTTATATTTTGCACCATAATAGCTGCAAAAGATTTGTTAATCTGTAGAGCCTTTTATTTTAATGTCAAAAATATCTTTGTTGAACCCTTAATAATTCTGACCATCAAAATGCCTGCAAGATTCACTTGGCAGTGGTAGAAAATAAGACAGTCCGGCAAAAAAAATGGTTGATTTTAAATATTTCAAGAACTCTGATTCCAAAAATACCATTCTGTTTCTTCTATCAGTTCTAGTTGTTGAGATAGACAAAAATTAAATATTTCATATATTTTCATTCATATTGCTACAATAAACCTTCTGGACAGACCTTCTTGTCAATTCTAGTTGTTTATTACAGTTGTCTTTTACTTCCCTAATATTTCTAGATAAGAAACTATTTACTCATCATCTTAAATTCCCTAATTACGCCGAATGGTTTTCAACAGTTTTCAAGAATGTACGTCATAAAGGATTTATGAAAATAGCTGTATAATTGGTATTTACGGCTTACTTTTCAATAATATCTGCATAAATAACTATAAAGATATCTCCGTGTCAACGCTTGATTCAGTTTAAACTTAAGCTTTCTTGCAACTGTGTTTATTCGGGAAGTCGCTTCTACAAGCAGACGTAGTTGTGTTAATCATCTAGACGATTTTTGCTATATATGTGGCGAATACATATCAAGAGAGAGTAGAAAACCAATTTGTGAGTTTGTGAAAAAGGCATACATGGCCTATTTTGGTGTTCATCTAGGAGATCAAAATAAAACTTGGGCGCCACATGTTGCCTACAAATCATGTGTTGAGAACCTGCACCAGCGGACAAAAGGACAAGGAAAATGTTTGAAATTTGGGGTTTCAATGGTATGGAGGAACTAAGAAACCATTTTGACGATTGTTACTTTTGTTTAGTGAATATTAAGGGTATTAGTCGGAACAATCGACATAAGTGGACATATCCCAATTTGGATTCAACGAGAAGACTTATTCCACGTTCAGAAGGAATACAAGTTCCAATACTTAGTAGCCTACATACCTTACCAGAGAGTGATGATGAAATGTCTTCTTGTGAACAATAGCGACTTTGAAGGAGACTCAACATGTCCAGAAAGATTTACCCAGGAAGAATTAAATGACCTTATTAGAGATTTAAAACTTTCAAACGAGTTTTTGGAGTTGCTTGCTCCTAGACTTAATGAAAAAATCTGCTTGCGGAATCAAAAATTACGTATTACCGTAACAGAGAAAAAGATCTGCTATTTTATTTTCAGGAAGATAACTTGGTATTTTGCAACAACATAAAAGGACTGTTACAAAAAAGGCGTATATCAGAGTACACATCAACTGATTGGCGACATTTTATAGGTAGTTCCAAAAGAAGTCTGAAGTGTGTCCTTCTACACAATGGAAACAAATATGGAATTATTCCAATTGGGCATTCCACAAAGATGAAAGACGATTATAAAACAATACCACATTTATATACTTCTGAAAAAATTAAATATATCACAACTGGGTGGAGGATATGTGTTGATCTAAAAATGGTAAATTTCCTTTCAGGACAGCAATGTGGATATACAAAATATCCTTGACAGCAGAGCGAAAGATCAATATTGGCCTAACAGAGACGCTCTAGTAGAGGGTTATTTATGAAACATTAGTAGAACGACAAAGAATAATTTTCCCTTCTTCGCAGATTAAACTAGCGCTAATAAAACAATTTGTGAAAGTTTAGATCAAAATGGACACACACGTCAGAGAATCAATATTTTGTTAAATCTACATGGAACATTGTGATATGAAATTATCTAGATTATATAAAGTCCAAAGGGAGATGTAATGCAGACCTCAATATAAAATATGTCATCATATTAGGTGGAAATGTATATAAATTTTAAACGACGTGAAATAAGAGCATAAAAGTGCAGCATGAGTAAATACAGAACTAGGAGAAACAGCAATGTATATGGCTCTGAGTGAACTGAAATAAAATAAATCTTGTTGTGATCATATTCGTCAGTGTACCTGGAGATATGCATTTCGGCAACTAAATATCATATAAAGAATACACGTTTTCTCCTTCGTCTTTTGACTTATTGACAAACAATTAAGACATCTATAATGGATAATGATGAACTTCGCTCTTATCTACCTTGTGACATGTAGACAAACAGAAATTAACATGGAAGTAATTTATTACAAGTGAAAGTCAATGATCATACAAACAATTAAACAAATGACTAAAATCGTGAGTAAAAACTAATTTATCTTAAATTTGTGAGTAGCCTCTTCTTTATAGAAATCAGATTGTTCCCAATTCTTCATGAACCACACAGATTTTGATGATTTCTTCTTCAATCATGGAGATTCTGAGTAATTTCCTTTTTGTAGTCGTCGTATTGCAGTTTCTTAACCCCCACATTAAACTTAGAACCTCATTCACCGATAACATTCGTTTATGTTACTACTAACTTCGAAATAGATTCAAAACTTGTCATTCTTGGGGTATGTCAAATATACAAAATATATACAGAAAATAACGACTTACAAAAGAACTATTTAGGTTGGAGGAATATGTTACGAAAGTAAGAAAATGTATGTATATATGTTACCGTTACTTTGATAAATGTGATAGTACGTAAAAAAACAGGTATTATACATAATAACCAATAAAACGGGTTAATGTAATAATATGTGTGCAATTGATTGTTTTAACCGGTTACTTTACATACAACTCAACCCTCTTCGCTGAAGTAACAAATTACAATATTTAGGAAGTACGGAATTTTTATCAGTGGTTTGGAAATAAAAAGACAATGCTTTATTGAATGAGAAAATGTCTTTTTCTTGCCATTTGTTAGAACATGACAAACTGTCATGGCATTTTGAATTATAGAGTAACCCATCATTCTTACAGCTATATTTGCCTGAAAAACATTTCCCTTGCAGTTACATCTCTTGAAACCTTGACCATCTGTGATTGAAGATTTCTTGCCATAGTCACGAAGAGTCACAATTAGATTTGGAACTTCCTCTTGTAAAATGAAATTTTCCTTACAAATGGCAAACTGGTTCCTCGAATACTGTTGAGTCAATCGTCCTTCCTTAGTGCCAATCCCATTACATCTTGCCATCAACATCTATGTGCAAAATGAGCCCAAGAATGTTGCTGGAGTCAGTTCTACTCCTGTCGACATCAGGAATCCGTAGTTTTACAGTATCTCCAAACTCGCCTTTTAGAAACTTCGATCCAGGCATTAGCCTTATCTTTTCTGCCTGCCACGGGAATGCACTTATGGCATTTTCCCTCTTCTTTTTAATAATGTTGATTTTGTCTGAAATCATATTTTCCCTCGAAATGTTCTCTACAGCAGTATCTCCATTCCCTGATGTCCATCTTTCTCTTCATCATTCTCTATTACTTGTTCATCTCCTTTGTAACCATTCTCTGTTACTTCCCCATCTTCTTCGCCAGTATTCTCCGTTTGTCCATCTTCATCTCGTACTAAAGCACCTGGAGAAGAGTCGATTAAGGTTTCCAGATCTTCTTCAGATTCCAGGCTTCTGATGACATCAGTAGAAAGTGATGATGTTGTAACACTTACTTTTGCTGGAACCCCAAACATGGCCTCATATGGGCTGCAATTTATGCCTTCAGGGTGGGCTTTATTCGATACGATCCGATTTGAACAAACCTCAAATCATTAAACCAGCGTAGAGTTTGGTTTGTTTCCGTCCAAGTCGTCAGCATGTTTTGAATGTTCGGGTTTGCATGCTCCACATAGCCTTGCGACTGACTATGTCTCGGCGTTCCATGAACTATCTTCAATTTACTCCACATTTGGCATATTTCTTGAATGATGTGATTGGAGACGGCAATTGTCACTTTGCAGTAGCTAGGAGCACCCAAAATTGTGAAAATATCAAGCAGATTATGTGCCACTTCCTCTGCTCCTTTACTTTTCAAAGCCCGCAACTGTAAAAATTTTGTCACATGATCCTGGTAAACGAGAATTTCTAGTCATAGTCAGGCTGATTCTGCATTTCAATTAAATCAACCTGACATCTTGAGTTCATCTCATTGAGAATCATGGGACGCATTATAAGTCCCTTTTTGCCACATTTGATTTCCTTTCACAGGTTTCACATAATGCCAAGCACATTTTTACCTATTCTTGAGTGATGAGTTTGTATTTGTTTTGCAGCTACTTTAAAATTCTTGTTCTTCCTCCATTTCCATGCCAAATGTCTCTTCTAAATTATGTCGAATATCTGCTATGTATGCACATAATAACCGACTGATGATGGCTCGTCACTTACCGGGTATATTAATTTTTACTATCACCCAACTTCATAATGACGTATCGGTTTAATCGCTGATAATCCTCAGGTTCTTTTCCCACTGGTTTTAGATTTTGACAATCGCACTTTCTCAATTAAGTTCTGGTAGCCTTCTTTACTCATCATCCCACTATTTTCCTCCTTATTCCTAAAAGCATTCAATAAACTTTTATTAAAACGATCCTCCATTGTATTAAAATGAGCTCCATCCATATCAAGATAACACAAGGCGTCTGCACTTATAATGAATACTCAACCTAAGCTGTCATGAAAGCAAGCAATCACATGACAGGTGCACACAAAGATGGGTTCAAACGTGCATAACTATGACATTTATCATACTAACCGGAAGATGTTGGATATTCACAATAACACGTTGATGTCATTAATTCTTTAAAATATAAAATATGTATCACATTAATCAGTAGCGCTTGGTGTTATGCATAATGCCCGGTTATTATGTATAGTACCCACCTTTAACGGTAACGGTAACATATACCGAGTGTTTCACAATAGCACGACTATATTTTACGGATGTGTTCTCCAGCGCGAAATAAACACAAAGGTTCATATAAACATATTGCTCAAAATAATATATCACCGAGATATTGAAAGTTAAAAGTAAATAGCTTAAAGTCTGAAGTTAAACTATTTTAGGTATGTTCTTCGGCACGAAATAAAAGTGTTAAATGCAGTATTCAGCACGAAGAATGCATGCTCCTCTGGCACGCCTTATAACACCCGTCCTAGTGTCTTGAGTCGTCCTGCTCTTGATAGTTGCTGTTGCTTCCACGATGCAATTCCTTAGCTCTTCTTGTGTGCCAGTAGGCGTAGAGTAAACCATATACTTCCTCCAGCCATCATGAATAAATCACATCCCCCGCCTATTGGCTATCGGAATGTCTTCTTGAAAGTCATATAGATCATTTTGCAAAACATGCAAGTAAGATATTCCTAAAAACCTTATTGGTAAAAAGAAGGGGTCGATGGCATTGTCTCTAAGAAGACTACACCAGACATTCAATGAAAAAGTATGTTGGCAATGCATACTAGCAATCGTCTGAGGGTTTTCTTCGTTCCAAGTATGGCTGTTTCGAAAATTAGTCATACCATTTCTTGTAAAACAAAATTCATCGGTAACCAGCAGGCAATTAAGGAAGTTAGGGCCTCGTTTGCATTGCTGAATTAACCAATGGTAGAAATTTAATCTTGCACAGACGCAACGTGGAATGAATACAATTGTTGCTCACGCAATGTTCGCCACAAGCTTGCACATGATAAATTGAAACGAAGTGACAATCTTCTGGTGCTAGTACTAGGAGATAATTGAACAGCATTGAGTGTCCCTTATTCCATGTTTGCAGTACGTCGAAATCTTTGTGGACCAGCATTTATTCGTTTAGGCTTTAGCTTTCCAGTTTCCCTAAGACGTCTTTCAATCGTTTTAAACTTTTTACGATTTGGTATCCTTCTAGTGGAAAATGTTTCATGGTATCTACGAACAGCAGCAGCGCCATTTTTATTGAGCATATTAAAGCATATCTGTGTGTTCTGCAAGACTAAACAAATTTGTGGTATATCCCATCACAATAACAAATTGAAAAGTTTTCAAAGTACTATTAATTTACACAAAAAGCGAGCATGAGCTAGTAGAACAGGTTACTTAATACTAATCAACCGATTTAATGCCAGATGTTTAATCAACTATTTAAAAAATAAACCATATGCAATTGACGACTATTTGATTAACTTCGGATTTGTAGTTACTTTTCTTTAACTTTCAATATATCGGCAACATATTATTTTCAGCCATTAGTTTGTATGAATTTTGTTTATTTCGCCCTAAAGTACGCATCTCTAAAATAGTGCTGTGAAATTCCGAAACTTCCGAACCATTCACCAAAAGGTAGAAAAGGTAAAAAATTATCAAGAAGAAGGTATTCAATCACATACATTGCAAATTAATACACGATATACATACTCACATTGTACGGAGGTACAGTTCGCTGGCGTTTTAACACTTCTTTGAATCGCGATTTTGTAAGGACCGCGGGAGTTCGCAATGAAACACAAATACTGTTATGTTTACCTACTAAACCTTTAATAAAATATATAGATGGGGTTGGATAATTGTGTTGTTGAGAGAACTGTCTCTCTTTGCGTTCGCAATCGAACTCACTGAAGTTTTAATTTTTCCTACAAAGCTAAGCTTCGTGCAGGAAAGCAAATGGATTTCATTGGTTTACAAAATAATGAGGCGTCCTCCAGACACCAATAAAAATTGTACATAATGCTTATATAAAAATAAGAGTACCTGATATTACATCGCCGATAGTTACGTGGGTGGTCCAACAGGGTAGGTAACCTCCGTCGCAGAATTAAGGTAGTGATAGAATCCTCGGAACTTATTGCTGGGCAATAAACAAGGGTAGCAGAGTTAAATGTACAATAAGTGATAAACCTTAAAATGCTTAGAACTCACCCAACGCGGGTCAGACCGTTCTCACAATTGCAAGTAATAAATACATTCATAACTATCGGCGACTGTACAAAAATAAATGCGAAAACTAATAAAACATCTGTTCGAAGTAACTCGAACATGCCGCCTCCTTTGAAAGATGTGAATACATATTTCGAAACTTCTGTTTACAAAAGTCTATACAAGAATTGTAATATTAAACGCAAACATGTTTTCTATATTCGCAGGGTTTGTACGTAGCTTAAGATTGATTTATACACATCAGTCTGAACTAAAAAATTGAAAGGGGTTCACTAAATAGAGTTAAGACTAAAAACACGATGCTCGTATGAACACAAGAGCGCTTGCACGCACTAATCGCGCATTGGTAACACACACACTTGACGCACTGCACGCTTCAGGGCTCCATCCGTTGTGGTTATTGTCACCACCCTTACGATGCCATCTTCACCGGGATGTGTTTGGAGAATGCGACCTAGTTTCCATTGTAACGGTGATAGCCTTTCCTCCCGCACGATGACCAAATCGCCCACAGCAGGTGCCTTGTCCTTGGATGTTCTCCACTTTGATCGGTGCTGTAATTCCGTTACATACTCCTTGCTCCATCGAGTCCAGAAATGTTGTGTGATCCTTTGGAGCCGTTGAAATCGCGACAGTCGGTTTTCGTTTATTTCCAACACATTCGGTTCCGGAATTGCCGTTAATGGTTTTCCAATCAGAAAGTGACCAGGTGTTAATGGATTTAAGTCTTTAGGATCATCAGATAAGGGAGATAGGGGACGAGAATTTAGCACAGCCTCTATTTGCGTCAAAACGGTACAAAAATCTTCGAAATTTAATGATGCACCCGCTACCGTGCGTTTCAGATGCGCTTTCATCGATTTAATACCTGCCTCCCAAATACCACCGAAATGCGGAGAGCGGGGAGGTATAAAATGCCATGTAATTCCTTCCTTTGATAGGGTATCTACTATTTCTACTCTATGACTATTTTTATTTATGAAGTTCAACATGTCGTTCAATTTCCTTTTCGCGCCTACAAAGTTAGTAGCATTATCCGAGAAAATATTTGCCGGCTTGCCGCGTCTCGCAATAAAACGGCGCAGTGACGCTAAAAAATTTTGAGTGGTTAAATCGCTTACTAACTCGAGGTGTATAGCTTTAGTGGCTAGACATATGAATAAGCACACGTATGCCTTAGTTTGTTTTGCCTTGCGCCTGCTACCCTCGCGTATAGTGAAGGGACCTGCGTAGTCCACCCCACAATTTTGAAATGCGCTCGTTTGACTAATTCTATAGCTAGGTAGACTGCCCATTAAATGTTGACTTGCCCGGGGTTTGCCTTGAAACATGTTACGCAATTTCGTATTATCTTTTTGTTATACTCTTGCCAGAGATTGGCCAGTACGTTTCTCTAAGAGATGACAATACGCCTTGTACCCCGCAATGCAATAATCTTATATGTTCGTTCGTAATAATTAGATTGGTTAATGGGTGGTTTTTTGGTAGTATGGTAGGGTGTTTCTTGTGATACGCGAATGTAGAGAACTTAATGCGGCCGCCCACACGCAGGACATCGTTTGAGTCAAGAAACGGACTTAATGATAGTAGATTTGATTTTAAATTTTGGTTGTTACCTGTCTTTAATACGTTTATGTCGGCTCTAAATGCCTGAGATTGCGCTAGTTTTAAGAGTGCCGTCATAGACGCGTTTATTTCACTCGTTACAAGGGGACCTGTTTGCCTATTCGCGGGCGGTTCGCGACAATTACGGATGAAACGGATGCACCACGCTGTTACACGTTGTAGTTTCCATAAGGAAGAGAATTTGTCAAATAAATCCCATTCAGTCACTGTTGTATTTAACGATACCGTTTTACGCCTTTCGGGTAATTCATCGGTATTTGTATCGGATATTTCAGGCACGGGCCATTTAGATTGGTCAGATGACAACCAAACCGGCCCATGCCACCAAAGAGATGACTCTGTTAAATTAGCGACGGTGGAGCCGCGTGATATTAAGTCCGCTGGATTATCGTGTGATCTTACGTGGAACCATTGATGTGGATCAGTGTGTGTTTGAATATGAGAAGCTCGATTCGCAACGAAAGTTTGCCACCTGGATGGCTGAGATTTAATCCACGCCAATGTTATTGTCGAGTCAGACCAAAAGAAGTATTTGTGGAATTTAATGTCTAGAGTCTCTCTAATTTTGATAACTAGAGTTGTAAGGAGGGACGCGGCACAAAGTTCTAGACGAGGCAACGTGATTTGGCGAATAGGCGCAACGCGAGATTTCGCACATAATAAATTAACTGTGCATTTTCCTTGTTCGTCTACGGATCGTATATAAATACACGCACCATAAGCGCGTTCAGACGCATCGGCGAATCCATGACATTCTACTACAACATATTTTAATTGCAAAGTAAATCGTGGTATGTTAAACACACTGGATGCGGCTATATCATCTAAGAATCTAATCCAGCTGTAGTGGATGTCATGCGGAACAGTTTCATCCCAAGAAAGACGGGATTGCCATATTTTTTGCATAATCAACTTTGCATTTAAAACTATAGGACCTATCAAACCCAGGGGATCAAATATTCTTGCCGTTGTGGAGAGAATGCTCCTTTTCGATACGTGTTTCTGCAGATTTAATTGATTGACCTCATACTTAAAAACGTCAAGCTCCGCGTTCCATAAGATACCCAACACCTTAGATTCACAATCATTTCCGAAATCGAAATGCTCCGTATTATTAGAATTGTCAACCCGAAGTGAGCTATTACTGAGCCATTTGCGCAAATTAAAACCGGCTGATTGCAGTATCGTTACAATTTCATTGCGTAATTTTTCTAGTTCCTGAATTGAGTTAGCTCCAGTCAATAAATCATCTACATAAAAATCGTTCTTAATTATATGAGACGCATTCGGAAATTGTAATTTAAAATCTTCAGCTAATTGATAGAGACATCGCGTGGCCAGGAAAGATGCTGATGATGTACCATATGTTACGGTTTGGAGTTCGTAACATTGTATTTTGTGATTAGGATTCGGTCTCCATAAAATGCGTTGATACCTGCGATCAGTTTCGGACACGAGAATTTGCCTATACATTTTTTCAGCGTCCGCGGTTAAGACATAAGAGTGCTGCCTAAAACGTAGTAGTATCGCGAGTATATCGTTTTGAATAACCGGACCTACCATTTGTACTTCGTTTAGTGATACTCCCGTTGTAGTTTTGGCGGAAGCATCAAAAACTACCCGAACCTTTGTTGTACTACTGGATGGTTTGACTACCGCGTGATGTGGTAAATAGTAATTTTGATTAGCACTACGTCCCGGAACTTCATCAATGAGTTTCATGTGTCCTAATTGTTCGTAGTCGTGCATAAATTTATTGTATTCTAGTCGCAGATCAGTGTCGTGGTTTAAGCGCCGCTCTAATGCATAGAACCGCCTAAGAGCAATGTGTCGCGATTCCCCTAAATTGACCCTGTTTTCGGTAAAAGGAATGTTTACTACAAATCTCCCAGTAGGCGAGCGCGTAGTTCTGGCAGTGAAGTGATCCTCGCACTCTTGCTCATGTAAAGAATATTTGCAAAGAGGATGGCATTCCTCCACTGACCAAAACTTCTGTAATTGTTCGTCTATGTCCACGCCGAGATGACATGCGACCCTATTTGTCGGCAGGGTGCAATTATATGATAGAGGTCCCGATAGTATCCAGCCGAATTTTGTTTTGTGCAAAATGGGCTCGTTTTCCCTAACTTAATTTGTCCCACGCATAGTGACTGCCAAAAGATTGGTGCGCCTATTAACATGTCAATTTTGCCTTCTTTATTGAAGCAGGGATCAGCCAAACTGATGTTTTGCGGTATGTTTAACGAAGATGCATCAAAGGACATCGTTGGTAGATTATCGGTTATTTTTGTTACTATAAGGCAATTTACATTTGCTTCAAAACAGTTATTCCGAGAACGCGTATATACCTCGGTCTTATGATTTAAAGTTAGGGCGATTTGCCCGATTCCGCTAATAGCCGAATTTATGGGAGTACGTTTTAAATTTAATCTTTTACACAGTTCATCGGTGATAAAATGAGATTGGGACCCGCTATCCAGTAAGGCTCGACAAGCATGCCAATTCCCCGCTGAATCCGACACAAAAATAGAAACTGTCGCTAGAAGTATTTGATTTTTGTAATTATTGGCATTTATGTGCGTTACAACTAATTGTTCCGAGGTGGACGGCAGCGATGGCTCGACAGCTTCCTTTGGGGTAATTGGCGTAATATGTATGAGGGAATTATGCCTTTTATTGCAATGTCTGCAAGTAAATTTTGATTTGCAACCGGCCGCACTATGCCCCTTGCCTAAACAGTTTAAGCATAAATGTTTTCTTTTAGTTTCACTAATACGCTTGTTGACATCTAAGTTTAGGAAGGTCTCACATCGGGAGATAAAATGTGATGATTGATTACAATAGCTACAATTTAGTTTGTTTGCTGAAACGAAACTATTCAGCTTTACCTTGGTCTCCTTCTGACATGAATTTTTTGTATCAGGACGCAATGTTTCTAAGAGATGGCATCGATTTCTTAAAAAGGTTGTAAATCGTTCTAAAGAAGGCAGTTCATTTACTTTGTTTGCGATGGAAGCTTCCCATTCTCGTTTAGAGGCGCTATCTAATTTGGATGAAATTAAATAGATTATTAAAACATCCCACGCGTTTGTGGTTTGTCCTAGATTTTCTAAGGCTCGCATATGTTTCAACAAATTATCTAATAAGTCGCGCAAAGCTGCATGTGATTCTCGACTAATACTATTCAGCGTGAATAGGGAATGTACGTGGTTGTATACTATCAATCTTTTGTTTTCAAACCGTTCATTTAATAAGTTCCACGCGGTTTCGTAATTGCTTTCAGATATCTCTAAGGAGTGAATTACATGGGCTGCTTCGTTTTTTAAAGACATGCGCAGATAATGAAATTTTTGTATGCCCGTGATAGACGTGTTCGAATGAACTAATCCCTTGAAGGTATCGCGAAAATTATACCAGTTTTCGTACGAACCGTCAAAACTCGGAAGATTAATCGTCGGTAGCGTTACTTGTTTATTAGTAGTATTAGAACGCGAGTCATTGCTGACTTTAATTGATTGTGAGCATCGTTGTGATAATATATCGCGGGCATTCGACAATACCTTGAAATATGAGTTTTCGCACTGCTCACCTTCTCCAGCTTGGTCAGTAGGATCTTCGACTAAGCTTTCTATTTCGAATTGAATTTGGTCAAACTCAGACCACGCTCTTTCTAAGTCCTGCATGCGCGTTTCTATTTGCAACTGATCGGCACTATTTAGTGTTGATACGTCTAATTGTGTTATAAATTTGGAAAAGCGCGTTATCTTGGCCTTAATGTAGCCACGTTTCTGTGTGAGCGTTCCGATAGAAGACATTTTAGCGCAATAGAGGCAATGCGTAATAAAGGAGGAAGAGTATCAAGTATGGAAGATGGAGTGGACTTACAGAATTGTTGTTTCGGCAGTGGTCTTCTAAGCGACTTCTACGTTTGGCTTACTCGGATGAGTTGGTCACTTGGGATGATTACACACTATTTGAGATGTGCACTTGGTTCGAAAACTATTTTCGCGCTTAAATCACACACGTTTTGCGATTTAAGATCCGGCTCGAAGGACCATGTACGGAGGTACAGTTCGCTGGCGTTTTAACACTTCTTTGAATCGCGATTTTGTAAGGACCGCGGGAGTTCGCAATGAAACACAAATACTGTTATGTTTACCTACTAAACCTTTAATAAAATATATAGATGGGGTTGGATAATTGTGTTGTTGAGAGAACTGTCTCTCTTTGCGTTCGCAATCGAACTCACTGAAGTTTTAATTTTTCCTACAAAGCTAAGCTTCGTGCAGGAAAGCAAATGGATTTCATTGGTTTACAAAATAATGAGGCGTCCTCCAGACACCAATAAAAATTGTACATAATGCTTATATAAAAATAAGAGTACCTGATATTACATCGCCGATAGTTACGTGGGTGGTCCAACAGGGTAGGTAACCTCCGTCGCAGAATTAAGGTAGTGATAGAATCCTCGGAACTTATTGCTGGGCAATAAACAAGGGTAGCAGAGTTAAATGTACAATAAGTGATAAACCTTAAAATGCTTAGAACTCACCCAACGCGGGTCAGACCGTTCTCACAATTGCAAGTAATAAATACATTCAGAACTATCGGCGACTGTACAAAAATAAATGCGAAAACTAATAAAACATCTGTTCGAAGTAACTCGAACACACATGGAACCCTATTTTTGATGGAATTAAGCTGATAATATATTATCTGAATAGATAATTTAAGAATAGCTAATTTGGACTACTTGCTTAATACAATTATCTTAAATTATTTCTATTTAGTGTCCAAAGATGGATATCGATATAGTGTGTGTGTATTTAGTTATATGTAATATATCACTTTATTTACATGCATAAACTGGATTGTCAATTTTTATGAAATGGAACCACTTCCTATTAGTAACGACACACTTAGGTTATTCTTGGACATGCCATCCCGTTCAATGTATTTTAAAGGTTAACGCTCTCTTATTCTATGTGGAGGAAACCACTGCTAGATATTTTCTGTGTTCCTATGTAGGGAAAGTAGGAAGACGTGTTTCTTACATTGTAAATACGGTAATATCACTTACCCTAATAGTAGTTTATGAAGCCATTTAATTCTATTTGGACGTAAGACCCCGCAGGAACTGGATTTGAAATTACAGAGTGAGACCTCACTACCAATAAACTACCAGTAAAAAGATAAATGTTTTTGTACTCCTTTGCGTATTACCCATTTTATTAGAAAATGGTAGCCGCCCTTGACATTTAATTGAAAGTATAGGTATATTAAACATTTTTTGTTTAAATATGTTCTTTTCGTTAAGTATCGCTGTCTGGTATGTATAGAAATTGTTACTCATTCTTCTCATTTTTCTCTGCTTTCCACTAATTCGTTTACCTATGTACGTTGCAAAGAGTTTTGTCTTATGAGGTAGCATAAAATATTTCTTAACAATGCGCTGGAATGTAATTTGTGGAAAAGTTTAGAAAGATATAATTAGAATGAAATTTATTAAGCAATACAAAACTTGAAGATGCTCTCTTATTTGCATTATATTAGATCGCGCTACGAATTTCAAGTTGTGACGGTTCAAAAAATATTTTACGAATATTTTGTATTGGGTAATACAACATGTACTCAGCATTATCAGGGTCTGGCACAATTTAATATTTTCAATATTAAAGATGCCCACTTTCGGAATAATTTAGTAAACTTATTGTAGGAACAATTGACATGTTCAAATTTTTACTTTAAACTTGCTTTATTTTGTAATTTGACCAAGAGGTGCAAATAATTTTGCGGATATAATTTATAATTCAATTTCTATTTCGAGAAAAGGAGTAATACTTATAATTTAGCATATGTACGTACTTATTCGTGTGCATTTGTTCCTACACAGTATATTCCACGTAACTGGTTCATTAGATCTTGTGCCTCCTTGGGGCAATTTTTTCTGCGAAAGTATCACTTTTGCTTATACTGCAAGTCGATGCCAACTTTATTTTAATTAGGATGCTATAGTTTTTATAACATTTTTGTATTGTACGTATTAAAACATCTTGATATTATGTAATAGTATACTTCTCTATATCTACATACAACCGCTTTTCAGTTATTTGAAATTATATAAAACAAAAAGATTAAAAAGGTTCAAGAAGATAATAGTAATAAAACAAAAGAGAAACAATATATTAACGAGATATATAAAATGCTTTCTACCATTGCGGTTTTAGCATTTTAGAATTCTTGCTTCTACTTCACAAGCACTAGCTCTTGGTATTTGTTTTCGTTGAAGTCCTTCGAAAACAGTTCTAAGTAAATTTGTAGCTTATATTTTATAATGGTAATTTATAGTGTTTTCGTAAAAACTCGTCAGTGAAGTATAACGCTGTATAAACAAAATATTTGATTCAGCAATACAAACGGATCTGAAATTTCTGAAAGGCGCTTTATATTTAATAATTATCAGAAGCCGATATCGGCTATAACGAAACGATGAAGTTAAATATTTGTCTTTCACTCATAAAGAAGAATAGTTAAGTTAGATTATGTTGACCTAAATATTTGTGCCATTGTATTGGCATGTGCACTATGTTAAACACGGTTAAACATACAAATGCACTTTTCTATAGTATAAATAAAATTAGCATTAGTTCTTGAAAGCGATTTTCCATATTCTTTTACGCAATGCAAAATTAAACAAATCAATAATATAATAATTATATATAATTCAGTTGAAATAATACGTATTTAGTTGTAAGTAGGAAATAACAATATATCAAATTCTAGTAATTCAATGTAATTCACAAGAATTATTCAGTTGTTATAAAATCTTACAAGATATTATGAAACTGTATTCTAGAAGTTTGTAAAACAATATTTAACTTACAAAGATTTTTTTATATACTCTTGGCCATTGCTTTCGGCAAGCGCCGCCAGGAACGTCTCCACACTAGCCTGTTGTGTGTTTATTGCGATTTTTCTCTACTTTTTATACATCCCTTTTCAATGTTTTGAACAAGAAAGATCTTCAGGTCGTCTAATGCCTAAATCTAAACATAAATTTAAGATAAGGTGCGTAGAACAACATTGCTATTTATACGATACATCTTAATGTAAATATTTATTATTTATATTATTATTTATTATTTAAGTAAGTATTCAAGTAAGAGATATTGTTTGATATGTAAGTATATTTTAACGATTACTAATATATATATATAAGGAGCAAGTAGTTCAACAGGTATATTGACAAACAAGTACATATATACTATATAATTGGGTGTTATTTTGTGTGTCATATATTGAAACAGTTAGAATTTAAGATGTCAGTCTCAATCCCAAGTCGGCACCATCTACTTACTAAATTCCACGACCCACCCCCTATTATTTTCTAGTTTCTAATTTCTCATTTTTTCAATTTTTAACTTTTCTTATTGTTAGATACTCTTTCCGTTTATCGAAGTGCACCGTTCAGTCGATAAATACCTGCGGTTATTTGCCAATCAGAGTGCTTTTAAACACGTACAGTGGCTCACAGTCAAATTGGTCCACTTCAGACCATTGACTAAAAGATGGAAAAAATCTAAGAAATCAAATGCAAGTACAAAATGAAAAGGTGAAATTAGTTAGTTTATTGTATTTACATTATAAATACTCAATAACAGATATAAATGAAACAACATTTTGAACAAAAAAATAATGTTAAGAAAATTAAGAGAAAAACTCATGTCACAGTGAAAATGGTCTACTGTGCATTGTCAAGAAAAATAACCGAACTTTTCCATATTTTAATGCTTTAAGCTATGCGCTTGCGCAGTAAAGCAAACATATGTAGATTGTTTCAGTTGTGTATTTACTTTGATGATGGGTCGGCATACAACTCTTGAAATTAGAAATTTGATCATTGATCACTATAAAAATGGAAAAAGTCAAAGAGAAATTGCACAAATTGTTAAGAAAGCCCGCACAACAGTAGAAAATATTATTCACCGTTTCAAAAATAAAGGACGTATAATAAATAAGCCAAAAGTTAGCCCTAAAGAAACTATTTACGGAGCGTCAAGAAAGGTGGATTGTCAAACAAATCAAAATAGATCCAAGGCTGAGTGCACCGAAACTGCGGGATATGACTCAAAATCATTTTAATATAAGCTGTAATGCCGAGACAATACACAAAGTTCTTCGAAAGAATGAATTTAATGGCAAAATTGCACGTAAGAAGCCTTTTATAGGCCCAAGAAATAAACAAGTTCGTTTGCAGTTTGCCCACCTCTATGCTAGAAAAGATTTTTCGTTCTAGAAAAAGGTTATATTCACAGATGAAAGTAAATATAACCTTTTTGGGTCAGATGATAGGATAAATGTTTGGAGAAAACCAAACCAGGAGATGAATCCAAAACATTTGCGTCCTACAGTCAAACATGGTGGAGGGCATGTGATGGTGTGGGGTGCTTGCTCCGCTGCTGGTGTTGGTAAATTGTACTTTGTTGAAGGAAATATGGATAAAATGCAGTATTTAAACATTTTGAAAAATAACCTTAAACCAAGTGCTGAAAAACTCGGCATAAAGGACTCCTTTCATTTGTATCAGGACAATGATCCAAAACACACAGCTGCAGTTGTCAAAGAATGGCTGTTGTATCATTGTCCCCGAGTGATCAAAACCCCACCCCAATCACCAGATTTGAATATTATAGAAAATTTGTGGCACCAACGGGAAATTGAGATTAGAAAACACCGTATATCAAACCAAACGGAGCTGAAAAAAACGCTTTTGGAGGAGTGGAATAAAATAAGCCCAGAATATACAAACAAGCATGTTGAATCTATACCAAAGCGCCTTAAATGTGTTATTTGTCAAAAAGGTTATCCAACAAAATATTAAAGATGTGTGATTTTTACTTTGTACCTTATTTAATATACGTTAATAATTAATTTAAGTGGACCATTTTCAATATTTTTTATAATATTTCTTCACCATTTTCATTTAATCTTTGTAGCTAGCTTTAAGAGTTGTACGCCATATTTCGTCCACTATGGAGATCGCCTCATTCATAGTCAGAAGCATCAATTATTTGCTTCGTATTGTAACAACCTAGTCACACTTGTTTTTCTTCTTATTTATTTTATCCTCCCGCAGTATCAAACACCATTAACAGGACAAAAATTATTGATTGGTGCATTACAAACCATTTGGCAACATAATTTAGAAAAAATAAAAAGTAAATAGAATATTAAACAGTAAACTAAAACGAAAAAAAGAACAAGCAAAACAACATATATTGAAAACAAAGAATATAAATTACAGCCGGTGTGCCCACAACAATAATCGAAAAAACTAAAAACAGTTCTGGACGCTTGAGAATGTTAATAAAATTCAGTTCAGGATGTTATGAATAGATCAATCATTTCTGGCCATGCGGGTAAAAGCTGCCTTGAGAAGTACGCTAGTTCTAGCAGCCGGCACATAAACAAACTTCGAAGATTTGGTTCTATAAGTAGGCGCAATTAATTTTACATAAGACACTAGTTCCGGCGAGTCTGTCGTATTTGTAATAAGTTTATTAAGGAAGTTCGCACTTTAACGTTTTCTACGATCACTTATGAATACAAACTTATTTACTTTATACTTTGAATCGTTACTCATTACTTACTAAACAAGTATTAAGTTTACTTCAAGTAAACACATATAATTGGATACTAGATAATCGAACATATTCTAATTTGGTACCAATAAAAGCATAAAATAATGTTTTCGGAGCACTCACATTCTGAAAGCCATGATCAAATCTCATCCCAAATCCCATAGGTCCAGTAACACCTGCAATATGACTTTTAAACTATAGCCTAAAATCGAAAACAATTGCAAGATCATTATATTGATTGTTTCTTGCAATTTGAATGTGTTCGATGTAGTAATTATATGTGCCAGGGTGTTTACATTTGGTATAGGAGACAGTGGCATACTTATTGGCATTGAGTTGAATTTTATTCTCCTCACACCATGTTTGGATAATTTTTCTGTACTTCATCGTAGTCATAATTTCGATTAACTATGAAGAAGATTATTTAAAAATGTATTAAAAAGTAGTGTCCTAGTAGTAGTCCTAGATTGGACCGCTGTGATACTCTTGAGGTAGCTATAAAAATTTTAGGCGAATAGTCATTATAATAAACGAAGCACTCTCTGTTCATAAAATACGAGTGTATTAATCTAATTAGAGGACTACTGAAGCCAAAAGAGTCCAGCTTAGCCAGAAGAATAGAATGATCAATAGCGTTGAAGGCTTTTGATAAATCGGTGTATAATATATCTACTCGTTGATTTATAACCATTGCGTCACTGAGAAATTACGTTACAGTAGTTACATTAGTAATAGTAGATCGACCGCTAATAAAACCATTATGATGGTTACCAATCAAATGTCTCACGTTTCTAAATATTTCTTTATATAGAATTTGCTCAAGTACTTTAGTCACGTCAGAAAGTATATTTATGTATGGGACTATAATTAGTGACATTTCCATTCTGTTGCTCGATTGGGTAGTGTTTGCGGGAACTGAGTCAAAATTCTTGTTTAGCGATATGGGATGTGATAATCTGTAACACAAAGTTTGCGACCTGTTCGACCTAAATCTTCTGGACTAGAGGCTCGAGGTACACTTCTAGGTACTTAACGTCAGGGCTTCACGACAGCTCGTCACATCAGGACTTTGTCACCGGGAGGTTTCCTTCTTCATGTAAATATAACTGCTACGTGCTTTATATTCGCTTATCTCCAGTCTCCATCGAAACGTCCAGCTCAACAAACCAGAAGTGGCACTCTGGAGACGCTCATTGATTATCTTTTCGTATCTGTAGGCTATGTAGATGACGGTGTCATCTACGTAGACTGCGAGCTCAGTGGCAGATTCTCAAGGTAGATCTAACATATAAACTATGAAAAGGCGCGGTCTCAAGAGCGATCCCTGTGAGGCCACTAACAGGATTTAGTCGGTTCTTCCTTCACGGATTTGTATTTGATGCAGAACTATCGATCAGCCAAGTACGACCTAACGAGTCTTATAATCAAAGAATTTGTTTTAAACATAATCATTTTGTAGATCACCCTGCCGTATCAGACTGTGACAAAAACAAGATTCAAGAAAACGGCTCCTACATATTTTCACCTTCTTACCAGAATTCATTCGGAATCCGATCTGTTCACTGAAAAATCTGAGTCGTTACTGAGGTCTGTTACCATCGCAACTATTCTCGACAAGTTCTAGAGCAAGCTGGTTGGTTTAGAGTTGCGGGAAAAAAGGTGATCTTTCCCGGGCTTAGAAATGCTGACAAACTTAGCATACTTAGAGCAAGAAGGAAATTCTGAAGGAATTTCCGCCAATTCCTTCGCAGTGAATCTAACTATGCATAGCATTTCTATTCGTTAATCCATTCTCTTCATTACAACCACCATATTTATTGTGATTTGTTCCTAACTGTAACTATGCCTCCAGGTTCATACCGTTAATGAAGTTTTTGATCGATACAAAGGGAACTTCTTTGAATTCGTGAGGCTGAACTCGAATATATCATAATCAGTGATTGTCGAAATGATCCAGATCTACACAGCTGCGTAGAGTATAATCTGCAGGTTTATCCTTGTATTGGGAAAACCCACATGTTGAGTGTGTTGAGATAAAAGAGAATATTGAGTAATTTTTCTGTAAGTTCGGTTTCAGTGGTTTCTATTTCCTCTCTAACCCAATTAGTTTCACTATTATAAGGTTTCATACCATATTATTGGAAGGTGCACGATACCACAAGCAATTCTAACAAGGGGAGGGCGCGACGTTGGGGTCACGGATTTGGACGCCCTTCTGGGATAAGAAAGTACTTCATAATGATTAACTATACACCTTCAAACATGGTGCCAATACTCAACCGTTTTTTTAAAAGAAACCGGTTTGAATAACAGTACGCAATTGATATACCTGGACCGTTGCGTTTGATCTTAAGAGTGGAGCGTGGCTCGATCGATTCAGCACTAGCCAAGTAATCGTATGGTTTGGGTTCGATTCCCGCATAGAATTTTTTTGTCAATTCTTTTTTCTTTTGTGCTACACATCTACGCATGGTTATTTCTCGACAACGTTGTTAAAATATCTCCACAATCAGTGAATTATAACGGAAAGTTCAGAGAGGGTGCCAAGCGAATAAATATTTTGGCGTGATTGAAAACAAACAAGAAAAAAGAAATGGAAGACACCGGACCTTCCACCAGTATGGAAGTTGATTCGACTGCGTGTGAAAAAACAGCGTCTTCCATTTTTTTAGAGCGAAGCTGTTTTAGCGAAATTCTGCGGCGAGCGTTAACTGGGAAAAAGTGACACGCTTGAAATCGTCAGATAGACGCTTTCATCTTGTTCTTTCATTAGTTATTTCTCTCTCACACACACATATACTTATCGCAGGAGCAACTATGAAATGCACCATATTTGCGTATCCCCCATCAGACGGTGCCCTTATTATTCCGACTCGAATTTACTTCAAATTCAGCTTCAATTTATTTACCATAAGTTTCGAAATGAAATACTTTTTTCTTTATACATTGTTTATGCAATTATAGAATTTTACCTTTTATTCAAATAAGCATCAAATGCGTAAAGAGCTTTGCTCTTGCCGGGTGTCCCACGACACTTCTCCCCTTCTTTTTTTTTCTAATCACACACCAAAATATTTATACGATTGGCACTCTGTCTGAAGTTTCCGTTACAATTCACTGATTGTGTAGCTATTTTAACGACATTGTCGAAGAATTAACATTGGTCGATATGTAGCACAAGAGAAACAAAAATTGAAAAAAAAATTCTGTCCGGGAATCGAACCCAAACCATGCGATTACTTGGCTAGTGCTGAATCGATCGAGCCACGCTCCACCCTTGAGATCAAACGCAACGGTCCAGGTATATCAATTGCGTCATGTTATTTAAACCGTTTTTTTTTTTTAAACGGTTGAGTATTGGCACCATGTTTGAAGGTCTGTAGTTAATTATTATGAAGTACTTTCTTATCCCAGAAGGGCGTCCAAATCCGTGACCCCAACGTCGCGCCCTCCCCTTGTAAGATGAATGGGGTTGATGACAATAGTAATTCCTATGCACTATCTGAATCAGGCAGGTGGGAGATACGTGTCCTAAATACGTTTACGGCGCATCCCCACCGCTCGCCAACTTATATTGCGAGAGCTGTACATATTAATCTGTATAATTTTCTGACTCTGATGTATAACATGAATTAAGTCTAGCATTATAGTATATTATGTCTTATATATGTACGTATGTGAGGATATACATACTTTCAGAATAGAAAATAATTATTTGAATTAAGTCGCTACATTTGACCCCATTTAGAATTTGGAATTCCTTGACAATGTGCTGTGGAATCACACTTCATCTAAATTATTTTGTGCATATGCTTTGATAGGTTTGAAAGCCGCCAGTATATTCACAAGTGCTGTTCACTGCTTCATGTTGTCAATTTACCACATTATTCGCTGCGAGCTTGAGTAGGTAAACATGTCTGGTGTCACCTACGCAGATAACGGTCGACATGCAGTTACGTACACGATGAATTTTAAATTAACTCCTTTAGTGGTAAGTTATAACGAATGGACAACGTTAATGTAGAGTTTTATTAAATAATACGTCATGAATTGCAATGGCGCAGCATTGCTTAATATTACCAGCCAGAAGAAATGGGCTTTTTCTAAATATACTGTGAGTGTCAGTTAAAATCGTACAACGAGGGATAAGCGAAATAATACTGTTGCATTTAGGGTAATATACATTTATTAAAAATGTTATATGTATATTTAAATAGATACTGGTATATATCGTGCATTCCATTTAATAAAATTCCAATTCTAAGAAGGTAAATATAAACCAAAGCATTTTCTTTGTAAAAATTACGTTTCACTTAAAATCGTACATTTAAATTTTGAATTAAAGAAGAAAAATACAATGAGTATTTAGTACTTGGTAGCATATACTTGTGCTTTTACAATAGCTTGCAGTCGTCTATGTACTGATTTTACTAAGGTAGAAAACAATTCTTGTGAAATTTTCGTCCACTCTTCCTGGAAGGTTCGTGAAAAACATTTTCATTTTAAATGGGATGTTGACGGTTTTCATGGCCCAGTTTATTCCACACATTTTCAATAACGTTTATATCTGGTGTATTACTTTCGGACCAATTATATAGTACTCATTCCCTTGCAACAAAGCTAATGTGTTTAAGGTCGTTGTCAGCATACAATTTAAACGTGTTCCGAACTACCATTTTTCAGTAGTGGTACGCATTTTCGTTTCTCTATTAGCTGTAAGTAAATTAGCTCTAATCCAAACAATTTTTCTAAAATTATGATTAATAGCGTATAATTTTTTCCGTATGTGGTTAGTGATGAAAGCGCTTTATCTAGTATATTTCAATGTTTATAATTAAAATATTTACCTATCTATACATACTACCTAGACATATAATCTAGAGCTTCTTCGAGCAAACATTGCTTCCCAAGAAATTAAAACTCCCCTTATTTGAATATTCACCTTTCAAACTACTAACCGATTTTATTCTTGGATATAAGTTACTAAATAAATTTGAACCTGGTTTCATAGCGAAAGAGTATACAAACTGCAATATTTAAGTATATTGAATACACATATGAAGTATATAAAATCATATCTTCAGCAGTTGCATATGGAAATGATAAGGCAATTTATTCGAACGTTCTGTAATAAAAAAATATTCACATTCCTATAAATACATTCATAAATATATATCGAATATATAAATTCAGATAACATAATCAAAGTATGCAGACGATACCAATTTGTTAGTATGTGAAAGAATCTATATAGGTCTATCCAAAGTTCTACGAATTTGGATATAATTTTTACATTTCGTCAATTTTCATTAAAATTACAATGTGGCTTTTCCATATAATTTCCATTTAATTGAATACACTCATCCCTACGTGAAACTAATCCTTCTAAATCGGCCTCAAAAAACTTCTTCGGGGTCTTTGCAATCCACCTATCTTTAACAAGTTCTACCTCATTTAAACCCTCGAATCCAACACTCCGTAGTTGTACTACCAGATTTTGGAATAGATAAAAATTAGTATGAGTAAGATCTGGTGATTAGGGTGAATGTGGAAGAAATTTCGCAATTCGTTTCAAATATCCTTTGTTCCTCGTGCAGTATGGAGTCATGTATTGTCCTGTTGCAATAACAGACGGATGCAACTTTCCAGGTCGCTTTTTGCAAAGCGTCCGCCATAATGAGCCAGATAAAAGAGTAGAAATATATTCTGCGTTGATTGTAGTAGGTTTCAGTAAATAATCTACAAAAAATCCCCTCCTAATCCCACAATACAGTAAGGATTACGATTGTAACCAATGGAACGTTGCCAAAATTCATCACCTTTCAGTAAGTTTTCCACGAGAGCAATGTTTCTTTCATTTACAGAGGTGCTGGGCCGTCCACTTTAGTGACGTTCTACCAGCTTTAGAACGATGAACCCATCGACAGAATGTACGTTTAGATTCTACAGACTCTTCAAATATACCTTGCAGACGTTGAACGATTTCTGAAAGGTTTCTCATCCTCTTGAAATAAGAAGATAGTAATAGCTCTTTATAATTTAATCTATGATTTTAAAATCAGAGGGATAGAAATACGTGTGTATCAGTCAAGTAGCTGAAGTGTACTAAACAATATTGCATGAAATGGCTTCATAAATGTGTCAAAACTTTCCCCTTTCCGAAAGTGTCAAAACTTTTCTAGAACCGAATTCCTAGAATATTCGAAACAACCCTTGTACATGAATATCTCAACGACGTAGAAGCTGCTTATATGATGTGCGCGTGTTCAGGTGTAATTCCCATTTGGAACCTATTTTCCTTATTATTATTCACTTTTTCGAAAAGAAGCTTAAGGCAACACTCGAGATACAATTAGATGAATCACAAAGTGGTTTTAGAAGAGGAGAGAGCACGCAAGAATACGCAACTAACGCTTTTCAATATTCATAGGTTTCAACGACGGGAAGTGAAGAAGAAGCCTTACAAATACCATTAAAAGCACTTTTAGTAAAAAGAAGTTGTAACAGAGCAGCGTTTAAGACAAATCGGAGTCGTCAGCTCAACACTATATATAATGATGGATGATATAGTAATAGAACTGAAATCAACAATTAAAAGTTACACAGAGGATACAAAAATTAAGAACCGATGAAAATCGCATAATGCGTGGCATTAGATGATCATTTGGTTCTAATTCTTAAACAAACTGCAGCTTATATGGATGGCAATGTAAATCCTCTGCCAAATGTATACAGTCTGAAGATTTAGTTTTCATTGCTTAGCCTTTTTCTTTAAAATTACGTTAGGTATCCATATGTTATTTGAATGCATTAAAGGAACACGATTGTGGCGAAGCCCTCTATGTGCAGTTTCCATGCTATCATTGTTTTGTAAAACGAGCTGATGACAAAAACACGTTACGTATAAAGTTTTCATTGTAACTAAATGGCAACATGTACATACATTGACTTTTACTCTTTTCTCACTGTCAACAACCACAATGTTTCCCAACACACTTCAAAATTTAGGGGTTTCTCTGAATAATGTATATATTTGAAACAATACTATTTTGCTACAAAGATTATTTTATTAAAACCACTTTTGATCATATGGACCGCATCAGATCGAAAATATTTCAATTTTATGTATTATTCTGAGATTAAACCACAATTAAACTTTATAATCGCTTGGCTTCACGTAAAAGGCGCTTGAAAAATATTAATACAAAAGTGCTTTTTTCAAATATTTAGTGAGTATGTAAATTTTCTTTTCTTATACTATTTTATTCTATATTTTGAATGAAAGAAGAATTATCATTATTATTATTATTATTACTACATACTTTGGAGTATGGATATTATCTATTTGCAGTTCGGTTTACCAAAACAAACATTTTTCTTACCACTTTCGATATAATTTAGAACAAGAAATATTATATACATATATATGTATATGTACGTATATATTTATATTCTCACTTTACCTATTCAAAATAAACCAGCAAATGCGGGCTAGTAAGTGATATAAAGTTTTCAGAATAGTACGATCTCGGTTGAACTTTCCATTGCATATTCAAGCTGAAAGGACGTTAATGGTGGAAATCTCTCTTCCCGACTTAACAAAATAGATGGCGTAGTAGAAAAGCCCCACTGTCTCGTTTTACTTGGAATCCATTTCCGAATCCGGTCACAGTAACAACGAATAATCCAGGATTATCCATACTCCGCTATCTCGCTTAGCCCTGCCACAGGCCTTTTTAAACAAAAACCGTTTTGAATTGAACTCAGTTCGCTACTGATATTTTAGTCTTCAATTAATGGCTTACCGGATCAAATTAAATGCGGGTGAGAAATCGTATGGTTCTATGGTACCTGTTGAATTTTACCTGAAGGATGAAGCGATTTTCGAATGCACAGAAAATTGATTTTCTATCCGGTGGTCTCCTATTGTATCCGCAGAGGAAGGCTTCTTTTCAGGCGCCGTTCATTTTTCACCAGGATTATCTTCTACCTTTTACATACAATTCTCGACGTCTGCGCGCTTTGCATTAAGCCACACAAAAATGATTCGACAGACTACGGAATTCAATTAACTCGTATGCATGTTGCATCTGTGAATAGTCGTCCGACTTTCATTTTTGCTAACGCACACGCAAGTGGTAACCTAGCACATAATAGTGAAATCGGTTTTAGTTTTCAGTATCCTATGTGGCCAAAAGTACATTTAATATAATGTTAAATGTATCCATATTGTAGTCTAATTGTAGTCCAATGTTGCCTAATTTCAAAGAAAGATTCAATGAAATTACGTTATGTTCTAGATCAATTGTGTGGCTCCGTTTAGAGAAAACAATAAGTGTTTGTTTTTATATTTTCTAAGTGCAAAGTGTAAATAGTTTCGGGAAGCCCCAAGCTGCGGCAGTTTTATCAGTGAATTACTGCACCTTAGTAATTATTTATAATAATAATAATAATAATAATAATAATAATAATATATTTTGCCCAACAGATTATAATCCAATTACAGGACAAGTACTTCACAACATATGTATATTTAAATCTATTTCAACAATACATAGGTACACAGCAATCATCTACAAATACCGAAAGTTAGTAGTACAAATATTTAATATTGAAACCAATGATGAAAAGTGAATATCAATGGATTGATCTGGAAGGTTATCGTAATTCACACACAACCTATAGAGAGGGGGTTTAATTAAAATATTAGTATTTGGTTTACTGCAGTAAAACATCCTTGTAGATCTAGAAGCTGGACGAGGTACCATGAAACTAATTTGATATAATATTTTCGGCGCGTCCAGACTATTGTGAAGTAAATTGAAAAGAAATGTAAGATCGGCATGAGTTCGCCGCAGATCAAGAGGTTCAATCCCGTACAAGTCCAGAAGTAATTTGTGACTAAAGTTCTGAACAGGATATATAGAATAATCCTTAAACTATAAATATTTTAGAAAACGTCTTTGGACTTGTTCTAGTAAATTTATATAGTATTTATAAAAAGGGGACCAAATCAAGGATGCATATTCCAGCTTAGAGCGCACGAAGGAGAAATATAAAGACAAGATCGGATCAGTAGATGTGAAGTTCCGTGTAATTCTACTACTCTAATAAAACCCAGCATTTTTAAAGCAGAAGAAGATATCCCATTGATGTGATCGTTAAATGTAAGTCCAGAGTCAAAAGTTACGCCCAGATCATGTATAGTTTCACTGCGCGTAAAAGTAGTATTATTTAAGTAGTAATCATATACAACATTATTTAGTCTCCGCGTGAAGCTTACTACTCTACACTTAGATATATTCATACTCAAATCATTATCTGCACACCATGAGTACACTGTATTCAGCTGATTCTGAAGCGATACACAGTCATCAATGTTGTTGATAGTAGCGTACAATATTAAGTCATCAGAAAAAATAAGCTCGGGCAATCAAGTATGGAAGGTAAATCATTTATAAATAGTAAAAATAAAAGGGGACCCAGATTAGTTCCCTGAAGTACGCCTGATGTCGGAGAAAAGTCTTTGGAAATATGGCCTTTGTAAGCCACATGATGTCTGCGGTTGGTAAGGTACGACCTAATAAGGGAGGTTAAAGATTGAGAAAAGCCAATTATATCAAGTTTGGGAAGAAGAAGGTCATGACTAATTCGATCAAACGCCTTAGTCATGTCTGTATAGATAACATCAACTTGTTTATTGTTATCTAGCGCATCAGGGAGATATTGCGTTATAATAGTCAAATTTGTAACCGTAGAAGTGTTTAGCCATGAATCCATGCTGATCAACAGAAATCCGATACTTAATCTGGGGGTAGATAGTCTTGTACATACACAGTTCAAACACTTTGGCAAAATTATTTATAATGGCTATAGGTCTGTAATTCTGAATATTGTGTCTGTCACCCCTCTTATATACTGGTGTTAATCTAGCGACTTTCCAAACGTCGGGAAAGGTAGAATTCATAAGCGACAAATTAAATATGTGACATAATGGACTCGCAAACATATTTGCGCAGTCTTTTAAAATAAATGCTGGTATATTATCAGAACCCGAAGTGAAACTAGTCCTCAGACCCTGCAATACACTCAAAACCTCTGATTCTGTAATGGAAAGTAGATTAATTGATGAGTCATATGAATAGGCACTTGGAAAATCACGCCGCGTAGATGAATCCGGAAGGTATACAGATCGAAAGAACTCTTGAAAAGAATTAACAATAGATGATGGATCATCTAGTGGCATTCCACGCATATTAATAACAGAATAAGGAATTCCTGCCTCTTTTTTCTAGAACGCACAAATTGCCAGAACTTCTGTGGCTCAGTTGTAATGGACATCTCAATACTTGAAATATACATTTTGAATAATAATTTGGCATTATTTTTAGTTTTTCTCCTAAGGTCCTTGAACAGTTTGAGAAAATAGTCAGACTTCGTTTTTGTATACCTCCGCCGATAATGATTTTTAAGTCTAATGTTTGCAATGTGATCCCGATCAAACCAAACCGGATAGGAAGATCTACAGCTAACTCTAAGGGGAACATATAAATTAATACTACTGTATATAGCCTTATAGAAAGCAGCACAAGCTTTGTTAGTATCATTACAACTATAAGTGGAAGACTAGTCCGTATGTAAAAAAGCATTATAAAGATTAACAAAGTCGGCCCTCCTAAAATTATAGCTTAAAGTATTAGTGTTGGCATGCAAATTGGCACTATGTCTACTAGTGTAACAAAGAGAAAGTTTAAGACTGGGATGATCTAAGCCCTCATTAACTAATGGCAGTTGCTCTCTGTCAACGGTTAAATTGTCGCTGTAGTTGGTGAGTATCAAATCAAGTAGTCTTCCCTTATTGTTAACCATATTGTTGACTTGCTTAATATCAGAGAAGCTCAATAAATTTAACACAGCTCGATATTTACTGTCAGTAAGCGTTTCATCCCTGAAATGAGTGGCATTAAAATCGCCCAGGACAATTATACCGGCAGTAGAAGATACAGTGATCTCCTCAAATAGAACTAAAAACTGTTCAAAGTCTGCAGCACAAAGAAAAACGGGGAATGTATACAACATACATTACACATTTCACATAGTCAAACTTAATAGAGCATCCAACAACATCAATCAATGGAAACGCATCAGTAAGACTAGAGACATTAGCTGGGTAGGAAGAAAATTCAGACTTGATTGCTAACATAACGCCACCACCACGACTCCTGTCGACGATGTCAAACTTTCTATCGGCACGCAGTACATCATATGCAGTAGGAAATAATTCATTATTGGGAATTGATGTTTGTACATGTGAGAGGGATTCGATATGAATTCTCTCACAATGCACGTATTACGCATTTTTTACAGTTATTTTTCTACAGAAGTGGACAACTTGCGTTGCCACAGCCTCCTGCAGTAACTGCCTCTCACATGTACAAACATCAATGTTCAGACGATATATACATAAAATTTGTATACGAAATTACAGCTCTTGCAAAGCCGTACTGACGAGCGGTATAACCGCGAAACGTACGTCTACGGATGGCAAGAGAAGATCAAAATTTTGTAATTTATTATTGGGAATATCATCGACAAGCCAACTTTCGGTAATGCAAATAATATCAAAATCACAATCACTAACACTGACAAAAAAGTCCAAAGTCTTAGTCCTCAAACCGCGAACATTCTGATAGTAGATGGGCACTTCTCTGTTGGGCCTTATTGGTTTAAAGTAGTAATGGTAGGGATTCCTTGCTTAAGTTTTATTTCTTAGATTTGTAGCGCCATTTGCGATTTGAGAATCCAGTTCAGCCTTGATTTTCTTATAGTAATCAATTTGCCTGCGAGTTCTGTCGAACGATATGACCACATGTTTGTAAGCTTGTGAGTGGCGTAACTTAGAAGCGTTTTTAATAACGGTGTGAACATCCTTAACTTCATTGAACCTAACCTTTAGAGGGCGTCGACGTCCACCATCTACAGTCAGTCTGCCAATACGTTGAACCCCGATATGCTGAAGATCAACATCCGCAGTCACGGCGCCTAATACATCCCTCACCACATCAACGTCATGACCTCGTCTGACGCCCCCAACCTGGGACTCTAGCTCTTCCAACCCAAAGAGTATAATATTATGTTTGCGATTATTTCGCTCATTCAATTCGCTCAACATCAATTCGAAGGTATCATCGCTAATAGCTGATGCATCCTTATCACGCAAATCATTACGCAGACCAAGAATAGCAGCCTTCAATTCCTTGATATCATTACTCAAGACGTTGCAATCACGGCAAGACCATGAGAGCCCTTTTTTGGTTTTGATTGTTCTAATCTCCGCCGCAGTTATATCGACGCAAGAGTGAATGAAAAGTTTTTACATATAGAACAATCGATCATCTTATGTTCCTCGGCATTTGCCTTGCAACCACATGAGCACTTAATTAGAGTCATTATGAAACTAGTGATTAACAACCTATGTAGCAACTGACAATTAGAAGGAAGATATCAAATGCAAATCAAGTGAATGGAGGAAAGACACGGACACTCTCTTCTCACTAGGGGGTCGTTCAAGGCGTCTAACAGTATAAGACAAACAAAAGTAGACCACGGCTAGGAAGAGGCAATATAAAACAAAGGATGGGGTATACTATACTATACTATACCCGGTATAGTATAAATGTGTGTATATATGCGATAAACATATAAACCTATATCCGTTATCTGTGTCCAACGCATATATCACTAAGAAACAGATCCCCCAAAAGAAAATATTGACATTGAAATAATTACCCCAGTCTAGAATCTCGCGTACTTCCATATCCAGTATTCGATTTTCCCGAGTGAAACGGATTCAGACTAAATATGTCATCCAAGATTAATAAAACCTTTCGCACAAACCTTCGTCGATATTGCTTGTACGATCATTTTATCTTTTAATAAAAACTTATAGTATTTACTATCTAATATATTATCCTGACAAAAGAACTTATCCAAAATAACTGTTCCATTTTAATGTAGTCTCTTTAGAATTATTATAATTTTACTTTTACATTAGCACAGTTAAAATTTAGATCGTATAAGTTCATTTTGTGTAAGTTGGGTTGTTTTGGGATACTTTTCTCCTTAGTGGAATAGTAATTATTAAATCCCGTTTACTAAGTGTTTCAAAAATTGTTTTCTTTGTAGAATAAATAAGTAGGTCTGATATTACAAACATTTACTTGATCGTACAGTGATTATAAAAATAACCAAATCAAACTTAGCTTTGAAAGGAATAAATTAATCCGCAATTTTGAAACTCCAAATTTTATAACAAATTCAAATCTTAATAGCAAATAAGAATCTTAGTCCTGAGATAAAGTAAGTAGTTTTATTTCTATTTCAAACTGTAGGCAACAAAAAAATCTCAAGTTTTTAAAATATATTTCTAAAAATTTTCAATTCTTTTGCATAAATAACAATTTAATTTTATTTCGCACTCACAACACGGGGCTTTCTTACGTATTGTTTATTATAATATGCACATGTGTTTGTGCTTGGGCTTCTCATGAGAACTCTATAGTTTCAATAATGAAGTTAGGTTGGTGGTAGCACCCTTTCACGATCTCTTTTATCTTTTCTAGCATTATTTCATCCTATTGATTTTCTTTTCCTTATTCTGCTTTTTGGTTCTTTTTTATTCTACTTGTTAATAATAATAAGCAAAAATAGCAAACTCAGAAGAAGATCTACAGCATAACCTCAGTGTCGTAAGGGAAGAATTAAGAAACATCAATGTGAAGATACATGTAAAGAGAACAAAGACGATGATTATTTCAGCGGACAAGAGGACACATCAAATTAAAATGAAAGGTAAATGCATCAAACGAGTAAGACAGTTCTATAATAGAAGAAAATGGATACCTATATGTACGAATAAACGACAAAATAGGAAAGGTGAGAAAAACATATAACTCACTTAAGCCAACATTCTTTAATAAGAGAGAAGTAACAAAAGAATTAAAAGTGGAGGTGGTCATTAAAGAGGCGAACCCGATACTTATGTATATGTGGTACCAAGTCGTGGATATTATTCAACAAAAACAAAATGCCACAGAAGGGGGTTCCTAAGAAAAATATAAAATAAAACAAGATTGGACAATGTATTAACGTTTATGCTTTTTCAGTAGACACCAACTTCCAGTTTATTACTCCTATTACTTAATTATCAAGGTATCTAGGAACGGGAGGCCATTATTTAGTTCTTCTTCTTCTATAGTAAACTTATTTGTTTCCAGTTTTGAATTTAATTGTCCAATTATTTCTTGGTGTCGTATACAGCAAAAACTATGGTTTAGATATCTAATTTACACTCTCGGAGAATAGTCAATGTGCCATTGCTATATCTTCCTGTTCTATGTAAACTTTGTTATTAATTTGGAAATAATTTTGTTTCAGACAAAGGAAAGTTAACCTTTTATATTCGGCTATTCTTATGTCGTTGATATTGTTTCTCTTAAGAAATTCCATTAAATAATGTAATCTTCCCTTAATCGGTACGATGCTGGGGAACAGTGAACAAACGTCGAACGAAACTAATACTTCTCTTTCTTTTAATTACATTCTGTTAATTTTAGTAACGAGAGTCAGGTTGTCAACATACAGTAGGCGACTATTTTTTTCCTTTCACTTTTCTGTTTGCTATCTTATGGCATTAACTAAGAACTTAATGCAGATCTTATTTCTGCCATCTGTACCAAGGTTTGCTTCGTATTTCATTACTCTCTCTCTCCCCTCTCTCTCTCTCTCTCTCTCTCTTTCTGATGTTCAATAGATTTGTCGCAGTCTTTTCTAAGCCAGCTGTATTGAACTTTGTTAAATCCGTCCTAAGGTAGTATAGCCTTCAAATATCACAGTACTCATTAGAGAATAATCTGTACAATCAGTAGAAGTTTTGTATTTCCATTAATATTCTAACTTTAATGCACTATCTAACAAAAGTAGTATTTTTTCATTTTACTTCAATTAACAGATTTTACCGAAATACGCGCATATGTATATTTTTCCTATTTCATGGGTAGGGTATAGTAGGTACGAGGACTGCTTTCTGGTGCTGGTCGGGTAATGCACTATATATCTATAAAACACATTTATAGTTTTTCAAAGAATTACCCTTTATAGAGAATGCATGCGGATGCAAAAACAAATCATTAATTGCTAGATCGAGACTATATGATCATTCAAGTACTTATTCTAATAACACTTGGAGAAAACTGTGATTCAAAAAGTTATAAAGTGAAATAAATGATACCTCTACCACATGCTTATTGATGTTCGTACATATGAGAGGGATTCAATGCTCATACTATATATACATAAAATTTGTATACGAACTTACAGCTCTTGCAAAGCCGTACTGACGAGCAGTATAACCGCGAAACGTACGTATATGGATGGCAAGAGGAGATCAAAAATTTTGTCATATGCTTATTAGGAAACTAGATGCACATTTCGACTGCTAAGCTGTTATTTTCTATTGAAAACCAAGATGAAATTAAGCATCACATTTGGTCCTACACGTCATGAGTATTACGTACAGAATTGCACAGAATGACCACCGACCCGCTGCACACTGATTTTCAGTTGTGTGTACGTTGCGTAGTGTGCGGTGTGCAGTCGCTGCGTACAGTTTAATACCTGAAGCTCACGACGTGCTGACCAAATACAGTAAGCGATACTTAATTCCTTTTGGTTTCCCACTGAATATGGCAGCTTAGCTAGCGAAATATCCATTCCAAATAAAGGTGCCGTAACGGTATTGTTTATTTCATTTTCTAATTCAAGTACTCATTCTTGCAAGCAGCAGTATAAGCCTACGCATTATCTCTTGGGCGCTTTTTTCGAAAACTCTTGAGAACCTGAAGTAAATCAACGGTAGTGAACTATTCCATCAACACCATTTTGACAACCCTTCAGTGCTGCGGTGCAACAATCTCCAGTAATTTAGAAAACTTGTAGCGACCATCTTTTTGTTTCGCCCACCATCAGAAATAATCTTTGTTTCGGTCGACTCATTCTAGAAGAACCAGTCTGTCCATAGTTGTTGTTCTTTCAAGATCATAACAGTATATCCATGTTTCATCACCTGTAACAATAATAATGTACATCAGGGGAGATTGTGATTGTCAGATCTAGTGTGTAGGTACACACAATTTCATACCGCCCTCTTTCACGTCAATTTTTAGAAATTACATTAACATATCGGTCCTCTTCAATCATGTTGCGAATAAGACCAATGTTTTTTCACTAATAGTCCTTTTTGACTTCGAGGTTCAAGACCTGTCATTTACGAGAAATCGACCGCGTCGAAGTTCATCGCGCATATCATCGCTTTATAGTAGCTAAGGAACCCAATCAAATTTGAACAAGGAATCACAACACCATAATACACTTTGTATAGTTCTATGATTTCTTAGGCCAGCCATCACCTTAAAGTAAAAACTATTCAAAGGTAGTTGCCAACTATCATTGTCATTATATTATTATTGGTTTTACATGTTAATCCCATCAGCGTTTTGTATTACAGTATCTTCAATGAATTATTATTCCCCGGATAAGTTCCACAAGGAAAAGAAAACAATTACTATTATGATGACTATGCAACATACAGTTCTATTAACCATTATCTATAGATAATCATAGTAAACTATTTAAGAGAGTCCAAATATTAATTCATAAAATCTACATAAAATAAATAAATAAATAATTAACTAGGTGATTTTATAGAGAATCATCCAGATTCTACGAATTATTACAAATAATCTTTAAAGAACTTGCCATATTGTCCCTAATCGATATTTGGAATTATGAAGTAAATGTACTTACAGGCCACCTAATACAAACTTACGACTTGGAAGTGACTGCTCATTAATCAGAAAAGAAGAAACTATTATTCTAGAGAAATGTAAACGTAATTAAGGAAACGAGCTTAAATCCACGGCATTGTGGAAGTATTTTGATTAATGAAATTCTTTCCACAGTTGCTAAAATATACTCGTTCATTAAACTTAACTCAAAAGAAGAAAGTGTTGTAGTCGAAATATTGTATGTTTCGTTAGTTGTTGATCGCAGGCAAACTCTAGTTTTCAGATAAACATCTCTACCTAACTATTAGGGTCGGCAAACACAGTCCAATTTCGTAAGCGTTGTAACTAGAGGCAATTATAACCGTGTCTGCCAGTATATCTCATACTTTTGCTATTGAAAATATCAATTATTTTTATAACTTCTGTGCAAATGAATTATTCGAGCTTTTATACGATTTCTCTATACGATGGATTTTGCAAGGGGAACAAGGAAAGCCTCCAGGGGAACGCAGAGCCTTCGAATACTTTCTTTTATGGAGAAGGATACGATTATAAACATATTAAGCCTAGCTCTTTTTCCTTAAGGATATGATTCTTAAAAGGTCTACTGCACTGAACCTCAATAGATTATTGTACTCCCAGCCCCTAGCTAGTTTACGCAATCAGGTAGCTGTCCTCGATAAAATCTACCATCTTGTTAATAGCAATCTTTTTTGCCTCTTTCCTTCTAGTCCATCAGCTGTTTTAGTTCTTGGCGCCGGTGTCGTTGCCGCATCCATTCGAAAACCCCGGCAAGTTTAGTTTAAATTAGGTCTCTCCTTTCGGAGTTCTGCCTCACTGGGGAACTTAATCAATGCCTATATATGTATGCACTAGGCATGCTTCGCACATTAAAAGTACTAGAGGTACAATAATTTAATCGATGTACACATAAGTACTGTCTCATAACATATAGCTATGCATATTAATATTTGGTGGTCAACCTATACTATTTACCACATTCTACAGAAACACAAGGAATCGAGAGTAACAAGCAGTACATAATTTCTTTTTTTATAAAAATGACGTAGCTACTAGCGATAAGTGTTAAATATCTTTGAGTAGCTTAGCTATTACACTAATTGCTCAATAAAATTGTATTTTTATGGACACCCACGTCAATTAAAGAAGCTACTACCTACTAGAGTGATGAAAACTGAAACGCAAGATTGGTTATAACAGACATCTTGTTGAAGAAATGGCATCAGTTACCAATAAACTGATACCAACTGATGATACTAACAGTGATGATATGCGTTGAAATAACACGAGGTAGCTGCAAAATATAAAACATGACCCTCTACAAAACTAGCTAATTAATAGGATCCGTTAATTGGGCAGCTACATAGTAGGTGTGTAAGGGTATGATGTTAGCACAAACTGTATATGCTAATAATAACTGAAGCTATTATGCATTATTGATCGTGGACTACAACCGCATATTATATAATTTTGTTTTATTAGGACTTATCAGGTATAGTCAGTCCGCGGCTAATGAAACACAATTCGCCAGGTTATTCGTGGAGATGGATTTGACAAAAAACGTGGCCCCATCTCTCGTCTTATTAATGTCGAACTGACCACATCATACTGACGAGTCCTAATGAGGATAAACCTGTAATCTACGTTTGTAGTGCGCGATTAATTAAACATAATCCAAATCCATTTTGCTCTTATTTAGTAAGCCATTGTAAAGCTGCCCAATTAACATACATAATTAGATCGCTTTGTAGAGAGTCATCTAGATTCTGTGAATTAATATTTTGGATCCATTAAATAGTTTACTAAAGCAATTCTTTCTAGACTTTGTAAAAATAGTAACCAGTACCAATCGCAAAAAGTGTACAGGTACTACAAGGAAAGAAAAGTATCTGTATGTTGGATTTGCTGATTGACGATATATTGAACCAATCATAACTTTGACTGATCCAGATTATAATTATAGTTCTGACAGTTCGAATGATGCCAATTTATTGAGATCAACTTGGAATTTGTATTTGTTTGCCTTACTATCATTAGGGATAAAATATGTTCCATAATTCTCTCCATTATTTTATATTTATTTGTCCTATGTATTTTCTATTTGCCGTATATTTTTTGAATATCTAAGATTTTATATTGTTTTAATCAATTCTACCACTCTTCCTTAACCCTATAACCGGCAACGCCGTAAAAATGATCGGAAAAGCCAATATTTTTTGTCAAGTACTGTTTGCACTTGATGGTCACAGCTGACAAACGACTTGTCAGAATGTCTTGGAAAGTATAAAAGATGTTAACAAGTGTTGTGTCCAGACATTTTTCACTATTTGAAAGCGGAAAAATTTATAATGCAGCAGTTGAGCCCAGAAATCCAATACCGTCTGAAGACGGTCTTGCCGGTTAGAGGGTTAATATTCAGTGCATTGTTCCCACTTGTAGGCTCGTAGAATTGAATATTTGTCGACTCTACAAATAATCATAAAAAGGCTTCCCTACATCGTGAGCCAAAATTATTGTCTCCTGTCCAAATTCCGTCCACAGCGTTTAGATAACCAAACTGACAGCACCGAGTTAGAGCCGGTACTATATTTGTTAAGAGAGTTGAAAACATGCACAAAAACCAACATATCGCTGTTGGAACAAATGGATCTTAGAAACATGATTTATAATTTCCACAAAATTGAGCATTCTCGAATTACTCTGATTTGCTTACAAAAAAAAAAAAAAAATTAAGTGTGGAATACGACTTTCCGGAAAAAACGTACCTCCCTGCATACAATTATTAAATAACCTGGATTCAAGTGGAGGAAAACTAAGGACAATCGTGGGTTGCTAGTAGAGAAGACTGATATTCGCGCTCTGAGGGTAAATTATCTGGACAAAATAAAATATTATAAGAATGAAGGTAGATCAATTGTGTTTTTAAATGAAACTTACATTCACACAGGGCACACTAGTTTCAACGGTTAGACAAACAATACTACTAATGGCTTGCTATTAACCACATCTAAAGGCAATCGATTAGTTATTGTTCACACCGATGGTGAAGTGGACTTCATACATAACTGTCCCTTGATTTTTAAATGTAGAACCACATCCGGAGATTATCACGACAAAATGAACTCACTAAATTATGAGAAATGGTTTACAGGGAAGCTAGTTCCAAGTCCCTCCTGGAATTATGTTATTGTAAGTGATAATGCACCCTATCATAGCATACAAATACAGAAAACACCAACCGGTAACTCAAAAACAGATGATAGCCTGGTTGGTAAGTAAAAGTATACCGCTGAATTTGGCCACGGTTCTATGAAATTATTAAGTATATCATAGAAAAGAACACATTGTTTACAAATTCAATGCTCTGCTCCAAGAAAATAGTCACGTGGCTTTAAGACTTCCACTCTACCATCCGGATTTGAATCCGATCAAAACGGTATAGCTTCAAATTAAAAACAATGGAGAAAATGTTTTAGTTAAATTAGACGCTGTGAAGACTCTGACAGAAGAAAAATTTTCATTAGTTCCTGTTCAATACTCGATTAAGTGTTGCCAAAGTGTTGTTTAAGCTTAAGACCACTTGCAAAATGACATTTGAGTTGATATGTTAACAGAAGGTTTGATTATCACTGTTTTTAATAGTAAAACTTCTAGTCATAGTGAGGATGGCTTCGAAACTTTTTAGATTAGGTGGTGTAATAGATAAAATAATAAAATAAATATATAAATATTTGTTTATTCCTCCTTTTTTGTACCAACGTGTATATTTTTGTATTGAATTAGATTCACGTATTATTATTATTATTATTATTATTATTATTATTATATTTACATTAATTTAATAGAAACAAAAACACATAATTTAGCTTATATAAATAAAATGTATGTAGAAAGTCGACGTTGGATCATTTGCTCTATTTCTCATGATTTAATTTCTAGCCACAAAGAAAATTTGGCTGTTGTCTAGATTTCGAAACGACTGCAATAGTTGTCTGTACCAAGAGTGCTGCATGTTTTTTGAAAAGCTACAGAATTCTAAGTTTGTATCTGAGTTATTCTAAGTATCTTGGTCTTGCAATTGCTAAAGGACTAGATCTGAATTTTAAACTTTTCAAAATATTGTTATTACGCAGAAATTTCTTTTGTTTTTAAAAAGTTAATTCGTAGAACTGGATGAGTTTCTACATAACGATCTAATTAATTAGATTCACTAACTCGGCAGCTACAAGGTAGCTGTGCAATAGCATACTAAGTAAGCACAAATTATATATACAATAATTACGAATACAACTGGTTACGCAATAGATACTGTTCTTTTAATTCCAATAATAATCATACCGTTTGAATGTTGGGTGGTGCAAACTACAACTTGTTTCAGTGGATGTTGGATTTCTTAACTATTTTAATTGCACTCCGTAATGGTTAGTGGTGTAATGGAATATTCTTGCATTTATTTCCCGTTTTAATATTAATTTAGCTCTATAAGTACCGTGGACAAAGGAAAAAGGAAATAAAATAAAACGTGTTCTTGGGACTGCTGAATACCAAGGCGGAAATACGCCGTTTAGGAGCAGGTGGCTGTCAGATTATCTCATGGAGATCTGATAACACGCAGAAACGAATATGGCTAGCGAAAGCGCCTGGTCGTTAAGTGCAACAACTCGTCAACAGCGATAAATCCCAATCAAATATGCCTCTGTAGAGTGATTAATCTACCAATAGCGGTTTCATTTTTTACTTTACGCCATCAAACAAACAAAGCATAGGTATCACCACCATGATGTATAACACGCATGCTTCTTACTACTCTATGTATTACTACAAAGCTTGCGTGTTTTGAAATTGGCTTACGAAAGTCAGTCTGAATGGAATTGTTTGTTTTGTCAAGATTGACTACCTTCTTCCAGTCTTACTTAGGGCAGACTGGACCGCTCTTGATGCTATCGCCCCATGCTTCGCGCGTCTTCTCCAGTTTTCGGCCACCAGTAGACATCAGAGTAGAAATGATAGCAACTCACTGTGCGGGCATCCCATAGTGGCTGATCGCTTCTTTCCTAACCAGTCCAACAGATGTATAACTAACACTATTCTTTAGTTTGCTGTCTATCTACAAAACACTAAATTCTTCAATTCCGCGCCTTTCCACAGTTCGTTCTGTTCAGCTAAATACGGTGTTATAAAAGCTAAAAGTAATGGTGATTGCGAGTATATTCAGTGTTTATAAACGTACTCTTTACTATTTTCTTCCTACAGGTTGCCATTTCCGCCCATTGACGCTCTTCAATTATTGATTTACAGGATAATATTTACATTATAATGACTTAAATGTAATTATAATTTGGGGAATTCATCATAATAATTCTCCATTTTCCAGTTTTATTAATTACCCCAAACTTATAGATTAGTTAGAAATTATAAATAGTAACCCAAGGGAGAGTCAAAATTTTAAAATAAAATCTAGATGACTCTTCATATAACGGCCTAATTAAAGTGGATAGGTTGCAGTAAATAATCAAGAAGCAGTAATTCTTCTTAATAGTTCTATGAGATGATTATGTTACGTGCTCATGTTAATTCTATCTTACATTCCTTTCTTTCCGGCACGTGCGTATTTCTTAAACTGATATACACCATCCTCGCTCTTAATCGGTCCCATATGATCAAATTGTCATTGTTATCAATAATTCTGTAACAGCAGATCGAAACGGTGCGCATCCTGATCAAAAGGGATCCACATGTGATATATCTCGAGATTAGGAAAATCCTAGGAGCTTCGGAGAATTCAATCCAAAAAATCCTGGATGATGATTTGGATGTGAAAAGAATAGTTTTCGGTTGGACCGTTTATCCCTTCACTTACAATCAAAAGCAAGTTACGTGAATTGGTGCTAAAAACTTTGAGTAGCTTCACTAACAGAAGCAAAAAGAACATTTACAGCATTGTGAGAGTGGCGACGAATGATGGATTTATTCATGGGCGTAGCTACGGATTTTTTCTAGGGGAGGGGGCAGGCGACCAGCTGGCTATATATATATATATATATATATATGTATATAATATACCTAAGAGGATTTTTCTAGGAGGGGCAACGAATTTACTACCGTGGGCAACGCCCACCCTTGCCCCTTGCTAGCTACGCCCATGTATTTATTCCTATAAACCGAAAACTAAACGTCTGGGGTGTTTCGATGTTTGAGATGAGAAACATCCAACAATAATTACGTCACTAGACTTGCTGTACATTACCAAAGAACATCTAACGACGAGTGGTGTTTTCTGCCAGAAGTACTTGCCATGCCTCGAAAAACAAACCCATAATTATGAATCTTCTGCAGGCACAATACGAGTTTACAAACACTTCCAGAAACAATTGAGTATCTTGAAGGAGCAACAGATCGAACTATTGAGTAAGGCTGTGTGCAGTCCCGGCCCAAGGTCCAACGACTTCTCTACCTTCTTAAGAATTAAAAGAGGACTGCATGCTCATCGATTCCTCTCTGAAGAAGGGGCACTTGAAATATCCCAACCAAACGTTGGAGTAACTGCTTTAACGTTAGGTTTGCACAAATGTGTGTAAGTCTTCCGTGGAGATAACAGATAATCTCTGTATTAACCCTAGCACTATAGGACAATATTTTTTTAACGGCTTGTGTATGTATATCATCAGCGACATATTATTCTATTCAAACAAAAGACAACTAAAACCGAAAATTTCGGGATATATAGGAGTCATAGTAAATTTATACCTACATCTATTATTTTTATGGTTACATACATATATATGGGCTAGCATAAAATCATTGGTTTATTTCATTTAGTAGGAAAATCAAGTTAGTCTTAACTACTATCGCTGAAGTCAAATAACGGCTCTGAATGTCTATACACATTTTAAAAATAGAAATGTAAAGAATATTAAAGTATACCTGATTGACAGAACTTACGATTAGTTTTAATAGTTCAAAGATGTGTACAATATTTACTTTGCACCTTAAGCTAACTAAATCAATATATATTGACAAAATTTGAAAATTCTTCTTTTCTTCGAAATTAGCAAAATTTACCAGATTACATACGTCTATATTTCGTATTCTATGAGTAGGTCGCAGTAAGTAGTGAAGAAGCAGTAATTCCTAATATAATTTATTGTTACTGCTTTATCGCAGGAGGGGAAAGCAGCGTGGACCAACCATAAAAACTTTCGAATGTTTGTTCGGAAGACATAAATCAATACATTCATCATATTTATGGGGTCCCTTGTTTCTAGAAAACAAGAACACCAATAAAGTAAACGTATCGGGGAGATCAAATATGCAAAACATCTAGTTAAAGCAAATATTAATTAAGTAAACTATTACAAGTATAGATACAATAACTGCACAAGATTACAAGATACTAACATTGTAATCACGCTTTATTGAAAAGTTTCTACCTGTATAATCTGTGTTGGCAAAGAGCCGTAAAGCTTTAATTATCTGTTTGTACATACAAACGCCGTATATCCCATTATTTCGGAAGCTAATGTCGAAAAACTTCCGATGAAAACCCGATCGCCATTACACTATTGTTACCCAAAGAAGATCATGTTATCCTTGAATAGATACTTAAAAATTTCTAACCATAATAAAATAAAATCTGGATGACTCTACATATAACGACCTAATTAAATTAGGTACGATACTGAGCAGTTACCAAGTAACTAGGCAAAAGCTTACTAGGAGGAACTAAGCTTGGTGGTACTCTTCAGTGCCTTATATCGATTTGTATAATTTGTCAATTAAATTATACTGCCCCAGTTATGATATATTGATAACTGGTAGAGATGGATTTGAGAAATGGGTTCTGACAGGCAACACCACTTATTATTAATTGTTCTTTGTTAATATTAAGGAATTCTAGCGACATAACTATTGTTGGATCCTCCTCCAACATCGCAACAACCCAGACGTTTAGTTCTGGGTTTATAGGAATAAATCCTTCGTTCGTTACCAACTACATTGCAGTAAACGTTCTTTGAACTTCTGTTTGTGTAGCTACACAAAGCTGTGTCAAATTGACACAACTTGCCTTTTGATTCCAAGTTAAGGGGATAAACAGTCCAACGGAAAACTATTTTTTGAACATCCCAATCATCATCCAGGATTTTTTGGTTCGAGTTCTCCGAAGTTCCTGGAATTGTCTAAATCTCTCAACATATCACATCTCGATCCCCTTTGAGCAGAGTGCGCATAGTTTCCATGTCTTCTTATACAATTAGTGATAGCAATAGCAATATGCCAGACCGATAAAAAGCAAGAAAGGTGTGTGACAGTTAAATAAATACGCAAGTTCCAGAAAGGAAGGATTGCAAGGTAAAATTAACATGAGCACGTAACATAATCATTTCATAGAGCTATTAGGAGGAAATCACACAACGGCACACGATGCGGGAAAAAACTCAAATTGGGATTGACGGAGATTCAATGATGACTGAAGAACTAATGGTACAACTAGCGATAGGAGAACTAGAAATAAAAAAGCAACACGAAAAACTATGTTGTTCTGTGTAAAATATTCCTAATTAATGGCATATACTCCAAAAATTATTAAAATGACTCAAAATTTAAAAACAAATTCATCAAAATATGAACTCATACAGGCTATATTAGGTATAGTAATATGGTTAAAAATTGATTTGCAAAAGCTAAGAGCAATGTTGTAAAATGACGGGGGTGGCCCAAATTTCTGTTTTCAATGAAATTTCACCTGTTATCCAGATTTTCAATATTTAAATTTGCAAAAGAAAATCCAGAACGGCAGATGTTTATATGAAATGTTATATATTGAGCGTAAAATAATATTCATGTAAAAATTTATGTAAATAGATGAGGGGAGTTTTACATATTACACTACTTATTACACTACTTAAACAACCGTACCATATAATCTGAAAAAGAATGTTTAAAACGTATATTCAATTCTGACACATAACACTCATTGACATTTTCTTATTATTACTGGAAGGGAAAACTTTATTAGTAAGTTCGAATTTATAAAAAATCCTACTGAGGTGGAAAAACATGCAGAATATATTACTGAGGTCCATATAATGTACAAAAAAAATTACCAGTGAAAAGTATTCTTGAATGAAAGTGTAAAGTAAAATACATCTGTTTAGACAAACAATGGAAGACATTCGTATTATTAAATTCTCCAATTAATTTTGGAAACAACATTAGGTTTATAAAGTCACAGCTACTCAACGGTTCGAAATTAATTAGTTTTACTTACGTTTGTAATAACCATATTGTTTACTTGCGAAGGAGCTAACTACATTTTATTTCGCAATAAATTATGTTTACTACTAAATTATTAATTTTTATGCCCCTAAAAATAAACAGTCGAATACCTATTTTATAAAAAAGTAGAAAGGAACCAACAAGGATTCTAAGAAAGAATGTTACCCGGAGAACGTACTAGGAGCACTACCGATTTTGGTTGAATGGTACTTAGAATGGTACTCCCCACATTATGCCATCATAGTTTCCTCATACTCCTCTCGACAGATATATCGAGTCAAGGGGTTTTGTTTAGTAACCAGTTAGGTCACCTGATATACCTTTACACCGTTTATGTGGGTATTTAAATAGATTGAATACACCGGGAAATCCGCCTCATATTATCAGAAATGCTTTAAATATCCAGGATTTAGCAGTTCGACTGAATAAATCCTTCATTGTGGACACATACTCATCACATTCATTATTAGAGGAACTTTTCAATTCTATCAGCGTTAGAAGAGGTGACAAATATAGATTATTTTATTATTAATGCCAAACAAACATCAGTTTATGTAAAAGTAAAAGTGATAATTTACATATTATAAGAACACAGCTACATTTGCCCTCTCTTGCAACGCTTGTGTTATTGGAAAATTATAACCGACAACTTAGTGTTATGACTTAAAGGTTATCGAGACCTCCTAGCTAGGGACGGGACAAAGTGGAAGCTTGGAGTGCTGGAATCTAAATGATTTTTTATCAAACCATAAAGATCGAGATGAGGAACATTGGAATAGATAATCTCTTGTGCCTATTGTGGGACCTCCTGAACTGAATACACAGCAATTTCTGCGAAGGGGCACGAATCAAATTCAGAAGGTAGTGGGCCGGATGACACCCAACACCAGCGAACCATAGACATAGTGGAAGACCATATCTGCAGTGCCTGTTGTGTGTCCCCTATGAATACCAGGTACTTAGCAGTTGAAACACTTTTCTACAGTCAGAAAAAGTAAAAAACTATTTACGTTAGCAAGTTTATACCTTTCACTAACGACACCGACCGATATCTGAGGGACATTATAAACTAATGAGCTTCAGTACGGTGGGCGTCACGGTGGGCGTTGAACTACACAGAAGAAAAAAAGGTTATCAATGTCATTCATATAAGCTGACAATTTTCCCTTCTTTCAGCGCTCACAAAATTGGGCGGCAATAATGTAGTGGAATGTGTTTTTATATGAGTTTTATGGGTAACTAGCAACTGCACGGCTGGTTATCTGTTGAACTTTATATTTCTAAAACGACGGTTATGTTTGTTGCCTGGTGTTAGATGCATTATCAATTACTCTAGTTGTAGTAGATACAACAAAGGCTCGATAACGTAAATACCCGATATTGGAAACATTGCGCTAATGTGAACCCAAAATTTGTACTATACGATTATAAGGAACGGTCGATAACGTAAGAGCATTGCAAGTTCGATAACTCGATAACGTAAACAGATCTACGAAGGCGATGATCATTGAAGAGTGTCTATATCTTCGCCTACGAATAACTTTGAGCGTTAGAACTTCTAAGAAGTTGCCCATGAAAAGCCCAGTTTATCAATCCCCAAGTTATCCAATTATGTAGGGGAGTCCCCGATTTATGTAGGGTTTCTTTTAATAATTTTCTTGTTAGTAATCTCCTTCGCTAATGAAAATATTTCGATAATGTTCAACACCCTAGGTCTGAATTTGTTCACGTTAGCGAGCGTTTGCTGTGTATATGTATGTATATATGTTAACATAAACATACATTATTCCAGTGTGTAGAAGAGTTTATCCACAGAAACCAGCTCTCTTGGCTGTATTTACTATTTTTGGTAAAGCATTACATACATATATATATATATCTTGAAATTCTGCTGCTATCGTTTTCTCTTATCAAATTGAAATTCTTTACTGAAATGCCCAGAAACATATTTTACAAATGTATATATTTCTATTAGACTTTTTACGAATTTTTAAATCATTTTTAATAAAACCACATTTATTCAGGTTATTATTGTGCCGTTCCAAATGTAAGACAAACATTAACATTAGTATTCTGCTTTAAAACGATTTACGTTTATGTCAGAAACAATTGTTTCTACGCTTTTTGTCAAGCTTAACTATATAAATGCTGCCATACTCCATAGTTAAGCAAATCAAATGTAGTGCAATTTCATGGCATTTTTCTTTTGTTCATACACATAATTTTCCGGAAATTACACTTTCCACGTAAAACGCAGGTACGGTGAGAATTCGACTTCGAATTTTACGATTCAGCACAATGGTTCTGCAGCTTTTATATGAGTTGCTGCAAAATAGAAAAAGCAATACCCTATTTTGCACAGTGAAAGGTATGTACGAATAGTAGCAATTGATTGTAAATTCCTATTATTTTCTATTTAAAAATGTCGATTCAGTATTGGAATCCATAAAAGTGACTACATATAAGAAACGATGTTTTAGCTGAAGACCAGAGCGTTTCAAAACGTACAGCGTTTTAAACTGTCAGAGATTATCTAATTTTATGTCTGTGTAGATTTCGCCTTCGGTCAACACCACGGAGAGTAATTCAATTATGCACGGCTGGTCTTATTGACTAAAATATAGATCACTAAACATTTCTAAATACATTTAAGTAATACTAACAATAAGTTAGTTCCAATTGGATTCCCTTTATTGTAATTATTTTCGATTCATATTTAGGGCAAATTAGTTCTGAGATAAAAGGAACTCAATCAATCGATTTAAAGAAGTTACTTAGTTGCACTGATCATTAACTAAGGAAACTGCTACCGATTTAAACGAAAAAGGTGCATAAATCGAGGAATTATGCATACTAATTAAACGACTTAATAACCGAAATCAAAATAGTATTAAGATGCAAGCTAAATGCACGCAAACGCCTAATTTCATACAACGCAGCCGAAGAAAGCTAAGGATTTGACAAACTCTCAATTATTCCTAGTTTACACTTTCTGAGGCCTGACGGCTTTTGATTGTAGAACCCGGGGCACGCGATTTTAATATTGGATAATCTGCTTTTGCACTCATAAGTCGTACGGTGTCAACTCGACATGTATGCATAAAAAATTGTATGATGTACTTGTTAATTAGTTATTTCTTTTTATATGAGCAGTTATTCGATGTAAGAGGCAGTGTTGAAACATCTGCGTCGAATAGACCTCGCCAAAGCATATCAACCTGAGTAATAACCATATATAGATACGTGGAAGAATAAAAAACAAACTCAATGAAAGAACATTTTTGTTAGAAGAATTGAGAGTCTCATATTAGGATACGTAGAAAGTAGAACACACGCCAAGGACAACAGAATCGCAAAGTATTGTACGACGGATGCAGAACACTCGAAACGTGACTTGTTTCGTAATAAATTTACCACAAACAATTACTGCAAAATGTAGCGGTTGTAAATTTTACCCTTTAACTAATGATAATAAAACAAAGAGTATGTGGAAGTTGTCACCAGGTGTACGCAAAGTCGATCGTTAGGTGTGACCACAAATAGCGTAATAAATATCATTCGCAAGTATTATAATTGCTTGATACCATAAGTTCAATATCTGATCTGCAACGTCCTAATGGTAAGTATTAATTACCATGTTAGCATTTCATACCAGTATCTTCTGTAGTAAGACGATTGAAAAGTTTGTTACACATTAGTATGAGATATAGAAAGCCATTCTTGCCATATTTTCTGCAGTTGCCGATATATTTCGTCCGTATACGAGGTGATTAATAAAGAAATGAAACAGGTAGCGTAGTGTTCGACCAGACAACACTGACAAGAAACTTGTAGGAAAGGCAGGCGAATATCTCATCAGTGCGAATTAGAATTCGCTTGTGTGTTCTGAGAATGAGTGGCACGAATTTCGAGCAACCCTGTGCGATCAGGTTTTGATTCAAATCTAGACACAAAAATTGAGACCTTTGCGAAAGTTTAGCAGACCCATGAAGACAGCGTTTTGTCAGGGGTCCAGTTGTTTCAGCGGTTTAACACATTTATAGAAGGAAGATGGTAGACTGAATACTAAGATCACAGTGGAAGGCCTTCCGTCTCAAGAAATGAGTCAAATGTCGACAGAGTCCAGATCATCGGTTGACAGTCTGAATGATCGGGATAGAGTTGAATTAGAATCACACCACCGTTCATAAGGTTTTGCGCAAAGAACTGTGAACGAGAAATATCTGTTTAAAAATGATTCCGAGACACCCTTCGCAGGGCCTAAAGGATATGAGGAGGGACAAGTGCGTTGACTTTTTAGAATCGATTGAAGATGATCCCCATTTTCTGAAACGTGTTATTATCGGTAACTAGACTTGGATTTTTGAAGTAAGAGCCGGAAACCAAACGCCAGAACAATGAAATGGCACACTGCAAGCTCTTCGAAGCAGAAACAGCAAGAATGAATGAGTCAAATATCAAAAGCGTGCTGATTTGGTTCTCTGATAGTCAGAAAATCGTTGACAAGGAGCCTCCAGGCCCAGAGCTCAATTTACTTGACTCAATGAATACTTTTAGCGAAAGGTTGTTAAAAGACTTCGAGAAAGGGTCAGACCAAAAAAAAAAAAAAATAGCAACCTCAGTAAACCGATTTTTGACCTGTAAGAACATTTCCGCGGTTCCTCAGCCTGCTTATTCGTCTGACTTGAATCCTTGTGGCTGCTTCCTCTTCCCGAGATTGAAACAACGTCCCAAGGGACGTGATTTCGAGGTCCTGGACAACATCAAAGCGACTTTAACCGACCAGCTGAAAGCTATTCCAATATCCGAGTTCCAGCACTGATATAATGACTCTCCAGCGCTATGTCGCTTCCCAAGGCAGTTGCTTTCAAGGCGACAATGTCGAATTATAATATTATTGAAATAAAACAAATAAAAACAGGGGTCTCATTAATTTGTTTATACACATCTCGTATAATATGTCAAGATCGTACAAATATTGTACCTAATCTAATACTGGATAGACAGAAGATCCATATATATTACATATGACTAGATTCTGTTCATTTTTTACACACCTCTAATAATTAAGAAGGACAATAAAGAGTATTTTATTACAAAAATTAATCTTAGTAATTACAATTCAGCCTGTACACGTCTCTATACATTTACAAAGTTGTTCCTTGTTGTTTCAACGGCGGACAGAATGTAGTCCGTTAAATCAAAATTAATAGCTTTCTAGCTACAAGAGGAAGACCTTTCCGGCTTTTCTGAAATTTATTACATCATTGCAGCAATTTAGCTTAACTAGCCACGTGGAACAACAAAAGAATAGTGACCGTTTCGCTTTGTCTTGATGAAATCTTCGGCGAAGCGATTTAATTTATTTTTTCTCCATAGTCTGTTACAAATCGAAAGAAATCAAGTATAACATAAAAAATGCGTACGCGTAATAAGAAAATCTAGTTTTTGATGTATGTGGAAGTAACGAAGTACTAGGTTACTAACAAGGAAGGGTTCCTAACCCGCACGCGCCGATTTTGATGAAACTTGGTAATTATGCAGAGCTGGTAGGACTATGTAAGAGATCGGTTTCTGTTTCTGTCACTAAAGCGTTTGATGGGGCGAAAAGCTCTCCTAAGTATAGGGCCGTTTTCTGTCAATTCCCTTATTTTCACTTTTGCTCCACCACTCCTTCTTTTTCGCTTTTGAAGTCGAATATAGCATTATCATCATTTAATCTAGTTTATATCAAATATTTGTACACGAGTTTCTTTGATCTTTGATCTAAAAGAAGCCCAAAGCGGCTTTCCTTTTAAAATGTAGATAATGCATCACCATTATTCTTCATTAAATGAAATTCAGGTGGTTTCTTATTTATCACTTCTAACAAATTCTTAATATACTTTTTCAAGTTTTAGTATAATTTTGTATATAAGTAAACAGAGAAAGAGGAAATAGTGGCAACCGTAGTAACTACTTTTTAAATTAAATAATATTAATAAGATATATTAATTTCGTTATTGGTTGTATTGTGTGGGTTCTGCTTTTAAGGAGTAAGAAATATGTATCTTACTTACTAACTTTGAGAAAGGCCTAGTTGAGGCAGTGGTAACATTGTCTCCCTCAAATGTCTGCGGTATTAGGTTCGAATCTCAGTTAAGGTCCTCGAATTCTTTCTGAGGTTATTACTTGCACTGATGATCATTCACTGTGGGGATACAACTAATAACGGTTTCATTAGAACTTTTGGATATGGGCAGTGAAACTAAGAGAAGCTTGTACCTACACAAATATTGCTACCTGGAGCTTAAGAAAGCAGGAGCTGCATGTAAGTCCATTCATTCCACGTTACAAAGAGCGACAACTATTATCTAATAGTAATAAATATGAAGTGAAAAGTCTTTAACTGTAATAGAAGTAGTGTAGACACGCAATCACCAGTGTTGTTGTTGTTGTTGTGAAATCGGAGCATCCGGCAACTTCATCAAATCAATCAATGTTACCTCAAAACACACCAGGAAGTTTGACGTAACGAGGATTCGTATAAATATTACTGACTGCTCGAATCACAAAGAGGTGCTCTGCATATTCTTACTGTAAGCGAAATAATGCAATGCTTAATATTGTGCAATAAATTGTACATTTGTTGCAACTAAGGAATTTTTAAACTGTTCTTGAATTTCTTCAATCGCGTTTGTGTTTTTCATTTTGTTGTAGTTCTGAACTATAATATAAAACTGCACCAAGCTACGGTTTCTATCACGTTATAACAGGCTGCCGTGGTAGAATTCCTGGACACTTCCCAAATTCGCTTACTAGATTTCAGATCAACTTCCTGTATTCATTAAGCGGTTAGACCGGTGTAACATTTTCAAAAAATCGAAAAAAAAATTTTTTTATTTAAAAAATAGTTTGAAGCCTGTAGAATACGGATCTGAAGGTCCAAGTATAAATTCTAATTAGTTTCTGAGTTATATAACCTACAACAGACTCGTACTCGCGCGCCAGCCGCTCGGGATTGGCCGTGCGCCCAGAACGAGTCTGTTGTGGGCCTGAATATTACGAACTTGCTATTAGGAGACGTAAAAATTCAATAGAAGAAATGAAAACTGTAATATGGGCAACGTTACAGCACAAATCGTCAACTGACGTTAAATCCCAACATAAAAACCGTCCGGCCGGGCCAAATTCTTGGTGTTCCTGGCAGGTGGCAAAGGCGACAAGTAAATTAAGTGAATACTCACAAATCTGTTCTTCATCCTAATGTTATAGAGGCAATCGCTCCTATCTACCAGGAACTAAGCAACAATGATTTGGTGGAGTGCTGCTCAGATGCTTACACTCAAAATTCGAACGAGAGTCTGGACCCGTTAATTTGGATCTTTGCTCCAAAAATAACATTTAGTAATGCTAGATGCATTAAAACTGCTGTTAAAATTGCTAGCAGTGTATTCAATAATGGTTATTCAAGCATTCTTTTATTGATGAACACCACGAATATAGTCATCGGGCCGGTTACAGCAAGCATTTGCGAAGTCTTGGACGAAGCACGCATTTCGATCACTGAGGCACGTACGTTGGAAGCACCTAAAGAAGGTCGTATTTTAAGGCGCCAGAGCAAAGCAGGAAATGACGATTAGGGAGATGACCATTACGAAGCTGGCATGGCAGATTAACCATAAAAACAAAACAGTTTTCACCATATAATGAAGAAAATGTATTGTAAAACTTTAAATGCGTTTTTCTCAAAACTACGTTTTTCAAACTGGTGTCGAAGGTTTCTCGGGATTTACTTAACGGATTAACTTGATGTTTTGTTTTATATTATCCTTATAGTTTTCTCTAAACATTGACCGAGGATATTTACAATATCATTGTTATTTTCCAAAATATTAACGAATTAATTCCCAATATTGCAGCCAAAAATCAAACCGAAAACTTAAAAAAATTTTTCAGTCAAATTTCAATAAAACCTGAAAAAGCTCGGTCAATGCTTAGGGAATACAATAGATTTAACTAATATTTTTTGTTTTTTGGTTCAGACGTTCCGCTATGGCGGAATCTTCGACACCGATAAACGCTGCGAAAAAGAATTACTTTTTCTAACATGGTAATAAGTGGTATTAAAATTATTATTTTTCTTTTGATTTTATATATGTTATATCGTCATAGTGTGCTTAACTAAACTACCAAATTGCAAATGTACAGCTTTCTTATTTCTTTGGCAATACACACTTGAAAATTACCTACTTTGTCGGCCGGTCACACCGGTTTAACCCCTTAAGGCGTCAACTGCTAGGTAACAGTTTCGGCTACAAGATGCACTGGCGTCCTGCAAATGGGACGCAGGACCTGTACATTCCCTTGGGAATTTTTGGTTCGGAGAAGGTTCACTTGTTTGTCAATATTCATAGTAAAATATAAAGCACGCTATTTTTTTGCATCCGCTGTTTCATCCGTTTTGAACCATAGTGGACGTTTCGGTTTAGTAACTTTCAAGCGGGACATGTCTCCCAAAACACTGTAAAAATTTGCTGTGAACTACAGGCTTCGGAATGTTACACATATTTAGCACACATATGAAATCGTATAAAAACATCGGATGGGGTAAACTGCCGTGTTTCTTTTGTTTTGCACTGGTTGCATGAGCAAGTAAGTATAGAACGTACTTACAATTATTGTACAGTTTCACACATTACAAAAAATACAGTACACCCTATTTAATCTGCGCTCCAAAACTAGCAAGAAAAGAACTAAGAAATACACAACACAAATACTCTGTTACAACTAGAATAGAAAACGACGTGCCGACAATATATGTATATGTTTTGCATAGCTACATAATGCTTGTATGGAACAGACGAGATTGAACCGTTTTTGGTCAACTCTAGTCATAAGTAACTGGCACATTGAACACATTTCTGCTGTTCTTTGAAATAGTTATCGCTACAAATAGCACTCTTTTTTATTTCCTGCGGTATCCTATATTCTTTGTTCATTTCTTTTACTCTACGTACTATCTTGTCCATTCCTCTAACGAAGAGAGTTGGACACGGGCCATCACCTTGATGAATCTATATGGTATATTTATTTTTTATTTATTGTGCTATATAATATGAATTTTATTTGCCTCAGCTTGCAATTGATTCTTTATCTTGAACTAAATGTTGTTCATTTAATTACTTGTGTAATCTGCTAAACCTGAGACAATTTAATACCATTACCAAGTGTGATGGTCGACCTCTTGACCTTGTTCTTGCTAATTTTGTTTCCAATATGACTGTATCATCAGACGATCTTCGTCTTGTTCCAGTAGATTTATATAATACTCCACTATCACATTCCTTTGATTTATCTACATCTTCTCCCAGTTTGTCTACATTTTCTTCGAACAGAAATGTTCGATATAACTTCAAAAAGGCAAACTTGAGTGCTGATTGGTCTTTCTTGGAGTCCCACAGTGATGTTAATATTGCTATTGATACGTTTTACATTTTCCTGTATGGCATTCTTGACAAATATGTTCCTATGTTCCTAAGTGTTGTTCAGCATCAGCTTCATCAAGATACCCCGCCTGGTTTACTAGTTGTATAATCTTTAACCTTAAGTTAAAGGTCTACTACCATCGTAAATGGAAGACTACAAATAATTACTTCTTCTACAATGAGTTTAAAAGACTTCGAATGATCTGCAAAGCTGATATTGCTTCTGCTTACTTACGTGTACTGGCAAAATTTCCACAAAAAGTACTGCTGGTGACGATTCTATTCCCAGGTTTTTATTGCACGATGCGAGATTTGCTTTGGGTAAACCTCTAGCCCTGATTATCAATATGGCTATTCGTGCCGGTACTTTTCCCACAGTTTGGAAGAGAGCTAGATTAAGTCGTGTCTTTAAACGTGTTTCATGTATGGACAACAATAGACCAATAGCATTTTTGTCAAATTTTGCTAAAGTTTTTGAAAGCCTTATTTACACTTGTTTGTATACCAATACAAAATCTCACCCTACCAACATGGCTTTGTTCGTGGAAGGTCCACGGTTACCAACCTCGTAACAATTTGTCAGTTTCTTAGTGAACAGCTAGATACTCGTGGATAGGTGGATGTTATTTACACGGACCTCAGAAGTGCTTTTGATATACTTGACCATCCAACTTTACTTAACAAGTTATCTGCTTTTGGAGTGAGTCCTTCCTTGCTGCGTCTTCTGAAATCCTATTTAAACAACAGGTGCCACTGTGTCTTTTACAACGGCTACAAGTCTTTCGAATTTCATTCTACTTTTGGTGTTCCACAGGGGTCTCATTTGGAGCCTCTATTATTTGTTCTTTTCATTAATGACTTGTTAACGTCTTTATCTGTTCCCGTTCTCGCCTATGCGGATGACATCAAGATTGTCATTCTACTAAGACATGGGATGGTGTGATCCTTTTACAGCAAAATTTAAATATTATTGTTCGTTGGTGTTCAATAGATAAACTGAATTTAAATATAAAAAGATGCTGTTCTGTTTTCTACACTAAAAAGGTTAACTCCATGGAGTCAACCTATTCCGTCCTAGATTCTCTCCTTCCTAAGGTTCATAGTGTGATGAACCTAGGTGTTTTGTTTGACTCCCGCCTTAGTTTTGCACCTCACATTAACCGTATTTGTGTTTCTGCATCTAGGAAATTTGGTTTTGTGTTACGAACCTGTAAATTTTTCAGTAGTACATCGTTGCTTAGGACCTTGTTCTTTAGCTTTGTCGTCAGTGAATTGGAATATGCTTCACCAGTTTGGTCTCCCTACTTTCTATGTCTCCAACTATCCATTGAAAGGGTGCAACGACGCTTTTTAAAATACTTATCTTTTAAAATGGATGGCATCTATCCTGAGCGTGGTATTAACTATGGTGTACTGCTGAGAAGACATGATGTGGAGTCCTTGGCAAGTCGTCGTGAAGCCCAGGAAGCTCGATTCTTGTGGAAGATTGTACATGGTGTCATTGATTCCTCGGATCTTCTTTCCTCTATTAATTTCCTTGTTCCCCGGATATCCGCTCGTTCCTCTCCTACTTTCACTTTACCCTTTTCTAGGACCAACTTGCTACTGCATGGCTCTCCGTTTGCATCCATGTACCATTCTGCCGATGCGCTATATAATGAAATTTTTTGATGGAATTAATGAATTTATTTAATTGTTTTTTCCTTCTTTTTCTTTTGTTTTTTTTTTTTTTTGATATTGTATCAATTATTCAATCAGTTTGACTTATTTGTTGTATAACATATCTATATGTATGTGTATACATATTGTTAACTTGTGCTGTTATTGGTCTAACCGTTGGACAATAAACACCATTATTATTATTATTACAAGATGTCAATTTTGCAAAAGGTTCAAAACAAAACATTGGTTTCATTAGTGAATGCACTCGTCCTTATTGGAGGCACTATATATTTAAGATAAACACATGAAATATACATCTATAACTAATATGATATAAAATATATTGAGGTTTGTAGTGAAATTCTAACTGCAGTGTAGGTATGTCTATTTCCCAACAAAGTTAGTTTATGTCAACTGCTTTAAGTAACGGCGCGGCGTTCAGATCTCCATTTTTTGTTTCATCAAGCACGAAACATTGTTTGTTGGACACAATTTGGGCACAATTCACTACAGAGCTTTCGTTTGAGAAGTAGCTATTGTAAATGTCATGTGAGAATGAATAAAACAAGAAATGCGTAAATTTAGATATCAAAGGGGACGTCTTTAACCGTTAATTAAATTTTAGATACTATTCCCCTGTTCTCAATTAGGTAAACTTTGTAATTTCAAAATACTTTTATCTTCTAAGGAAAGCATTAATTTGAAAGTTATAATCATTTTGTTTCGCCAAAGAAATTATATTTGTTCGTTTACATCGAAATAAGAAGTACATATGGATGTATTTGTGTGTACATGACCGCAGAAATACATCACACATCTGGAAATTATATGCAGTATCCATTCCAATATTCTATTAAAATCACCAAAATATTGGGAACATATAATATTATTGTGACATGTAAAATGGGACGGGACCGAGAATGGTGTAATAATACGATATTTTGCACTCCAAAAATGTCGAGCTGAATGTGAACGATGGAGGATGATTTGTTGCTTTATATAAGCTTTTCGAAGCACAGGCAATATTTTTAATAAAGAAAGTAGAGCAATAGGTAAAGATAAAGCGCACAAAAGATTCACAAAAACTTGGTGTAAAACGATGGGTAAAAACATCAATAGTTGTTAAAGTTGTTAAAATCAGCTAGGGTAAATAATAATTAATATATAATTTTTGGCAGGAAAAACAGCTAACCCCATCCGATAAACTGAACTATAACTCATGTTTGAGGTTATAGAAAACTAAATTATATTACTAGATAAAAACTAAAATTTGTCAGGGCAGAGAAAAATCTATTACACCTGTTACTTCGATTAAATATTAATAAACCATTAATTTTAAGTCGGTACTTAGTTTGTCCATATTTGATATACAATGGTTTCTCGAAATTTAACTTTAACGCGTTTATGAAAACCTTCTTGTATTACAACGTGGTCTATCTGGTTTACTGTTCTTCCATTTGGTATCCCTTTGTGAATATCTTTATGTTGGAAATATGTACCCATGTTTTTACACATTTTCCCGGCTGCAAAACCTATCAGATTTAAACCATTTTCGTGTGAGCTGTCATGCTTACTATGTCAGCCAATGTTTGGTGCATGAAATTCTTCTTTACTCACTTTGGAATTCATATCCCCTACTACCAATTTTATGTGGTCTTCTGTCAGTATGTCGTAAAAATCTTCCATTTGTTCATAGGATGTATCTTTTACTTCCTCCTCAGTTTCCTCAGTAGATGCATGTATATTTATAATATGAAATATTTCTTGAACAGCTTTAAATTCCTTGTGATACATTTTCTCGCTAAGGGGCGTCCATTTCGTTAACCACATATTTTTTATATTTTACTAGAAAACCTATGCAAAGCATCCGTTCTTTTTCCAGCTATTAAAGAAAATATAATTCTCCAAATCCAAAATGAAAACATGTTCCTGTTTTGTTTTTTGTAGGGTTAAAATTTGTATTTTATACTTTAAAGCTGTATTCTCCAAATCCTTCGATGCTCCTTCATAATACGTTCCCCTGACATTCCACGTTCCCATATATACCCACCATATATGCTCCTCCTTTTCCATTTCCCCATTTCCAGCATTTTCTTACTAAGTTATACTATTACTATTATTTTTCCTTTTTCTTCAATTTTCCTGTCCATAGACTTTGCCAATGTCATTGCCGAGCGACACCCCTTTACTTTTCTTATTAGCCGTTTGCCTTATCTTCTAGAGGTCTGTCACCTGCATCTTGTTTTATCTTTCTCTTCATTTCCTCCGTTCGCAAATTTTTCCGCCTATTTTTAATTTTTGATATCTAATTTGAACTTTTTTCCTGGCTACCTTTCTTTTCTTGGTGCTATCTTCAATTTTCCTTGTATAATTCTTTACTATTTTGTCATATAATAATTAATGTAGATGGCTTCGTTTCTGTACTCCGATAACTTACTTATGACCAGGACTGAAACTTCTTAAACGCCCTCTTTATAGTCCAGACCTTGCTCCCTGCGAGTTTGCACTGTTTGGGCATGTGAAAATGAAGCTGAAAGGGATGCGTTTTTCCAAATGATAAGGACCTCCTGAGAACAGCAAGTGTCTTATTCTCTAGTGAAACATGGCAGATTTGGTTTAAGGATTGGTTTCAGAAGATGGAGAAATGCATTCAATGTAGTGGAAGTTATTTTGAAATAAATAAATAAATAAAGCTGCATTGCAAACCTTTTCTAGTACCCTTTGTATCATGTACTTCATTCTGATATCAAAGTAATCAATTTGCCTTAAGCTTATACGGAAAATTCGCAATTCAACACTAATTCGGCGACGTTTTAGTGTCGACATCACTGTCTCGGCAATATATAAATCCAGAATGATGCTATGGTCGTGTTTCGTAGAAGAAGATTTAATTAAATCTAACGAGGAAATTGTTATTTTGCACAACACACCTGCGTTTTATCATCAATTCTGTGGTAGTTACCCATTCAACACGATCAATTCACACCCGAAGAGGTAAAGTATCGTCTAGAATAAAACTTTCACAAATCACGGTATAGAAAGTTTAGAACGCCTCTAACGTTGGCGGCCAGAAAAGTGGTCGCAATACGAAACTAGCTGCTGGCAAATCCTTTGCTAACAAGCTATACGGAAGCAAACAAAAGCTCTAGTGTAAGATGCAAATGATTATTCCTATATTACCGTAGCGCCGTATTTTTCATTGACGAAGGTAAGGTATATAATTGATCCGATCCTAATAATTATAATAAACACTAAAAGAGTCCAATGGTATAGTTTCATTAACAAAAACTGTTTAGTAAACATTGAACTATTAACGGTAGTAGTTTTTCTATCTACTAGTCGGATGTAAATCAATCTGCATTTTTGTTATATTATTACGTAACAAGTAACAAGTTATTTAAACGAATGACTCTATGGCGGCCTACATTCATTAATTTTATTTTTACCGGGAAACTCCACAAAGAAAATTGAATGTTTTACAAGCGTGAAATTGTGGTATAAAACATTATCTTAATGAGAACAGATAAATCAGTTGGGCACGAGGACAGGCAATAGCATGAAATTTGACATTCGAGCTTACAAGGAATGTAGGTTTTGAAGAATGAATATGATTATATCATTTGTTTAAGCATGTCAATTTTTCACTTTAGCGTCGTTACTATGATTTAACTATGTCAGAGTTATATTGAAAACTTTTAAATTGTGTGTATGTATGTTACCGTTATAACTCGAATACCGTTCGAAACCGATTTCACTAGTGAAAACTAGTTCTTATAAAAAGCTTTGGTTAATACTAATTTTACTTAGTCTACTAATTTGTTCTAGTAAAATATACTGAACCTTTTACAGTTAATACTGCTTTTAATTGACTTCAACCAAATATTTCCGTCAGTACTAGTTTTATCTGTCCAGAACTACGTTTGTTTGTAAATGCTGGACTATAACTGAACTTGAGTAATTTTGGTAAAATAAGTTCATGGAAATACAATTGAAGGCAATTATCAGCGAAAAGTGCCAATGAAAATATGTTAGCATCATGGATGTAGCCATTTCGAGTTGGTCGGATGGTTTCGATTTCTACGATTTATGAAAATTAAAGAACTTCACTCGGGAATGGAATTTTGATGTTTGGGACCCTCCTGGTTTCAAGAATCCTTCGTTGAAGCGTGTCCTTTAAACGGTTTATTAAAGAATGCCGCCGTGGATTGTTTCGCCACTGAGCATGGGTTGTAAAGCCATATATACTGCGAGGCTTACGCGGGAAATACGCGAAGTAAAAACACGATTTTAAATTTGAAAACTAATATATTTAACACCAGCTATACAAAGAAATAAAACTTAGCACTTTAATGCATGTAATGACGAATTGAAAGGTTTAGACCAAACTACCTTACTCTCCGGCGACTTGAAGACTCGCCAAAGTGGCTGAAGAAAATGCCCGGTAAATGCTTGGGGTAAACAGTTCTAAACCTAAAAGGAATACATTTCCCTTTAGATGGGGAAACTGCGAACGTAAATATTTTTCTGACAAACGGATAAACGTAAATGTACAAGGCAACGCATTGTCTATTTATTGAAAAGCATTGATAATAATATCAATACTTTGAAAGGACCAAGTCTGCTTTTAACCATAACGTCTGACGATATTAGAGCACAATGAATGCACCGGGCGCCTAGGATTACAATCCGGGTCTCGACTCATTGGCGCCGCTAAAAGTATAATTGCATGCTGACTAAGAAATATTAAATTAATACAAATTTTAAGTTTGACACAAATAACACAATATATATATATATGTACATTTAATATTAAGAAACATAAAGTCCTCAACACCTGATATAAAGAGATATGTTTGGTATTGAGCCACGAGTAAGGTTTATGATTTCGACTTTACCGTTAGAAGTAATCAGAGTTGTAAAATAAAGACAACCCCCAAAAGGCCATCGAACAATTCAATACACACCATAGGAACAGATGATGGTGGAGAAACGGTGATTTCTGGTGCAGAGGAGGTTGTAGCTGGTTCTAGTGGACAATCACAAATCGTGTCAGCTAGAAAAGGAACTAATGAACATTTTTCGGAACAAGCAACAAGAATGAAATTAGCATTCGACATGAGTCATCTACTTGTAGAAATAGGAGATAACATTATACGAGTTTCAGATGTCTAGAGGGCCAAAGCCGACATACGAATATTATTGGACTCATACTGAATAAAAACCAAACAATTATGCATAAGGTCGGAACTAAAAATACAACTATGCCACGTGTAGGAGAATACACTGGTAACTGTGTCTCACCGATTTAAACGAAACTTTGTGAGTTTATAAACCGATGTACTGTAAAACCAACGGTAAATATTTACGCCGTTAAATAGCATGTACAAGAGTTTAAATAGAGAGTAGCGAGTAGCGAGAAGTAGTGTTTAGGGTGCTTTATAGCCCGCTAATATAAGACTGGGCAGTTAAGAAAATTACCGATGTTTTGTACTACATCGGTCTATAAACCCATAAAGTTTCACTTAAATCCACTGATTTAAATAAAACTTTGTCGGTTTATAGTCCCATCAGACACTAGATGCGGTAGCGGCTGTCAGCAAATTATAATTTTGCGCTCATCTCGGTCTGTATTTCTCTATTTCCTATATACACCTGCAGAGTATATAGGTAAACTCAATGATTCTTCTTCTCCCGGTAGTGAATTTCGGGTAGCGGAATTTAGTAGGTTCTACTTACTCTTCAGTAATTGGCTTTCTGCAATGATGATCTTTCCCTTAAGACCCATTCTCTTTACGACACATAACTTCTACATTTAAGAAATAAAAGTGTAGTAGTGTTAAACTCAATAGCGATAAATGTTGGGCAACAATTCTTTATCCCCTCTAATGTCATTTTATAAGAGACTTTTCTAAAACACACATTACTTAACCTTTTTGGCCCAAATTTCATTCAGAAAGGAAATATGCAATGACTGAATGGTTGAAGATTAATGCTGGGACCTATACTGCATTTCACAGGAGCTAAGCATTAATGACAAATTAAAAATACTAGATTACACTGGTTTACAGCCAAAAATACCAAGAACGCCACATGCCTAGATAAGTTAATTGGGACCTCCTGAACACGAAAAACGCTGTAATTTTTTTTTTTTTTCTAAGTACCGTTTTTTAAATAACGGTACTTTTGTGTTTTTCGGTGTATGGTCCCACTCAAACCCTTGTGGAGCCCAACCGAAAAGTTCGATCGAGATAAATGGCATATCGTTGGAAAGGTAATTAAATGCCTTTTCCGTCGATATGCTGCAAATTTCTATCTGACAAGAAATGGCTGAGTTATGGCACCCCAAAGTTCAAAATTTGCCTATTTTTTACGTTTGTTTCAAAATTTTTCATTTTTATTTCGTTTTTTTTTCTACGTTATAGTAAAGATCTGGAATGTTTTATTTTTTTACCAAATAGTTTATTTAATTACCAACATTTTAAGCGTCATTTGAAAAAACGGATGAAAAATAAAGTTTTTATTAAGGATTTTGTGGAACGACAATATTTTCATTTTCATTGCTCACACACTATATTCGGCGTCCATCAGTTTTAACGTATTTAAAAAAACGGAATTTGAATCTCTGTATATGTTGGTAGCCCTGATTGACGAAATATGACATTTTGCTCTCTCTCTGTCACAGCAAACACATGTCAGTTTGGCTTTGTACGTGCAAAAAATAAAATGTGTTCAATCGATCCCAACGAATATTGTTATGTTTGTGGTTTTCTTGTGAAAAAGAAATCACAACATTTGATGCGAAAAATGAATACGAAAAATTTATCTGAAGCGTATAAGAAGTATTTCGGCTTTCGATCTGCGTCTCTCGACAAATCGTGGACACCGAATAATGCATGTAACAACTGCCGAACAATATTAAATGAAATTGGTAAGGGTGAAGAGTGTTTCTTCACATTTGGAAAGCCAATGCAATGAAGAAACCAGATCAACCATACAACAGATTGTTATTTCTGTTTAACGGAAAAGGCTATCGGACCTAGAATTGAACCAGTTTATCCAGTTGTTAGCTCAGTGACGCTGCCAGTGCCGCACTCAGTATCGTGCCCCAAACCAAAGCTGATTGTAGCGGGGCCCACAGAAATACGAAAAAGAACAATAAAAAATGATTCATCAGATGAGTACAGTGAATCAGAAATGCAATCAAATAAGAAACCCCATTTACTTACTCAGGCCGAGTTTAATGATTTGTGCCGAGATTTGTATTTGCCGAAATCGAAATCTGAATTACTCGCATTACGATTGCAAGAGTGGGGATATTGTGCTCCTGAGACACGTGTTACATATTACCGTGATCGCAGCAAACAACTTCCACTTTTGTTCGCAAAAACGGCAAACTTTTGTTTTTGTGTCAACATATGTGGTCTTTTCTATGCTCTCCAACAAAATTATGACCCAGAGGAATGGCGTCTTTTTCTGGATGGAGGCAAGGATAGTTTGAAGGCAGTCTTGCTTCATAAAGGGAATACGAAACCATCAATTCCAATCGGATATGGAAAATACATAAAGGAAACATATGAAGCAATGAAAGAACTTCTCGATCTCATACATTATGACCAACATCAATGGAAAGTTTGCTCTGATTTTAAATTAGTTGCCATACTATCTTGATTGCAAGGGGGCAATACGAAGTTTCCCTGTTTTCTATGTCTATGGGACAGCCGTGACCGTCAGAATCACTACACCCGAAAAGTTTGGCCCGAGCGAAGTGGACGTACGCACGGAGAGTACAATATCAAAAATGACCCACTCATTCCTCAGGAGACGATAATACTTCCTCCATTACATATTAAGCTTGGGTTATTTACAAATATTGTGAAAAAGTTGCCAAAATGCAGTCTTGCCATGAATTAACTTAAATAAAAATTTCCGAGAGCCACGGCGAGCAAAATTGAAGCTGATATATTTGATGGACCTCAAATTTGGGATCTGTACGGTGACCAAGCATTTAATGAGTGTTTAGGTCCAGCTCATTTGGAGGCATGGGAAGCATTCCAGGACATCGTTCACAACTTTTTGGGAAACTACAGAAGTCCTGATTACGCTGAGAAGATCGATACATTACTGCAAAAATTCAATGCCATTGGTAAGCGTTGAGTGAAAGCATGTATATCAAAAAGGCCGTTATCATTTGAAAATTGATTCTTTTTAACTTTTAGGTTCAAATATGACACCTAAATTACACTTCTTATTCAGTCATTTGGATATTTTCCCCACGAATTTGGGCTCCGAAAGTGATGAACAAGGTGAAAGATTTCACCAGGAAATGGAAGAAATCGAGAGACGTTACAAAGGCTGGTGGGATGAACAAATGATGGCGGACTATTGTTGGTTCCTCATTCGCGAAGATCTATCCGAAAGAAAAAACGCAAAAGTTCAAGTCGCTCGTCATTTTAATTTAAATTTTTGAATTTACGCCGAATATAGTGTGTGAGCAATGAAAATGAAAATATTGTCGTTCCACAAAATCCTTAATAAAAACTTTATTTTTCATCCGTTTTTTTCAAATGACGCTTAAAATGTTGGTAATTAAATAAACTATTTGGTAAAAAATAAAACATTCCAGATCTTTACTATAACGTAGAAAAAACGAAATAAAAATGAAAAATTTTGAAACAAACGTAAAAAATAGGCAAATTTTGAATTTGACGTGCCATAACTCAGCCACTTCTTGTCAGATAGAAATTTGCAACATATCGACGGAAAAGGCATTCAATTACCTTTCCAACGATATGCCATTTATCTCGATCGGACTTTTCGGTTGGGCTCCACAAGGGTTTGAGTGGGACCATACACCGAAAAACACAAAAGTACCGTTATCTAAAAAACGGTACTTAGAAGAAAAAAATTACAGCATTTTTCGTGTTCAGGAAGTCCCAATTAACTTATATAGGCATGTGGCTTTCTTGGTATTTTTCCAAATTAAAAATTTGTAAAGCTGTGTTATTAATTATTACATTAATAAACATGATCAACTTTTCTTAACCCTATCTGTAATAGGCGCGTACGATTTCTCAGATCAGAGATAAATAGTAAACAAGAGAGGACAACTTCATAATAATCTTAGGGAATGATTCTCGTGACCCCACCTAGCCCCACGATTGCAATAAACAAACTGTATGTCTGGTATTTTCAAACCAATTCAATGGTATAAAATGTAATTTCCATGTATTTACATAAAATTATTATTGGTATTTCCTTTTGAGAAGAGAAGATATTGTTTTGTGAGTATTCTTTTCCCAAAATCGAAAGAGAATTGAGAACTTGGAAATACACGTAAAAAAACGATATTTTAGAAAAACTATTTAAAAATATATTCCTTCCATTTATGAAATTCAAAAACTGCTTTAGCATTTTATTTATGTTACTTTTTCTTGAGAACAGAAAAACTCGTGGTCCTTGGTATTAATCGGGTAAAAGTCGCAGCTTGTAGCATTGAAGACGAAGGAATTACATCTGTAAACAACAATTTTATTAATCACTGACCATTTTAGTAAATATAGAGCAGTAAAACACTCAATCATTAATATTATCAATACAATTATGATATATATTAAATTTTTTTCTCACCTGAGAAAATATTATAGGAGGAATTCTAATTTAAATCTGAACTAATAAGTTTCTAATTTTGTTATTAAACCTGGACATCCCCATCAAACAAAGCATTGCACATTACAACGTATCCCTGGTACCACATACTTAACAGAAAAGTATTTACCAGCCAATAGTAGATATTCATCAATTACTTTCTCTACGTTTAACTGAATGCCTGTTTGCGAAGATGGAATGCCAAGTTTGGAACTGCCCCTGATTAGTTTATTCTTTTCAGAAGTCAACAGAGAAATGCTTTTCACACACAGATGAAGTATTCCTTCAATGTATTTTAAACACTCTCTATCTGTATAATAGCATGCCTTCTTCGGAATAAAAAATATTTATCTTCAAAGTTCGTCCGAAACGTAGGGGAAGGTGGGGTAAGATAGCGAGGTGGGTAAGATTACGAACGATCGTTTGGGCAAAATGTAAAACAAATATATGATCGGTGATATTTACGTTGGCATTCTGTGGGTGCTTAAGTGTAACTAGCAGAAATTAGGTGCCCCTGAAGAATCAGTTAAGGGTGTTATGGCTGTTTGTCAAATTCTACCGTTAGTGTTATTATTGTCGGCTGGTACCAACTAAGGGTTCTTTCACTATTTTAAGATAAAAGGAAATCTTGGGTTGTAGTGTCCATTAGTGCTAAGCTTGTTATATCGTATTTCGCAAAGTTAAAGTGAATTATCTGTTCCGTGGATCACAAATATGAAAACATTGTTCAGTGTGCCGCCCGGGGCAAGTTGACGAATTCGTGTGCGTCCTTAACAAAGACTACCGAAACTCATAATTTGGAAGATAGCGATTGGGATTCTTCTGACGTTGAACCATTGACGTATTTGAAAAATAATTTCAGTAACGAAGAGATCGAAACCATTGATCCAGAAAATCCTACACCTGGCCCATCGCGACGTAGGAATGTAAACGTCAGAAACAAAGTCACCATGGGAAATAAGACCCCTTCCAAAATATGACCGGTCAAGCTCAAGCACCAGAAAGAAGGTAAAATGTCGCATTATATCTTTGACGCCTATCCTTTGTGACCAATGCAACTTATGGTGGCATAAAAACTGCTCATCGTATGGAGGTATTGGGCAGTTTCTTTGTGATTTGTGCACACCCTGACTGATTAGTCGTCTTACCCCATCGGGTTAGCCATCTTACCCAACCGTGGGGTAAGATGACGAAAATGCAGTGTTTTTATTAATTTTTTTTTTTATAAAATGTTTGGTTTTATTGCAATAATATGCTAGGTGTCTAACAGATTAGGATCATATTATACATTGAATACTTTTGTACTGTTTAATATGCATTCTATTTGTCCTTTTTCTTAACGTCGCCAACTTACCCCACCTTCCCCTACATATTTGCACAACTTGAAAGATGTTGTTCACCTGAAATAAACAATAAAATATTAATATTTCCAGATTCTATGTATATAAAAACTGGCATTGGAATTTTTAATTAAAAAAAAATAATCATTAAATTTGTATTTTAAACATAATATAAGTAACTTAGCATGTAATGACACATTGGTTTCAGAATGTATGTGTGAAGGTTTAAAAATACGTTTTCCACATGTTTTATAACAAAAGTTTAAGAGTATTTCCAAAACAAAAAAAAACTGACCTCAAAACCGACGAGCTCATTGATGTTATAAAATTTAACACGCTACTGTGCGTTAATACAGTACAAACTTTGAAATTAGTTGTATATGTATAACAGAACTCTATCTGTGTAGGGAGACTTCCAATAAAATAGGGCAGAAATACAGAACAATACTACCTGTACTTGTTTCCTAGTGTTGCGTTATATTAGACAAAAGTTCATTAATAAACTTGATGTCAATAACCTAGGGCTAATATACTGTGATTTAATAATTTGCTCCTCACTAACACTGTATTGCCGATTATTGGTTTGGTCCCTCTCTTGTGGGTTTCACATTATTCATCGACACATTTAGTTCACTTTGATTGTAAGCTTTTAGTGTACTGTTTTGTCAGTGTTAATAATTTTTCTTTGGTTTGTATTAAGAATTCGTCATTAAGAAGCTTATAAGCATCGAAGAAATGTTGCTCCAAGCTCTAGCATTAATGTAATTAACTAAATTTATTCTAATGCAAATTATTATTCCTTCCTAATACCTAATAAGTGCCGACAAGCGAACAGCAAACAGTCGTCATCCACTATTGAATTTTATGCTCATTGTGAGCATAATGTTGTTATAATCTTTGTCAAATGTTATCTGGTGTTGTGCGTGCGGACTTGCTTGTTTTGTTTTTGTGTTATGTTGGCTTTGACCATTTAATTTTTTAATAAAATAAAATCTGGATGACTCTCCATATAGCGATCTAATTAAATTAGGTACGTTAATGGGCAGCTACGAAGTAACTGTGCTAAAGCTTACTAGGTAAGCACCATTTGCATATATCAATAATCTGTGAGGGGAATTAAGCTTTGCCAATCGTAGACTGCAACTGCAGACTAATTAATTTCGTCCCTATTGGGACTAGTCAGTACAGCATATCGGTCTACAATTGACAAATAATAATTCTTTAGATGATATGTCAATAATTCGTAATTATGGATTTGGCCTGAAGAATGGCCCCATCTTCCGAGCAGGAAAAGTATTTGGGATAGCCGGTTGCATCGCAATATATGACGACGTCCTCACTTAGCAAGCTTTTGCACAGTTACTTGGTAGCTGCCCCTTTAACGTATATAGAGAGTCATCTAGATTTTATTTTATGGAGATTTCAGCTCTCGAAATAGTTTATTAGTTTAGTATTACCATCAGTTATATCGTTAGTTAGTGCAGGTTTGAGTACTTCTTCTGTACGGATTCTTAGGTTCGAGAAGAGTAGTGTTTCTAGAATTTTATTCTGACACTATATCACATCAAACAGAATTATTTGCTAAACATCGCGAGAGACAATACAAATGAAATCAAATAATTTTGTGATAAGATAAGATCTAGACTGGAATGGAATAGCCTACAAGAAATAATTAGTTAATTAGGAAAAACTATAAAGCTGTAATATTTAGAACATACAAAGTGTTAAGACCAGGAGGAGGACTAAGCCCCACCCTGTTCACTATACACATAGATAAAATAGCCAAAAACTGCTATAGAAAAACAAAGATGATATATGTAGGATACAAAAAGCTGCAACAAGTATCACTCTTTGAATGCGCATTTGCAGATGACATAATGATAGTGGCTAAGAATAAGCATGACCTACAGGAGTACCTAAAAGTATGGAACGAAGAACTGTTAAATTATGGAATGAAACTAAACAAGATGAAAACCAAAGTGATAGTACTGGAGCAAGAAGAAGAAAAAATAGATATAGTAATTGAGAATAGAACAGATAGAACAAATAAATCAGTTCAAATACCTGGGAGTGCTGGTAGACAGAAAATGAGATCAAGAACCGGAAATAAATGAGATAATTGGAACAACAACTTCATAGGATAAAAAGGAATATAAAAAAACAAAGATCAATATATACAAAGCTATTTACCAACCAACAATTACTTATTGATGTGGCACATGGCGATTATCACAAAGGCAAAAAGGACAAGATACAAGCCACGGAAATGAAATATTTGAGGAGAGTTCGAGAGGTCACCAAAACAGATCGATTAAGAAGCGCGCAAATTAGGAAAGACCTCGAAGTGGCATCCATTCTACAATTACTGAGTTGGTGGGCACACGAGAGAGTGGACAGTCAAAGACAAGTTAAGAAAATATGGAAAGCAAAAGTAACGAACATGATGAAGCGGGGAAGACTCAATGAAACCTGGAACAATGTGATAAACAAGATATTGGATGAAACAGGACTAGCATGGAATGAGGGAAGAATAATAGCAAGAAATAAAAAGGATTGGAAAAATTTATACATGGTTAGAATTAGATAAAGAATTGCTACACCTTGCAAGTAAAACGGGTTTTTGGTTATATATTTATATATAATTTCTAATAGAGGAGATATTCTGTCGATAACACTACACCACAGTCCTTACAAACACTATCAATGCTATTCCGTCTTTGTATTTCTTGCAGTGTCTCCTCAAATGTTTATCAAATAATTGTTTTTTTATGTAAATAGCGAGTGGCATATAGATTTCCGCATATTTTTCAGAAGAACTTTTCTATATTATCTAATGCCATCATTGTTTCAGTTAACATTTCCCATTTCAAATCGTTTTATATTGTTATTTTTAATTACTTCTTCGATTTTTTTCTTCTTTTATTTTTATGTTGAACTTAGGTTCTTTTGTAGATTTCAATATCGCATATTTTGTCTTGGTTAATGGTTTTAATTAGAAATTCAGGTACAAAATTTTGGTAAACGACAATACAGCCTCCTTCAGTTGATTTCGTTAAGCTTATTGTAAGTAATTGTAAATTGTATTGAAATGTGTGATATTACCCACTAGTAAGTACTTTTGATACAACTGCCAACTTAAGGCGATAAAGTTAACCATAAATATCGTCTTTGCTGGTATACGATAAAGTAAATCCCTTAATCCACGGAAATGTTAAAATGTGCTTGTCACATTATCTACTTTAAGCCAAAGGTTTCTGACAAGTTAAGATAACTAGACCGCTACCGAAGGATGGCTGAGAAAAACACTTGCCATGTTTTTACTCTGCGACAGTGAAAATGATTTTATGTTGTACCCTACCTACGACTTGCATAAACAACTTTTCGTACAAAAGACCCTCTAAATTCAAAGCAAGGGTAACTACCACTTAAACACGCTAGAGGAGTTTTGACGTCTATTTATAGGAATTACTACTCTACTATTTAAAATTGTAGCATCCATTTCTGTTACGTTGATATATTTGCTTAGTATGCTAATTTGTGTGCCTCAGAAATAATGTACAAGGTTTAAAATCAAAAATAATTAACAATAATGAATTTTTCGAAAAATTAGGAAAATGTTCAATTGAACTCACCATACAAAATTATTCGTTTTGTTTAGGAATCCATTTAATTACAAGTCTTATATGATAGATCTCTACCACTAATAGGTCAATAAAACAAGGCTGGTTTGAACGATAGTTATATTTTCAGAACGTTTACAAACGTTTTCGGAACACCTTCGTCAGTGAAAATATAACTAGATAAATATATAAACAAACTTTTGTTTTTTATTTGGGAACTATCAACAAAATAACTAATGACTAGGATTTCTTGATATAGAGGATGTGTAACCAACTTTTATATATATATAAATTATAAAAACAAAATTAATGTGTAAACATACATGCAAATTAACTAAAACCTTACATCAAAAAATCTTTGTCGAAACCTTAACAATTCTGTTCAAGGACTAGGGAAAACCAAATTTAAAAACCTAGCCAAAGGTTTCCTTGTTAAGAAATGCAAATGTCATTTTAACAAATTGCTATATACATTACTTAAATTTTGAATATCGGTCCTGAAATTAATAGTTTTAGTGTCTTTCTGTATATTTATCATTTCATATATTAGTCTTTTTTATAATTATTCTCTGTTTTTAATATAATTGTGTTTTCAAAATCAAAGTAATGCCCAAGATCTTTGTAATGTTTTGTTACAGCGGTCATTGCACCAAAATCATTATTTAAAGAATACTTATGGCTATACAACCTTTTCTTTAAATATTGTTTCGTCTGACCGATGTAACAACCATCACAGTCTTTACAGTTTATTTTATAAACTACATTACTCTGATTTTGTTTAATTATTTTAGATTTAGTATTAGTAAAAAGAGATCTGTTACTATAATTTGGAACGAAAGTAATGTTTATGTTGTTTTTATTAAATTCTTTTTTATTTTTTCGCTTAAACCTTTTTATAAGGAATAGCGTTATAACATTTATTGTTATTATTTTTAATTCCTCTATTATATAATTTGTTAATTCTATTTTTTATTATTTTTCATAAAAACTACTTGGATAATTATTTTTATCTAAGATTTCTTTAACTTTGTTTAAATTCTTTTCCCTAAATTCAGGATTAGCTAATCTAACCGCTTGATCAACTAAACCGGTAACTACATTAATTTTATGTAATTTTGATGTTTCTGAAAAATAATTTAAATGTCTTCCTGTATTGATAGACTTTATATGCCAATTTGTTTTTACAATGCCGTTATTATGCATGCCTGTCACGTTCAGGAAATTCAATGAGTTATTAGATTCTCTCTCATATGTAAATTTTAATCTATTATGATAACTATTAAATGAATCTAATATCTCATCAATACTATCCTTTCTTACGGAACAAAAACAGTCATCCACATAACGTCTGTAAAAACTTACACTAGAATTTAGTTTTGCCAAACAAGTTTGCTCTAGGTCCTCCATTACCAGGTTTGCGATAACTGCTGATAATGGAGAACCCATTGCAGTACCGAAAATTTGTTTATAAATTTTATTTTGATATGTAAAATAAGTAGAATTTAAACAAAGTTTCGAAGCTGCAATGAATTCCTCCTTTGGAAGATCTGTAAAATCTTTTATGGAATTCCATTTTTATCTAAAATTTTCAGTGTTAAATCCACAGGAATATTAGTAAATAAAGAAACAACATCTAAACTGATTAATTCGTAATTATTAGGAATTGTTTGATTTCTAACCGAATCTTCAAATTCCCATGAATTTTTCACATTATATGCAGTTTTACCTACAATATTGCTTAAAATTTTAGATAAAAATTTGGAAAGATTGTAAGTGGGGGAATTAATGCAATTTACGATTGGACGTAAAGGAATATTATCTTTATGTATTTTAGGAATACCGTATATTCTTGGAGATATAGAATTTAGAATTTTTAAATGATTATTTAAATCTTTAGAAATATATTTTTTTAAAAACCAACTATTTATTAGTTTATTTATTTCATTTTGTAATTTATTTGTTGGGTCTGATAATAATACCGAATAAGTTTGATTATCTTCCAATAAGGAATTCATTTTGGCTTCGTAATCAATCTTATTCATAATTATGGTTTTTTCTCCTTTATCTGATTTAGTTATTATAATATCTTTATTAGATTTCAAAAATTTTTTGTTTCATTAAAAGCTTTTGTAAGATATTATTGTTACTAATAATTACGAATTAATCAGTTTAGATGTTGTTTCTTTATTTACTAATATTCCTGTGGATTTAGCAATAAAAATTTTAGATAAAAAATGGAATTCCATAAAAGATTTTACAGATCTTCCAAAGGAGGAATTCATTGCAGCTTCGAAACTTTGTTTAAATTTTACTTATTTTACATATCAAAATAAAATTTATAAACAAATTTTCGGTACTGCAATGGGTTCTCCATTATCAGCAGTTATCGCAAACCTGGTAATGGAGGACCTAGAGCAAACTTGTTTGGCAAAACTAAATTCTAGTGTAAGTTTTTACAGACGTTATGTGGATGACTGTTTTTGTTCCGTAAGAAAGGATAGTATTGATGAGATATTAGATTCATTTAATAGTTATCATAATAGATTAAAATTTACATATGAGAGAGAATCTAATAACTCATTGAATTTCCTGAACGTGACAGGCATGCATAATAACGGCATTGTAAAAACAAATTGGCATATAAAGTCTATCAATACAGGAAGACATTTAAATTATTTTTCAGAAACATCAAAATTACATAAAATTAATGTAGTTACCGGTTTAGTTGATCAAGCGGTTAGATTAGCTAATCCTGAATTTAGGGAAAAGAATTTAAACAAAGTTAAAGAAATCTTAGATAAAAATAATTATCCAAATAGTTTTTATGAAAAATAATAAAAAATAGAATTAACAAATTATATAATAGAGGAATTAAAAATAATAACAATAAATGTTATAACGCTATTCCTTATAAAAAAGGTTTAAGCGAAAAATAAAAAAGAATTTAATAAAAACAACATAAACATTACTTTCATTCCAAATTATAGTAACAGATCTCTTTTTACTAATACTAAATCTAAAATAATTAAACAAAATCAGAGTAATGTAGTTTATAAAATAAACTGTAAAGACTGTGATGGTTGTTACATCGGTCAGACGAAACAATATTTAAAGAAAAGGTTGTATAGCCATAAGTATTCTTTAAATAATGATTTTGGTGCAATGACCGCTGTAACAAAGCATTACAAAGATCTTGGGCATTACTTTGATTTTGAAAACACAATTATATTAAAAACAGAGAATAATTATAAAGAAAGACTAATATATGAAATGATAAATATACAGAAAGACTATTAAACTATTAATTTCAGGACCGATATTCAAAATTTAAGTAATGTATATAGCAATTTGTTAAAATGACATTTGCATTTCTTAACAAGGAAACCTTTGGCTAGGTTTTTAAATTTGGTTTTCCCTAGTCCTTGAACAGAATTGTTAAGGTTTCGACAAAGATTTTTTGATGTAAAGTTTTAGTTAATTTGCATGTATGTTTACACATTAATTTTGTTTTTATAATTTATATATATATAAAAGTTGGTTACACATCCTCTATATCAAGAAATCCTAGTCATTAGTTATTTTGTTGATAGTCCCAAATAAAAAACAAAAGTTTGTTTATATATTTATCTAGTTATATTTTCACTGACGAAGGTGTTCCGAAAACGTTTGTAAACGTTCTGAAAATATAACTATCGTGCAAACCAGCCTTGTTTTATTGACCTATTAGTGGTAGAGATCTATCATATAAGATAAGTATAAAAGGTCACGAAATATATATATATATACATTTAATTACAAGGAGAATGAATTAAACAACAAAATTTCCATTGTTGGCCTCACACATCTTAAATGCGTAAAAATAAAAAACAGAATTCAAACTTAGAAAAGTTAGAAAATAAACAACTAAATGTCCTGTAAGCGTGCCCTTCTGAAAAATCTACAGTAGTAACTTATATATAACGAAATTGTCCGTTTTGTTTTTCTATTTCTCCATAAATTACGAGTTATTTTGTATGAACGTTTGACATTAAATCAATACACTTACCATGTAGTTGAAAAGTAAATATTTACTCTTCTTTAAACATTGCTCTCACTGTTTACTCTTAACAACGATAATCATGCAATTATACTTACGTAGTTAATTCGTGCACAGCTTTCGTATGAAATCCTAATTAATAAATCTGTTTGTAAGTCATGAGTCATGAGTCATTAGTCATGAGTACACTTCGTTGACATGGCACGAATACACGAGCGCCGCAAGGGGAGCATATGTGGGGCTGTATTGCTAATATTAAATTATAATAACCTTTACTCGCAAATATATGTAGGATATTTTTCACCGGAAACTTTGTGGCATTGCAAAAAGTAAGAACTATTACATACTAGTTATAAATGTCAAGTGAGAAATTGCTACTTGTTATGGAAGTAGCGTGGACAGGCAATCACCAGACTTGTAAAATCCGAGCATCAAGTACCTCTCTATAGTCCATTGTGCTAAATGTATCACTGAAAAGGTCTCTATATATAGCAAAAGAATGTTTGGCATCACTCGAAGTAAGGTCTGCAAATTTTAAATATGGATCAATGTCATTCGGAAACACACCAGGAAGTTTAGTATAATCGAACTTCTACAAAACCGACCGTATTTTTTCAATTACTTGTTGGCCTGTAGACTCAATTAATTTAACCTGGCTTCTAGCGTTCGTTATTGATTGTTGTAATTACAAAGAGGTATCCTGCAAACTCCTAATGCAATCAGAGTTAACTGCAAAAGTTATGCAATAAGTTATAAATCTATTGCAACTAGGACGTTCTTCAACTATTGACTTTTTTACTGGCGTTTGCATCTTGCACTTTGTTCAATTGCTTACTATAATATAAAACTGCCTCAGGCCACATTTACCATCCCATTATAACAGGTTTACCAAATTCGCATACGAGATTACAGAAAATTTTGTTGTTTTAATGATTAAAGCGTCAACTGTAAAGTACCGTTAACAGTTTCAAGTACAAAATGTACCGCATGCACATGTACTTACTGTTTCACCGCAAATTTTTGCAGGGTGACTTAAGAATTGTTTGTGCAGTGTCTTTGGTAAATTGTGCTGCATGAAATCAATATTCGAATCAAAATATAAAGTACGCTATTGTTTGCATTCGTTGTTTCATCCATTGTGAACCACAGAGTTTTTCTTTTAATTCAGAGTTTAAATTTGCTTCTACCGTTTTGTCTATGTACAATAAATGATACTCTAGGACGCTTCGGATTGCTAACTTGCACGTAGATACTAAACCACCATACCTAAACACTTCAAAACATGTGTTGTCAACTACATGTTGCAGAATATTACTCACCCTTAACAAGAAAATGAAATCGTATAAAAGTTTTGAATATAACAAACTCCCTTGTTTCTTTTGGGCTTGGTAGTGTTTATGTACATGGGCATGCAATTTACCAACATGATTACTGTATAGTTCTACATTATAAAAAATAGAGTACACCTGATTTTCTCTACACTCCAACTATACAAACCGCGAGATAGACTTTTGTCAGCTCGCAATAAGGGGTACACGTTTTTCACCCATCGTTAATGCAAAGCGTGCAACACACCACGAGTACCTTGCTACAATTAAAATACAAAACGACGTACGAAGAGCATATATGTTTTGCGCCTGCATCCTGTGTCCGTAACCGGAGTCACAGATGGGAATGAACCCACTTTGGCCAACTCTGTCATGAAGGACGGTCATTAGCTCCAGATAATCTAAGGGAACCTAACCTTTTGTTATTCTCCAATTTGTAAATCAATAGAAGAATTAGAAAGTGTAATACTAGTAATAATACTTTATTAAGCGCCCAACAGAAACTCCAAGACGGACGCATCAACAAAAAGAGAAAATCATACATGAAATACCAAAACACAATATGCAGTACTAAGGTTTTTACATATATACATATATATATATATACATAGAAAAATATATAGCCAGAGTAAAATATATGCATACCTATAACAACGCAAAAAAAAGAAGAAAAACACAAGTGCTTACAAATCCACACGTTATAGAGCTACAGACGAGTATAGAGCATAATATCACTAAGCAGTCTGTTAGCACATTTGCTGATACGGTAAATTGGGCGTCTGATCATTATGTTTGTTCTACACTTGGGAAGCTGGAAAATTGTACAATGCCTGGATCCTGCCCGTGGCACATGAAAGTTAACCATCTCAAGTATGCAGGGACAGTTTATTTTATTGTGTAATAAATTGCTGAGAAAGTTAGCTGCACATTTTTCTCGCCAAGCTCTTAAAAATCAACTCCATGATCCAGAAGAAGCCCACCATGGTTCATTCCGCGTAAGGGATACACCCCATCACGCTTGTAGGTCAGGAACTTAAGAAATCTTCTTTGGATAGATTCAACTTGAAGCTCGTAAGAGGTATACACAGGATGCCAGATAATAGACGCATATTCAAGTTTGCTACGTATAAGTGCAAAAAATAGGTTCTTCATGACATCAAGATTACTAAAATATTTACTTGACCGCATAACAAATCCCAATGTTTTGCAGGAAGACTGGCACAAGCTCATCACATGACTAGTGAAAGTTAAATTTTCGTCAAAAACAACACCCAAATCGGTAATCTCAGAGTCACAACGCAATAGATGATTATCAATGTTATATGAAAAATTGAGATAGTTTTTCCTCCTAGTAAATCGTACAACGCATAATTTTTCAACATTCAATTTAATTTTATTCCTCTTACACCAACTATTTATTGTATAAAGATTTTCTTGCAGGTGGTTAGCGTCAGCTACGCCATTTATACGCGAAAATATCTTTAAATCATCAGCGTACGCCAGCCCAGAGCACGTTAAAACATTTAGGAGATCATTTATAAATAGTAGGAATAGTAAAGGCCCGAGGGTCGATCCCTGGGGAACACCAGCAGAAGCGACAAATTGATCTAAATCCATTATAGAACACACACATTTATTGAATAAATAAGACTTCAGTAAAGAAATTAAATCGGCACTAAAACCAAATTTGTCTAATTTTAGGAGTAAAATGTTGCGGTCAACTGAATCAAATTCACACGCAAAATCCGTGTAAATTGTGTCCATTTGACCACCAGAATCCAGTGTTGCACAAATATCCTGAGTTACACAAAGCAAATTAGTAAGAGTTAACCTCCCACGCATGAAACCATGTTGAACCGCTGAAATTTGCTGATTAACATGTATATAAATATATTTGTACAGAATGTGCTCTAAAACTTTCGAGAAATTTGAAAAAATTGATATGGGTCTGTAGTTGTTTAAATTAGAGTTATCGCCTTTTTTAAATATTGGTATAATTCGGGCGAACTTCCAGCGCACAGGAAATTGGCATGTCTTTAGGCACAAGTTAAACAATATATTCAGCGGACGCACTAACACCATGCGACAGTCCTTAATTAGAAATGAAGGAATTTGATCATCACCCGCTGTTGAAGTAGATTTAAGCTGCATTATACTATGCAAAATATCGTTATCCGATACAGAGCAGACACCAAAGGAATTGTAGGATAAGCTCACCTCAGGCAAGTTCTCATCGCTACTTGGCGGCAAATATATACCCGAAAAAGCATCTGCAAAATGTAGATATATCTTTAAAGGAGATACTGCAAGATAAAGTATTTCCAATAACAAGAGCCAGCGTAATAATTCCAAAAAAGAAGTATATATCACCGTCCCTCACGACTAGTGTTCTCAGTAATTCTCAACTCGCAGGAGATCTCAACAGTACCCAGAGAGTTCAAAGCGACAGTACGTTGCACGCTGCACGCTAAATAAGTACGTGGAGGGTGTAACGTTCCCTTCGAATGTGAATAAATATCTCACGTATTTCCCTGTATTAGAATATAGAAGTCCGCATATTTATTGCACAATATGCAATAGCGGATTGCTAAGTCGCGATAGGTTTGAATGTAGGAAACATTGCAAAAATAAGCGTCATGTATTGAATTTAAGTAACAGTATTCCATACAGGCAATTTATGTATATATGATTTTATTTTTATATTAAGTGTGTGCAACATCCCACAACATTTAGTATCTAATGGGCACGTCTATCTATTTTGGGCTAAGTATGTCCCCTCGTGGAACATATATCCAATTACGATACAATTTGCCATGTATTCAAGGTACAGTAAAGGAATGTATAAAAGACGAGTTGAAAAATAACAAAATCTGCCTATATGTGGATGAAACAACTGATGTTCAGAAACACAGCGTCATTCATGTTGTAGCGCGTCCTTTAAAACGCGATGGTCCACCAGTTTCATTGTTGTTAGCCAGTAAAAGGATTCAGAAAACTGAAGCTAATTAAAGAGAGAAGTTTCTATCACAGCAACCCAAAGCACAATGTTCGTTACTGACGGTGCCGGATAAATGTTGAATGAAAGTTGGTAAGATACTGAAAATATACTTTCCGACTCTTCTCTTTCAACATAATGCCTCATACACGCACGTCACCCCGCAGCAGAAACCATTCGAAAGAAATGTCCGATGGTGGATAAGTTAATAGCATCTACCAAAAGGGGTTTATCAAATCTCCCAAACACATCCGTGTATTCAAACAATTGTTCCGAAATTGCCAGCACCACTTCAACCTGTAATAACACGATGGGGAACATTGCTCCAGGCAGTATCTCAATATCAGAAATATTTTTCACAAGTAAAAAAACGTCATTTTGAAAATTGATTCAAATGATTCTGCAGCAGCTCGGGATAGTCGGCAACTTTTTTCAATTCGAACATTTAACAACAAATAGATAAAATATCCATGAATTATTCGAAGTTGAGCAGTTAGAAAGCAGTCACTTATCTACACAAGACGCATTAAATTGCATAAACAATTTATAAGCCGCTCTAGAAAGCTTGACGAACACTATAGGAGTTGGTGTTGCTCGAAAATTGGGTGCAATTTGAACGAAAAATCCCGATTTAAGAAAGGTTCGGTTGATAACTGAAAATCAAGAGTGCACAGATGAGGAAAAGAATATCTGACATTTGCAAATCTTACTTCATTGGACAACGATTGTCGATTGCCACAGTGGATATCAAGACGACAGTAAAAGGTAACAATACTATTTTTCACTAATACTGTATCTTGCGTACCCAATTTTATGCTGTGCACCACTGCCGGTATCACCTTCTTATAAAAGTGTCATGACAGATTTAGCCAGGGGTATTGAAACGCTCCTCGATTCATAGTAACACTTTAAGCATTCCTTCTTGTGGCTCGACGTTGTTGAACTCTCTGTTCTGCTCGACGATTTCTTATTGCCAACCGAGCGGTTTCACGTATGGCTTCTCTTTGTTCTTGTATTTGTGAAGCACGAAGTCGGGCCGTACTAACACGGCGCCCTTCCCTCGCCCAATTTCTTCTTCATCTGCAGTAGATTGATTCGCAATATTCCGCAGCCTAATTGCATTACGGCTTCGTTGTGAAGGATTCGATCTTCTCTGTCGCGGGATTGTAAATAAGAGTGTGATGGATATTGCTGACTTTGCTTCTATTATGACATAATTATTCATGCGCGGACAATCACAAATGTCATAACCTCAATTGTTTTTGCGCGCACCATGACAACTGACATAAGCTGACACACCAAACGCCGTCAATTTGTTTAATCTCTAATTTTTCTTTCTTAATTTTTCAAACGTTTTAATAGTTTTCTTTTTCCTAAACCTTCGCGTAGCAATTTCAAACAAACCCGCAGAAGGAAGTATCCAATTTGGTGCAGTCGTTTTCAAGTTTTAAGCATCCGAACAAACTACGATCCATTTTTATGTATTAAGTACATATTGAGGAATTTCGTAATTGGATATCTCATATGTATAAACATCAAACATACTAGCATATATAGATGTTATATCGAAATGGAAACTACTTCTCACAAAGTCATACTGAAGTCTGTGAACGGTGGAAAGTAGTTTTCTCATCATTATATGTATACGTACGTAAGTTTAGTACTATTTAAACTTTTGCTATTTCTTTGGCATTTTTTCGAAATAGCCTTAATTTTATTTCTCACGTGATATTGTTCGATTTCTATGTTTTCTTCAATATAGGTATTGAAGTTTATTTGCACTCGTGTTGGTATTAGGTTGCAGGGGTAATATTTTTTCAAAACCATTTCTCTATGAGTTTAAAAAGTTAATAAGACATCAGTGTAACAAACGGTTTAAATTTGGGTAAAAACTTCTTAATAACTTTATTTCATTACCTCCATTTTATTGAGATAGAAACAAATCCATACCTTATAATAATCTATACTCAATACTCTATGCCGATTTTCTCAAAGGTTTGAATTATACGTATTGAATAAACAACCTTTCAAATTTACAGCACTTTATAGCAATGTTGCTTCAACTTGCCGGTAGTCGTCAAACAGAAACTGTTAATGTTGTTTAACATCATTGAACGCAGTCGAAGAGTAAATTAGAACTTACTTGGTCGATGCTAATCTCTTGTAGCAAGAATAATGATAGCAAGTAGCTGCAAAATCTTAGCATCTTTTAAAACGTCTTCTTCTTCTCGTCAATCCTTATGCCTTTCAGCGTCGGATTATTTTTGGATCTTACGACGATTTAATCCATTGTTTCCATCGTGTCCGGTCTGTACTCATACTTCTCATTTCTGCTATGGTCTTCCCTCGCTTTCGTCCCAATTCGTTGACTCTGTCAATCCATGTTTTCCTTGGTCTTCCCTTTTTTCTTCTCCCGTTATTTTTGGCTTCTATTATTTTCTTTGTTAAACTCTTTTGTTCCATTCTAATTATGTGGCCGTACCAATTCAGTTGACATTTTTCAATTCTTTTTAGTATATCTTCTTGATTTATCATATTCCTTATCTGTTCGTTTTCTATTCTGTCCATTTTTGCTTTCCCCACGATCTTTCTCAAAAGTACATTTCCATAGCTGTTATTTTGCTTTCGTGTTTTTGCTGTATTGTCCAGGACTCCCTTGCGTACATTATTGTGGGGGCTACTACTGCATTGTATACTATCTGTTTGATCTTGGGTTCTATTTCTTTTTTCCAAAGATGGTTAAAACGTAATAGTTGATAAATTTACGAACCGCTAGCGCTAGCGATTTTGGTTTGTAAAAAGAAATTTTTCTCTCCCACAAATTGCGAGACCGAAAACGCACCTGAACCATATTTAGCTTTCTCGAAGTAATACTTCTCTATACAATTGAACATTGTACAATTTGAAAATGCTAATATTTCAACGTATCCTTACTTCTCTGTTTCCATTTAAATGAATACATTAATGACTACCATTCTAATCTTCACATTCCAGTTTAAATTACTTTCACAAATCATAGTATCAGTCGGCAAATGTCAATTCCTTCGCCAAAGAAATTACCAATTTACAGAGCTTTCTACTTGAGCTAGACGTCGTTAGCTGAGAAAGCGAAATCACACGAGTGGATTTTTGGTCGCTTTGTCGTCGAAATCCCTTTGTTATAACACCCGGACAATTTCAAGTTAGAAACCGGATGTAATGAGATAAATAAAGTAGGAAACCTTTAGTAATGGCGTTCGCTAAGCTAATTGAAAGTTTGAACTGTTTCTTTTGAGTGGACTATCTGACGGGAAACTGATAAATTCCGCCGACCCAATGACTGATTGCTTTATAACATTGGTGTTGGTTGAGTGCGTTTCATAACCGGTCGACAAACTGAGAAAAAGAGGATGAGTGGCGGTTTAGTCCGTCTTTTTCTTCGCATGCTGTCAACATAATATATTTATTTACAGACCTTGACCGACTATTGATTTTATTTATAGTGATATAGTCTATCTAAAATATACGTAACATACATTTTCAGAAAATTAGACATAAAATAACATAAGGAACTTTACCACTGTAGGTATGTAGGTAAGGTAATAATATAACGTAATAAAGTGATTTATATATTATTAAATTTTGTAGATGGACCAGTAGACATTGCTACGTAAACCTTCAGAAAATTTTAACTTAGATTTTTTCGCAAAGGTTTAGCCGTAATGACTTAGCCCAAGTATAAGCACAGAATAGACCGAAGCGACAAAGTTAGAAAATTTTGTGGTCAATTTTGTATGCGCATGGCCGGGAACCATGTTTTAAATACGACGAAAGTGTTATATTTGGCTAGCTTCATTAATGTTATTATTCTGGGATGGTGTGTGTATATTGAAATTAAAATATACGGTTATTGTTGTGTATCACTGATTTAATTTTTTAGCAAATACTATTCTTTTAACATATCCAAAATTCTAATATTGTGCACATCTTTTCAAAATGATGTTAGCTAACTTCTGAGCTATTTCGAGGACATTCAAATCGACCACATGAACATCAAAGCTGCCGACACTCCTTGTCGCTTCTATCTATTCTGTTGTATAAGGCACTATTAAACTGTTGGTTTTTATGTTAGATTTCGTTTCATAATGAACTGTTAGCGATTGTGAAATGAATAACTTTCATGCAACAGTATGCCATGCAAGATCTGAAACAAGTTGTGGTGGAATGCCCTAGAAATATCTTCGCATCTTAATAGATTCTTCGTATATGATATAGTTAGTGTTTTTTTTTCATGAAATGATACAAACATTGCTGCTGTAGTGGGGGTGTTGACGAATTACAGACATAAACCTATTCGTGAGATTAGTGCAAGCGTAGGTATTAATATACGTCAAATTAAAGTTGAAGAGGATGACTTGGGATGACTTGCCTAACATTCATAAAGAAAAAGTCTCGCTGGTCCATTGTCAGCACCATCGATTCCCTGATCTACAACTGGAGTATGTTACTGGCTAAATTATTGTATATTCACACTGTAAAAGCGTCGTGTAGTAACATTGTCCATTTTATGACGTCGCAAGTCACTTTTCTATTTACTAAGAGAATGTACCTATTGAGTACCTAATTAAACGCCGGGACGCTCGCGTTCCTGCATGTGATAAATTGTGTAATTGGTCAAATATTTGTTTGCGAAATTCGGAAGGTACATACGGTCGAAATATTCCCGTAGATGTTTCGCAGAGCAATTGTATGTTCCAATCCGGTAATTGTAATTTTTCAAATTTCAGGTAATCTTTTTGAAGAAGTTCTTCTATTTGCTTGTCCTCTTGCTGTTTTTTCGCCAGTATCTCATAATCTATAGTTGATGTATATGATACCTCTTCTAATCGAGACAGTGCATCTGCTGCTTCGTTTTCTGAGCCTTTGATGTACTTGATATGTGGTAAACTGGGCGATAAATTCTAGATGTCGAGTACGTCGAGTCGTTTCTCTTGAATGCGAGGTCCGTTTTGTGGAAAAGGCGTACGTTAACGGTTTATGATCGGTGTAAATGATTAGATACCTGCCTTCGATATAAGGTCGAAAATATGCTACCATCCTACATGTTCTTCCTCTATTATTTTTAGAGGTATAACACTTGCACTGTTTCTTGAAAATTCCCTGGCGATATTCATCCGTTACGAAACTGCTTGTTTCGCGCTTTTACTGCTTCTTCGGACAACAGTCCCATAGGCATTAGTGCTTTTCCCATGACCGTTGTACCTTGTGCCTGTTGAATCATGGGACGCCAGGGTATAATTCCACGTAAATTTTTGCGGTCTTGCATCCATAATTAGTAAATTTTTTCAAGTCGATTTTATGACCACTAGAAATCACCCCTAAAATCACGTTTAAGCGTGTTATAAGGTAGCAAGTGACACCGGTAATACCAGCTGCCATCTTTGGATTGACGAGAAATCTCCTTCTAGTGTTGCCGAATCAAGCTTTGGACATACCAAGTCAAGGATCAAGTCCTTTTTCTCTCGGAATTTCGCCTCTATCTTTGCCTTTTTCTGCTTTACAATTTCTTTGTCACTGTTTGGTTTTAGTTGCCTCTTTTGTACGGGAATTTTGTATGACAACTAAAAAATACTTTCGAATAACCGTGTTCTAACGTGCAATATAGATGTATGCAATATAGCAATTCAAACTGTAATGTGTCTGTGGCGACGTAGTTTTTTATATTGATATCATTGAAGTGCTTTTAATTAGCATCACAAATATTTATAACTTTAACTGGGAATTCAGTAAATAAGCAATTCTTGGAATTTGCCCGCAAAATTGTTACCTAATTACTTTCGATTAGTAGTATATATCCCGGGGACCCAAAATGCGATGGGTCGCCGACTCTGGCGTTCTACTACTATTGAAAAGTCAGTTCGACTACATCTGGGCACACTAATGACATTGCAGGACGACAACACTATCATCAGAAAAATTTGGTAATGATAATTTTATTTAATTTATATATCTTCACATTTATTACTCTTCGCAATCCTCAGATTAACGTCTACATCTTCTTGGGAGTTATTATTAACCAGCACTCCTACATATATATGTACATACAACTTTTTACTTCTTGAAATTCTATAAACGAGCCGTCTTGTTTGTGTACCTTGAATTTAGTTTTATTGGTGTTAAACTCTAGGACTAGTTCTGCATTTTTCATGAATTGTCTTGTTATTCATTCTAGTAGTCGTCTGTTTCTAGTTATTAGGATCACGTCATCTGCGTAAGCTAAGCATTGATGACTTCTATTGGATATAGTTACTTTCCTGTTTATACCACTCTTTCTTATTACACTCTCTAGTTAAACAGAGTTATTGATACTGGATTGGCTTGTCGGAATCCTTGTTGTAGTTTAAAGTTGCTACTGTTTTTGTTCATAATGTTTATTTCATTCATTGTATCCTCTAGCGTCATATTTACTAATCTTATAAGCTTATTTGGGATTTTTAGGTCTATCACAATATCAATTAGTTTGGTTCTATTTATACTGTCATATGTTTTTTTAAATTGAATAAAGCTGGCTTTTACTTGCTGAAGATCCATAATAATAATCAATAAAACTCGAGTAAAAACGCTCCACTATATTTAACAAAAATTGTCGGTGGTATAGTCTGACAAAGCCACTGTGTCAGCGAAATCAACTTTACATTTTTTGTTAAATATACTGAAGTATTTTTACTCTCTGAGTATTACTCACTATCTTTTAAAATCCACAAACTACATCTGAGTCGGAATATCGTGTTCGTAGCACCCTACAGACATTTGTATTAAGGTGAAAATATGGTTAGTTATTCCTCTACCTTTCCTAATTCCTCCTTAGTACTCTCCCAGAAACTTCTCAGTGTATGTTTCTAGTCTTCTTTTAGAATAGGTGAACAATCTTTATACACAACATCCAGTAGAGCAATTGCTATATAGTTTTTACAAGATGTCTTGTCGTCCTTTTTATAAACGAGTATTATGATCGCTTTCCTCCACACCTCCAGCATTCCCCCAGTTTCCCAAATTTGGCACAACATATTGTAAACTTCTTTTTGTAGCTTCTGGCCACCATATTTAATATTTTCTTTTGTTATGCCATTGCTACCAGGGCTTTTATTGTTTTTCATTTTGTTATTTACTTTGTCGAATTCTCCCTTTCTTGCCCCTGCTATCATTTCATTGTCGGGAGTTATACTGCTTATTTTTTTTTCCTGTGCCTCATTTTCATTTGTTGTTAGATTCAATATTTCTTCTAAATACTTCTTTCAGTGTCTTCTCAGCTGTCTATTCTGCATTTCCTAGAAGGTTGCCTCTTTTCTCCTTCATGTATGTAGTTGTGCTTTAGTTCCCTTTTCTTATACCTTTTATATCCATGTTCTTAATTCCTCTCTTAGTTCCTTTTCTTTGCTATTCTTCCTTTATATTTTGTATTTGGTCTTCCAGCTAGAATTTTCACACGGCATAATTGTTTTACTTTTTTTTTTGATTATTATATTCAGTAACGCTTTCCACGTCTTTCTCTGCATCAGCAGGTAGTCAATCTAACTTGTTTTATTTATTCCAAAAGATATCCAAGTTTTTATAGATGTTCTTTGGAAGTGAGGGCTCATTATGTTTATATTTCGTTCGTTTAACTCTTGATGTTTGCTTCCTCCTCGTGTTATCTTTCTATATATTTTCTCCCTACCCACTTTTGCTCTCGCATCTCTACTTACGACTACTATATCTGTGTGCGGTATGCTATCCATTATCGTCTCAACTCGTCATAATAAATGTCCTTAATATCCCCCATCGTCACCGCTGTTGGTGCATGTATATTTACAATAAACATTTTCTTTCTCACCTTTTATCCTAGGGCTACATACTCTATCTAATACCGGTAAAAAGTCAATAATTTTATCTTTCAGCTTACGATTTAGTAAGAATTTTATCCCAGAAGTTATTTCTTGGTTTCCGCTCGTAAAGAGTATCGTAATTGTCTATTTCTTAAATTCTATTTCCTTGGAACGGAATTTCCTGTTAGGCTACTATATCGATTTTATATGAATCTATTTCTTCGATAAGAATCTTAATAGTCCCATCTTCGTAAATACCTCATACCATGTACCAAAATACCCAATACCATTCCAGGCTCCCAGATTTAATAGTCTATTCTTCCGGCCCTTAGGTGCCGGAGTTTGCGATTTTTGGTCCTCATTGTCCTTATCCATGCATCCCTGCATCCCTTATACTGGTTGCAAGTTTTGTTTTTTTTTTTGTATATATAATTTCCTTGAGCCTATTTTTGTCGGCTTTCCCTTTTGTTTCTCTTCTTTAGCTCTAATTTTTATTTGTTCCTGTATTATTTGACTACTTTTAAACAAATCATTATTTAGAAACAGTTTTGTGTCTATTTTCTCTCTAATTTCTTTTTATTCTGGATAACCTTCAGTTCTTCATTCTCATTTTGCAACTTTATTAGGCATGTCTTTTCACCCAACCTTCTTTAATCTGTACTTTTACTCCTAGTACGCCCTCTATAAAATTCTTCATGCCACTTTATAACTCTTCTTTATCATTAGTCCCCAACTTCAAGCCTTGCAATACGATATTATTTCGTCGGTTTTCGTTTTTAATTTTCTCCATCCTCTCATGTATGTCTGCTACTATCTTCTTCAGCCGTTTGTTTTCTTGTTTTAATTACCCATTCTTGGTTTCCAGTTCCTTCATTTCTCTTGTGTATTCTCCTTGTACCTCTTGCATATCCACTATTTCTTTTAATAGATGACCTATGAATGTATCCATTTGTTCCATCATTTTCATAAGTTTTTCATGTTTCCCTTCACGCTTCTGTGGGTAACCTAAACGTTCTTTTGCTTTTTCTAAACGCGTTTTCCTCTCCTTCCTCTTCATCTCTCTCACTTTTCCCTTTTCTGTCTTCTGTGCCGTACTTATCCATAGACAACCCTTTTATCAATTTTATTTATAATACCCCTGCACCTTAGTACGACACTGTGATACGTGCCGTTCTATGCGAGGCTAACCATATCTATTGCTATTTTCTTATCAGCACCGCGAAAGGACCTGACCCGATCGACCCGCCAGAAGTCCGGCTTGCATCGGCGTGGTCTAACATTTTATTCAAGCTGTCTCTTTCACTTTATTGCACTAGTCTCATGCCCAGTTGTACTTCAAAACAAACAAAAAATCTGTAATCGTCTTTACCATGCCCTCTTAACTTTCTTTGATTAATTTCAACAGTTTAGAAATTCTAAATGCGCTTCTGTCCCCTTAATACATACACACTTCTTACCACACCATTTGTACACTCTTTGTACGGCACTGCGGGAGAAGATCAATCAAACTCCGCTTGTCGAAGGGCGTTCATTTCACCATATAATTTCGGGTTTATGATGTATTGAACTCTTAGTTGCAGTTGTACCTTAGTTCTAATTCGTTGAGTCTGTCTTTTTCCTCGTCTTTCAATCACCAGACAAATGATCTGAATTCGTATTCTCTACTTACTGCTTTTTTGTCGATTAGCTATAGAACACTTACCACACATTAACTCAGTTGCTTGCCAGAACCGGACACTCTTTTACGAAAAATAGTGTTTACTGAAAGCAATGAGATAAAGCACAACACGTTTTTTTGTATTAATTTGTTAGTTTGAAAACAATGATAACCTGATCATTAGCAATGTATTGATAAAAGCGAGTAAATAAGATTATTTCTCTGCATATATAGCAGGATTGTTTAGAATACCGTTATCTGAAAACAAACGGTCGGTTCTAAATCGTCAAGAACAAGAACTACCCGACATTTTATGTGAGTTGATAATCATAAACAAGTTTTGACATGGACACTGATACTGTACTGCTTAAATATGCATCGCCCTTCACATCACAATACGTTAATCGTGCAGACGCGGCTCGTGACGTATATTAGGTGCTGCAGCGGAGATATCATTCGTTCGTATGTGTTCGTATATTGGCGGGAATTGCACTTTGGTAGATGCCAGCAATATACGAATGAGTGCTATCTACGCTGCAGCTACTAATATACGTCATCACGAGCCGCCTTTGTAATAAAGTTTAACCGCCCACACTCGGAGACCAGAAAGAGTTTATTGAGGAAGAAGAAACACCGTGCTTAGATGAAACTGCAACAACCATTACTTTAGACCAGTGGTCTCCAAACTACGGCCCGCCAGTGTCATCAATCCGGCCAGCGACAGCTAATAGCTTATTGTTGTTGTGACAAGTTGGATAAAGAAACACAGAATGATAATAACTCGGATTTATTTACTTGCTAGGTAAAGCTTAGTGACAAGTATAATACGCAGAAAACTCAGTGAAGTAATCAGTATGGTCCCAAGGCTGAAAAGTTTGGAGACCCCTATTTTAGACTACAAACAAAATGCTGTTGGTTACTGGAAAAGTGTGAAGAAAAGTCGCTTATTTCTATCTACCGTGCAGAGCAAATACAGGAAGGTCCAATCAGTCTCGCAGCTTTGCATATGGGAAAAAGCGTTAGAACAAGCAGGAAAAATTGTTGCAAATATTAGACTCGGTATTTAATCAATTTGCCGGAACTATGGAAATAGGAGCTTTTATTAACGATATGGATCTACGTAAGTGGGTAATAGAAACCTCTGATGTAGCTCACCTTGCCGATTTTAAGGCATCAAAAAAGTGGATAGTGTACTTCAAGAGGACCTATACAATAGCTTTGAGAAAAATAACAAATTTATAAGTAGATCATATCGGAACAGTACAGAAGAATTACAGAATATCGCATATAATTTCGTAAATGAAGTGAAATCACATATGAAACATATATATATGCGGATGAAAATGGTTTCCAGCTGGAATTACACTCAACTCGCGTTTTAGCTGTGCTAGGTTCTAAACAAGTCCACGCAGTAGTACAGTCTGTGTCATCAACAACTAACTGCTACACAATTCTACCAATAATTTCTACCGCAGGTAGACATATTTCTCCTTTATGTATTGCTTTAAAGGAAGCAGGAGGAAGATTTAGTCCAGATGTCCGTGATACCTTATTTAATTCTCTAAATCTAGTTGTTACAGCATCGCCTTCTGGAAAATTAACATCCGAGCTACTCATAACCTGATTTATACACGTATTTTTGCAAAATACACGTGAGCACAGCGTATTACTCCTAGATTCATGGACAGAACATTGTCCTCCTACGTTACAACAAAAAATTACAGCTAATCAGCGAAAGGATATTGAAATACATCCCATAATAAAAGGAACGATTTAATTTCTGAATGTTTTCGTTTTCCGATCTAATAATATTAGCAAATTACAGCGCAGATTTGCATGCACGGAACAACGCAATAAAATTACAATCACTTCTACATAACCAACATAACCTCTAATTTGGATAATACAGTTGAGCTTATTCGTGACTCCTCTCCTTTGGTTGCGGAGGATCCACACTATCCTGCTCTTTATATTACATTAGTGTTTAATACTATTACTGAGAATGTTAATTTTCCATCCAGTACGAATCCACGTTACAACTTTCGTTGTGCTAAGTTTACACAATTATATAACGATTTGGCTAATACTGATTGGTCTTTTCTTGAATCTTACACCGATGTAAATGCTGCTGTGTCGGCATTGTATGCGACGATGTATCCTATCGTGGACTCCTTGGTTCCAAAGATCAGGTCTCTGCTCAGCGCAATTATCCTCCTTGGTACACTACTAAAATAATCCAGTTACTGAAACTTAAACAGCACTTCTTTAGATTGTGGAAGAAAAGTAAGGCTCATCATCATCGCTTGGAATTCAATAGATTGACGTCGTCCACTAAGCATGAAATTAGACTGGCTTATAATGTTTACCAGTCTCATATTGAGGCTCATGCTGTTCGTGAGCTCGCTGTATTTTGGAAGTTTATTAATGGAGGAAGGGAGGCACACGTATTCCAGGGTCCATGGTGCATGATAATAACGATATTACTACGCCTCAAGGAATTGTGGACGCCTTCGCGGATATTTTCTCCTCTGCGTTCCGTCCTGTATCGACGCTCACTCCTAATACATATAACGATAGTTATCCTATTTCCTTATATCCCGTTACATCTAACGACGTACTGCGAAGTATTCGCAAACTTAAACCGAATTTAACATCGGGCCATGACGGCCTTCCGGGTTTTTTCGTCAGGGATTGTGGCATTGTGTTTTCCGGCAACTATTTTTAATTTGGCCATTACATCGTTTACTTTTCCTGAGCTTTGGAAGGTTGGCAGGGTTATTCCCGAACACAAGAATGGTGATCGCTCGAATATCCATAACTATAGGCCTGTAAACGTCCTGAGTAATTTTGCCAAAGTGTTTGAATCCTAGATTTATCACCAAACTGCAACACTCACTAAACACCTTCTATCCACTCATCAGCATGGCTTTGTTCACGGACGATCCATCACAACGAATTTATCTATTATAACACAATTTATTAGTAGAGCTATTAATGATCGACGGCAAGTTGATGTGATTTATACAGATTTCACTAAAGCCTTTGATTCAATTGACCATTCATTACTTTTGGCTAAATTAGACACCTTTGGATTTTCTCCATCTTTGGTGAAACTTATATCCTCCTACTTGAGTCATCGTTCTTGATATGTGTGTTTTAATGGCTTTCACTCGTTTCATTTTACTCCTACATCTGGTGTGCCTCAGGGTTATAACCTAGGGCCTCTGCTATTTAACCTCTTCATTAATGATCTCTTAACCTTGTTGGACTGCGACGTTTTGGCCTATGCCGACGATTTAAAGATTTTTGTGGAGATTTGTAATGATGCAGACTGTATCAAACTACAGAACAATTTACAGTTGGTGTACGGACGGTGCAGCGATAATAAATGTGTTGTGGTCACATATTCTAAGGGTACGAACATGCCGAGTACATCGCACATCACACACCGCACAACGGAAATATCTGTGTAAAAATGGTGTAAAATCAACCTCATAGAATCGAATTAGCCTGTGCATGATGCTGAGCACCGCGCACATTTCACTTCATTCCGCTGAAATTTCGGAAACAAACTTGTTTGTTTTTACATCGCTCGGATCGATGTGCGGGGTTCTCCGATTGTTTACTCATATTCCTATTCATACTTTTATTGATGTTATGTTTATTAACAATGCATTTACACATTGGAAATTGATATATTTGGTACACTTTTCGAAACTACATAAATATATGTAACTATCTTCCATAGATATCTCCATTGTGCGATGTGTGATGTGCGATCTATTCGGCATGATCGTACCCTAAGGCTTCCAACCCCATTATTTACAATTACCATGTTGATAGACTAGACATTCCACGTAAAACACAAGTGAAAGACTTAGGAATCCTATTTGATAGTTCTTTACAATTTACTGACCACATTTACGCTATACGCTCTGCTCCCACGAAATCCTTGGGTTTTTTGATTCGCACCTGCCGGCAACGTAATAATCCATCGACCTTGAAGGCTTTGTTCTGTGCCTTTGTTAGATCGAAACTAGAATTTTGTTCTGTTGTCTGGTATTCTTTTTATATATACCAACAGATGACACTTGAAAGAGTTCAGAAGCGCTTCCTCAAATACTTGAGTTACAGATGTGACGGCTGTTATCCGCCTCGTGGCGTGGACTATAACTCTCTTCTTGATAGACATGGTTTTCAGTCATTGACGGCTCGAAGAGGGAAGGCCAGTCTAACTTTCCCGCTTAAACTAATTAACAACTATATCGACTCTCCAGCCCTGTTATCTCAAGTCAATTTCGCCGTGCCTGCTCATAACACACGATCTTCAGATGCATTTTTTGTACCTAGGGGCAGAACAAATATTTGGAAAAAGGCTCCATTGTGTCATATGATGAGCAATGGTAATAGACTCGATTTTGACTAGGGCTGGGAAATATTCGGTATATCGATAAATATCGATGAATATCGAATATCGGTTCATCGATATGTCATGATATTGAAATCGATATATCGATATAACCGATATTATATCGATATCACTGATATTTATCGATATAGTGAATATTTGATAATATAATCGATACAAATCGATATTATCGATATATATCAATATAATCGGTATTCATATCGATATTATCGATATATATCAACATAATCGATATTCATATCGATATATTCGATATGTATTGACATTGATATATAATATATAATACAGGTGTAACTGTCAAAATGGTAAAAAATGTTGTCCAAAAGTTGATAGTTATATAATATTTGCTTAATGAACGTAGGGCGCCAAATGTATCGTTCGCAAGATATTGATAATTACAGTTTTGAGTCCGGTCCTGTTATACAATTGTAGCGAGTTTCCAATACGACTAACGATCGGATCATTGATAGAGTAAGCATAAATCATTATGAATAAGCGGTCTACTTCAAATTGGCGAATTGATGAATACCCTATTGATTCTAACAACTGCAAATGAACTCCGTATCTTTATTCAACGTCAAAGGAAAATAGTAGGCGAACACCTGACTTAATGATTACATAGACGATAAATTTGTTACAACGATTCTTATTACGTCAATCCAATAAGTGTTATTCGTATCTCCTTTAATGCCAGCTTACCACAAACTCCTGACAATATTAACGAATATTTTCAGAATCTACCGAATATTCTCCCCTAAATCATGACTATGCGGAGAGCCGAACAACGTCTATTATCTCCCTCTACCAATAATAGTTAATAATATTGATATTGGTATATCCATGTACCATTATTAATACCTACATATGTCGATATATCGATAATTATCAATATATTTATAAGTAATATCGAATATATCGATATATCGATAAATAATATCGAATATATCGATAAATAATATCGAATATATCGATATATCGATAAATAATATCGAATATATCGATATATATCGATAGAGTCGATAATGAACCGATACTAACAAGAGTATCGAATATATCGATTTATCGATTTATCGATAAATAGCGATATGTATCGATATATTCGATATTACTTATCGATATATATCGCCCAGCCATAATCTTGACCCGTTTGGCTAATCTCATTGTTTTTGTTAATATATAGACATATATATATATATATATATATATATATATATATAGTTATTGTTTCTGTAAAGGACTAATATTTTTGTTTTGATTTCTGTATCATGTATTTTTTATGTTGAGAGCATATGTACCTAATAAATTTTTTTCTTTTTTGAATTATCCTATAAATTGGAATTTTTATTCTGTTGGATAATAAAGATTATTATTATTATTATTATTATAACCAACTTTTAGCGCAACGATATACGAATTTGTTTGCATATAGGTGGTATAAAAGCGGATACATTGATAACAAACCGAACCAATTTAAATATCCAGTAACTTTCGCTTTTGGAAATCCAGACAGTTACACTCCCCTTCCATGTTCAATTTGTGGAGACGCAGCTATCATACGGTGTTCGTGGTGCAACAAGTTTTACTGCTTCCAACATTTATTTGCAGAATTTCATATTCACTAGCTATATTACCACTATTTTGAAATGTTCATGGATTATATAAATAAATAAATAAATATGTACCTGTTACACTTCTTCGTTGAATAAATTCAGTTGTTTTAAATAAAATGCTTTTATTAATATATATATGTAATATATAAATTATATACATGTGCGCTCGTACATAGACGACATGACTACATAAGCTACAAACGCCGGTAGTCATATAGCATATGTACTTTATATTATTTTGTTAACATAAATTTGTTTGTTTCCAATAAATGTGGATGTATTCAGTGCCATTTCAAATGCTATTTCGTGCTATACGATCGAATTTTAAACTATTTTTATAGTACACTCGGGTGGCGGAAAACTTTTGATTTTTAAATTACAAAGTAGAGCAATTTTCACGTATGTCATAGAACATCAAGAAACAAATACTTTCATATATAATACTGATATTATATCTATATTTATTAAGGAGATGTACACTAAAAACTGAAAATTGTTCTACCGAAAGGCCGAGTTTTCACCCCCTCAACATGTTTTCCCGCACTAAAAAAATCATTTCAGGATGTCCCAGTGTGAACTACTCACACACAAAGATTCAATTTTTCTGAATTTTTGGGGTTGGAAACCTTCCCTTGTATGATTGGAATCAGGGAGCTTTTGCACTTAAGACTGATGTGTTTCCACATCTGGCAATCGATGCGGACAACAACTTGTTTATATGTACTGAGAAGAGCTCCTTCACAGATGTAGCAAGATTGTAATTCTTTTCTTTATAGATCCAAATAGAAACATGATTTTTTTCCAACACTTTGTCTTGTGTAGGTGAAACTGAATTTTGATCTTTATGTGCAAACTACATACTTTGAATTTTAAGATAGTAGAAAATTTGCCTAGTTATTCAATTGTTTAGTCGAAATGATATTGAATTAAATATCATACCCATGCCTATCTGCACAATTAAATTTTCCATAACTAAACAAATACTTAAATGCGAGACAGTGTTTAATAAACAATTTCTGTAAGGCAGAATGCAAACTTTTTAAATGTTATATGGTCTTTGAATTGTACAGATTCGTTTCTAGGAGTTTATTCAGTTGAAAGGTTACGAACACAAATTGTTTTATTTTATAAAACGATCACGGTTCTGTATTTTTTATATCTACTGTAGATTTTATTGTCCACTTCTTTTCTTTTACGATGCGTGTCCACGTTGATGTCTTCCCACTTGCCTATGACAAACCGCTGAAACATATACGTGTTTGAATGCGGGTGCAAGTCTGTAGGAGAATATATAAAGTATTACTTGAGTTCGGAACGCTTACTTTCTATAAAAAGAAGGAAACGGATTCAGTTGATCGTGTTCCTTCAATTCCTATGTATGTACACTACAGTTCATAGGTATTTAGACACTTTCAATTTCAGGATAAATCGTTAAATATTTAAATCGGTCTTAAAATATGTATTTGCTATTTAAATATATACAACATTTACTAACTCAAATTATTTTATTTGCAAGACCTGAATTCTAGCCCCGAGTTGCATATCCGGGGTGTTCTAGAAGTGAATTTTGCCAACGTTTCTTCTATTATTCGAGTAATCGTCACTAGCCTATGTGAGTACAGATGTTTGTTTTTCCCAGTGGCGGATGCTGATGACGATTAGGTCGTGGCGAAAACAGCATGGATCGTATATACTCGTATGTAGGCTACAATTAATAATAATAATAATAATAATAATAATAATAATAATAAAGTTTATTTCTACCGCCGATAGGCAAAATAAAATAGTACTAACAAGGCAAACAGTGCTAGCCAATAAAATAATATCACTAATAACTAAGGTTTGATAAAAGAGTGGATGAAATTGAGTAGTGCAAACTGGCATTTGTCTCCACTTACGTCCAAGGCACCACATTAAAATTCGGAGAAGTAAGGGCGTCAGTCTGATTTACACTACTTGATGATAACATACGGACTGTTGGGAAGTTAAAGGATAAGTTTACAATGGACAGTGACAGCATTCCTGCATTCATTGTGAAGGACTGCTCATATACATACCTTTGCCACACCACTCTGCTATCTTTTCAATCTTTCCATGAGCACGCCAGTATTTCCGAATATTTGGAAGAATACTAGATTAGTTCCTGTATACAAGACAGGAGACAGAAAACTAGTTGACAATTACCGTCCGATTGCTATTATCAACAGCTTCGCAAAAATATTTTAACTCTGTATACACATGCATATCTATCCTCAAATCAGGCGTGACTAGCATGGTTTCGTATGCAACCGTTCTACCATTACAACTATAACGATCATAACACAGTTTCTCTCATGTAATACAGATAACAACAAACAAGTGGATGTTGTATATACCGATCTTATGAAGGTATTCGATCGTATTGATCACACTTTGCTTCTTAATAAGTTGGATTGCTTGGATTTCTCTGATACTCTTGTGCATTTTTTGCCTTTCGTTTATCTAATAGGAGGTACTATGTAGCTTACATGGGTCATGATTCGGAAAGCTTCTGTCCATTATCTGGTGTTCCGCAATTTGGGGCCTTTGCTGTTCATAATTTACATCAACGATTTATGTGATAAACTTTCCTGTCTCATCCGCGGATCATCTAAAACTGTATGTATCTATTGAAAGAATTAATAACTGTGCCTTTTTACGGAATCAGTTAACTATGGTCCAGTTGTGGTGTGAAGAAAACCGCCTAGACATCAACGTTTCTAAATGTAAGGTTTTAACATTTACGCTTATAACTAATGCCATAATATATGACTACTCCTTCGAGAGTACAGGTATCCAATGCTAAGCATCAGTGAAGGATCTAGGTGTTGTCTTTGATAGTGGCCTTCATTTCACAGATCAGGGAGCAAACTCCGTTCTTAAAACTCTCGAATTTATAATAAAAACTACACGAAGGTCCACTTCGCACAACGCTATAATAATTTTATATTTCACCTATATTCGCTCAAAGTTGGAATATGCATAAATCACTTGGTCACCCATTTATAATTATTAGATTTACCTACTTGAACAGATCTAAAGGCGTTTCCTCAAATACTTACATTATACAGAATATGGTGTATACCCTGAGCGTGACCGCAATCATCGCCACTTGCTTAATAGTTTCAATCTCGATCCTTTGGATCTTCGGCGTAATAGAGCGAATGTGAAATTTCTTCACGATAAAATTGGTTCACCTGATCTGCTACAGCAACTCAGTTTTCTCGTACCTAGGCAGAGTTCTAGACGCGCCACGTCATGACATTTTACTGTAGCAGACCTAGAACAAATACGTTGGCTAGGTCACCGTTACCCAGAATGTGTCTCTTTAATTCACTTACCATGAGGAATATACATTTTTCTTCTTTGGCGTCGATTTTGAGCGAATGTAGGACCAGTGTGCTTTATATTTAGTTTTGAAGTTTCTCTTGTGTTCTGAACGTATATTGTATTATTGCTTATACATATTATATCAATATACTTATTATTTTCTTTTTTGTTTTTATTATTTTCTTTTATGTTTGCTGTTGCTATATGTACTTGTACTGTAGTTGGATTATTTTTAATCTGTTGGGCAATAAACCATATTATTATTATTATTATTATTATTATCATTATTATTATTATTATTATTATTATTATTAAACCATATTCTTATTATAACACGTCATCCACTCTTCAAACATTATCCATCCATTCATCCTTCCATTGACATATTCAGCAGCAGTACCCGCGACATTAGGGCTACTATTTGTATGTAGTGCTGTCTTGTCTGTAAGTGAGAGAAGTATTAACTTCATGCCCGCATGCTCTTTTTCTGTTTCCTGTTAATTTATTTGTAATCTGAAATTTTTGTATTATTTTGTATTATTTGTATTTCCTTATTTTCAATTGCCCATTGTAAATTTTTATGTTGGTTCCTGATCTGTAAATAGACATGTCTGTTGATCAGTGTATTTAAATAAATAAATAAATAAATTATGAATAACACACAAATCAGGTCCATAAATCTGAAGATGCGATTCAGGTGGTGTAACCCAATGCATTGCACCTTGACGTAAATAACTGGAAACTTAAGTTAAGCAAACACGCACCATAATACAAAACACTATACATCAAAGAGACAATATGAAATTAAGAAGAACTGAAGAATCTATACGATGAGAAACAAAAATAAATATTTGGACTTTTGCGCTGGCCCAGCAGTAACCTTTTCAAACCGCACATGCACGCTGATACCGCCAACCGTTTACGATCACATGAAGTTATATTGGTACTGGCAAGAAGCGATGTTATAGGGAAAAGACCTACGAAAAGTTGTAAGTCTATATCGCGTTATGCCAAAATGAAACGTCATTCGAACGTGAATATTGTGTATATGAGTGCGAAACCGAAAGTTGTGTTACGTACAGTGGCTCACAGAGAGAAATTATCTTATAATAATATAGAGCGATGTTTAATTTGAACTTCTTTTCCATGTTCAGCCACCCAATATCTTTAAATTCATACGACACACCACCATACTCAGAAATACCAAAGATGTACCGAAGACATAAGCTTTGAATTTTTGTATGCGCCGGTGACTATCATTATCTACATAGTAAGATTAAAGAGACGCAATAATTAAAAAAGATAGAACTAACGTTTCACAGAGTTTAACTTTAACTATTGTACCTAAGTAACCCCTCTGTAGATAAAGCAGTCTCAATGCACCATACGATCTTCAGAAGTTCAGTGTAATACCCAAATTACTTGTTTTATCAACAATATTAGAGTCACACCACCGATCTTGATTTTAATTGTATTTTTAATATTTTAATATTACCGAAAACCATCAACATAGATTTATAAGAATTAAACAGAAAAATACTGACACACGAGCTCCTGTAGCAACGGCTGCTTTTGATACCGTATATTCGTAGCTGCAGTGAACATAGCAGTCGTTCGTATATAGTCATACATACATATATCGCCGGCATTTCCAAATACGCAATTGCTGCCGATACACGAGCTTGAAACTTGAAAAAACGGTGTCTGAATAAACAGTCAATTTATTGGTAAAAGTCCAATTGGCAAAATCCAAATAGACTTTTCGAGGTTAGGTCTTCATTATCAATATCTAAAAACGATCATTTCCAACGACGCGAAAAGGAATCTAATAATTCCCACTTTTGTCAATCTTCCAAACTCCCAATAAAATGTTGTTTATAAAAACATTATGAAATTTTGTTTCAAATTTAAAATGAATTAAATTCAAATGAAATTTTAAACCGCTCAATCGCAAAAAGCGAAGAGACAAGAGAACAAGTTAGGTGGGGAGCACGTGGCAATACTTTGTGCGTTCGAATTTCACACAAAGTGTTGCCACGTGCTCGCCGCCTAACGTATTCTCTTGTCTCTTCGCCTTTGCACCAAAGTCAAGCACACCGTTGCCGTTACCTGTCTTGACCAAATCTACTAGTCTATCAGATTCCCGCAGTGCGAGGGACTATCGATAGCTTGACGAGTCCAAGTTCTTTTACAAACTGCATCCTGATTCAGCACAACGATATTCAAATCACCAGCTCAATAGATCTCTTCTGCATTCGGTAAGCACATACAAAAAGATTACTCTGATAAAAAAGCCGTGATCCCGCATTTGCATCAGTACCCATAATTGCTCAAGCACAAGATCCATCGATATAATAGAGAGTGTCAAGTTAGACGTAATGTGAAACCACACTCTCCCATCTATCGAAAAGCAATCAGTTCCAATTACAACGTATTATTTTATATTGACATCAAACGGCTAAATCTGTAACAGACCTTTAAATTGAATATAGTGTGCGGTTAGAGACCGCACATTCAAGTGCGCAACCTTAATGTTACGTTTCATTCAATCCTAACCAGAAGGGTTATAACACCGAAAATACTAGAAATGAATAAATAAGTAAAAATAATAGTTCGATAGACTCACAATTCACCTTCAAAAGAAAAAACAGTCCTTCAGTTCTCTAAAGAAAAACAAGAGAAAAGGAAGTATACATATAGTGTTAGAACGTTGCACGTTGGTATGAAAAATATTCTATAAATGAATAAAAATTAGATACTAGAAAAAGAAGTAAAACAATATACCAAAAGCCTTATTGTTAGGCAATAAATGTTAAGATAGGATACGCATCAAGATATACTTAAGGAAAGATTAATATTAAGAAAATAAAAGAATTCAGTCAAATTCTAAAAGTGAAAGTTAACAGTAAACTATGTCAACCCCACAAGCGATCCAACAATTCAATATTGCTGAACCAGCCAAAAATCAATAAAAAGTGTAATCTCCGATGGTAGATGGAAAAGTTTCCAGAATAACAAAAAAAAAAACAACCTAATATGGGTTCAGCTTGTTTTATATTTTAATATAATCCTCTCGAAGCTCAACGCACTTGGTCCAACTCCTCTAGTTTCTCGATTCTCTCCAGGAACTGACTTTCTTCGAGGTTACCGAAAATTATCTCTATCAATCTCTATCAGCTTCTCATTCGATCAAAATCTCATTCTACCCAGAAATGTTTTGAGTTTCGGGAATAGGTGGAAATCTGACGCAGCCGTCTCTTGACATCCGTTGGATTCCTCGTAAACACTTTCAAACAACCGGCTGAAGTTCGAGCTCGAATGCGTTTTTGCTCTGAATTGAGAAAATGCGGCACCCATCTTGCAGAAAGTTTTGTACGTAAAATACGAACTACTCGTTCATAAAGTTGCCCACGGTTTCCGCAATTTCTTTCATCTGGCGATCTGCTAAAACCATATCACAGATTTTTTCCACAATTTCTGCCGTGGTAGCTGTTTTGGACGTCCTGAACGTGTTTCATCACTTGTATGCGCGCCACCAGGCTTAAATTCCGAAACACAAAAACTCACGGTGGAAAATTAAGGTGATGACCCTTAGGAACGGTTTCTAACCTTGATTTGATTGCCGTTGCGGTTTTCCCTTCCAAACAGAAAAATTTGATGACCGATTGAATTTCGTTTTTTATCCATAATTAAAAACACAAAAGGTACTTAACGTAAATGCTTTAGTCCAGTCATTATATCCAAAAATAGGCCTTAGAAATGAAAAAATTCCGAGAAAGCCAAATCTTTTATATGTTATTTGGAGGTATCAGGAGAGCTTAATTTTGAGTTTTCGACCGTCTTGACCCCGGGCTTCGTCCGCCATCTTGAAAAAGGGGTGAGTTGTTGTTCCTACCATAACTCTTTACACCTTCGAGAAGAAGAATTGTTATTTGGTAGTTTTTTGTTTTTCTTTCGATGCTTCTCAATTCGAGTCCTATGGACTTCTTCCCTATTATTGTTAGTTTTCAGTAAAGAGAATATTCATATTGTCCTCCTTTTCGATGGCCCGGGTTATCCATTGCTTCCTTGTCCGATTCACTGTCGTTTAGAGCATCGAATCTGGCGGTGTTGTCCCATGTTTCTCCACTGCAATATGTGCATATGGTGGAACATGCGACACTTGCTTTCCTGCATCCACAAGCAGCTCGGCATTTCTGTTTACATTTGCATGTTAGAACCTCAGATGGCGCGGGCTCGGCTGTGCTTGTAATCGGTTCCAGTCCTTGTTGTGTCTCCACCAGCCCCACTCCTCTGGATCTTTGTGTAACTCGAGCCAACTTCGTACTTGATGGTAAGTACAGAACACGTGGTGCGGTACTGCGTTTTTAGTGAGGGGTAGTGATGATAGATTGAATCTATTTCTCGTGATAGATTTCGCGAAGCGCTGGTACCGTAACGAATTGATCGACTTTTCCTCTTTTTACCCCCGTATAAAGCGATGAGAAATCTTACTCCCGTCGATGTCAAAATCTCTGGATCCACATTCTTCCTTTTGAACAGCTCCACCGATGACACCAGCTCCGCAAAATTTTATAATATATATATATATAATTTTATAAAGTTGCATTTCCCAATATTGATAAACGACGACGTCGTGTCGCAACCGCTGAGGGCGTATAGGAAAAATATGTTATCGACGATGCTTTTGCCGTGCTTTAGACTAGTTGGGGAGTACAGAGGTGCGGGTGTGTTCACTCTTGCCGGTTTGCGGAAGAAGACGTTTGTGTTTTGTTGCGCCAGTCCAGTAAGTAAAGCCAAAACGTGGACGTCTTCACCTATGATTGCAACACAATTTTGGTCTTCGTTTTAATTTTGTGCAAAGCAAACACTTTGCAACGCGTTCGTAAAAACTTTTTAAACAACGCTCACGTTTTAAAGGAAATTAATTTTCCGATGCTATCCTTCATCTATTTCTTTTACTGGGCACTACTATTACAATGTGCTTGTTTTCGGTCCGACTTCTCTCTTTTTATTTGAAAACTACTACCTTTATTTTCTTTTTACTATAGTCCAGAGTCGAGTCTTAATTGTCTAGCATTTTCATGGTCAGCGTTTCTATGCGAATTTCTTTTCGTTTAGTCATATTTTTAAGTGTTGTGAACAAGAAAACAACGAATATAATTCCAAAAATTTACTTCAGATTATTAGAAGAGTATTCCAAAATAGAAACAAACACAAATAAATAATAAATAATTATTGCAGATATATATAAAGATGGTTGTGTTTAAACATTTTACTTATGATATATGTATAAACTTGTTAAATTGGTAATAATACATGATAGAATGACATCAAAATAACAACTTATAGCTACTGAGTGTTATTAACACAGAGCATGCAAATACAAACCTAGCATTTCATAGCTTCTGTTGTACGACAAATTGGTTCGGTTTATACTACGGTAAACAGGAAGGTACGCATTGAAAATAGATACATACAGCTCTGCAAAAATGTATAACGTCCTTTCTTCGTTTCCTCAATCGATTTGAGATAAATCTAAAATTAATTGCTATTATTATCCATGTAATCTGTTTCACACGGTCCATATACCCCAAGTTCGTGTAAACCTTGCATTTCCAAGATCGATAATAGTCATTAGTTTAAGAAATCCTGCCATGAAAATCTAAAACTGCATCGACTGTTATAAATCGTTGGTGAAATATCAACCGTTTTGTAATAAATCAGGCTGCACGAAGTTTAGAAGATGTATCTAGTAGGTGTGTTCAGGGCCGGATTGAGTTATTGCCTTCTGTTTCCGTTTCTTGAAATTTACCGTTTAAATTTTACAACTAGATAATAAAATACATTAGCTCATCGCTGATCTAACGATGGTATCAAAAAGTTAATATCATAATATCATTTATAGCGTCTGAAGCAAAACCTATCCCGGCAGAACCTGATACTATTAGTGTAGTTATACTACACCGCTCTGTCACTTCCGAGTCTAAAATTCGTGTATCAAACGTATTTATGAGATTCGAAAATACTATGGATTTCCCATAAGTTAAAAGAACTTCACTGACTTAATTTGAGAAATAGAAGAAAAATGCATGTATTAGATGATAATTATACAAAGTTCTTTCTTACCATTCTTCTCCCTATTTGCGAAAAGAGGTTTCGTACTGCTAGTCATAATCTCAATTTTCCAAGCAAGAATCTCATCACCGCGCCATCATAACAGCGTTCTTTAAAAGATTACTTCCTTATGATATAAATATATTTATTATCCGTATATTATTATCATTTTCCGTTCTCTCGCTTGTTCCAATATAGTGAATAATATAATGAGAATTTACTAATTTCGCGAATTGTATTAATGGTGATAAATATCTTTTATTTTCATTTCTCTAATTTTCGAATGGAGAACATTTAGAACAACTCTTAATGCTCAAATTAGGACTATCTGTGTGTTCAATGCGGTTTTGATTTTGTATGAATAGCTTCTATTCATTTTTTGTTTGTCAACTTTCTATTGACGGAAACAGAATAAAGCTAACTTAACCTTCCTATACTCATGTCAAAATGAAAGACGTATACTATACTATATAAATCGGTCTCACAGACCGTATGCGTGAGTATACGAAGGTTAAGAAAAGTTTCTGCAAAGCCGGAAGTGCAGAAAATTGGGTATATGATAAATTTTGGCTTAATAAGGGTATGCATGCCCTCTCAAAGATGGCTTCGAAAATAGTGAAGACAATTACTCGTTGCAGGACTTTGTACTTATCCTGTATATCTTGAACAAATGGCACACATTTGAAGTAATGGTACGCAGCGGATGCCAAATTCTGGCAACATAATCTTTATTTTAATTGTATAGTCTTACGAAATTATAATCCATGTTTATCCGAAGTAGCACTTCGTGTTGTAAATTAATCGTGTTGTTATTGTAATCTGTTCTTCCTTTTTACATCTTCGAATATGTACAGCTTCTAATCCCTATACGATCAATTTATTCTTTTATCAGTAGATAGTTGTAACTTCTTTATTACATAAAGCCGTTATCGCAAAATTTTTTAAAAGTGGAAAGTTAGGGTAGGTGGGGGCAAAAGTCCGAATTTTCGCATTTGCAATATTTGTGGCTCCTTTTTCAGTATGGATTTGAAATATGCCGGAACGTTAGGACCATTAATGCCCTTGGCTTCAAATATGAAACTAAGGCAAAATATGTGTTAAAAAGAAAATTAGAGAATACAATCTAAAGTGTGACGATTCGGATCTTTGCCTCATCGGGTGGGGCATAAATCCGCATGGATAGATCTTTGCCCCTTTTATATAAAAATTGTTTTAAATAAATAAAAACCTACAATTTACATTATTAAAGACATATATTTTTCCAAGAAACTTCAAAAACTTTAAGACATAAACACAAATACAGCCCTAAATCGCTCAAATCAGTAGAAATGGTGAACGATGCATCTAATGCAACGCTAAATCACTCAAATCGGTAGAAAAACTAAGCATGGCTTGGACGGTTTTCTGATAATGTCAGCTCTGTTAACGAAAAACTCCTCTTCGGTTTCCGAAAAACGCATTGTGTTGGGTGCCCTTTTATAATAAATTCCATTGCAACCATCATCCATCATTGCAGTTATTTGGATTACATAAAGTCGAAATAAATCTTTTGTTTTCCCACAAACTTTTACTACAGCAAACTCTCCTGAAGTAAATCCGGATGGATCACTGTTTGATTCGACATCACTTTCTAAAAAATTCATGTCGCTGCTGCTATTGTGAAGTGAAAATTGCGACTCCGATTCAGACGAAGACTGATATGCATTTTTCTTTAGATCATTTTCTCTTTCGCCAAACACTTTTCTTATCGTCGTTTTATTTCTCTTGATGCTTGCCTTCCTTTCTCTCTCTTCAATTTTTCTTCTCTTTTCCTGTTCTATCTTTTCCAGCTCCTCTTTGTTTGGTGTTAAAGTAAGAAGCTTAGATTTCAGTCCTTTTCTTGTTCGTTTTCTCTTTTTCGTTAGTTTCGGTAAAGGAATGATATCTGAAGGTAGGGTAACAAGCAACTGTTCAGTATTTTCTTTTGAACATCCAGATATTTGAGATTCGTGTGCTCGAGAACATCCAGGTTTTGGAGATTCCGGCCCACTTGAAACATTAGCTCTATTTGGATGATTATCTGCATGTTCAATAGATGCTTCTGCTTCTGCTTCGTTATTGCCTTCAGATCTGTTTTCGTCAAACACAATGTTGAAGTGCATGTCTCAATCACCTCTATCTACATCTACATCATCTATTTCTTCTGTTTCATTTGCTTGGTCAGTTATTGAAGCAGGTAGAAAATCTTCTTCAGTAAAAATATTTTCATCCAGAGGATATATTCCAGTCATCTTAAACCCATTAACGGCCTTTTCGATAGCTGTTTCATAGGCCTGTTTGAGTAATCCAGCGACGTGGTATTCTGTCACTACTTGTCCAGGGTTTGATGTAGTCCATTTATCACATAAGTCATCGTAATAGGCTTTAAGCGGTCTAAAAGTTCCTATCCAGAGGCTGTGTTCGATGACAGCTATGTGGTGGAAGACTAACCAAGTGAATACTGTTGTTTTTTGCGTAAGTTATGGCTTGCAGACTGGTATGAGAAATGTGATTATCCACTATTAACAGGATAGGGTTGTCAGCAGTAGGATTTGTATATTTGCGGAAGTGCTCCAAATAATCGACGAATCTTAATGAATTCATGTATCCAGAGTCTGTTACACCCAAAGCAGAACTAGTTGGAGCATCCTTTATCAATAGAGGATTTAGTCCCTTACGTGCAAAAATGAAAAACGGTGGAACATAGTGTCCCGTGGCACTCATCAAACATGCTACCGTCACAGTTTTTCCCTGTTCGGCAGCTACAGTTTTGGCTACTTCTCTTTTTCCAGTGGGAGCAACGTGTTTAGGTAATTTATTTGGGACGGTTTGGAAACCACTTTCATCCATGTTGTAGATTCTGTTGGCTGAAAATTTATGTTTCTCAAGAACAATTTTCAAATTTTCAAAATATTGTGCTAACTGCTGCTGATTAAACCCCTCGTTCTAGCTACACTGGTTTTTCGTGGCGTACGCAGTGATAGACGATTTCTTTTCATAAATTCTCTTGTCCAATCTCTACCCGCTATTTTTTTCATTCTGAAATGGATGTATGATGCCAGTTCTTTGTGCATACTGATATGCCAGAGAACGGAGCGATTTTAGAGTAAGTCCATAGAAACGCAAGTCTAACGCCTTACAATGGTCTAATATTTGTTTCTCCTGCACTGCAGTAAATACAGTTCGAAATCGTCCCAAGCAATTTACATCGTTACCAGCTTTTAGTCTCTTCCGAATGGTAGATTCATCGTAACCAAGGGTTTTTTCTATTTCTCTTAATGATATGCCTTTCTCTTTTAACTCTCTAGCCTGTTTTAGTAGACCCTCAGTCAGTGGCGTCCGGTTTTCGTTTCCTCTTTTGTAACTCCTAAAAAATATAATTATTATTATTTCTGAGCATAATAGCCGACAGTTTTCAAAATCATCGCTAAATCCGCATAAAAGAGGCAAATGTCGGCAGCAGATCAGACATGCGGACTTTTGCCCCACAATGAATTTTTAATGTTAGCAAGGCGTGTCTGGAAAAAATAACCTCAACTGAATTTTTGTTTGGTGAAAACTGTTGTCAAGGGGTCGAGTTTCTTAGAGGGATCAAAAGAATTTTCAACAAATGTCCCAGGAGCACGTATCCTTCACTTATATATTTGAAAATATCAGATTAGAACAACAAAGTTTACAACTTACCTCATAATTACCAAAATTAACGACGCACAAAGCACATGTTTACGCTATTGCCATTTCTGCAACGTACTGACCCAGTAATGCCTTGGTGGATGAATACAATGAATATATCGCACAATACGCGTGTGGACTTTTACCCCATACGGACTTTTGCCCCCACCTACCCTATACAATATTTGTACTACATTGATGAAAATTTGTGGTAATATCCCTTTCTTTGAAAATATCACATACCCATCATATACAGCGTTGACGTATAGATTGGAACAAAATCAATAAAGTCCCTAAATAGTTAACAAATAGGAAACGATCGGACACGTCAGCCTTAATTCTTAAAACCGACAATTTTTACAAGAAAGCGTGTTTTGTAATGTCTTTGTTATCCCAGGTCATCTCCTTTCCATTCAAATGGAAACCTCAATTTTTAATAGCGCCATTTGGAGGAATATATATCTTTTTGTATACAGAACGATAATTTCTGGGATAGGTTACATAACAAGGTTTTTGAAAAACATATATTGGGTATTCACAACATTTGTATCTACGTTCAGTTGTAATTGTTTTGTTTAAAATCTTCAATTCAGAAAATTTCGAATAATGTTCAAAAAATGTTCCTAAAAATTGAGTTTTCGATCGTTTTTTTTGTCATAATCCTATCATATTTGTCGTACTAATTTCTTTTTTCTTTCAACAAAAAGTCTGTAAACATGAAGGTAAAATGTATTGTTGATTCTGGGCTGTCATGTTTAACTAACGTTGTTTGTCGTCTGATTAATTAAAATAAAACTAAAAATGATGCATTTAAGTAAACCCAGAAATTAGAAATTTTAATGATGATTGGTTTTGAAGACAAGTCCCGGATACACGAAGAAGTTTCTAAATTGTTCAATAATAAATAAACTGATCGACTTATTACGGGATCAACAGTAAGTAAGATGGAGCACACGCTTAGGGACTTGGTTCACACAGGAGATAACTTCTAGCTAATAAAAAAGGATTGAACGATGTAGCAACATTTCAAAAGAATCGTCACAAATCAATTAGTTACTGTACCGTTTTAAAATGTCTAAAAAGAACAAGTAGCATCCGTACAAAATAAAATTCGTTTAAGAACTTCACGAGGATCATTTTGATATGAGAGTTGAATTTTGTGACAAAATCATGGACCAATGTAATAACAATTTGGGATTTTCAAGGCACATTATTTTCTCCGAAGAAGCTACTTCCGGCCTAAACGCGTCTATCAATAGGCAAAACCGTCGATACTGGGCAAATGGAAATCCACACTGTATGATGTAAAGACACATAATTTCGAAAAAATCAACTTATGAGCAGGGATTGTTGACAATTCAGTCATAGGCCTGTTTTTTTAAGGTCCATTCAATGGTGAAAATTATTTGCTATTACTGCAGCGAAACACAATACCCGCAATGCTGCTGGATAGCGCCTTATGGGTACCAGCACAATGGTGCACCTCACATTATTCTCTAACTGTTCATAATTACCATTTTTCGAAATAAATGGATTGGTGGATGAGGAGCAATTAAATGACCAGTAGATCTCTCTATCTAACTGTACTCAACTTCTTCTTGTGGGGTTGTCTCAAATCCAAAGTGTATTTAAACCGACCTAATATTTTGAAGATTTGAAGATTAGAATAACCAGGTAATCAGGTTAATAACTCCCCAAATATTAAATAATGTCAGAAACAAATTTAAACATTGCCTTGCTCATTGTCAACACGTAAATAGTATGCAGTTTGAACATTTAATTTGAATATTTTTTAATTTGCAACTTTTGGCTTGTTAGTTAAACTATGATTGTTAAATTGAATAATACACAGAATACTTTTTTGCTTGAAAATCTTGTTGTGTAACCTATATCCGAAATCATTGTTCTGTATGCAGTAAAACAATATCCCCCAAATGGCGCGGACAAAAATTGGAGTTACCATTTAAAGAAAAGCAGATGACGTCATATCTGCGACAATAATGATGTGATAAAATAAAAATGTAAAAAATTGCGCATTTCAAAGTTCAGGTTTGATTTGTCCAATCGCTTCTTTTTGTTCTTCACTATTTACAGATTTTATGGTCCCAACCTGTACGTCTACACTGTATGATGTATGTATAAAATCAGTTGCTTGACGTCTTACATAGAAGCTCAACAGCGTCCATTGATTTTTCAGGAATTTGTAATATCCGCTGTTTACATAACCTGATAAATAAAATCAAATTACGCCTGCACTTGTGCCAAACATTACTTAAGACAGTGCACAATAACAAAATTACCGTGGTTGTCCAAAGTACGAGGTATGAGTTGTGAAGAAACTTGTTATATGGTGCTCTGCGCGTGCGGTATTCTGCCAAGTTCAGGCGTACTCATGAAGTTCGCAGTCACGCGCATGTTTATTATGTTTAAAATTGAAAGAATAAAAGCCGGTGTAATTAAGTTTTCTTTAAAAATAAAAGGTACATTATTGATGCCTACATACATATCTTTCGTGACCTTTTTAATTATACTTGTCTTGTATGATACTTCTCTACCACAACTAGTTTAATTAAACAGGAGTGATTGAAATAATAGTCATATTCTTAGAACGTTTACAAACGTTTTCGGAACACCTTCATCAGTGAAGATATAAGTGGAAAAATGTATAAACATTTGTTTTTTCTTCGGAAACTATCAACAAAATAACTAATGACTAGGATTTCTTGATATATATATATATATAATCTTTTACCCTTTCTACCTTTCGGTGTAAGGGTTCGAGCCACCGAGGCGTATACGCACGTATACCGTACCGCTCCTGGCCCGCCTAGTGGCATTTCCTTCCTGCAGCGTATTGAGGGTTGCAGATCCATTTTAGGATTTTAAACTACTACGCTTCAGCCGCGGTCGAGTTTCGAACCCAGACCTACTCATTGTGAAACGTGATTTTTGCCACTGAGCCACTAGGGGGTGCAAAAAGGTTGCCGCGTAAATTTTCACCCGCGCCTTTCGGCTGCCTCCTGTGAGGATTGAACTCACGACCCCTGGTTTACAAGACCAGTGCTCTGCCACTGAACTAAAGAGGCTTACTGGATTTCTTGATATAAAGGATCTGTAAACATTTTTTTATATAATAAATAACTGATTTATTGTACAAATACATACATGCAAACTATGAAAACACATAAAAACGCTTCTATTAAAAAACCTTTGTCAAAACCTTAACAATTCTGTTCAAGGACTAGGGAAAACCCAAATATTCGATAGAAGAAGGAGATGCATGTTGAAACCCCATTATAAGAAATAAAGACACGTGAAGTGTAAAGCTTCAAATATTTATTGTAGATCAAAAACCACGACAATATTGTTTTGTAATACTATAGCTGATGGATGAACCATTCATACACCTGATGAAGCTATAGTACAACGAAACAATGCTGTCGTGGTTTTTTACCTACAATAAATATTTGAAACTTTTTACGCTTCACATGTCTTTATTTCTGAAAACCCAGATCAAAAACCTAGCCAAAGGTTTCGTTCTTCAGAAACGTAAGTCATTTTTACAAATTACTATGCACATTACTTAAATTCTGAACATCGGTATTTATCATTTCGTATATTAGTCTTTCTTTATAATAATTTGCTTTTGTTAATGTCATTGTGTTTTCAAAATCAAAGTAATGCCCCAGATCTTGGTAATGTTTTGTTACAGCGGCCATTGCACCAAAATCATTATTTAAAGAATTGATGAGGTATTGGATTCCTTTCATAGTTATCATAATAGATTAAAATTTACACATGAGAGAGAATTTAATAGCTCATTAAAAATCCTGAACGTGATAGTCATGCACAATAACGGCATTGTAAAAATGAATGGGCATATAAAGTCTACCAATACAGGAAGAAACAAATTATTTTTCAGAAACATCAAAATTACATAAAATTAATGTAATTACCGGATTATGTGATCAAGCGGTTAGATCAGCTAATTCTGAGTTTAGAGTAAAGAATTTAAACAAAGTTAAAAAAATCTTAGATAAAAATAATTATCTAAATAGTTTTTACGAAAAAAACAATAAAAAATAGAATTAATGAATTATATAGTAGAAGCATTAAAAATAATCACAGAAAAAGGTATAACGCTATTCCTTATAAAAACGGTTTAACCGGACAAATAAAAAAGAATTTAATAAAAACAATATAAACATTACTTTCATTCTAAATTATAGTAACAGATCTCCTTTTACTAACACTAAATCTAAAATAATTAAACAAAATCAAAGCAATGTAGTTTATAAAATAAACTGTAAAGACTGTGATGGTTGTTACATCGGTCAGTCAAAACAATATTTAAAGGAAAGGTTGTATAATCATAAGTATTCTTTAAATAATGATTTTGTTGCAATGACCACTGTAACAAAACATTACGAAGATCTGGGGCATACTTTGATTTTGAAAACACAATTACATTAAAAACAGAAAATTATTATAAAAAAGACTAATATACGAAATGATAAATATACAGAAAGATACTAAACTATTAATTTCACAACCGATGTTCATAATTTAAGTAATGTATATTACAATTTGTTAAAGTGACTCTTACATTTCTCTTTGGTTAGCTTTTTATTCGGATTTTCCATAGTCCTTGAACAGAATTGTTAAGATTTCGACGATGATTTTTTGATATAAGGGTTTTTTGGGTGTTCTAATAGTTTGCATGTATGTGTTTGCACATTAAGTCAGTTATTTGTATTATAAAAAGTTTACAGATCCCATATATATCAAGAAATCCTAGTCATTAGTTGTTTTGTTGATAGTTCCCAAATAAAAACAAATGTCTGTTTATACATTTATCCAGTTACATTTTCTCGTATGAAGATGCTCCAAAAGCGTGTGTAAATGTTCTGAGAATATAATTATTATTTCAATCACTCTTGTTTAATTGACCTAATTGTTGGAGAGAACTATAAGATAAGTATTATTGATGCCTTAAATAATAACTGAACTTTAGCTACGACGAAACAGCGTTTCAAGGAGTGGAATATACTTTTAGATATGCTGTGTATAACCCTTACCAACGACATAGTACATCAAACTAACTAAAAGGAGCGATAGTGTTGAAAACGTCTCCTAGGAAGTTCGCAATAATTTCCAGTCGATTAACCAATGATACATATAACTTCTACCGACAGGACAGAAGCGCGATTATTATGAGTTTTTAAGTGGTGCAATTAACATTTGCGTCCTGTGTTGCGTTTAATGGAGCAGTATTTTTCGATGATGCCCACATAATTTCAAAAATGTTTCACTCGACTAAAATTACAAAGTGGTATAAGAATTCAGGAAATTGTGTGAAATATCTGGAAACCGCAGAATACTGAAAACTTTTTACAACAATGGATACTAGATATTTTAAGGGAATTGATGATATCGACCCAGCAACCGCAAAAACTCCAAATATGGACATCCTAATGAGAATGATAGGCGTCGAGTCCAAATCTATCACAAATAAAAATTGTTATTGAAATTAGGTCAAGAGATGGAATTATATAGCGGAAAATGGTAAAGAGATGGTAAAAAGAAAGAATAGCAAGAGAGAATTCAATCGAAAAATGGAAATTAACCAATAAGTCTATTGTTTGTGTTGAAACCCATATAAGAGGTAATTCACGTTTATTACATTTCTAGTTCACAACAATAATATTCCATTATAATTCACAACTGACTATTCTATTTATTAACTAATGACAGATGACGCACATACATGCACGTTATAATACATCTTTCTTTTTTTTTCCAAAAGAAAAAAAAACAAATTATAGATCCAGTTTCGTTGGTCGTTTGACAATACGACCAGACCGCGTTGAAATCACAGGGGATTCTGAATTTGTTTCAGCTTGCGTGGGTTTCGGACTGGATGATGAATCCTTGACTTGTTCATGTTCATGAGTTACATCTGCGTCATGATACTCAATAATCTGTCAGGTGAAAGTTATTAACTGATTCTCTTAGATCTACACGGTTGCGCCCGACTACATTGCCAGCGCTGTTTTTGACAATATATGATCGAGGTGTTGTGCGAGTGTCAGTGATCCGACCAGGTTCCCATATTTTGTTAACATGATCATACATACTGACGTTTTGACCTGGTTCAATATTGGTTAATGTTTTTGCATTTTTGTTATAATGACATTCGCTTTGAGTTAATCTATTCTTGATTTTTTCAACAACATTTTCGCAAAGGTTTGGCTGTAACAGATCTGCTGAGATTGGGACTTTTGTTTTACAGATACGACTCATTAATAATTGAGCCGGAGAGTAATTCATAAACTTCAATGGAGAATTTCTGCACTGCAACAATGCTTCAAACACATCTTTTTCTTCCATTAATGATTTTTTAAGAATACTCTTGGCGATGCCTACACCTTTCTCAGCTAAACCATTTGAACGCGGGTAATTTGGACTTCGAGTGATAATATCAAAATTCTACTCCTTTGCGAAATCATTGAACAAGTGACTAGCAAACGGAACATTATCACAAATCATTTGATCTGGAGATCCAAACTTAGCAAAAATGGCTTTTAGTTTCCGAATGACTTCATGCGCAGACTTATTACGCAATGATACTAGCTCCAACCAAGTTAAAAATGCGTCCATTACTACTAAGTAAGAATTTCCACTATAAGAAAAATATCAACGCCAATTCTTTCCCATGGTCTATTCGGTATATCATATGGCTGTAAAGGCTCTTTGATATTTTTTCTTGCAAATTTTTCACAAACAGTACATTCTTTGATAAATAATTCTATGCTTGAATTCATTGATGGCCAATAGAAAATTTTCCTCGTCCTAGACTTAACTTTCTCAATTCCTACATGACCTTCATGCAATCTCTGTAACAGTTGGCGCCGCAAAGTATACGGAACAACTAACTTATTTTTTTTTAAACAAAAGATTATTTTTCTTTTCAACTATCACTAATGGATCTAGCCATTCAGTTGGCTTCTCTACTTTGCTAATGATACCTTGTTTTTCTAGTGAATCTAGCTTTTGCTTAACTTTGGAGTGGAATGAATGCGGTATGCGCCTTATTGGCTGTACGTGTGGCACAGCATTCTCTTTTAAAACAATTTTATGAGCATTTGGAAATTCTCCTAAACCTTGAAACACTTGAGGGTACATGTTAACCATATCTTTAATTGAATTCAATCTTTTGCTTACAGAGTGAACTCTTTTAACTCAATTTAAGGTGATACAGTCATGTAATCCTAAAAGAGGCATTTGGCCACCACTGTCAACAATAATACAAGTAATGTTTGCTACTATACCATTGACACTACATCTTAAAGTTATTTCACCTACACGCTTAATCTTAAAGTTCGAACTACCATAGGCAATTAAAGTAACATTTGTCTTACATAATTGTTCATTCTTTACAATCTTACATAATGAAGAGGAATCACACTTACTTCAGCGCCAGTATCAAGTTTGAATCCCAGCGGCTTACCTTCAACGTCGATCTTCTTCATCCGCATACCTTCACCTAGCCTTGATTTTCTTACTGTTCCTATAGATTTTGCCACTGTAGTTATGAAAAACTCATCTGCACTATCACTTTCTTTTGCAGCATTGTCCTGAGCTGTTGCTACTTCATTCACCCTCATCTTCACTTTTTCTTTCTTCTTCCTGCAAACCACCGCAAAATGATTCTTACCACGGCACACGTTGCCTGTTCTACCATATGCAGGGCATTTTCCTTTTTCATGACGCGATCCACAAAATGTGCACTGCACCCTAGTTTCTGCTTGCTTGCTGTACCTTTTGTTTGTTTTATTGCTTTCTGCTTCATTCTTTCTAATTGCATTAACTAAAGTCTCCTTGTGTAATATCTTTGACTGATTCTTACTTGCCTCTACCGCTCTGCAAAAATGTATTGCCTTTTGCAGGGTTAAATCTGATTCTCTTAAAAGTCTTTCTTGTGTCCCTTTGTCAAGAATTCCTATGACGATCCTATCTCTGATCACTTCATCCTGCTCCTTATAATCCGTCGATTTTACAGCTTTTCTCAATTCCGTCACAAACGTATCAAATACTTGTCCTTCTTTTTGAATAATGCTGTTAAACTTATAACGCTCAAAAATTATATTCTTTTTAGGTGCACAATATTTATTAAACTTTTCCTTGATGATATTCAGACATTTTTTCTGTCACTTAAAGCGAAAGTACGAGGCGTGTTTTTAAACTAAGTACCGTTTTGACATAAAAACAACAAGTAAATTTTTTCCAAAAATAATTTATTCACTTGAAAGGTCATACTTTACTCTACTTTTCTACATAATTCCCATTAATATTGAGGCACTTATCGTATCTTGGGACCAGCTTTTGCATGCCTTCGTCAAAGAAGCTTGCCGCCTGATTAGACAACCACTGCTTCACAGTTGTTTTCACTTCGTCATCATCGGAATGGCGCTGCCCCGCCAGTTGGGTCTTCAAGTGCATAAACGAATGGTAGTCGCTCGGCGCTACACCGGGACTGTATGGAGGGTGGTCGAATTGTTCCCAGCCAAAAGAAGTGATAAGGTCTTGTGTTCGATTTGCAGTGTGCGGACGGGCACTATCGTGGAGCAAAACGACACCTGCACTCAGCATGCCACGCCTTTTGTTTTGAATTGCGCGGCGCAGTTTTTGTAAAGTCTCACAATACGCTGCTGCATTGATCGTGCCGCCGCGAGTCAAAAAATCGACCAGCAACACACCCTTTCTGTCCCAAAACACAGTGCACATGATTTTTTGAGCAGAAATTGTTTGTTTGAATTTCACTCTCCTAGGGGATGATGAATGCCGCCATTCCATTGATTGCTGCTTCGATTCCGGTGTAACGTAGGCTACCCATGTTTCATCGCCTGTCACAATATGGCTTAGAAAATCATCCCCCTCGTTACTGTATCGCTCCAGAAAACTCAATGCACTGCCCAATCTTTTAGTTTTGTGCTCATCAGTCAACATTTTTGGCACCCAGCGTGAACACAGTTTCCGATAATTTAAACGTTCGGACACAATTTCGTAAAGAACACTTCTTGAGACAGCAGGAAACTTTTCAGCTAACGACGAAATCGTGAATCGTCTGTTCTCTTTCACTTTACAGTCCACTTTTTGAATCAGATCATCGGTAATGACTGAAGGTCGCCCACTTCGTTTCGCATCATGAATGTTTGTGCGGCCATCTTTAAAGGCCCTAAACCATTTTCGCACCATTCCATCACTCATAATGTTTTCACCATACACTACACTGATTTGGCGATGAATGTCAACTGATTTGAAGCCTTGAGCACAGAGAAACCGTATTACAGCACGCACTTCGCAGTCGGCGGGATTCTCAATAGGTGGAGGCATTTTAAAATCACGCAAACAGATGTAGATTCGATCGGATGGTTCCGTAATGGCGTCTATGGCTTCCCAACAGAGGTAGCTACATGGCACGCATGCGCTAAACGGTGACCGCAGTGCTGCGGCGGCGTAATTTAAAAACGATACTTAGTTTAAAAACACGCCTCGTATTATACAACTCGAGACCATCATCTCCTGTCAAATTAAGGAAAACAGATATTTGTTTTTCTTCCGGTTTCATGTTTAAATCTGTAGCTGTTAGGAATAAGTCAAAGCTTTGTATAAAGTTTTGCCAATTATCTGCAATATTCCCTTCTAAATTAAGTGGTTCTGGTGGTCTAAATACGTTTATAGAGTCCATTTTCTTGATATATGTCCAGCTCGAGTCACTGTTTAGAACACAAATTCCACGATTTTGAAATATAATTTCCAGGCTTCTAGTCACAATATCCACTGTCGACAATGGCCGTCTTCCACATCAATATCCTGACCTGACACCATGTGTTGTTTTGTGTTAAAATCCATATAAGAGGTAATTCACGTTTCTAGTTCACAACAATAATGTTCCATTATAATTGACAACTGACCATTCTACTTATTAACTAATGACAGATGACGCACATACATGCACGTTATAATACAATAAGAAGTAATACACCTACGTTTCTGCCTGTTATGAATAATAGACGAAAAAGTTACTATACCCTCTATCTATTCCGAAATCTTTCCCATTATGTTCCTAGTAGAATGTTCACTGAAAGAAAGCACTATACCCAAAGCTTCTTTGGAACGTTATGAAATACATTATGTTAAACACGTTGTTTTAATTAACGTAATAGTGGTAGAGTACAATTAAAAATAAGTATTATACAAATTTAGAACGAATAAACCATGACTATGTCTTGATCCGGTTAAAAGCGAAACAGTAGGTTCACAGAACTCGCAACGCAATCGTTATTATAACGCTCCAAGACAATGAAAGTTTCGCGCAAAGTGGTAAAGGAAAAGCTGTTTCTGATACAAAAATACAAACGATGCTAAAAATAAACGATGAAAAAGCACGCATTTAAATTCCATTTCAAGCACACGTTTTCGACGGAGAAGATATATGGAATATAATGGAGAAAGAAGAAAGAACTACAATCGGAATGAAATGTCTATATAAAATACAATGAATCTTCCCACAGTAAGATATGAGAAGGCAAATGAGTTGACAACACAGATGGAATGAGATAGGAACGAATCCTAAGACCGTTATTTTTCTAGATCTTACATGAAAGCATATGTATATCAGGCAAAGGAATAGGTGGGATTTTGGAATACAGAGAGGAACATACAAGAAGATAATAACGCAAAACATGAGAGCGAGTACATATGCATATAAAAGTAAAGTGATCAGAGGTGATTGTTATCAGCAGCCAAATAAGAAGACATCAAATATGTTTTAGACAAAAAGGTACAAGGCAAGCGTTAAACGCAGCGAGCAAAAACGAAGTAACGAAATAGGAGCATATGCAAATTTTTAAAGGAAAGACGTATTGTTCGACTCAAAAATACGAGTGATACGCAAAGCCAGAGAAATAAAACCAAGAAAGCTGCGATTAGCGGTTTTAGATAAATAAAGGAAAACCAAGACTTGATACGACAGAAAAGTAATAGCAAATTTTATTATCAATCTCTTATCTATCGCCTCAAGTGTGGGGACATCCACGTCGAAATTTTCAATTTAAATACTTCCAAAGAGGTCATTCTTCTATAAAATAATTGTTTGTTTGTTGCATATTGTTTTTAGTCTACATAGTAAAACACTGACACACGCTACCTATAAATCGATAAAGACGATGGTATCAAAATGTCTAGCACTGCTTTCTTCTATAATCTTATTGAGACAAATATCTGCATATCATCTTTCCTCACGGAAACCCGTTTGTGTATTCTCTTCCTCCTCCTAACTGATAATGAGTACTTCTATAATTCTTAAATTCCTGTTTTTCCCTTTCTTGTAAAGTAATCATCATTAGTTATTATTATTATTATTAGATCATTAGTTTTATAATTTCTGAGGCACATAACACCCTTTCTTATTTTTCCCCAACATCGTTATACCTTTTGGATTGGAATCTTTGGAATATTGTTGTCTTGCTGCCTCAAGTAGTTTATCTTAGTGTTGTTTCCTTCGGTAAAATAACTGGTGTTTCAACTATATATTCTGTTCAAGAATTTTTACGTTTCCTATGAAGTTATGTGTTCTTAAACGTTTTATCTCTCCAATATATGTATTAATCTCCTACTATTTTCTATCATATAGTTTATTCTCTTCTTCATTGATTACCTTCCTTGGATTTTTATCGTTCCTAGGTTAGGCGTCTAATATTATTGTATGTATGTTCCAGCGCTACCCTTCGGATGTTTATATGTTGTCTAATTTCTATTCATGCAGGTAGTTTGTATTTTTCTGGTAAAGTCTCCTAAACTATTTCGTGATAACTTGATAGTTTTCAAATTTTCTATTTCCATCTCTTTTCTTAGATGGAAACACATCTTGCAATGCACAATTTAAAGTGGAGGACATGATTTATTTCATTGACTCTCTTATCACTTTTTGTCAATACAGTCGAAAATACTAAGGAATCAACTCGAACAGCTAGATCACGCACACAGGATGGCGGAGAAAACGCACTCGCCAAAGCATACAAGGCAAGCCCACAGGAAAAAATAGAAGACCAAGAAAGATAAAAACTGTAACAGGAACAGTATTAGAAAGAATCATTGAACAAGCAGTATATGTAGATCACACAAGACAGAAAATTGTGAAAAAATAAACATAAACTCAACTCCCCAGTCTTAGACTTAACAGCAGACTAAAAACAAAGTAAGGAGATATATAACAAAAAAGGGAAAAGCCAAAATTGATGTAGAAAATAATATGTATAAAAAGGAAAAATAAAGCAAGAAAAAGCAGCAATACATAAAACAAAATTAACACGAGTTACAAAAGTAGTTGTGATGTGACACATACTTAACGATCATATATTGCAAATTCTGTACCAATATAATTACAGATGATAGGTCAATGAGCTAGTTTACGGCATTTATATTGCTGTTCGTAAAATGGGATTTCAAACAATTTACAGCTGCTCGCAAAATGTTATAGGAGCAATAACTTTCACAGTATGTACTTGAATTTCTGTATAGCACATAACTTGGATCGTGACTAATATGATATCGACATATTGTAAATAAAACAGAGCTTCTGTTATTTTAAACTAGAGAAGCCGAATGACGAAAGAAGCAACTTTCTTAATTAAACCATACTATTAATTATTTTATTTTTATGTACTTATTCTCTTAATTCTCTTAAATATTAGCAATTCATTAGATTCAAAGATTGCACTATTTTGAAGTACATTATTAATTCTACCAGAATAAGAAAGTCAAGAACGAAGCTCCCATAGTATCCCCTAAGTAGGTTAAGCTTGCAATTACCTTTGATCAGAGGTAACTCGCTTTACCTAAGGGTATTTAAGCCTATTATTTCTCGTGCCTCTTTAATTAGGTGGACTAATATAATGAAGATCGCCACAGTGAAGTAAATAGCTTCTTCAGTTAAATAACGGAAACTTATGACTACCATTATTAACAGTGCTTTAACAGTAAATTTAGGATTCGTAGCTGAAAATGTCAAACACATACTGTGCAAATGCTTTTGATTTAATGTAAGCGGCGTGAGTTCCAACGCAAATGAATAGAGGAAGTGCTGTAAGAAATGTCCAGTAAAGCTAACTCAACTAAGCTAATTGTAAGCGCGTTCATCATCCCTAGAGAACCTTTGCTGATTTTGACGAAGCATCTACTGCATTTATAATCCCTTTTTGGGTTATGTATGATACTTTATGTTGGAGTGATTTTAACATGCATATTAATACAGTGCAATTAGCAGTCTTGTTCAACTTAATCCTTTCAAGTAATGCTGAGTTTAGTATAAATGCCATCCTCTTGTCTGCCGATATATGGATCGGACTATAATTTTATATCTAGTAAACTTTTATGCACAACAATGGTGCATGGTACTGTAGTTTAAAGTTAATGCAAAATCCAAATTTCGGTAAAACAGCTTTTTGTTATGTTTTTCCAAATTGTTAGAATATTTGCAATTCCGAGCAGGTTGTGCACAATACACCCCTTACAATTTTTGTAGACAGTACTTTATCATTATAAAAGAGGAGAAACGCAATGTCTACATGTACAGTATTTACAATACGTCAAAAAATAATTATATTAACTGCACAATATATATACCACCATAATATATCAGTCAGATGATATTACATTTTCAGGACACCTTGCTGTACCACATTTGTAGTGACCCGATGTTTGATTTCCACATTCTCTGTCTTTTTGTGGTGTTGACTATTACTACCAATCTTAATTACATATTGTTTGTTATTGAAAGCCGTAATTGTTGCCTTCTGATGACTTCGTTTGCTAGATTTCTGATAAAATAAAGTTTCCTTCCAACATCACAAATATTCCAGTTCAGAGATCAGAAATGCTGAGGTATTTTCCTCTCTGGTTTCCAAAAAACAGCGTAATTCGCATATTTGATCATATATTCTACACATGATCTATCGAAAATATCATTAGCTCAATCTGCGCCCGCAAAAGCTTATATAGGGAGAGTAATGTATAGTTGTAAAGATATAACATATTACTTAGCATTTTCTTCACTGCTATCCAGTGAGTGTTGTCATAATATTTAATTTAAATTGACTCAGGCAGGTTACTTCAAAAACTAAATCTGGTCGAGTGCATGCAGTCTAATATATTTTCCAATTTACTTCTGGTACAGCACACTTTCACCACAGTTACGATTAGACTGGGCAAATATGCGGTATGACGACTCATCTGCCCTTTCCACAATATAATATTACAGAGAACAAAGGATAAATAACTCGTCATACCGCATATTTGTCCAGTTTAGTTATCATGTTCAGATCTTTTGAACTTTTCATTCTAAGCCAGATATTTAGCACTTACCATTCCAAGAATTACCGATATCGCCCGTGCATACTGGTTTTAACACCTGTTTGTCTATCACTGACTTCCATTCCTGTACACTAAATAGCAGGCCCTAAAAAATTACATCAAATTCTTCATCACAGCTATGCACTTTTTTTCAATAAATTCTCCTTTGCTTTTCATCGGAATTCTTCACAGATACAGAACACTTATCGATTAATTATTTTTATTAACTTAATCAATACTGTCCCACACGTTGATACGTATTCAATTTTCCACTGTTGATATCGAGCGGTTTATATTTAATCAAATCGATGAACCGAGAATGTCAAAACAATTTCATAATTTAAAATCTTTCATTATGGATTATATAATTTTTTTAACCTATTAAAATAGAATGGTTAGTAGATTTTGTTGATCAATCAAAATATTGTATTAAGTACCAAAAGCTGATAGAAGTAGTGCTACTTATAAAACTCTTGTTCTTGTGGATTATATTGAAAAATTCCACTGTTACTCTTGTTGAATTTAGTGTCTCCAGTTGTGACAGGCCAATAGCTGCTTATTTGCAGGGTATTGCATATTGTAGTATAGTCCTACTCGAATGGTTAATTACCATTAGAAAATTTATCACTTATTACAATTCAATACACCAAAATTCACAGTAAATGTTGGGGTTATGGATATTTATCTTCATATAACATTTGGTTTATTTTGGGTTCTATTTATACTTTATCGATACCACGCACACCACCTTTTAAGCACTTCATTACCCTACGGGTGTTAGCTTCTTATTTTAACTCCAGCCAGAGACGTTTAATGGGAGAAAAGAATGTAACTAGAAATAAAATTTATAACTATTATAAAAAGCATCGATAGAATAGAAAAGCATGGTAAACATTTAGCACATATGTACATACAACACTTTCACATTATAAGAATTCATAATAACTACTGGATATAAATAACCAAACATACATCGACATTCAATATTCAAGTCAAGGTGAATTAAAGTTTTCGTTTCGTGGACAACGAAGAAATAATGTAGTGTAATCCTGGCTTCCAAAAAAGAAATAAAAAAGTTTGTTTGGTTAACGCCGAGAAAATTGACAAGATAAATAGGTCAAAAAATAAGTTTATAAATACATTTCGAATAAAAGGGTTTTAAGAAGAAGTACCAGTGAATAAAGGAATCTCACTACACAGGAGAAGAAAGAATTTAAAAAGGTGAAGAATCCATAGGAAATAGAGCCACGCAGAAAAAGAAGTTAAGAGAGGGAAGAATTCGTAGAAAATAGAGCTGCATCGAGAAAAGAAGTTAAGAGAGGCGAGATAGGAAGAACCATCATCGAATAAAAGAAATTACATCCACACACAAACAACAATAGGTGATTTTATGTTAAATATTTCTCAAAATTTATAAATACAATTTGTTATAATTTATGCGTTTTATATCATTAATTAAGAGCTAGGCCGGTGCAATTTTGTTTAAGAAATTAACTAAATTCTCAGTACTATATACAAAGACGCACTTCAGCTACAAATTAGTACCGGTATCTTTCAAGTTCGTCACTTTTTGTTTGGTTTGTGCGGAGAATCGTTTTAGCTAAATCAAGCCGAAATAGGCATGGAGACCTATTTGTGCGAGGTCCTGCCTCTTCTACGAATGCTTTCTATGTGACTAGGTAGGTACTAGATCTTCCTATATATCGTTATTTTTAAAATTTTATTTCTTTCTCCTACTTAGCGAAAATATTTCTTTTGGTTTAGATCCACATTTCAAGATAATCCATATCTGTATATTAAATATTAAACTTCAAATGTCGTTTGTTTCTTGTACATGGTACGTGGTACCGGTTTCATACACACACACACACACATATATATATATAAAATATTCTACTATTGATTCCATTTTAGATAAGTATAGCAACCTTTACATTCTATGGATGATTTAATTTTAGATACATGTATGTTTGAGTGTGTAGTTTCCGAATAATGATGAATGGCATGTAAAGTCCTTTTTCTATTTCTATCACCTTTGTAAATATTTTCAAGGGCTTTTATGTCTAAAATGTGAAGTAGGGAAATAGGGAAAATGCTCTTATTCTTTATATATTGGGATGAAATTGCAAAATATTGATTCGAATAATGTATGATATATACATAACCCTAAGGTGACGTAAAAACTAGTGAACTAGCATAATTGTCGATTTTACTACCTGTCTATGTACATACATAAGTATGTCCTAGTTCCTAGTTGGGTGTAAATTTTTGCCCTGTAATTGCAATCAACAATATCCCTGTGTGGAAAACCAACTGACAGTTCTTACCTCTACCAAAATTACTTAATTCAATTATGCACGTAGCTTAAGTCGTGTTGAAAAATATAGAATTATGACGAACATTTGAACACATCGACTACCCATAAATGTTGGTGTTGTATTTTTAACATCATTCAATACACTAACTAGAAAACTTTCTAGGCGACTTACATCAAGAACTAATCAAATTATTACAAAAATGCCAACGCAGGCCAATTTTCTTTCGAGAAGGAGCCGTTTTGATTAATATATCATGATATTAAACCTACCTGCTTAACCTCGCGCCTTCCAGCATAATAATCTTAAACAGGGTAATACCATTTGTGACACATCGTTGGAAATGTATTTTCATTCATTCATCAATTATTATATCATAATTAATAGTTGGTCGAGCTTTGGGGACTATAACGTACAAAATATCATGTTAAGCAAAAATTGTGAAATGTAAATTTTTGTTCAAATAAAATATTAAAATAAGTTTCTCATTTTGGTCAGTTAATAAGCTACCGTTCTAGTGTTAGTAGACTAATCAATTTAATTATAACAATAGCTTATTAAACGAACAAGCGTATTAGAATGGTTCTTTGTTGAAGTTATGCCAATAAGGTTAAATAGATAATAGGTTTCATGCACAACACTGAAATAATAAAATTCCGCCCTTGTAAGCTGTATATTGTTTAGTAGCCCTGTAAGAGCGATTTTAATAGGTGGATGGAGCTTTATGAAGCGGTGATATATCATTATTATTCATTTTTATGAATACTCTATTTAAGTAGTAGATTTCGTAAACCGTTATGACTGTAGATACTGGGAAAGTAAAAATCCTCATTTATTTAAATAATAATTTTCGAAATCATTGGATAGTGCGATTTGACATCGCTTGATTTTCTATTGTGGACTCACCTAAAAGAAATTGTATACCAATCGCAAGTGCAGAATATCGGTCAATTTGGACTTAGGATTAGTTAATGTAGAAGAAATATTTAAAATGATCAGAGAAGAGTTTGAAAATAGGCTATATTATTGTCTTCTATAAAATGATGCACAATTTGAAGACTTTTTTCCTAGCATGATATTTGTCATCACTATCATGCCAAAACCTTGTGAAATTTTTCCACTTTCTATTGCATGGTATCTATCCACCAAGGCGTGTTGACCAAAGGACTTTACTGAATCGTTTTAGTATTTCATCTCTGAACTTCAGAAGAGTTCAATTCAGCATACAATTTGTTTATAATTCACTCCATAACAAGATTGTCGCTCCTGACCTTTTGGGTACTCTAAATTTCAATATTCCGCAATTCGCCACTAGATATACACCAACCTCTTATCTACAGTTTTGAAGAACAAACTTGTCTCTGGGTACAGTATCGAAAAGGTAGTGATAATAAATATATTCTTACTAATAAGTAAGTGAGGTTCGAATTACGTTTACGAAAAGAAATTTCATTTATGTATTGTTACGTAATTACACAAGGTTTTGAGTTAACTCTTCCACTGCATAGGTCAATGAAAACTATACATTAACTTAACAGAATGTATTTCAACCTTTGTGATGATTGATTTGCATACAATCCTTCGATTTATTTCTTCTCTAATGGTTATATAATGGTTTATAAATAACTGAATTAATAAAATATGTATATTACGTAAACTTGCAGATGTTTATTGTTGACTCAGGCTGTAATACATTCTGTAGTTTTCCTTTTCTAATTTCATGGCCACATATGTACCTACAATATTTATCTTAAAGAAATTGCCATCTACTCCTAAAGTTATTCTAGAATTGTGAAATTGAATGTTGCAGTACTTAAGTTATGGTATTGTAAGTACACTAAAGCTGTTTAGTATTGACTATGGCTATAAATCTAGAAACTACGCTATACGACGTTGAAAGAAATGTAAACCGCACAGCAGTAAGCCGTCTTTTGAAATAAGCAATTCGATTTTATATCAAGGAAAATAGAAAACGCTATCGCGGTATTAGGGTCATTCACCATATTATATATTCAAAGTTATCTTAAGGCGCAAACAACGAGATGCCTTGGAAATGTGAAAATCAACGAACCGATGGACTTTCAGCACGCATTTTTAATACATCGATTTGCAGTAAACTTTAATTTAATGTCGGCGCTCGCTTTGCTTAATCGGATTTGCCGGCGAAATCACTAGGATATATCACACGCCCGATCGGTTAAATTATTTAGAGAAGGTCTTTCTCGCAAATCCCTCTAGGCCGATCTTGAAGAGCTTCAAACAGTGATGCGACTGTGAGTGGATAGACAACTTCTCTTCGTCTGGGACTAACTCAGATTGACGCATACGGAAAGATATGCTTACCTCCCCTATGCGTTATAGGAAGTTTCCGGATGATCGGTCGAACGCAGCTTTTCTCGATAGAATTGAGAAGTGAAGAAGACAAATTGTCGAATTTGTCCTAGCGGATATTCACGAATTCCTCATATTATTAAAGAAGCCTTCGAGGGATAGAAGAGCGACAGTTATTGCAGCATATGAAATAAATAAGTATCAGCATTAACAATATATGTACATAAAAGATCACATGACAAGGTGTCTAATATTAAGCACTAAAAGTCTAGTCATTCATAAACTGACAATGGGTATATGTAGATACTCGACGCTTGTGCATGCGTTTTTAATGTTTGGAATAGAAATCTTATCAAGTGTGGTGATTGGAGTAACATTTAAATGACATAAAAATATGTAAATCAAGTGAACAATAAAATGACGACCATGTGTCGAGGAAAAGTGAAGTAAATTGTTTCTGGTTTTCGAGTTATAAGCAGCCCTCGACAAGCCATAAGCAATTTAGTCCGGTCAATTTAGACATTCGCCCTTGCATAAGTTTCCAACAAGCTGAAAATTTGCATGAACATTAGGAACACCATTATAATGAAATTGTGAAAAGTCCCCAACGATCCCTTATGTGCAAAAATTTTTATTCAAGGTTAAAGTTCGCAAGAATGGGTCTTTTGGATTTTTCAGCGAAACGGTTAGTTTCATGATAAAAATATTTCAGACAAAAATTGTAAAGCATGAAATTATCTACAAAAATTGTTCTTACTGTGTCTTTCGTAACATTAACCATTTCTGAGCAAAAGCGATTCTAAAATTTACATTAATATAATAATATAAGTAAAACTATTAGTTTGCGTGACTAAACATTAATATTGAACGATAATTCTGAGAATATGAACTGAAAAGAAACCGAGTCCCTCATTTTATGTGACCATGTGACCTTGAGCAACATCTGCTGCTGTTCAATTGTCTACGTGGCAGTATCCGTCTACCTGCTCCTATTTCCAAAATGTCAACTTAATTTACATTTTGTAAACAGAAAAAAAAAAAGAACAAAAAGAAATTGAACAAAAGTGTGGCTTGGTAATCAACTGGACCCAGAAGCACGGGGTTGGAAGCTAATTAATAATGTATTGGAACCAATCCATACTCTATTTCCATCTGCACCAGAAAACCTCCTTAATACTATTTTTTGCAACTGCAAAAAGGGTGTAATTCGAAATGCGGCTGCAGAAAAGTAGGCTTAGCTTGTTCACCAGCATGCACCAGCACCACTTGTCAAGCCCAGTCGTGTTCAAATGTTGAATCTTCTCAGAAGACGATCCTTACATCAACGACGAAGCAACTGATATATCGCTGTTAGAACAATTTACGTCAACTCAGAAAGATGAGGAAGAAGAAGAAGAAATAGAAGAAGGAGAAGAAGATGGAAGAAGAGAAGAAGGTGAAGAAGAAAATGATGACGATGATGATGAATAAGACGACCTGACATTCCATTAAATTTTACTGAGATAGACCGTGGAGTAGGCCTACCGGGGAAACCACATTAAAAAAACGCGCTAAATACATTACCTCATAGGTAGCGTGGGAACGTGTGCACATTATGGATACACAACTAAAGTAAATTTTGGAATCGCTTTTTCTCAGAAATGGTTAATGTTATGAAAGAAACTGTAAGGATAATTCTTGTAGATAATTTCATGGTCTACAATTTTTGTCTGAAATATGTTTATCATAAAGCTAACCGTTTCGCTGAAAACTCCAAGAACCCCATTTTTGCAAACTTTGACCTTGAATATTTTTTTGCACACATGGGATCGATGGGGACTTTTCACAATTTAATTATAATGGTGTCCCTAACGTTCATGCAAATTTTCAGCTTCTTGGGAATTTATGCAAGAGTACCCCTATTTTTTCGGCTAAATTGACCGGAGTAAATGGCGCACGAACTGATGGTTAATGGAACGCTCTTTCCGAGTAGAGGGTTGTAGATGATTCTGATGTCCGTTGTGAACAGTATCGCCACCGATGAATACAAGAAAAGAATTCGTTTTTTTCTGCGGACAAAAAGTCGACAAAGAACGCTTGTCAGCATCATGTTACGTTATATATTTCTTGTCAAACTTCTCTTCCCTAGATCTCTATTGATTCATTTGATGTGGTAAATCACTCCACTTTGAACTGTTTCTACGTTTTTCTTTATTGGCTCAAATCGTATCTATTAGCAACGTATTCTTTTTCAGTCTATCGCGGCTATTTGATCCTCCCATCTTATCCTTCATCTTTCTCTTGGTCTGCCTGCTGTTACCGTCCATGTGCTTAGTCTTCTTATAGTACTGTCCTCATTCGGTCTATATATATATATATGTATATATATATATGTGTATATATGATAAGTAATATGATTGGAAAACTACCTCCGACCATTTGCAGACGCGTTTCGCGGTTTACCGCTCATCAGTGCAACTTTTGTGAGAAGTAGTTTCCATTATCGACTTACGTCTATATCTAGTAGTATGCTTGATGTTTATACATATGAGAAATCCAATTAAGGAATTCCCCAATATGTATCAAACATGCGCATTTTTGCAGTTTCTACTCTACACGAGTGTACAACAATTTTCCAATCATATTACTTATCACATTTTCCACGGTGGATTACCCGAATAAGCGTAACAGCAGCTTTGCGTGAGGGTATACGAAAATTAGTTGTACACTCGTGTAGAGTAGAAACTGCAAAAATGCGCACGTTTGATATATATTGGGGAATTCCTTAATTGGATTTTTCAAGCATACTACTATGTATATATATATATATATATATATGTGTATTTTATGTCTATTTCTAGTAATTTCATATTTTCAAAAGTAAGTTTTATATTCTCCATCTTTCATTCATCTAGATCCAATTATTTCTTGGCTGATATTTCAGTGAAAGAAGCCAATATTCCCCGTTTTTGTCAGGCACATTGCTTCCCCAATGTCTAATCACTACTGTGTTAATCTTCAGTTTCGTTTTTCTGCTTAAAGTTTGATCTGATGGCAGTTTTCTATAACAGAAAAAAGCCCGAAAGCTGTTATGTGCGCTTGTCTCTTTCCTCTCCTGTCATTATTTTCGTTAATGTAAGTCGTGAAATACCCTCAAAGCTTTTAAGTTTTTTGAAATTGCTCTACCAGCCGCGTGTGCTGTAATATGTTACTTCCTGCCTATGCTGCTTGTATTTTGTAATTCCTTGATGGGTCCATCGAGAGCAGTAGACAGCGCGCTTTTCCTAGTTTCATTCCGGCGTCTATCATGAAACGCAAATAAAGTAAAGATACATTTCCAAATAAAAATATATCCCAACGTAGCAAATACAAATAGAAATATGTATTCTCATGTACACTTCTGTTTCGAATTGAAAGCTTTTTCGTAATAAACATAATCGTTCTGCTTATATTACGTCTTCAACCGACAATTACACTTGTGTGTCGTTTTATGCCGGGCTAGGCGGTTAAATATTTCTCTCTCTCGGAGAAAAATCTACGTTTACAAATAAACGTTTACCGCATAGATCATAAGTAATAATTTAAAAATATATATCAAAAGACGACTATCAAAATATGTATAAGAAATACGAATGCATACAAATAAAGATGTTCATGTTACTGTAATGTTAAAGAAGCGTTGCGTTTGAAATGACATTTTTATTTATTTAGTAAATCTTTAATACGAATGTTAGATACTACTAATTTTCAGGTAGTATTTGTAGTCCAGTCATTATATACATTTGGAAATTAAAAAATCCGAGAAACCCAAATTTTTTATATGTTGTTGGGAGTGTCAGGAGAGCTTAATTTTGAGTTTTCGACCGTCTCTCGACCCTGGGCTTCGTCCGCCATCTTGAAAAAATGGGTGAGTCTTTGTTTCTGCCATAACCCTCTATCCCTTCGTGATAGAGAATTATTGTTTCATACTTTCTCGTTTCTCTTTCGATGCTCTTCAATTTAAGTCCTATGGACTTTTTCCCTATCATTGTTAGTTTTAAGGAAAAAGGATATTCATATTCTCCTCCTTTTCGATGGCCTGTGTTATCCATACTCTTCCTCTTCAGAATCCTCTCGGAAATGTGGAGAATTTACGCTTCTTTCAAAAGTGGTATCATCCTCATTGTTCGATTCACTGTCGTTTAGGGCATCGAATCTGGCGGCGTTGTCGCATGTTTCTTCACTGCAATGTAGGCATATGGTGTAACATGCGATGCCTGCTTTCCTGCATCCGCAGGCAGCTCCGCATTTCTGTTTACATTTGCACGATAGAAGTTTCAGGAGCACAGTTGGCGCTTGGCTGTGCTAGTAATCGGTTACAGTCCTTGTTGTGTTCTCCGCCAACCCCACTCCTTTGGATCTTTGTATAACCCAAACCAACTTTGTACTTGATGGTAGGTACGGAACACGTGCTGCCGTACTGCGTTTTTATTGGGGGTAGTGATGATAGATTGAATCTATTTCTCGTGATAGATTTCGCGAAGCGCTGGTACCGTAACCAACTGATCGACTTTTTTTCTTTTACCCCCGTATAAAGCGATGAGAAATCTTACTACCGTCGATATCAAAATGTCTGGATCCACATTCTTCCTTTTGAACAGCTCCACCGATGGCACCAGTTAAGCATGTTTCTCTAAAGTTTTTATAAATTTGCATTTCCCAATATTGATAAACGACGACGTTGTGTCGCAACAGCTGAAGGCGTGTAAAGAAATATGTTATCCACGATGGTTTTGCCGTGTCTTACACTAGTTAGGGAGTACAGAGCTGCGGGTGTGTTCTTCCTCGCCGGTTTGTGGAAGAAGACGTTTGTGTTTTGTTGCGCCAGTCCGGTAAGTAAAACCAAAAGGTCGACGTCTTCACCTATGATTGCAACACAGTCTTACCTAGGTACTTGTTTTATTGCTGTGGTCATGATTAAAATGTCTGCGTCTTCGAATACCTACTCAACGTGTATACCAACATTTATTAAATGAACATGTAACATTTTGATGAAGTTTTCTTTGTTGATTTTACTCCCAAGGAATTTTTTTGGCTGACTATTGGTACTTTCGTTGATATTGAGTTGCAAAGATTAATTTTTCTAGAACACCGCATCCTTTCAGAAGTTGTCGTCCCAGCAATATCCATGTCATAGGTATACCCATCGAATATAATTGTAACGTTCTTCCCAAAATGATGCTGAACGTACGTCACGTATTTTCCGCAGATAAGGCCGAATGTTACTGCACGATCCCAAACAACTTTATGTAGCAGGAAACCACCGTTGATCACTTGCAAATGTCTGTCACCGAAATGTATGTTGCCCTTCAGCGGTTCGTAAGCATTGTATAGCAATGATTTCTGTCCTTTTCGCATTCCTTCTTCAGTGAACAGCGGTAATGAAAACGGAGCCAACTCATGATAGATATAGACCAAAAATATCAAATTGTAGGTACGAATTTGTTCTAAAAGTTTGATAATAGACATTTTTTCGATAAATAGTACGGGAAGGGAGGAAAAGAATAAAAACTAATAGAATCCTCAAAATGTTTGTCGTTTTGTTGCAACAACTAAGAAACTAACAATAATAGAGGAAAGTCTATAGGAACTATATTAAAGATCATTGAAAGAGAAACAAGAAAGTACCATACAACAATTCTCTATCTCGAAGCGATAAAGAGTTATAGGAAGGGAAAAGCATTTATCCCTCTTTTCAACGAGACCAGTGCGTTGCGCGGAGTACGGCACGGTCAACTTTACGGGGCGCTAGAACTCCTAATTTTGAAGATAGAGGAAAACCAAAAATATCAGATTGTAGGTACGAATGCGCTCTAAAGGTTTGGTGATAAACATTTTTTCGATAAATATGACGGGAAGGGTGGGGGCATAAGAACTAATCCAACCTTCTAAACTTTTGTATTCTTTTGCAATAACTAAGAAACTAACAATAATAAGGGAAAAGTCCATAGAACTTAAATTGTAGAGCATCAAAGGAGCAACAAAAAGTACTAAACAATAATTCTCTATCTCGAAGGGGTAAAGAGTTATGGTAGAAACAAGAGCTCACCCCTCCTTTGAAGATGGTGGACGAAGCCTAGGGTCGAGACGGTCGAAAACTCAAAATTAAGCTGTTCTGACACTTCCCAACAGCATATAAAAAATTTGACTTTCTCGGAATTTTTTCATTTCTGAGGTCTATTTTTGGATATAATGACTAGACTATTGGCAATGTGATACCCTTGTAGTTATCACATTCTAGTGGGTCTCTCTTTTAGGCACCGGTGTTAGTAACCCTCTCTCTTCCTGTTTGTTGGGATGTTTTCTTCTCTCCATATTGCATGAATTACCTTTCCAGTATGTTTTCTCCTCAATATTTTATTGGCTCGTCACTTATATCATTCATTTCTGGAGCGCTTCTTAACTTACTTAGTTTCGTTGTATTAATGTATTCATCAAACGTCGATAGATACGTCTTATGTGCTTTGTTGATTTTTGCATATCTCTATGAAGTACTTCCATGATTTTTTTCGATTCAGTTATTTTATGTTTTATTACTGTTAGTCATTTTCTTTATTGTTCGAATTAGTTTTTCATTGTCTTCATTACGTGTCTCGACTTCATCCATATATCTCTTAATCCATTGTTGATTTTTTACTTTGACAAACCTTTGTCGCACTTCCTTTTTTGTATAATTGGTCAATTGGCCTTCATCCTTCAAACCAAACGTCAGTTTGTCTCTTGAATGATCTTACTCTCTTTATCTTCTATTATGGTATTCTTTGATGACTTTTTTTCTAACCTTTCTTACAAGTAGGAATCGACCCGGTCGACACTTGCTCCTCTGAAGGACTTTACAAATTGTATGATTCTTCGTCACCTCCTTTCTATCCATACATGACCTACTTAATTACCGGATGTTTAACCTGGAATCATCCAAGGTACTTTTGTGTTCAGCTTTGTGCGGAAATTTAGTACTAACAACATACATGTTTTGCTATGTCCTGTGCCATAGCACTATTACTCTTGGTAGTTTCATGAGTAGTATGTATCTTAAGCCCGTTTTACATTATCACATTAAATTGTAAACTGTACTAATTTTTCTGTGCAAAATCATTGTGTGAAATTAGAACCTGTCCTATTTTCATACTAAATGTTTCGACTTGCACCTGCTCACTAGTCTGCATTGCACATATTCCAATCTAACCTCATTCCTTGTGTTTAGGTCTTGTCCCTGACGAATGATGGAGTCTAAATTCATACAATAATCTTGTACAAAGACTGATTAAGCATTTTACATTGACTATAAAATAGTATTCAATTGTTTGGCACAATTTAATATGATAATGTAAAACGGGCTTTAGCCACATTCCGTATGAATCTTTCTTTCCCAATCTATGCCTTAAAATCTGCAAGTAGTAGGAGGATACTGCTTCTTAGCACATTTTCGCATGTCTTCATGTTTTCCTCCTCATTCCCATCTCTATTGGGACATATTATTATTACTTTGTATTGTTTATTTTTCAGTTTAAAAAGCGACATTTTTGTGTTTGTTTACTTCAAGTTGATTATATTTCCCTTAATTCTTTATTAACCACGAAACCACTTCCATTTTTACCTTTTCTCTCTTTCCCTCTTTAGAATAGTGTGTATCCAGTTTTGTTCACTCGCCCTAATTCTTTCTTCTGAACTCTTACGTTTCCAATACATCCAGTTTAATTAGTTATTGCCTAGCTTTCTCTTCTAATTTTCCTGTCTTTAGTAGAGTTCTTATATTTCAAGTTCCTATTCTAATTAGTTTTTGTTTTTTATTTTTCTTTGTTGTATTTTTCCTGCCTTCACTTATTTTCCAATTTATCGTCGACTCGTAATCTTTTCTGGCGTTTCACTCTTCCTGGATTACTTTTGGGAAATCGTAATTGATCCATTTTTCTTTTGCCTTGCTGAAAGCTATTTTTTTTTGTTTTATGAGTTTAACTTAACTAATATTGGTCTGCTCTCCCCCTGCTTATAGCTGCCTAGGCTTCTGAATTTTATTATGTCCTGCTTGGTATTGAAGTTTATGACAATCTTGCTTAGTACCCCATCTACCTTTTCAGTTAATATTTTGTATTCCTCCATTTCATGTGTTATCCCTTGCACCACTATATTATTTCTTCTTGTTTGTAAAGAAACAATCGGTCGTAAAGTTCTTTCTATTACCGTTACTTATATGGTTGCACGGAATACACTGGATTCATGTCAATTACAAACAGTTAAGAAAGAGACTGTTAAATTAACAAAACTTCAAATATTTTTTAGTGCTTTTAAAACATTAAATCCGAGGTGTAGCAATTGTCTAAAGCTCGAAAAGACTACTGTAATTATTTTTCAACTTGCCTTAGACCTACATACGTGGATCGATGATATTTGGCGTAGCCTCATACATATATAGAGTATGCGTTATAGGCACGTTACATATCCATGTCTGCGTTGCGTGTCTTGCAAATCATATATTATAATACGCATACTGACCGCATACTATCCACACGATATCAATTCCGTACACCGGAGACGCAAATTATAATATAGACGATGTGTGTATATTGGCTACGAAAACCGTTGATAGAGATCTCAAATGTATTGAAGATTTACATATAATTTATGATACTGATTGCAGGGACTGTGGTGCATTTACTGACACTATATCAAAACGATGAAATCCTCACCACACAATTTTTATAATGCTTTCCTCGTGCTAGTAAAACACGTGTCACAATTTGAATAAAATAGTTGTTAGAAAGTTAGAAAATGACTGTGCATAGAGATCATTATGAATAAATTCATGTAGGGTTTAAATCTAAAATCTTATTTTAGTTTCACATTTTAGAATATTGAATCCTGAAACAAAGAATGGAACGTGTAGTACACGAAACAAGTAAGGACTGCTTAAACACAAATAGCATTTTATAAAAGAAGGCGTCTCTCATAGATAGAAAATGGCATTTAAGAGCATACATCTTAACCCTTTCACTACCGTACTATAAGGAGTGATTTTTGACAAATCTAAGTTTTTCCGTAAAGATGTGATACTCAAAAGCCCAAAAAAATATTTTTTAAAGTCTAGTATCCTCCAGGAAAAAGATATGTCCTGGGATTATACGTCCCACTGGGTTTTTTAAGCCTTATAGATTGAGACTAAATATCCCATCGGTAGTTTTTCTATGAGAATGATAAAAGACAGCTTTTATAATTAAATTTTTATTTGGTTCAATTTTTTCAATTTTTCGTTTTTATTTATAGAATTTACCAAAGCGCTCAAAACATAGGGGCTCTTTGCACATTGGACAAATATAGTATGAACGCTTTTCCTTTTTCATTGAGCTGCATAAAACACAGCATTTGGGGTGTTCTGCTTTTACTGGCATATGACCTTCCACATTTAGCATTTGCTTAAATCTTCTTGACCTAGGACCTTTTGTTGTAGATGTCCTTTTACTTTTGTCCCAGCTCTACCTTGCGCAGTCAGCTGTTCTGCAAGTTGAACAATAAAGTCTTTGTTTGAAAAAGTTTGAAAAAACTTTACGCCACCATTTTGTAGATTGTCTGTTGTGACGTTTTAACTTTTTGGTCCGATATGTCAACTCCCCTCATACTCTGATTATAGAAAGTCAAGGCTTCAGGACGGTTAACAACAGCTCTAGAACTGTCTTCCTGTGTTCTTAAGACTGTGGGAATTATAGCCTTGTGACAGTTACTCATAACAATAACTTCACGTGAGTCCTGCCACTTGGCTACCATTACACCACCTCCAGTAATGCGAAATACACATTCACCTGTTTTCAAATGGTCATTTATGGTTGGCAAGTTCTTCCTATTTTTAATACATGTTCCTACGCAAGCAAATAGTAAAGCTTTCATCAGACTACATGGCGTGAAGAAGCAATCAAAGATCAAAACTGTATTTGGATTGTGAATAGCATTGCTCAATTTAGTAACTACTCTCTCTCCTAAAATGCCAAATGAAGCAGGTCAGTCTTCTTTACCGGCATAAATATTGAAATCGTATGTGTATCCAGTTTTGGAATCGCACCTATGCCAAATTTTAATGCCCCGTTTAATCGGCTTAAGCGGAAGATACTGCTTTAGGGAAGACCTGTCTTTAAATTTGGCCATGGACTCGTGAATGCTCTGACGCAAACTATCGCTGCGAGATTTGTTAAAATATATTTAAAGCAATTGACAACTTCTTCCATATAGTAAAGCTTAGAGGCTGTTTCCGGTTTTTCAGGAAAATTAAAAAACAATTTTGACACCAAATTGTGATAACTGTTTCGCACCATAGTCTTTTTATAAACTCATTTCCCATTTTTATAAACTCATTTTGGGACCAGTAATCAGAAATCTCTGGAAGTCTATTATAGCCCATTATAAGTTAAATGCCTAACAAAATTTTGATTTCCGATGCATCAGTTTGTAGTGTATTGCAACCTACTTTTTCTCTTAGAAGACTCAATCGTTCATTTGTGCACTGCGCAATAAAAATAAACAAAGATTTTGGAAACAAACATTTCAAAACTTAGAGCTAGTTGAATTTCTGGAAATTGGCGCTAGTAATACGGGCTCAGTATCTTTAGTCTTAGAAAATCGAGGACAAAGTAAGTCCGATGGCTGTCCCCATACTACTTGAAGATTGGAATTCACATCGGATAATACTGTTGCATCATTATCATTGTCTAAAACTTCGTCCCGTTCGTCCAAAGATTCATTTGTTTCCTCCTCGGAAGCAGGATTATATTCAGAACCAGAAGCACTAAAGTCTTCAAGATCGGAGTCACTGGAATTTATTATCGCAGAGATTTCGTCTTCCTTCTGTCTACCACCAGATTTGTTTTTATTCATTCTGCAAACATACAAATTGTAATGTATACCAATGGGACACTATATCCCATTTGTATGGGTCAAAAAAGCTAGTGGGATCTATTATCCCAAATGGAAAGAATTCCGCATATAATCAAATATTTAGATGATATTGTTGCTTACTCACTTGATTATAATATAAAAACACTTATATTATGTGCACGAAGTAAAATACAAAGGAGAAACACTTATTTACGCTGAAAAATTTGAAAATACCCGCGCATGAAACAGACGTTGTCGCCAAATAAACCAATATACTCACTAAACACACTCAAAACAGCTGATTATGTGTAAATAACGTTTAAAACTACCAATAGGACTTTTTCTTATTTAAATAGAGCGAGTATTGTATTTTTTACGATTTTTTAATTTCTCCTGGGGCGCATGATCCCAATGGTAGTGAAAGGGTTAAGTAATTGGACAATATCTCAATGTTGAAAGAAACGATTTGAATTACAGTGACACCAATGAAGATGGAAATTAGATAGATGACGTAAACGAACACGGGATACCAACAATTAGCGTTGAAGCACTAAATAGTAATACCGGAGGGACTAATGAAAGCAAAAACACCCAAATGGAAAGAACTCCAATATACGAACATAATAATGCGAAAAATGAAGTACCACACATAAAAAATTCAAGACCGACATGTATAGTACTTACGGTAATAAAACAATCTAGTAATTTGTGACCAAGCAGGCGGAGAATATTCCGTTTTGCCCTATTATTTTAATAAAAACACCAAGGAAATGAAAAGCATTCCAAATGGAGAAGAAGAAAAAGGGTTGGATCAAATATCTGCAAATGTAACTGGTGATGCTAACAATCAACTTTCGAATCAGGGGGAAATGCTTATGTCTATATGTGGGAAGATGTAAAAATCAAGGGTTAGTACTATGTATAGTACTCACTACGTACTACGTATACATATGTACATGTAGTAAAGTGGTGGTAATTGGCGATTGGAATAATAGATTTGGTGCTGTGCATAGAAATATAATTGTATTGACGGATTGTTTAAATATATATTATATATTGGGACAATGGGAAAACATTGTTTAGACAATATAGTATTAAATTACAATTTTAAGAAATTTAAAGCCTACCTTAACTAACAATAAATATAGATTTCCCAAGCACTAGATATTTCTCTATGTCCTCACAGCAATCAACGCTTCAGTTATTAATTTGTTAAAGGAGCAGCATTAATGGCCATTTCAAAGTGTACTATATTTAGATAACAAATATAAATTGTAATTGCAAATCATAGGAAATATATATTTGAGTTTCATGAAGTTATTGCTACTTCGGAAGTGAAAAGGTAGATAATTTAGTGTATTGTAACAAGCATTTAAAGGATTTATTTATCCCAATGTTGCACCAAAAAAAAAAATGTCACAAAAGGTATACAAAATTACCTCCGTCATGGACAGCTTAAAAAATATATCTAAAGTTTAGTACTCATTCAAGATACAAGCAATATCTAGGTACGAACGAATATACATTTGTGTAGATAAAGGTGACAAACAGCGAGGATATCAGGTAAAATCATTGCAGTGGAAGTCTGTAACACTATAGAAAATATATGCCCGTAGGCATCAAATAAATCAAAGTATTTCATCAATATTAATAAAATAAAATAGAATGACCTAATAAATTAGATGTATATATATATATATTTCGTGACCTTTTTACTAATACTAATAAATTAGGGCAGCTATCAAGTAACTGTGCAAAAGCTTACAAAATAGGCACAATTTGCATATGCCGATAATCCGTGAGGATAATTAAGCTTTGTCAATCGCGGACCGCAACTGCAGACTATTAGTTTCGTCCTTATTGGAACTCGTCAGTACAGTATATCGGTCTGCAATTGACAAAATATAATTCTTCAGATGATACGTCGATAACTCGTAGAGATAGATTTGGTCACAGTTGTCACAGTTACTTGATATCTGATTATTAACGCATCTAATTTATGAAGTCCCTATATAGAGTCTTCCAGATTTTATTTTTTAAGATTTCGGCCCTCGAAAATAGTTTAGTGCTTTATCAGCAATTTGAAAAATATCCGTGAATTGTTATGACTATAGAATTAATGCAACCGCACCAATAAATAAATTGCGGTCAAATTGACGGCGGCCTTATGTCGGATATCAAAAAATGAATTTACTCTTGGAGGTGTTTCTTCGCAATTTCATCATTGTTTCGCCGGCATAAAACGTTTAATTCAAAAGTTCGTAGTCGTCGTCGAAATTGGTTTAGTAAAGGTTTGAGCTCAATCCGGTGCCATAAAATATAATCTTAGTAAATATATAATAATAGTGATATTGTATTTGCTGGTCAAATTATACGCACACCAAGCCAAAGTAACCGGAATTTTTATTAATAATAACCAGAGAGCATGTAAAAATAAGAATATAACCTAACAATTTGAAAGTGAGTAAACTTTGTCCCCACTGGATTCCTCACAATTTAACCATAGTTCAGAACGAAGGTCATGTGAGATGGTGTAGGTCTGCACTAGATCGCTTTAGCAACAGGTCATCCCATCTGGTGCACAACATTACAGGTAATAAAACACGGTATACTACAATGGTCCCACAAGAATACAACAATTGGTAGTCTGGGACTTTGAGAATGGGTTGGTTTCAATAAAGGTTAATCGTGAAGAATAACGTTTTAAAACAAAAAATTCTGGCCAATTTTTTTGAATCACTGGACATGTTTCCACCGAAGAATCGCCGTACACCTAATGCTGAACGGTTCACTATACTTTGTTTGCTTCAAGATATCCAAAATTAAATGTATATACAAATCGTAATCTACAAATGCTTATTTTGTAGATTACGTGCACCATTTTTTAGGTCAACTAAAGACAGATTAAATTTAACAGCTTATAGTTCAGAAGGGTAAATAACATCGCTTTCGTACAAACTTCGTCAGATAGCAGCTGAAATAAAGACAAATGTTCTGTTTATACAATATTATATTTCCCTAACAATGTTTGTATGAAAACGGTATTCTTCATCGTTCTGAAATACCAGGTCTAGTAGTATGAAACCGGAATCTTTTTGTAAAAATAAAACGATTGTTATTCAAAAGCGATAAAAAATATTTTATTCAAAATAACTTCCAGTGGATTGTACACATTTTTCCCACCTCTCCGGCAATCTATGGATGCCTTGCCAAAAAAAAACATCTTCTTTCAAAGCGAACCAATTATCAAGCCATTTTTGTACATTTTCGTACGAATTGAAGCGTTGGTTAGCGAGAGCGTGACCCATCGATGACCCATCGATGCGAATAAGTGATAGTCGGATGGAGCCAAGTCTGGGGAACAAGCCGCATGCGGTAGTAATTCCCAATTGAACGATTCAATTGTTTCCCTGACCGGTTTTGCTGTATGAGATGGGGCGTTATCATGTAGCAAAATCACTTTGTGCTGCCTTTTTGCATATTCCGGTCGCTTTTCAGTTATAGCTCGGCTTAAATTTGTCATTTGCTGGTGGTAGCGTTGAGTGTTGACGGTTTGGCCAGGTTTCAGCAGCTCATAATAAATAACACCCTTTTGGCCCCACCAAATACAGAGCATCGTATTGTTTCCAAAACGATTCGGTCTTGCAGTTGATGTCGATGGTTCGGTTGGATTCAGCCATGATCTACGACGCTTAGGATTTTCAAAATAAATCCATTTTTCATCACCTGTCACGATTCGATGGAGAAATGATTTTCTATTGAACCGGTTAAGCAGCATTTCACAGGTGGTTCTTCGGCTTTCTTACTGTCTTTCGTTCAATTCATGCGGAACCCATTTTCCCAATTTTTGAATTTTTCCCATAGCTTTTAAACGATTGCAGATAGCTTTCTGCGATACATTTAATTGGTCCGCGAGTTCTTGTTGAGTTTGAGCATCGTCTTCATCCAATAAGGCTTGTAACTCTTTGTCTTCAAACTTTTTGGTGGTTTTCCACGTTCTTTGTTACTAACCTCAAAATCACCACCTTCGAATCTTTTGAACCACTCGAAGCACTGTGTTTTACCGAGAGCATGTTCACCGTATGCTTCGACAAGCATTCTATGCGACTCTGCAGCAGTCTTCTTTAAATGGTAACAAAAAATTAATGCTGTCCGCAAATCGTAGTTATTAGGCTCGAAACTTGACATGTTTGAGGTTATAAAAATATACTAGTGTACGGAACGTGGGTTGACACTCTTCGTCAGCTGTTAGAAGAAGACGATGGCTATGTAACAGGGGTCTTATGGTGATTAAACTGAACGCTGGCACCATCTATAGGGAAATTCCGGTTTCATACTACTAGACCTGCTATAAGTTGTTAAATTCCATTTGTCTTTGAACTAAAAAAAAAATGGTAGAGGAAAAGTATTGATAACGCTTGCGCTGACACTGCTACCCCAACTATTGAGTATGTGAATAGCGAAAACATTGAAATAATCGGCCATGCGCCATATAGCCCAGACCGTTCTTTTTGTTTCCACGTGCAAAGTTACGGGATTTACAGTTTACATCGATTGATGATATGTAGACTTGTTTTCAAGGATGCAAAAACTGTAGAGAAGAATGTTGTTTGTTTTATCAATACATTGCCTATTAGTATATTAGTTTACTAGACTCGGCGGGAACATCCCTCATAATAATGTGTCTTTGCGATTGCGTATAATAAGGTCAAACCATTTCTTGTTCCCAAGTCTCTTGTTTGCTGAAACAGTTAGTTAGCTATAAATTTTGAAAACCCAAAATCTTATGAAAAATAATATTAAACATGGAATGTTGCCTATTCCATAGGTAAATGTTTTAACTAGCAAATATGTAAATAGCATTTGTAATTATTTATGCTCAAAGACGACATATTGCGTAAAAAGTTTACTGTTATAATTCTTAAATTGATATTCTTGCTTTGCCAGTTATTCTTATATCAGTGTTTGAAATCATATTGGCATCAAAAGGGAGACGCAGAACTGGGAAATTATGGCACATTCGAAATAAGACAATGCATGCAAAAATTCTTATCATTTATCACGAAAGGCTGAATGTAATCTTTCCGTACTTCCACGTCCTATTTTCTTTCTAGCGTTCCTTCGTATTCGTGCCAAATCACCCCTTCGCTATCTTTCAGCATTTCTGACGTTTTATACGCACCCTTGTCTAATTTATTTTTATTGGAACATCTGATGCACGCCTTAATTTGGACATCAATCGTTACGCCGATGAACAAGTAATAAAGATTTTCGAAAGGATTATTGAGCTATAAATTTAATAACTTAGTTTGATATAAGTTCGTGCTCTGATAGCAGCCGACTACAAATTGCTAACTCGTGTCTGTCCAGATTGCGGTACTTATTTACTTCTCCTTTTAAACGAAAGCTGAGCTGAATAATTGTATATGAACTAGTAACCGTTTATAAGAAACTATTATTTATAAAAGCGTGATACGAGTACATTACAGGGAATGGGTGCCATTGAGCCTATATTTGCGCTGACGATGCCATAGATACAAGTTTTACATTTTCGAATAACATGGGAAATGAAATTTAGCATTTACTATCTTGTGTAGAAATTTATTAGCTATTATGTTACAACGTTCTTTAGAAAATGCCCAAATTTCTTTTTCTAATATAAAGGACAAGACACCATATCTCAGGAATTAAATATAAGTTCAAGCTTTGCCAGACTTGTTATTTAAAAAGAAAAACATTTTAATTAACAAAAACAGAACTTTTCCCTACCTCTAGCTTACTATCCGAAATTCTTAATTTCTCGCTTTCTCAGATCTAGTCACACTGTATCTTTCCATCTTCTCGTCGGTCTTCTCCCGTTTCCTTCCACCTTCCGGCAGACTTCTCCAGGCGATGTTCTTTACATTTCTTGTAAGTCTTTCAAGGTGTTCCAGGGCCGTAATAGACATAAAATCCTATTTTTGCGCTTTTTGGTGCGTCCTTTAAGTTTAGAATTCCATTTAGTTCCCCCAGGCATCTGTTGTCTTTTAGTATTCCCAGGTCAATTTCTTTCTTCTCATTGCTTTTATTTGAGATCAGAACTTGTACATATGTGTATTCCGTCACTTCTTTCAACTTTCCATACTTCATTGTTTTGATGCCGGATTTGGAGATTTTATTCTGCGTTGCTTGCTGGTCAATTCTTTAGTTCTTTAAATTTTGCCTTTTCGATGTTAAATTGTACATAGTATGTGTTTAGTTGTTCCTTGTAATTTTCATAATTGGAATTTTAGCTTTATAGGGATTGCAGAACAATTTATTTAAAATTTTTGCAATCTGCTGTCTCCTGTCTTATGAATTATTACAATGATTGGCTTATTCCACGTTTTCCTCGTTCTATCCGTCTTACAAATTTCTTTTATTAGTTCCCATATTTGGGTTATTAGGAAAGCCCGACCATATTTCAGCTTTTTAGCCATTATATCGTTTTCCACTGCGATTTTGTTATTTTTTAGTTTCCTTGAGTATACATTCTTTCTCCTCCAAATCTCCAAGTGATGTACAATCACGCCCTACTTGGTAAGTTCTACATTATAGTTAGAGTTTCATCAAAATACTGTTTATATATATTTTTGTTTTTTCTTTCATTTCCTACGAAATTTCCTTTTTTATTCTTGATAAATGATAGTTTACATTCATGCACTTTTTTGATAGTTTATGTGCCCTTCTAATTTACTTTCTCTGGTATTTCGTTCCTAGATCATTTATCTAATTTTTAAAATATTTTCTTTTCTTTGTTCTTATAACTAGTAATTTTTTTAAATTTGTATCTCTGTTGGGAATAAATCCTTTTATTTTATCCCAAATCTACCTATAGCTTTTAACCGGAAAGTCTTCTTTAGATCCGATTTCTTGACACATCCAGCATCCCACAAATATTCTTTTCTTTGCTGAAGCATTTGTTTGGTTACATTTCTTTCTGTTCTTTGCCCTTATTATTGTTTCTAGTTTACTCCATCTTTCCTCTACGCTTATTCAAACTATCTATGTTGCACATCTTACCGTGTCCTTTACTTTATTTGCTTGCAACCACAATTCACTTATATTATATATTTTTTGGTAAATTCCACTTACCTTCCTAGATTTTGTATTTGGGTTTCTAAATTTTATTCCCATTAAAAAATGTTTAGAATTACTTTCTTTTCTTCGATCTTATGTTTGTCGTTAGATATGCATTTTTGTCTTGGATAAGTACGTGGATCTTGCGAAACGTGAATTGCAAACAAATTTAGTCCTTCCAAGTAGATCCAATTAGAAAATTAACCACTCAAATGTATTTAAGTACACGGATCAGGTTAAAACTAATACTATTTATATAGGTTTGAAAACTTTGTCTTAGAGAATTTCCTCCCGTTATCCTGAAGCATGATTTTGGAGATGAAAGAAATATTACAATGCGGAGTTGATGTTTGGTACATTGAAGATATATGTCTGTGCTTTCAATCTATACCAATTAAAAAGATTGCCGTACCAGTAATCAAAAAATGGCACACCTTTACTGAAGTACATTGCGAGCTGGTGTAGCGGTCGAAATACTGGCGTTTCTCAAGTTTAGTAAGTACTTAAATTTGATATATCACGATGTACCACCACCCCCACCGTATGAAGTAAAGGGTTTTTCAGTAGGTAGGGCGCATTTTGTTTTTGACATTTCTGGAGTAGGAGTGAAGTTGGCCTTGCAATTCTTTCACATTTTGAAATGTCTATGCCATTTAATCATGGAGAGATACACGGTTCAACAACGTTTGCAAATTATTCAATATTTTTATCAAAGTTCACGTTCTGTCGCGACTACGTTGCGTGCGCTTACGCCCATTTTCGGTCGACGGAGCCGTCTTACAAGACGGACTATTGAACGTTTGGTGCAAAAATTCGAAACAACTTATGCATTGTATAATGTCCCAGTATCTGTGCGATGATATAGTGCTTGAAGTGAAGAAAATATCGTGACCGTACCAGAGAGTGTGCGTGAACAGTCAAGAATTCCACGCCGATCGCAGGCGTTGAACATCAGTTTGACCAGTTTGTGGCGAATTTTGCGGTATAAGATTGTGTTTACTCAAGAACTGAAGCCAACCGACCATTTCAAACGTAGCACATTCGCTAATTGGGCTTTGAACCAGACACAAGCTGGCGAGAACTGTCACAAGAAAATCATTGTTTCGGGCGAAGCTCACTTCTGGCTCGATGGTCATGTCAACAAGCAAAATTGTGGTATTTGGACGAGTGAGCAGCATTGATGTGATACACGACGCATAACTTTATCCGAAAAATATAACTGTTTGGTACGGTTTTCATGTCGGCGACGTCATTGGTCCATTTTTCTTTTTGATGAAAACGGCGCGCCAGCAACCGTCAACAGCGATCGCTACGGGGCCATGATATCGGAATATTTTTGGGATCAGCTCTACGCTACGAACTTGAGCGATATGTGGTTCCAAGAGGACGGCGCAACGTGTCATACAGCGTACGACACAATCGAATTATTGAAGAGCAAGTTCTCTTGCAACGGTTCTCGCGAATTGTCGTCTCGTTCGTGCGATTGAACCCCTTTAAACTTTTTTTTCTTTGGGGTTAAATTAAATCGCTGGTCTATGCCAACAAACCAACGACGTTAGAAAAGCTGCAGGCCAACATCGAACGCTAAATTCGTGGTATTTCGGCCGATTTGTGTGTCCAGGGTTTTCACTCGTTCCAGCGCTTCCGCGGCGGACATTTGAACGATGTCGTATTCCACAAATAATGGCATCAATTGTACTTTCATTTGAAATGAAAATCATTTCCATAACTAACCCACAAGTCTTTTAATTGAAAAAAACAAAATGCGTCGCTCTTAATGACCCGGTATATACTATAAAAAAGAATTAACGAATGTTTGAGATAATTTTCTCCAATCGAAGAGTTTGAAAGTGCTTATATAGATGAATAGCATTTTCTCACAACGAAAATCAATAGGCTTTCACCGATGTACGTTAACAGATAACCATTTCTCGGTTACAATAAAAATTAATGCAGAATGAGATTACCTCAGATAGTAGGAAAAACACGAAATAGACAACCTGGAATTTGCCATCTCCTTTCAGATATTTCGAATAAAACAATACCTGTAATAATAATCATGTAATTGACTGCTTAAGATTAATTGACGTTTGCTTTCTTTTTAGTTCAAAGTGCACACAAACCTACTTATGTCAAATACCATGGAAAAGCTAAATGTGGAAATTGACATCAACATTTTGGGTTACTCAGATCTCGCTATTGTATCAATAACCACAATACTCATTTGCGAAACGATCTCCTCTTCGTCATGTTTCCATAGCGCACATAGCAATGAAAAGGTATTACATTAATCAAAATGTTTGGAATGTAATAAATTTACGCTATTTGGTTGTCCTCTATTTATGTTATGCAGTATAGTAGTAAACTAAGATTTTAGGATCTCACGCACCACTGTTATATTCATGTGCGGGCAACGAATTCAGTGAACGGAGAGGGACACAGATGTATACTACATCTGCGTACATTGCAGCATATATGTACGTATTTGTGAATATAGCACTCATGTAAATAGATACAGTACGCATCTTGTAAGATGCAATGTTCTGTAGTTGTACCTCACTCCTCACTCGCTATATAAGTTTCGTATTACAATTATATACATATTTGACCTAAAAAATCTATATTATATGTTTCGAAGAAATTTATGAGCAAACTTTTTAACAGCAAAAGGTCAACTCATAATCTGCATCCTTGACCTTTAAGCGGTTCCCACTAAATAAAGCAATGTAAATCGATTTGTCAACAAACCTATAGAATAGCTTAGTTTTCTAAAGTCCATGCCTCTGACGATCATTCTAACTAAATATATATGTCCAAATTCATTCCCTCCGAGGGAAGAAATCGTAAAATGATTTTCATTGACCGGAAATGTTTTCAAGATTCTTCTCCAGAAAGACTCAAATTATCGTACGTGGCTTGTTGCATGGGGGAAATTCCAATAATTTATTGTAAAATGGGTGAGATATTAGGAGACTGGAGTGTCAGTAATTTGTCTCAGAATAATCTTCTTCTTAATCTTTTACCCTTTCTACCTTTCGGTGTAAGGGTTCGGAGCCACCGAGCCGTATATGTACACGCATATACCGTACCGCTCCTTGCCCACCCAGTGGCATTTCCTTCAATTTCGCAGCTTATTAGAGGTCCAGATCCCTTTTTAGGATTTTAAACTGCTACGCTCTGCCGCTACCGGGTCTCGAACGCCGGCCCTTCGCACTGTGAAGCGCGAGTTTTACCACTCAGCCACTGAGGAATTGTGTCTCAGAATAATAAAATTATTAATTAATTTAAAGAAATCCAAACGGTTAACTGGCAACTAGCCGGTGGTTGCGAAGGAGGAAATAATTTTTAAAATCTGTCCAAATTAGAAACACGCAAGGAAGAGTAAAAAATGTTGCGCAACTACTAAAAGATAATAGATGTGCAGGTGCAATTAACCATTCAATCCGGTCTAACAATATATCCAAAGGTGTACAATTGAGGTTATACGAAACAGCTCTACGACCGACGGTAATATATGCATCAGAAACCTGGGTACAAAAGAATGCAAAGAAATCTGTCAAGGTGGGAATGAAGGATAATAGGGAGAGGAGACAGAACAGAGGAAGGTTATGTCAGAAGAACCAACAACGAAGTATGTAAAACGTGTCAGGTACCAAAAATGTATGCGGTGATTACAATCAAAAGACAACAGTGGCTAGATTATTTAGAAAGGAAGTAGGTAAAAGAAAGCGTGCTAGATCTAAGAATCGATGCAAGTAGGGCCTGAACGAAGAAGCTGTCCAGAATTGGAAAACAATAGCAAAAAGAGGAAATTATAGAAAGGAAGAGTAGGCGATGCACCTAGATGACTCATGTAAAGAGTAATATATATAGTCTGTCTCCATATTGACTCCACTATAAGTATAATTAATAAAAAGGTTTGGAATCTTGTTTTAATGTTTTGGGATACCGCCCTGCTTGGGCGGAAAAGAATTTCAAGTGTATGTTTACTTTTAAAAAATCAACGCCGTCGTGACAATTGAGGAAAACACTGCCTAAGTAGAGTATTATTTCGATCAATAATACGGCAAAATATTATTGAGGAAAGTTATTCAGAATATGAAACTATAACTTTATACTTAGCCACAGTGAAGGTTTAAAGTTAAATAGAATAAATTGAATTGAGTCATCGGTTTCTGAAAACAGAATTTATCAAATGAGTAACTATCCAGGTAATAACCTTATCTGCAGTTAGGTGTTTCTGGAATTTGCTTGTAGATAGGATATGCATAAATTAACTATCAGCTACCCAAGTGCATCGATACGAGACTAAGTGTACATACGCACTAGCAGTTGGCCGCCAGGCGGCTAGGCGCGATTAACTAGACGGAAATATCGGAGAAAACTGGAAGAGATTCTAACAAAAATTTGACTTGTTTTGGAAAGCCACAGACTTGGACAGTAAAGAAGAAGGAAAGAAAGTAGCATATTATCTGTCTTTAATTGGAGATGGTGGGCTTGACCTGTACAATAGCTTCACATTTGATACAGACAAAGACAAGATTTTAAAAGAAATACTGCAAAAATTCAAAGAGCATTATGCCCCACAGAAAATGTTATATTTGAGAGAGCAAAGTTCAATAAGATAGTACAAAAGAAGGACAATCGTTTGACAGCTTCTTGACAGAACTTAGAAAAGCAGTAAAAACAACAGAATATCTTAACCAGGATGAGATGGTACGTGACAAGATTGTCATAGGTTTAAGAGATACAGCTAGTAAAGAGAAATTAATTTAATTAATGCGAGAAGCCGGTTTAGCAATAAATTTCTGTAGAGCTACAAAAACATATAGAGACCAAGTGAAAACTCTAGATAATGATAATAGAAGTGAGTTGCATAGAAGAAAAGATTACTAGAAAAATGTGCATTTTGTCATCAAGAGGAAACGAAAAGGATGACTCAGGAGCCGGTAGTGGAAGCAGCAGTGAGTACGAATTTTATGTGAGTTCAGTGGATGCAGTCAAACGGCCAGAAAAAACAGTGAAACTGAAATAGTGTGGACTAAAGAGGTTTTAGTGAATGGTAGGCCTGTTGGTTTCAAATTAGACACTGGAGATGAGGTAAACACTTTACCCCTAAATGTTCTATAGAAAGTTGCACCAGACTCCACAATCCGAAAGACGAACATTACATTATTGTCATATGGAGACACCAATTTTAAGCTGAGAAGTCCAGGAGAAGTCAAGCTTGAATGTTCAGTGATGAATCGTCAGAAAATTGTAGCGTTTGTAGTAGTAAACGCAGAAAATTAAAATAGCCTTTTTAGGATTACAAGAATATTTAAGTTTAAATTTGATAAAAAGAGTGGACTCATTAGGTAAACAAAAGATGGAAAAGTCAAAAAATCATATAAATTTTACTGTACATTCACTAGTCAAAACATTGTCAATGTCTGCAAATAGAATAAAGTAGTTTACAAATGAGACAATCAAAGACCCACAACAATCACAGACCCGCATCGTTATAAATTTTATTAGTAATGGGTGGCCCATTCAAAAACATAAAATTCCAGAAACTGTTAAGAATTATTTTAAGCTACGTGACAAATTGTTTCTATGTAACAATTTGTTATTTTTAGATCATAAGTTAGTTGCGTCTAGTAAATTAAGATTAGAAATGATTAAACTACTACACGAGGGATACCTAGGGATTGAAAAGACAAAATCGCAAGCTAGAAAAGTGTTTTATTGGCCAGGTATCTCAACAGATATTGAAACCTATATCAAATGCTGTAAAATTTGTGAGAAATTTGCCAGAAAAAATCCCAAACAAACGATGTTGTCCTACCCAATACCTAAAAGACCTTGGGAGCGCGTTGGTTCTGATATTTTTACTTATGCTAATCAAAGTTATTGTGTTTTGTTTGATGCTTACTCAAACTGGCGCGAGATTTTGCTCATTCCAAATAAAAGTAGTGAGGCTATTATTTCTCGAATTAAATCAGTTTTTGTCCGGTTTGGATCTCCAGACTTATTTATTAGTGATAATGTTCCTTACATAAGTGAAAAGTTTTTGGAATTTGCTAAGAATTGGAATTTTACTCTTGTTACGCATAGCCCAGAATATCCCCAATCAAATGGGTTAGCCGAAAAACCGTATCAATTGCTAAAAATTTACTTAAAAAATCGTTGGAGGAAGGAAAAGGGAGTGATCTAGCCTCTGTTTTGTTAAATTATCGAAATTCGACATTAAAAGATATAGGCTGCAGACCTTCATAGCTTTTAAACAGCAATAATTGCAAGACGAAACTTCCAATTGTATGTGATTTATTGCAACCTAATTTATGTCTAAATGTCAAAGAAAAAATGCTTGCCAAGCAAGAAATGAATGGACGCAATTTTAACAAACTGCGAGAAATCTCAAACCCCTTAATGAAGGCAGTGTTACTGTTTGAAAATCACAAAAATAAGACTTGGGAACCTGCAAAAATTGAGAGCCTCCATGATACCCCGCGATCATATGTTCTACAAGATTATAGAGGCAACACTATCAAGCGAAATCGGATTGATATTAAACCATCTGAAAACCCTTTTAAAGTTACTGAAAATCTGTATGAACCTAGACCTGAAAATAGTCGGTCTAGTGCTGCCGTTGAATAATGAGTTTAGTAATATAAATACTCAAATACATAACCCATCACAGTCTTTACCACGATTGACAAATTCAGCGTTAAAGGTACAAACTCGTTCCGGTAGAGTTGTTCACAAACCAGAGAGGCTAAACTTGTAAGGGGAGATGTATAATATAATAATAAATAAAATATAATAATCATAGATTGCCGTTGCGTAGGTAACGGCATATAGTATTGTATATCAGGCACCTAAAATAGAGGCCTTATTAGTAAAGAGCATTTAATTGCTTCATTATCATCAGGTAATACATCCTTACTCTAACATTCAGACGAGTCAACTAGCAAATAATCTTCTACGTCACATGAAATCGCGTTACTTGATACCTGATGCATTAGTATTGAAGGAGGAACAATCAAATTGAGCACTTCTACCGATAATGCCTCGCCTTTTCGTTCTTCTGGCGACATATCTAAGTGAGTTGATGACACGATCTGACGTTATTAACAGCATGTGCGAAAAATCTGTATTCATGGAAATACGTAACTGTTTTCTGGTGTGGATTTCTCGGAATCTGCGGGAGTCTTTATTTCGAGCCTCTTGAGCTTCTTCTGACGGAATTCAAGGCGATCTTGTGGGTCAGTACAAATCTCCAAAATGAGAGATTAAACGGCAGGGAAAGTCTTTCCATAGAATATCTACTGTCACTCGTGCTGTCTATGCGGTTGAATCATCCTGCTGAAACCATATGTTCTCTAAACCCAATCCGTCATGTTGTACTGTAGCGCTCACCTGTTACAGTAACAGTGTTACCGACGCCATCCATGAGAAAATATGTGCTAATAGATTTTCTTCCATAACCGCCAGACCAAACGTTGACTTTAAGAAGATGTAATCGCTGTTCGTCGGATTTCTAGAGCGCCAGAAATGATAATTTTGCTTATTCACGTATCCACATATATAGGTGGAAATGTGCCTCGTTCATGATCATTTTCGTTGGAAAATCATCCCCATCGCGATCGAGGTTTACGATGGCTTGGCTGTAATTTACGCCTAATTGGCAGTCTGCACGCGGGACATTCCGTCCAGTAATGTCCTGTGTGGAGCCAATCTTCTGGAAGCGAGTGGCTAAGCGCCGCAATGTTTCCCTGTTGGTGCCACAAAAGCAGGGATCGTCGATAATGTTCACATTGAACTCAAGCTACCAACCGACTATCTGTCAAAGAGACTGACACAATTATTCACGTTCCTGAGAAGTATAGCGATTCATGACTTATCTACGGGTACTCTGCTTCTGTCTACTTCCCGATTGCCAAAGTCGTGATGACATAAAACGCGATTTGCTAAAGTGAGAGGTTTCTCCGATAGAGTGAGGATTTTTGCGCCAGCTAGTATGTACGATAAAGTACCACCAAACTTAAGCAAAACTTCAATTTATTGCCGAGCTGATAACAAATTTTTCCTTCCTTCTAAAGGCATGCAAGTAACTTAAAATGAATTTCCATTTCCCAAGCTTAACTGTTATATATGTATATATATTATTATTTCCTGTTCATTAACAATTTTTGCGTGCAATTCCTTTTATGTTGGTCGTCAACACCTCCGATAAAAGATTTCAATTCGCTATGTTAAATATTTTACTCCCTTCGTTCTTTGTAACCCATAAACTGAGCAGTCGATGATTAATAAAACCAATTTACATTTAAATGATAATGTTTACATCTTTATTCGTCTCTCATCAATTTTCTTTTGTAGCTATCCTTTTGTGAAAAGTGACGCAGATATGGAAGATGTAATTTCAGTTTAATGCTTCTGTATTTCGAATCAATAAATCCGTTTAATTATATCGAGATATATCAAAGATCTTAATTTATAGTTGTGTGTCTTAATTTATAGTTGTCTGTATTGTTGTATTTCGTCGTCGGTTCTGATTTGTGGTAGTAATCATTTTGAAGCGAAGTTATTCATACAATAGAGCTACTCCATTGCTTATAGTAAAATGTATATGTTGAGATATACTGTACACAACGGATGTTTTAAATGTTCTACAAATTTGTCTCTAGTTGAATTCAGTAAATCTTATAGCGTATGCTATTGGTCTTAATACGTCCTGTGCCATATTGTTTAGTATACTGCAGCTACTTTAATTAATTAATAATAATAATAATAAACATATACGAGTTACATCAGCTAGATGAAAAATGTAAAGATAAGTACCAACAAAAATATGGTTTTGTGATGAGAAGCTTATTTAAATTACCAAAGTAACTTATAATTAAATTAATACAAAACTATATACTTATTACATGAGACAAGTAACCAAAAACTAGAGCTTAGAGCTAATACGGTATACTAATACACACCACAGATGAAATTAATCGGTGATTTAATCAGCATATTCGTCCGAGCTGGTAGATTATAAAATATAGGAGCATTAAGTTTGTATAGAAACGGTAAGCCAATTTCTCCACGTCGATTCTAGCGAGGATATATAAAAATCATATATAACATATCGCACGGAAATCCTTGGCCACATGGTAAGTACGCTTTGCCTCTGTACATTCTCAATCAATTTCTTGTTAACATTATATATGCGATTCCACCCAAGTGCAGCACACTCAAGCTTTTTGTTAAGTGTATGTAACATTCCGCAACATGTACACAACAAACATTTTAAAGTATTTTGGAAGGCCTTCTTTGAAGTTACCAATCCAAAACGTCCTCTGATATTATTTACTGCATATAAAAAAACGTGGAAGGAAGTTAAAAATTTAAACCAAGAAATAAGATTCACAATGGATGAAACAACAAATGCAAGAAAATGGCGTGCTTTATATTTTTGTAAGAAATTAAAAACAATTGAACCTTATGTGCCGTAAGTCTTGTGCAGCACAAAAATTACTGCTCAAACAATACAAGTTCCTTATCATAGCCACAGGTCTGGGGATTGGCTATCCACACTACTTCCATAACTGGTAAATTCACATTCATTACTATTAAATAATAGCTGACAATTTTTGTAGTGGCATTACATTTACGATCAAAGTGAGTAATCTATGCTAGTAAAAGTGATGATTAAGATTCGACAAACGACTGCATGATAAGTGATCATTAAGTACTGTAAACCGGGCTGACGCTGTCACTCTACCGCTAGTCCTCACATGCAAGGCGCGACATTAAAATTCGGGGAAGTGACAGCGTCAGACCAGTTTACGCTACTTATCATGCACTCGTTTGTCGAACCTTAGTGACCATAGTCTAATATTAGTAATCCAAATCCACAATTGCTTTCATTTGTAACGTTAATGTCTTCGTCCCGTGTTATATCGTCCCGCTATTATAAGAAAGAAACCATCTGAAAGATGGGAAAAACTGGTGAGAGCCGCTGTGGAAAGTAGAGGAAATTGGAATAAAAACTAGAAAGTGGTACCGGACAGAAAATTATGAAAAGAGAACATGGAAATAGAATGAAGTAAACTCAACATAAATATAGGTAGAATAGGGTTTTAGCTTAAGTTAAGCTATTTTGTTCCAATCGTTATGTTTAATGTCACATTTACGAGGTAAAAGTCAGTCAAAGAGTATAAAGAAAATTAAATAAAACAATGAGCGAACAAGTTTAGCTTTGAAACCACTCACGTACTTATCCCGGTACGCACTTGGCGTTAGACACGTCGTATCCAAACATCTACTTGACTTTCCTTAACATGTTGACCTAATGACACTAGCGTTTACATTGATTTATCTAAATAGAGTAAATATTACTCTATGTGCCTGTTAAAGTAATTTTCTTTCGAAACTTCGAAATTCTTTTCGGCTTTCCTGTGATAGTAGGAAAATATTTTCTGTTACGGATTTCGTTCTAAGTTGTGGAAAACGCCAGGATTTTTTACAAGATATGCATCAAATTAATTTATAAGATTATATGCATAAGATAAATGTAAGTCAATAAATATAAAAGAAAAACAAGAAAACATCGCCTGTTCTACTTAAACATGAACATTCTTCCTGGCGAGCTGCTCGCATCGACGCGTAATTCAATCGAAATTTCGAGGATACACTTTCGCTAGAACTGTAATTTAGCAGGCATATCACCGATGCCTTTGTAGTACAGTCGTAGATACTTCGGGACGATTCAAGAACAGACGTGGTATATCACTTGAATGTGGTAAACATATAACCCGAATTTTATTAGCGTTTACATTTATTTGTCTAAACATTGGGAGTTTTTAACGTGAGATATGGCTTGATAATGACTTAAAAGATTCGAAGTTGAATGAACTATGCGTTCGATATGTTTATCGTAGTATCCTACTTGAGGTTGTAAGCAACTACTAGCGTTTGTGTTTCTACGTCCGAATGCTAAACATCCTAGTTGAAGGTACAGGAGTTCAGGGTAGTCAAAATCTTCTATGCAAGACTTTAGTATTAAAAGAATAATTACATCTTTCCTGTGGTACTAGGAAAATACGTTCGTTTTGCAAATGCGGTTTAAGGTAGTTTGAACTTTCTTTCGTTTTAGTTTGATGCATAAGTTGTGAAAAACACTGTACGTATTGGAATATTATTGGTATTCCATATTACGCAAAGAATTCCTCACACACTTTCATTCTCTTGTTGGAATACACTCAATTTCGAAAGTAACTGTATATTCATAAGTTGAGATTACAAAAGCCGATTTTCTATAAAACATTTTCAAGTTTTGACTACATTTTGGCACGTAATTTTTGATATGTATATTCTCTATACTTGTCACTCAATCCCTGAATATATGAAATGTTAGTCGAATCTTCTACTCACATTCAGTACAAATATATTTTGCCAGTTTATATCAGCACAAAAGCTACTACGTAAGTAGAACATTATCCTTATGCATAATGAATTTTCAATCTGGGATTGTATGCATGTTTCTGTATATATTTTGAACCATTCCCTTTCTTTATTTTGACAATTAATGACTACCAATAAATCTAACGATAATAGAGAATGTAAATTTATTACTTAATAGAAAAAATCAGGTTTTCAACTTCAAAATAACTTTTACCTTCATAGTACACTATCTATCTATACAATTGAAAATACTCAATTAATAAATTCGTTGACATATCAGGAAGTCTATGTAACTATGAGAATTACACGTAATTGCATGTTTATTCTCTTTCAAGGTAAAGTAAAAGTGCTCAAAATAATCATTTTGGTTGTAGATATGTGCAAATATACATATGTATAATATACTACGCCAAAAATTAAAAACGTGCATTAGAAATTGTGTACGATATTTAGCACTTCTATTTTTTGACTTTCGCAGCTAGAAGAAACGAGAAGATTACAGACTGCAAAAGAAGTAAAAGGTAAACTGCAATTAAAAGTTACGTATTACACATGTATTTTTGTTAAACACGATTTTAGAAGTTTATCAGCGTAGGTACTTTTAATTACAAAAAGATGTTCCGCAAATTCCTAGAAAACAAATACTAGACCGGGGACATATGTATTTGGGTTCCAGGCCTATCTTTTCTTTCAATCTATGTTTGTTTGGGCCGAGTCCCGCCTCTGATAAATACAAAAAATGGAGCCTCGACGATTCGCTGCCTACTAATACGATATCTATACATCGTAAATACAATAGAAGCCTTATTATATTAGTTTGGGGAAACAGAATAACGAGAAAAGTAACCTCTTTACGTAACTAAACCAAACTAGTATTTATTTTTGTATTTGCTACTTTACTAATTTCGTTTAGTTTTATGTGGTTACTGTCTATTTACGTTTTAAGAGAACATATATGTACGTAATATCTATGTATAGTCTAGGATTATTTAGAAATTGTAGATTTAGTTATATTACTACGGAAAAGCATTTAAAGCAAACGTTATGCAAAATATAAACAATTAAATATGAACAATTGGGTGTACGAATTGTGTCATATAATATTATTCAATAATATTACCAAAATACGAAACTAATGCATAAGTTCCCTTTGAAATGATTTTTAATGTATTTTGCAAATGGTTTGATGCCTTATGTACAATATTACGATTACTTGATGGAATACGATAATACTTCTTTTTCATGATACTCCATACACCCTTTTCTATCCATGACTGTTATACCTAGAGGACTGCATATTTCATTTGGCTTTTCCATTGGTTGCTGGTGTTCAATATTCGTCAAGATAGCAATTTGTATAAATGTGTATATGTAGAAATTGTTAAACTGGGAGCAGATCCTTTTATTTTGCAGCCGAATCGGGTTAAGATAAATATACCTAGAGTTCAACGATTCCCCCTCTTCTGGGTAAGGGATTTAAAAGTTGTCGGAGCAGAGAACACAATTTTCAATTAAGAAAGAGACTATAAATAACAAAACCTCGAACGAGCGACGTAATGATAGGGAAGGAAATACCATATACCATGCTCGACCATAACGAAGACCCGGCAATACCTAATGAACCTGCTGAATGTATTTTTCCTGGGCAACCTGAAACCACTAAAGCAGGGAAACTCCAGCATGGAGCAATGACATTAATCAGAATGTTATACGATGCCACTATAGACCTACTAAACTTATAATAGCACAGGTTGGATATAGAGATGAAGTCCACACGCTCTTTCCGGTAACATACCCAAAGCTCGGGAAAATTATCACAATACAAAAACTATTAGATCAAAAGGGGGTTACTTTTACACACAAAAACTGACGGACAGAGTATTATAAATAAAACAAAATACCAACAGAACTCAAGCGCACTTTATAAAAGAATGGAGTAGACTAACAGATTCCGCTTCCAGAGGTTCCCAATACCTCATCCAAAGGAAAATCGTAAATCCTAAAGCGCCAACACAAAGACTAAATAGGCATTAAGAAGAAGAAATAGATCGCACAATACAAACAAACATTGGAAAAGCGTTAATCCGAGAAACAATTGCTCTACCAAAATTGACATTGAACAAACATACATCGTAGATAATATGCTCGATCAACAACGAGAACCATATACGAAGACAAATATACTATAATCCACACATCTCCTGATATACGCTGCTGGAACAACTGTTACCTTCGATGAACAGACCATACTAGACTAACCAAATACAAGAAGGAAAACAAATGAACCCCAACGACAGATTAGACTAGAAAGCTAGAGAACGTTAATAAACAATAGGAAGGTTAAGGCAATTTATAAGAGAGAGCAAATCAAAACAAGTTATAAACATATTCACACACATCAAAGTAAATAACGTAGACAACCAATTGAAGCACTGGAACACTGAAGCCGTGTTAGCAGTATATTAAACAAGACTAATGCTATTTAAAGAATCCAACAAAAGGTGAAGTACAAAATATACGATTTAATAGAAATGAAAAGCAATATCATTGGAACCTAGAAGAACGAGAAAAAATATCCCACTCAGCAAAAACGAAATCAACAAATCAATTACTTCTGGCAAAACATATGGTCACAACCAAGACAACACAAGAAATAACCAGAAAACTTCCAGTGGAACTTCAAAGAGAATATCTTGTAATAGGTAGGAGCAGCCTGCTTTACTATTGATAATATTAACCAATAGTTTCACGCATAACAAATTCCGTCAACCAGGTAGTGAGGGCATACCGTGTTGGGACAGAAGATTACAAGATGATTAGCTCCTTTCCGGGTATATGCCATCCTCTTTAAAAGAGAGGAACTTCGAAAATTTTGTATGGACACGATCCATGCACAAAACACCACACCTATGTAATGGGTACCACACTTGAACTGCATATTCAAATTTACTCAAAACAATTATTGGAGGCCTTGAGCAAGGAAATGTATGTGAAGTATAGCGAAATACGCATAATAAATCCTAGTGATTTGGCGCCTTCCAAACAGACTAATGGAATGTGAGCTTTAAATATAAATTCGGAATCAAAAATACACCAAGATCTTTAACTACAGTCCTCCTTACTAAAGGTTCGCTTTCAACCGAACATGCAAAGTTAATAGGACTGGAGATACGTTCAAAACATTTGTTAACATTAAGATGCAATTTGAATGTTTTACACCAATCAGCTAATATAGTTAAATTATTTTGGAAGCAAGTAAAAATATTCGATAGAATCAATGTTGTTATAAATTTTGTAACGTGCGCCAGCAAGAACTGGGCAGGTGAACGAGAGAAGTAAGTTGTTAATAAATAAATTAAACAGTAAGGGTCCCCAATTAAAATCTTGATTTGGAATATATTCTTAAGAGAAGAATCTGTTGTAGAAGTCGAAGGATCTGCGGTTGCTCAAATAAGACTTTAACAGCTGCAGAGTAGATGAAAGAAACCCAAAACCGCCCAGTTTTTGCAACAAAATATTATGACTTATCATGTCGAAGGCACGTGAGAAGTCGCAGTAAACAACATCCAACTGCTCACGCTCACCCAAAACTTCAGCAACATCCCAAGAAATCATAGCCAAATAGTGACTGTAGAACGACCACCCATAAATCCACGTTGATCCCGTGCTATACACACACAAGTATAATGATAGATACTCGTGTAACGGTCTATTTCGCAAAATTTTATTACGATTACAGGGTAAAGATATTGTAGCTAAAACTGGAGGTGATTTTATTGGTTACACAAGCTCTCCAAAATGAAGACCCATCTGTTCCCAATTTAATAAAATTTTCTAATTTCTAGAAACTTGCGCGAAAAGTGGTCTAGCTGATACAAATGATTAGACGCCAACTCACATGGTTTGCTCGGATACCCCTAGACCATTGGTCCAAACGCAGAATTTTCTTATTCCCCTTATTTTCTTTTTCCTGAGCGCCATATTGGAGGGAACTAGACGCTCATCTCTTTTTGCAGCAATAAAGACAAATTCTTCAAGGTGAAATTAGAAATCTAAATTTTTTGCAACCCTAATGATGCATTTCTCTAGCCAAACACCTTCCATAAATATCAGAGCACTCTACAATTTAACACCCATATGAGATATACCAGCAACTTCCTTTAGCTTTTATATCCCTTTTTCTATTATGATTATAGTTGTACTATCTAAAACTCAAACAGTTATGATCTTAACATCTAACGCCTACAAAAATTAAGCCGTTATTTGTGATAAATCAAAAAGACTTTGTAAGTTTCCAAAAATGTTTAGTTATACTACCACTACAATATTGTATCTCTATTATTATTATTCATCATTGTTGGGGATTTTCGGTGCTTGAGGCACTTTAAAATCAAATATGAAGATTTTAAAATTGTGCTATGTCAACGTAATTCCTTCATTTCTACATCTAAATATTATATATCGTAACTATTTATGTACTATATTTAAGGCTAATTTCCGGTGATTTCCCTCAAATATGGTGTGTAAAAATCCTTCTACAAACATATGATAAAAGAGCTTTGCAGTTGTTTCCCATATTCCCATGTTCGTGTTGTACTGTGCTGTGAAAGACGTTACGATCCTTTTACTTTGCGAAGTTGCCGAAAAATCAAACTCTACGTGCATTAAGTAGGTATAATTTCATTTTCCTTTGAACTACTAAAAGACGCTTCAAGCAAGAATGCCAGCAAAGAAAATCCTTTAGTCAATACCTCATAATGTAGCCGCAGCAATTAAATTCTAAATTATATTTAACTTTTTAATTATAAAGTTTTACTTAACGCGTTTGCAACGTGATTAATTTGTTTGAAGAAAGTTTGGGAAATTTTTCTTCAGTAATAATATTACATTGAGTATAACTCCGTTGTAAGGTATGTAAGTGGAAGTGTCTTGTATAATTTGTAGATAGCATTTTTCTACTTAAATTCACTCTATAGAAACAATAAATCTCTAAAAGCTAATTTTAATTAGAAACGACGTAGATATGAATGTACATGTCAAAATGATCAAAACGTTTCAACGAATTAATGAGATTGCTATCAGATTGATTGGACTCAACTGAACCATCTAAACTAACACATATAAATAAAGAACAATAATAGCGGCGGCAAAAATTTACACCTATAGGATTTCAAATATTAGTAAGCAATAAATTTGCTTCTTTCGAAGTTTACTAAAATATTCTAGAAACATAACCGATAATGTATACATATGTATGTACATAATCGACTAATTTATACAACCCTTAGGCACATATTTTCCACGTCACAACCCTTGTTACGCCAAGAATTTCATCAAAACTTTAGTTTTGTATAATAAATGTTTGCTTCAGTTGTCCAGAGTAGCGCTCAATGTAACCGCGCTCTTTCTTTAGTAAGTTATTGCAACTTTCTTGTCGTCAGAAAAGGATTTACGTTGCGTTGCGATAGGAGATTAGACATACCCTTACATTTTTCTATATTCTGGCGCCACGAGTAGGGTATTCGCCATTCCAGACTATCAGTGCTACAAATAACAACATTTGTATCTATTCTTGATGTATCTGATTTCGTGGTGAAAGGGTTTTGAAATACGATTACGTACTATATTTAAAAACTGTAACTACAAGAAAAAATAGAATGCGTTTCAGTAATTTTACATAATAAGAAAGTATACACAATTAAAATGGAGCTGGAAAAGTACACGAATGTTATAAAAGGGAGCAAACTTGCAATTTCAATATCTAGTGGGCGTTCCTTAAATAAATAATGTTGCTGTTATTTATAATATAGTTAGAGAAGTTCCTCCACTCAATAAACAAAACCCTTAATATTCTGTATTTATTTCAGATTACTTATTCGCATATATAATTTTAAGTTGTCTGCGTATGCAAAGAAGATAAACCGGGAGGAAGGATATAAATCACTTAAAACAAAAAAATGTGCTGCAGGACTTATCTGCCGCACACGCGAGGTAAAACAAAAGGGATAAGATTCTACTACCGCCAACCGCAAAATTTGTATTCTGTGATAGATGTAAGGTTATGGTTATGAGAGAATTGCATCGCCTATTGGGTAGGTTATAGAGTAACGAGACTGATGCTATAAAATTTTTTAATTTTATTTATACATTTATATATTATTATGCCTTTCAATATACATCCCTCCTCTATCCCTAAAACGCGCCATGCAAATTTTCCATCGTTTAAAACAATGTTGGAAGTATTCTTCTGTGAGCTTGTTCATGACGGATGCCGCCTTCTCCCTTACAGCTTCAACGGTCTTCCTTTTAATGCAGATTTGACGGAGTTGTGCAAGCACCTTAAGGTTGTAATACTGATTAACAATTTGACTTTCAGGATTCCAGTAAAGGTACAGACTTCCATGGATAACGAGAAAACAATCAGTATTGCTTTGAGATTTGATGTCCTCATTCGAGCTCTTTTAGCTCTCGGTGAAGATGGGCTTTTGCAAGGATTGATGCTTAGTTTCTGGATCATAAGTAAAATCCCAAACTTTATCACTTGTTCTGACTCTTCCCAAGAAGTTAGGGTTATTTTCAATGGCATTTAAATTATCAGTACAAATATTTTTACGTGCTTCTTTTCCTTCGTTTGTGAGAATTGTCGCACAAATTTTTTGCATCGTTCAAATTCTTATGTACGTATGCAAATGCCTTACGCATTCTTTGTAAATTCCCACACTTTCAGCAATCGCACAAATATTTAACCGACGCGACCGTCAGACCGGATCAGATTACCGATTCTTTTCAATATTTTTAACCGTTTCTGACGTGGAAAGGCATCCCGGCCGTGTGTCATCAACGTCTTTGCGGCCATCTTGGAAACGCTTAGACCACTTGAAAACCAGCGCACGTGGTAAACATTCATTGCCATACACTTTTTTTTAATAAGAAATATATTTCAGTAGCGATTTTTTCAAGTTGCACATGAAATTTCGTTGTTGTACTAAAACAAATCATTTTTCCGACAAAACAAAGAAATAGACCACATATAAAGGAAAGCGATGGCCAGACTACTATGTATGTAGAGACTGCAGGACCGTCAATCGAAAGAAGAGGCTTCACGCTACACAGCTGTTGATCACACGTCGTTGGCACGTGCGTAGTTCGAATGTAGTTGCACTGGTCCCATTATTTTATAGCCACACCTCGTATGAAAGCGATTTATGAGTTCATAATCTGCTATGCATTTGATCGAAAATTTTGCAGAATATAGATATTACTTATTTATCAAAATCTAATGTACCCCTAAGTATCTGAAAGTTTGTCTGAATAGCATAAGTATAGAATTTTACTAATTGCACTACGATCTGTATTAAATATAAAAAACAACATGGGAATTGGTCGATAGTTATTTACTAACCATTTATTATGCGGCTTAAAACTAAGAAATACATATGTAAGTTACGTTTCTTTGATCTAGGAAAATTGCTTCCATAGAGTTTCCTGGAGCGCTCATAAATTTCATTCAATCAATATTAAGACGGTCTCTCTTTAAAGCTTTCGTCTAATGTAGCTACGCATACCCCGCTACGCCTTAAGACATCACCGGCAGCGAAAGGGTTAAGTTAACAACAACAAAGTAAAATTGGATGTTGCCAAAACTAAAACTAGGATCAAATTGTCTGCAAACCGATTCAAGGTACCACAGAAATAAACGACATGTTTCTCCTACATTAGATGAAGTAGTTTAATTTTTGGTAATCTGAGATAGTACAGCTATGTCCCTCTTCTTACTGTTGGTAAAATTTCAGAAAGCATTGAAATCTATACCTGGAATTTGGGGAAAGCATCGGACGTCGATGTAGTAGTGACGTTCTTGTACTCAAGTTTCAATCGCTCATAAAAGAGTACAAGATTGTTCAACCACTATTTGTAAAGCCATGTTTTCTTTATTTCCACCGTTGTGGTAATTTCTGGGGTTAATAACGCCTGTATGAACCCAACACTTGGTAAACGTTCTGTGTTCTCTACAGAGACAACATTCTAGTATATCATAATACAATGACACAAAACAAACAGGCACTACAAAGAACAACAGAGAATGCTACCATAGTTCGACTAGCTTAAAACGCAGTAGCTCAGAACACTAGGCCCGTAGCAAAGAAAAATAAATTTCATCCAGCTTTCCTTATAACAATGCGTTCCTGGGAATAATACCTAATTCGTCATTTCATGTGATCCACATTAATCTATATATATAATTGATTTCAACCAAACTTATACACAGGGTAGGTATTAGGACCTATATGGTTTATGTTAAGTTTGGTTGAAATCAGAAATCGCATGTATGCGATAAATAAATTTCAAGATACCATAAATTTATTGTTTTGACTTCTATATATATATATCAAAAAGGAGGCGATTTTGGCATACGATTTAAATGAATTGAACACATTTATAAACTCGAATTCGCCGAAATTGAATCGAGAACAAGGACGTGCATATGATACCATTATGGATCACAGAGTAATATTGCAGTAGCACTTGTATCGTCTGGAATAGCCGCCACGTTATTAGATGGTGGTCGCACAGCTCACTCTGCACTGAAGTTACCCCTCAATATGAATGCCAATGAAAATTCTACGTGTAACATTTCCAAAAATTCTGGAATGGGAAAAGTTTTGCAACAATGCCAATTAATTGTCTGGGATGAATGCATAATGGCCGATAAGAAATCAGTAGAAGCATTGAACAGGACTTTGCAAGATTTACACAATAGTTAAGCAATATTTGGTGGCGCTTTGATATTATTGACTGGTGATTTCCGTGAAACATTGTCTGTGATTCCCCGTTCAACACCAGCAGATAAAATAAAGGCATGTTTAAAATCAATTCATTTGTGGAGACACCTTCAAACACTTACTTTGACTACAAATGTGCGAGTTCAAATACAAAATGATCCATCGGCCGATGCTTTTTCTACGCAACTACTGGTTATAGGAAATGGACAAATTGTTATTGATTTTGCCCGACAACTTTTGGAATTTCGCACCAACAAAACAAGAATTGGTTTCACGTATTTTTCCAAACATTGCGAAAAATTATCGAAATCACAATTGGTTAGCTGAAAGAGCAATACTGGCTGCGATAAACAAGGACGTTGGTGCATTGAATGCAGATATTTTAGCCCATGTTCCTGGCGAGGTAGTAACATATCAATCAGTTGACACGGTTACAAATCAAGATGACGCTGTTAATTATCCCACAGAATTTTTGAATTCATTGGATTTACCAGATTTTCCACCTCATCGTTTACAATTAAAAGTGGGTGCTCCCATTATTATGCTCCGAAATTTAAATCAGCCTCGATTGTGTAATGGGACCACATTAGCAGTCTAAAGGGATATGTTACAATCTCATTGAAGCAACCATTATAAAAGGAAAGGGGGAAGATGTACTTATTCCGCGTATTCCAATTATTCCACAAGATCAACCATTTGATTTCAAAAGACTCCAATTTTCGATATATCTTGCATTTTCTATGACAATAAATAAAGCGCAAGGGCAATCATTGGCATCGTGTGGAATTGATTTGGAATATCCATGCTTCTCCCACGGTCAAGTATATGTATCGTGTTCACCTGTCGGCAAGCCATCAGTTCTCTTTATTTACACTACAACTCAAGGCAAAACCAAAAATGTAGTTTACGAAAAGAGCTCTGGGATAGTTTAAGTTAAAACATAGGATTTATATTGTAAACAAATAGAAATAAAAGTAGAATAAATATAAGCCAAAAAATCAACTTTGTTAAAAACCAGTGTGTTTCATTTCTTATTTTAAAAATTTCTTATTTTATTTTGCCTGGCAAAGCAGGCACAGGGTCCGCTAGTATTGTTATGATAAGATTGGTGTATGAGTAGCACAAATATTGGGTGATTTAACCCGGCGTGAATGAGGTCAGAAATTTCTACACCAGCTATGAGGCGGAGCTCGAAATTTCGATGCTACATTTTTCACACTATAATTGTGTAATAAGCATTTTTTACTTGGGATATATTAATAATAGTATCCACCGAATCAAGATCAGTAAATAAAATACCACAATTAAGTTCAAAAAGCGTTTTTTAATGAAAAGAGAAGTCTAAATTTTGTTTCTCTTTTTTTTTTTTTTTGAGTACAGGCACCATATCTAACATACTTACCAGGCATTTCTTCTTTGGACACTGAAGAAGAAGGTTTTCCCGGGTGAACAGCATCCTCTTTTGTATTTCTCTTCCAACATGTGTTTTGTTGTCTCTTGCAAATACTATCATTTATTAGGTTAAAACCTAAATTACGAATGAAATCTCGGCGCTTCATGCATGTTTTGTCACCCATGTTATTTTCTTTGTAGATTATGATACCATTGATTCCAGCCACATTGAGTATACCGTAAAGAATCGTCATATGCCAACGTTTGCTGTTGCGAGAAACACCATAAGTTCATCTGCGACATCCTCCCTTGTATATTTATGTATCCATTTGTGTTTAAATGTTGTGTTCATTATTATGAGATCATTTTCTATGCAGAAACCTATTATTCTCCGCCCGCTTCCGTTTTTTATTTTTTCGCCCTCTTGACCTAACCATTTTATCTTTCCTTTATTCTGGTTTCCCACTCTGCCATTCATATCGCCCACTAATATTATGTCGTTGCTTTGTATATCATCCACAATCTTTTGCAGATCGTCATAGAATTGTCTTTTTCATCTTTGCTTGCATCTGATTCCTGATGGTTGTTTGCCCGCGTATATTTATCTCTTATTGCAGCTAGATTATCAGTCCTTCTTCTTTGGTCCCGGGTGTTCTTATCATCGAATCTCAAACAATTTTGGAGGAAATAAAACCTCTGCAGTGACATTGTAGTCCGACAGACTTCAACTCCACTACCATCTGTGCACCACAAATCGTTCAAGGTTTTTCTATTTGAGCGATTCAAGCCAGCTATATACAAAAGTCCTATGAATGGTTTCATCTCTCGTATGATACTGCTTTTCATTTATCCCTTTTATCTCTTATTTGATTATTTGTATATGTAAGTATAGTATTCAATATATTGTCTATAATAAAGAGACTCCAACATTCAATCTCTGTTTTAGCAAGCCTTGCAGTACCTTTTACTCCTTACAGCATTAGTAATAATGTTCTTAGAACGAACTTGAATGCTTTGTCCAAAACAATCTTTTAACAATTTTGTACCACCTTTGGATATATAAAAACTCCGACGTACCTCAAATGACTAACTAGTAGTCGCCGGCACAGATTCCGACTCTTCCAAACCATTCATAGACCCTCTTGTTCCGAAGCACTTTCTTCACTTCTCTGAGAAACGTTGTCAATCTCATTTTCGCTCTCGAAGTCACAGTAACTAGCATTTAAGCAGTTTTCTAATAATTCTTACAGCCGACGTTCTATTTCTTCATAAAACATCTTGAAAAATATAAAAATAAATCACAAGATGCTATAAATAACTATAAATAATAAACTTACTTTACGTACGTGTATCTCCCGCTGACGCTATCGAAACACTAAACTTAAAGCTGCATCTTGCCCCCGGACCCTTACCTTCAGCTAATGTACCTATGAGACTCGCATGGCAATAATATGATTAAATAATCTGCGTATAAAGTCTTTTTGGACATACCTGACCTCATTTACATAACAAAGTTCAATCAAAATCTTTATCGTGAATTTGTAAGGATTATTATTTGGTAATTGAGCTCCTTTACAAGCAGGAAACCTCAACAGATGCTATTCTGGTAAATATATACACATAAAAACTGTTAGACAAGTGGTCCCAGTAGCCTTGGAATCAAAGACTACACTAACACTTTACTGCAAAAAAGGCTTAGCAAAGTTTTATGTGTTTAATTTTGATATTAGTTCATCCAGGCATGGAGAGCAACAGAAAGTACCACAGGGCTCGAACCTGCTTCTAGACTTGCTACATCCACTGTAAAGGGGAGAATATGGGGTTCACTCTGGGACCAGTTTCGGTTGGAATGGCGGAGAAGACTAAAGCAGTCAAGAACGTCCATAGAATGGACCATGAACTTTCTGAAACTAAAGAGTAGTTAACTCAGGACCACAACTGTTGTCCTTGGATGGTCAAATGTTATCTTTATAAAATCAGTCCCAGCAATGAACATGAATGCATATAATGATGCAGCGGATGAAACTATTGAGCACCTAGTATCCCGTTGCGATGCCGTTTCGTAGTTAACAGCGGGCTTTTAAACTTGGAAAACAGATATCTGAAACCCACGAATGTAAAACCTTCTACGCCAGAGAAGGTCTGCACCTTGAAGACTCTTGGGCACATTTGTTGACTCGGGGATTGATTGGCTTATAAGAGCCAGAATGTTGCTCCTTCAGGCCCTCCATACTAAGCTAAATTAACTAACTAGGCATCACAGGAGGACTTTGTATTACCTGAAAGTTTATCAACGTTCGTTTTAGAAAATATTCATATGAAACTCATACGAACAGGCATAGGATACTGCGGAGCACTAAGGGATAGAATGTGCTTTAAAATAAATAAAAAAGACTTTTATCATCTGTCGATAAATACGATAGCTTTAAATAGAATGAAATTCTGCTGAAATCGTGAATTAAACATAACAACAAGCTAACTGGCTAAACAAATTAACATTTGGAAATATGGGAGTTTTGATTACCAAAAAATTTTGTAATATATAGGGTGGGAAATAAGAACCAAACAGTTTGGAATGAAACAGAATATTTCCTTCTTATGTTTTATATATGTCCATCCTGCCTCTCCTTCCAATCTAAGGTTTTGGCACTTCTGGTTATGGGTTTACATTAAAATCAAAGTGTACACTCCGAAACCCCCTAATACTGAAGACTTGAGGCAAAGAATACAAACTGAAATTATCATTTCCTTTCAAAAATCGTCAAGTTCCTAAGCTCCACCCCGTATAAATAGAGGACTACAGAACGATATAAAAGAACTTTTGTGTGTGTAATTAAATCAAATTAGGAAATTGATGAAATAGTCAATATTTAATATTACATATGTATACTATCGGACCCTGTGCCTGCTTTGCCAGGTAAAACAAAATAAGAAATTTTTAAAATAAGAAATGAAACACACTGATTTTTAACAAAGTTCATATTTTGGCTTATATTTATTCTACTTCTGTTTCTATTTGTTTACAATATAAATCCTATGTTTTAACTTAAACTATCGCAGAGCTCTTTCGTAAACGACGTTTTTTGTTTTGTCCTGCGTTGTAGTGTAAATAAAGAGAACTGATGGCTTGCCGACAGGTGAACACGATACATATAATTGACCGTGGGAGAAGCATGGATATTCCAAATCCATTCAACACGATGCCAATGATTGCCCTTGCGCTTTATTTATTGTCATAGCAAATGCAAGACATATCGGAAATTGGAGTCTTTTGAAATCAAATAGTAGATCTTGTGGAATCATTGGAATACGCGGAATAAATACATCTTCCCCTTAAAATTTTCCTTTTAAAATGGTTGCTTCAATGAGATTGTACATAACCCTTTTGACTGCTAATGTGGTCCCATTACACGATCGAGGCTGATTTAAATTTCGGAGCATAATAATGGGAGCACCAACTTTTAATTGTAAACGATGAGGTGGAAAATCTAGTAAATCCAATGAATTCAAAAATTCTGTGGGATAATTAACAGCGTCATCTTGATTTGTAACCGTGTCAACTGATTGATATGTTACAACTTCGCCAGGAACACGGGCTAAAATATCTGCATTCAATGCACCAACGTCCTTGTTTTTCGCAGCCAGTATCGCTCTTTCAGATAACCAATTGTGATTTCGATAATTTTTCGCAATGTTTGGAAAAATACTTGAAACCAATTCTTGTTTTGTTGGTGCGAAATTGCAAAAGTTATCGGGCAAAATCAGTAACAATTTGTCCATTTCCTATCGCCAGTAGTTGCGTAGAAAATGCATCGGCCGATGGATCATTTTGTATTTGAACTCGCACATTTGTAATCAATGTGAGTGTTTGTAGGTGTCTCCACAAATGAAATGATTTTAAACATGCCTTTATTTCATCTGCTGGTGTTGGACGGGCAATCACAGGCAATGTTTCACGGAAATCACCAGCCAATAATATCAAAGCGCCACCAAATATTGCTTGACTATTGCGTAAATCTTGCAAAGTCCTGTCCAATGCTACTACTGATTTCTTATGTGCCATTGTGCATTTACCCCAGACAATTAATTGGCGCTGTAGCAAAACTTTTCCCATTCCAGAATTTTTGGAAATGTTACACGTAGGATTTTTATTGGCATTCATATTGAGGGGTAACTTCAGTGCAGACTGAGCTGTGCGACCACCATCTAATAACGTGGCGGCTATTCCAGACGATGCAAGTGCTAATGCAATATTATTGTGTGATCTTATAGTCGCCAATAGCAAGGAAATCAAAAATGTTTTCCCAGTGCCTCTTGGGGCGTCCAAAATATACCTTCCCCCGCTTTGATTTCGTACAACTTCCATAATGGTATCATATGCATGTCCTTGTTCTCGTTTCAATTTCGGCGAATTCAAATTTATGAATGTGTTCAATTCACTTAAATCGTATCCCAAAATCGCCTCCTTTTTGATATATATAGAAGTCAAAATAATAAATTTATGTTATCTTGAAATTTATTTATCGCACACATGCGATTCCTGATTTCAACCAAACTTAACATAAGCCATATAGGTCCCAATACCTACCCTGTGTATAAGTTTGGTTGAAATCGGTCGAAGCGTTTGAGCGTGATGCGGCGACATACGTAAGCCCAAAATCGCATCGTTTTTTATATATATATATAGATATGGAAATCTTCAACTCCTTATTTTGAAAAAATCGGACGTAGTTCTTTTCATTCGAAATTTTTACAGTTTTTTGTGAATGTCTTTCTCTCATATTGCGTAGATTAATACTGAAAACGTCCCTAAAAATTGGAGATACGCTTAAGGTCTGCAAGAAAGAAGGAATAGCGCCTGGAATCACAATTAAACTTACACGTAAATTAATTTCCTTTAGTACTTTCTTTAACTCTAATGTTTCCACTACGTTACTAATAAGAGAACTTTTCGGTTCGTAGAACATGGAAATTTGCCAAATCTTTAGGCGTGAGCAGAAGTTATATGGCAGCGATGTCGGGAAAAATCCAAGCGCCAGACACATTCTTATTATCTAAGATGGTTTGCCGAATTGATTTTTTACTACTGAATGTTCGTGGAAATCGTATAGATATCTTTTGTTCCAGACAAAAGGCTATGTGACATATAAATGAAATTTATTGAGATAAGAGGGGAGTATTAATTTTAATTATTTCCTTACATTCTACACATATTTGTGTTAAAAATGTAATACATACTGTACTAAATAGGATAAATTGGACACACAAATGTTAGTGAATAAATCTAGTCTTAAACCGTAATGTTTTGATATGTTGTATTATGCTGTGTTCTTCAATTCTAAACCAGAAGTTGACTTGTAATAGGTATATGTAATTATTCTATATTTCCCACATATTTGAATATTTTTCTCTGCTTCATTCTTCCAAAATAGTAATACTTAAAGTTTAACAATGCATCTTATTTGTAAAAGCCATTTATGATAGTGGATTAAGAGACACATAGCTATATACCTACATACACACATTTATGAAATTTTGCATACTTTGGAATTCAAGCATGGCGTACTTTATAGTCTAGTAGTATTCCTGTCAACCTAACATACTAGGTCGATACTACTCAATCGATTATGTTTTATCCATGCTTATAACTAGATCATGGTAAAGAATATTCTATTTAGTTCTTCCATTGCATCCAATACTCGTCAGTATGTCAAGTCAACAATTTGTTCCGTAAGTGTAAGCTTTTACTTTGCAGGCGAGTCGTATTTGTATGAACATCCCCTTCTCAGTCCAGAATCCAAAAGTATATAATCGAATCATTATACGCCAGTCCCATTTCCAAAGGAAAATTTCGTTTACATTACGATACTACCATACCCCCAAGAAGAACAATAAAATATTCAAGTTTTAACTACAGAATTAATGTATATAAACATATACATAGCACGAATATTCGCGGGTGATCCAACCATACTATGTATATTTCAGCCATAGGATAAGGGAACACATGTACGACCTTATATCCGTTCCAAGAACGAAGCTGAGTTAAACTAACATTCAGTAGTAGTTTACAGCTGTAATTAAACCACTTAACGTGAACGACTACCGAAACGGTCAATATAGTGCACGATTTAAAATCTAGAACGATTGACATAGAATTAAGCAACTATAAACACCACTTGATAAACTTTAGACCCAAACTAGACACCTACAAGGCAAATGCAGATCTCTGTACGGTATTAGCAAAGTTAACATTAACAAAGTTCACAAGATATAAAAAGAAGAAGATTTACTTGAACAGAAACAAAACTCTAATGATTTAACTGGCTTAATTAGTTATAAAATAATCAAAAAAAAATAAAAATGATCATAATAGATTTTAAAACAGTTACAACTGCATAGGTTTTTCTTTTAGATTTAGATTAGTAGAGTACCTTTTTTAATAATATTTCTAGAGTACGCAGAAACCATCACCGTGCATGGCAAATAATCAACGAAAAATATCTAGGGAACTCAACCAGAATAAACAACGCCAGCAAGAACTAGAGGTACTTAATAACCACGCACAAAAAGAAGAAATATAAAGTGCAGACACAAAAATAAAGACGCCCCAAAACGAAGAAATGAAGCACAGCATACAAACATCTTTATTTATTTTGCTGTAACAATTGTTATTATTCTCAATAAACAAAATGTACCAAATCAACCGAGTGAAAGAAGAAACACATAGACCAAAGCGGCAGATTAGACCACAGAACGAAATAGGACGCATTGGGAAAAAGAAATACGAAAGTCATCACAATTAAATATCAGTTGAAACAGTAGACACGTCACAGTAAAGCCCTGCGGTATACTCAACAAGAAGATATAAAGAATCAAACGAAAGAAAAATATAAAAAATAAAATTTGAAATCAAAAAACTCCTATTAGCATCACAAACAATGTCAACGTTCCTAACACAGGCGGAAGCATACAGAACAACAGAGACAAACCAACATAGTACAATATAATAACTTCGATAATAACACCAGAAATTGACAAACAAATAACATAAACATTACAAAATGCAAAAGATAATTAATTGCAGTCAGTATTATCACGAAACAGGTAAACCAAATTTACTACAAGTGATATTTAAAATATCACTATACGGCAGCTGTTCCTTGATGAGCATCTGTGGGGTGGTGTTCCTTATTGATTTTTAAATTATAGGTTAAACTACAAAATCTAGGAAAACTAACAAGGGGACACACACACAAATTAGAAGCACAAACAAATTTAAATTGATGATGTAAATAGAATGAAACGGAGAAGACATCTGAACGAAATAATATATTAAATAAAGTAAAAAGGAATAAGCACACACCTTACAAAGTCAAACAGGTTAAATTTAGAAAACCATATTAAAACAAATCGAATGCTATTAGATTCATAATCGTGTCAATAACAGATAGAATCCTTTCATATTCTTAAATTGACGGTGTAAGTGCCAAGGCTTGTAGTTGAAGATCATAATCAACTCGACATAAATATTCTAGGAATTATAATTTTCAGAATACATAAACTCGTCATAACTGACCATAAGACGTATAATCCAGAACCAATTAAAACCATAAAATCATAAATCCATGACTAGTAGATCCGTATTATTAAATTAAATCCAATAAATTTGTCGATCCGCACATAATTAGAACCATAATTAGTAGTCGGGGTAAACAGTAGTAACAGCGTACTAATTGTAACTTACGACATCCATTAATCTACTCAGTACTGAATCGATTCGATATGCCAGCAGTACTGTGTATATGTAGGCTGTCGTAACTTGCTTCGTAATTGTGCGTACTTCATAATTAGTCAATCTTAAACCGTCTATACATATTTTGCAATTTCAATGCATCGAAACTAAACTGGTGCTTAACTAAACGCACCGGAACTTCAACTCAGTTAAAGTAGTGCTTTTGAAGGCCCTACTAAAGTTAAACCCACTGAAAGGCGTAAAAGAGCTGTGAAGGGTACTCCAACAGGTGAAAAAAATCACAAGGATATTCAAAAATTAATCTTACCTCAAACATGAGGGAACTTCTGACATGTGGTTTCCCAGACCATAGAAATAACATTAAAAGAAGGAATTTTACCATTTCAGTAGCTTGCTCAAATCTCGGAAACAGGATGATCCGAAACTAAAACGATTACATAAACTTGCTTATCATGTGCCTCTTTCTATTTCATCTTCAACTATCCCTGCATACCACACGGAGATAATCACCAACTAAAACGCAGCATCTACGAAAGTAAGAAATGCTATAAGCAAGCAGAGAAATCAGCACCTACTTCTATTTATTTGTTTATTTATTTATTTAGAAGACCAACAGGTAGAAAACCTATAAGAGGTCGTTACAAAGTATACATATAGTAGTGAAAATATACACGTGCACAAACAAATATTACATTATATAGACCAGTGCCACCCTACGCTTGATCGAAATAGACAAAAACAGAAACAGAAGAGGAGAGGGAAAGGCAAACAAGGAAAACAAGAAGCAAGTCAACCCTCCCAGCCTCACACGTCCAAGCACAGCAAGTCAATCGCCGACATAACCTCACCAAATGACGACACAAAAATATCCGTCCCACTCGAAAATGGGTTTAGTAAAATTCACAAAAACAAATCTTCACATCGTGTGTCCACACTACGTACTCTAAACGATATTAAAGAAGCACTTCCGGGGAGTTTATTCTATTAAATAAACATTCTATACCAAACTTAGGGTGTGGCGATTCTACCTCGGGTAGACAGAGGTTGAACACTCAGCAGATTCAAACGTTCAGAGTAGTTATATAAGTTTTTGTCTATCTTAAGTTTAAATTAAATATAGTTGACAAATCAACGTTGAACTTTCTCAAGTTCTATCCCTGTGCAAGGCGGTGTGCGGGTTTCAGGTGAGACTACAATACTCCAGAACAGAACGCACCAGGGTTCAGAGTGATAATACCTATGACGTTGCTGAAGTTATGGGTCTGGTGTTTTATAAAGCCACACATTTTGGTAGCTCTGCTGATGATATCGTCAATGTGGAATCGAAAGCTCAATGATGAGTCAAAGGTTACGCTTAGATCCCTTATTTGTGCGATGCGATCTAATTTTTGATAATTGATCGTGTAGGGATAAGTGATTATATTTCTCCTTTTTTTGTAAAATGAAATGACTTTGCATTTGTCAATGTTCAAGGTCATATTATTGTCCTTACACCAGATGGAAATGCATGCGACATCAGACTGATGTCTGGTACTATCGGATGGTGATTCTATTCTCATAAATAGTTTCAGGCCACCAGCGAAAAGCAGAAATCTGGAGTAATTGATACGATGTTTTATGTCGTTTATAAATGGCAAAAATAATATCGGTCCACGACTGTCCTGTGGTACGCCTGAAGAAACTTTAACTGGACATGATGTGCAGTTGCCAACACGTACAATTTGCAGGCGATCCAGCAGATAAGACTGGAACCAATCCCGTAAATTGCCCACGATACCATAAGCACCCAACTTCCAAAGAAGAAGTGAGTAATTCACGTGGTCGAAAGCCTGACTAAGGTCTGTATAAACGGTGTCGACCTGGTAACACTCCTCCGCGATACATGAAATGTAATTGTGGTTCAAGAAAAGGTTTGTTTCTGTGTTCCGACCCTCTACAAATTCGTGCTGCCCGGACACTATGAAAGCGGAATAAACAGATGAAATCGAGTCGGCGACGATGGCGTCCAGGAATTTTCCCATAGCTGGTAGGACACAAATAGGTCGGTAATTACGAATATCGGAACGGTTGCCAGACTTAAAGAATGGAAGAACATAGGTTGTTTTCTATCCATAACAACAACATCCGGTCCCATCGTACATATGTAAATTGACTGTAAAGGACTTTCAACTCTATACTAGGGCCACTTCTTTAGCGAATACCAAGAAGTACACAACACCACGCAATAAACTGCTTTCTCTATGCTGACGATATTAAGATATTTGTAGGAAATAAAACACAAACAAAAGCACTCCTAAAAATAACTGAAGAATTCACTAAAGACACTAGTATCAAATTCGGCATCCATAAATATAAAATGGTCCACATACAAAACGATAAACGTAATCAACAACCAGTAAACAGTACTAATAAGAATAATAGTAATAATAATAACAATAACAATGATGATATCACAATGTTTAGCGATTATGTTGCATGAACCGTCGAATTTTTGGTCCGCAATTCGCGCGGAAATTAATCCCGGTTACTTTAAAAGTCCACTAAAAGCTAAGGCAACTTAATATCATTGTAGAAAAGAGGAAATAAACCAACTACCCACCTATTGCACAAACATAGAACGTATCTGGGTGCACTGTCCAGTTCAAACCATAGAAACAAAACATTCTTCTAATCTAATATATTTAAACGAGCAATTCTTGTATGTATATATATATATATATATGATTGTATATATATATATATATATAGAGTGGAATATATAATAATATATATATGTATATATATATATATATATAGAATTGGTTTCTCGAAAACGGTTCTAACGATTTTAATTAAATTTAGTACTTGGGGTTTTCGGGGACGAGAAATCGATCTAGCATGGTTCCGGTCCCGGGAAAATTCATTTTGACCCAGTTTACACACATTTCTGGTATTGCGGAATATGAAATTGGTTATCGAAAATGACTTTAGTAATTTTTATGCAATTTAGTATCTGGGGATTTTCGAGAACACAAAATGGATCTAGCATGGTTCCGGTCACAAGAAATTTTTTTGTCCCGCTTTTATCTATTTCTGCGGTACATAAAATGTGCTATCAAAAATTACTCAAGATTTTGTTACAATTTAGTATCTGCGAGTTTTTGGGGACGAAAAACCGATTTAGCATGGTCCCGGTCTCGATTCAATCCATTTAGTCCAGGTTTTCACCAATTTCGGCCGAAACGTGGGTTACCAACTTTTTAAGATCATGCAGCCAAGTGAAATTATAAGTAATTAAAACTTTACTACTAAACCATAGATGACGCTGAAAGTAGTATGTTAATAAAAGAAAAATATCTACGAAAACTAACAACATGTACATTCACATACTTTCAACCTTATAAACTTATAATGTATATGTGCTACTATATATACTTGAAATATACAATGCAAATTAAATATCAAAACTAAAATATAGGGCGTTGTTATTTGGTTCAAAATTACTCAAAAAAATTTGGGAACTCCGAGCAACGCTCGGTCCACCAGGTACTGATGATTAACGAACGTTGTTAGATGTTGAACCTTCGGAAGTAATATCTCATGTGTGGATTGCTAATTATCGGTTTGAGACAAGACCAAATCTGATTTACAAGTAAATATATTGCTTTTTCCTTTTTTACTATAATTTAAAATTACATTATATGTTATTTTATAGCTATATATAATAATATATAGCTATAATACAATTATTGTCTTTTTAATTGTTTAAATTAAATCAGAGCAATAATATTTTTTATTGTCCAACAGTATTAGCCAGTACATAATCAATGTGCACTAGTTAACAACAAAATACAGTTCAAAGTTGTATGAAGAAATAAGATGTATTCGAAATATTGGAGACACACAAACGTAAGAAAAAGGAAAAGGGTACAGATTAAAGCATGAACTAATAATCAACTCTAAAAGAAAAAGCCAATCTCTTCAACAGTATACTATGCACTAGAACAGAAACTTCTAAAGGGTGTTCGGTGCTTTTTTTTTCAAGATGGGTAAAGCTTACATTTTTTATTGGTTCCAAAACTATTTTGAAAATTGTATATTTGACCTTTAAAAGTAGTTTTTTACAATTTTAAGAGCTTCTACAGCTTTAATTTTTTCAATAATAAGTGAAGAACCAGTAAGTTTACGGGCTGGAAACTTTGCATACCGTGTATTCGTTACGATAGCTACCACTTATGATCGAGCTTTTTCGTAAATTCCTTGTTTGTTGTTGAATTTAACCTCAATTAAGAAATAGAAAATCAACCATGGGCTTACCATTATTTTTGGACTTGAAGAAAGTAACGATGACAAAGGAATTTACAAAAAGCTCGCACTTATCTTTCCCTAAACAGTCTTATTATCGTTTAAGCACTCAACTAGAGTGTCACACACGTTCAACTTTTTGTTCACACAATTGCAAAATCTTTGAAAAGATAATAATTAACTACGTTCCTTCATCGACATTTTTGTTAAGTAGGTATTATTTTGAAGTATTCAAAACGCATTGATTAGTATAAGGCAGATTAAGTTAACCAAAATTGTCTACTAAACCTAAAGATTTGAAATTATTATTTGTATGATTAGGTAAATCATAAATTTTAAATTTAAAGAAATATTCAGAAAGAATAAATCATTATCTTAAAATTAACTATTGATTACTAAAGTAGCTTTAGTAATAAAAGGGATAAGGGAACAATATTGCCGTCAGTAAAACTATAAAACTTTTTAATAGCGGTTTTATAGCAACTCTTTAGAACTTTAAACAACTAAGATGATAAGAATTTTATGTTTATACCTCTGTTGAGTACTTTTCGTACCATCAATTTATTCACAAAAATCATGTATGCTGGACTACATACAAAACAACTCGTCAGGAAAGTTTATTCAGATTTACTAATTAGTGCACATGCCATCTTATGTAGATATTGTTCAACCCTGGGAAATTCTGAGGTTAAATTTGACCTAATCTTTGTTCAGTTGCATTAAGTTAGGCCTTATTCAACTTCTGAATTGTCCAGAGCTAATCTTGCAAGTATAACGTTTTTTTCAATTGTCCATAACTTATTAAAGTCAAACGCTGCCTATTGAATAATAAGCAGCATTCGTTAAAAATGTTAATTACCTATTTGTTATTGTTAGTTCAAAATATTCGCTACATTTTATCCTTCAAAAGCTTCGAGATGTGAATAATTAGATTTTATATTTTACCAAGGAAACAAAGGTACCTGCTCTTGTGTTTTCTGAAGATCATTAAGGCCTGAAAAAATCTTTTATTCCATTAAATACCAGCTTACTTAGAAACAGCAAATTTAATCAGTGGCCAAGTAATAAAGTCCCGATGTTACGTAAATATACAGAAAATTAATCTGCGTGAGTATAATCAAGTTAATATAAAAGCCAATGTTATGTTTAAAATTCGTTGTTTTGGCACGCACAGACATTTATAGTAAAATATACATCTGTTTCACATTCTTATTTACTATACATGTTAGTTAAACAAACGAAACCTCAACCCCAAAATCTTATGGAATTTTAGTTTCTGTGTGGATTTATACCTGTACTTGCCCTAATAGCGTGCATTCTCGCCTATAATACAGTGTGGTACTCTCCCATTGTTCTCTTGTATCTTTCCCTTCAATGATCTTTGACTAATTTGTAGTCTGGGCAGTCAGCGGTAACAGTAAGTGTAGTAGATAAGGGGATGGGGTCGGCGATTATTTATTTCACGTATTCACAGCGTCAGTACTAAGTCGATACTGTATGCGAATAGTTCTGCGTACATATAGGCTGTCCTAACTTATTTTGCAATTGTACGATTATGTTTGCTTTAAAAATGTCGCAGTTAAGTACATCGCGAAAACGATCAAAGGCAGATAGAGTTAAGAACTTCATAGTGTACATGTCGAACTTAGTTTATGATGGCGGTAAAATTCAATGTCTAGTTTGTAATATCCCTCTATTGTGTTGGTCCCAAAGCCATTGTCAACGTCACGTCGAAAGCAAGCAGCATTCTTCTACAAAAAGTGGCATACCAGACCAAGAAAATTTTTAATTTGATTTATGTGTTACTCTTATTTTATGTAATCTATCGTTTCGTTTATTAGACAAAGAATTTCTGTCATTTATGTCCTTCTGAAATAAATATGCGAACTGTCAATTATCTAGTCGGACATAGATACGAAATTTAGTGTCATTTGCTCGTGAGCATAATGAAAAAGAATGAGATTGGAAATGAAAGATAGGCAACTGTGGTTAATGTAATGGTACGCACAATGGAACCACATCAACGGTCATCTTCCAGCTTACTTGCTTCCAAAAGAGTTGTACATTGTACAACCGACGATATTTTAAAGATGGTGTTGAACTCATTGAACAAATTTGAAGTTGCAACTAAGCAACTTGTAATGTTTATGACTGATGGTGCCGCAAACATGCTTTCTTTGGGCCGATCTCTTGAAGAACACAGTGGTAACTTCTTGCTGTAAAGTCCATGCTGTAAATTTTGTAGCACAAACGATTCCTACGTGTTATCTACTAGTAAATGCATTAATTGATAGTACAAAGGCACTGAAGTCCCCGAAACGCACTGGACTATTTCCGTCCGAATGTACTTGGATCACCACAACCGATTGTTACACGCTGGGGGACATGGTTGCAAGCTGCGTTTTACTATAACAAATATAATAATGAAATAAAGAAGCTAGTTTTAAAAGTTGATCCGATAGAAGCTGCAGCTATTAAGAAAAACCAGGCAGTATTTTAAGATAGTCAGGTTAAAAAAGGATTTATAACAATTACTTGGGACTAGTGGAGGGAATAGAAAACTTACAAAATGTTTCGATGTCGTTAGTGTATTCTGTTGAAATTGTGAATGTAATTAGTGTGTAATACGAAAACTTGAAAGTATTTTAGAGCAATACTGCGATTTTCTTATATTAAGACAAATTTGTGGAGGTGAATTAAGTTATTTCAAAGATTATTTTAAATATGCAAATGTAACATCACTAAATATAGAATGGTTGTTTTCGGCATTAGAAATCATTTATTCCGCATATCGTACCCGCTTGACTGAAACGCTGTGGAAACGTATCCAATGATATATTTAACAGATGTTACCCAGTTTATAATATGACGGAAGACTTTTAAGACGGTAAGCATTTTAGGACGTTTTATAATTTATTTCTTACCTTTTATTTTATGTGTAAACTTTTATGCGCTCGCCACGCCACTGGTTGTTACCGCATATTTGCCCAGTTAACTCTTTACGTACTACTTTTCTACATGCGGTTTGGTGGAGTTGAATTTATTGCTTCGATCCATCTTCCTTCCCAGCAGATACATTTTACTCAAAATTATATTTAGCAATAGTTCGATTTCTAAGAAGTGGTACTGGAGTTTGAACAAGAAGAATAAATGGCGAGTTTTCTCATTATAATATATACACCTATATATGTATTACAAGTGTATGACAAGTTCCATTCTCTGACGAGCCATGACATTATTAGATACGAGATTTTCTGCTATCCAAGGAAACTTCTTGAGTGTATATATTTCTTAGCTTGTGACTACAATGACAAGTTAGATTAACATTCAACCTTCTAATATAACACCCATCCTTAGATTATATTCAGTGCTCTTTAAAGAATATGCTACTTTGGCTCCGACTGTGCCATCATAGCTGACCGATCACCAGATCCTCTCAGTTCCTGTAATTTGCAACAAGATATCTACTATTACCTCACTAATTTTGGCAACTCGAAACACCTATTTTGATAACTAAATTGTCAATCTCAATGGATAAACTACGATACTCGGTTCTATCGATGGTATTAACCAGAGTTTGTGGCTGACTCTATTCTTTGTGTTCCTTCTACTGAAAATGAAAACTTAGCTATCTAAATACGTATTTAAAGTTTCCTACTATCCTTTGAGAACGTATATTAATAATATTAGTTAATTCGTTAATGATTAAAGCAAACGCAATGTCAAATGCAATAAAAACTTCGAGAGCGCGTTGCAGTATGTTTTGTATGTGAGATATGTATGTACGTGGCGTCGAGTAATAATAAGAAAAGCGAAATTAGGTAAATTAGAACGATACAAATAACTGCGTGGTACCTGAGCTTGAAAGTAGGGCTTCGAAGTTTGTATGTGATGTCTGCTGTAGATTTTGCTGGGCAGCAAAATGGCGGAAACGGAAGCTACGGTGGTAGTTGCGTGTGTAGACGAGTGTATACTTAGTGGGTGGTACTAAGTGTGTGAGTGAATGACTCTAGTTAAATTGGCGCTATTTGTTTTTAAACGTTACTGAAGTGTGCGAGAGGTTCACTAGCGGACCGATGGAATTATAAAGTATCACTGGTCAGTTTACGAAAATGTTCACTCTCCTTTCTACCTTTTAGGGGGTCGAACGATCGAACGAAGGGACCGAGGTCGTGGAACGCACTACCAGAAAGCACAAAATTGCAAACATGGATTTTGAAGTAACTTTCCTTCAACTGAATGTAACACACAGATGTTGGCTAAAATATTAAGAAAAAATAATTCGATGGCGCATTTAAAATGAAGTAATTATTTTGGTTATACGAAGTGTAATAATAATACCTACCATTTGAGAACTGATACTATTCATATTACTAAGTACTTACTTATACCACTTTAATCAATCGCACTGTTGGTTTTTTATTTTTGGTATAGCTTCCATCATTTCTTCTCAAGATCATTTAGGCGATTACTGTTTTACCGGCAACGGTTTTGTGCAGCCTATATATGTAGCTGCTGGTGACGTATAAGTATCGCTTTCATAAAAATTTGTGAGGTATTGTTTTGGTTTGCTCTATTATAGTCAGTAAGCCCTATTTGCACATGGTACGACCTTTATATTTTGTTCTTATATATGTAGCTTGTAAATTATGAAATCTTGAAAAATATATTGTTTAATAACAAAATTTACTGTTCAACCAGGTAAGATTTGCGTCTCGATTCAACATAAATGCACAAGAAATAATCCATGTAATTAAGTATTAAAAACATCTGACGTATACCTAGAATAATCAAAATAACTTATACATGAATGTAAAACGCATCTTTGTTCATAATTGAAACAAAAGGCTATTCCGAATATGTATGTTGATATCACGGAATTTTTTTTCCTGCCCAGTTTTACAAAAGAACCATCTAACAGGTGCTTTTGACACACGCCATAATCTGATAATTAATTATTTTATGTCCAACACTTCTAATTATTGTTTTCCGTCATTTGAAAATTATACCAATTGTTATAACAAATTACAGGAACGACCGCTCGTCCTATTATGTCCTGCGAGTGTATGCCTATCTCAAAAATTTCTCGTATTTTCCATTCCGAATAAAAGGAAATTTTAAATAGCGGGTGCCTCATTAGAAAGGATATTCTGACCAGTATTATGATGTTGAAGAAGGGTCGACGCTGCTATAATTCTGGACCTGTTACAACTTCTGTGTTCGTTTATAATGGTAACTGAACTTGCCTGCGCCAACGTATACTAAACCGCAAGAGTTGGATATTTTGTATTTGTATTATTAAAGTGCTTCAAGCTTCCTATTTGAATCGAAGGTTTTACAACAATGTTTAATACTATTTACAAAAAATTCTCCGTACTTTTACAGAAGTATCAGTTACATATGATACGCATGTAAACTTAGTACTCTCGTATTGATAACTGTTTCATCTGGCACTACTTTTCTAATAACTGGAATAAAAGGAAGAATCCATTAATCAGTTTTGGTTACATATATTTCAACAGTAACTTTTCTGAAAAGCAAATCGTACAAATTGCCGTATACCAACTTGATTTAATTATATAATGTGGCATGAATAGCGGACCAGAAGTCTACAAGATCAGCACAAATGGATAAGAATTAATTTTTAGCTATATTTGAGTCTAATTCTATACTTGTCAAGATATAGTCGTATTTAGAAAATCCAATTGAATTGCAGAAGAAAACCTTTGTCCTTTTTAAGTTAAATTCAATTCAAACAAAAAATGATTCAACTATGTAATTTTTTCCCTTAAGCAACATTTTATACGCTAAATTAAATTCTGACTCTGAGAGAGCATAGGAACCTTATGCGAAATATTGGTATAGAATAAAGAGCTTTACAATAACTACACTATTGCTTGATTTGTTCTTCTGGGCTATAGGTCTCTTACATATGTAAGTCCGTTATTGCCATCTTTTGGGCATTTGTATCATAAATCATAACAGCGGTTTTCAGATAACACTAACAATGGCGGCATTGCAATCCACACCTGATTTCCTATAAGTCGCACTGTATCAATTCTATGTGGAACCAAGTATAGCAAGGTCTCGATCGCATACAAGTTTTACATAACTTCATACTTTATTTGGTAACGTATATTTTTAATTTGTAGAACATCACTGACACTAGGCCACGTCGGTAAAGCACATATTTCGATAACGACGAAGCTAACATCGTCAACCTATGTAACTGAGTTAAACATTTGTACACCTCATGTGTTCGAATCACGGTCAAGATCCTCGAATACTTTCTGGGGTCGGTATTCGCACTAGTCACCATTCGCTATTGGGATAATACGAATAGCGATTTTGCTAAATTTCGGGTATCAGCGTTGATCGCGTATGTACATGAGAAACGCAAATTTATTTGTTCCAATAAATTGTAAGAAGTAACATTCCTATGAAAAAGTTTATGGAAAGACCGCACCACAGTCCGCACATCAGTAGTTATACATAAATTAAACCTTCGTAGAAGTTGCCATTTCTACAAACTCTGTTATAGCTTTTGGCCTACGATGTTGTTGACGGTAGCGCATAATAGCACAGATAAGATATATATCGAGTTTTCACAAATTATACATTAAATTAAACAAGAAAGTTCAAAGAAGGTAGTATAAAATGTGTTAGAGAAAATATTTTCCCACTATCACAGAAACGCCAAAATGAATTTTTGACGTTTTGCAAGTAACCCCAGAAGATTACCAATTGGCAATAAATCAGGTGTATACGGGGGTCAAACGTCAAATGTTCCTCAGTCCTCTGAAGGAATGATTGCAACATGTTCTGTACAACCGAAGAAACAAGCGGTCATTTTCTTGGAAGTGCTTCGTGAACAAAAACTTTATGGAATTTAGTTCATCTTGGAACAGCCAAACACTAGATTGCTGTTTAGGTTCCAGCTCATACAAATATCTCATACTTATACCTGTTGCGATGTTGTATATGGACTTTGCACTTCCTCGGTCGAATCTTTTAAGGATTTCGTTATGCCAATTAACACGAGACTTTTTTGAGCCTCGGTCACGTTATACGGCATCCATCGTGTACAGATGCCGCTGTTTCCACAATATCAAATATAAAGTTTTACGAAAATAGTAACGACACAAGAAGTGGTCATTTGTAAAAACATTTGTAGAATTCTTTAAACAAAGAATTGATTTTAAATATAACATAAAAAAATTCAATATATTACCTGCTGCAACCGTAACCCATCAATTTTTCGGGAACAATTTCCTCACTATTGAAAACTGTCTGTATATAACATGTAATATGTTCGTGCAGACACTACCGCACCCACTGCAGAGAATTTATCGTTAAGTTTTATCTTCATTTATCAAATAGTCGTTACCTACCGTGAAAAGCTATCGGTTTTGCTGTACGGACAATATACACCTCCTAAGGTAATATATTAGACAGAATGTTTGGATAGAAACTTTCTGACTCGCTCGCATTCCAATAAATTCATTTAGGGATCAAAATAATTAAAGGATATTTTATGACCGTTTATGTTATAAATCTTTGCGATATTGAAACTTGAGATCTACAGATTCTATTTAAGCGAACTTATTAGATGATAATATATTACACAATAGACTGTCTTTAAAGTTATTACAAAATTTAGGCAATTCCTATTAGTAATTGTTCCAAAAATATGATTAATCAGACGTATCTGAAAACAATCAATTATCAATCAAAGCTTTTGATGCTCGAACATTGTCTGTCTGACTCGTTCTTCTCATACCTATTCAACGTGGTGAAGTAGTATTTTCCTTAAAGTTAACTGTGTGGGAACAGTTATAAGGCACGCAAAAAGTTGTAACATTTTCTTTGATGTTAATCGTATTTCTGATATTGTGATAAAGTAATTTCTAATTACTATGGAGATCCAAATAGGGAAATTACATCTATTTACATAGAAATGGTAAGTTTCCACGTCTCTAGCTAAAATTTTCCGCTTTGGATAATATCAAACTAATGTTCATTAAAAGGCTCTCAAAACTTTATAGTCTTGACAGCAGCAGGACTTAAATCCTAAATGTTAGTTCTAAATCGTAATTTGCGGCAATTCGGCAGAACCAGGCAATTATTGTTGGCAAGTTCGTTATAGTCATATTTACAATATTTCGAAGTATTAAAATTTAAGTAGCTTACAGAATGCCAGGAGTGTCTTATTTATTTTTAATAAGACATCAAGGCTGGTTTTCATATATAAGACTGTGGATCAACTAGGTTGTGGTCCTCAGGCACTTATTTTTCAATGATAATAATTCTGCAGTGAAATTGCACAGTCGGTACACAACCCCCACACAGTCGTGAACGTGAGAACTAGCTTTAATCGGACAACTTTATGTAAAAGTATAAACAGGTGAGCTTTTTGTCGATGTTTAGTATAGGGATCTCAGAAACTAGGAGAGATAGAGGGACGATTAAAAGGGGAAAGAATTGCGGTTTTACAAGCTCAATTTAATGAGCTCTTTCGTATTTTGGAAAAGTGTGTAGCTAACTAGATTGTAATTTAAAATTGTAAATCCGACGGAATACACATTCACACCACAATAATTATGTTTATAATGTCGAAATTAGAAGAAAAATTTAATAACTAGCTCGAATTTTATTATTAAATGCGGTGCGCATGTATCATTTGCTTTAATAGCATACTACTTAAACAGTTGGCAAATTAAAAGAAAATAACAGCCATAATTTATTTATTTATAAAAATAACTATGTCAAATTGTATATTATTATTATCATTGAAAAAGGGTTTTATTATGAAGTCATAGCTGACTATAGTTTCTATTTGAAAAAGCACAAGTTTGGGTCATAACTCCAAAAATTATAGCTTAAATAAAAAATTCGGTTAGACTGTATTATTAAGCACATAATAACCTATAACTTTTTCCTTACACATTTTTTACTGTAGTCAACAATAACAGAGACATAGGCACCGAACAAAATAACAAAAAAAATTGCGAGATATCTAGTTGGGCATCTATTTTTTCCAAGAAACAAAAACTTATTAAATTTAATGTTTCTTTTTTCCTACACTGCAATTCTTTCCCCATTTAATCGTCTCTCTATCTCTGGAAAAAACTTATCCAGTATAAATAGCTCTTCTTAGTAAGTATCATATTAAAATTTGGTACAACTTTGTGCAAGTTATAACATATATAAAGTAACATAATGATAAACTTTCTCGTCCTTAAAAGCACACATAATCGCGTTTATTTTGTTTTATTAAATAAATTAATTAATAATAGTCGTTTATTTGTGTCCAATAGTTCATTACAAATACAGATGCAAAAATGAATACACTACAGTGTGTATAAAAATAGTATAGAAATGAGTTTATACAGTTGTCCCCAGACTGACTTCACTATAGGTACAATTGATCGAAGTTTTTAATTTCGTTTTAATGTTGTGGCATGTCACCCTGCTTGGTCGAAGAAGAATTTACGGCACATTTCTACTTTTAAAAACTAAGGTCATCATGACATTTAAAAACAAAATATTTTCTGTCGAAGCAAAGTACCATTTCGGTCAATGATACGGCAAAATGTTATTAGGAACAATTATTCAGAATATGAATATAAATTATGAGTCCATGCAAAATTTCACAAATGTTGGATCACTTTGATTAAATTAAACTTAATTCAATTAATTTCGTGCTCCTATTAGGTCCCTAAAATATCTTCTGAAGTTTTATACGGTGCTGACTTTGTCGAACCTCCTATGGATGATACGGCTCCTCTTTTTGTCTTCTAGAAAACATACATACAGGCATAGAGACTGTGGTTAAAATAATATATAAAATAAATTAAATTACCCTTACCACGCCTTTCGGAAATAATTCTAGATATGTATCGCTAGAGAAACTTAATTCCCCACTTTTCTAATAATAATAATAATAATAATCCATTTATTGCCCAACAGATCTACATCCATGAATAGGACAAATCAAAAAGAAACACAGTTTAGTTGCACACACGTAAAAAGCAAAAGGTATACAATATAATAATGTTATACATACTACATCCTTAAATTAAATCTAAAATTAAACTTAATTAAACTTAAATAAAGAAACTTAAGTCCAAATTCAAAAATAAAACAAAAAAGAAACAGAAGCCCAATATCCATGACCACTATGCGTATACATCGTAGGTATCCTCAATATCGGCAATGATCTCGTTAAAGGGAGTGTAATGTATATCAGAAGTTGATAGCCTATCAAAATTGTTGCACATGACATGTAAGGGCGATCCCAGAGACAAGTTTGTTCTTGACAACTGCAGGTAAAAGGTTGGCCTATGCCTAGTGGCGAGCTGCGGAACATTGAAGTTCAGACTACCTAGAAGCTCAGGAGCGTCGACCTTGTTATGCAGCAAATTATACAGAAATTGTATACTCAGTTTGACTCTCCTGAAGTTCAGAGATGGTATACTAAAGCGACTCAATAAAGTTCCTTGATCAATACCCCTTGGCGGATAGACACCATCCAACCGGCAGTAGAGAAACTTCACGAATCTCCGCTACACCCGCTCAAGCTCCCGACGGTATGTTAAGTAGTAGGGATTCCAAATTAAACAAGCATATTCTAAACGAGACCAGCACCAGTACTAGAGAAGAACGCACAATTTCTTACTATAAATCCAAGCATGCTCCGAGCAGAACCAGCAACAGAGCGTATGTGATGTGAAAAATGCAGTTTCCTATCAAACAGAACTCCCATATCCCTAATTTGTTCGTAGCGGTCGAGATTAATAGAACTAAGGTTATATTGAAACAAGATAGGACCGCGACTACGTGAATAGGTCATAGCCTTACATTTAGAGATATTCAGATGTAAGTTGTTCATTACACACCATTCATTATTCCTATTCAAATCGCTTTGCAATTCTTTACAGTCAGTAATGCTGGAAATCTGGCGGTAAATTTTGGGATCGTCAGCAAAGAGCAATTTCTCGGAAGTGATGACTGAAGGCAAGTCATTAATGAATATATTGAATAATAGGGGTCCCAGGTTGGAAACCAGGGGTACACCCGATGAAGGAACAAAAGGAGAGGAGGAAAAACCGTTGTAAGAAACATACTGACGTCTATCACTCAAATACGATACCATAAAGGAGGTCAGAGTGTCCTGGAATTCCAGTGAATGCAGCTTCTTGATGATAATAGAGTGATCAATACGATCAAAAGCCTTAGAAATATCAGTATAGATTGCACCCACTTGGCCCCCGAGCCCAGCGAGTTTGATATGTATTGACTGAAGCAAACTAAGTTCGACACAGTTGAACGGTTCCTCTATTGAAGATGACAACTTAGTTGCGGAAATACGCATGTGGAATTATTTCCGTAAGGTTTCCCAGATGGTTTTTGAAGGCAAGTATCAGAATGACGTCAAAGTAGTTTTCCAAGTGAACCCCGTTATCCATTTCCTATTTGTGTCTCTTAATATCATTGAGGTTACTCCTTCGTGTGAATGGAATTACTGTGATATATACATTGCGGAAAGAGCAGATCGTGGGAAAACCGGCAGCACATTAAACGTGTATTTAGCATTTTCGAAATTGCGAGAAGGAAAGTTTTACGACAGACTAAACAACCAACACTCTTCACATATACCGTTACCGACTTACCGCTTAAGATGCTCCCCGCATGTATCTGCATACATTTTCCCACTCGGGGTACCACTCCTGTGACAAGAGCAAATGAAAAAATTATCTAACGGATTCGGGTCAGTCAAATTGCACAATTCCAGTGCTAGTTAGAAAATGCAATTTTTACAACTTCAAGCCAAGAAATCATATGTTTATACTTGTTAGATTTCAATGTTTTTATTCACCTTACGACAACGAAAATTGCTAAATTGGAAGTTAAATTGCTACATAAATGCGAAACAGGCTCAAACGCCCTTCTAAAGATGAAGAGACGACGTTCATAAATCGCAATAAGGGCGCCTAAATTTACTTACATTTTAAGAAACGGCTATTTTGCGGAAAATTAATTAGAAAATTACCCAATAATTTTTCTTCTCCGAAAAATTTAAGTATAGCTTTTTCGGTATAATCAACGATGAAGTAGATCTATTTTCCGCAAAAAGCGCAGTACTTCTCTTTATTAAAAGTACGTGAGGTAGAATTATGAAAATGAACACGCTATCATGTATGTATGTATACCTACAATTTGTCTGCATATGGTTTAATCAACCAGAGATTGAAATAATTACAGTAATGACAATTTATTCGGCGTGATTGCTAGCAATCGCTTAATTAAATTTTAAATCAATGGTCCACTAACTGTATATCTTTACAAACAAGTAGCATTTGTAGTACTGAAACATAAACAGGCGCGTACGGATTTAATTGTTAATGTTATATTTAGCATGTTACAGATTCGTGAAAAAACTCGAACAATAACGGTTTTTTGTCACTAATTAAAGTAATTAAAGAATGCTACAGAGTTTGCTCTTTTGACGATAGGATTTTCTCTAATTTCTGACCTATTATGTCCAAAACATGTCAGAATGCTGGGAACATCTATCGCCAGAAAATCAAATTCTACAGAACTTTTCAATTACATTATTTAGCCACAATAAGAAACCATTGTGATTCGAAACTCATTTCGCAGATAAGTAACGTGCAAAATATATGTTTAACAATTAAATCCGTCCCCTTGGTTTGTACTGGTTTTGTATAGTATTTTACAACAATAATTTTGCCCAGTTCACATTTCTTAAACTTAATTTAGAAATTTTCTGTAATTAGTAAGAAAATTATTCAAGTGAAAGTTGAAGAATTTTTGTTTATAGTAGTCATAATTTCCATCACACACCAATTTTTGGAATTCTATAACAGTATCAGTAATTTACTGATACTGTTATAGAATTTAATTTAAATTATTTTGTAGTTCGCAAATATAAGGGTGTTAGGGACTATATCTACGTATGGATCCTACCTATATAAAAAGATGGAAATTTAGGAATGAAGCAATAAGAGTATTTAGTGGGACCGAAGGTAGAGAAACACTTAGAGTCATTATCCAATATAAAATCCAGATCTACTTATCGTATGCGAATAAGAATTGAGTACAACTATGTATGGAATACTTCTAAAAGCACTATGTTTGCGACGCCCCAAAAGTCCGAAAATATTCATATCAACCACACCAGAATATGCATATGCACCAGTGAAGGGCATTGTAATAATAATAATAATAATAATATTAATGATCTTTATTGTCCAACAGACAGAATCCATTTGTGGGACAAAACAATATAGACAATTACAGTACAGTGCAAAAGTTAATATTATCTAAATTATGAGAATTATTTATTAATTAGCGTAAATTAAAAAGGAAAAACAAAGAAACCAAATGTAGACATTAAATATAATGTACCTATTGTAACATTACAATATAAATATATAATGAAAAATGTATATTAAAGAAGTAGAGGCATGACGGCAAGAATGAGATTATCTCCGGAAAGGGTCACGAAAGTGAGCATTGGCATTTCTGGTCATATGAGTTATTAGTGCTTTAAACAAAATATTTGTTCTTGGTGTGGCAACTAGGAAAGTATCAGTAGAACGCGTAGCATAGGTCGGTATTATAATATGTATTACATACAATACTCTCAAAAGTATTTGCACACCACGACAATTGAATACTTTTAGGTTAGAAAATATATTTAAAAACTGCTGACGAGTAGTATTTTTGCATTAAGTACATATGCAACCTTATTACGAGAAACTCCGTAAATGTTATCACCACAGCTACATGCTTTTGTAGACGGACTTGGATCTCAATTCAAGAAATATTAAAATTATTTTACAGAATAAATCTGCCTATAACGCAAGATCCAAAAAATATGGGTGGGTAAATACTTTTGAACGGTAGTGTACATATGTCGCTAAATCACTACAAATAAGCAAGAGTGTATAACATTACAGAACGTTGTAAACAGTGCGCTAATGACGAAAAAATGTTGTAAGCATGAAAAACAAAAAACTGACTTGTTTTATGATTAGTTTTATTCCTTCCCAGATACTTACATTCCTCGCATTTTTTATGACAATAATATTGGTAGATAGTAATGATGATGATGAATGTACGTATAAATGTGAACGAATTGACTTCACTATAGGTATAATTGAACAAAGGTTTTTGAATTTCATTTTAATGTTTTGGGATTCTGCTCTGCTTGGTCTGAAAATAATTTCAAGTGTATTATTTTTTCAAAATTTCCATACAAATTATGAAATTAGACAATAGCACTGTAGTCTTATTTTTTGCCTTACCTCTGTAGTAATAGCAATTTTCTTAATTCACTTTAGTAAAAAGATTGATATTGGATCTCAAAAAATTCTACTAAAGAACATTTGACACGATTAATAATTTTGAAATGTTCTATATAATTTAAATTCCGCAAGTGTTCACGCTATGTAACATGCAAGATGATAGTCTTCTTCAGCTCTTTACAAAAATTTGTATACCGTTAACCTAATTTCATAGTTAAAATATTTCATTCTTTGTAAATCTCTTTCGTTACTGATTTTATTTTTGTAGATTATAACGTCAAAAACTGATAAATTTAACTAAATCTATAAAATTTAGATTAGTCTCCTCCTTTTACATTGCTGTTTATACCTTTATTAATTACATGATTTCAAATCTTATATCAATATTTAAACTGTTTCAGCAATTTTTCAGTGTAGTTGTTTAATTTTGAAGCTTTTGTTTATACGCTTGACCAGAAATCCTTTTATGACCATATATATATATATATATATATATATATATATATATATATATATATATATATATATATTCTATAATACAACTTTATGATTTCGGTATGTTTTTCTTTTCTGCATGAATGATAGCCAAATTTGGATCATAAGATGGGAGATACCATAACAATATATGTGTATATACATACATACATATCTACTTGCTGAATCGATAGCAGATTAGGAGAATCCTGTGCTGAGAGACGCATTGAGCACAAAAGTGCATAAGATTTAGGGAAATAATAATAATAACAAACTTTATTCAGGAAGCCAAACATGTTGGGTTGATGCGTCATACAAGGTACATAATGTATCTTATCTCTAATTGTGTACTTAATGTACGAGTCAGAAATTAAAATTAATAGTATGAATATATAAAAACAATCACGTATTAAAAATTACATATTTAAATATTCAGTCATGCTATAAAATGCATGTGATGTCAGATACTTTTAACCTCTCTTTTATAGGTATTAATAGAGCAGAACGACTTGTACATATCAGGTAGTTTATTATACAATTTTATATAAATATAAAGTGGAGATTTTTCGTATAATGTTAATTTGTGTCTCGGAAACGAAAAGCCATAGACATTTCTTGTTAAGTAATGGTGTAATGGTTTATATCTTCTCAAAACGACGCATTTATATATAATGATGCAAGGACAGGTAAGAATACTCTGCCCCACGAAAACGTTCCTACAGGTACCCTTGTACGGTATGTATATTAAAAATTAGGCGAATAAGACGCCTTCGCGCTACAAAAACCCCCTCTCCTACTCCACAGCAACACCCCATTTCATTACATTATAAGACATTATTGAGTAAGCCAATGCGTAATAGATCTCAATCAAATTTGTTCTTGATAAGTTGATTTTCAGCTGGTAGATTACGTAATGAGTGCTGCTTAACTTTTACAAACGCAATCTAATTGCTCATTCCATGATAAGCTATCGTCAACCATAACACCCAGGATTCCTACATTTTCCCTTGCTGCAAGCGGCATCTGCAAATTGGGGAAGAGCCTCCTTTTGTGAAAATAGACAATTTTTGTTTTGTTTTCATTCAAAATAAATCTATTTAAGTTGCACCATAACTTCATATCCTTCATTGTAGTTTTTATGGTGCATTTGACATCCTCGGCACTTTTAACCGATACTATTACCGATGTATCATCTGCAAAAACCGTGGGATAACCACATCTAAAATGCCCCGGTAAATCATTTATAGTTAAAAGACAGCAAAGAGGTCCCAAAACAGACCCTTGTGGTACTCCAAGCGGTGAATTAACTTCGGGAGATCTTGAACCATTAACATCCACCGTAATATATCTATTAGATAGAAACGATACAATCCAGTCCAAGAAAACTCCTCTAAAACCAATGCTGTACAGCTTTTCAGCAAGAAAATTGACATCCACGCAGTCAACCGTACGCGCCATATAGAAAAAAATTCCCACCACAAAATTACTGTCATCTAACCCCATGCAAATGTGCTCCATACAATCAAATAGAGCAGTCTCAGTTGATTTAGATTTCATAAAACCATGTTGGCATTTACTAAGAATTTTAAATTTTTGCAAGAAATTAAAAATCTGATCATAGGCAATTCTCTCGATTACTTTAGATAAGGCACCTAATATCGAAATTGGCCTGTAGTTTTCAATTTTTGCGTGATCGTCCTTTTTATATAGTGGTGTCAGCAACGCAGTTTTTAATTTTGATGGAAATATGCCAGTTTTAAGAGATTTATTGATAACATACGTGAAAATTTTCACTATATCTTCACCAATATATTTAAGTAAAAAATTACTAATTCCATCAATGCCACATGACTTTTTGTTTTTCAATGATGCTATGACGCAGGTAACATCCTGGGAACAAACAGGCCTGAAGACAAAAGTATTGGCACATACAATAGGATAAGGAACCCTAGGCCCAGGATCAGCTGCTACAGATGAAAAGTAATTTGCAAAAGCATTTGAAATTATTGATCTCTCAGGTGTAACAATACCGTAAATATTCAATGTAAATCCAGCATTCCGTTTCTTTTCTTTATTTCGTGTTTCATTGACTAGTTTCCACACGATTTTTTGCTAATTTGGGACAGACAAACTTACCACGACAATAATCATTTTTTGATTTCTGAATTAAATTTCTGTGCCTTTTTTTTGTTATTAGTATATTTTAATAATATTTCAGGAGTGCTAAATTTCGATATTAACCAAAAAAGATCCTTCAATTCCCTAGAACTCTGAAGAATTTCCCTAGATAGTCAACCAACATGTTTGCTTTCATGTTTTATCATTTTGACACAGGGAAAAGATACTTCCATGTACCACATTAGGGTAGAGCTAAAATCTGCAAATATCTGCTCCACATCATTGCAATGGAACAGAGAAGTCCAATCATGCGCATGTAGTAAAGATTTTAATCTGCTTATACATTGCAAATCAAAGATTTTATGTGTGACCGGATCAGGGCAAGTGTGTACCTCATTTGGGGACCTTGAAATATTAATATTTAAAACTTGTGCTAGGTGATCTGCAATATTGGGCTGGAAATTACTGCATGATGCCATACCAGCTACTATGTTAGTTGTCATGTAGTCTATTGCAGTTATTGATGTTTTACCGTTTTTATTCGTATGTATTCTTGTAGATTCTTTTAGTTATATACTATATTTTAGATCAAAACAATTGAAGATGTCCGTTAAAATGTTAAAATGTTTCAACGGTCTCAATGAATCTATATTAAAATCGCCACAGAGAACTAGCTCATCGCAATACTCCTTAAGTTTTTCCAAACATACCGTCAGATTAAGTATAAAAGAAATTTTTAAGACAACCCTCTGGGCTGGACTGGAAAACCCGCGTATAAGCAAAACGGGGTAGCGTATAACCGAATCAAGGTATACAGAAAAACCTTTTCTTAAAAGAAATATACATTTATTTGAATATATAATTTTAAACCAAATCTTAGAGTCTTCCTTTAAGATAATTTTGCTTGAATGTAAAGTATGAGTATGGTTTTTATTAGAGATGGGACATTCGAATCCGCGAATCCTCGAATCCATCGAATCCTGAAAAAGATTCGAGATTCGAAAACTCGAATCTTCGCACGATTTTCGTAATTCGAATCTTTCGAATCCAAAAAAAAAAATAATAATAATGATGACTCATGTAATCACGACACATATGAATCACTGACTAGAAAGATCTCGACGATTCTCTTTCGGTTCTCGTTCTTTCAGCCACAAAGTATTTATAAGCTGGCATGCTTTCCTAATGTTTGTGGTATTTTAATAAATAAATATCTTTATTCCTGAGACCAGAAAAGGTATGGAACATGTCAAATACAGACAGCAAATAATATAACTAATCTAATTACAAAAATTATGAAAACTTATTAACTTATGTACATTTAGTTCTAATAACTAGCTAAGACTATATCATGTTAAGTCAGTTCAGTCAAGTTTTATATTTTAAACACCATATATGCTACACTAATACCATCTATCGCTCTTTATGTGATTCTAATTAACATCCTGCGCTCTCTCGTAAATTCTAGCAACTATCTCGTCTTGAATAGTCTCGTCGGTTCTGGATGACTGAGCTCTAATACTGGATTATTCTCGAAACTCTTGATATATGATATATAAAAGGTGCGTGGTGCGAGTAAACTTCAGATCGCAACGACCACTTTATAGTGCAGTACTGTTCAGTCTGTGACGCTTGAGAGTGGATATGCGTAGTTTATACGATATATGAGGTAAGTTACTTATTTTCATTTATACTGTATTGATATATAATTTTTTTTTTGCACATATTAAGTTATATTACATTGCATGCGGTGTTAGTTGGAAATCAAATTGGGATGTTATATAAATGTAATTGTTAAGTATAAGAATTAAAAAAAAAATAACTTGTTAATTGTTGTCAAAGGCCATTTCAGATGTCTGTCAACTGCATTATTAATTAATTATTCACGGCATAGTAATTTTGTACATTTATTGCAGTTTTATTATTACTGTTGCATACCGTATTTTCGCGCAATTATTACAGCTAATAATAAAATTACAAGGATTTTAGGATTTTAACATGAAAACTTAATTTTTTTTTCTTTTTCAGGGAGTTCTGAAGTTGCACAACTGTCACTGTTACATCATATTTGTTGCATTCAATAGCAACCTATGAAATGGCTTTGTGTCCTCAGGGCAACTTCTGATATTTGGAACTATTTCCAAATTTCAGAAAATGAAAACTATGCAAATTGCAATCTGTGCTCTGAAAAAATATCTAGAGGGAAAAAGTCGCACACTACTTCAGCTATGTGGAAACATTTGAAAACCAGGCATTTATCCAAATATCAAGAGCTGAAAGGTACAAGTTCATCAAACTCATTACTAATTCCAACTTCACCCTTAAGCCCTTTGACTGTCAATGTTGATTCTTCATTTGAAGAAAATAATCCAGATGATATAACTACTTTTGAGAGTCCTGTGTCAATTAGTTCAACTCCTAGTCCAGGTTCAAAAATTTGTTCTTATGGCGAACAAAGGTCTTTGAAACAATGCGCAGTGAAACGCAAAGCAGAACCTTTCAACCAACCTACTCTGAAAAATTTTTTTTGATAAAATGCAAAGTTTTAAGCCTGGGGACAAAAGAGGCAAAACAATTACCAGATTGGTTGCTGAAATGATATGTACAGATAATCAACCACTGTCCATAGTGGAAGATAAGGGGTTTAAAAAATTGATTAACCATCTTGAACCAAGATATGTCATCCCATGTAGGAAACATTTTTCTGAAAAGGTAATTCCAGATATGTATGAAGAAGAAAAAATGAAAGTCGAGGAACTTTTAAAAAATACTGAATACATTGGAGTCACAACAGATATGTGGACATCAACATCATCTGATAACTACCTAAGCCTGACAGTGCACTTTGTAGATGAAAACTTTGAGTACCATCATTTGTGCTTAGAATGTATTCCTTTTTAGAGGTTTCACATACAGCATCTGCTATAGAAACTTTCATTAGCAACATAATAAAGGAATGGCATCTTACAGAAAAAAAGTTGTATGCTTCATGAGAGACAATGGTCCTAATATGGTTGCAGCTTTAGAGCGTAGCATCTTCACCCACTTGACTTGCCTAGCCCATACGTTTCAGTTAGTTATAAAAGATGGTTTACTGAATAAGAATGAAATTAAGGAAATAATGATATCCTGTCGGAATATTGTGGGACATTACAAACACTCTTCTAAAGCGACAAAAATGTTAAAAACTGCTCAAGCTAAGTTAGGTCTTAAAGGTCGTCGTTTAATACAAGACGAGCCGACTAGATGGAACTCTCAGCTTCACATGCTCAATCGACTTGTGGAACAAAAGCAAGCCATTTTATTGTCTGCTTCTGACTTGAATATTCAGATAGACCTTTGTCCTCGACAGTGGAAACTTATTGAAGATATTATACGAATATTAGAAGTTTTGATAAAGCTACATTTGTGGCCAGCTCAAGTAAAGTGACAATTTCAGAAATAATTCCTTTAGTGAATAGCACCATTCGTGCTCTAGAAAATTTCAAACCAAAATTAGGTTCAGTACAGGGTTTCCGAAATGATTTGCTTGCGTCACTAAAAGGCGCTACCATTCTGTTGAGACAGAGAAATTGTATACTATTGGTACTTTACTGGATCCCCGATTCAAAGGCAATGTATTTTTTGAATAAAGAAAACGTTGAGCAAGCTAAATTGACACTGGCTAATGAAATTTCATCCATCTATATGCAAACAAATGGTGATCTGCAGTCATCAGAGAAAACTCAAGCAAATGCCACAGATATATCTTTAACTGAACAAGGTCATAGTATGTGGAGTTACTATTCTCAGTTGATGACCCCAGCTACCTGCAGTGATGTGGATTACAGTTCATCTCCTGAAGAAGAAATAAATGCCTATTTAGCAGAACCACTGCTCCCACCAACTGCAGACATCTTTAAATGCTGGAAGGGCAACACAAAATACCAAAATTTGATGAAACTAGCAAAAAATTCTTAATTACACCACCATCAACAGTGATTTCAGAAAGACTATTCAGCACATCAGGCATCATAGTGGATAAAAAACGTAGTCGGTTGGATCCAGAGCGAGTTCGAAAGCTGGTTTTCTTAAATAAAAATCTGAATTAAAATTCTCACTTATTTCTTTTAGGTTGAGTGCTTTCTTTTATATACTAAAATATGTGTTTAGATTTTCATATGCAATATTTGCTGTTTATCTATGTTAGCTCTCCCTTATTCTCATTCACAAAAGTTTCTGAAAAGATATATCGGTACTGTTATTGATATATTAATTTCCATATGCTAAGGAAATTAAATATAAATAAAAACTTGTTGCATAATCATCAAGATTTTAACATAATTTATCTTTTAATATTGTGTAATTTGTTTTTTAATTTCATTTGTAATATAAATATGTTCAAAAAAAAAAATCTTTTTAATAAATATTTTTAAAAACTGTATCGTTTTTAATTAAAGTAGCTTTAAAATTTTCCTGTAAAATTGTTTTTCCTCTCTGTCCTTTCTTATTATTGTAATTATATGATGGATTCGAGAGATTCGAGATTCGAAGGATTCGAGAGATTCGAGAATCCTTGAGGATTCGGATTCGAGAAAATTTGGATTCGTCCCATCTCTAGTTTTTATGTGTGTACAGAATCCATATAAAACGAGATTACGCCTGCATTTCCATTGGTCAATTCTTGCGATTTCTTGCTTTAGTTATGAGTTATCCCAGAATTGTGAAACACGACACAGATTCAAACAAATGTCTATTGTGAATGCTTAAAGTGAATGAGTATCGTTTTGACAATAAGACAGTAGAAAGCTGGTAGAAAGTACCGCGATGTAAATATCGATATATCTATCAGATAACCAAAAAGTTTGTACGGTTTTTGATGCTAAAACAAACCAGAAATACATACAACTAACGGATTGCATTTATTCCATCATTTTGAATAATGTACATACAGTTGTCAAACGACAAGAAAAGATGGTAATAGTTGCCCAGTTAGGTTTAGAACTTTTCCCGGGTCATTCTGCGGTATGAAGTCTAGCATTGTCGTGCAGAAATAGCACTTTTTCGGATTGATCAAAGTAAGTCGTTTTTGGACGAGTGCTGCTCGCGAAAGTTGTTCATAATAGGCTGCAGCAGTGACCGTTTGAGCCATTTTTAAAAACTCATAATAGAGAAATCCGACTGTTGTCCAGAAAACACAAAATGAAACCTTCTATTGGTGCAAACAGGCTCTTAGTGTGTAATAGTGGATAAATTGGTGACAACCAATGATGGGAATGCTTACAAATGGAGTACAGTATACTCTTCTCCCAACTTAGCAACGGATCAAGAAATAGTTCATTTTCATTGGGTAGAAAATTTGCGGAACAAATTGTATGATGACTTAATTTCTTAACATTTAATAATTTATGTAAGACCAATTTGGTGAACCTCACGTCTTTCCTGCCCTATGAAAGTGCAATTGTATGGTTTCATCACTCACATTGAACATTGCTTGTTGCACATTGCAAGTTCTAAGCATATTATACATGTTTGAATTTGTCTTCACAGCCGTTGCGAAGTTCTCCTGTTTAATAATCTTCCAGAACGTGCTTTTTTAACCGCTTCACTCCACTTATAACGAAATCCATGTGCGGTACATATTCTTCGCTTCGCTTTAACTGCTTTGGTGCCGAGTTTATAGTCATATAGCAGACAACCTCGAATTAAAGTTTTGTCTATTCCCACGTGAAATTATTTAAAAAAGAAATGGGATTAGGCAATTGGCGTTAATTTCTATGTATCAAATAAAGACAGATTAATACTAAAGCATGTGATACATACTATAAACTTGTGTTGCCAACAAACAGCTTTAATGATACCCATAGCAATCTGTATTAAATAAAACCGAACAAACTTTAATAGTTACCTGATACCAGAAAATAACAATGTTAACACAATAAATGCAATGGACTGGTGCGAAATATAACTTGACTAACCTGGAATAAACTTCCCTTCTAACAAATAGTCAATACTTTATCCAATATTCTTTGTCAATTTGAAAGCGCGAGATTTCTTTGAGTTGTAGAGTCTCCTTAACTAATCAAGATGATATTCATAGAAACTGATTCTATGTTTCCTTTTTTATTGTATGGCATTTCAATAAGTCTTGTGCGTCAATCTCTAAACATGTTTTATTGCAGCTGTATTAGGAAAAAGAGAGGACAACCGACGGCATTCATACGTTCATACAGTTGGAACGTGTACGACTACTCTGCCCTTACACCACTGAATTTATCTTTTACCTCTTTCATATCCTACCCGTTTTTTTATATTTTCTCTTGCCCTTTATTATCGCTAAATGAACAGTCGATTGTGCGAATTGCTATCCATAACATGATTCTGACATTTACACTTATAACTTGCAAACAGAGCAAAGCAAGACATAAGTAACATAATATTGTAAAATTAATTAAATACCGATAAAGCAACGCTTGTCCCTAAAAATATGTATGGATAGCATGGTAGCAGTGTGCTACGGTTTTCGTAAAAATACAAATCTCTATTTTATATTTATTAGTACCGTTACTGTTCACAAATGACACAAGAATCAGTTGCAGCTTCGGAAATAGCAAGAAAGAAATAGACCATGCGCCTATGAATTGCTAGCGTTTGCCTGTCTTACCGAGGTCTGTTGGTGTGAAATCTGTTGCTGGTATTCATTTCATGGTGCACGAAATCTGTGACTTCTCTGCTTATTTTAACCCTAGTCGAACGGAAGAATTTTACAACATTAAAGGACGGTATAGGTACAATTGTACCTTTGTATTGTATTATCAATGTAGATAAGACTTTTCGTAGTAAAAGGATTAAATTATTTCACATTAAAATTATTTAATACTAAAATAATAAATATGTATCTAAAACAAGCTCATTGTTCATTTACTATTTATGAAAAACTATTATTTTTACATTTCAATGTATGTAAGTATGGGCAAAACTTCAAATTCAAAACGCAAAGAATATAATATGTTTTACGTTAATATTAATCTTCGTAAGATATAGATGAAGGTACTGTGTAGATACAATTGTACAATTATATCTACACAATCTCTTAATGGTGTTAGATCTTAAATGCCCTAAATAATAGGGAAGGCATCGAGATATTTTTCTGAAATTTCTCATATTTAATCCTAATTTAAGACTTGGAGATGTCACAACATTTCAGACCTCTATTGCTTGTAAAAAGAAAGTTATTGCAAATTAGAAACGAAAAAGTTTCAATTGTGCCTGTTCCGTCCAACTAGGGTTAATACTGTAATACAGTTAATCAATGGTATTCTGATAATAACATATGTTCTTTGATCCTACAAGCAAAATAAAACTGAACCAGGGAAATAAAGGCCATCATATCAAAAAGCATACCCAGTATTTATCCACTTGCTGTGCTACAGGTATCGATGGTTTTTATAACATATGGTGTACTCTAAAACGATAAAATTGGGGCATGCGGCATTGTCTTATAACATCATTTTGTTTGTTTAGGAAAATAAGCAAAAACGTACACAATGTACTGCTGCTTCCGAGATATTGCAAAATAATAATAAATAAAAATAAACAAGGAAGAGTAGGATAAAGTAAACTAGCAATGTTAGTTACTACATGAACGATAAATCTCTAGTAAAGAAAATATCTGAGGTTACTGCACCAAAAAGTCAAACTTCGCTTCCAAAGTAATTAAGATTTAAGCACATATCTGATATTATACGAATAATTAACTGTTGAAGCTAGGAAGCTTTAGCGGCGGGTCTTTCATCTAACCAAACAAGCGGTAGTAATATCTAATATAGAATTAGAATGTAAGGGTCATAACCTTGCTAAACTAATATAAATCTACGAGATCGAGCTTTATTTCAAAAATAATAAATTTAGTTTGAGTTGAATTAAATATTAACATTCACATTCTTTACTTTAGGTCTCCAAACCAGTATCTTTCCGAGTTTAGCAGTTTATTGACGATTATGATACAACATGCTCTCTATAATCATTGTGGTCAATTATAACCAGTTTATACTTTAAGAGTATACAGCACTTTGCAAAACAAAAGCAACAAAATGATCATACAATTTGGGTTGACACTTTTAGATAGAAAAAGTACACTTAGCAAATTATATACACAACAGTGATCGGCAATGCATCGCTTTTTCGCTATTTATACTGACTCATGAAATTTTAAATATAAGTGAGTAGGCATCATTTAAACTCAACTACTCTGATTTACTCATACTCACGATAACGTTGATTTATAAGTATATTGCAATAAATATGAATGCCATGGCGACATCATACACATACTATACTCACACTCATAAATCACTTCAGTTTGATTTCTAATGTCAGGAAAATACTTACAATACTTACATTGATTCAGCTCACTCATCCATGTATATCTAAAACTTTAGTCACTAAACAGTTTGCAACTAGTATAAAGTGTATAAAAATATACAAAAGCCTAAAATTGTAAGTTTATACAGAAACATTTCAGGAAAATTAAATTTTCTTTATTATTTATCATTTTTATGAGCAGGTAGTGAAAAATGGATAGCAATAGTGAGATTGAGGAAAAAATACATAGCGGAGTTTTTCAATTAGTGCAAAAACGTAAGGGTAAAAGCGCAATATAATATGAAATAAGCAACACAAATCTACACATATTTCTTTGTTTAACTTTAGTAAAAAAAAACAACAGTAAAAAGGCAACAGAGCAAACACACAACCTCATAATGAGTATATTAATGTTCGTATGCGAAGTTCGCATTGCGCACCATACTTATTTTGCATCGTCTATACACATTGAGTTAAGGAGAGTCGAAATCAACAACGTCATAAATGTTGTTAAGTATGAGTTGGATGAGCACTTCAAACTTTCGAGTGGATATGAAGTTGGACAACATTGCAATAAGTATGAGTGCGTATAAGTACAAGAAATTATAAGTCATGATTCAACTCTACTCACTTTTTCACTACTTATTGCTGATCACTGGTACAAAGCATAAAGATCGAATGAAACGATATCTTAAAATCTGCTATTAATAATTTAATAGGATCAATGCCTCGCAGGTGTGTGAAAGTTATGAAAAATAGGGGTACCTATGCCAAATACTGATTTGGTGCTTTTGTTTTGCACACGTCACAATGGACTGTAAACTTGTTTTTGTTATTGTACTCCATGTAATTGACTAAGAGCTAATAAATGAAATACATTTTAATTAGAGTGCATACAAATATTTAATACTCGTTTATCACATTTTTGTAATCCTTTTACTTAGAAAAATATGGCAACGATTTCGTTTTGATTAAATCTGTTGCTTTTGTTTTGCACAGAACTGTAAGTATCACTTCTTTGTTAAATATTGCGTTACCCCTTACAAAAGCTTAACTACCTAAAGCTTAATTAAGCGTGTTCGGTACTTATTTTCAAGATCGCTTAAAGTAGCTCTAAAAGATGTATGTATAACGATAAACTCCTAATTGTTTACAATTTTATGAGCTTTAGCAAGTCTAATCCTTTTTAATAATAAGTGAAGATCCAGCAGGTTTGCAGGTCTGAAATTTTTGAATACGACATATTTGATATGGTGGTTAAGACTTTTCAAATTCGTTTGTTTTCGTTGCTTTCTTGAAGTCCAAAAATGACGGTAAGCTCATGACCGTTTTTTTATTCTTTAATTGAAGTTAAATTTAACAACAAACAAGGAGTTTACAAAAACTCGTCGATAAGTTGGATCTATCATAACGAATACACGGCATGCAAAATTTCCAGCCCGTACTCTTACTGGTTCTTCACTTATTATCGGAGAAAGAATAAAGCTGTAGAAGCTCATAACACTGCTGTATCAAAATTGGTACTTTATCGTTACACACGCCTACTTTCAAAGGTCAGATATACAATTTTCAAAATAGTTTTGGAAACAATAAAAGAAAGTTTAACCGATCTTGAAAGAAAGTACCGAACACCCTTAGGGTAGATATTTGAATTATATACATACGAGATGCAGAAATTAAACAACCAGATTTTGTTGTTTCTACGTAACATGACAACACTGACACGTTGTTAATTGCTTCATTGCATTGAGGCAATTGCTTTTGTACTTTCCAATATATTAACTTTTAAGATTGTGGTATTAAATACCATGGGTTGAAAAAATGAGTGACGTGAGAAAAGAGCAACGAGTCAACATCGCGAAATTAGTTTAAAACTAGTCGAAATTTTGCGAAAATTGCAAGCCGCATGCAGCGTAGAATACTTATTAAACGCACGTGTTCACAAATTGGTGAACCGCTTCAAAAATGACCGACAATCCGTTGATGAAGATGTCAGGGAAGGCACACCAAAAATAATATACACAGACTGCAATGTGGTGTGGTTGCGTGCGTGTGTGAACAGCGATCGTCGGTTATTGCTTCGCATGTTATCAACAGAACTCGGTGTTAATAAAGAAACAATTCGAATCATATTGCATGACCATTTAGAGATGAGAAACTTACGCTCAAAGTTCGTTTACAGAGTGCTCACCGAAGACCAAAAAGCACAGCGTTCGGTAAAGTGTGAAGAAATACTGAAGCGTGTTGAAGGATATGGGTGGGACTGGTTAGGAACGATCGTGACTGGAGATGAATCGCTGGTCTACCAGTATGATCCTGAGACCAAAAGTTAGTGGGTGCCGGAAGGAGAACCATGACCAAAAAAGACCAGGATGTCAATGTCGAAAATCCGAACAATACTTAGTGCTGTCTTTGATATCCGAGTTGTGATTCATCGGGAATTCTTACCTGCTGGTTAGACAGCCAATTCTGCGTTCTCGGTATTTTGAAAAGTTTGGGAATGAGGGTCGGAGTCCGCTTGGAATTAGCTGAGAGGATGGTTGCCGCATCACGACAATGCGTTATTATAATTATTCGAGAGTTTCATGACTATGAAAACCATTACTACGCTCGTCCACCCCCCATACGGCCCTGATCTTGCACCTCTCTTCCTCTTCTCGAAAATGAAAGGTCAGATCAAAGTGATCCGTTTTCAAGGAATTGAGGAGATCCAAACGCTCACGACGAGTGTCATTAAAGAGATAACTTCAAAGCAGTTCCAAGGATGCTTCTCAAGTTGAGAACGTCGTTCGAAATACTGCATCGAGTTAGGAGGGACCTATTGTAAAGGCTTACAACTTTAATTTGATTCTACTGATTAATATACGTTTATAAATAGAAAAGTTCCACTATTTAATTGGCGTATTATATTTCACTGATTAAATCTTACCGCCTCTTGTTACCTTACGGATATAAATTTTACTTTCTAGATCTTCCCCAACTTCTTATTTTGTTCTCCATTCAATTCCTTCACTCTTCTTTCTTGTTTAAGTTTATGCTTAAGCTAAGAATCCAAAGAAGAAAGTATATTTTAATTATTATCATTATCTATTCCTATTGTTATATTAAGCTCTCGGGCTCTATACTGATGTTTGAACACATTTTTTATTTATGCTCGTCCACTCTCGTAATTAAATTTTTACGTATTGCGGAATGGAATTACGCACTGTGTTAATTGAAAGAAATATACTACTTTTCAGTGGTGCTAATAAAAAATTGTAATGCAGGATTATTCACAGGCTAAAGCTAAACTTGAGCTTATCCACAGTTCCAAGGCAAATTTTCAAATTCCTCCAAATCCTTTCACACGAAGAAAAAATTGTCGTAAATGCTGCCACAAAAACTAACGCTCTGGCGTGGATAGTCACGCAAATTTTCTAAACATAAGCAATGCGAATTAATATTTCAATTTTTCTCTAAGAAAAGTAAGTGATGAAACAATATGGTATCCAAAAATTAAATGGCAATTGATATAAGGAAGTAAACAGATACTCATTAAACTTAAAAAGACAGTAAATACTAAGATGAATAGTAATGTGGGCATGCTCTAACTATAAACACACAAAACAATAAATTGTAATCTAGGAAAAAGGAAAGTGACATCAAGATAGATAATGCAAACTAAACTAACATAAGATGAAATACTCGTTAAGGAAATTAGATAATTTCTAATAAGTATTCCTCTACAGAATTTCGAAATAGCGTGATGGCGTTCATCTGTCCAAAATTGGCTGGTAATTTATTATACCAAGGGTGCCTTTTGTGTTTTTACAAACGATCAGTTGGTGGTGTTATTGAGGTGTGGCATTATTTCTTTCGTAGGATTTTGCAATTTTGTGAAAGTATGGAAATTTCACGGGAATGCTATCGTTGGATGACTTTTTACTAGTTTAGTAAAAGTCTAAGTCAACACCAATATGCATAGAATTGCTTCATTAAACTTTTGGTAATAAAGCAACATCAGACTGTTTACAATTAGTTTGCAGAACTTCGTCGTGGCTTATGCGTTCGTCATCCACCAAACTCTGTTGCTATTCCAAAAAATGTGAGTTACCGTGAAGTAGGGGCATTCTTAGACATATTAACACTGCAATGCAATTGATTTTGCATGAGTATTTAGCTGTGAAAAAGATCTATTTCCGATGAATTCCGCACAATTTGATCGAAGCTCAAAAGACTCGTGTTAATTGATGTAAGGAAATTCGACTAATGAACTGCAAAATCGGTATACATCATAACAGGAGATGCAACTGGGAGATATCCTATGAAACGGAAACTAAGTAAAAATCCACTGTTTGGGTGTTCCAACATGAACTGAATCCCACACAAGTTGTTTGTTCATGAAGTACTCCCAAGCACATGATTGCTTGTTTCTTCGGTTCTAGAAGATATGTTCTAATCATTCCCTTGATAGATTGAAGAATAGTTGATGCTAAATAGTATACAACAATTTGTTTAGCAGAAGTTTTCGATGTCAGGGAAATCAACCGAAGACGTCGCATAATTCTAGATTGTGACAATGCCAGCTCTCACACAGCACGTCAAACAATTGATTGTTAGGATGAGAAAAACATGAACAAAAAGTAGCTGCTCTCCCATAATCTGATCTCTAATCAATAATTTAATAATATTTTTCGTTTCTTTTTTATATTGGGGGCTTTGTTTGGTAAAGTTCTAAAAAACACACTCATCTCGTCTGCATTATAGGAGTAGATGTCTCTCGATTAGTACGTTTTGGTTAATGAAGAAAGTTTGACCAAGAGCGATGATACATTTTTATGATTATCTGAAGCTGTTCTTCCGATATTGGTTAGAAAATTATCTTGGGACGCCCTTACTATCTCGACGGTTATCACCATCGATGATAATACGGATGTGGCACAATCATCAAAACTTAAGAAACTTATCGTCTGTGTTCGTCTAAGGGGATGTTAGCTCAAAAGAGGGTACGTCTAGAAAGTGATGGAAAATAGTCGAAACGTCAAAACATTATTCATTGCAAGCCGATACGCGACTAAACGAGGTGTCCCCCTCAACTAGTTTAATATATATACAATTACGAAAAGTAACTTACTGATTGATTAACTTTAGAATAGTTAAATACAATTTTATCTCGACACTGACAATCAGACAGGAAACTCTAAAAGCGGTACTTCAACAGAAAAAAAAAGTGATTTATTATCTCGTTCATCAATCTTGAGTTAATTCGATTGTAAATAGCTGTAACGATGCATTCTAAGAACTTTAAAAAGAAATACTTAAATTACACAACGAATAGAGTATTACTACATTAAATAAAAAATAATACATTGAAACTAATGACCTAAAATATATTCTCACTTAATGGCTAAAATTATACTAAAAATACGTTGACTCATTACACTTAATTACAACATATCGTCTCAATTTTAATTCTATAAGTTTATTCTACAAACTGATTGACAATTTCATCGAGTGAAGACACAGAAACCCGTGTCCTACGTTAAACATGTCAATCAAAGGTTCATGTATAATTATTGTCAGTCAACGTATACGTATAGTCTAATTAATAATTTTTATCCATGTTTACTATAGAACAGAAGACTTTCTTAATATATGCATATTTTCGTAACAGATAGGACTTAGAAAATGGAGAGTATTGGCAAATATTGCTTCCTATAAGGCCGATATAGCGTTTTCCTTTAGTTAATTTTAATGACGGACAATATCAAAGCCATTTAGTTCGTTTAGATACATAAATGTCTCCAACAAAGAGGTTCTGTAATTAATAAGGAAAAAAACCGGAAAGACTCCGTATAGAAAACACAAAATCTAATTGATAATGTAAATAACGCTATACCAGATCAACCAGCTAGAAAATCCCGTAGAAGGCTGTCGCAGCAGTGAACTGTTTGTCTTTAAGAATAATAATCAAGAATAGTTACCTCCTGATTACAATGAAAGATTTCAATGTTGCGAGTGGTTTCATCAAAATTTAAATGACAACTTATTGAATTTGACCTAAGAGATTATACAGCGTGTCCCAAAATTGCTGGGACATAGAGCTACTACGTATTGTAGAGGTCAAAATAAGTCGAATGGACGCAATTTATACATATACCAAAATGTATCGTTTGTCCGTGAGAAGAGTTCAAAGTTTACTTAAAAAATAACGTTTTTGTACGCTCTTTAGAAATGCGCGAAACAAATTTAATGAAATTTGGGAGAAAGTACATTTTAGAGGATTAACCTACTTTCAGTAATCAAAGAAACCGAGAGGAAATTGTAGAAGGGTTAAAATCACCCTCACCCCCTCATAATGTTTTTTAATTATTTCTTAGGGGTGGTAATACGGTTCTAAGCCTTCTTTTAGCGGGAAGGCTTATTCATCATCTTCATTTTTTGCCTCCTAGAAAAACTCCGTATTTCGCATAGTTTCGAAGGGAAAAATATTTTCTCAAATACAGATCACCTACATTCTTAGTACAGGTTTAATAAAATTATAATACAAAATTTACATGGCGGTGGATACAAAGACATAAGTCATGATTTTGAGAGGAAACAAATTCATAATCGTCCCAGTTTATTGTTGACAGTAAATAATTTCAATAATTTGTTCACTTTCAGTTGCTTTGGTATTGTTTTTTATCGCGATCACCGTTATTGCTTTAATTGCTATTTCTGTTGTTGTTGCAATTACTTTGGCAGCTATCAAATACGGATTTCCCTTTTAATGAGCAGGCAGACGTGCTATTAGTTCTTGGATACTGTCAAGGTAACTGCCGCGAAAGTGTCGGGCGTGTATTAAGAGAGGTTCCAAATCACAAAACTTTTGCCCGAATCGAAGACGTCTTCGAGAAACAGGAATGTTGAAGCCACTCAGAATTAACGCTGAAAGATCTCGACAAGCCCGAACACCCATTGCGGAAGAAACTCTTCTTCAAATGATTGATAACAATCCTGAGACTAGTACCAGAACATTGCAACGATAGACTGGGATTTCAAAAGGCACTGTAAGACGGATTCTTAGCGATCAATTAATTCGTCCATTCCACATCCAACTAATCCGAGAGTTATTACCACTTGATCAGGGTTCACGTTTAAATTTTTCACAAATTGTTCGGGAGCGCTGAGTAGTCGGCAACGGATTTCACACTAATATTTTGTTTACTGATGAGTCTTGTTTTACACGTCGTGGCATGACGAACCTACACAATGAGCATATTTATGCAGATGAATATCCACATGCTATTAAATGTAGATATCAATGAGAATTTAAAATTAATGTCTGGGCCGGAATTATTGACAATTTTTTGGTTGGGCCGTTCCGATTGCCTGATTGTTTAAATGGCGTTAATTACTTCGTTTCCTTCAAGAAATTTTGTCAGAAGACTTGTCCCTTAATTTGCGTCGAAACATGTTCTTCATGCACGACGGTGCACCACCTCATTTTGCAAGTGCCGTAAGAGAATATCTTAATGAACAATTTGTTGGTAGATGGATTGGTAGGGGACAAGAAGCACCCATTCAATGGCCTCCGCGGTCTCCAGATTTAAATCCTTGCGACTTCTTCATCTGGGGAGCGTTAAAAACACAAGTGTACCAAGTTCAAATTAATAATAATAAATAAACAACTGCGGGACCGAATTCAAAATGCTGTAAACGCACTAGGAGATAACGACGATGTTTTAAGAAGGGTGCATTTTAATTTTTACGCCGAATTAACCTCTGCATTAACGAAGATGGAGGTCACATTGAACACCTGTTGTAACAAAAGTGTTGTTTTTCGTGTCCACCGCCAAGTAAATTTTGTATTATAATTTTATTAAACTTGTACTAAGAATGTAGGTGATCAGTATTTGAGAAAATATTTTTTCCTTCGAAACTATGCGAAATACGGAGTTTTTATAAGAGTCAAAAAATGAAGATGATGAATAAGCCTTTCCGCTAAGAGAAGGCTTAGAACCGTATTACCACCCCTAAGAAATAATTTAAAAACATTATCAGGGGGTGAGGGTGGTTTCACCCTTCTACAATTTCCTTTCGGTTTCTTTGATTACCAAAAGTAGGGTAATCCTCTAAAATGTACTTTTCCCAAATTTCATTAAATTTGTTTCGCGAATTTCTGAACAGCATACAAAAACGTGATTTTTAATTAAACTTTGAACTCTTCTCACGGACAAACGATACATTTTGGTATATATATAAATTGCGTCCATTCGACTTATTTTGACCTCTACAATACGTGCTAGCTCTATGTCCCAGCAATTCTGGGACAGGCTGTATATTCTTAGATTATGCGTATATGCAGTGTTAATAATCATTATTCTTTTCGAGAAGCTCCTTTGAATGTTCTTCAAATTGGCGTTTGGTTAGCAATGTCTATGAATTCTTTACGACAAATTAATTCGTGCTGGCCGTTTTCCTGTAATTGCTTTTCAACTTTTTTTTTCATATCTAAAAAATTCTTTAAAATATACATAGAAGACCTAAAGAAAAGCATTAGAAAACTTTGTGAGCAAATTAACAACAACGCTTTACAACTTTTTTTGATACTTTGGAACGACGAATACATTAATGTGCTAAAAAGGGACAACTCATTCAATATTTATTATAGTAATTTATATTGTTAAATTTTAATATTAATATACGTGAATAATATCTATCAAGGCTTTCAACTGCTAATATTTGACCATTTAATTTAATTATACTGTCAAAGTATACGTCTACTAATTGTAAGTATACATGTACTTATAACAAACACATGTATGTTTAATGTTCTAAGGATAACTCCGAGACTTTTTGGGCGCCACATGAAATACAATAGCTAATTCCCAGTTTTACGTTAGATATTGGTGTCTACTATTTCTTGCTAGTACAACTTTCCTTCAAACTGGATATTTACTTAATAAATAGGATTGGATCGATTCGCATGTTCTGAACAAATTTACTTTCCTTGATGTGTGACCGGTGTCCCACAAAAGGTAATCAACACTACAATTATATATTGTACCTCGAAGCCGCCGGAAGGTAACTGACCGAACAAAGCCAAATAGACGCCCTATGTTACAGGATAATGAAAACCTCTTTGATTCAGTTTAATAATAAATCAGTCTGCACATAGAGTCAGTTATCCACATTTTGTATAGTTTCTGAACTTAGGTACCAAAACTTAATTGTACAATCGAAATACGGAGAATACGGAGAATAATAATACTTGAATGCTTATGCCGATAATTCAATTATAGTTTTCTAGACAAAATTTACGCATAATACATACATAATACTTAGAAGTTAGTTATGTGCGCCAATTTACTGATGTGAACGGAGAATCATCAGTTCTGCACAAAGTATTATTTGTGAAAGTAGTAAGGGAGTTACGTCCAAATTAACTTTACAAGAAATTTAAGAAATACTCCCAAAATTTTCGTCTACATCACGCGTACTGTATGTAACACGGCGAGCATGTGGCAGAGTATGACATACCCAGGGGTGTACAAAACTATAAATATTTTTTGTTATATTAAGTTTACCACATTTATAGTGGCATTAACTTAGTGTTGCGCGACACATCGGTTTAACAACACGAGTGGTAATCTCTCTCGGGGACGGCATACCCCGCCACATACTTAACGTAGTTATTTTCATTCAACTGCTTTTATTCATCTTTTTTAGATTAATTGCTTTTATTCATCTTTTAGATTAATTGGTCTTATTTACTTTTTCTTCGTGCCTGACTAGTGAATTGATATGGAAGCTCAAGAAGAAAGAATAGCACGTATGCTGGAGGAGATGGCAACTGATTCTTCAGAGGAATCAGGTTCTGAAGAGGAAATAAACATCTCAGCCAGCACGATGTGAACTCTGAAACAGAACAAGAAGCTGATGATCTTGGCAATGAATCCTCTCAGCGGAGTCAGATACTGATGGCAACAAAACAGTGTTCTAGTGACTCCAGTAATGAAGCACCTTTATCTATTGTCACATCTAGACTTTCGTTGTCAGAACAAGTTGGAGGTCTTTTACAAGTAGAGATGGAACCAAGTGTTAGAAATCGAAAATATAGTAAAAGATCTATCTGGAGTAAACTCCAGCGCAAGATATGCAAGATATACAGAGGCTATATGCTGGGATATTTTTATCATTCCTAATATGCTGGAAGCAATATTGATACACACAAACTCTCAAATACGTCGAACTCAATCTAAAAGTACAGATCCTAGCATTTCCTACGTGAAAGAAGCAACTATAAGTGAGCTGAAAGCCTTCGTAAGTTTGCTAAAGATCGCTGGTGTAACCAAATCGAATCGTTAGAACTTCAAAGATCTATGACGAACTGATGGAACTGGTGTTGACATATTTCATACTACTACATATGTCGATACAAAGGTTTTCGTTTCTTCAAAATAACATGCGTTTTGATAATAAATCTCCAGATATCACATCGGTAAACTCCTCACCACACAATTGTTTATAATAAACTTCGGTTTATACGGTTGTTGAAGATGCTTGCCTCGAGCTAGCAAAACACGTGTCACCGATTTTATTATTACAAATGGTGTGGTGAGGAGTTTACCGATGTGATATTTGTGTCAGTAAATTACACCACAGTCCTTGCAATCACCTTTATTCATAAATCTCCAAGAGAAGACGGGAAAAAATTGACAATATGGCGGCCATAAGAAGCATTTTTTATCAATTTGTTCAATGTTGTCAAAATGTGTATACTCCTAGCGAGTTTCTGACTACTGACGAAATGCTACTTTCGTTCAGAGGTCGATGCCTTTTTAAATTTTATATAACAAATAAACCAGCTAAATATGGTGTGAAAATTTCCGCTCTAGTCGACGCTAAGTCTTTCTACGTTTTAAATATAAAAGCGATGTACGATGTAGTGGAACCGCTTATTCAAGTTGTATCGCGGTCACACCCAAACCTAACATTTGATACCTGGTTTACCAGTTACATGTTGATGCTGCACTTACTAAGTGAACATGGTCTTACTTCCGCTGGAACTATCAGAAAGAACAAAAGGCAGATACTTTTTTACTTTTACAAAAACCAACACAGAACCAAATTCTTCACTTTTTTCCAGAAATATATCACACTTGTTTCTTACGCGCCAAAAAAAAATAAAAATAAAGTGGTACTTGCTATGTCTACATTACACCACGATAATGCCATAGTTGAAACCACAGAGCCGAAAAAAACCCAGAGATTATAACTTTTCATAACTCGACAAAAGCAGGAGTTGACGTTTTTGATGAGTTGCGCGAGTTATAATGTTTCTCGTAATAGCAAACGTTGACCCATGACCATATTTTATGGTATTCTAAATATGGCTACTATCAATGCTTTCATTATTTACCGACCAAATAAAGATAACAATGAGAAGAAAACAGAATCAATTAGAAATTTGGGTCTATCGTTAATTAATGAACACTTGCAATCAAGAAAACAAAGTAAATATTCCAGTTCATATTCATAAGAGAATGTCAAGCTAACTAGGTGAACCTGAACCCACATCTGCGAAAAATGTACCTGGACGTTACGTGAAATGTGGTGACTGCCCAAATAAAAAGATTGGAAGACGAAACACCTATAGTTCATGCCAAAACTGCTTTGATCTCCAATAAAGTTCCTGATTGTATTAGAAGCCAATAAAATGTTATTTTCAATTTTTGATTACAAGGTCATATTTTGTTCATATTTCTTTTTGGCTATTTAGTTGACTTTTCAAAAGTTCAACATTTTTGTTCCCTAATTTCATTGTTTATCTCCGGATGGAATTAAAGGAATTATGTAATTGTAAATGCTCCTTTTTCTTACTTTCAAGAAGAATGTGTTATGAAAATATTTAAAAATTAAAAATAATAAATAATTCTAACCAAAATAGTGTGAATGAGCTTATGTATGGGTATGGCATACCCTGCCACATTCCTAATACTATACTGATACTATTCTTGACCACATGCTTGCCGGGTTAAACAAGAAATACTTCCTATATACAAAAGGTCTAAATTCATAAAGAAATATATTTTATTATTATTTATATCATTTTGATATTGAATAATACTTTTAAGGGGTTATAGTACATTTGAAGAGCCGAAAGAAGCTATTTCTTAAGTATTTAAAAATAGTAGCTTTATGATGAGCAACATACTTTGAGAAAATTTAATTTGAAATCTGAAAACCCAATAAAATATCATTAATATGTACCCCTATATGACAGTGCTAGTGTCAGCTAGTGCTTACTCGTTTGGTTCTGAAAAATAGTGATTTGAAATAATTATGTTGCTCAGCGTCTTTATAACCTTATTATGACAAAAAAAGCATTTAAAGTTTTAACACTAGAAAGTAAGAATTCTTTTCTTTTTTTTTCCTTCTATGTAGTACAGTGTGGATATATAGGTTGGAACAAAATCAATAAAAGTATAAATATTAAACAAATAGTGATCGGACACATCAACCTTAATTTTTAAATGCGCAAATTTTTACAAGAAAGATATACCTCTTTTTTATGGTAACCCCCATTTTTGATAGCGTCATTTTATTTAGATGCAGTTGTAATCTTTTGTTTAAAATCTGCAATCTTAAAAAAAAACAAGAAGAAATTGTAATGATGATTGGGTTTGGAGACAAGTCCCGAACACAAGAAGAAGTTTGATCGGCTTATTGTACGATTAACAGTAAGATAGAATGCAAATTTAAAGACTTGAGTCACGTAAGAGATAACTTTACAAAAGGATGGGTATAATAACAATCTGGAATTTTCAAGACGCATAATTTTCTACGTCGAAATTACCTTTTGCTCACATGCGTCCGTCAATAACCAAAATTGTAGATACTGGGCACCTGAAAATCTACACTGGATGATAGAATGACACACATAATTCCGACAAAAAATCAACGTATGAGCAGAGATTAACTGTAATTCAATCATAGCCTTGTCCTTTATTGAAAGGTCATTAAGTGGTGAAAATTATTTGCTACTACAAAACATAATATCCACAATTGTTATTCTTCATCCAGAGCACTACACTCCCTCTTGCCGGATAGCGCCTTATGGTTCCAGCAGGATGGCGCACCGCCACATTATTCTGTGGCTGTTCGTAATTATCTTTCGTACCATTTTCCCAAACAAATGGATATCTCAAATCCAAAGTGTATCTAAACTGACTTAACAATATTGAAAATTTTAAGATTAGAATAACCCAGAAAATCAGGTTCACTTCCCAAGTATTAAATAATTTTATTCTCTTACTCATTGTGAGCACGTAAATAATATGGAGTTTGAACATTTCATTTGAATAAGTTTAAATTTGTTTCTTACTTTTGACTGTGTAATTAAACTTATTGTTAGATTGTTAAATTGAATAATACACAACATATGTTTGTCTCAAAGATCTTGTTATGTAACAAATATTAGAAATCATCGTTCTGTGTGTAGAAAAACGTTCTCCTCCAAATGACTCTTTCACAAATTGGGGATACCATTTAAAAGAAAAGGAGGTGACATATTTACGACAATAATGACGTTTCTTTGTAAAAATTTGTGCATTTAGAAATTAAGGTTGAAGTCTCCGATCGTTTTTTCTTTTTCACTATTTACATATTTTATTGATTTTGTTCCAACTTATACATCCATACAGCATGTATATCATCTACCTCAGACTCATTGTCTAGCTCTTTTACAGCAGCAGCATCATCCAGTCTCAGTTTGGCTTTACCGAGAGCCGTTCTTGCTTCGTGCGTCTTCACTTTGAGCATGGTTTTTGTCTAAGGTAGCGCACATAGCACTCAAAATGAATAACAATTCTTGAGAGCCTTTATTAGAAATGCAGGCTCCAATATAAACAATTATTTTGACAATACTGGTTTGGCATAATTTTATAAGAATAGATTTATTTATACTAATTAGTATTAAATTACTTGCCAAATAACAGATACTGTTTAAGTTCTCCTCTCTTCCTCCTTCATCCTCTCAGCTTGGTTAACATTGCAAGGTAGTACTTCTGATTAACCATTTGATGTGGTCATGATCACGCCTTTGATGTTGTAAAGTACAATCGGTGTCGTTCTTAGTTTTCAGCTGGTCATTTACGCTTTTTTCATTCTTGACATAAATTCGCGCCTTGTTTGTGAGTTTTATTGAAAAATCCACGTTGCATTACATTATCCCGATACAATAGTGTCCTTTATAACTTAGTCTGGGCCAACAGCGGTAATTACGACATAAGTAAGACAGCCTACATATACACAAAACTACTCGCCAATAATAATAATAATATATTTTGCCCAACAGCTTTACAAATCCAAATATAGGACAAGTACATTACAATATATTTATACTTATACCTATTTCAACAATAACACGTGCTATCTACAAGTACTACCCACAAGTATGGAAAGTTACCAATACATTTCTTTAAAAATGAAACTAATGACGAACAGTTAATATCAATGGATTCATCCTATAGGTTATCATAATTCACACACACCTATAGAGAGGGGATTTAAATAAAATGTTGCTATTTGGTTTACTGCAGTAAAACAGCTTCAAGGATCTAGAAGCTGGACGAGGTACCATGAAATTAATTTGATTTACTAGTTTCGGGGCGTCCATTCTATTGCGAGATCAATAAAAAAGAAATTTTGGGTCGACATAAATTCGTAGTAGATCAATCCTGCACAAGTCTAGGAGTAACTAAAGCCCTGTACTGGATATATAGAATAATCTTTAAAATAGATATATTTTAGAAGACGTCGTTGGACTTGTTTGAGTAAGTTCATATAATATTTATAAAAACGTCACCAAACCAAGAATGCATATTCCAGCTTAGAGCACACAAAGAAGAAATATAAAGACAAGATCGGGTCAGTAGATGTGATATTCCGTGTGATTCTTATAATAAAACCCAGCATTGTTAAAGCCGAGCAAGATATGCCATTGATGTGGTCATTAAATGTACGTTACAGAATTTTGATCTTCTCTTGCCATCCGTAGACGTTCGTTTCGCGATTATATCGCTCGTATACAAATTTTATGTATATATACTCTAAACATTGATGTTTGTACATATGAGAGGGATTCGATATGAATTCTCTCATTATACACGTATTACGCATTTTTAGCAGGAGTGGACAACTCGCGTTGTCACAGCCTCCTGCAGTAACTGCAGTCGCGCTCTTTGGCTACCCGCCGTGGGAAAATTAAAAATTACAAAATCTTCTCCTGCCATCCGTAAACGTACCTTTCAGACTATATATATATATATATATTTAAAATTTTTATACGAACTTACAGCTCTTGCAAACCGTACTGACGAGCGGTATAACCGCGAAACGTACATCTACGGCTGGCAAGAGATCAAAATTTTGTAATTTGCAATTTTTCCCACGGCGGGTAGGCGAAGAGCGCGACTGCAGTTACTGCAGGAGGCTCCTGTAGCAAAATAACTGCAAAAAATGCGTAATACGTCCATAATGAGAGAATTCATGTTGAATCCCTCTCATATGAATAAACATCAATATTAAATGTAAGTCGAGAGCCAAAAGTTACGCCCAAGTCATTCATAGTTTCACTACGCTTTAAAGTAATATTACTAACGTGGTAATCATAAACAACATTATTAGCTCTCCGCGAGAAGCTTACTACTCGACCCTTAGACGTATTCATACTTAAATCATGATCTGCACACTACAATTGTACTGTATTCACCTGATTCTGAAGTGATGTACGGTCAATGCTGTTGGTGGTACCGTGCAATTTTAAGTCATCAGCAAAAAGTAAATTAGCACAATAAAGTATAGAAGGTACGTCATTTATAAATATTAAAAATAGAAGGGGACACAGATTAGTTACCTGAGGCACGCCTGATACCGGAGAAAAGTTTTTGGAAATTTTAGTACTGACTGGAGTGGAGAGTCGGCGATGCTGTCGTAACTTACTTCGTAATTGTACGCCGTTGCCACTGTTTGCCCAGGCTATCTCTTACCAAGCTCAAAAGCGACATGAGCAACCACGCAAGCCGAACCCAAGTGTAGTCGGTCCAGGAGTATCAAAGTCACTTACATTCCAACCCCTCTCCTTAGGGATACCTAGCCTCGTTATTTACTTGCCACACCTATTGTTAATATCTTGCAAGTAGTAAAGTATCCTAACTACTTGCTTTTGCAATAAAGATACAATTTTAGCGGGCAAATGTGTGTTATGAAGCAAAAATATCCTTATAAAAATGTCCTTTTTCGGTCAAAATCCCTTCACTTTGATGCGACTTTCGTTTATATTGCAGAACAGAACGTTAATACACACAACATGTCTAACGTGAAAAGTTTCAGCATTATATCATAGTTACACATAGCTACGTATTTTTAGGCATGGTAGGAATGGAAATAATGCTATCAATTACAAATGTGACAGAGAAATCAAGCAATATTGGCTTTTCATTAATCATCAATCAAAGTAAAGTAAAGTTCTTTCAACCTTTATAAGTTCACACAATTTTAAATGTTCGGCAATCAATTGCTTGTTTACGTCTATTTAGAACTTTATGCAATGGCTTGATACCGAGTACCAATGTAATAAGAAAATTTCAACTGCAAAATCAACTTTAACATTTCACCTGCCGTTTTATAATTTCATTTACTTTAACAACTTTCTAATTAACTATTCCACCGTAAGTGTAATTTATCATATAATTACTGTTGCTCTTTACAAGTTGTTAACTGACAAACCACCGAAACATTTAACTCAGCAGCTGCATCACTTTGGCTACGTTTCGACGTCTGTAACGTAAAAGGGTTTCTTTTAAAAAAGCACATGTGCAATATATTAACCCAACTATCTTCATTTCAAAATAACGTAACAGCGTCGATAGATCTTTTGAATTTATTTGATTCTGAATTGAAATGAATGGATGAATACGGCCAAAAATATTATTGCATAACCCTTAAATATTTTATAAATGCGAATTCATATCTTTTTCCGAGCTGTTAGTTCGATTTGTAAATTTCTCAACTCTGCAGATTGGGTCAAATATTTGACATAAACCTTTCGCAAAAGTCGTCGCCACTATTTCCGTCCGCAGACTTGCCGGCACACAATGAGATTAACGCTCACCTTCTTCCGTTTGCATTTACCTCCACGCTCCTGTTGTCGCTGTGAATATTCAATGGGGTAAGTTGGTTGCTTCCACCACGACTATGAATGCATTGCATACCAACAAATGCGCGAACATAACTCCTCCGTTTCCGTAAGATGAGAGATACTTTCGAGAATCGCGTATCGGATAATGTGAAACAAGAAATCATATATGTTATCATGGTTACAACATTCCACCTTTATGTAGAGAAGAACGTTTGTAAAAGTTGTATGTATGCACACTATGCATACATTCAACGTGAAGTATTGCAACAAAAAATGAACTCATATTTTACACAAATATTATGCACTGAACTGATAAAGTATAGAACGAAATCAATATTCGGTAAACTACAATTCAGTTTTGGAAAAAGTCAATAATTTTGTTTAAATTTCTGCTCGCATATCATTAAAAACTAGTAACGTCATTTAGAGTATAATGAATAACGTCGCATTTTCAACGATAGCTTCAACTTTTACTATATGATACGTTACTTTGAAAACCAAGTTCCAATTTAAATATTATTATTATTATTTTCCGTTAAAAATGTCCTGTTGTTAATGTTTCGGAATGCTTTTTGTATACGACGAAGAGATCGAAGCGGACTAAGATATTCCAGAGGGAGAACAATTCCAAGTTTTCTATGGAGAGATACAAGAAAACCAAGTGGCGACAAAGTACTCCATTGAGTAATGTACGTACGAGATTAAAGCAAAAGACGCGAAAAAGACCCCGAAAACTTGGAGACTATTTTTAGTGACCTTGTTGTTGACGTGATTTTAATAAATACAAATAAATTTATGGAATCAATTTCTAATAAATACAGTAGAGACCGAGATGGAAGAACCACCGATAAAATAGAAATTGAAGCCTTCCAGGGTTTATTATTATTCGTATGTGTACAAAGGATTAGTCGTTTGCAGGCGTAAGATCTTTTAGAACAAATACATTTTCGTCAGAAATATTCCGTTTGACTATGAATTGGAGCCGTTTTACATTTTTTCTAAAAAGCCTCGGTTTTTGATTATTAGATTAAATTAGATCACTTGAGGTGGCACTGATGCCTGTTCCACTGCGACCTTTCCACATCTATTGTGGTCCTCATGCCTCCTTAGAGTACGTTCTCCAGCTTTACTCCTTTAATTAGAACGACAGCGGTTCTTCCGCATATACATGTATTTTTAAAGCGGACTTGAAGCCCCTGCTTCGTAATGCTGTTAACTACCTCCATAATAGAGTCCTGGACTGCCTTAAGTTTTGCCGGCTCCATCTGGGTAGCTGGATAGTCGTTGCATACTACCGCGATCCTCTCCAAAGCAGCCTCTTTGAAGGTTAAACCTCCTGGCTCCTTGCCTTTCGGAAGACCTGCGGGAGTACTGCCCTCCGACCTCACCTTTTTGGACCTCCGTCCTTTCTTTACGTTTAGTAGTCTCCGCCGTCTGTTGAGGCCTAACTTTCTTGTCTAGACTAAACGTGGCCCATTTGTTCATGCCTAGTGAAGTTGGCCTTGATTATGGCTCTTTTAGCCTGTATGTAACCTTGGCTCTGATTGACAAGCTTTTGCACTTTAGCCTTGGAAATTCTAGATTGCGTAGCTGTACGAAGAGTAGCTAGGGAAGTATCTGTCCGCCCGATCAGACCCCGCTTGATCGGGTAAGGCTAATTACAGAGGGGGTTTTCCTGGTGCCTCCAGGGGAACGTTTAATACCGCACACCCTGCGGCCAAGCAACTCTCGGCACGTTACCTTACACCTTAGTTTGGGTTTTAGCTCGGGTACCTCGGGAACGCTAAATTCCCGAACTCACTTGTTACACTTGTTAACAGTGAAGCCCTGAGGGCGGTTTTTGATGATAAAGAAAATAGATTTCGACGTTCAAATTTCGATAAATAAAAATAAATTTTGCATTTCTCAAGTTTTACCGTCCCTCGCAAACGTTTCGATGTCTATGTGAGTGTTACCATCAAAGTTTAGGAAATGTGGAAAATATAGTTTTATACAATGTCTATGGAAGACTATTTCGGTAAGCAGCCAGATGGTCCATATCCTTTAAATACTAAATCGATCGCTCTTGTTGATAGAATGTGTCAAGTTTACCACTATGGAATTGGCAATGCTTTTGCTTCAAGAACATAATTTGACCACTGAAGGAACACTGCCGAAAATGGGAACAACTGTGCTCTGCTGTCATATATGTGAATAAATTACGTGTCATATATATGTAACTGTCTATCTACCAACAGATGGCCAATGATCATTTTTATAGTCTTATGAATGTGTCAGCAATAAGTGGTTTTATACTGTGAACAATGCAGGTTCGGCAATGGTAAGAAAAAAGTTCACATTGGTCTATGAAGTACTGGAAAATCAATTGAAGAGAAGATCTGCATCCCTAAATTTTTACTTAAGTTTTACTAGTTTATGCAAATGAAGTTGATATTTTCTAGTTTACCTGTTTAACATTACTTTAAATTAGTATAAGAAAGAAAATAAATATAATTTCAAATTAATTTCAAATTTTTTCGATTTAGAATAATCCTAATTAAATATTAAAAATTAACATTATAAAACTATACTATACTATATTCCATTTACTACATTCCATTTATATAATAGTTGTTCTGAGAGACCTTCTTGAATCATTGTGCACTGAAAACTCGTGTAAGTGGTGGAAGGTTAAGTAGGTTTTCCTTTTCTTTTTGTTGATGATTGTAATGTCAGATTTATTAGTTATGACCGCTTTATCCGTGTATGGTGTTCTATCCCACTAACGCATGCGTTCTTCATTTTCCAGCATGGTAGCATGGATATGGGTACTTGTATACTACAGGGTTGTTTGTGGTAAATGTCCTTTTGTGCCAACTGCTTTTAGAATATTATATTTTCTATAATCTTCTGTTACACAGTGACAGTGGCTTATATTGTCAAGATGAAGGCCTTGGTTTCTCAGAAGAGGTGTCCTGTTTGATGCTATTTATAATTTAGTTGTTTGCCTGCGTAGCTTGCGTGATATAATGTTAACGCCAAAAAGCTAGTCTTCGCCATTTTTGTTTTTTCTCTTCTGTTGTAGTGATAATACTTAGACTTTGCGTGCCACCTGTGTTAGGTTAAGTCGCGTGCATTGTTTATCTGCTTTCATAATTGATACGTAAGGCAGTGTTGTACTATGGTTGGATGGTGTTGTATAATGTTTAGATGTCTATTAATCCTCTTGCTTTTTTCTCTGCTAATCCTGCCTCTTCCAGTACAAGAATTAGGGTGGTGCTTACGGTACTCTGTAAGTTTTGTTGCATTGAATCCATTCAATTCTTCTAAATGAGACCATTTCATTATTCCATAACAGTATGTTAAGATACGAATGGCTTTAAACATATACTTTGAATTGAGTTTATACTAAAGGATGTGTGTGAGTCTATGCTTATTTTTGTCTCTTAGTCGTTTCTCTATACAACAGTGACCTATGCGCGTGTTTTGTTCGTATCCCAGGTACATGTGTGTTTCATCTAGTTATATATTTACACGTATTTCATTGTTAAGTGTTTTTGTTTATTGTTGCTAATGGATATACCCCTCTCCATATAGAACGTTTTATATTTATCCATGCCAAAACTAGTTGCCTTAGTCAAATCTTCAATTAACTTTAGATTGCCTGCATTTCTGTATTGTGGAAATACATAGGCAAAACTATAGAAGCCTAAAGCAGTCACCCTTAAATATTCCTATTTCAATCCGTATTTCATCTGCCCCAGTATGCGTGTTACCTACTGCGAAGAAGATTGTTGCCTAGCTTTCCATGGCTTGGCTTTAACTCGAAAGCTCTGATGTATTTATTGACCCTACATATGTCAAGTTTGTTGTTTTTCTGCTTGTTTCATGATCACATTGTCTATATTCTCGTATTTGTTTTCTTCTGTAGTTATCCAGGTAGCAGTGTCCTGATATTGTCTTGGTTGTGACCATATGCTTTGTTTGTTTGTTGTGTCCATTTTCTTCTTGACCTTATTTAAATTCGCTTTGCTTTTTGTTCCTTGGTTATTCCGAATATATGATCGGTCAACTTTTTGCGCGTAACAATCACCCCCTTTTGATCAATAATCTTTGTGCTGTAATAATTTGTCCGAACTTTGGGTATGTTATTGAAAAAGGCCTGTGACATTCTTCTCTGAATCCAATCCTGATTGTTTCTAGTTTGGTAGTCTTATAGTAGCATCGCATAACATTTGTGTTTGTTCAGGAGGTACATATATGTAGCAGCACCTCGAGTAACGTTTGTATGACGCGGGTAATCGTTTGATTGCCAACATCACACACATAAATAAATCTTATGTACGCTCACATCTATTACGATGACGAGTGCACTAAATTACGAATTTCGGAATCCTTATGCTTGGGCCAATTAGATGCAGCATTAATTGTGGGCGCCATTGATATCATGGTGTAACAACATTTGGATCCTAGACCCTTCACTTTATTGTTATTATAACTGTTATTATTATTACTATTGTTATTATTATTACCATTGTTATTATTATTATTATTCATGTTGTCATTATTGGTTTGTTCATATTGTTCCGGCCAAGTATAGACCATGTTGTTTCAACTGTTTCGTAAATTTCCTTCGTAAGTTACTACTAAGGTTGTGAGGCTTGAAATGAGGTTAAAGCCGAAATGGCTACCTCTCAACACCAAATCCTTAATTTTCAATGTTTTGAAAAATTCAAGCAATTTTAGTTAAGGTATAGTAACCTTAGCTGCAAAGCTCCCAGACAATAACGTTTCAAATCAAAGTTTTCTGTGTGATGAAGCATGGACACATCTAACCGGATACATAAACAAATAAAATATGAGAATATGGAACAAGGGGAATCTTCATAACCTTGTCCAAACGTCAGTTCATCATCAAAAGATGGGAACTTGTGGATTGTAATATCTCGAAGGCGAATAATTTGAGCAATGTTTTTAACGAAACATAACCTCTGCAAGACAGCATTTCAATTTCTTAACACTCTTCATAGAACAGTTGAGGATTAACTTACAGAAGGTTATTTCCGACAGAATATGAAGACACACACAATTTATAGAACAATGATAGTTTTGCATGAATATTTAGATAATCAAATTGTAAGCGAGCCTACACGGTTGCCATTCCACTGTTATTTCTTACTTTATTTTCCAATTTACTAAGAACACGATTTTTAAAAATCCGTATCACACATTAAAAAATCTTTAAGATGCGATTACCCGCAATACCATATCACACGCACAATGGTCTTGAATAGGAACCTGTGTTAATGATCAAAGAGACCCTTTTGAATACTTGCTACAGTTTTATTTTGTTGTTATTGAGAAAATGAATCACACGCCTCACACACAACAATCACTGGAACCAATGCTTTCTTTCTCTCTAAAGAATGTGGTTGCTAGCCTACTGGTTTATTGTGTCCCCTAGCTTCCAATGTTTCATCATCTTCATTAATATGTATGGTCTGCTCTAATTATATCTAGTATATTTGCCCACCGTTAGCTTCCAAAAGCTTTAACGCGATTTTCTCAAGATTGTTTTTCCAGTTTATGTATATCATACAAAAATTCTAACTCCCTGATGTAATTCAATCAGGGCTTATTTTGCAGCTTACTAGCACCTCTTCTAACAGTAAGTAAAATAAAATGTTTTTACATAAAGACAAACTATATAATATTTTTAGTAATAAAATGGCAGGTAAATATGCTTGAAAATTATACAATTGCTTCAAAGTGATACAAGTCTATCGGTTCCGTTTTCCACATTTTTTTAGGTATTCTAAAATATAATGCCATAAAATTCAAGAAAAAATGCTTTTTATTGGTTTTAGCTGAATAGAGCTTCCGCTATTTTCTATACAACGGAGAGAGTCAGGCTGCGAGGTGCCAGGGTTTAACATAAAATATGAAAATAATGCCATGAAAAATTATTTTTGCGTCATACACAGCTGTGAAAAATTCTCAAAGTTACGCGCTGGCGGCTTTTTAAACAATTATCGCCCCTATAGGAAGGCATTTGGCTAATTAGATTTTTATTTATTCCACCCGTAAACCTCTAACAAAAAAACGATAAATATGCAATAAATAATATAGCAACAAAATAAACATATATAAAGCATAGACAAGAAGTAACATAAATTCAGACTAGTCGGTCAATTAATCAGATCGTCAATTAGGTCGGTGACATCTTCCAAGTTAGCCTTAAACTAAAGCAATCAATACAGCGCGAATGCAATAGAGTGATGCGATAAAACTTCCCTCCACTTCATACAAAACTTGATCTTTGAAACTAGACTTATATGCTAGCTTATTGTAGCAGGTGTTATAGTGACCTTATGTCACCAATGATTGCTATTTTTATATTACAACGGAATTCCTTCATACGTTCTAGACAACCTTCCTCTAAAGCAATGTCGAATCTTAATAATAATATTAGTAAGATATCCCATACAAAGTCACAATTCAGCGTTAACAATAATCGTGGTGAAACTAATGGTAGTAAAGGCTATAGCGCCTTCTATGTCTTATTTTTATAGATTGAATAGTCTCATTGCTTGGAATTAGTCTCACAATTTTAAGAAAGTAATTGTAAGTGTTCTTTAAACTTGTAAGGCTGAGTATGTATCATTGATTGTGTATGTATTGTTAAGTATCTATTATCCGCATATTTTAGGTGTTGAAGCGGTCTAGGCGGTCGAAAATCGAGATTTAGACTACCAGAGGGAGCCCCTAACGATTGCAAAAAAAATTGCTGTGCGGAATTAATGTAACTTTAAATTCTAATTTGACTGGGCTACAATTATACAATAAAACTGTATTCTCTACTTGTACAAATAACTTTAACAGTTGTGTTTGTTAACTTGCTGAGAAAGGTAAACATAGATTAACTTAAATTCGCTGTTCGTCAACATGCCCATTTTTCGCATTTAATGCAGCCGCACACAATTTCGGCATTCTTTTTAACAGTTTTGCCAGTGTTACTGGCGCTACTTTCATTTATGCATTCTGTAGTTGCGCCCAAAATACTGTTGCCGATGTTGTAGTAAACTGTTGAACCTGTCGGTTGAGTTTCTCCCACAAAAACTAGGTCCCATTGAGATCTGGACTTTTGGGCGGCCGTTTCATAACAACAATTTTACCTCTATGTAGCAGTTGCTTTAAATACTCACGACATATCTTGGCAGTGTGCTTTAGATTATTATCAAGCTGGACACAAAGTTTTCACCACCAATCTTATTCGTGTTCCAGATGAAATAGCGTTCCTGTCCAAAATCTCCCTAAGGATACTATCTACTATCATTTGGTCAAATCGTCCACTGAGGTATCGCTAAAACAACCCCAAGTCATGACCGTTCCTGCTCCATGTATTATTGTTGGTATAAAGCAGGATTCAAATGCTCGCTTTCCTTTCGATCTACGGACAAATGTTCCTCTGTTTGAACCAATAGTGGGAAATTTTGACTCGTCGGTCCAGAGCACTTTCTTCCAATGTTCCAAAAGTCTATGAGCCTTCTCGCTCATGCTAACCGTTTTGCTTTGCTTTCTTTGCGTAATAACGGTTTCCGCATAGCAATTCTTGCGTACAAACAAGCTTGGCAACTGGTTCTGGGCGCGAAATATTCATTTCGGCAGCAATTTCTGACGCTGCTTTTCCACTATTTCATTTGCTTGTGATTACCACTGCCGGTGTTGTCGCTTTTGGTCGTCCGAGTTGCTGTTGATTGCGTACACTACAACTTATTTGATACTTTTTAACATTATATCTACAATTCTACTGTTTAATTTGAGTAATTTAACAATTTTCGGGTTACTTTTAACGACGTTGTAATATGCCACTATTTGAGTACGCGTTTCTATCGATAATTCCTTTCTTGCCAACATTAGTTTAACGTTGCTCGTTAATTGCACAAACTCTTCACTATTCACTATTCGCAATGCCAAAGCTGAGTGCAAACTAAATTTTTCATTCTATAGAAACGTGTGTCGTCTATTATCATCTTTACCTAATCCGTCTACCTGAATCGGTCTAGATTACAAAATAATCATTCTCGATATCTTAATTTCAACCCACAAGTTTAATAATATAATATAATTATATAATTCTATTCATTTTATAAAAGGATTAAATGAACAAGTGAAATAAATTTAATAAAAATGTTCTAAATATAACTTTACTCGAAACTGTGTAAATATATAACAGCAAAATCAAAGTAATGTACTTTATAAAAAATTGTAAAGACTGTGATTGATGTTATATCGGTCAGATTAAACAATATTTAAAGAAAAGGTTATAGAATCATAAATAATGACGGCTGTAACAAAGCATTACAGAGATTTAGGTCATTGCTTTGATTTTATAAACACAACTATTGTCAAATAAAAAAAACTAAAAATATAACGAAATGATACATATATCAAAAGAAAATAGAGCAGCATATATATATCTATATATTCATATATGCATATAACAAAAATTCATTGAAGGAAACCTTAACAAATCTGTGCATGGACTAGAGAAAATTGCCGAAAGGAACCTATGATGTACCTATATATTTCAAAAGAACGAAATTGCCGAAAGAAACTTAGCTAAAAGTTTTATTCTTATGAAATTACGTACATTGGTACGTAGGATAAGGATTCTTTCAAAGAATTTTTGTTATATGGATTTATTGCGGTGTCATACTATCCATATGCACGCACCACAGGGGCGGCTCCTCCATTAGCTGCTGCTGAGCCGCAGAACCACCAGAATAAATCCTCAATTTATACATTAAGTACTAAATATTAACATTTAGCATTTAGTGAGTATTTCAATAAAAATATTTTTATAACTTCATCGGGCGTAACTGCCATTTTAACAATTATGAGTGAATTTTCGGCCAGCAGTAGTCAGTGGGAGACGGTCTATGTTCATGTATGCATCGCGGGCGTTTAAAATTACAATTACGTGTCAATGTGATGTAAAAATGGATATCGTTTTTACAGTCGGCGAAACTAAGTTTCAAAACCCCAACTAGCAACAACAACTGGTAGTAAAGAGCGTGGACGCCCTCCTCCTGTACTCAATATTGAAGTGACCGGTAAAAGTCGTGGAAAAACTTATAAAAGACCATTTAATAAAGACATACATCTTAATAATCGTATTTGTGGCTGTGGCGAAAAAGACGCTTTTTTTATCTCCCTGTGCATTGTTCGGAACTAGTTACGAAGAAAAATTTGGCGGGAGAAAGGCGTTCGTAGTCCAATATATTTAGGCGAAAAAGTGAAAAAACATGAAAGAAACCGTGAGGGTATTAGCAACCAAATGAAATTTGCCTTATTTGGGAAAGTGAATATTCAAGCTCAACTTGATTCTGCTTATTTGATAAATGTACAAAAGCACAACAAAAGGTGCGTGTTATCAAAATTTATTGACTGCATAAAATTTTGTGGGGCTTTCGAGCCAGCCTTAAGAGGACATGATGAAAGTGAATCATCCGAAAGTCCCGGTATATTTCAGGGTTTGGTGAATTTTACGTCAGAACTTGGTAAACACTTAGTGAACATCTTAAAATGCAACAGTTTTCGAAGGCACCTAAAAAATGGTACAAAATGGGATTTTAGATTTTCACAGTATGAAATCACAAGACTCCTAAGACGGTAAGTGTTTGAGCACGTATTATAATTTATTCTTGACCAGCTATTGGCGCAACTTGAGCAACTCTAGTCTGCACGTTAAGAGATAGACCATTACTCATTTTGTTTTGCAAATTATTGTCGATCACCTTCTAGCATCTGGTAAATCTGCAACTGCCACTTGTCACTTCTCTGACACTAATATTAATAATAAGTAATTGTTGCTACGCTACGCTAAGGGTATACAGCACCACCATAACACCAATTGTCTGACTCACATGCCTGGCCAAATAATAACACCAACCCCGAGGCTTAACAATTTCATTAAAGAGAGGAAAGGAAAAACAAAGCAAAAGGAAATACGTATTACAGATATTTGAATTTTTGTTTGTTCGTTTCACTTCCATAGAGAAGTGTAGGTTTCATTACTGTTTTGTAAATTTGTATCTTTGTTCTCCTTGATAGTTCTTTTGGTTTTATTACCTTTGTGTAATGCTCTCACACATCTGTTACTTTGGGCAATCTGAAGTCTATTTCTGCTTCTTCGTCACATCTGTGGTGTAATCATATGCCGGGATATACCTAGTTGACCGTCTCTTTAAATATCATTTTTCCTTGTTTTCTCCTTGAACTAATAAAGTTTTGTTCAGTTTAGTGTAATGCTTATTTTGTAATTGCATTTATGATGTATTGTTGTTTCGTTGATTCTTAGTCGTATCTATGCTGCTTACTGTATGAATTGTGGCGTTATTTTACTCACAAGAAAAGGTTCCCAACCCGCACGCACCGATTTGAATGAAATTTGGTAATGATATAGAGCTAATAATACTATAGTCTTATTAGCTCTACATAATTACCAAATTTCATTGAAATCGGTGTGTGCGAGTTGGGAACCTTTCCTTGTCAGTTCTTTTCTCGCCTGTCAGAGCTACGTTATCTGCGAATGCTACACATTGGTTGCTTTAGTGGATAGTGTTCGTTGTCTATCAATTTCACTATTTCTGGTGACTTTATCTAGGACCAAATTGAAAGGGACTATCAATTACGGGTGACTCTGTGTTAGTTCCTTATCGAATATCTTCGCAACTCAAATAAAGTGAGTTTATCATCGGAAGCAAGTATATCATTATCAGAATAGTGACCAAAATAAGTGTTCATACACTATGTAACAGCGGAGCCCGTTTCAATTAAAACAATGAAAACAGTCACCAAATTCTAATGTTGTATAATGTCTTATACGAGAATATAATGTGGTTAATTTAATACTAGAGCATGGACACTTCTAGGAGACATGCTTTTCATAAACATTCAATTTTCAAAAACAAAAACCTTCACACATTTTATTGTGTCACGTCTGGAGGCCACGTACGGGTAAGAAGGAATAAACAGTAGGATAGTATATCACAATTAAGGGATGCATGTAAATTTAATTCGTACCTCATATGCGAGCGCCTAAAATCATTCTAAGCGCGTTTATTACACTTCAATTCTAGGTGGTACATAATTGAGTCGTTTTGCCCTTGTTTTATTTACGCAAAATAAGGAAAAAGGTATTCGTACAGACACCATGAGCAATGAGCATCAAAACAAAAGAAATGATGATCGAAGCAAAAATATTATACCAAAGCTATATATATCAAGAAGAAAAATCTCTACGTGAAATAGCGAAAATTGTTGGTAAATGCCATAATACAATATATCTATCTAGAAGTTCACAAATTTATATATGTATTGTTAAAAATAAGGCTCGTGGGAGATGGTCTGCGAAAGGGACTGAATGCGATGAATGGTTTATTGTAAGTAATAAGTACTCTTCCTTACTGCAATCCATGGTTGAGGTTGTCAAAATTGTCGTCTGAACATTGCAGTCCCTGCTTTATCCTTCCGGATGTAAGAAAAATGAATGTCTTTCGAGTTGTATGTCAACTCGCATTGCTTTGGTGCAGGAGGATTCATTGTTATGGGTTAACTTCTTGGAAGCACAGCACTAGCTCTTCTTTGATCTTGTAAAGAACTGTATATGACCTGCTTATGAGGGAAGCATTGCGATGATGTTTCTTCTTGGAAACACGAAACGGATAACATTTGTTGGATTTTGGAACACGCAAGCAATGGAATGAGATTAATTTTCGAAAATACAAGAATAGATCCATAATTCGGCGTTACTCTACGTTTTCTGGGCTTTTAGTCTTCAATTAAAAGACGACGGAGTATCCAACGGTAAACTAACGTCTTCGCATTCAATTCATCATGAATTTAGGCATTTGAAATGCTTAGGAATATTTTAATCCATCGATATAATACATCCTCCTTGACCGGCTGACGCATAGATTCGATGTTGTTCTTGATAACTTGGGGCCGTTGCTGAGAATGTTGAATCTAGGCTGAAATTAACTGATTGTGAGATAATCATCTGAAAGTTATACAAAATTATTGCGTGATACATGTCTCGACCTCATTGTATGTTTTAGGGCGAATTGTTAACATTAAGACACTACTGTAATAAAACTCGTAGCGTCTTCCACGCAGCTATATGTAGCACTAGAAATACATCCATCGATACAGGATATATTAGTATTTAGTTACGCCACTTTGTAAAATGGATGTTTACTCCTCTAAGGAAAAACGTCCAACTTTGTATTGCTGATTAATCTATAGTTTTCTAAATTATACGTGAACATATTGCGAGAATTTAAACCAATTTCGCTTTGAGAAACTGGAACAGTTAATTTAATATGTTGATATTACCTCCGTTTCACATCGCTTACAATCTTTCGTTAAATAGATTGTTATTTTCCTGTAATATCCTTAGTTGTTACATTTTACCGGAGATCACGAAACACTCCAAAGATTAATTTTAATGAGAGAACATGCCTACCGTACCTACGTGCGGTTTAAGACATGTTTCAGTAATAAAGATTGTTAGCACAATCTTTACAAAGATTATTCTTAATTGCTCTGTATATTTTCTTTAAACTGAACGTAGCGCTGAATAAATTTTAAAAAAATCTTTACCCCTCTGTGTCGCATTGGTATAATGCGTATCCCACGTAACTATTTCGTTAGATGTTCGATGACCTATTTTTAGTTGATACTTTACTGTCCGTCTCTATACTGTTTTGTCTGCTAAGGAAAACTCCGCTTATTATGGAAGTCGATGCCAACTTTGTTATTTTAAATAAGAGGCTATAAAAATACAAAACTATTTTTGAGAGGCAAAATCTTAATAAAATAAAATCTTGAGGACTCTATATAAAACGACTTAATGAATCAGGTGTGTTAATGGGCAGCGATCAAGTAATTGTGCAAAAGTTTGCAAAGTAAGCACAACTTGCGTATGCCAATAATCGGTGAGAAGAATTCAGCTTTGTCATTCGCAATCGCAACTGCAGACTAATTAGTTTCGTCCTTGTTAGGTAACTCGTAGAGATGGATATTGTCACAGTTGTGACCCCTGGAGAATTATTGTTTGTCAATCACAGACCGATATACTGTACTGACGAGTCCTAATAAGGACGAAACTAATTAGTTTAGAGTTGCGATCTACGATTGACAGAGCTTGATTCTTCTAACGAATTATTGGCATAGCCAAGTTGTGCCTACTTTGTAAGCGTCTGCACAGTTACTTGATAGTTGCCCATTAACGCACCTAATTTATTAGGACCCTATATATAACGACTTAATGAATCAGGTGTGTTAATGGGCAGCGATCAAGTAATTGTGCAAAAGCTTACAAAGTAAGCACAACTTGCGTATGCCAATAATCCGTGAGAAGAATTCAGCTTTGTCATTCGCAATCGCAACTGCAGACTAATTAGTTTCGTCCTTGTTAGGTAACTCGTAGAGATGGATATTGTCACAGTTGTGACCCCTGGAGAATTATTGTTTGTCAATCACAGACCGATATACTGTACTGACGAGTCCTAATAAGGACGAAACTAATTAGTTTACAGTTGCGATCTGCGATTGACAGAGCTTGATTCTTCTAACGGATTATTGGCATAGCCAAGTTGTGCTTACTTTGTAAGCGTCTGCACAGTTACTTGATAGTTGCCCATTAACGCACCTAATTTATTAGGTGTTATATAGGGAGCCCTCCAGATTTCATTTTATTAAGACGCTATAGTTACGACTCCTCATCGCCTTATCTAGCTGTATGCGAGTAGTTCCATGTACGTGTTGGCTATAGTAACTTATTCGTAATTACCGCTGTTTTCCCAGACTAGAAATGAGCCAATATTTATTGTTACTACACTTCTGTATACCTGTAAGTATCGACTTAGTTTAGTGTGTACAATAAACAATGTTAAAGACAACCATAGCATCTTACTTAAAATGCTGAAGTTGACATCAACTTCCGATATAAGCGGACGTTATATTTTAGGAGAAATATTTTCCTGTAGAAGACAAAGAGTATAGATGTCAATACCAAAGGTTTAAATATAAGTAAATTGCAGAATATCAAAAACTTCTAGTGGACCTATTGCGGGAGTGTGTGTATATGTGAGTTACTGCTGCATATAAACTCTATATTGTCATCTGCTTTGGAAATTGTCAAAAAACTTTGGAATGGTAAAAATAATGTACCAAATTAATTTTGTTATCGAAAATAGCAAATATCTGGTTTAGAAATCATAATATGCAGCCTAAAGCCTTGCGCGCACTTACCAACTACGGCCGGCCACAGCTCACTACACTATGGACGGCTATTTATTATTTTCATGTGTACTAATGGAATGCCATCGCGCGAGGCTTAACAGATACAAATTCAGCACAGAACACCAAAGATATAATAATAATAATAATAATAATAATAATAATAATAATAATAATAATAATAGTTTATTCAGTGGCCTATAGTAACACACACAAACAACAAAAAGTATTACAACGATGTAAGTAAAGTACATTAAATTCTCCGAAGACCAAAACTAAGCAAAAACAATATAGAAATATTTTTTTAATTATTACCTCACACACTCCGCTGATAAATATGTCCTCGTAATACATATTTCGACAGATATGACATATCGAACTCTCGATCATACCATAGGTACAATTAGTTCTATATAGAGAAGGATAGAAAGTTATATATAGTAAATAGTAATGGTAAATTGTATCTGCAATAGAATGCTCGGAGGGTCTATTTTATTAAATATAACATCATCCAGAACACCCGCGTTGATCTTTTTCTTCGCACATTCATTCTTACTACTGAAAGAAAGATTGTAATATCTATATAACAGTCTAATACTGTATTGATCTGTAAGAATTTGTAAGCCAAACTGTAAGATTTTACAGAAAAATTGGTTTGTACGTTGCTCCTGTAACATATGTTTCTAAAGGAATTATTTAAAAATCATATTACCCTTACAAGTCTGTATCACAAATCCTTAGATATGCACAGAATTTGCCTACCAACCTGGTTCTTATGATGTCTGAAAATACATTATTATTCAACTCGATAATACTAAAACTCCCGGTAAATTAAATTAGGTAACGGAATACATGAACTTTGTTAATCCTTCAGGGAATTGTCGTCTCTTCCAGACACTAGGAACAAATGTAACATGTATAAAAAGAACATTGATTATTAATTTACATATTCAAAACGTATGACAAATAAAATAGAAATAAGTGAACATTTTCCCTTAGAAGTCTATATTTGAAGAATTGTTTCCTTTACTAGATAGTGGCGCTGTTCACACTATCGAGTACATAATGTAAAAATTTTGTGTTTGCATTCACGTATTGTTCGCGTTAATGCCTGTTTATGCTATCGCGACTGTGTTGTATATCATAAAACGGCACAATAAAAGAACCGGAAAACAAAACTAGGAACCGATATCGGATGGAAAATATTACTTATTTTCGATGCTTAAAGATAGTATTTGAAAATTACAAATGTCAAAATAACTTTTGCATCACTTCAGATATTGAAGATCAATGCCAATTTTTTCTTTCGCCAGTGGCGTTTACTAGGTCTTAAGGCAATTACGGCCCTATGATAAACTGCAGAATGAAGGATTATCAGAACTGCAACTGTTATTGAAGATACCAAACCAAAATTATTCTAGACAGGCCTACACGACAGGCCGGCCGGAAAGCATATTCAATGAACGTCGTTACCCTTGGACAGGTCCATTAAATAAAATTATATATATTATTGAAATAAAATGCACTTCGATTTCACTGCCGCTCGACTCCACCCGGACCAAGCTCATGACCAGGACGAAGGGCGGCCCCGATCCAGAAGAGGCGACCTCGCAACAAAGCGGGACTGAGGCTGAAGGAAAAGAAGAAGAAGACCTTTATAATTTGATGTGAATATATTGGATTTAGTGTATTGGATGTAGTTTATGGTTGACAAGAGCACACCCTTGTTCACAATTTAAACAAGAATTGGAGCTTTACTCTTTATCGTAGGTGGTTCAAACATGTGTCTCATCATCCGAGTTATTTCAGAAAAGCCGAAATTTGAAAGAAAGCTTCACAACACTTCACAAAAGTCTCCGTAGTTATAATTATGGTTTATATAGGTATAATATTTCCTGATTTTAATTACCTCCTTCATGTCACTAAGCATAGGTATGTCGTTGTTACTAACCAGAAAGGTTTGTACCATTGGCAGGTTCGCATTCTGTACATGGAAGTACACAGAAGTTGTTTCACTATAGACTTTACCCTTCCTCCTTAATTTGAATTTCTCCTACCTTCTGTCCCATTTTCCCTGGAAAAATATTACAAATTTAACAGTAATTTAATAATTGATTCCTAAAAAAAAACAGTAAAATGCTTGTTCTGTCGCGCAATTGTAGCGATAGAATAAAAGAAAACGAACCACAAAAAGTCAACTGTGGGGTACAAAGGAGCCTTGTAAAGCCGAAAAAAATATATATAAGAAATATAATTTGTAATTTATTGATACACCTATTAATAAACTGATCGGGAAACATATTTTTATGAAAATCGTATACAGTGTTTGTCATAACTAATGCGTTAAATTACTTAGAAGATTATACGAGGAAATTCAGTCAATGTGTGTAGAAGAAAAAAAAAATTGAAAATTGAAATTGTTTGTTTTTTGGGGGCTCCGACGTAATTATCGCAAGAAATATTCCTATACATACTCGGCGTTCGACGCCTTCTTCGCAAAAGCACATAAATATACATATGGTATACAAACATCTACTTGACCTTCTTAAACATAATGACCTACAGTTATTGCAGTTAACATTTTTATGTCTTGCCTAAACAGTAAGCGTGCGTTTTATTTTACTATATTTTCTTACAAATTTTGTTTTATATGTTATTAACTTTCTTCTGTTTTAATTTGATGTATAAGTTGGGATAAGGGCCAGGACTTTTTAGAGGATTTACGTCAAATTCATTTATAAGATTGTATAAGATAAAAGTAAGTCCATAAATGTAAAGAAAAGATACAATTCGAGAACAGACGCCCTTGAACGTGCCAAATATATGACCCGACTTTAGGTAATGGTTACATTTTGTTGCCTAAACAGTAAGCACTGAGAGTTATTTAACGTCATATACAACTTTATGGTATAAAATACTCGAAGTTGAATTAATTATGCGTTCGATGGGTGTCTTCGTAGTATCCCACTTCAAGTTATAAGCTACTGCTACCGTTTATGTTTTCTTACATACTACTTTAAGGTGTCGGAGTGCAGGGGCATTAAAAATCTTCCATGCTAACCTTAGTAGTAAGAAAATGCATTACTTTCCTGTGAAATTTTCCTCTGACAAATTTTGTTTAATTTTACTTAAACTTTTTGGTTTATTTGATACATAAGTTGTGAAAATGTATGTAGAGTTCTAAAGCAGAAAACCCGGTATACGCTGCTATAAATATTTAATATTAAATCAACAAAAATACTCTAAACTGAGCTAACAAATGCAAACAAAACTAGCTCCTACTATCCGCCAAACACACAAGGCTTTAGATACACACATTGTAATTGATTTATTTCATATCAACCTTAAACATTACATATTATTGCGATGGATTTTTCAAGAATTCCGTTGAATGCACTACCTTTAATACATTTGTCGAGCGATTGCCCTTTCTGGTATGTATTTCTCCAGATGTCTCATCTCATGTCGACTGTTATCTGTTTTCATTTAAATTTTATGTTGGCAGAGTTAGCGCGTAAATCTTAATGTTCCTGATATTAGAGAATAAAGAGAGGACGTTTTAGGGCTGACTTAGTGAAACGAGAGTTTAAAATTAGATTATTCGTTTGTATAAAGAGCTTCCTTAAATTCACATTTCGTTTCAGATGTTAGGAAATAGGAAAAAGATTCCTTCGAGTTTTGTTGAAATCAATTTGAATAAATTTCGGAAATGAGTTTTTATTGACGCTTCACTTTAGAACTCGGAACATTTGCAATTAAAGAGCAGATTTTCTTATTGCAAAGTCTATCCGGTACTAGTCAAGAGTAAACTGCACAAAATATAATATGAGATTGATTCATAATTTCTGGAAGAACTGGTGCATAGGGATATGATTGCATTGACAGATCGAAAGGGACTAAGGTTGTATACTATAACAACGCCAATTGTTCTTTACACTATGGAAACTATGATAAATCCCGGTATATGGTAAGAGTGTATACCTCTTTGTTATAGCTTAGTTCGAGACACAGGTTTAGTCGCTTTTGTTAATCGAATGGCATCCGGAAAGTTGAGGTACCACCTGTTATTTTCAAGAACCTTGAAACCGATACTCCGATACTTCTTGGTATTCGATTTAGGATCAAATATGTCTTTAAACATAGCTTCCAAATGGATTCCATTCAGAAATGTACTTCTATAAATCGTGAATTGGTTGGTGGTGGTAGTTGGTGGACACCTTCTCCTCAACATAAACCTTGCTTCCCATACGTGTCCATAGGGAATTATATCAAACGAGTTCATACAAGGGCTCTGCACCCTTAGCTAGAAACACTTGTCCATTCGCATGATGCAACAAGAAGACATTAGTATTGTCATATCAGTCAGCTCGGAGTCATATATACATAACTTAAAACTAGCCCTTCAATGGTAATCAAGTGGAAATGTCATACTGGCATTCTACAGTACAATAGCATAGCCTTAAAAATTCTAGGACAGAATAATTAACCAACTTTTCCTGGCATTTACCTTTATACTAAAATATATATTTCTATATATTTTCCTGTTATAAGGGGGCTGAAGAATATTTTACACAAACTAATTGTTCCAAAGTTGCTTAATGTGTATACATCATCCGCACCTTAAAAAGGACTAATATATGAAATGATAAATATACAGAAAGACACTAAAACTATTAATTCCCGAAACGATGTTCAAAATTTAAGTAATGTATACAGCAATTTGTTAAAATGATATTTATATTTCTTAAGAAGGAAACCGTTGGCTAGGTTTTTGATTTTGGTTTTACCTAGTCCTTGAACAGAATTTTTAAGGTTTCGACAAAGATTTTTTGATATAAGGTTTTTCTAGGTATTTTCATAGTTTACATGTGTGTTGTACACAGTTTAAATGTGTTTATACGTTTATGTAGTTATATTTTCGCTGAAGAAGGTGTACCGAAAACGTGTGTAAACGTTCTAAAAATATAACTATCGTTTAAACCATTCTCCTTTAATTGACCTAATTGTGGTAGAGAACTATCATATGAGACAAGTATAAAAAAGGTCACGAAATATTTAGGGTGACCGCAAAAAATTGATGTCGGAATTTTTTCGTCTGGACCCCACAAAACGATTCCCCTTTCCAGATATTGAAATAGCCGAAATTTGAGCTCGATTGAACGACGTTAACCCGTGCCGCTCGTCACTCAAAGTTTGAAAAAATCTAAATTTTTGGCCAAAAAGTTGAAATATGGAGCCATAACTCCAGAACGGTAAATAATAAAAACACGCTTAATATCTCAAAAGAAAGCTAATGTTGTTCTTCAAAATTTATATTCTATACATATTACATAATTGTTGTTATTTTAAGTCAAACCGAGTTACAACTGCCTTTAGCTCCAAAAACGTGACCTCGTACCACTAGGAGCATACTTCGTATATTTTGTTATTAAGTGATAAATTTTGCTTCTTTGGTATATTTTTGAGTTTAAAGTATAAATATAATAAAAACACAAGTAATACTGATAAGTCTAATGACATTTTTTATTTTAAAATATAAAAATCAGGTATATAATACATACAAAACAGACACAGAAAAGATACAGACGTAGTACCTACATGAGTTGATAATTTTACATAGTTATCTAATCTATTCTAGAGCTTTTGTGAAACTAGTTTTTGAAACGTCAGGATATAATGCTCGGCATTTGCTTACAACTTGCAGGACATATTGCTTTTGGTCTTCACCTTTTGTCAGAAGGTTGTTAAAGTCGGTTATTAATTTAACACCACGCTCAGTCATATCATTAACTACTTTTAATGTTTCGACAATTTTCAATCCTTCTTGGAAGTCATTATTTTGAGACCAGGTGTTTGGATGTTGTCTTAGGAAATCTGTTTTTATATTAAATCGATCAAAGAATGTAACCGTTTCTTTGGTAAGTAAATTTACCAATCCTCCATCAACTACCTCTTTTAATTTTACTTTCCTAACTTTTGGATTTACAACCCTAGTGTGCTCTGATAGTTCGTCCTAATTTCTGCTTCGAGATAACAAAGAACAAATGAATATGTCACTAAAAACAAAAAGACCTCATATGAGGTGTGTTACCTAAACTAGAACCACATAAATTGAGATGCGCTCCATTCGCTTTTTACAGCCTTCGTCTGGAAATAATCGTAAATTTTATATATGTATTTACCGAAGAGAATAAAAAAATAAATACTAAAAACCACGTAACAAATCTGACAATACAATACGATAAGCCTTTGCTTGTTATACAACAGCAGCAAATAACGAAAGTATCATAAGTAATAACAGAGCCAATTTTCCCGTGAAAAGGTGAAGTGAGCAGCGGTCTTGGTGTCTTGGGAAACTTCAACAACTACACCAGTGCGTCGACCGTCTAGTAGTGCGAGCCTCTTGAAAGCACTCCCGTCTCAAACTAAATTCGATGTGGGTATTTCGCCGCGGAGCAGTGCCTGTATTGAACGCAACGAAGATACAATGTCAACATCAATACAACCGTTTTAGAAAATAGCATTTGCATAAAACATGCAATCGCTGTAAAATGTTTTATGCAATATATATGTATGCTGTACTTGTGCATGTACTATTCACCTTTAACTAAATTTGCATAATTTGCTTTCGTAAATTACGTATGACATGACAACATGAGAGGAATGTTTTCGGTAACAATGGAAAATAATGCCATTGTAGCTAAAAGTACAATACCTGTTACGAATTGGAAATGAAAGTCATCATATCCTATGTATCTTTAATTACAATAACATTACATTATTGAAAGTAAAAAAGGATGCTTTTTTAACTATTTTGAATATGCTGTTGTAAAGGGAAGAATTGTCCATATTGCTTTGAAGGTATTTATTCACGAAGTGGTATATTTGGATAGTGGATTGATTTACTTAACTTCTTCATAAATTTCCACAGTGCATTTGATAGAGGAGTCTGTAGCAGCTCCCGCATTGAATATTCAATTTATATCAATTTGTAAAATGTAACCTTGGCCAATTATGCTGATGACATTAACACTTTGATAATTGTGGAAACCTATAATAAAATAAAGGACAAAACAAATAAAATATTGAATGCCGGAATGGGACGATATGCCCCTCCTATGCTTCAAGGTTCTGCAAAACGTCTACGAATTCCAGGTACACAGGTAATGATTCATGTGAGAGAAGCTTTCTCTAGGTCATAGTGATTGAAAAGTAGATTCTCGTTGAATATCAACAACTCTTCAACATGTAATCCTTAAATACATACAACAAAGAAAAGACGGAACAACTTTATCATGGTTATTGAATTCTTTACCGAAGCCGGTTTTAGCAACAATACGAAGTTGTATTATTAATATTGTAGTTGAACTCTTGCAAATTGAAGGAATCCTCTTCATAATTAGATATGGTGGTCGTTAAAGGACCTATGATTTATATAATCAAGTTTATCCCGAACAGCTTCTCGTAAACTAGCCAGTGATTACTGGAACTCTATAATTTTGGAACGGAAGCATAGAAGATGCATCGAGTAACTATGGCTGGTGATATCGTATATCAGGAGTTGCTACGAAGGTAACATTCGTTCCTATATAAAAATTAGGAAAGAACACAAAATTTTTGGAACAAACTTTCATTATTTTTTAATTTTACCATTAAGATTTATACACCCTTGCTTGCGTTCAAGGCAATTTTCGAAATAATTTTTCCACTCTGTAGTATCCCAAAAACATGGTCTTTGAAGGATTCGACAGCTTCTTGAAGTGATGAAAATCGCTGTCCACGCATTTTCTGTTTGAACTTCAGGAATAGAAAGAAATCGTTAGGCGATTAATTAGGTGAATACGGGCAATGAGACATTAATTCGAAATTCTTTTCCTCCTCCAAAAAATCAATTGTTTGCTGTGCTATTGTCATAATGAAGAATAATGCGATATTTTCGGTTGTTTTTTCCGATTTCGACGATGATTTCTGGCAAACAGATGGTTCTATACCATTCAGCATTAGTATTAACGGTTCATCGATCCTCTATGTATAGTACAACCGAAGAAACAAGCGATTCATTTTCTTCGAAATGTTTCGTGAACAAACAACTTTTGTTAAATTAAGTTCATCTTGGAATACCTCAAGTTTCCGGTTAATACGAATATGGTATATCCATGTTTGGTCACCTGTTATGACTTTGCCTGCGGATTTTGTAGTTCCTCGATCGAACTTTTTGAGCATTTCCTTACATAAATTAACAAGAGCCTTTTTGAGTTTCTATCAAATTGTGCGGAATCCATGAAGAACAGATCTTTTCCCAGCTAAATGCTTTTGGAAAATCTAATGTATTGCAGTGTTCGATGTGCCTAAGAATGTCTCTATCGTACTATAAGCCACATGCCAATCTTCTTCGATCATGTTGCGCACAGGATCGATGTTTTTTGGAATGACCACCGATTTTAGTTAACCAACGAACGCATAATGAAATTCTGCAAACCAATTGTAAGCAGTACTTTCTGATGGTGCTTCATCACCAAAAGTTGAACGAAGCGATTCTATGTATAGCAAATTATCCAACGAAAGCATTTACCTATAATTTCCATTCTTTCACACAATTGCTTTTTTGAAACTTTCACTGCAAAGAAACTACTCGGCCAATATCTAAGCTGCCACTGTTTTTACAGTAACAAATGTTAAATTTTATAAAAAATCGTTTGTAGAAACATAAAATGCGTTCCTCGTATTATTGTCACGGTAGATCCCAATATATTGTATCACCAATTGCCGGTAGCATCGAGGGCTAAAATATATAAAATCGCACCGTGTTAGGAAAGGTGGCTTAAAATTCATAAACTACATTAACGTAAATTGCATTGTACAAACCAATAAAAATAGAAAAATATGAATATAAAGTGTGAAATTAATTTTGAAAGAACTTACTATAAGTCTTAAAGATAGAGCAAAAGTCCAACCTAAATGACATACTTTCAACCACACGTTAGTACATAAAAACAATTCTATAAATGCATGCAGATGGTTGGTGATATCCAATTACAGTTTTCTATCTACTACGTACATTACATACATATGTATATGTAGAGTATCAGTCAAATGTATATGTATGCCGATCGCTCGATATTTAAACTTTTATCATAACTAATCTAATTGCAAATAGAAATGCATATATTTGACACATACATTGATTTATTTATTGTCAGTCAGACCAGAGTCAGACGCATTCTGGCAGATATTTATTTTAGCTGGCATTTAACCACATAAAGAACCATCCCCAAATTAATCGTTGTCAAAAGTCAAATGACTTTAATTTCAAAGTACTGCTATTAAGATTTGAGAAAATGACAAAACTATTGCAGAGACTGTTGAAACATATTTAAGCGTAAAACAGAAATGTGTTTTCAACATAAATGGGGAGGGGCAAAAAGCAAAGGAACTAAAGTAGTTGTAGCAAGTAGTGTGCCCTAAATCCTTAGCAAGGGCTTCCTTATTTCACGTCCCTGGTGCTTTCTTCATTTTAAATTACATTCCTCAAATATTTTAGTTCCTTTGCTTTTTGCCCCTCCCCATTTATGTTGAAAACACATTTCTGTTTTACGCTTAAATATGTTTCAATAGTCTCCACAATAGTTGTCATTTTGTCATGTCATTTTCTCAAATCTTATTAGCAGTACTTCGAAATTAAAATCATTTGACTTTTAACAACGATTAATTTGGGGATAGTCGTTTATGTGGTTAAATGCCAGCTAAAATAAATATCTGCCAGAATGAGTCTGACTGACAATAAATAAATCAATATATGTGTAGCAAAATAAAATGCGATATTTCTAAGAAGGCTTCCAAGAAAAATTGATCAAAGTATGTAGAGAAAGCTAGGACGAAAGAAAAATTGAAACAGTCGCGGTAACAGCAAACAAAAATAAGAGTAGTATAAGAAAATTAAACGCATATATGACAAGAATAAATGAAAAATAAAACTAGTTCGTACTAGCTCAGTTGGTGAGGCAGTAAACCGCAACCTCGATAGGTCGTGCAATTGACTTCCAAGCTACCCATCGTAATGGTACAGTCAACAAGGTAATGGTACGTCGAATTTATTTCCTGGAGTAGCAATAAACCATTGAAGCAGAATAATATACAGTCGAGTCTCGTTTATCTTTAGTCCTCCGAAACGAACGAGTTCCGTTTATCTAAGTCGGGAGGGATGCCCACTACCGCCACTGTTGCCATGCCAACTGGAAATGCGCCACTTCCAGCCCTCCTATTTCTTCCACGGTCACTCTAGATTCTAGCGTGACGGTGAAATTGTGGAACAGGGAGGGAGCGTAGAACTTAAATAAGCGAGACTCCCAAGTTAAGATAAATGAAACTCAAAATACATGAGCCTCAAAATAAACGAGAGTCGACTGTACTACGAAATTAAATGGACGAAGTTAGAAACACATGTACGCAGAACTTCAAAGTAAAATTAGTTGAAAAGATTTATAAAGGAAAGTCAGGTGCGATAGTATGAATAGTTAATAAAGTAGTAGGGCAGATGTCCGAAGCCAACATATCTAAGAAAAAGCCAAAAGCAGACCAAAAGGAACAAGATTAGAAGATGTAAGCAACGACTCACAATCAGTTAAAAGTAAAATTGATCACGGCAAATAAATTTAACAAAGGACAAAAAGAAATAAAGAAACTTGTAGAAGAATACGGTGGTTTCAAATGAAATAAGTAATTACATATTCAGTAGTCACGAAAGTTGATCACAAAATATGGAATAAAATAACATTACGCCATTCACACAAAACAGTAAATACAAAAAAGAGAAAAGAATGTTATTAATATGAATCACAAATGTTCTATTTTACGTAGGAGGGCTGTGAAAGCTAACACAATTTAATATATGACTATTAAATGCACAATTCGTAGTCTTTGTATAAGTTTTCCTCTCTAGATTTGCAAGTTGCGTCTAATATATTCAACCGTGCATCATGAAAATGTGCTCCACTAACTCAGACCTTATCCACCCAATGAAATCTCTGGGCGTGATGGTATTTAGAAATTTATGTCAGCCCTGGAAAGTTATTGCGCGACCGCGCACTATTGAATTTAAATCTCTGTTTGGGGGAGACATAATCTAATTTTCTGTATATATGACTTTCACTTAATATTCCCGGATAAAAAGTGTATATATCTAGGTATTTTTTGTTTCTAAAATATGGACAAAAATATGTACAATTGCTCGCAGTCTTATCATAAACCAATGCAAGTTCTATTCTATAATACCTCAAAAAACAACACATTTTCGTAATAAATTTAAAATATGTATAAGATTATTACTGTGTTATTTGTCTGAGTAAATGACAAAAATATCAGAAAGTGTCCAACGTATACATGTGTATTTCTGGGATTTCTTTATCTATCAATTATTACTCGATAACAACGAGGAATTAACCCGTTTTAAGTTCTATTATTATCTAGTTCAACTTACAAGTTAGTCTCTAAAAGTTTGTGAAAGCAGTGTTAACAAAGCGGACAAAAAATTTCAATTGACAGGGGTGAACAAATAATATCTCAGTATCAGAAAGGAAAAGGTTTACCAAAAATTTGCAACATTATCAATAAAAGCCGATCTACAATAGAGTATATAATAAAATGGTTTAAAGATAGAGGAATACATAAAAACCATGTAATTTAAACAGAGAAATGTTCAATGAGCGCGGAGAACATAGAATAACTAAACAAATCAACCTGAATCCAAAGCTATCAGCATAAAAACTAACAGTAATAGAAATAGATTGTTTCTCTTTTATTGATATTTATAGGTGGTTAACAATCCTTTGCATTGGTTTAGATCACTGGCTAGATAAATAGGGAATTAAGATCTAATTCTAACGGTTACTGCATGGTATTAGAGAAAAAGGATTTTTATTGTCTGATTCCAATAATAAGTAATACATCTCGTAGGACCATCCCCCATCTACTGAGGGAATGTGGTATTATTTACAAAACAGGGTTTCGAAATCTAAATCACCACTAGATGAAGGACAATAACAAACCACATTTGAACCCTATTCAGATTTTTGTAGTTTTCACCAGCATTCAAGCTGCATCTTATCTTAATAGTAGAAAGGCAGCACCCAAACTAAGTGTATAAAATACATCGCAATAATAGCAATACTAGTACCTCATAAAAGTATGTATAGCATTTTCCTTTTGTCTTAACTAAACAAATACTTTATTATTTATATATTTTACAATATTGGAAGTTACCTGTTCGTATAATTACTGTTTGTCGGATAGTATATGTATAACTTTATAACTTACCACACCTACATCAATAGCGATTTGGTGAAGTACGGGAGTGCAACGTGCAGTAGTTACTAAGCATTGCGTTTAGCTCCTGCTTGGTTTCTTTACTGACATGAAAGTGACAACTTATTCGTCGAACTGTGCTTCTAACTAAAAAGAACTGCTTTGCTCTCGAAATGTACATTTGGTTTCCCAAACAAAGATTTGGTGAAGGAATTATTTATTGGATTTTCTAAAAGGCGAGATATTTTTTGATGATATTGTCGATACGGTAAAACTTGTGTAGCAAGTTCTTTAAAAACTTAATTCTTTCATCACTCCACTCGCACTTATGGAAGTATGCGTTGAAACGATTTAATTATTGCAAAAGTGTTCTCAACTACAATTATCTTCTACTTCTCATTTTCGTAAGGTATATTGTTTTTCCTAACCAAATTTTTGCTGTTACCTCTATAAAACAATATTTGCAGAGTACCTATTGATTGAGACATGACCAATTTCCTCCACGTAATGACCAGGCATCTTAATGCTGAAAAAGCTGATAGTCAAATTCGCTCCAGAAGATGCAAATATAGAAGTATGTTAATTGCAAAGCCGAATTAGACTAAACCCACATTTATTATAACCCCAATTATCTGCTTATCTGATTTTTATTATCTTGACCAATAACAAGCTTTGGTTTCTGACCTCATCAATCATACCCTTATTATTCTTATATTTGAACGTTATTACGAGTAAATAGTAATAACTATATGTGTTTAGCTTGCGAACAGCGAAAAAGGAAAAGAAAGACCTTTTCAGAAAACCTTAAGTGATGGAAAGAAGCAATGGACTTGCATACCTCGCTCAAAAATATTAAGTATAGTTCTTTTATAAATACAGAAGAACATTTAGAAACTGGTAGAGATCAGTGACAATGATAGTTAGGACCCAATTTGCGAAGTTGACTGGAATAAGTGTATAGGATATTTGTTTACCTAAAGAAATACACATATGAATTAATAACGGTATATGTGCTTATGTATTACTATCTAATACTTTTAAACTTCTCTAATGAAAAACGACTGCGAAAATAACATCATTATATTCTTTTCCGAAACGAATATGAAATTTTTCGACACAAAAGTGCATTCTGTTTACATGGATGGAACGTTTGAACACTGCCCAAATTTTTTCTGCAGATTTTTACGATACACGGTTTGTGCAACAATCATTACATTGTTCTAGTATTCTTTTGCTAGTGAACAAAAGCACAGTCTTATTAAACCGGTTTTGAATATTTGAAGGAATGTTTTATATCAAAAACAGTAACGATAGATTTCGAACTGACTATTCACAGGTCAATTAACCTTCCTATACTCACGCATACGGTCTCTGAGCCCGATTTATATAGTATAGTATACGTCTTTCATTTTGACGTGAGTATAGGAAGGTTAAATCTGTTTTTCCCAACACAGAAACAAAAGACGGCCGATTTCATTAGGTTCCTTCATGGTAAGTTCGATAATAAAAAGTTAGTATTGAAATTTTTTTTGCTTATACTTATATTTTATTACCCAGCAATATTTTAAAAGTAACCAATTTATCATAGTTATAACATTATAACATTATAATAAATATGTATAAACAGAACCGTTACCATCACCGTTACCACAAAAAATTCTAACTGATCAATTTAGTTCCGAATTTGTCAACGCCGATTGAATCTACGACTACATAATCAAAATCCATTTATAAATGGCTTAAATATCAAACCAAATAAAATCTAAACAATTAAATATAGTTTACGAAAAATGAACATTACAGAGGCGGTTGTTTATTAGCCTGTTTTAAAACTAATTTTGTTTGGATTATATTAAAGTACCGAGGCGGTAAAAATAATATAGGTAATAACAATATTTTCCCATTTCGTAAAGTCCATAAATTGAATCTAGCAGTGTTTTGTGCTTTTATTGGTTTGTGCTTGAATATCGTATGAGGTAAATCTAATAAATTGTAAAATTTTAGCTAATTGTAAATTAGATTTGTACAAAAAGTTTTAGAAATAATATGTATGTCAAATCCAAAAGCCACTAACCCATTGGACAACGGCCGTGAAAACCTATACTCAAAAATATCTAAATTATTACCTTGCTAAAACATTACAAAAACGAAGACTTATTTGCATTAGTTTAGGTTTCTTCATCCTTGCGAACGCCAGTCAGAATTTTTTGTCTTATATACATATGTACGTATTTTGTTCCGTTCAACCGTTCAACTATATGAGCAATTTGCTCACATTTTGCTTTGAAATATATATGTGCCCAATGACATTTTTCTTTCAACCATGTGTTTTACGTATATACGTATTTGACTAAGTTTTCCTACTTTCGGGTTTTGAAAATATGTATGGATGTATCTTTCTTCTTTATCAAAGAAATGTCTTAAGGTATTAGAAAGTCGCACTACTGTTCTCATCTTATATAATAATTTTCTCCAGTTTCGCACATTCTGCTACCATTATGTTTAGATATTTTATGCTGCATGCTTGCTGCAGTTATATACGTGCTCCTGGAACCAATAGCACTTGGAGGACCTTCCATTGTAACATAAGAAGAATGCTGTCTGTTCACAGAATCTTTTACTATAAATTTTTAGCACATTTTGTTTGCCATTTTAAGCTAATTGTTTACATGTTTGATGACTGTGGCAGGATTTAAACTGACCGCCGCTTCTATCAGGATACAGTGTGCTGAACTGAAACATCCCATAATGTGCGAACTTTTGGAGCTGGATCCTGACCGTCCACCCCCACATTGAGGATCTACCGGACGGCTGAGAAACAGAGCAGCACAATTAGTGAAACCCATATCTATAATATCTATAACTTACCGTCACTACCATTTGATATAACCGTAGCATGTGACAGCGCACGTATTGAATTTGTATTGCGCGTACCACAATTTATAACAAATGTGAAATCCGCTCTTCTCCTAACAAAGGTATCTTTTATATAACTCACACCAAATGTATTACATGATTAATGATGACGGTTCTTTTAAAACCAGTGTATCTTTCAACAGATAACACATATTTTCAAAAAACCAAAATTTTTTATTTATATGACAATAGCAATGCAATACTTCATATTGCAAGGCACGTAAAGATCCAACCACTACCATTCTCACTTCGAATCGTACGAGGAATATTATGCCGCACCATTCTAACAATACTGTCATTGTTATTTAATATCCAAGTTTCAGATATGAAAGGAACATTTGTATCATTGTCGCTTCAATAAGTTCAAAATAGTGGACAATTTACAGAGAATTGATTGCCCATTCAAGTGTGCTGGAAGTTCAGCTGACATTATTAAATTAAGATCCAATATAGTATAACAGCAAATAGGAAATTAGATCAAAATAGAGAATTAAAATCTACACATTTACACAGTAACATGTATGTGAATCTTGAAAAAGTATTATTAACAGAATACACATTCTTCGTTTTCTTCTTACTTCCCCTCACAAGAATGAAGAGGTCTCTGTATTTCATCATATACGATACGTAATCATGTTACTCTCGAGTCGGTGAACCATTACTTCCCTTAATTTTATAGATGTCATTTTCCTTCTGTTTCAAGCGATGAGACGGACGTATCGAAAAAATTTACATTGCTGTTTAACTTTTCGTTTGATGACTTTATTGCTTCAGTGCTTCTGTATTTTCCGCTAGTTTAATCGGAACCCTGTGGCCAATCAGACATTTTTCAAAAATGATAACATAAAATATTTGACGCTTTCACATTCAATAGAATTTATTCTGAAAATTATAGATTACATTGTCGTACAAAAATATTGATTTCACCATTGCCTATTAGAAGTCAAAACCTACCGATAATATATTATCACTTTGTATGAAAATATTCAGTTTGTTTATGCTTTAATGCTATTAATTTTTTAACAGATCCTAATCTATATAATCTACGTGATATGCTCGAATTGATCCTAAATTGTAATGGACTAATCTTTTTTTTCAAATTACAATAATATGTTAATAATAAAGCGTTTACTAACAAAGAGAGAATGAAATGAATGAAATCTCCAATTACAGGATAGGAACAAAATTTAGCATTGAAAACATTATGACTATATCTAAATAAGAAAAGTATAAATAAATAATCTGATAGTAGTTTAAACAGAGAAATTAATTATATTAGTGAATTCTGTGAAGGAGCGGTTATTTATATCGCATGCGTCTGAAATTAGATTAAAGTTGCTGCATATGATTCGTAGTAGGGCATAACTGCCAATAAATGTCCGAGATGTTTCAACGTAAAAGATGGAATTATGTCTAGATAAAATACAAGGTCTAGTATAAGGAAGAATATTACATTTTGATATATTTATTTCCAATTTATTAAAGGAACACCACTCATAAACTACAGCAAGCTGTGTCTGTAAACGAAGACAATCAGTGGTATATTGTAGTGAAAATTTTAGTTAATTATTATAGAAAGCAAAATTTATTACAAATAATATTTATAAAATTTTAGTATTATATTAACAAAATAATTAACAATATCAAAATATATTACCTAGTGTGTGTATAAATGTAATTTGTTTTCTAATTCTTAACTTCTATCTCTCTCTCTTGAATTCTTTCTTCACTTCTTTTCTTTGGTGTTTTCCTTTATTATACTTCTTTTTCTTTGGTCTGTTCGTCGTTTGTAAACAACAACTTCTTTTTTGATGTGGTCTGCTTCTTTTCAACCCTGGTATTTTATATAACTTTTTATCTGACTTTTTCGTCGATCATCCTTCCGTCGTTCATCAACAAACTTCATTTCTTTCTTTTTTCGGCACGTCGTTATAGCAATTTGGAATTCTAGATTTTGAAACGTTTCAAGTGTATGTGTGTGGTATATATTTACAACGGTTTTCTATTTCTTAAAGGATGCTTTCTATAAAATTTACATCTTTTTATTACTAATGGAGTATTACCATACTACAATATACAGTACAGTCATACATTGATGAGAACAGCCTCGCCATTTGCAAGGGGACAAATTTGCATTGAATATTAGTAAGCAGATCAATAAAAGGCAAAAATAACGGCGGGCCTAGATTCGATCCTTGGGACACACCATAAACTGCAATCGATACGTGAAAAGAAAAACCATTATCTACGACATACTAATATCTACAAAGCAAAATTGAAGTAGAAAAAGCAAAAAGAGAATTATTAAGTCCAGAAGACTTAGTTTGTGCAGTAGTACCACTTTCCCATGTTTGTCTATAATTTCAGCCGCAAATTGAGAAAAATAAATCAGTTCTTGATGGTTTGACAGCTTTTTGAGGTGCTGAAAATTGCTGTCTACGCATTTTTGTTTGACATTCGAGAATAGAAAGAAATCGTGTGAGAGCTGGCACTGTCATGATGTACAATGATGGGACAATCTCGGCTGCTTCTGCCGATGATTTCTGGTAAACAAATTGTTGTGTACCATTAAGCATTAATTGTTCTTCGATCATCTAGAGAAATGGTTGCGATATACCCAGTACAACCGAAGAAACAAGCTATCATTTTCTTGGCAATGTTTCGTAACCAATGAGCTTTCGTGGGATTCAGTTCATCTTGGAACACCCAAACAGCAGCTTGTTACTTTGTTAGTTTCGTTTCGTCATCTATTACGATCTTACAGCTTTTCTTTACACAAATTAACACAAGCCCTATTTTGAGCTTCGATTAAATTATGCGGAATCCATCAGAACCAGATCTCTTTCACAACTGAATGCTAATGTAAAATCGAATGCATGGCAGTGTTTGACAAGCTTAAAAGTGCCTCTCTCTCACTGTAAGTCACACGTCGATCTTCTTCAATTAAGTGGCGCACAACATCGATGTTTGTTGGAATAACATACGCTTTTGGACGATCCTCACGCGATTCATCACTGACGGACGCACAACCAGGAAATTTTGCAAACAATTGTGAACAGTCTTTTCCTGAACAAAGCGATTCCATCCATTGTTGTTGAGTTAGGCCTTTACTGAAATCGTAAAAATCATCCAACCAAAATTTTCACGTAAATTTTCCAGTTTTTCACAAAATTCCTTTTTTTTAGGCTTCACTGTAAACGAACTACTGGGTCAATTTCTAATCTGCTACTAATTTCACAATAACAAGTGACAAATTTTGAAAATGGTAGTGATACATCTCAATAACGCCACTAAGTCATAGTTTTTAAAAACATAAAAGGCGCCCTTCGTATTAACTACTTGGACTTACTCCCAACCCAATTTCAAATAGATATTTAAAGGATATCCGTTGTATTCGCCGAACTATAGAACAGCAAACACAACGCCTAACTAGATTATAGAATATTGATTTTAGAGGGGTAACTACTGATTTAAATCTATACGTTATTTGTGAATAGGAAGATTTCCTACATAACGGTAATCTTTTAGATTCGTTATGAATTCGCTTCTTAACCCTGCTGATAGATTAAGCTCATTTGGTACAATTTTTTTTTGCTGGAGCTGGACGCTCGAGCTAACATAAACACATTAGAGCGCCCAATTAGATAGATAGTCGATAAATGGACGGCAAGTTAAATTATTGACGGTTCATAATTATATTTATAAATTACTTTAAAGAATTCAATAAATTTTCATAAAAATTTGCATTTGCGTAGTATGAACCGATTGGTCTCTTAATACAAGATTCGTATATATTTTTAATCTAACAACAGGGTTAAAGAGAATGATACATACATATATACTATATACTCGCACGTAAAGGTAGTCACTCCGTTGGCCAATAAAAAGCAACAAAGCCTTCAAGGACCTGCTCACAAATAAACTCCGTAAAATTAACATCAGCACTAACGAATCACGGAATTTCACATAGGTAAACATGAGGAGAGCACTTTTATTGTTAGATGTAAACCAGGAAATAGAATCCGCCCAATGATGATTTGAACGCGTATAGAAATTAAAAGTAGGAATAACAAAGTAAAATACATATCTACATAGAAAACATAAAAGATAAATAACACAACGAAATAACAAAAACAGAAATGCACCACTTCCAACCACTTCTTCAGCTCAAAATCAGGGGTAGGTGCGATCTTAATAGATAAAGAGCAACTGAAGACATACTGCCAAGAACTTATGGCAAATCAAAAGGTTTCAACATTTAACATAAGAGGCCTTAAAACATCTCAAGCCGAAATCCTGTGTTTTATATAAAAAATAAGAGCAGTACTTAGGAGGCTCAACACATTCAAATCTTCAGATGTAAATAACATCATACTTGCGATAACAAACCAGCAGCTGGCTGAAAAAGTAGACGCCAGTTTATGTACCAGTCTATTGAAGAAGTTCTAAAGAAATCTGACAGAACTACTGCCCTCATGTACACGCCAATAAATTAATGTTATAAATACTTTTGGAGGGACTATGGCTATACTTTTGCCACAAATATCCGGTTTCGTCGTGGTATCCTAAAGTAGATATATATAGTCACAAATAGTAAAGAAATAGAGAGTATTTAGCCTTATGTAGGTTTCCCAAGTCGTAGTAAATTTTTTAACAACTTAAATATACATATAAGATAACATAAGATAAGATTATTTGAGGTGGCAATGATGCCTGTTCCACTGCGACATCTCCAGATCTATTGTGATCTTCATGCCTCCTTAAAGTACGTTCTCCAGCTTTATTCCTTTAATTAGACTTAACAGCCTTGAGAGTGGTTCTTCCGCATATACGTGTATTTTTAAAGCGGACTTGAAGCCCTTGCTCCGCAATGCTGTTATCTGCCTCCACAATAGAGTCCTGGCCTGCCTTAAGCTTTGCCGGCTCCATCTGGGTGGCTGGATAGTCGTTGCATACTACCGCGATCCTCTCCAAAGCAACCTCCTTGAAGGTTAAACCGTCTGGCCTCTTGCCTTTCGGAAGACCTGCGGGTGTACTGCCCTCCGACCTTACCTTTTTGGACTTCCGCCCTTTCTTTACGTTTAGTAGCCTCCGGCGTCTGTTGAGGTCTAACTTCCTTATCTAGACGAAACCTAGGCCCTTTGTACATGCCTAGTGAAATTGGCTTTGATTATGGGTCTTTTAGCCTGTATGTAATCTTGGCCCTGTTTCACAAGCTTTTGCATTTAGCCTTGGAAATTCCAGATAGCGTAGCTGTACGAAGAGTAGCTAGGGTCCGCCCGATCAGAGCCCCGCTTGATCGGGTAAAGCCTGGTGCCTCCAGGGGAGCGTTAAATACCGCAAACCCCTGCGGCCATGGAACTCCAGGCACGTTACCTTACATCTTAGTTTGGGCTTTAGCTCGGGTACCTCGGGAGCGGTAAATTCTCGAAACTTGTTAAACTTGTTAACAGTTAGTCCCTGAGGGGTAAATATACATATGGAACATTGTGAAAGTAGAAACATGAGAAGAACTATTAAAATCCTTCTTCAGTCTTCAGTATTCGGAAAATTTCCTACCTAAAGATGGAATTGAGACATCGTTAGTGGCGATAGAAGGATCAACAACTTAAAGAATGAACAAAATTAATAGTTACCGCAAAGAATCAAAAAGCAAGTCAATAAGTCGGTCTCATGAATAATTTACGAAAGAAAGTATAGACTACTGATAGATTCGTCAGCCACAGAACTAAACAGCACTGAAGTGATAAATCAGATAAAATACATTGACACGTGAATAAACAAATCCTGGGTAATGTAGATTAAGAAGAAACAATTTGAAGGAGTTCAAAGATATCTTCTTTGACCTTAATATCACTGACACTGCTTAAATATGTAAATCCACATTCATCCTCATCTATCGCCTTAACCAAAAACTAGACTAATATGGAATTTTTACTGATACAATGCTTTCATAGCATATGAGGTATGGTCAACACATTCTGCGTCCTTTGTATTACTACTACTCCCACGTATCATTTTTTCTAGTTATACTAATTTTTCTTGTCTTTGCTATTACCAGCATTTCCCGGCGGTAGTCCAAGCTGCAATATACGAGATAATAGTTCCAAATGACGAATAAAAAATAAAACTAAGTTGGATAGGATAAAGAACGCAGAATACAGAGAGGAGCGCAAGATAGAGCCAATCCAAATAACAATACAGCAAGGGCAATTAAGTTGGCTTCCCATGTTATAAGAATGGGCGAAGAAAGGTTGGCAAGACAAATATACGAATCAAAAGAAATGGGAAAAAGGAGAAGAGGAAGACCGAGGAAGACATGGGAGCAAGAAGTACGAAGGGCATACGAGGCAAGGGGAGAGAAATGGGAGGATATGAGAGCAAGATTCAGGGAGAGAGAAGAGTGGAGACAAATATGGAAGATGGAGCCAGGAAACTCAACTCCACACAACCCGACACTTCACGGTCAAACGGGTTTCAGGATTAAGTAAGTAAGTAAGTTCCAAAGGTAGCAATCTTTCCTTTATACCACAGCGCTTTGTACCCATACTTGAGTAATTCCGAAAACATGCTTGAGTTAAATGCAAAAGCCATAAAAAGATATAACAAGCATTTTTTGTGACAGGTTCCTTGTTTACCAATATAAAACCTTTTTTAAGATATAACAAGCATTTTTGTCGTTTACTGCCCCTATCGCTTTCTTGACAACGTTTTTAGAGTTGCTATAGCGAGTGTCGCAAGTATTTTGTAGGCTTCGTCATATATATATATATATATACTAAACCAAACCTATTATTAGTTTCTAAATTACAATACGTACTATAAATTATGTGTTAAAGCTTAACACACATAAACGACAAATACAATGTTGTATGTTAAAACATTAAACAGGACTTCTTGACTTGGTTTTAAATTATTCGCCAGCATTTTTGAGGTATCTCAACGTTATAATATTTTGTAATTCTATGAACGTGAACTTTTTCGTGAATATTTTTATTTTTATGTTGCTTTAGATTAAATTACTACATAATAATTGTGTGCCTTCCTTTGCACTGTCGTTCCGATTCTTATGTAAATGAAATGTCCGTTATAATAGAAACATTCCCATCATCCGTGAGATTTACAATAAGGATACTGGTTTAATTAAGAAGGAAAATTTTCCGAGTTTTCTTTACGTAAAACGAATCTTGTCGCTGAAATTGCTTAAAGTTTCTCCCTTGGGCCCTTTCTCTGAAAATCCCAATCCGTTTTAACTACTTTTTCTAGTATACAAGTTCCCTCTTGTTATTCTAGTGAAATAATCCTAGTAAGCCATCTTGTAATTTTTTTGTTTTGTCTTTCTAAATTCAAAGATCTCAGTCAGTGTGAGTTTTCTATATTAAATTATGTTGAGTATAAAACACCTAAGACTTGTTTTGCTATTTCCGCCCATTTGTTCTGGTCTCCTGTTATTTTTTTCCAATCTGCAAGATATAGTCTCTTCAAGTAGTGTTCATTTCAGTCATTTTTCCATCCCTCTCTTTTAAACTTCCTCTTCTCCTACTTTCTTCTATTGTTTTTGTCACTATCATTTTTGGCACACTTTTAGCGTCCACCCTGTTGGCTACTCCCGTACCTAATGTTTGGTTCTCCGTAAAATCCCATTAAATGTGGTACAGTTTGTCCGTCTTTCCCGTGCTTCCGATACTCTTTTGCCTCCACATATTTTCCATAATATTTTGTGTTTCCATATTTCTAGAATTTGCGTAGGGGCAGCATTCATTTTCCAGTACACATCTTACATGTATTTCTTCCTCTGCTTCTGGTTTTCTTGACAATATAGTGCCAAGTTAGTGAAACCTTTTCACCCCATCAAATTTGTGTTCTATTTACATTTATATATGTATATATATATATATATATATATCTTAGTCCCCCATTTATATGTACTATTAAGTATTTATTCCGTTCGAACTCTTTTTCGGACCATACCATATATTTTGTTCTCGCCCTGTTCATCTGTCATCCTATTTGTTTAGCCGCCACCAGTCCTTGAATGTTTTCTTTATTCCTTTTTACTTATTCTAATTATTGTTAAATCGACCGAAAGCGATACATTGATATTTCCTATGATACATTAACCTTTATTGTTTGAATGTTTATATTTGCTTGTCTTTTTATTTTCCTCAAGGAAATATTAAACAATATCGATGACAGTGTATCCCCTTGTCGTACTCCTGTTCTTACTTCCAAGTTATTTGATGTTATCCCTATCGCTTTTGCTTTTCTACTTATTTTCTCCATAATTCGGTGTCCTTTGCACCAATGCTATTATTTTATTGTTTAGTCTTAGCTTCTTTCTTGTCCTATATCTTCCAACTATAAAGTTATACGGTCATAGTATTTAGTATATTTAATCTAGAAAGACTTTCGGCTTGAATGTTAATGTTTGATCACTTCGACCTTTTCTGAATCTGCTCTGATATTCTCCCTGATCTATGTACTTGATTGGTCTATTTTTGATTGGGGTCGCTAGTATTTTATATAGCGTATTAAGAACACCAATATGTCTATAATTACCACAATTTATTCCGCTTCCCTTCCTACACAATGGACAAATTATCGCTTTCGTCCATTTTCTTAACACGCTTTCTTCCATCCATATTTTTCCATAAGTTGTTGCGTCACTTTCACGAACACTCCCCTGCCATATTCGAAGGTCTCTGCCGTTACATTGTTGAATCCATAACCGTCTATATTTTCCGTGTCCTCTTCTTGGTGAACTTCTTTCTCTCATTATAAGCAAACTCTATAATCTATCATCTTCTTTTAGTAACTCATAAACGTACTCCCTCCATTTTTCAACAATTTTTTTCCTCTGTAATTAATTGTCCCTCTCTGCTTTCATAATATTCCATCTTTGGTTGATGACCTCTTGTTTCATTTTTTCCTCTCCTCTATAAATTCTTTCCTTCTCTAGTTTATATGTTTCTTCCATTTTTCTTTAACATTTCTGCTTGTTACTTCCTCTTTTATCTGTAAGAATGTTGTCACATTCTTTCCTTTGTTCCTCATATTTATTCTCTGCGTCTTGTATTTTCCTTTTTAGCACTTTTAGTTGAAGAAAGTTTCGTTTTTCTCAGCCTCCACTTTTCACCAAGACATTATTTTCTTCCCTTTGTTTATCTTTTTCCCCATTCTCCAGTGAAATTTTCGTTTTTGTGTGCTCCCATATATCGCCCACCGTTTGATTCATGCCTGCCCGTCTTAATTCTTCAGTTGCATTTTTATTTCAAACATAAAATGGTCTGAGTCAGCGTCAGTTTCATCTTAACTCTGTTTTGCTTCTTTTCCAATTTTGAGTTTGCATCTCCTAGTGCCATCTTTACATAATATCTTGCAATTTTTTAGTATTCTGTTAGATAATCATAAAAATGTCTTTTGTAGCTGCATTCTTCCCGTCTGTATGTGCATGTATATTGATAATACTAACCTTCCGAAATTTTCCTCTTAGTCTTAATTTACATATTCTTTCCGATATGACTTGAAATTTCATAATTGTTCTTTTTAGCACTTTACTAACTAAAAATCTTGTTCCTGTTATTCTTTTTCCTCTCCACTATTGAAGACTAAGTAGTCTTCCATTTCTTCACCACTTTCAAGTTTTTTTGTTTCTTGGATGGCCACTACATCAAAGATGTACTTTAACATTTATTATTTAAATACTCTAGGGCAGTTTCTTTAAAAGTTGAGTAGCGTTCCATTGAAAAATAGAGGACGTACATATGTATAATACAAAAATACTGTGTAGCTGCCCTCCTTTCAGATTCTATCCACTCCAAATCTTCCCAAAATTATTCTGGATAAGAATAAAAAGGGAGGAAGAGGATAAATTTGAACACTACGTTTAAAGAAGTAAAATTTTAACAGTATAAATTTATTCTTAACACCAGTGGTATTAAAAAGTTTTGTAACGAACATATACATATATACCAAACTGGTTTGGATACATACACCATTTTGGTGCAATTTCCCAAATACATAGTATTTATTTCGGAAGACACAAATAATCATAATAATTTCATGATAAACTGAAACTGGAAATATGAATATCTCATTTCACAATGATTGCAAGTACTGTGGTGTAAAATAGCTGACATTAAACTATTTCGATAGCTGCGCACCATACATTTGTTAATTACTCAATGCTGACAGTTGATGATGTTAGCTTCCGTAACCGGCGAAACACGCGTCCTGAATTAATTAACTAATAATTATGTGGTTGGGAGCTACCAAAAGGTTTACGGCCCTAAATATGAATAGGAAATTAGGAAACTATTTTCGAGAGCCAAGATTTTAATAAAATAAAATATAGACGACTCTCTATAAACGGCCTAATAATAAAATCAGGTTCGTTAATGGGCAGTTAACAAGTAACCGTTCAAAAGCTTACAAAGTAAGCACAATTTGCATATGCCAATAATCCTGTAGGAAATTTTGACTACGTCAATCGCAAAACGTAACTGCAACATTATCGAGGATTTCTAATATCTATATTACTATTTAAAAATTAATACAGATCTGTATTTTTTCACTCTTACATAAATTCGTTCCAAAAGTATATCCGTAAATTGCGAACAAGTAGGCAGGGTAAATTATTATTGGGGAAGAATATTTTGCTAAAATGAAAAAGATCCAATAGATTACGGATACGAAAAATATCGTCAGATGTTAGACGCATATTGCCGAGATTGAATAGACGAAGCCTTTAGGTATACTTTGCTTAAAGAAAATTAGATTGTATAAGAGACTCTAAAATTATAACCAATGGCTATACTTCGCTGATCATGTTTATGAGCACGTGTTGCGAGAAAACTAAATATTAAATACAATCTTATATTAAAACTACCAAATGGAGGCAAAATTACAGATGAATTATTCTGGTCAGTAGTAAACAGAATGGAGTATTACAGACAAGTGATTGAACATGTATTTAGAATATATTGATTATAACAAGACCAAAATAGGCAATGGGGAATAATTTATGTTAAATTGGGTAGAAGTTGCATATTGAAACATGAAAGATTTACTAAAAACTGTCAAAGGGCAGAAATAAATAACCTGAAATAATGTCTTATCACAAAAGTATATATATATATATATATATATATAAACACTTATAAATCATTGCAAGAGGAAATAAAGACACCTATTACCAAAGTGGCACAAAAGCTCTTCCACTTTTTATAAACTAATATTTCGTATCAATAAATTATTAAGTAACTATTGAATCGTTTTACACTTCACACATCAAATCAACAGGTACTATATATGGTACAATCTCTATACAAAATAGGCCATGCTATCCTTCGAAGTTTCCGATGTTCTACCTTTTACTTTTATTTGAGCTTTTGATACTGGTACCTATACCCTTTTGTGTCCTAAGAGAAAATATTTCTCGGACAATATCACTTCCGCTTACATCGGAAGTTGAAGACAACTTCTTCAGCCCTTGACAGTGATTGATTAAGAACAAGTGACTTCGGCCAATACTAACACACAGACGCTCTATAGCTTATTGTCTGGCCTAGCTAGTTTACGCTATTAGGTGGATATCCTCAACCTATCACCTTGTCGATGGAAATCCCTTTTTTATCTGTTTTTGTTTGCTAACCAATGGCCCCGATCCAATTGTTACTTCCATTCTGATCCTTCTCAGCTTGTGCCGATCAGATTCTAAAAGCTATTACTTTTTATCCAAGGTGTCTCATTTCGGAGCCACTGGCCGCTAATTTAGTTCTGCAGTCACCACATGCAAAGCTCCAGATACTTATGGAAAGTTTTATGTACACCGGGTGCAGCTGGGACCCCGCGGGGTTGCTTATAGTCTGGTCTGGACATGGATGTCCTATCCAGTATAGCAGAAGATATGGATCTATGACAAAGTCTTTATTCCATCATTTACTTGCAAATGTAAGAATACTCAAGTTTCTTCAATAGAACGCACTCCTATATTTATCTTTAGTAATTCTAGATAAATATATTATGAGTGATCTTTTGCTATAGCAGCCGAAAATATTGCAGTAACACCTAATTTCTTAATAGTAGGCATTAAATTTGGGGCATAGATGTTTTGCTTTTCAAATCATCTGGCAGTCAGTTGACATCATTATGAGCTTCTATATCATTTCCTTTTAGACCAAAATTGAATAACATTAACGACAACTCGAATGGAGGCATTCTCATTTTCTTTTCATTGATTATGAACGAAGTAAAATTCTGAATTAAACATGGACTTTCCAGGACAGGATACTGCAGTAAGACAAATGTTCAGAAACCAACTAACAATAAGTTAAACACCCAAGAAACTTCGCTTCAATGTTGAGTGAAATAACCATTCTCAAAGCACCTATTGGTAAAGCAGAAAGAAATAAAAAGAAAGAAAAAGAATAACTGAACTATAATAACTATATTAATGTAATAAAAGATATAGGATCTCATTAAAAAAGAAAACAAAGTTGGCAGTGATATATTCAGATAAATATTTTATCTTCAAACATAAAAAGGATACACAAAAACAACCAAAATCATCCTGACAGTGCCAGATGTCATACAGCATGTCAAACGATGATTATTTGCAGGAGAGGAACATCCAATTAATGTTTCATTGTCCGTATTCAGTTGATTTATCACAGCGATTTCTTTCTGTTCTCGAATGTCAAACAAAAGAATGAGTAGACACGGATTTTCAGCATATCAAGAAATTGTCAGAGCCTTCTAGACCCAAGTTTTTGAGATACTAAGTTCAGATAAAAGGGCAAATATTTTGCTGAGCTATAAAACAGTTTGTTCCATAAAAATGTCTTTCTTTCTTTTTGTAACAGTTTAAAAGGCGCTCTCGTACATATATACATACATATATCGTGACCTATTATACTTTTCTTAGCATTCTCTACCACTTTACTTGCGACTTATATTTGCGAACGTTAATTAATAACGTTTTCCTGTAACATTTGTCAATAACATATAACTGTATAAACAAACAATCGTTTTTATTTCATCAACATTGTACCTAATGTTTCGATTTCTTGATATCTTAGATCTGTATTAAATTTATACACCTAATATTTTTATAATTGTGTGCACAAAAGTTAATGTAGTTACTGGATTGGTTGATCAAACTGTCAGCTAATCCAGAATTTAGAGGAAAGTATTTCAAAGATTTATAATAATATTCCTTATAAAAAGGGTTTAAGTGAACAAATTAAAAAAGAGTTTAATAAAAACGATGTAAAGGTGAGTGTTATTCCAAACTACAGGAACAAATATCTTTTTACTAACACTTAATGTAAAATAGATACACAAATTCACACCAATATAGTTTATGAAATAGATTGTAAAGATTGGTTGTTACAATGCTCAGACAAGACAATATTTAAGGAAAATATTGTATAATCATAAGTATTCTTTAAATAATAATTTTGGTGACTGCTGTAACGAATCATTACGTAGGTTTAGATCACTGTTATTTAAGAAAAAAGTAACTAATATGCGAAATGATAAATATACAAAAAGATTCAGAGCCTATATTCAAAATTTTAATAACGTTTATAATCGTCTATTATTTTTTTTTTTAGTTTTCCTTACTCCTAAAACAGAAGTGTTAAGGCTTCGACAAAGATTTTTTGATATTTGGATTTATTTTGTTTTTATGTTTCGCATAAGTATACAGATGCATATTAAAATATTAGATGATTGCATATTCTATACGTCAAGAAATCGTAGTGGTTAGTTATTACGTTGATAACGCTGAAATGAAGATAATTGTTTGTTTATACATACAATTTGTTGTTTAATTGACCCATAATAATGGGTGAGAATATTTAAGACAACACCAATAATGAAATTTTGGAAATTTTATGCCACATAAAAATTAAACCAAAGGGAGTCAGATGCGAGTCGTATATTACCTGAACTGGAGAGCGAAGGTGAAAAGTTCAAGAATAAACAAAGTGGCCTTCAAAAAGTATCTGTTATGGTACTAATTCCCGCCACTAACGTTAATTGTCACCAGAGTTCAATTATATAGAAATTAAGTCAGTGATTAAACAAGAATCAGTTCATAGAAGCTATGGCAGAGCAAACATTTTAGATAAAAAGTTGACGCTTGGTAGAACTGCGAAAATTTTATCTATTTTGACTTGTAGGTATTTAGAGGCAAGATGAGTAACACCAATCTGTAGTGCGAGCAGGTAGATTGAATTTACGCAGTCGTATACTACGTACTTTTCCAGAACAACACCAGACCGCAATTGGTCAAAACGCCCGTCATAAGCTAAAGAACGAACATAGATCGACTGGACTTACTGCAGCACTCTGCATAAGTACAACTCATACATATCATCATCAGACCACCACTTATTAGAATATTGTGAGTTCTTTGCTTCAAAACCGTAGAAATAGTAACAACCAGGTATATAAAATATCGCTGATAATAATAACAAATTGTCCAGTACTATATTGTTAATTTGAATTGTTCTTGTTCTCCTGCCTATATAAATTAAAATTTTGTATTTAGAATTGAATAGTTTTTCGCATATTAGCAATCGTTGTTTATAGTCGTTAATATGACATACATATGTATATATTTTCATATACATATTCCCTAGTGCACACTTTCAAAGTTTTCTATCCTTTAATGTCATTTCTACTGCGCACATATTGTTTTCCACACTAAGGACAAAAGCAGTACCTCCTAGTAATTATTCACAAACGAGGCAGCAAAAATTGCATTGAACAGGTCTTGCGTGTAAAAAAAAAAAGCAATGTTATGTTATTGATTATAAACAACGAAATTGTAAAGGTCAAAATTACATTAAAATACTGCTATGTAATAAATAAAATTTATGTCAGGAAAGCAGAAAATGTAAGAAGTTAATCTCCGACAGCACCAGGGATCAATAAAATATAAAATAAATATCTAAAACTAATCTACAAAGTAATTTGGAAGAAAGCCTATTAACTCTCGCATAAGCTGCTTTTATTGAGGATATCAAGTTGCACTCACTTAAAGAAAAATACTTACAGAAATTCTCACCATCACTTATCGTCCATTCCTTTTAACATAATTTAAATTGTTTTATTCTCATTGTCAGCCAAAAATAGTATCCTTAATTTTCAAAGTGTTTAATTTCGCTTCTTAAATTTTATTATTAATAATATATTTCTATGTTTCGATGAAATTTAAGGTAGATGTTGAACGTAGGATTATTTTGATCAATATTGTGCGCACTATGTACGGCTTCTTTTATTTATTGGCAACCTTTCCCAACCGAGAGCTGTTATATGAAGTTATCATGTTATTGTTGGTTGTTGGAAACTTTATATAGAGTTTATATTTTATAGTGTCTGTGTGCTGGTGAACTTCGCGAAATTAATTTGAGCTACCAACTCTATAAGGGCAATATGTTTTGTTCAAACCAGTTTTCAGAAACATATCAACTTTCTTTGTTGTTCAATACAATATCCTTCAATACAAAAATACTTTAATATTTCACCGTAAGCTAAATATTTACTACTCCCTGTTAACTCGAAACCACAAAGAAGTGCGTAAATACGATGACTTTAATTAATATTTTTCATAATTCTTTTTCATAGAGTGAAAGTTTGTGAAGTGCAACTTGGAGCACTACTAAAAATTCATTCCCTCGATCTCCTTTCGTATTAATTCCCTTCATTTTAATATTGATGCCACTTTATTATCCTGCCTTGTTTGAAGTCTTCTACGCTTTCTCCTACATACACTTCACGACTCCCATATTTTTAAAACTTACCTTTCTTGACTTAATCTTTTTAGATGACCCCACAACTTTAGTGGTGTTCCTTTTACATACATTGTAACACCTCCAACTTCTAGTCCCTCTCACATATTATTTCGCACACTGTCATTTTGGCTTTATTACTTACTTCTCTTAAGTAAGTGTATTTTTATTGTATGATCTGCATTTGTTACTTTGGCCGTTTTGCTATCCCTTTTTTGTACTTTTCTGTATTGTCAATTGTAATTCCCATACATTTTATATAAACGACGTGTTCTACTATTGTCCGCTTTATACTAATATTTTTCTTCTTGTCAGTGGATATTACCATTGTGTTGGCCTCGCTAACATTTACCTCCGTACATTTTTCTTTTAGCTAGTTACATCTGGGTAGCTCTGCATCTATTGTGTATTCTTTCACTAAATATTTCCTTCGGTCCTTCAGTGAGAACGTTTCCAGGGTGGTACATATTTGCTCCATATCTGAAGTCGCAGATGTTGAATATGCATCAACCTCAAAAGTAGTCTAACATCGGCTCATAATCAGGTTTTCCTTTCTAATTAGATCGTAAACACATACTGGCGACTTCTTTAAGCAAGATATTCAACTTCAATCTTCTATTTGCTCAGAGATATAGAAGATAGCCCGGATTACATCTATGCATAAGAGCGTTGGTAAAAGCAATATATCCGATCATAGGTCTGTTGTCGTCCCCCTAATTATTTGAATCGATATTATACGCTAATATTTTTCCGGATTTGTGGAAAAAGATCTACCACTGTGAAGTTACTGTGTCTAAACAGTATATCATCAACTCTCTTGATTCTAGAGGCGAAGTCGATGTAATACTTCAAGGGTTTCGATTGTGTCGATCATTCCTTGCTGCTTGATATACTTGGCACTTTACGGTTTAGTAAAACTTAAATATATTCATATTTGTTCCTATCTCATTGGCAGACGGTAATATGTACATTACAATAGTCAAAGCATTTTAGCAATCCATGGAATCCACAGGGAACTTAGACCCTTCACTATTCAGTATTTTATCAGCGATATTGTAGATGTATTGAAAAACTATTGTTCACAGACAACTAGTGCAAAACTAATCACTTACTGTTGAATATTTCCAAATGTAAGCCGATGTCGTAGACTCACAAGACTAATTCGATGCTCTTCAACTGTTTTGCGAGGGATATTGCGAATGTTCTAGAAATTTGGCTCTAGATTAACTTCGTAGATCGTATTGGTCAGAGACAAGTTAGGCAAATTTGATAGCCAAGGCCTCAACGGAAACATCACTGGCTCTCAGATACGATAGTCATGGCGGTCAATGTGTTAAAGAGTGTGTGATGCGGATGAACACTTCTGTAAGTAAAAGGAACGTTACTGCAGTGGAGAACCTACTGAAAGATGATAAATGAATAACTATTCGTGTGTTAGTGCAGGAATAGGTACACGACAGTTACATAAGATTTTACAGGAACGTTTGGGCGTGAACAAGGTTTAAGCTCACTAAATACCAAGGCTGTTATGACTGAAGCAAAAACCCAATAAGTTTGACACATGCCGCTGACTTCAAGAGCTTTCGGCTCGTTTCGGGGAACAAATTTGTCAACAAATAATAACTACTGATGAAACATAACGCAAACCAGCAGGAAGGCCTTCGCCTACAGTACGCCCGGTTCCCTCGTCTGGAAAAATAATATTTACTGTATTCTGGAATTATAAAGGGATTACTTTTAGAACCACTACGGAATCTTCACTTTAAGACCTTAAATTGGGTAAAGCTTTAGAGAAGGTTTGTTAAAATTATTTTCACTTTAGGATAAAGGTATTAAATAAAATGAAGATTATATTAAAAAATTACGTTGTAATTAGATAAAAAAATTATAGCCAAATTCCTGGTATTTTCGAAACATCCTTCATATAAACAAGGATGGGCTGAGGGAGATGGGTTTTGATGAAGTACTTGCCGTTGGATTTGACACACCCTTAAGTTTTACTTTATTTGAAGGGTTTGTTCTTTTCGCTTGTAAGATCATGACTCTTATCTGGTACATAAAAAGAAGTAGAATTGACTCAGCGACGATTCTTGAAATTTTGGGCTATTCGTATTAACAACGTTTATCCAGTGCAAAATATTCAGGCAATTTCACTCCATTGTTTTCAAATATCGTATTTTCGACAGCAAAGGTCTGTCTTCAGCATTAGATTTTTATATAGTCTATGTTATAATAATGTGGTTTATTCTCGCCTCTTGTACCAATTGCAATTTTATGGACCACTTTTCTGCTCGCTTAATACGTTGATATTCCATATGAGGTGAAATAGATCTAATTTGGGTTTTTCGTCATCCAATACACTCTGTGATATTAATACTTGTACTTTAAGTCATACTATTGCCTATTGTAGTCAACATTTTGATTTCTTTCTGTAGCTTCTTTCGCAATTCTACATTGATACATTTATATTGTGCTCTTATATTAATTTAGCTTCTACTAGTTTGTAAGGTTCACTATTGGATAAGCATTTATCTGACTCATTTCATCATCATCATAAAACTCATGAGGCGCATTCTGTTTGGAAACTGCTGCACGAATTTATTGATGCTTCCAGTCTTCTTGAAAATCAATATTTCCATATGCCAAAGATTTCATCGCGCTATACATCGACGATTGCGCTTCCATTTCCAAGGACAAATTTGCTGCAGAAGTCACCACTAACAGCAATGTGTAGATGTGTGAATTTATATTACAGCGATATATTTTGGAACAACATGAATCAAATATAATATAACAAGAAAGTTTCTTTTCTTTTATTTATTTTACCTATATTAGATATAAGATATTATTTTAGTATATATATGGTACTTTAGTTTGTCCTCAATTTGGTCCATAAGTATTGGACAATAAATGATGATGATGATGATTATTATTATTGTTATTATTATTACTATTAATTGTGGTCTACATTAATTATGATTTATTTATCATGTAAACATATTGTATCTGTTGGGCAATGAAAAATATTGGTATTAGAATTAATGACTATTAGTATTAGTATTATTCCAACTTCAACTTATATTTTATGTGGAATTTATTTTTCACTTCTTTGAAACATTCGTTCCGTCTCTTAATAATTTTCTCTGTTCCTTCAATATGTTTCTTTGATTATCTTTACTTTATTTGTTTTGCTTTTAGTTCCATCGCCTTTCACACTTTTCAGTAGAGTGGTTTTCTCTTTTGTGTGTTTAAACCGAAGTAAACAGTTCGAATTTAAATATTAACAACTTCAAAACTGGCACCACTTGAGGGAAATATGGTATCACATAGAAAATGCCAGAAGTTCGATTATTCAAATTATCTAATTCATTCTTAGGCGCTGGATTTAAAATAAATCTTATCCGTTTGTTAGGAGTTTTCAGGGCTCTACTATGGTAGGAAGAGATAGACCTTTAAACCTGCCAAAACAGTCTCAAGCGTTTGAAAGGATTTAAATTATAGTGCTATCAACGCATGCTATAGATCTGGACACACAGGACACAAATGTTATTGTTTTCCAATGTCTGAATAAGGAGGAAGAAGTCATTGCTATTTTCAAAAGAAGAAATATCCCAAATGATGCATGATAGGCATATTTGCAATTAAAATTGGGGCAAGGAGGCCATGATCGAAGACGCATATCTTGGCTGAAGAATTTGCAACAATGGATCGCCCAGATATCGCATTATATGGGCGCGGATGATGGCCAACTCCCATCGACGATAAGGCACCCAAAGGAGAAAGCTTGCCTCTTAAATTAAAATCGAAGTAACAGGTACTACATAATCCTAAGTTAAAAATAACGGAATATCGCAAGCGATATGTTATAGTTAAACCATGGTCTCGTGCAAATACTATATTATACATAGTTCAACTTATGTAAATGCGTTTAAGGTAGTTCTCTTCTACTACTACGTGTAGAGTTAATATTGGACGTAAAATGTTAAGTTAGTTTAATGAGAATTAGGTATTCTTACAATATAGAAGGTTTAGCAATTTCATTTTGATGGATGAGATAAATCAAGAAACTTTGCCCTACCTACTTAACTTATTAACAAATTACGAAGCAGTCGACCTCTAGCTGTCTTCTAACACGTTTCAAATTCACACAAGGCGTTAATCACGCCAGTTAACTAACTCCCCGGGTCGGATTTAATACTATGACTTTACCGGCGAATTCACCGATTTTCGGAGAATATCAGCTTGCATATATGCGTACGTTCTACACATACGCTTAGTGTTAGGCGACCCTAGATAACGTCATTATATCTGTGGTATATTCTTGCATTAATTTACCGTACTTTTGTGTAGGCAACTCTATCATAGTTAACATTGTATTTTACTTATATATCAATGCAGAAATTTTAATGTAATAACTTTCTATTTACAGATAATAATTTTATATAATTGACTAATAATAATATAATACCCAAATAAATGCATATGAGATATGAAGTCTGCTCTGCTGCATATATTCTGACTAATAACTAGAGACCGGATTATATGTTTGAGATTTGACTAAAATATGTACATATATATGTCTTAAATATAAGCAAAATATATTAAAAATATTCCTAAAATGTTTAGAATATGTAAAATACGTGTCAAAAATATTTTCAGAATGTCAAATATATTTTGAAGTAACAAGAAAAAGAAACAAGCACTAGGAAAATATAAACATTTCTACATTAAACACTACATTCCTTACTGTAAAAACAATTCACAATCAAATGTTTTTCAATACTTTCAATAGTTAAATTATGTCTCCTATCTGTTAGTAACGATTTGTACGTTGACAAACCTCGTTCGACGTCATGTGGTGGGTGCATATTTTAAAACATTAACAACTTCCGGATTTAAATCGGTTTCAACATCAAAATCGCGACGGAGAATTTTGTTTGATTGTTGCAACAAATTTTAGTCATTATATTTATAACATTTCACTTTATTCGGTATTTGTAAATGATGAATTTTTATACGATAAGTGCTGAAACGTATACACCCCCTACCTAATTATTTGTAACCAATCAGAACTCATCTGTATTCGTTTAATATCCGATTTTTGTTTTTAAAAACCGTAACTAATTCACATTTGCTCTTCGGTATTGAACATGACATTTCGTTCAGAAGTTTAAAGGCAATTAACAATTTCTTAGAAAAATGTAGAAACATAAATTTCTTGGAGAGAGCATTTATTCCTATTTAAGTAATATTTATTTCATTATATTTAACGAAATATCGGTAATCGTACAATGTAAATTTCACAGAAAATTGTCTATTAAAGGAGCCAAAATATTTTAAATATGTAAAATTAGATTAGTGCTAAACGCTTTTATTCATCCTAATTCGTGTAAATCTTAAAGCGTTCAATTGTAACGTTGATAGTTATCTATATGCAAAAACATATAATCCTGTCTCTGCTAATAACCGATATCGACTTGCAAATCGCTGCTACCCTGATTATTTTGTTAAATATTATACAATTATTGTTGCGTGGAAGATCTACTCCTTTATTGGTATCGGGCTGTTAAGTAACGTTTTCCCATAACCGCTTCCTTTAAATTGTAATTGGTGTTTTCTAGCTATCTGTAGCCCACCTATATCTGCGACAATGAAGTTAGTGTGTTATATCCATTTATAACTATGTCTCCCATAACTTATTGTTAGTGCTGGATATAGCAAAACTAGGATGTGAAAATAATTATGACTGGAAGTATACACTACTGACTTGCGAAATACAATGTACTGACAAATTACCCATTCCAGACTTAATTACACACAGAATGAATTTAAACATCTATAACCGCAATTCTAATATATAAACTTGATTATGTTATAAATGTATTTTGTGTAACAAATTTAGGCACAATGTTTCCGACTTACCACGTTATTACTTTGAGATGCTATTATAAAACTATACTATATATAACACATTTCATAATATTGGATACAATTTATTCAGTAACATTATCACACATTCTAGTCACTCCCACAGATTATAATATCGTAGGCGGATATTGTTCAACCATAAAATTGTGTTTCATACAACAATGCCCATTCAAATTCTCAGTAAACATACATGCCAACGTAAATCCGCGCATATTGACACATGCATGAAACATGTTTTACAACGCCTTGAGTAAGTTTTCCTTGCAGTCCAGTTTTCCTTTCTTGGTAGCAATGCGTAAAAAAATAGTCATCATCATGAAAATCAGATAATAACGGTTCTGTAATCATCATGTTGGCACTACTTTTTATGCCATTTAGCTATTCATTCAGTTTCTTTCAATTTACTAATCACTTTATTTTACCTCTTTGATGTTGGGTTTTATTTGCCATGTCCTGTAATGTCCGGTCATTGTTGACTTATAACCATCTACTCACACATACCGGCTTGTGCATACACCTCGATGTAGCTGATGTAGATATTTTCGGACTTTTACGGTGAATAAAATGCCGCTTCATAATTTTTATGAATATCGCTTATAATTACGCTTATTATACAGGGTATATTATGCACCCAATTTATTAGAATTTTTTATCTTGCTTTTATTTTTATTTCACATTTTGACATCTCTCTCCTCTGTTGTCTTCTACCGGAAATATTACTTTTGCATATACTGGAGGTCAACATTAACTTTGATATTTTAAATAGGATGCTAATGCATTTATGAGATTCCTGTATTCTACTCACTAAAGTGTGTCGATACAATACTTCCCTATTCCTGCATACATAAAGCCGTTCTTTTGATCTGACGTCGAATGCTTTGCAAACTTCCTTGTATATGCGTTTAATACACCCGGTGTACAAGTATGAAATGCGGATATCTTTTCTGAAAAAACATCTTAAGTTGGGAACAATGATAAAAAGTGCTTTATTCAAAGTATTCTCCATCGCTTGTTATACATTTTTCCCATTTTTCGAATAATTTGTGAATACCACGCTAGTGAAAATCTCCTTTTGCTGAGAACCATTCATTGAGCCATTTTTTCACATCTTCGTATGAACCAAAGCGCAGCTCAGCAAGTGCGTGACCCATCGATCCAAACAAGTGGTACTTGGAAGGAACCAAGTCTGGTGAGTAAGCCGCATGGGGTAGAATTCCCCAGCCGAGTGCTTCCAATGTGTCGCGAACCGATTTTTACGTATGTGATAGAGCATTATAATGAAGAAAACTGACTTTGTGCTGCCTCTTTCTGTATTCTGGCCTTTTTTCCAGCAGCGAACGGTTCAAATCGGTCAATTGTTGTTGATAACGTTTACTATTAACTGTTTCCACAGGTTTTAACAACTATGGTCCCACCAAACACAGTTCCACGCTCTTTGTCTGCAATATCGAAGTCGCCGCTTTTAAAACGCCGAAAACATCGTTCACACGTATCTTGCAATGGAGAGTATTCACCGTAAACTTCTAGAAGTAATCGGTATGATTCAGCAGCAGTTTTCTTCAAATGAAAACAGAAAATTAATGCTGTCCGCGAATGGTCTTTGATACTTAGAAACGTGAATCAGATAGAAACAAGAAAACATGTACAGAAACATTTGTACCATTTAAATAGAGGTAACATAGTATGCTGATAAAACCGATAGTTCTACGAAACTAGCAAAAAGTATTACGTAATCTTAAAACTTCTCTTGAAATATTAGATCGGTCTGAATGTGAGTTCAATCAATCCATTCATTAATTAAATGTTCAATCAATCCATTCATTAATTACTCGATTTAGTCGTCTACTGTCTTTTTCATCAAACTTTCCCCATCGTTCCCTTTGTGTGTTCTGCGCATGTCCACAATTGAGAAACTAATTAAACGACAAATCTACCTATTTCATCGCGATAATGTGTTTGCTTAAAGTGTTCTTCGCAATGATGAACACTTTTGGTTTTAAGGGGAGTAGATGTCACCTCGATTAACCAAAATTTTTCTATCTGTGACCGAAGCTTATCATTTGCGCTGTAGGCGATGTTATTTGAAAAAGACATGTTTGTTTATTTTCAGTTCTGATTTGCAAAGGACCTGAAATAATCCAACCGAGTTTCGATCTCTGCAACAGCGGTTGATTCGTTCCTAATTTTATTTGCCTATAGGGCAAATAAAATTGTCTATAGGCAAGAGTTCAAAAAGATTGATGCTCCTAGCAGGACGTTCACATCTTGAGATTGACTGAAATTTGGGTCAGCCAATTCTATATTTTGTGGAATGTCTAAGTGTATTGCCGAGAATAAATTGAGGGGAATGTGACCAGTAATTGTGTCCAAAATCAAAATGTTAATTCTCTTGAAAATCCGTTGTATTTAGATTTAATTTTGGATTTTCACTATGGCAAACTTGTAATCATTTCTGGCTTATACCTACTATTGGCAAATTGATCTTATTGCGATCCAAATTAAGCTTATTCGCTAATTTAGTACTAATGAAATTACTTTTGGGAACCCGAATCCAACAGACAACGACACTCAACCCATTGATTGTTTTTGTAGTAAATATATATTAATGCTGTGGATAACAACACTATACTCTCTGTATATTGGTTGCAATGCGTATTAATACTTAAACCTTGTGCTTGGTCTTCGTTGAATTCAGTTAACACTTGACTTGACTGAATTGTATTGGTACTTTGAGCGGACGTTTTGACTGTCCCTGTATTCTTTTCAACGTGCAAGAGTGTATTGTGAGGTTTATTACAAATTCCACACCGAGATTCCGAGCAGCTGTGATCACTACCATTCGCTTGTAGACAATTGATACATAAATTCAATTTTTTAATTTCTGATAATCTATCAGATGTTTTGATTTAAATACACTGATTCTAGCATAACACACATAGTATTCAAGAGTTCAGAAAAATCTTTAATGCTGGGTAGTAAACCGGGCTTTATGGAAGATTCCCATTGACGCTTGCTAAATGGATCTAATTTGTTACACAATAAATATATTAATATAGAGTCCCAATATTCAATCTTTTCTCCCAAATTTTTTAAGGCTCTTATTTCACTTTGAAAGCCGTCCGACAATTTACGTAAACTAACCGTATTCTCTTTACCGATTACCGGGAAATCAAACAGTACTTTCAAATGATTGTTGATAATGACACGCCTGTTTTCATAACGCTTACGAATTAATTCTAAAGCATCATCGTAATTCGTGTGAGTAATCTCTAATGATTCTATTACCTTAGCCGCTTCTCCTTCAAGACATGATTTCAAAAAACTAAATTTTTCAAATTTGGATAATGAGGTGTTCTTATCGATGATGGCGGTAAAGGTACTGCGAAAATGCATATATTCGTGACATCCACCTTTAAATTTAGGTAGATTTATACCGGGTAAATTCAATTTTTTGTATACGTTTTGGATCGACCTGCAATCGGCATTCATAGTGCTGGCAGGATTGACATTTGACGCTACAATCGTGTTTTTATATTTATCAATTAAATCTTGAGAATGACTAATCAATGAAAAATATGTATCTTCGAATACGCATCTTGGATCTTCCTCCACATCTTCTATATCATCCAATAGTTCGATTTGTGTTTGACATTTGTCGAATAAATCTAATAGCGGTTCAATGGTTGATACCCTCTTTTCTAATTCTGATACTCCGTTTGATATATTGAATTTGTCTAATAATGTATTGAATCTTGTGAGTTTACTTTTAATTTGACCTCTTTCTAATTTAAGTAATTTGAGTGTATGTTCTACTGTCGCCATTGTGACCGTGAATGTATGTATGCAATTTTGAATAGACTTGGATATTAATCAGAAATCTACACCAAATCGTAACGTAACGGACTTGTTCACATAAACCTTACTGAAGGGAGATGGTACATGAATTGAAAAGGATGGACTCACCGGAAGTTTTTTACGTCTAACCTCTAAAACCACGTTTCTCGATTTGGCGGGAACAAAACTTGGATTTCTTATATTCTGGTTTTTCGTCCGCCGGAATTTGTCTCCAACGTCGGACTTAAATGCCTTGGGTCTTAGGTACTCCAATCTTTACTATATATCAATCAATCGATAGGTAGCTAGTTCAAAATGTGGTTCGTAGGGCCAATGTTCAATCAATCCATTTATTAATTACTCGATTCAGTCGTCTACTGTCTTTTTCATCAAGCTTTCTCCCTCGTTCCCTTTGTCTGTTCTGCGCATATCCACATTTGAGAAACTAATTAAAGTGCATTAACAGAGTCCGCATGGAGCATAAATTGTGTACCGAAAATTACACAGTTGCAATTTAGTATCATTTATAACCGCAGATCTTAAAACCATTGTAAAGGTGCAGATATCTCATTATAGTTAAAATATTTAACCATTTTTGTTTTAAAGGTATTAACTTATAATATGAATAAAGAAATATTTCTGTTTGTATTAACTGAGATTTATATACTGATAATAATAGTTTGTGGATAATTCCAAATTCATGAAATATTATCTTGTCTTCCGTTTCTTTTTATTCAGAATACCCTACTTCCGATACATAATAATAAAAGATTATCCATTTTACTTTTGATAGCTTCGTCAACTTAGAGCGAAAATTTAATTTAAGAAATAACTGAAATATGTTTATTTAGGATATTGGCAAATACTGAGCGGCTGACATTGTTAAATTAATTAATGCTGGTTTAACATCTTACGATGGCAATCTCACCTCTGTCGAATTAATTTAGCTGAAAATTGCGTTCTGACATTATGCACCTTTCACTCAAGCCATGTGTTTCTGAATGCAAATTTAATCAGTAATAACCGTAACACAATCTTTATGAAATCACCATAGTTTTATCAATGACAATAAGAGCACCGATATTAAATAACCACGATACCAAACGTCATATATAAATGATAACTCTTTTGATTTGGAACTTGGAAGTCTATCTTTCTCAGTTTATGCTGTACTACTTCTCTACTTGTGCAAGATTTGGTAGTAGTCGTACTTTGTAGTCGCATCTTGTGTATTACATTCTCATCTCATTTTTAGATACTCTCGTTGCATGTTTTAATTAGCTATCATTGTCAGCGAGATATCTGTACTGAACTTCACCTATCACGCAGTAATTGAATCTACCTATATAGCATAATATGACTTTAGTAATCTGAAAATCAGTTCGAATGTATCAAATTCAACCTTGGTTATATGCCAGATTAAATAACAAAATTACTAATCTAATAACTTTAGTTGCAAATTAAATTCAAAAATAAAATTAGTCAGTTTTCGTAGTTCCAGATAGAATTGCAACTAATTTTTTTCCAATTATGGAAAACAAGATAGATTTCACTCTAAGAAGTCGCAAAATGATGAAAACTGGCTTTTGAATAACTTTAATTTTCCTTTAGTCAGACCTGAACTTGGGTACAGATATATTGTCGTGCTTCCCTTACACGTAAGTCTCTTTTAGAATTAAGTTTGTGAAAAGTTTATGGTTTAAGGGTGATTCACATTATCTTCCTCGCGGTTTCAATCATCGAAAATTGCTTCCAAGATTCAAACACGCCATTCTAGAATCCACAAAAGTTAGTTCGGGTTTCACTATTGTTTAAACTTCTGACGTGACGAGGTTGATTGTCCATGGCGTTCGTCTCAGATTCCATTCTCCTTCCATCAATTTTCTGTTAGCCTACTACAAATACTAGTTTCTTAATAAAGCCGTCAGTTTTCGCCATATGCAACAACCTGAATCAGATAGCAAAATTTTGTAATATTCGTACTTGTACGCCCTGATGCTAGTAATACTGGTATGATTTCCTTCAAATATATTACTTTCTACGACGTCGATTCAAATGTAAACGGTAATTTGTTATACATTTATAATACTATACACAACCGAAGCCATCTTTTCCTGGTATATGTTTTCCTTCTATCCGTGGTCTAGTATTGTGTGTGAGCCAAGTTGTCACGATGGACCCCTTGACGTGAAGCATGTGTCCCTGTTTATCCCATTCGTTTGCCATGAGTAATTATTTACACTGACGTGGCTAATGGCCTAGATGCCAAGGTCAAAAATACAAAAAAAGAGTGAAGCCATCAGTTTTCTCTACATAGCCTCCTTCACGCTCTACGCACTTTTTCCAACAATTGGGAAGCTTGAACATTCCTTATTCAACCGCAGTTTGAGGGCCCGTCGTCAACCAATTGCGCAGACGCTCTTCGACGTTTTGATTGTTTTCCAATCGTTCCCATCTAAGCAATTCCTTCATGGGCGCAAGCAAGAAAAAGTCAGAGGAGGACAAATCTGAGCTGTAGGCAGGGTTTTCGATTGTTTTCCAGTGCATTTCTTCCAATGTATTCCTTGCCAAAAATGCGGTGTGAGGCCTAGCTATGTCATGTAGAAAGATGGCTTCTCTGATAGACATACTTTAACTCCAATAATAATCCGCATTCTAGATACGTCAATCGTGAAGAAAATTAATATGTAAAACTCCTCTATAGTTAAAGAAACCGTCGCGAGCACTTTTTCAGCTGGAAAACGACGTTTGGCCTTCATTAAACAGGCTTCATCCCTTCTTTCCTACTCCTTATTCACCATTTTTTATTTCGGAGTGTAGTGATGGACTTACGTCTCCATGTTCCGCTACGTCTCAAAAAATCCTTCACTTCTTGCCGGAGTCGATTCAGAAGTCTAGCACAGAACATCAACCTGATCTGTTTTTGATATTCGGTTAACAACCTGGGTACTAATTAAGCACTAATTTTTCTAAAACCAAGAGGTTTACTGATAATAGTATGAATACTCCCAATGCTGATGCCCATTTCTGATGCCATTTTTGCAACATTGAATCGGCTATCACCTTCGATAAGCTTTCGGACTGCACGCATGTTGTCATCTATACGATTTGTCCCGGGGAATTGATCATGACTTTCGTTTTCTACACTCTCTCGGTCGCCTTTAAATTGTGTAGCCTAACTAAGTACTTGATTCCGGGACAATATAGGGTCCCCAAACTGCACCTTCAAACAAGTTCAAATTTCCGAGGGATTGGTTAAAACCTTATAAGCATACGTTGTGCAACAGACGAAGGAAGTACTTGTTCACTCATGGCTGTACGGAGGACAGCACAGAGCCTAGCAGCTAAATTAGCTGGTTACCCATTACTAACACACCGATCATCTAAACTATTCGACCTTGACCAATTCCCTTAGTTTAATCATAAAACTGTTCGCTCTGTCCATTTTTGAACTCCAGAAGAGATTGTAATGTAATGTAATGTAATGTAATGTAATGTAATGAGGTGGGATCTCGCCCAAAATGGCCCTTTTGCACTGCGACCACGTTGATCTATTGTACTTCCCCTTGTTTTTATTTGTTTAATACGTCTTGGAACAGCATCAGCTCCTGCAATGGGAGTGTTAATAAGTGCTCTTCACTCAGCGTATATGCATGTAGTATTCTGTATCTCTTGTGGCCCAGTGCCGCACAATCAGTGATCAAGTGTTCCATTGATTCCTCTTCTTCACCGCAGAATCTGCAAGTGTCCGTGTTGGATAAGCCCATTTTGTATAGGTGCTTGTTGCAGATATAGTGGCCTGTGAGTGCCCCCGTCAGTGTCTTTAAGCTTCTCCTGTTCAGTTTTAGGGCGAGGTCCGCCCTCCTAGCATTGAAGCTCAGAAACTTTTTCGAATGTTCCAGCCCACTGGTGTCATTCCAGTATTTTGTAGTGATGGATGCTGTCCACTTCTTTATCTCCCCTTTAAGGAGACGTTTGTTAAACCCAAAGGATGGGGTAGGTCCAGTAAAGTTTCCCTCAGCCCCTTTTTTTGCGTTGATGTCTGCCATCTCATTTCCTCCGTGCCCCTCATGTCCTGGTACCCAGACCAGAGTGATCTGGTTCTGAGTCGCCAGGTCGTTAAGCATGTTGTGACATTCCAATTATATTTTGGACTTAATTGTACAACTGCTTTGGGCCTTAAGAACTGATTGGCTGTCCGAGAATATTTTGATTCGTATTCCCATGTATCCCCTTTCGGATAGGATTCCTACAGTTTCCAGGATTGTGTATAGTTCCGCTTGGAAAACTGTGGTGTCCTTGCTCAAAGTTATTGACCTGTGTGTTCTGGGCCCCACTATTCCTGCCCCCACTCCTTGGAGCGTTTTGGATCCATCTGTGTACCACTTCTGCGATCCATCCCGTAACGATCTTGGGTTTGCGCACCACTCGTACCTTGTCGGGAAGACGACCCCGTACTTCTTATCGAAGCAATACATGGGATCCATGTGGTCGCTTGCTTGAGACATACTAAGTATGTCTTCGATTCCCTTCAGGGTTGTAAGATGACCAGTAAGGTTACCTGCCTTAAGTTTTTCTCTTCTGTACATTGACATTGCTTGCGTAGCTGCCTCCTCTTGCACAGCCACATTTAGCGGTGTCAGGTTCAGAAGAGCTTCCATGCCCGTCGTTGGGGTTGATTTCATATCCCCTGTGATGCATAGGCACGCAAGTGTCTGCACCCTGCGTAGCCTCGATATGGCTGTTTTCTGTTTGGTTTTACCCCACCATACCAGAGCGCCGTACAGTATTGTGGGTTTAGCCATTTGGGTATATATCCAGTAGGTCATTTTGGGGCTCAGACCCCAGGATCTACCAAGTAGTTGTCTTGCAGTCCAAAGGTTTTTTGTGGCCTTTTTTAACACTGACTCGAGGTGCAGTTCCCAGGTAAGCTTTTTATCCAAGATAATTCCCAGATATTCCACCTTATCGCTAGGGCCGACTTAGATACAGTTTACTTTTAAGGTGGGGATATCTATCACCCTTTTCCTAATGAATGGTACGATGGTTGTCTTCACTGGATTAATTGATAGCCCCTCCAGCCTGTACCATTCCCATACTGTGTTTAGGGCATCTTGCATCCCCAGAAGAGATTACCATTACATTACATTAGATCCCTCTTTGAAAAATAGTTAAAGACGACGTTGATCCTTTTGAGAAAACTTATCTGACGAAATATACAGTCGTCCCCCTACTTTTGTGACACCATCTTTTAATAGTCAGGTATGAAGTATAAGTTCAATATTAATTGCAGTTAGTAGAGGTGTAGTAAAAATAAATGAAAGTTAAGAACGCAGAAAGATAATGGTTTGAAAATTGTCTTGTCTCTATTGTTAATTATATACGTAAATTACCAATATGCGATGGGGGTAACCATTCTGGTTTTCTACATTATATAATAATTTCCTTATATACTTTGCGTAAATTGCTACAAGTTTGCTAAGGCAACAAGAAAAATATTTACATTTTAACGGTGAATATTAACTTGATAATAATTTACCTGAAATAAGGAAAATTCAAAATTACCACGATAATAGGCTTCTTAAGAAGAACAAAAGGAACTTGACATTGTGTTCTCTTAAATGTTCCCAGCTATATACATTTACCCGAGTTCGAATCGACAAACTTATTACAGCGTAAATCCTATTCCGTGGAGTCGGAAACGAAGTTACTGTAACAAAGTCCTGATTATTAATTAAGTATATATATATTCTAGTCTAAAAATTCGTCTTGATGTATTACAGAAAGCATTCACATTACTAAAGGTATTGTATTATATTAGCACTTTTGATGATGATAAGAACAATAAATAGCAGTAATAATGATAATAAATAGCGCAACACATCTCTTAGTTCCGGGATTTTTTGAGCTGCTATTGTCTGTATTTAGTGCACTGAATAAATATATATGACAATAGCACAAGGATGTGATTATATATATATATATATATATATATAATTAATATGATTGGAAAATTACCTCCCACCATTTGCAGACGCGTTTCGCGGTTTACCGCTCATCAGTGCAACTTTTGTGAGAAGTAGTTTCCATTATCGACTTACGTCTATAAATAGTAGTATGCTTGATGTTTGTACATATGAGAAATCCAATTAAGGAATTCCCCAATATGTATCAAACGTGCGTATTTTTGCAGTTTCTACTCTACACGTCTATTTATAGACGTAAGTCGATAATGGAAACTACTTCTCACAAAAGTTGCACTGATGAGCGGTAAACCGCGAAACGCGTCTGCAAATGGTGGGAGGTAGTTTTCCAATCATATTAATTATCACATTTTCCACGGTGGATTAACCGAATAAAGCGTAACAGCAGCTCTGCGTGAGGGTGTACGAAAAACAGTTGTACACTCGTGTAGAGCAGAAACTGCAAAAATACGCACGTTTGATACATATTGGGGAATTCCTTAATTGGATTTCTCATATGTACAAACATCAAGCGTACTATATATATATATATATATATACTACATATGTGACTATAGTTTTTGCCTAGTGGTCCCAATTTTTTAGATGTGGCAATGGCACGATTTACGTTACTCTATCCTTAATTGGGCTTATAGTTCAGGAAAGAAAAACAGCTTAACTGTATTTTCTTGGATATTCTTCTGACAACAACAGCATTGATACAATCACACTACAATAACACTTCAGAAGATAAAAAAGGCAAGAAAAGTTAGTTGACACTTCCGAAGCTTTTTGGGCGACACATTTTGAATAACAGTCTGTTCGTAAATTCCACCAGTAACCTATTCACAAATGCGTTCCAAGTCGCTGTGCAAGTTATGAACAATTATGCTCATGTTACATGAGTAGTAGTTTTCTAAACACCCAAAAAGTGTCTGAGAACCAGCACAAATGACGTCCACAGACTTTGGTTAGCTTGAAGATAAGAAAGTAGGACCACCTATGAGTCACCTCATTTAAGCTTCGTCAAAAATTTCAGCTCCAAGTTTTTTTGTACTTCATTCAGGCATTCTTCCTATGTACACGATGCATGGTCCATCATAAACAGGAAGTTTTACAAACTGTTCGATCAAACCTAACTGTATATGCATAAATGCCAGGAATTTGATGAATCCAGTGACTCAACATTGTGTCAATATTGACTCAAAATCAAAAATACATTTGTATGCCGGTAACGCGTTTATGTAATCAGTTAATAAATAATTGGAATCAGTACACTAAATGCAATCAAAGTCAATTATAGCATTCCAGGTACCAAACAAAAAGTTTCTTTTGTTAATGTCTGTAATAGTAAACTACCAAATAAATATAGGACAACATACCACAGTTGATTCATATAGTTACTTAAGAAATTAAAGTAAGTGAAACTGCCATGAATTGCTTAACCACAATGTTTAAATACTGGAAAACTACTTTGCACATTGAAACTAAGAACAATTATTACAAATCCAAAAATTTTGATTTTGATTAGATGATCAAAAAGACTCTCTAGATCGACTATGCTTTATAATAACCTTAAATCTATTGTCCACATTTCTCCAAAGCACTGAATATGGATTCAGTACAAAAGGTACTGGGAAAGCAGTATACCAAATAAATCACTTATCTATATGTTGATGACTAGTGGTGGAACTACTGTCATAAGGTATTCGGAATAAGCTTTGGCACATATAAATATAGAAAACAATGCATTATCCAAGGGAGATATAAATATGAGTACCTGTACATAACTTTAGAAAAAGAATTTAGATAGCTAATGAAAAGGAACGAGGTATACAAATATGTAGGAATCCAACAATCAGTCAGAATCAATAATTCAACAGCAAAAGCGGCAGTATGAAATAAATTCCAATAAAAGTTACAAGACATCTTAAGAACTGGATTCCGGGGTTGGTAAATTGCGGACTCAGATTTATTTTTCAATATACGTATAGTTACAAAGTGTATTTAATCACACTGATGTACTTGCAACACGTTAGTCTTTATTATAAGTTATAGCAAGTTGGGATCGAAGTGAAAGCCACTTTTAGTGAAAAGGTAAAAACTCCACTTGCCGTGGGTGGCTATACTTATCGAAAGAAGAAAATTCTGAAGTCTGGTGAAGTATTTTGGACTTACACAATAAAAATTACAATGCCAAAATATTTACTACTATCGACAGAGGAGATAGAGTAGTCAGAAGTCAGGTAAAGCACCATCATTCAAATGACGAAAATAAGGGGAATAGAAACATTGTTAGTTCTGCGGCTAAAAGAAAAGCGATTGATTATATATGTGAAACACCCTCCAAAATTATTCATCAAGTTATTAAAGAAGATAAGGAAGTACTGCGCAGATTAGCTGAAAATGACGCACATCGAGTAAAGAAAAATATATATAATATCAGGAGAAGAACTGTACCACCTTTACCATCTACAGGACTAGATGGTAAAAGTTGTAATGGATATTCTTGCAAAATGTGAACATCAGGATAGTAATTACAATATGTGAAAAGTTTGTAGTAATAAACAATCGCGAGACTAAAATTGTAGCTTTTTCCTGCTATTCAAATATATATAGAGTTTATGTGCGATGTCGACAATGTCTTCATGGGCGGTTCATTTAATTACTGCACGAAATGTTTTACACACTTATTTACGTTGAAAGTTTTGGGAAACAGACATTACATACCAGTGGTATGTTGCCTACTATCAAATAAAACGGAAGAAAGCATATTCTACTTTATTTGATCTATTGAAAGATAAATGCCGGGAACAAAACTTCATCTTGGAGCCGCTGTTGATTACGAGTTGCCATCCATAACGCAATTTCATCTGGGACAAACCTGGTTTAAAAAGATTCAAAAGTAGGCCTGGTTAAGGAATACCAAAAATACCTAAACGGATGAGGAATCTATTTGGTCTTTCGTTCCTGAAACCGGAAGAAGTTGAGGATTGCTTTGCGATAGATTTCGCTGAATTCCAAAATATCCAAGAATTACCGATCTTGCGAATTATATAGTCGAAAAGTACATTCCAGAAGTTTCACACTGAAGCACTGGCAAGCACTGCACATACGGTGGTGTCACTCAAGCATTGGTGAATGCTTGTGAGTTTTTTCATTCACCATTTAATTACAGCTTTTATAGTACTCATCCCTCTCTATCTACTTTTGCCAATGTTTTAAATGAGTTTCAAACAGATACATGATGATGATGAACAATTACGAAAAATACAAAATCAAGCTGTAGGAAAGTGTTTTGATTTAATAAATCGACAAATTTCACAATATAATTCTGGACATATATCAAAAGTAGATTGTAAAAAATTTATGTCAAATGTATGGAGGTTAGTAAGAAGGTAATTTCGGTTGCCCCATATCGAGAGCGTTGTAATTGTTTTGAAAGACTTATGCCGCCAGTGTTATGTCTTTCTCCTTTTGACATCTCATATTAGTCATTATTAGGTTACTTTAGAAGCAAGTCGTGCGTAATATTGTTTGTAGCTGTTAGTTTAGGGTCAATCTTAACATTAAGTGCAAAAACAAATATTTTCGACATATTTTACTTTTATACTTCCGGAGAAAAAGAAAGCTGCTGACGCTCAGAAAGAGATATGTTCAGTTTATGGTGGTAATTACATAACAAAACGCACGTCTCAGAATTGGTTTAAAAAATTCAATTCTGGAGATTTTTCACTCAAAGATGACCAACGTTGTGGCCGGGCTTACTGAAGTTGATGATGACCAAATCAATGCCTTCATTGAAGAAAATCGTCATTTAACTGTTTAAGAGGTGGCAGAGAGGTTAAATGTGTCGCACGCCACAATTGGAGGAGATTGACTTAACAAAACGAATCAATATTTGCGGTACTCATCTCAAGCGTAACGAAATCGACCCTTTTTGAAAAGAATCATCACTGGTGAGGAGAAATAGATCATGTACAGTAACATGACCTATTTCTTCTCACCACTAATATGATTCGAAGACGATCATGGTATAAGCATGATGAACCAACACAAACCATATCTAAAGAGGAATTGTACCAAAAAAAAAAAAAACAAACATGGTGTCAATTTGGTGGGATTGGGTTGTGTATTTTGAGCTGCTTCCAAGACGATTAATTCCGATATTTACTGTTAACAACTAATGAAACTAGATGAATCAACCAAAGAAACATGGCCAGAATTGTCAAACCGCAAGGGAATTTTGTTCCATCATGATAATGCAAGGTCTCACACATCTTTAGTAACTTGTGGGAAATTATTGGACCTTGGTTGGGAATTGATGTCCCATCCCCCATACAGCCCCGATCTGGCACCATTTGTTTACCATTTATTTCAAAGTTTTCAAAACTCAACAATGGTAAATTCACAAATGACCTTAAATCGCACTTCGTTCAGTTTTTTAATGATCAGGACTGAAATTTCTATGGGCGCGGAATCATAAACCTGCAAGAAAGATGGCAAAATGTCATTGAACAAGATGGAAAATACATGATTGATTAAAGAAATTACTTTCTTACCAAACTAACCCAACCCGCACTGACGCTATCCCTCCACCGCTTGTCCCTACTTAGGTGCAAGGCGCGACACTAAAATTCGGAGGAAAAACAGCGTCAGTCCGGTTTACACAACTTATTATGCACCTGCTTGTCGAATCTAGCTGATTAGTGATTATCACTAATAAATATTTTTTCTACATTTTTGTTATATTTGCTTATTTAGTTGACGACCATAACATGGACTTAGTAGGTATTTATGGTACATTTACTTAGGACAATAACTACCCTAGGTAGGAGGTCGGGCTGCAATTTACCAAGCCAACACCTCAATTGCCATTTCAAGGAGAAGAATTAAAATACATTACAGGTTCCCAAAATGGATCTGTCCCTGGACTAATCCCGAAAATCTAACTGAACTTATCAACACGTACGTTATCCCTGTCACAGCGTACACATTTGAAGTAGAAAGATAGTCAAAAGTGGATTTGAACAGATACAACAATGTGGAAATTGGGGTATCATCGTCCAAGATCGATACAATAAATGATTAACTTACAACGAAATAAAGAAGATCGCGCAATAATTGGTATATACGATATGCGTAAATTAGGCAAATGACATCATTCTTCAAAACAAAAGCACGACCTATGGAACTTCGTAACGTATTATGCCAAAGAGATGAAAACTACACTCCTTTAAAATTAGCTATAGAATTGTAAATCAATAATGACACAGAAAAAGGAAATATGCTGCATGTCTGGCAAAAAGGGGTTCCTCATGAAAAGTTCCCTCGAATTAAATAACAACGAAATAGATATGGAAGAACGAGTAAAGTGATCTTACAACGACATCCTCTTCCCGGCAACAGATGGATTTGTAATTGATTTGCAGGATCAAGTTGCAGTAAAAATATTTAAGCAATGAAAGCCCGTCATCAACAATAAATGACGTTGCCAACGCTGCCATATCGTGTTATGGTAGCTCAAAGTTGGGTTAGGATGTCGTGTTAAATTGAATTTGACACTTCATTACCATGAAAAATAGAGTCTTGAATAAATATAAAAATTATGTTTTTCGCCATGGTAACTTTTCTAATAAATTACCACGGCGAAATATTTTATTTTTGAATAATTTTCCATGAAATGAAATATATTTGTTAATATTGTGCACGAAGAGATTGTAAAAAAAGAACATGAGGAGGAGTTGAACACACATCCCCACGGGTGTAAACCCTAGACCTAAAACACTGCACTACGATCGCTTCGTTAAACAACACTTAAAATTAACGATATAAGGGACAAATAGGAAACACGTTTCAACGATTTTCTCAAAAAATAAAGCACGTTAGGACAAAAGCTCATACCTAGATATATAAGATCCATGAGAATCCTGGTGTTCCGCTTGTTAGCGACGAATACAGAAATGTACGAACGGACGAGCTGAACATACAATTATTTTACTCACTCGCAATGTATTGAGACGCCAACTTAATCCACTTAATCTGCTTTTGTGCAATCAATATTATGCCACACAATTTTTGTCCGTTTCTCGAACGTACATATTTACTATAATAATACATATGTCATTACTTGACGTGGTTGACGTATATCACGTTGAGTGTGTCATTCTGATACTTAAGCTCATTTACAATATGTAATATATGCAATATGTTACAGACTCCTCTCACCTGCGTTCCACTGCACGTATCGCGATGAAACATACCTTCGAGAAATCTGCATTGTAATACAAAAACAACGATATATGTACCATCACGATACATGGAGGGAACACTCTAAAATATGTACGAGACGACGATCCACTGCGTATTAATATATAGATATCGGAACACTGTACTGTAACTGAAAATGTTCAATGTATAACGGCATGACTGTCAAAATAATTGTATAACCTTGCCGGAAACAAAAACGGTTGCTAATAGTAAATATAATTTATTATAATGGTAACAGACATCATGCAGACATCATACAAGCATAACAACTGACATGTATTCATTGCTTGAATATTTTCAAATAATATCTAATACATGTAATCAAAGATAGTACAATGGCAAATGACAGATATAGGATGTGTGATTTAGTTGAGATATCGATATAAAAAGCGTTAAACAGAAACTAATTTTCAGTGCCTACTTTCACGGTTTCCACTATCTCTAACAACTGCTGTCACCCTCCCCAGCATATAGATCTACTGTACTCTGTGAACACTCAATCCCTATGAATAGCAAACTTTTAAAAACCGAACTGAAAACCATAATCAACATTGCAGCAAATAATGGTTTCAGCCAACGCACCATTACATCTCTAAAAAAAAAAACAGCTGACAATCCAACTAATCTACCAAGAAATAAGAAAAATAGACAAGAAATACGCCACCCTAACATACTTTGGACCAATTTCAGATAAATTGTCTTACATCCTATCCAAAAACAATTTCCACATAGCTTTCAAATCACACCAGAAACTTTCTAACCTTTTATTTAATACCAAAGACAATATACCGCCACACCATAAATCAGGAATTTATAAGATAAATGTGAAGAATGCAATAGTTAGGTCTAGAAGGCTAGCCAGGAAAAAGTTTCATTACACGATTGAATCAACACAAATTGTCATACCAACTAAAAAACAAACTTTCGATTTTGCCTTCTAGAAACCACGCATACGTTTCCGAAGCTAATACTAATAACATAAAGATAATACACACCGGACCGAAGAGCCGCAATCTCAATGTATTACAATCAATATATTATATTCACAAACACAGCAAGCATAAAGGGATGATCTCCCTTAATAACCAAATACACCTAATGACTTCTCCATTGTTTGACCTATTCTAAGTATTTCTGCAATATCATCATATATTTAGTTGAAATCTATACATACTACAGATAATCCTACTTAATGACAAAATATACGTAATGACGCTTTCCCAATACAATCCAGCATATAAATAGTTGTTTAAGTGTAGTTCTAACATACTTCAAGTTTGATAATGTGTTTACGAAACTGCAGCCACGTTTTTATGTAATAATAAAACAAAGTGATAGTTTAACAAAGTAGTGTTTTTATTTATTGAAATATATTAAATTACTGTACAGCTTTATATGGGTTTCAAATCGTTAAGAAAACGATTAACCAGAACCAATCGCACTTTAAATATTAACCTCAAACTTTTCTAAAAGAATAAAGGACCTATGCCATATTGAGACAGAACATTTATTGAAGATATTCCTCTAAATCATAAGACAGACCGGACACAATTTTAATAAACAAAGGGGAAAATTTGGTACATAAAGATTACGCTTCAAACAAAAAACCCACAGAGCAACAGTAAATAAATACAAAATTACGATCAAAATCTTACCAGTCATATATCTTCTTCCAGTCTGGTGCCTAGACTGCCTAGTAAAGCCATCCAATCGTTAAACGAATTTGGACTGTACATAGGTTGCACATATAGTTGCCGCACAAAAAGCAACGCTGTTAAATAGCACAAAGATAGTTAGAAACGATTTTTAACTCAAAATATAGTACAACTAATTTTCTGCCTATGACGTACCTCCCAAAAACTACAAACAATGCGCTAAGGTAAAACCGAAGGATAATAATAAGAGCAATAAAATATTTAAGTACCGAATGATACAAATTTCTTGGATCAAATTACAAATCCTAGGCTATTGAACTAAAAGAGCTCTGGAATCAAGATAGCGTTAAAATATTGCCAATTGTAATCTCTGTAATAGGCATCACCACCGACCAGATACGAACATTCAAAAAGCAGCCATTCTGAAAACAATAATTGTTAAAAAACATTTAAGACAGGAATGAAAAATCACATGATTTGACTCAAACCCGTTTCATACGAACTATACGACAAAAAGCAAGAGGATCGACATTAATAATAATAGTCTTTTCGCGTTCCGTTAAAGAATATTTATGCTTTTTTCTATTTTCACAGTTACGGTGGTACAGCTAACATTGTTCCTCTGGGATCTCTAATTATGCCCGATAGACAATGGAATACTATCTTAACTGGATGATGTACAAAGCACATTATTTTGCCTCAGTGTCGCAGACACAGTTGCTAACCAACGGCATGGTCACAAGTTTCTAGTGATTGCAGGGGTTGTGGTTTAGGGTAATTGATACCAAATCGCATTGGCTATTGGTCACAACACAATATATCATACCGAATCTTTTGATACTGGAATTAATAACTATGGTGGATATTCCCCAGATAATCTTGTGTAAATCAGCCATTGAAAATATGCTTATCTTAATTACTATGCATTCTATTCTCTCCTAAATTTTATACGAAAAGAGTGATAACTTTAACAACTGATATTTATGTAATGAACAGATTCAATTCCAGGATTTATCTACCAATTAATTGAATAAGGATGATTTTCAATTTCTCTGGAAACAAATTAGGTGGATTTAAAACTACAAGTAGTTAATCAATTGTCTTTGAATAGTATTAGGACTGAAGCAGACATGTTCTAAATACAAGTGACTAGAATAAAATAAAAATTCCCTGGTAATAGTATCAGTGATTCATTTTACAGTTAAGTGTGACAAAACTTCAGATCTAACGCATTCTGAGAATACACTTTAAGTGTTCGGAAAATGTTAATCTCGGTTCGAACAACACACCAAATCTTTAACAAGTACGCATAACATCATCCAACGGGTTGTTAGAAAACGTATACCGGATTTGCTTGTGAAACTGATCACTTTCGGCTTTTCGGGATTTAATGTGGATTATAAGCTTAGTTGCAAATGAATTCCTCCTCTTCGAAAATTATTTATTAAACGTGATTGAATATAAACTAGTAATTAAATAAAATATCTGATGCTGTTGTTTATAATTCTCAACTAAGTTGGAAATAATCAACAAGTATGAATCGAATAAACCTGCATAAAGTAAAAAGTGAAATAATTCCATACCAAAAGCAGAAATAAGAGATTTCTAAAATCAGTATAGCGCTTTGACAACCTCTACAGGAGTAAAGTTGGCACCTAGGAGAATTTGATCGTCTACTCTCCTCAATGTCAAGTAAAATGAAACACTTTAAACAATACAGGAAGTGGATTGGCAATTACTATATACAATACTGCACCCGAGGGAATGATAAGAGCATGCAATTTCAGCTAAAACTTGATAGAAAGGTGTTCAAGTGATTGCCTATGGATATGATCTAATGATGCCTAGGACCCAGATTAAGGAACAAAGATAGTGAGATATAGTAATTGGTTAAAGGAACTACTAAAAAATAAACCAAACAGAATTTGAAGATATAAATATATTATACGGGCGAAGAAGACCAGAGAGGTAAAAAGAACAAGTGCTGTTGGGATCATATTAAATAATAAAGGTAGTACAGACGCTAAGAAGAAAAATATCCTAAATTACAATGAAATCAGAACTAATGCACGCGAAAGAAATTATGTGGTTGAAAGGACTGACTATGGAAATCGATGAAGTATTAGAGGATCAAGGTTTGTTTTTATTATTTTAAAGCAATCCTCCAAGAATCTCCTGAAATATTATAATTATTTGTAGTATCAAGTTTTTTCAGAAAAGAAGCTTCCTGAAAATTGGGTTTATCATTATAACAACAAATTACAACACTATACTAAACAAACTTGCCAATTCATATTCAATTTTTATGGAAGTATTGTTTGTAATAAAGATACTTAAAATGTAACAAACAAATATCGATTGGTGGCACCAACACAACATAGCATATTGGGAATGAAATTTTAAAATGTTTTCTGAAACCACAATCTCTAGGATTATCAAAATGGTGTCATTGGTTTCAATATAATTACTTTTACATAAAAGATAAGCAAACAAACCATGATATTTTATAAAGGATAACCTTGTAAATATTCCCTCCTCTACCACTTTCAGGTTATCAAATAATAGATCAGGAGTTAACAGCTATATTTTCAGACCGTTAAAATAACGTTTTCAGATAACCTGCGTCAGTAAAAATATAACTATATACATATATATAAGTATAAACAAACATTTGTTTTTATTTGGGCACTATCAAGAAAATAACTTACGATTAGGATTTCTTGATATGTAGGATCTGTAAAAATGTATACATATAATATTTTAACCAAAACCATAAAAACAAAAAGGAACCCTATATAAAAGATCTTTGTCGAAACCGTAACAATTCTAAGCAACGGTGCAATGCATTTTGCTTGCAAATATAAGTCGTGATATCCCATGCACAAGAGTACTCTTGAGAAAAACTACCATCAACCTCGAAACGGAACAGAACAAATCATTGCTTTTGATTAATATAAAAGATTTGCTCTAAGATAAAACAAAAAATGATTAACGTGCAAGTAGTAAGGTAATAAAGAAAGAATCACCAATTTATCAATATACATACTTACGATACAACGAATCACAAAGTTCTTCCTTCAATGAGAGGCATCGTTTCCCAAAAGTCAACACTTCTAAATTGTTTAACTTTCTGACCACTCTTGCTTTAGTTTCTTGGTAACCTTATCGTCGAAAAGTAGCAAGAGAGCTGCTACCCAAGAAAATAAATGCACCGGAAGGTTACCGAAAATATTCAAAAGAAACAACTCATGAAAAGCAAAAATCAAAATATTTTATATTAAACCATTACGAGACCATACAGAATTTATGCGTACTTAGTAAGTCATTGCACAACTATTTTGCAAGTTACCCAATAACGCACCTTATAAAGTATTTTTTGTAGAGAATCATTTAGATCTTTCATCGAATTAATATTTTGGTTCTCGTAAATAGTTTCCTACTTAAGAATTGTGTTCAATCACCTTGCTATTATTTCAAACAATGTTATAGAGCCCCAGTCACTAATATTAATATAATAATAGAAGAGGAACGTAATTAGAGTTGCAGTTTAACTTTTATTTGGGAATGAGACACGCTCAAGTTTTTCTTATAAATTTATTTAACTTTCTATTTTTGTTTCTTAAAATGATCAATACATTTTTTTATTTAGTTATCTTAATCTAATGTAAAAACTTCCTTTGGGATATTAGATCTCACTTCCTCTTTATATTCTTTGAAATAGCACCTCGATGACGTCCAGTTAATAATATCCTATTAACAAATCCTCAGCACCAGCAAATATTTCAGCATGATGAAACTTCGGGTCTTTTTCATGGCGTATGCCCGAATGGCGAATCTTTAATGGCTAACTTATTATACTTTTACCATGATACAGCTGAGATTTATATTTACGTAATTTACCACTAAGTAATATAGTATAAATCAGTACCTAACGAGAAGTGATAGTTTTGTACGAGTTCCTATACTTATGAATCCGTAAAGGCACTGAAGTGTTTCGTAATTATACTTACAAATGATTTATTCAACACAAGTAAAAAAATATATCTAAACTCTTTAAGCTGCGCAAAGGGAAAACCATTAATTCAGAGGAAAAACGGAACGCACAAAAACTAAATCTCCACAAAAAATTAAACGGAGTCAACGAGCGCAAAAGTGGTTTCATATAACTTTTTAATCCAAAAATTTAATTTTAGTTTGTTTCCTCGTGTATAAGGTTAACCGCAAAAATCTCATTAATCATATCAAATACATTGCTTCAAATTTTAAAATGAATGATAAAATAACGTTCATTCAGGATCTCATCCTAAAAAGTTTAAAAATTTTCAAACTCATATTAAAATTACCGTTGCAATTGGTCGGGTAAATCTGTGTTTATTTTTTTAGAACAAGCCTAAATACGATAAATAGAACTTCTGTCAAATAGCCAAACATAAACAATGTATACACCGTATCTGGAAAGTATGGAATATCGGATCTATGTATGTATGTATATCTCGATAAATGTCGAGTCAAAATGTTTCAAAGAAAAACTATTGTTCATTTGTTGTTTCTATGAAAAACAAACGCCCAGCGAAATTGGAAAATAGATAAACGTCTATGCCAGAAAAAGAAGAGAGGATAAATGGAGAAGAAATTACAAAAAATGGAGGAGTATTATATCAACAAAGATTCACAGAAATAAGACAATGTGAGAGAGCAAAAATGGTCTATTAATAAGTGCAAAAGAAGAAAAACTAAAAATATGGGCACAGTACTATGATGAACTACTGGATGAGCAAAAACGGGAATTAAAAATGCAACAAAATGGAGAAGAACTAAATATAAAAGAGGAATTCCAAACGCAGAACGAAGAACCAAAGCAGGAAGAAATAATAAGGATAATTGGGAAACTAAAAAACCATAAAATCCCTGGCGAAAATGGAATTTCCGCAGAAATGCTGAAGGAAGGTGGGGAAATTGTCCAACAACGAACTGCACAGTTGGTGAGAAGGATATAGGAAGAAGAAGAGATGCCCAAGTCATGCAGTATGGCCGTCTTATGCCCTATAAGAAGGGCGATAAAACAGATTGTAATAATTATCGGGGATAGCACTGTTAGATGTAGTCTATAAAATAACTGCAACCATAATAAAAACCAGGTTATATAACATACAAAAGAAACAACTAGGTGAATACCAAGGTGGTTTTAAAACAGGACGACGCACAATAGACCAAATTTTTGTAATGAAACTTACACTACATAATACATATGAACCGAATTTAGGGCTTCATATATTGTTTATTGACCTCGAAAAGCACACAACTCCATACCAAGAATCAAATTACAAATAGTTCTTGAAAAACAGCATAGATTACGCTGACGACATAGCGCTGATGGCAACGAATAGAAAATAGTTCGGGAATCTAAAGAATAAGGCAGAGTATGGATTAACTACTATCCAGAAATGCAAAAATAGGAATGTATGACACAATAATCAGACCGACGCGACAGTGCTATATGGGCGCAAAAGATGGGTTCTCAATAAGCAGTAGGAAATAAAAATTGATATATGGGAGAAGGTATTCGGAGGAGTACACGTGATAAGCATGGGATGGAGAAGGAGGATAAACCAAGAAATTAAAGACCTGTTCGAAGAAAATTATCGCAGGCGGTAAAAGTACATACATTCAGATGGGTAGGATATATTGCGAGGATGGCTGGTATTAGACATGTTAGAAGAGGACTCACGACTGGAGATGAAGGGAAGAAGCGGAGAGGAAGGCCTAAAGGAAAAGGACTCCCAGCTTTAAAGTAAGATCTGGCACAAATAGGGGTGGACCTGCACGCTACAACAACGTTTGAATCTGAGCTATAAGCATTTCTTGATTAGAAAAACGGTATTCATAGGCTATTGTTCATTGCAGTTCTTGGAAAATCATTACTGCAACGCGTTAATTTAGATTTCGGCGACATGGAAGGGACCGTTTCTTATTCATTTCCTTTTTCTTAACAAGGGTAGTTCACTTACTTGCTTGAAGTTCTTATACCAAGATTTCATATATTTTTCATTTCTAATTGTTTCGAAGTCTTTTCACTTAGGCTTATTATAAACTTTGGAAAGTAATGCACTAACATACAATGTTTCTCCGATATTTCCAGTGTGCGTTATATCGTACTAACTCCTCATCCTTCGAATGAAAAGAACATTCGTTCGCTAAACTTAAATTCTGTAGAGCATTATTTATAGAGTGATAGTAGTATGAACTCTTCATTAATACGAAACTCCAATAAAGGAAATCGATTTCAGCCTTATTAAGGAAACAAATGGCACCGCATTAAACCTTTCACTTCTAAAGCTTCTCAGGATGATATTCCTCATTCAGATGTATAGATAACACAAAATTAATTTGTCTTAACTACTAATATAAAAAATGTCAACTAAATTCATTTAGTTTAGGTATTATTTTTGTTACGATAGATAAAGCACCAAGCGTTTTCCCGCTTGCGTGAAGATATACAAAATAAAAGAACCTTTTCTGTTTATGGTCCTTGACTTGCTATTCGATCACGTAGACTTTCGAGTTACGATTGGCGCCCAACGAAGTTTGTCTGGACGGTGGATTTTTTGGACTAGGTTCGCGCATATGTTGGTGCAATGAATAACCGAATGTCTGCCGGCAGCATTTAAAAGGCATAAAATAAATATAAGCGATCACAAAACGTAACTAAAAATGAAACAAATCTAAATGCAAAACATATGTACATACCAGGTATGATCAACATCTATGCGGATTGGATTTATTAAAAGAAAAATACAGCTATAGGTATACTATTTAGTCCCCTTCGAAGTGGTCCCCTTCCTAAGCCACACTACACGAACGCTGTTTCCACTACACAAAATCATTTTTTAAGCCATCTTCGGAAATAGCAAACGGCTGCCTCGACGCATTCTGTTTTATCTCCTGAACATCCCGGAATCTTTGTCTTTTCAAGTGGTATTTAATTTTTGTGAAAATAAAAAATCGCAGGGTGCGGGATCTAGCGAATATGGTGGCTGTCGGATCTGGTTCTTGGCAAGAAACTATTGAACAAGCTGAGCTGCAGGTGCCGGTTTGGATGATACAGATATGCAATTATACTAAATTATGGTATAAAAATTATTTTGACATACATACACATAAATAAGGTAAATTCTTTATATACAGTGACCAACATTAAATATTCTACATACTTACATGATTTAGGAAGCAACATTTAGTGGTTGTAACGAGATATTGCGTAAAATTATTTTAAAAATGGAGTATAAGGATAAACAGATATTGTCGAATGGAGCGACAAGATGAAGTGGCATGGAGAGCACAATATTTATTTATAATGGAGAACGATAATCTTGGAGCTAACAAAAGACCTGTCATGTACCTCTATGAAAATAATGTTCATAAAAATTACACGGTAGGAAAGTGATGGAGCAAAGTAATGGAGCCAAGAGTGTTTTAAAAAGGGTGGTGCTGGGCAAAGATGGATAATGGCACATGCTGGAGGCAATATCGGTTTTATTGAGGGATGTTTACTATTATTTAAATCGAAAACAAAATTGATTATCACTAAGATATGAATTTTGAGAATTTTTCAAAATGGTTAATGGCAGTTGTAATTTCAAAAATATCACAGAACTCTGTTATAGTAATGGACAACGCAGCATATCACATATACAGATTAATAAAACACCAACAGCTTCTTCAAAGAAAGAAGTGAAATTGTATCTTGACTACACTCAAAAAATCTTCAATATTATCCCTTCATGCTAAATTATTGCAAATAGTTAAACGAAACAAGCCCCCTCCAGAATATGACATTGACAATTTTGCAGTGGCTCATAGTCAGACTATTTTAAACAAGATTACCAACTTACCATTGCGCCTTAAATCCGATTGAATTGATTGGAAGTATGGTAAAGAGAAAAGTAGCTGCACATAATATATATTCAAATAGTAATATAAAAGCTTTAATACGACAAGCATTCAAAGAAACAACTCCAGATTTGTGGCGAATATAATGGAACATGTCAAAGGAATTGAAAAACCGTATATAGAAACTGATAGTATAAAATGAATTTATTATTCAATTCGCGGCATCAGACAGCGAAATTGACTGGACAGATTTAGAGAATAAAAATTAGTTTAGGCAACTTATGCAGATATATATAATGTTTGTGTATATTACATAAAACTTGAAACTTTGTATGAATGAGAGATTTCTATAATATTAAAACAATTTTTTTTAATTCTGGATTAGTAACACGCATATAACGTTTCAGAAGGTTAGTTCATATTGAATAAAGAATATATTATATAATAAATAGAATTAATTCTGATAAAAGTGAGTTATTTACCTTCACTAGTTTACATTCTATACCAAAAAATATGACATAAATTTTCTAACCGTGAGATTATATTAGGTTAGAAACAATATAAATAGGGCGCGTTCAAATTTTGTCAAGGTCATTTGAATCGATTGTGCTGCTGATGGTTTTAGTTCTATTTGGTTTCACTATATTGAGATTTTCCACAATAGCCATATAGTGGTTGTTTGTACTAGTAATGCTTTAACAATCTTATTAAAAATTAAAAAATATCGTTTCTTACCACAAGAACACTGTTTGTTTGTTTGCTAGGGCGAAGTACTAAGCGTGCAGGAAAACGTGCCCTTAGATAGGTATAGATCACACTGTTTACAACCATTTTTAAATCACTTTTGGAAGTTATTCTGATTTAGTAGTGACATAAAACGTTAAACAAAACTCTGGCCTAGGAATGTTTTATATCTTTGAATTCACGAACTCGCTACAGGTATTGTCACAAGTGCTAGTTTAATATTTTAACGATCGTCAGTCGTGAATTTATGTATGTAGGTACATATGTATGCAGGCTGTATGCAGACCATTTAGGTCCATAACCTTGTAATCTCTCTCCAGCCCTTCCTGTCTCTCGCCTCTTTCCTTCAGTTCTGGACTTTTTTCTCTTTCACATCTTGTTCCACAGCTTCTCTCCAATGTTTTCTCGGTTTTCCTTACTTTCTTTTACCCTCCGGTGCCTTCCATGCCACTTCCTTTACGTCTCTTCCCTGCTCCATCCCGTGAATTTATACTATTTCTTTTTTTGTTAACTCTCTGGCTGTCGGAGGAAATTTGAAATTTTGGTCACTGTAAGCCAAAACAATATATTTGCTATATAAGCCCTAATATGCTGTTTTTCCATGTTTGCCATCTTATATTTGCTTTCTTGTTTCTTTTTTAATCTTTTTTGATAAGATGGTGTACGTTTATAATGGCCATAATTAGAAAATATTGTCCTTTATACAGGGTGCTCCAACAAAACGCTAAGTATCAAAGTTTTGTTTTTTTAAATGGAACAATATACATTTATTACTTTCGAATTGTATAGGAAAAATAAAGGTAAGTTACTTCGATGTTCCATATACCTATGGTTAACCGTTTTCGAAGTATTTGAGGATTTTCGAAAAAGTAAGATGTTTTGAAAATGAACATGACAGACAAACTAATTGAAATTTTCAAATCATGTTTTTAGGCTTGATTTGGTATATTTTGGGCTACTTATTTTCAGGTATGTAATTTTACAATAATGTACAGGGTGATTCCATAGACCAGCTTTATTTGTCTCAACTTTAATAGTGTATAACTTTGTTATTTCAAATGCAACATCCTGTATATTTTCAGACTCGGAGAAAGGTTTTTCAACTCCTACTCAAACTGTATTAGGTTTCCCTATACCTATCTCTTGTGATTTCGGAGATATTTGAAGATATTTTAAATTTTACCTAGATTGAAATTAAATCCAAGCTGCTGAATTTGGAAATGCAATTGTTTTTTATTTCAACGATCTGAAAAAGTTGCTAATGAAACACATATGCCATTAAATGATAAGTATTATAATAAATGTTCTACATGATCGCCATTTTTCTTTATGCATATTCTAATTTTCTCTTCAAACGATCTTCTAACCCTTCTTAACATTTCCGGGGTAATGGTAGCAAATGCATTTGTTATTCTGATTTTCCTATCATCCGGCGTAGTTGGCGTCGAATTGTACACAATACTTTTTACATATCCCCATAAGAAAAAATCTATGCAAATTAAATCGGGTGATCTGGGTGGCCATTTACAGGGTCCTTGTCTTCCAATCCACTTATTTGGGAACATTAAATTTAAATAGTTTCTTACATCTACGTGGAAATGTGCAGGAGCCCCGTCTAACTTCAGCCACATTTTGCCTCTTGTAAATAAAAGAACATCTTCTAAAAGAGTCCAGAAATCTCCTTGTAAAAATTGTAAACAACGGTGCCCATTCAATCGTTCTTCAAAAAGTAAGGTCCAATAACATAGTCACCAATAATTCCCGCATAGACGTTTAAACTCCAGCGATTTTGTTGATCAACAGTCTTAAATATGTGTGGATTTTCTGTATCATAATAATGAACATTATGTCTACATACTAATCCATTATTATGGAAGGTAGATTCATCAGTGAATAAAATATATTCAGAAAAGTCCTCCTCTTCTCCAACACGATCCAGAGACCACAAGCAAAATTCCAATCGATGGTCAAAGTCCATCCCATATATATGTTGATGTATTTGGATATGATATGGGTGATACTCGTGTTTCTTTATGATCCTCTGTACACTAGATCTACTTATATCGGTTTCTTGGGTAATCTTCCGTGAACTGGTACTAGGATTTTCAGCAATTACACCTAACACTAGAAATTCATTTTCCTCGTTGTCAACGACTGATTTCCTTCTTTTTCGTTTAGAGTAGGAAGTATTACCTGTCTCTCGAAACCTTGCGAAAAGTCTTTCAAAAGCCCGCTTGTCAGGATGTCTTCTTTCAGGATACTTTTGCGCATAAACTCTGCCAGCCAAAAAACAGTTTTCATGACATTCACCTGGTCAAAATCATATCCACTCGTTCTAGGATAGACAAATCCATCATTGTGAAAATATACAACATTTTTATCTTCTCTTGCCATCCGTAGACGTACGTTTCGCGGTTATACCGCTCGTCAGTACGCAAGAGCTGTAATTTCGTATAAATTTTCCTGCAGGAGACTGTGGCAACGCAAGTTGTCCACTTCTGTAGAAAAAATAACTGTAAAAAATGCGTAATACGTGCATTGTGAGAGAATTCATATCGAATCCCTCTCACATGTACAAACATCATTGTAAAAATATCTCAAATAAAAGAAAATAACACTTCAATTATTTCATAAGTTCTTTTTAAATTTCTCTAATAGTAGTTATGTAGCATTATCAAAGAATAAAGTATAGTAAAATTGTGCTGACATTTAAAAGGTATGTCATTATGACAATTTAATTGCTGTATCTAGTAGTAGGCTGTTTTTTAATTATGAGGAGCGCAAAAATTATTAAAATATGTACGAAGGGGTTACAACTAATGAAAGAATACAATACATAGCGTAAAATGGCGATCATGTAGAACATGTGTTTCATTAGCAACTTTCTCAGATCGTTGAAATAAAAAAACAATTGCATTTCCATATTCAGCAGCTTCGATTTAATTTCAATCTAGGTAAAATTTAAAATATCTTCAAATATCTCCGAAATCACAAGAGATAGGTATAGGGAAACCTAATACAGTTTGGGTAGGAATTGAAAAACCTTTCTCCGAGTCTGAAAATACACCGGGTGTTCCATTTGAAATAACAAAGTTATACACTATTAAAGTTGAGACAAATAAAGCCGGTCTATGGAATCACCCTGTACATTATTGTAAAATTACGTACCTGAAAATAAGTAGCCCAAGATATACCAAATCAAGGCTAAAAACATGATTTGAAAATTTCAATTAGTTTGTCTGTTATGTCCATTTTCAAAACATCTTACTTCTTCGAAAATCCTCAAATACTTCGAAAACGACTAACGATAGGTATATGGAACATTGAAGTAACTCACCTTTATTTTTTCTATACAATTCGAAAAAAACCAAAAATATATACTGTTCCATTTAAAAAAACATAACTTTGATACTTAACGCTTTGTTGGGGCATTCTGTATCAATGAAAATATTTTCTAATTATGGCCATTATAAACGTACACCATCTTATCGAACGAGATTTAAAAAAATTATTAGTTTGGGAGCTACAGTCCGAGGCGCAGGTGGTGGGCAACCTGTATATATAAAAATCAATTGCTGTTCGTTTGTCTCGCTAAAACTTGAAAATGGCGCACCGATTTGGCTAATTTTGATCTTGAAATATTTGTGGAAGTTCAGGGAAGGTTTAAACGGTGAGAAACATAAATAATAAGTAACGGAAAATTCTAAAAACGGCAATTTAATTTTCCGTTATGACAGCTGTCATGGTGCGTGCAAAGATCATTAAGGTTATGACTTTTGCAATTGTGCGCGCATGAATAATTGTTATGTCATAATAGAAGCAAAGTCAGCAATATCCATCACAGTGGTATTTACAATGCCGCGAGCGAGAAGATCGAATCTTTCACAACGAAGCCGTAATACAAATAGACTGCGGAATATTGCAAATGAATCCACTGCAGATGAAGAAGAAATCGCACGAGAGAAGGGCGCCTTGTTAGTACGGCCCGACTTCGTGCTTCACAAACACAAGAAAAAGAGAGGCCATACGTGATACGGCTCGGTTGGAAATTAGAAATCGTCGAGCAAAACACAGAGATCAACAACGTCGAGCCGCAAGAAGAAAGGTTTCAATACGATTCCACAATTGACTACACCTCGCACCCATTCGTTAGTATTGGCCCTATGCAGATTATGTGCGTCCATTGCGGTGCATTGAAGTTTGCTGGAGAAACGCCTGGATTGTGCTGCCTCAGTGGAAAGATTAAATTGCCATTGTTGCTTCCCTCACCTGAGCCATTGCATTCATTGCTTCGTGGCGAAGCTCAAGAATCACGATATTTTCTTTCGAACGCTTAAAGGTATAGCGCATGTTTCCAAAGGATTTCATTTGGAGCAAATATTATTGAAGAACGCAGATTCAGCCCCACATTCAGGGTAATGTTTGTTAATAATAGGGTAACCTTTATTTTTGGTAATCACAAATCACTAATTATCACTTCCCTTTCGACTATACAAATACAAGAACAAATTCACCATAGAATTGGATCATTACAACCGGTTGAAGGCGCACAGCATAAAATTGTTACAAATTTGCTTCATGGCCAATATGGAGGACCAACTTGATCGGCGTCAAACGATCAATAACGAAACAAAAAGAGAAATTCTTCATAATTTGCAGCAAATACTTTATGAACATCATGCATTGATTCGGTTGTTCAAAACTGCGTTGGATCGCATGCCAAGTGCTGACACGAGTGCAACCCATTCAGCAAATAATTTAACAGAAAGTTGTGCTACAACGATACGCGAATCATCAATAAAGCAAATGCTTTGCTCCCACGTGAATTTGCTCCTTTCTGAATTTTTATTCAACTTAATTAATTTTATCTTAATATAAACAAGTTAATAAAACACAGGTAATAACTTAAGACAACATTTATTAATTCTAAGGCGGTACGACGTTCGCCGGGTCAGCTAGTTAGTTATAATTATTTATATTTAATTAATTATATTTATGTTTCTCTGTGGTGTACAAAAATGTTACAGCGACCTGTGGAAGAAAAAGGTGCCACTGGCCGGGTGTAAAATTTTTGTAATATCTACATTAGGAACTAATAAACATCGTATTTTCTGTTTCAGGGGATAATAGAGTGTATTCCCAATATTAAATACACATGAGGTGTAATATTTATGATACACTGTGGTTTTACTGAAATAATTGTCGGTGTACATTAATGTTACACTTCTGTAATAACAAGGGTGTACAATAATGTTACACCGGTGCCGAGCGTGTTAATTGTGAAAATAGTGCACGGCTTGAATACTGATGTAAGATAATAAGATGTCAAACTATATGAATACTAAACCACAATACATTATACTGTTACTGGATCTCACAATTTCTTTGCTACAGTCTAATATTTCGTAACACAACTTAAGTATCTTGCTATTAGAATTATTTTTTCTGGTCATGTCCATCTCTAGGTTTTCAACTTTGCTCTTAGAGTAGTTCATTGCCAATTTCTTTATTCTCAAGTTTGTTCATTTTTTCTTTCAGTCCATATCGAGTCCTAATATGGTAATCTCAGGTGTTGAATTAAATGTATATTTCTTGTTAGAACCTTTGAAACTACAATTTTATTCGGCATATATAAGTGCACTTATCTTCAAAATAAGTATTGAAGTAGTAGAAAGCATTTCTATTTCACTTCATGCAATACGGCAGATCTTTACTGTCAAACCCTTCGATGGTCGTTTTCCGTTCGATATATCATTTTAAATCTAATATAGGTCAGCATGATAGCTGACAGTTTTATTACAACACCAACGCATTTGGCCAAAATAAACGAACAGGAAATATTTGAAACTGGTCTCTTTTATATAAAGCATAAATCCTTACCGTTTTTGTCCTTTTATTGTGAGTTTCATCCGCTGTTCTTTCGGAGGTCATTCCTATATGTGTATGTATGTACTACGTGTTTATTAGCTTTGAGAGAAACTCTGAAAAGCTGTGTTTATATATATTTTTTAAACCAGGAAATATTTTCTTAACGGGATTTCTTGCGTGTTAGAAACGTTAATGTAATATACGGTAACACATTTTTAATATTCACCATATTTTTATTAACCTCTTAACTTTATACTAAGAAACAATGGGCGAATTTGGGGTAATATTTTAAACGCATAGTAATGATTGTTTAGAGAAACTAATTTTATTTCGTATAAAGATAAAATGTTCAGTTCATGAAGTGGCCCAACGGACATTATTATATGGAGTTTTAATCCGCATTGTGAAGCTATTATGATTTTACTTTGACTAATCGATTTTATTAAGTAGTAAGTAAGTGAACTAGATTGATCGTAGTCACGGGGTCCTTCGAGAAGTCGTTACGTAGGAACCGTGTTCTGATCTTCAGGGTTCAAATGTTCAGAGTTCTGGTATTTCCGATTTCCTACATTGATTGGGGCGTGTATTACATCTTGTAAATTCGGACTAGGAATTCCTGGCTTTGGATCTTGTTGCATCCGTTCATCAAGTTCTGGAGTTTTAGGTTGTTGTATTTTTATTGAACAAAGTTGATCTATGTGACGTTTGATGATGTAACCATCACCTAATTATATTAGATAGTAGAAATGGCCAAACTTCTTGATGATTGTACCCAACCTTCATAATTTTTTATTGTTTGTATAACATCCAACTTGCACCCCTTCTCCCTCGCTTACTTGACGAGCCTTGGACAAATCCACAGAACCTTGGTTTTGAATTTGAGAACGCTTCAGTCCATCTAGTTCTTTACGAACTTGGCTGTTGAACTATAGCTCAGATGGAGTTTTCCCATTTGTGTGGTGTTGCTCGGTATCGAAATAATATTTATATTACTTTCTCACGTATGAAATGAGAATCATCTACCATTGATTTTTGTCGATGCTTACTGTTTGAACGTTGCGTTCAGTTAACCTGTTCGTAACTGGAAAATACCACATGTACAAAATGATTGAAATTCATTCAGCTCAAGTTACATTTCTATTGTGGTCGTTATACCAATTTCGGCCCACTTGGATTCAGCATCCATCACAATCAGATAATAATAAGTTTAGAAAACACCAGCTTAGTCCAGATGGATTCGTTGCTTGTTATGTTCTGGTTCCTCCCCAGTGTATAATTTAGCCTAGGAGGGAGGGGGAGGGCTTAATTTAACAATAGTACAGGGCAAACACTCTTTTACTACTCGCTCTATGTCCTTAACTTCTTTCTTTGTTTCATTTTTTGACATGCCAATATGTGTTTGGTGAAGTTTTGCTAAAAATGCCTCTAAAAACGATATCATTCCCAACTGCGATACCATTCCTAACTGTGTCCTCCATTCGATTACTGTAAAGATTTTGTAACAGTAGTGAGTGAAGTTCTTGATCATTTTGCGTTTCGCTTGAAGACTTTTGGAATTTAATTTTAAAGTTGAAATTTGTTGTACTGATGATTCCTAGAGTTGATTTACTTCTTCTTTGTTAGCAGTTCCTGTTGAAAGCTGTGATTTTACTGGAACTCGAGATAAACAGTCAACATAACATTTTCGATGCCCTTTTTGTTAACAACCTTATAATTAAATCCTGAAAGAAAGGCTGCATATTTCTACAGATGTGAGAAAGTCATTTGTGGAGACTTGGACATAGTCACTGCACTCTTGTATTGAACAATACGCGGAGATATTTCCAAATAAAAATATTTCATAGGAGCATTTTCTCGCCATAGAAATAGACTTCTGAAACGTTTTGAGAATAAAGATTGCATTTGCAAAGAGAAATCTACCGGGAGGCCAACTGTATTAAGTGTAGATGTTGACGACATTCAACAGCAAATAGAGTAAAGTCCTACGAAATATCTACCCAGATTATCTAGTCAAGTAGGTATGAGAACGTATTTCATTAGTTATCATATAAGAATTAAATGTATCCTTATTTTGTAGGTATCTCTTATGGAAGCTGCCAAAAGGCTTTAAAGAGGATTTTGCATATGCATCCATACGAAGTGTCAGTAGTAGAATAATTATATCCACGACACCATCAAGGACGTATTCAATTTTGTCAGTGGTTTAGTGAAAATTTAAACAATAACGATGTATTGGACAAAACATTTATGTCAGATGGGGCATGATTCCATCTATCAAGTTACGTGAACGGCCAAAATTATAGAACAAAGCAAAGTAGTACTTTACCAAACGACGGAATTGTGTGTGTTTAAGCGAAAAGCCTACTTCCTGTTTGCACCATTTTTTCGATTGATTTGTGATCTCAGGATTGAATTGTGGTATCCATGTTTCATCGGTAGTTATTATCTGTTGCCAAATGCGGTCGCCTTAACATGCTAAAAGCTCTTGATGTTGGCGGCATGTGTCGCACCCGTTGAGTCCCTGTTCCGGTCTCAACAACCTTGATATCCAGCGGTCTCAAACTTCGTTCACGCCCAAACGTTCGTGTAAAAACTTATAGATCTGTCGTGTATCTATTCCTACACTAATAAAGATTTCACGAATAGTTAGTCGGCCTTCAGTAGATTCTCCACAGCAGCAACGTTTCTTTCAGTTACAGAGATGCTCAGCCGTCCACTACCCGGATCGTCTTCAGCTGATGTTTGTAAGGACTCTATGTTCAGATTCTACAGACTCTGCAGATACACCTTGCAGACGTTGAACAATTTCTGAAGCTTACACATCCTCTTTAAACATGATTGCAAAATCAGCGGTACGGAAATACGTCTGTATGTCAATTAGCTGAAGTATATTAAACAACATTGTACGAGATGAATGCGCAAACGTGTCAAAATTTGTCTCTGATAAATATCGTAATCTATAAGATTTGCGGGATTGAACTGGAGCCAAATCCCTGGAGCATTTGAAACATACTTCGTACATTAAAACAAAAGCTTAATTCATTAAAATATTTAAAAATTATTGCATCGCTGACTGAATACAGGTTAAAAGAAAAAGTAAAGCTGCGTTGTCGATTAACTTAACCAGTCAAGATAACATTCCATATGTAATTCGTTATTTAGTTTAAAACTACACGACACATTTTTGATATCTAATCCGGTACGTGGCTGAAGTGTACTAATGCAATAGATTTATTTCCACGATAGATGTTTGTAATGTGTGTACTCATATGTAGGTAAAGTAAAGGTTACGGTTTAAAACGGAATATTCGAACAACGGTATCTAGCGATGTTTTTGAAGTAACATTTGATTAATTCGAGTTTGGTGTTGATACGACAGCTAAGCGATCTTTAAGCCCAACAAAAACATCAAAGCCTGGGGTAATACCAGACTTTAATTAATCAGAATTCGCAATCACATATAAATTACAGGAGATAACGTTTAATAGGTAATATTTCTGCCTTATACATAGGTGAAATATTAGAATAAAATTGCTCTGGGACGATGTATACTTCTATGAAGAAATGAGTTATCTACAATTAACACAAATCTTTTAAATATCCCCTCCTCTACCACTTTCAGGTCAATCAAACAAAAAATCAGGAGTTAATAGATATATTTTCATGAAAATGGAAGTGGTAGAAGAGATGATATTAAAAGTTAAATACATAGGTCGAGAGCGTTAAAACAATGTTTTCGGGTAACCTTCGTCAGTGAAAATATAACTACGTACATTATATATACTAGTTTCCTATATGTATATATATGAATTGCTAAAATAAGAGCGAAAGATTTGAACTCCGCGCTATTCTGGTTGACGTGTTTAACAGGTTGATAATTGCAACGGGTCTATAGGAGACATTTAGGAGTTAGTAAACATGGACCGTGTAGTGGTCGTTCAGAACAAAACATCACGGCAGTTTGCGAAAGTATAGCCGGACTCCAGAGCCCTCGGTTCGTCATCGTGTACAAGAATTGCTCGTTTGAACAGCCACCCTTCACCGCATTCTCACTAAAAATTTGCATCTCCATGCTTACAAAGTCCAACTGACTCAATAACTTCTGCCCAACAAACCGTTCACAGCAAATGGCCACCAAGATCGTGCGATTTAATACCTTTGGGCTTTCTTCTGTGGAGTTTTCTGAAGTCTCAGGTTTATGCCAATAAGTCTGCCAAAGCATGGAACGCCGAAACTGATCACTGTGTCAACGAAATACTGCGCAATTTGTGCAGAGACGTTAGTGAAAATTTCGCCAATAGAGTACGCGTGTGCCAACAAACCGTTGCGGTCACTTACGAGACGCGTTGTTGCATACTTAATTCCCAAATGTCCACACTACCGAAAAACGTATTTTCTTTAAAATTCAAATCTTGCACTCTTATTGGAAACAAAATAACTAACGAAATAAGTATATCGTTATTTTGTTGATAGTTCCCAAAGAAAAACAAATGTTTGTTTATACATACAGTGTGTCCCAGTATTGATGTTACAAGGGATGCGATAGAATAAAAATTTTTGGATTTAGTTTAAGATTGTGGCATTAAGTTCTGCTTGGTGTGAGTAGAACTTTAAGAATACTTTCAGTTTTTGAAAAACAAGTCGGCCTTAACAGTGAAGCGAAAACTATTTTCTTTTCAGGTAACGCACCCTTTTTTGTTCATTATATGTCAAAATATTACTAAGAAAAGATATTCAGAATGAAAAGCTATGGCTCTATACAAAATTTCAGGAAGATTTACCTAATTTCATTAGAATATCATGTTTTAGATCAATAAAACTGAAAAACGTAAATTGTCTGCTGTAACTCATTAATTGGAATTTGAACTAACAATAAGTTATACTACAAATTGTAATCTGACAGTACTTCACATTAGTCAACAATCTTGTTTTCCTGGCCTCTCATTGTTTTCTTTCTTTTATGCGAATTCAGACGTCGCAGATAACGCTGGCAATTACTTTTAATAACTTTATCGTAGATCAATGATATTATTACTTTTTATAAATCTAATTTGTGAATAAATACATAGAATTTATTTTGTTTAATCTAAAAAAATGATGTTTTAATCAAAGTAGGTAAATCTTCCTAAAATCTTTTGTAGAGCCATATTTTCTACTTCTGAGCAATTTTTCTTAATAACATTTTAAAAGAAGAAGAAAAGAAAATAGTTTTCGCTTCACCGTTAAGGCCGACTTGTTTTCCAAAAACTGAAAATATTCTTAAAATTGTATTCACATCAAGCACAACTTAATCTCCCAATCTTAAATTAAGATTCCAAAATTTTTTAATCCATCGCACCTCTTGTATCAATCCTGGGAAATACTGTATATGTAGATATATTTTCATTGACGAAGGTTATCCGAAAACGTTATTTATTTATTTTTATACTTTATTTATGAAAATATAAGTGCAGATTTGCTTTTTAACCTAAAAGTGGTAGAGAAGATATTTAAAAATATAAGTACATAGGTCACGAAACATATGTATATACATATATACAGTCTGTCCCCGGATTGACTTTACTATAAGTATAATTAATCAAACATTTTCGATTCTCGTTTTAATGTTTTGGGATGCCGTCCTGGTTGGTCTGAAAAGAATTTGAAGCACATTCTTACTTTTTTAAATTAAGGCCGTTACGAAAATGGAGAACAAAACATTTTCTGTTAACGTAAAGTGCCATTTCATACGGCAGTCATACGGCAAAATATTGTTGAGAAAAGTTGTTCAAAATACCAAATTATGACTCTATGCAAAATTTTACAAATATTGGATCACTTTGACTAAATCAGTATTTTTTCGTATTCTTGTATTATAACTACAGAAAAACAAGTATTCTATATAAGTTGTCAAAAGAAAAATGTATTAATGTAAGTTATTATCTTTTTTCGAATAAAATACTTTTTTAGAAACATTATTACTTTTTTTTTTTGACAACTTACACAGAATGTTTGTTCTCAAAAAAATAAGTTTCTAATACAATATTTTATTCAAAAAAGAAAAGAAAATGACTGATATTATCGTTTTCTTTGACAAGTTTTTAATAAAGTATTTTATTTATTTTTTTTAAAAGGGAAATAGCTTACATTAATGTTTGTTTGACAGCTTATACAGAATATTTGTTTTTCTGTAGTTACAATGCAAGACTACAAGAGAAATACTGATTCCAATCAAAGTAATATGTTATGTGTGAAATTTTGTACAGAGCCATAATTTTATATTCTGAATAACTTTACCGACCGAACTGGCACTTCACTTAGACATAAAATGTCTCTTTCCCAATGGTCATAACGGCCTTGATATTTAAAAAGTAAAAATGTGCTTGAAATTGTTTTCAGACCAAGCAGGTCGGTATCTCAAAACATTAAAACAAGATTAAAATTTGTTTGATGAAATATACCTATACCTAGTGAAGTCAATCCGAAGTCGCACTATATATATATATATATATATATATATATTAAAACAAATATGTTAAAATTATATTCTAAATGAAAGAATTATTCACAGAGCTAAAATTAGACAATACATATTTATTCTTCGGGTGGTGTATTTCTATCGACAAAAACGAAATTAACTTGCTTATAAGTACTATTATATACTAAATTTAATGATTACATATTATTAATAATATTGTTGCAGGGAATTTACTCTACTTCCATTGATATCAGCAAGTTTATACCCGCAGAATGATTGTAAAAATGTTGGCTATTGGTGTTGCCTTTAATACATATCACAGTATTTGCGAACGAATATGTGTTGACAAGTCTCATACCTAGAAGTGCTATAAAAATGTTTTTAATCCAACGACTAACGTTTTCAATGGTATTATCATAGTCTCACCTTATTTCCAAATCTTCGTAATTTTTTGGGATACTGGTATATATTGCTATAATCTTTTCTATATTTTGTTAAAACATTTTGGCCATTCGGAACAGCTATATTGGAAATGTACAATATGTGGTTTTATTTCTTTTATGTATGAATATGGTGGTCTGGTCTGTTTGCTGTGGCTTATCTGTTAGCATTGAACTGTCCAAGTATATTGGAAATATTTTAAAAGTATTTTTAGTTGAGGTTGTGCACATAGATTGTGAAAAAATCATATCAAAATTGCTCCGGACGGGACGTTTCAATTTTCTGAATTATTTCTAGATGTTACTTATTGCACTCGCGTTGTACAGGTACAGTTAGCGTCAATCTGCTATTTAAAACAGCAGTCTCATGCACCGTGAATAAATATCTTAATAATAGATGCTAAGTATCTGTTATAACAGCAGCAAATCCTAGAATATTTAAAAATAAACTTTGATTGTAGGATGAAATTTCCAATATTGATTCTTGCTATCCTGCGTTCACAACTCACTCGGTATTTGAATTCTGTTATTTGTGCATATTGTATCACTGTCGATGTATAATATACTGATGCAGTTACGTCCATTAATAAATTGCCGCAAGTTATTTATTCCTAATGTGACATATCCTTCCACGTTTGACCTTCTATCTATAGAACAAGATATGTGACTATTGATTATACAATCATGTGTTTTCATATTAACTTCCTGGATGAATCAAAAACACAGAGAATAAACAGTTGGAAAATAAATGTACACAACGCTAGGATTCGTTTAAAATAATTTACTAAATGAGGTATTAATTGAACTAACAACCCTTTCTTTTCAAATACTTAAGGTGACTACATGCAATAATGGATCATTTTATTATTAAATTAGATAAAATATCTCAAAGACACTGAAAGGAAACCTACCCAGTCTGAAATAACCGATATTAATAAATCCTGACACATATCTAATACCTAGAAAAAAACATCCTTTCCATTTCAACCGGCAAAAATCTTTAGGAGGGTGAAATTGACTTCGAAAAATCTAGGTAATACTCGCTTCCTTAAGTTACATATATTAAAATGAAGAAACAAAAATACGCACCTTCTGCTAAAAACCCTCCAGAAATTTTCTGCTAAAATTACACAAATCTGCTGATAGTTGCTATATTTAGGACAACCACACCACATCTTATACTATTTTTGTAAGTTCAATAGATTCGCATATGACAACTAGTCAAACGACCTGATATAATTTACGCTGTAATATGCATGCGTAGCTAGCGTAGTCAGTCGTATAGTTAATCTATAGGAATTGTTAGAGATGGGACGAATCCAAATTTTCTCGAATCCGAATCCGAATCCGAATCCTAAAGGATTCTCGAATCTCTCGAATCCTTCGAATCTCGAATCTCTCGAATCCATCATATAATTACAATAATAAGAAAGGACAGAGAGGAAAAACAATTTTACAGGAAAATTTTAAAGCTACTTTAATTAAAAACAATACAGTTTTTAAAAATATTTATTAAAAAAGATTTTTTTTTGAACAAAATACCACAAACATTAGGAAAGCATGCCAGCTTATAAATACTTTGTGGCTGAAAGAACGAGAACCGAAGAGAATCGTCGAGATCTTTCTAGTCAGTGATTCATATGTGTCGTGATTACATGAGTCATCATTATTATTATTTTTTTTTTGGATTCGAAAGATTCGAATTACGAAAATCGTGCGAAGATTCGAGTTTTCGAATCTCGAATCTTTTCAGGATTCGATGGATTCGAGGATTCGCGGATTCGAATGTCCCATCTCTAGGAATTGTCAATATGAAATATTACACCATCGAAGAAGAAATTTCTTATTAAGCTATTACGCTGGTAATTCGGCTGAAATTGTCCGCGTTATACCTGGAGCAAAGTCTTCTGGCCGAATGCAAATAAAACGAACAATGTAATTAGTTAAGAAAACAGGTACGCTAGAAAATAATAAGATAAAATTGTATGAGTAGATAGTGTCCCCGATCTAGAGATTTAAAATTGCGCTTTAATTGAATATATATCAACGTTATCATTATGACAAATTGCCCGCGAAATTGGTGTGTGCCACGCCACGGTTTCAAGATTTTAAAAAGTCTAAATAGAGATCATTCTTATAAAATTCCAACATTACAGGAATGAATCCATTGCCAGTATTTTAGTCACCATATTTTGTAAACAAAGAATAATAATAAATGTAACGACGACGTATATTTTTCGATTAATATTTTATTCCCGGATGAAACGTCTTTACGTAATCACGGGTATCATAATTCGAGAGAACGCAATATCCTTCAACGTTAATGGGTTAGTGTTTGGGGTGGAATTTTAGGTAATAGAATTATAGTCTTTTATTTCTAGCATTTTAATAATTTAAGCATATTTAGATCTTTTAAAAAACGATGTAATTTTTGCAGTTAGTGAGGGGGCTAGTATAAACGCAATTCATTTTAACCAGATGGTTGCCCGATGTATAATTCTAAAGCAGTAATTGATTTCATAAATAGTAACCTTCCTAATCGGCGGATGGGAACACACGATATTTTTAATGGCGTGCGAAGTCATCGGAATTATCCCCCAATGATTTTTAGGCTACTTAAACAATTTGCATTTCGGTTATGATAATGAGCATTAAATAACTTTAAATAAACTGCGGACTAAGTTATTATAAATAAGTCGGTCAATAACTACTAATACTAACGAATGCACAGCCAAGTTTTCATAATCGATTAGGTTATTGTTTAATACAGAGATGGAGGGTTATTTTAACATCTAATTTAACTTTATTATTATTTATTTAATTAATTTTGGAATCAATAAATATTAAGGTGTATTGGATACTAACTTGTGTTCTATAAGTATTTATTGGAATGCCATCATTTATTTAATTTTAGGATGAGCTAATATTTTGTTTACTACAATATGATCAGTTTTGATTTTCTTATTTTCAGTTGGACAGATACCGTTTAATTTCTTTTAATAAATAAACTTTCTTACTTTATTTTAGTAACTCAAATAATATAAAACTTCTAAGTTACTAGAATCTCTTTAAAGCACGGAAGTATTTCCGTTGTACTACTCGGAAAAACAAATAAGAGTTATCACATAAATGATCTTTATTCGTTCTCTCTTGCGCTCTCCTGATTCCAGGATCAAATTAAGTACTGGCCGAACATGTATAGTAAATCCAAATGCAATTATTATTTACAAGATGTATGTATGTGGATTTAAAGCTGCGTACTTTCAAACTAAATGAGTTGTTTGTATATCTTTGCTGTACATTGGGGGCCAAATCATTTTCAATCATTTTAATGAATACAATACCGAGTAATATTTATTATAGCAGAGTTGTGACTACAATTCAGAAGCAAGGTAAGATTATAAAAAGAAAACAAAAGTATATCTTCCAAAGTTAACTGCATTTGCCTTGTATATGTATATCTCCCTTACCGGAGGCTGTTCTGTGAGATTGCTAAAGTGTGTTGAGTTGATTAAAAACGCTTTTGTATTGATATCATTGACATACATTTCTTGGATCTCGCACTGCGACTTCTAGATATAAATATTTTTAAGTTAATTTTTCTTGACATTAATTCCTGCAGTTTAAAGTGGCAAAGCATTGACTTATTATCGGATTGATATTTTTTCAGTCAAACCTGGTATGATCTGTCAGATCATAGTGAATAATTATTTCACAGAGTACATGTATACCATATATATGTACATTAAAATGCGCTTTTTGTGAGCAGAGGTTGGTCTCTTTTTTCCTTTGCAAAGTTTCGGTGCTCCAAACCTTTTTTGTTCGTTTCTTCTTTCATTTGGAAACAAGGATTGTTTTATTACATATACGAAAGCTTTATTTAAAATTTGCATATTTAAAAACTTTTAAAACTCTTGTTTAAGAATCTCTCCATAACCAACTATGACTAAAGTAGAAACCATTCATTTAATAAAAAAATAATTATTTAATAATTTAATATGTAAATTAACTAGTGTTTACATTCAGAATTTTTATGTAATCACATAATTTCATTAATTTTGATCCATCCATATTTTCTTATAGCCATAGCGGTTTTTCCTCAACTACATTTTATCTAGCCATGGTAACCAATTAATTAAATTAAAGTAATTAATTAAATAACATATAATTTTGAAAATTGTGTCATAATTATTATTTTTATTACACCATATTTCAGATTACGACATGAATCATAGTTAAATAAAATATGAAACACAATTACGCTATATTATGAACCAACTTGAAAAGAGTCACGTTGTCTTTGATAGTTGCTTCAAATTGTACCATGCATAATATAACACGATTTTTGTTCGTTTCAGAATGTAACAAAGGTATAAAAATCATCAAATTAACTATGTAATTTTATTCCATTGACTATTTTTTCTGATCATGTCACAATTGATTAGCATAGCTTTCAGATAGACTCTGGACTAATAAATCATTAACGAACACAGTTAATAATGCGACAATGATGTTAAAAAGTATCTAGTAAGAAATCACTATGAAATCAGGATTGTCTGTATTATTATCCTCATAGATTGCAAATTATGATGATAAATTATTGAATGTAAGCAGTTTTCAATTGAATTTACTGAAGTATTTCTCTCAGTGTATGCATAAACAAAATTATAAGTACAACATGTAGCCGGCAGGATATTTGTTAAGCCAGACTTCCTAGAGATTTTAAGGTTCGGCACTGCTTGCAAATCTATAATCGCGGCAGACCCTTACGTCGAGTTGGGTTTATTCCATGTATCGTACCGACTCTACTACATATACACGGTGATCCAGAATGATTGACGATCACGTGACAACTGTATTGTCGTTTTATTATCAAAACTACTTTCCAAGGGAAAATTGATAGTTCAATTGGGGTTCGTTTTAATTCATTTCGATGATCAGCGCCCTCATCATAGGCGTGCACTCTCACTTGTCATTTTATTAGCGTTTTCGTGCAAGTTTTAGAGATTATTCCGATCGTTTTTCACTTATTTTATCGCAATCATTCTTCTTCAAGACTAAAAGGGCGAATATATTTTGGTAAGGTTTACTAACTCTGAAAATGTTAGTCAATATTAACTCTCAACTTTTAGGTTACGATGGTTTTGACCACCGATTACTTGAAGTTCAGCCAAATTCTATATTCGGGCAGATAAAGTAATAATCTTCCTTACTTTTTCTTTCTTTCGTCGTTTTAGGTCGCAGTTTTTAAGAATTTGATATAAATTTTGTTTTAAAATCCAATAATGTAATACGTTGAGTGACAAAAGGAATGGATTGTCGGCACGCCTATGGAATTTATCGTAAAAACGCATGCTTATGGAGCGGTACATGTGTTATTAGTATAGAGCGGCACACGTCAATCATTCTGGATTACTGTGTATATTCAACCACATAATATTTATGAATCACTGCATTCTGATCACAGAAATGGATGCAACTATAGGTTGATGATTAATCAATAGTTCGTATCCGGACTGTATATTGCATTATATTCCGGGGTGTAGGGCTCCTAATATACACTATACGGAAAAACTAGGTATCCCTACGAGAGAATGGAAAACAAGCATATAGTCATACAATAATTGCATCTAATTTATAGTGCTAAGAATCCATAGACAGATATAAGAAACACAAGGAAATAAATGTATCCAAAAAACTTGGTTCAAAAGATTTGAAGAAATATAATGAGATAGATGTGAAACGATAGGGAAATGAAGTGCTTGACTAAGGACCGTTAAAAGTGAAAGAGCTGGATAGAAGACTTAACAGACACAATTCCAATAAAAATAGAATAGAACTAGCTTTTACTTGGTGAATATCCACAATAATAAGGAATAAAACTCGTCGAGTAAATACACTTCACTATATTTAACACGAAACTGTGTGTGAAACAGTGGTTGCGTCAGATTATACCATCAAACTAACTCTATTACACAGATGGCAACTAAATATATATATATCTAATAACCTTACTTATTCAATAGTGACATCTAAAAAAATGAACATGAAGAAATAATCATAAACACTCTTTCCGTGTAAGTCATTATTGGATTTACAATAATTGTGGAATATAATGGAAAGAAAGCGTCATACAACTGTGAATAAGTTAATCTAGATATGTAAGAGATGATGTAGTCTGACAAACCCATTGTGTCGGCGAAACGAACGTTACATTTTTTCTTGAAAATGTTTTATTCCTTACAATTGTGAAACTAAAATCTAATCAGACAAATATAGACTTTAATGTTTATAATATATATTAGCTAGCAGCGTAAATACAATTGTTATAATTTCTAACATTTATAATATTGATACGAATCCAAATCTCGCTTACTATCTGGCAGTTACTATCTACTAAAATGTAAAGTCATAATCAGTACTCGCTTTGTAAAGTCACTACTTGCGTGGAATATATAAACCATAATAATTTCATATTTTATTCTCAGAATATTTTGGTACGTTCAGGTTTAACACTTATTTTTTCCTGATACAGAAATATGCAGCCAGAATCATGGCTGGATTGAGAAGACAGGAAGCTTGCAGGCTTGCTTTTAGAGGCTTCCGAATGTTAACTGTTGCGAGTATTTATATTTTTGCTACTTGTTGTTATGTATACAACAATAAAATGTATATATATATATATATATATATATATATATGTCGTGACCTTTTTATACTTATCTTATATGATAGATCTCTACCACTAATAGGTCAATAAAACAAGGCTGGTTTGAACGATAGTTATATTTTCATTATTATATTATTATATTTTTATGAAAATATAACTATCGTTCAAACCAGCCTTGTTTTATTGACCTATTAGTGGTAGAGATCTATCGTATAAGTATACAACAATTTAAACATTTTTCTGCTTGGTCAGGCAAGTCACGACTACTTAACACGTAAGAAGGGCCTGTTACAACTCCCTGCCCATTGCACTTCATTTTATCAGCGGAATTATTACTATATGGGGTGCAAATTTTTCGATGCATTAGATTACTCCATTAAGTCATCTCCGAACATAAGTGTTTTTAAGGGACGACTGAAACAGTACCTGTTGGATAGAAATTGTTATACACTGCATGAGTTCTTTGTATAAAATTTTGTGTTTTGTGATTTTGCATTTAATGTTTTTTATTGTACATTATGTTATTTTACAATGTCAACATTCTTTTTTATGAATCTTGGGCAATAAATATATTATTATTCATTTTTCTTGAAAATCGGTTTTAAATTTTCCTACCTGTATATGTATATAAATATATATGTAGCATGCGCATTTCAATCTGTGTTAAACGGAACTGTAATTAATGCATACTGCCTATTGCGCGAGACGTATACACCATCGATTACTGGGATTTCGCATCACACGGCTGTTAGCAAATAGATTTATTAACTCATTTGACGGCAGAAATATTGTGGCGGGTAGACCTTAACCATTCTACGATAATCTATCAGTTTTTGCCGGGCGAAAGAGGTTTATCGTCTCCAGCAAGATTGAAGACGTATCCAATAATTTATAACGATTCATTACCTTAATTACCCGGCTCGTTAATTGAATATTAGCAACGCAAACATTATGGCTATAACAAATTCTTATAAGCATTTCACCTGGTACTAAATTTCATTCAGAAGTCAACGTCCATCTTTAGAACGCAAACCTCTTGGACTAGTTAGAGATATGATCGGAGGAAGTGTGAGATATTTGAATTATACCACTTGCATCGGAAAAGTTTCCAAATGTTAATAATTCCTACCACTCGAAACTATTCGTCAAAATAAAATAATACCACATTTATTTCTTTATATTTCATGTCAACGTTATTTCTCCGATCTTGAAAATTACAAAACTTTTTAAATTTCTGCATGGAAATGACATACTATGATGAAAGCTTCCTACAGATTACTTATACCTGCGGACGGCTTGCTAAGTGCATTTGAAAATTAAACGGTATTAATCCTCGATCAGAAACTCCTTTTTTAACATAATTCTTCCTGCAAATTCGCCAGACTCTATAGAGGGACACAAACTAATTTAAAGTTTTACGTTGAGAGCGAATCTGTGGAACAGGTCTCTGAAACGCGTGAACTCGGCGCATACATAGATGATTCGACAGGAATGGAAGAAACAGCCGTAATGCGGAACTGATTATCGGAGGAAGATTAAATACGGAAGTTTTGCTTCTTGTATGGTAGAAGTTGATGTTCTTAGACTAAAAAGATAGACAGTCCGGGGAATAAAAACCTAAAGCAAAATAAGTATGTAACTACTTCATCGACGATTTGATATCTGATTTATATAGAGTACAATTTTTACTCAAGCTTTAAGTTTAAATCTTACATTTTAAATCATGTTTATAGCAGTATATCTTTCTAAGCTTTGCTTTTGAATATTCGATATAATGTACTACATTCTTATACAAACCGCTACAGATTTCATTGCGTTCTGCGGATTTCAAAAGCAAATCAGTTAAATAAATATTTGCGCATTCAAACGAATTTTCCTGTATATCAAAACATATTTACAAAGGACCATTAAATTACTTCGAGTAAATAATAAGAGTTGGCAAACTTTAGCAAATGCAAATGAAACAAATAACATTCAACAATGCAAGATATCATCCACATACACAATACGGAGTTAAATCTAACAAGAGTGACATAAATATTCCTAATATCTAAAGATGAAATGTATTTGACCGGATAAGTACAAAGTACTTAACAATAATAATGTAATAAAGATCAACTGTTGGGCGTAAACCAACTTCGCCAAATACAAGAAGAACAAAGCTGCCAGATTTGATAAAAAATTTAATTTTACTTAAATTCAAAATTGCTAGGTTGCGTAGACCTTTGGCAAAATCTATGCTTATCTACGTTAACCGTAATAAGGAAGATACAACCATTAAAGAAAAATGTATGTGGTTAGTAAATATTCAGATGACACATATCTTATTATCATAAAAGAAATTTATGTATTTATGATACTGTTATATTAACATCTAGTGTTATTTACAACGTTGGAGAAAGAACAAAAGTGTTACCCACTGTGTTCTTGCTTTTGTGCATGAACTGACAGATACATTTGTGCAATTAGTGACCTTTTAATAGTGAAATAATACTTCGAAGTAAACCGGTAAGTGCTGAAAATTATCAGCAATAAAAACACTGGTTTCGGAATCCACTGTGAATAACACAGTTAAGCGACATTAACAATCCGGTAGTCTACAATATAGTCCTTTTCGAGGATTATATCGGATTCGATCGAGGGCAGACGATGATAGACAGAAATTGTAAAAACAAAAAATGACCGACAACAATAAAACAAGATTTCAGTAGATCTACTACCTTTTCAAAGCACTCGTGTGCACTATGGTACCCCAAGTTAAATAATTAATTTTATGTAGACATTAATAAAATTTAAACACTGAAGAGCGTTTCCGGACAACTCTGTCTGGAGTAAATTACGTAATGTTGTAATTAGGAGGTGGACAATTCTCGTCTAGAAAGCAACTGCTACCCCAGCTGAAATGTCGACGATCATTGCATTATATTTAGGTCAAAAACGGTTACCAACTTGCAATGTAGTAAGTATACATGCATATGCAAATTAATTATCAACAGGAATTGTAGTCGCCTTGACATGGGAGAACTATTTCACTGCCGTCTAATGTCGTAAAGCGTAATCTAATTTTTAATTTTAGAGAAACCACACCTGGAACAATATTGATGTAAAAACATGGAATCTTGGGTCGTACTTTGAGTAAGTTACTTAATATTTAATTAGGTAATGGGCAATTTTTGTCCATACTTGATTCCACTAGGAATTGATCCTACACTTATAGAAAATCAGGTCTGTGTTTCCAAATCGTGTTATGAAGAATTTTTGGAAATCGGTGTTTAACTACCACGTGTGGGAACTTATCATATAACATATAACTAAACTGGGCAAATATGCGGTATGATGAGTCATCTGTACTTTGTCCTCTGTAATATAATATTACATTGTGAAAAGGACAGATAACTCATCATTAGTCTGCGTAAATAGCGGTAACAGTCAGTGTAGTACATAGGAGGATGGGGAGTCGGTGATTATTTATTTTCCGCGTTCACAGCGTTAGTACTAAATCTATGTTGTATGCGAGTAGTTTTGTGTAGGTATATGAAGGCTGTCGTAACTTATTTCGAAATTGTACGCTAATGTGAGCTTTAAATATCGCAGTTAGATACGTCGCGAAAACGACCAAAGGCAGACACAGTTAAAAACTTTATAGTGTACATGCCGGACTTATTGTTGATGGCGCTAAAATTCAACGTCTAGTTATAATATCCCAATATTGTGATGGTCCAGAAACCACTGTCAACGTCACATCGAAAGCGAACAGCATTCTTCTGCAGGAAGTGGCATAGGAGGCCAAGAAAAATTTCAATTTGATCTATGTGTTACTCTTACTTTATGTTATCTATGGTTTCGTTTCCCAGACAAAGAAGCATTTGTCTTCTTCTGGAAAAAATATGCGGACTATCAATTACCTAGTCGAATGAAATCAGAATTGAAAGATGAAAACTGTGGTTGTCGGTGGACGAAACAACGGATTGTGAAAAGCATTCTGTGGTTAATGTAATGGTATGCACAATGGAACCATATCAACCATCATCCGCCATCTTATTTGCTTCCAAACGAGTTTTAAATTATACTGCCCATGAAATTTTAAAGATGGTGTTGAATTCGTCGAATTTGAAGTTTCAATTAAGCAACTTCTAATGTTTGTGACTGATAGTGCCGCAAACATGTTTCTTTGGGCTGATCTCTTAAAGAACACAGTGCGTCTTGCATGTAAGATGTAAAATCCATACTTTAAATCTTATGGCACAAACAATTTATACATGTTATCCACTAGTAAATGCATTAATTGATAGTACAAAGGCAATGTATCTAAAGTCCCGGAAATGTACCCGATTATTTCACAAACTGTATCCCGATATACTTGAACTAGCACAGCGGATTGTTACACGTTGGGGAACATGGTTGCAGGCTGCGTTTTACTACAACAAATATTTTGTTCAATTAAAGAATACAATTTTAAAATTCGATCCGACAGAAGCTGCAGCTATCAAGAAAAACTAGGAAATATTTCAAGATAGCCAGGTTATAAGAGATTTACAAACTATTCACAACAATTACTTCGTACTAGCGGAGGGAATAGAAAACTTACAAAATGTTTCGATGTCGTTAGTGGATTCTGTTCAAATTGTGAATGACGTTCACGTACAGTTATGCCCTGTAGAAGACGAAAAAAATTGTTGTGTAATACGAAAATTTAAAAATGTTTTAAATAAAGATTCCTATTTTCTTACAATAAGACAAATTTGTGAAGGTGCGTATGAAGATGCATTAAGTTGTTTCAAAGATTATTTTAAATATACAAATATAACATCACTAGGTGTATAATGGTGGTTTTTCGGCATTAAAAAGCATTTATTCTGCACATCGTACTCACTTGACTGAAACAGCTATGGAAACATATCTAATGATTGAAATATTTAACAGATGTGACCCAGTTTGGGATATCACGGAAGACTTTTGAACAGTGAGTGTTTCAGCACGTTTTATAATTTATTTCTTACCTTTTATTTTGTGTGTAAACTTTTATGCGCTCGCCACGCCATTGGCTGTTACCGCATATTTGTCCAGTTTACTCATCATACCGCATATTTATCCAGTTTACATATAACCTATAACGTATATGTATAAGTATCCTGACCTATGTATACTTACAGGGTTACACGAAAACCTTATTTAATAACGGTCTGAATGAAAATATTTCCCAATTTGTTGTTTAATTGATCTAAACGTGGTGGAGAATATTTAAAAAATAACTTGTAACCAAATATATTTATAAATAAACATGAATTGACCGACATTAAAACAAGTTCTTATGAGCCTAATAGCTACGATATAAATACTTGACGATTGCAAGTATAATAGATAATATATAATTATATGTTCCAAGTGATTATGTCGACATATAATAATATCATCTCGCCCATTTAATGTTGCTTTCCTATTTTCAATGAGCAAAGCCAATGTGCAAGAAGAAGAAGAAGAGATATAATAATCTCTTAAAACGTCCTGCACTTTATTTTTATAGAAGTTAATGTAGGAGGCAGGTTGTGTACAAAAAAGTTGTGCATTTTACATCATATTTGTAATTGCACAGTTTCATCATATCAACAGCTTTTCATGTTTATGTTGGTATTTGCTTTTTGTTTTCGTTGACTTCTAGAAGTTTGCTTTCCTTTTCGCGCTCTGTTTACTATAGTTTAACTGCAGCTGAATGCTTTTGACGTTTCTGTTGCTCTAGCAGACATATTGGCGTGTTCTTTTTTAATAAATGAAATCGCCAATTATCATATATATATATACACTACCGTCCATAAGTTTGGAAGCAAGGTGAAATTCCTTTAAAATTATACAACTGTTACGCATATCGTGAAATCGTTAATCCCTATTGTAAATTATTCTATGCAATTATAAAATCGTTACTCATAATCCGTAAATTCCAAACATTTAGGTACAAATTTCACCCGAATACGTTTTATTGCTCTTTTCCAAGAGTACAGCTATTATTTGGCGATGATGAGTAGGACACCTGCAGTAATTGCTTTCGGTCAAACGGTTTAGTATTACTTCAGTAATCGTTGAGTGCGTGTGGTAGAAGTATTAAAACTTTTGTGTCGTATCGGTTTCCTTTGCGGAATTAGTGTTTTGAATTCAGTGCGGAATTAAAACAATTTGGTGAAGTACTGAGCGTAAAAATGCCAAAACGCAAACAGTTGACTGCAGAACAACGTTGTACGATTTGTACTCTCCGCGGCGAAGGATATACCGAAAGAGAAATTTCACAACGGTTGGGAATTTCACCGAAGGGTGTGCATTATACCTTGGCCCGGAGAAGAGAGACCGGGCAAAATCTTGATAGGAGACGAAGTGGGCGGCCACGGGTGACTTCTGCAGCTGATGACAGATTCATTGTAACAACTTCTAAACGAGATCGACGTCTAACAGCACCGGACATCGCATCGCGCGTCAATACGCAACGAGAAATAAATGTTTCTGTTACCACCGTCAAGAGACGGTTATTGGCAGCTGGTTTAAGGGGGTGCGTCGGCCGCAAAAAACCGTTTTTGAAACATGTGCATAAGCAGAAAAGGCTAACTTGGGCAAGAGAACATGCAAACTGGTCACTGGAGGATTGGAAGACAGTGTTATGGACCGACGAATCTAAATTTGAACTATTCGGTACGAAACGGAGAGTTTTTGTTCGTCGGCGACCCGGGGAAAGAGTCAGTGAGGCCTGTTTAGTGCCGTCTGTTAAACACGGAGGTGGTAGTGTTATGGTTTGGGGTTGTTTTGCTGGAAGAACGACGGGTGATTTAGTAAAAATTAGTGGTACAATGCGGAAAGAAGAGTATTTGAATATTCTGCAGAATTGTTGGCGAGCCGTTTGTGTTTCAGCAAGATAATGACCCCAAACATACGGCTCGAATCTGCAAGAACTTTTAGAGGAGAAAGCAGCATTAAATCAACTAAAGTTAATGGTTTGGCCTCCTCAAAGTCCGGATTTGTCCCCTATTGAGCTCTTGTGGGATGAACTTGATCGAAGGGCTAGACAGCAACAGCCTCAAAACACCCAACAGCTATGGGAATATTTACGGACCGCATGGCAACAAATTGACGAGAACTGCCTTGAAAAATTGCTTCGAAGAATGCCAAAAATTTGTGGAGCAGTTATTAAAGCTAAAGGTGGTCATATAGACGAAAATAGACTTACTACCTAATATATTATTATATTTTTGAATAAATTTACTGTTTATGGATGATAGTGACGTATGTTACATACATTCATTAATAATCACAATAAAAATTTATTTTATCTGTTTTTTTTTGTAAAATCCGTTGTTGGCGTCGCTGCTTCCAAACTTTTGGACGGTAGTGTATATATACAGGGTGTTACAGACTTCGCTCCCCAGGTCTCGCTACTTATTATTTTTAAAAGCAACTAAAACAAACTACGTACAAAAGTGCGTTTGTGTAATGACAGCCATATGCAATTTTTCTTTAATAGCACAGTGTACTTTCTTGTTTAATTTTTGTTCCCTTTACGGCAATATAAATTAATATAGGCTTTATATGAGAGAATTTTCGAAAAAGAGTTAGCGATGGGAATAATTTGAAGTTTGTAACATTTATCTAGTAGGCGATGAAAATAGCGTTCTACAAAAATATTGTATTCTTGTTCGAATAGCAATTAATTAATTAGTAAGTATAAAGCTGATGAATATACAACTAATAAATAACAATAATTATGCGCCATGTTCTGATGTCTACTGTCAAAATTTCACACAAATACAGACAGATAGGTTACGTTGAATACTCGTTTAAAGAAAAGTGTTTTGGTTGTAAACATGGAGTTTCGAGTGTTAATTAAACATTATTCTTTACGAGGAAAAACAATTAAAGAAACGGAGGAAAAGTTCGGCAAATATTGTGAATGTGCTCCGTTCCATGGAATGATTGGTAAGTAGTTGTCTGCTTTTGAAAGTGGCAATGTGAGCACGGATGATGCAAGACGTCCGGGACCGCTATTTATTGTAATTATTCCAGAAACGGTTAATAAAATCCATGCGCTTGCAATTAACGATCGTCGATTAGAAGTACGTGAAATAGCTGATGAAGAAAATATTTCAACCTAACGCGATATGCAATATTTTGCATGAACATTTAGATATGAAAAAACTATCCGCAAGGTGGGTGCCGCGTTTACTTAATGCTTAATGTTCTTTTGGGTATTCAAAGATGTTTGCTTTATTTATTAGTTACAAAAAGGAAAAATCAATAACTGGCAAATATTATGCTGATTTGCTGAGCTGTTTTGAAAATGACCGCATTTGTTAAAGAAAATGGTACGTCGACCGTTGCTATAACAAAATTAGTCGAATTGGTTTAGGATTTGCTGCCTCATCCGCCATATTTACCAGATCTGGTTCCCAGTGATTTCTTCTTGTTTTCAAATTTAAAAAATGCTTCGGTGGAAAGATATTTCTGACAAATGAAGGGGTAATATCCGAGACACATATTTTCCGAAGGATAGTTTGAAGAAACTGGAAACTCTCTGGGCTACGTGTGTAGAGTTGAAAGCGGATTATGTTGAAAAATAAAATATATTTTTACAATAAAATAACTTTTTATTAAAAAGTTACTTTTCCATCAAACAAACAAAAAATAAACAGCCTTTTCTGTTTTAAGGATGGCGTGGCAAACAGATAAAAATGAGAACACACTGGCAGTATAAAATATAAAAAAATAAGTATGTGTATGAATATTTGTTCTTTTGACTAAGTTTCTGCGTCAAGAATATATAAATTGAAAAATGAATGTACCGTTCCTTTCGCTGGTTTCGTGTTTTTTTAACAACAATTACACTTATCCTTTATTTTATTTTACACAGTTAGTGTGTGTTATATTCAGTAATTATATTCGCCCCTTTACTTTTAATAACGAATACAGCGTGCTCTTTATTCAGGTGATAAACGACGATGTATTACTCCGAGCTAGCCGGCTGAATCTTTCTCCCGTTTGGAGAATTTAAATACATATACACATATGTTTATCGTATAGCGCATACAGCAGTGCGATATGTGGTCGACAAAATATCTTGCAACTTACGCAACGTGTCTTGAAAGATAGTTTTCAAACCGCCGGTGTGTTACAATACTCCCTTCAACGCTACGTTACCTCACTCAATAGTGCGCAGAAATGCTTTTCATGGTGTTTAGTCGGCCGAGTCCAAAAACGGTCTGCGCAGTGGGATGCTAGTATTCGGTTCCTTATAAACAACACCAACTAAATAATTTAAAGAAATAAAAATGAAAGTAGAAGTATAACAATATGTAAGAAATTGGAATGTATAGAATGAAGGTATTGACCTAAGAAGAATATTAGAAGATTTGCATTTAAAATAACGTCTCAGTTGTTTTTGTACCAAGTCTCTAACAGTATTATCACGTCTTAATGTATTAAATATAGTAATATATACATATATAGTATATATAATAAATAGCGCTGGATAACAGGCTTTCCCTTCTCCCTAATTCTATGCAATTTCCGTCCGTAATTAACCATGCGTGTGTACACAATATTTCTCGAGACACGGTGTGTACACTGGGTCTTTAAGGGAACAGTCGCCTTTCCAAAGTTTTTAAGGCTTTCAAAAAATCTGAGAAAAATCTGGCTTTCTTTTTGAGGTGTCTATTTCATGGCTCAAAAGTTGCTAAAGTCGAAAGTTTGAAACCGTTGTTAATAAAAATTGAAGAATAGTCGACAACTCGGGAAAAGTTAGAGTTTGAAATTTCGACTGTTAAGTAACTTACTGGAGACAGGCTGAAAATTTAATGTTTAAATAAAAAGCAATAGCATTCGTTAGCAGATATTCCAATCTCTCTTACTTATTGAGCTGTTGAGCACTTTGTTTGTTGTTAATCTAACAATCTGTCTACCAAACGTACTTCATTTTGCTACGATGCATTTAAAACTTTTAAGTAACCCCTATATTCCGTCTTCCTAACGTCTTTTACGCCCAAGAGAACTATTTTACCGCGCGCGTCCATCGGTGTGCAGCATGCTTATTTACATCATTTTGGTCTGATCCATCAATAACACCTGACGTGCTTCAAGTTTCCACGTTCTTTGAAAAAATCGGTTATTATTAGGCTACCGCCTAAACTCATTTGAAGAGATGAAATTATAGACGAGAGAACTCCCGTGGGATCTATCTTCATCGCGGAGTCCTAGCCCTACGAGGGGATACATCGATTAAGCGGTACGCGTGTTCCAACCAGTTTTGGTTTGCTTCTTTTACTTACAAGGGGAGATCCTGAATGCGGAAATTCAAAATTTATGAAACTTTGGGAACATATAGATCACATATAGGTATGTACTACGCACTTTTTCTGCGGAAAAATTAAATTCAACACTACAACTACAACTACTTATGCTACTATACAACCAACCAATCTCTATTGCCTATTATTAATGCCAAAGATGTTTATCTGTCAAAGAAATTTTTGTAAAATACCTTTTTACCTGTTTAATAAAACTCATTGAAGCAAACAATTTTTTCTTATAACTTTTTCTCTATCTCTTACTGTTAGCGAGGTATGCGCATCGGCAGAATGCAAACTTTCCAACAATTTTTTCGCCTACTCAGTGTATTTTTCCGCAGAAAAATAAAATGCCTAGCACATACCATGTGGTCTACATGTTCCCAAACTTTCATAATTTTTTGAATTCCCGAGTTCGAGATCTTCCCTTATTAGTCACCGTACGTTCCTCATATTTCACAAAGGGTATGTGTACGAGATCACTATTTATATATATAGTCTATTTTCCCCTTATCGAGGAAGCTCATCCAAGTAGCAAAGTGTTGGGCTTTCCAAATGCCTACTGACATTCGGTAACTGAGTAACTTAGTGTAAGACGATTCCAAATTTTATCTCAAACGATCGTAAAATCTTTTTATTCATTAATCCTCGTATGTGAACGCAGATGGACCGCCATCTTAGTTAGTTTCGAGGAGGAACCGCATGTACTTTTTCTTGTTGTAAACGTAACGAAAATTTCCCCAATGAGTGCTGAATCTTATGGAAACTTTCCATTAATTTGCTGAAAATAGGTTTTAAATATTTTGTAAATTACAATATGTTCTAATTTAATAATTTTTTCAAGATCGGCTAAACTTAATTTTTTATGGGTTCCAAAACTATCTTGAAAGTTGTATATTTGACCTTTAAAACAAGTGTGTGTAACGATAAAATACTAGTTTTTCTACAATGTTAAGAGCTTCTACAGTTTTAATTTTTCTGCGATCACAAGTGAAGAACCAGTAAGTTTACGGTCTACGACTTGTCATCGAGCTTTTTGTAAATTCCTTTATTATCGTTACTTTCTTTAAGTCCAAAAATGATGGTAAGCCCATGGCCATTTCTCTATTCCTTAATTGAGGTTAAATTTAACAACAAACAAGGAATTTATAAAAACTCGATGACAAGTCGTAGCTATTGTAACGAATACACGGTATACAAAATTTCGAGCCCGTAAGCTTACTAGTTCTTACTGGTTCAGTTGTGATTGCAGAAAAATTAAAGCTGTAGAAGCTCTTAACATTGTAAAAAACTACTATTTTATCGTTACATACACTACTTTTGAAGGTCACATATACAATTTTCAAAATAGTTTTGGAACCAATAAAAAAAAATTAAGTTTAACGGATTTTGAAAAAAGGTACCAAACACCCTTAAAGCGAAAATATTAAGTAAGGGGACAAATAATTAATTTTGGAATTATGATCCCGTCAGAACTAAATATCACTTGGTCTTCTTTTTTAATCAACCTAAAACTTCAACAATTGTCATTATTTGTGTTAGAGCTTATGTAAGCTTAGGAAATCGCGATAAATCGAACCCAATGTTCAATATTAATTTTTTTATTTTGTAGTATCTTTTCTCACCGCATTTTCATTAATTAAACGTTGAATTTTTTATTCCAAAAGATTTTTCTTTTATTTAAGTAGATTTTATGACTTTTTATGTTACAATCTTATGTCACTACCTTTACTACTTACGTGAATAGACTTTAAGGTAAGTTTGAACTACTACAAAACTCTAGTAAAACGGCGGTAATAATCTTAACTAACTTCAATGGACTCATACATACATGAATTGGATGGCAAGCTACGGCACAGAAGCAGCTTGTATCTTGAACCAAGGAATTATTTTGAGGTAAATCGCATTTACTACACTACGGATGATTTATACCAAGTTTAAGGGGATAATTCGGAAGGAATAATATGGGGAAAACTTGGAAAACTATGCGATGCCAGTACTATGATTGATCGCCGATAATTTTGTGTTGATGCAAGGCGATGATCCGAAGCACACCTCACAACAATTTAAAAATTACTCAATAAAACAACGATATTTCATAAACTAATACTTGGTTGTGCGAAAGCCGTCTATCTCAATGTAATGGCACGCTCCAAGTTCTCCAAGGTGAAAACAAGCAAGAATGAGCAAATCAAAGATCAAAGGTATGCTGATGTGCTTTCCTCATAGCCAGGGAATCGTTCACAAAGAATTTGTGCCTCTAGCCCAAGGAGTAAATCAACACTTTTACGAAAGGTTCTTAAAAAGCCTCTAAAAAGAGTCACACCTGTGAGATTGAACATAAACAAAACTGGGTGCTGCATCTTGACAGTGCGCCTTGTCACATAGCAATTTCGGTAAACAGTTTTTTTGTCCAGTAAGAACATTCCTGTGACTCCTCAGCCTCCTTATTCACCCTACTTGAGTCCTTGGGACTTTTTTCTCTTCCCGAGATGGAAAGAGCACCTCAAAAGACTACGTTTGTACTACGAGTACCGGACAACATTCAAACACCTGTAACCGACCATCGCTGCATGGCTTCTCAAGCCAGTTATTTTGAAGCGGTCAATATCGAATGTTTGAATTAGAATAAAACAAATGAAAAAAATCGGTCTCATTACTTTATTTACAGACCTCGTATATACAATTTGTGAACGCTAGTATAGCTTGAAGGGAAAGGATGGAACTTAATACCTGTTGCTAGTTACATATGTAGTATATATGTACATATATTAAACTACAAAAATGTATGCAGGGTAGCGGACAATTTACAGACTAAGGTGAACATTTTATATAAGATAGTTTTAGTCACAGCTTCGCATAATAATTTTACTCTAAAATCAAACTCGTTTATTTTTTAATTAACATGCAAATTGTACTGTTAACTAACTTAAGTAATGCTTTAACTTACGTATAGACAACTTTTGATTAGTTTATTAGGTAGTAGCTACTCAAATTTTTGTGACTTTCGATAACACCATTTTAAAAAACCATACATTAAGTTAAACGAAACAATGTAATTCTCGAGCTAAAGATAATATAAGTTCTTTCTATCAGCAGCTTTTAGAAGACTAGAGCTTTTCTGTAAATTAGGTAAGTAGCTTTCTCGGAAGATACCAAATCAGCCAAAAATACTAAAAGAATTTTCTAGAACTGGAACAGATCAAATATCTCTTTGGAAACTATGACCACAGTTTGAAAACCTGTAACTAGTTCGGCAAAAGTTGCCTGACAATCTTAGTTTTCCATTCGACGGATTGCAGAATAAATGCATACCGTGCATGTCATACTTAAATAGACGGTTTCTAACTCTAGGTGTGGTAAGGGTTATTTTACATTATTTTATTAATTATCTAAACCCTACTCTTATACAGTTATTCAACAGTTGCTCTATTGTCTGCAATGAATAACATTTAACTTTAATAAGTGAACTGTTATAAGAATCAGAATTTTGAATACTCTATTTAGTTGTTGACAATTGTCTTGCAAAGGAACATTCCCAGGATCCAACTCCTGATTTGATTGAAACTTACAGTTAGTCAGCTTATAGGCCCCATCTAGTATTGTAAATCGCCCCCTCTCGTTTCAGCTTAGTTCCACATTGAGGAAGAAAAAATCGCTCTCGATATTTTGACGATTTTCAGTCATTTACAATTTCCACCGTTATTATGACAGAAATTTAAATTATATATCACGAAATTCTCATTTTATAGTTCTATCAAATTGTGCCAAATTGGTTTTCTCTTCGCCCAGTTAACAACCCCCTGCCAGTACCCAAAAGGGAATTGAGTGAAGCAATGAGAAAAAAGTACTATCTTTACGTGTATATATATGTTCCCCCATTCCTATCCCCAATTAAATTGAAAATGTAGAACCTTTATATGTAGTACTCCACATATATAAAACTTAAGGTACGTAAAAAGGTGAATTTAAATTTAGACACCTTTAGGGATATGTACACAAAATTAAAGCTGTTTATTATTTATTTAACGCATCCTTTATTGCCAATGCTTGAATTCGTAGTATTTTATACTGCGTAAAAGACAAACGTTAATGCGATATTTTTACGGATATTTACATATATAGAAATTAGTATAAATACACATTAGCTATGCATTTATTGTGCTGGTATGGTAAAAAGTTAGTCAAAACAATGTTTGAAACATAAATATGCATTAGAGTGAGAACTTTCTACAAATGCAAGCCCACCGTATATCGAGCATAGGGGCAAAATCGCTTGATCATAGTGCAAGAAAGAATGTTTTACTGGAATAATTTCTATATCACCACTTTTGTACCAAGAATATAAAAATTAATTGCGGTATTGTCATTTTATTATGTTATTTCGTTGATGTAAATCAATATCAACATTGCCAACCATAACTTGATCGGAAAACGTTCTCACAAATCTTTTCCACACACGAAGCCCATACACATCGAGATGTGGTACCAATCCAGTGAGCCCAGTTGTTTTCTTCGAAATTGTAAGAACATGCGACTTTTTATCGGCAAGTATATATTTTTACAATGTTGCAGGACAGTCTAAGAATCCAGCAACAAAGTTGATTATGTGTTTGAAAAGTAGTTTACAAGAGGTTGGAGAGAGTTTTAAATACTACCAAAAAAGTGAAATAAAATTTCACATAGTCTCACATAAATTATCTCACTGAGATGTATTTATTTGGCAACTTTTACAAAAAGTCGTGCAAGGACCGCACTGTGCACTATATATAAAAGTTGCCAAATAAATATATTTCAGTGAGATAATTTATGTGAGAGTGTGTGAAATTTTATTTCACTTTTTTGGTAGTGATTATGTGTTACTCACAAGTGTATTTACATGTTAGTGAAGCATTAAATAATGCCGTTCTTAATTTTTCTAATGCGGAAGCTTTAGCATTAATATTCGATGTCTAATACATAGTAATAGTAATGGTATGTCATAAATTCTAAAGAATGGAATATGTACTGCTATCGTGAACTCTATTTAATCAGGGTGACTCTATAGGGTAAAATATTACCGTGAGTCAAATATAGGAACGCACTTCAAGGTCAGGTGCCAAGTGTAAGTTCCCATGGACGGACACTTATGTACTTCTCGACGAAGTATAACTTAAGGTAAGATTGCAACTGTACCCGATGTTTACCCAACCACAACCACTAGGTAAATGAGGTGCGCTGTGGAAACTTACATTTTGTGCGTTCCTATATTTGACTCATTGTACCCAAAAATGATATTACCAGTAGATTAACTATGTATTCTTCTATTATTGCTGCCTTGGGTAGAGGTACGGGGGAAAAGCAAATAAACTTAACACAACTAGATAGACCTATAAAACGAGAATTTCGCGATATATGATTTTACAAAAAGTTCGGTCATAATAACGGTGTAAATCCCAAATAACCGAAAATTGTCGAAATTTCAAAGACAACTTGTACACCTTAAATCTGAGTCTCCGTCGAAATGGAAAACAGCGATTTACAACACTTGATGCAATCTAGAAACTAACCAACTACCTTTCAAATTGGATTGTGACACTTGGGAGTGTTCCCTTGTAACATTCGATAGTTCAAGCATATTAAATTGAATGTTATTAAAATAGCGTTAGTATCTACATTATACAAAACATTTCATTCGGCATTGGTTGATATTCCTACAAAATAAATAATTATCTATTAATATGTTTAACCAAAAACTTATTTACTATAAATGGTTAACGATATATGACTATCTTTCGATACTACTCCTATATGCATATTAAATATTCTTTCATCGTAAATTATAACACAACTGCCGATAAAATACACAGAACATAACTTTTGCAGCCAATAAAACTCAGCAATAGGCGTGTTTATTACAACAGATGAAATATAAATCATATTGCGTTAAACAAGTAATTTTATTGCTATTTGGGGGTTATTTAGCGTGCATTTATGAATTTCTATTCATAAACTTTTCACAATGATTGATAATTTTGTAGCCGTCGATAAATGTTAATCTATATTACAATTGTACTTATTACGAGGGAGAGCTTATTGATTACTGATTGAAAATTAAAGTAATAAATTTTATGTGTCTATTAATATTCTAGAGTGAATACATTTCAATTGGTGATCGACAAGCCTTTTCAAGTTGAGAAATATATACACCTATATAGGTGTATGCCATGAATTTATTATTTTGAACATATTTTACTTCCACAATGGAATGTAAACTTATTACAGTATATTTTCAAACCCAAATTAAATCAAGTAAACCTAGTCTTGACAACTTTACCAATTGTTATACATTTTCTATCCTTATAAATTTCCATGCCCCGTTGGACCCTATTTCTGTAAATTCTCGCCCCTCCCGCGAATGCTTCCAATGCGTACACTTACTTTATTTATAAGTGTCTAAAGCCTTCAAATTAATTATACATCATACATTTTCTTCTAACGTAAATCGCTACCGTCTTTATTAAGCTCTTTAACAATGGTGTTTACATCGCAGCAAAATGCGTTTAATGGCGCACTATCGAAGCTGATTTTAATCTTGACTATGAGGGCTTCAAACATCGAGGATACGTTATTATCAATCGATTCGAAGAAAGAAATTACATTTGCAAACAGAAGCCTACTAAGTTAACTGAAGATGTACTCGATAATATTCAAGTTTCTACGTACCGCAGCCCCCACAAGTCAGTGCTAAAATGAGCAGAGGTCTTTTTATTTATTTCAATTTTGCACAATAATAGTACTTTCAGGGCTTTGTGTGGCAACCACCCGCAAGTCAATTACTAAGAAGCTCAAAATTCATCCGCATAAAGTAAGTGTTATTCAGTTAATAAATCCACTTGATTTCGAAAAACGAATAAATGTATGTCGATGTTTTAATGAGCACATTAATAATAATGCCACACTGGATGTGACTTTCTTTAGTTGGAGGTATGGTTCCATTTGTATGACTATGTCAGTTCCCAAAATTATAGAACATGAGCTATAGAAAATCTACAACAGTTCCTCGAATGACATCTACATCCTATAAAAATTGGAAGTGGGGCAATTATGTCGAAACAAGGAATAATGAGATCAATTGTTTTCGTTACACTATAACTTCTGAGCGATATCGTCAAATTTTAGATATGTTTATAGAACAACTAGATGATAATGATTGCGACACTATTTCCTTCAACAGGACAATGCTCCACCTGACACCGCTAGAGCAACTCAGGAACATTTAAAACAATTTTTGGTCACCACGTTCTCCGGAACTTACTCCTCTCGAGTTTTCTTTATGTGGGAATTTAAGAAGTAAAATACAGAAAACAACCTACATAACATAAAAGAACTGTAAGCAGCAATTCATTGTGAGATTATATAACATTATTGTAGAATGGCAACATGTTTTTGAAAATTTGAATCGACGAGTAAATGTTTTCCTACAAAATAATGTAAACCATTTTTAGCACTTTTTGTAAATTGAAATCAATAAAGTTATAAAAATAAAAGATTTCCGATCTTTTACTCATAAAAGAATTCCGTTGGAACATGTATATTTACAAACCAAATTATCTTGTCTATTCCTTTGACTCTGATTGTACATAATTTGGCTTTGTGTTGACTGGAATTACTGTTTTTTGTTCTTTTACACGAAAAGACTCACTCACAAGTTTTAATTATTACTAAAATTCGGCACTCCGTGCGGAATGCTTCACCTCTGTTATTGAGCTACCTACCATTCGTTATATATGGGTAAAGTTAAAACGTTTTTAGAAATACGATTTTTTAGTTGAAACAAGAAAGGTTTAAGAATGACTGACAGTGAAATACCTATCTCAACAACTTTGATATCCGTAAAGAAGTGAGGATGTGTAGGATAGATGCTAACATCGCGATAGGAAGGGGTATGGTTTCACAGTAACGTCTGTTTCTTATTATCTCTTTATACTTCCGCATTGGTATTTATCGCATTCCTTACAAAATCACATACCCAGCTTTAAAATTACGCATGTTAATTTAGTAATCTAGCACTGCTTAAAGTCCGTTTTACATTATTGTATTAAATTGTACCAAACAATTGAATACTATTTCATAGCACAATGTAAAACGCTTTACCAGTCTTTTGTACTAGATTACTGTATGAATTTAGACTCCATCATTCGTCAGGGCTATTACATATGTATTATGAACTTGTACAAAAATTCTGTTTATGATTCTGTGCCATGCTACATCCACGCTTCAAGTTGTACGCCGGTATCACACAGTATTTACAAATATGTTTCATAACCTCCAAAAAGATTAATTTCATGGTTAGCTAATAACAGTAATACTTTTAGTAAAACGCTCAATAAAAATATTTGCTGATACGACCACAGTATAATATATAAACCCACGTTTATTTTATGCTGTAACAGGACTGGACAAGACGTAAGCATAAGAAAATGAGGTTAGATTAGAATACGTGCAATGCAGACTAATGAGCAGGCGCAAGTCAAAACATTTACTAAAAATAGAACAGGTTCTAATTTCATAAAATGATTTTGCACAGAAAAATAGTACAGTGTTTTATATTGTACTATAAAATAGTATTCAATTCTTACGTACAATTAAATATGATAATGTAAAACGGGCTTTAGGCAGGATAAGTAGTTCATCATTCTCTCATTTGACTCACCGCTACGCAGCTCTTGCTTTCCCAAGCTAGAGTGTACCAAAGTTTGTCTAAGTGCAAACTCTTGTTTGTTTCATTAACCCGTTCCCAAGAGCTTAATGAAGCCACAATTAATTACATTTTCAGAAGAGATCCGAGGATCTTGTCCGGAATTCGAACCCACAATCCCATACATATGAGTCAGGTACTAATAGCAGTGCGCCAACCGATTGTTTATAAGATATAATTTATATTTCCATGAATGTTATTACCTCACTTGTAATACTATAAAATGCGTCTTATGTTATTTAATTCCTCGAGTCTAGTTTATTATTAGCCCCCGTTGTCGTTCTTGCTCGTACTTCCCGCCTTCATAATCATTTTCGTCTTCATAGCGGAAAACCGTCTACTTCTTTTTCTCTCTTTTTTCTGTGAGCTATTTTGGTTTTTTTTCAACTCCAAACTTTCCATTTCCTCGCCCCTCCCACTTCTTTTCATCTGCTATAAGCTTTTCTATTCGTAATGTTGATACTCCTCCTTTCATTTCTTAATTCTTTATTTTTGTCGTCACAATTTCTTGCTCTACTAGTAATGACATTGAACAGAAACGCAGAAAATAACAACTACAATAAAAGAAGCTATAAGAATTGATATAACAAGAAGTAAAAGAGTTCGAAGAAAAGTATTGGTTTCGTAAGAAATGTAGGAAAAAATTAAAGAAGCTCATTCACAGAAGAAGGACAACCTAAACAAACATTATGAGCAAAAAACGAAAGCAAAGGAAATAAATACTAGATGCTATTATTACCGCGATCATTTCACCACAAAAAAAAAACGGTCGTGCTAGAATATTCATAATTAGATTCCTAAAACCGCAGAAATAATATTATTATTGAACACAAAATAATAAGACAATGGCATTTTAGGTACTTACACGTAGAAAATATCTTTCTAAATTGTGTGTGTAAAATGTACCCTTTAACTACAAGAATAAGAATTTAGCTTAATTTTTAAATTAATTTTTTTGAAAGTTTGGTTTTTAATTTGGCCAACCAGCAATTTCTATTTCCTATAGTACGTAAAAGACAAAAGGAAAAATGAAGAAATTTTGTAATACCGATAGTGATAGTTTTAATTACTGAATTCAAAGTATTTATTTATATTATCTTTCCTATATCCTAGCTTTATTACAATAATGTTCACTTGAAAATTAACAACTTCCTATATTCCTACATTATTTTCTAAATAATTTCCAAATAGACACTTGGTAGGATGTTCGTAGATGTGTATATATATATATATATATATATATATATATATATATATGTGTATCAGTGTTCCTCTTTATTTGTTATATCGTACGATAATTAAACAAATAACATTACTACTGACTAATTTATTAAACTCAATACGAATTTGGCGAATTCTTTGAAGTAAAGAAAGTAGGTACGTATTGATTTTATTAACACGTTGACTACCCAACCAATTTTGCTAATGTTCACCAGGGGGCCACCATAATTTTAATCTGGCTAAATTTTGAATGGTAATAATGAATTTTTGCCTGACTATCAAAAAAGCCGGAACACAAGTTTTTCAGTCAGCAATCAAACTTCTACAAGATTTGCGTCTAAGTGATAAATTTTTGATAACTACGACCTGACATGTGAACACATTGTGCTATCATATTTGATAGCCAGAGCCTCAACAGAAACATAATTGGCTATCAAATATGATAGCCATGGCAGTGAATGTGTTAAAGGGAGCGATGATTCGTTAGAAGATGAGAAACACTGATGTATATCATACTCATCGCACCAATCCCTCTCCTTACTCATTAGTATAAAGAACTTACTCTCAAAGTTTTACTTCCAAGTTATCCAGTCTCTAGCTAGTATTGGAAGGGGAGAGTCGCTTTTCTTTTGTTTGGTCCCAAAAAGGAAGGAAATCTTAGATCTAGTACCCTTAAGACAGTAAAAAGTAACATCCTATAAGTAGACGAACCCGTTTTGTTGAAGTTTCTTGATGAGCGACAGTCGACAGTGAATATATCTTCAAACTGCGGGTCGCTTCTTTTACCAAAACACTTAATTTCAGATTCATCTTAATTAAATCCATTGTGTAAGCGTGAGCTATGTCAAATAAGCCGTCTAATCGGTCTTCGAATTTTTCTCTTTATTCTCTGCATGTCGGCATTTCTAGTTTTACTCGTTTCTAGATTCCTTAGCAAACCATATGAACTTCTTAAGTTTTCTTGTACAATTTAAGCGATCCTGTGCCGAGATTCTAGTTTTGTTCCAAAACACCAAACAGTCGTACCTATGTATATGAGAAGGACAACACTAACGATTAGAGTCATTTTAACAATCCGTTTTTACATAGCGGCAATTTATTATCAGTGATTTGGCAGCTGGTTGCATCTACAAAAAGAAAAAGTTACCTCCCTCCATTTTACTTCAGTAGCAGAAATGATTGGCATAAACCCAAATTTATTTTATACATGATAACAAAATATCTAAAGGGAAGATAAACGTGTCACAACATGTGTAACTTGGTTTCCAGGTTGGTCACAACATGCAAAGTAACGAAATATTAATCAGTGATATATATTATTATATTGCGCGAATAAATAAGCATGCGTCACGTATGCGTAGGCACTAAACGTAAAATCGTCTGAACAATGTTTACATATGTTTTAGAACGAAATTAATTTATTTTAAAATAACTAACTCAAAAATTGCCCCTTGTAGATAAAGACCACCTAACGGACATAGCTTTATAGTAATAGAAACTAAGGTAAACCACGCTACACAAAGCATCTATACAGTAGGTATAAATATCAGAGAGAAGTAAAATACAATATCTGCACTTAAATATAAAAATCATTTTATGTCGTTTATGAATTCCTAAAAAAATAAGGTAGATGCCTACCTGTATTGCTAGATTTTGTATGACCATTTATTTTTACAATGCCGTTATTATTAAATTACATAAAATTAGTGTAGTTACCGGATTAGTTGATCTAATGTCACATTAAAACATTAGTTGTACAAATTTTTTACAGATCCCAGAAATCCCAATCGTTAGTTTATTTTGTTGATGGTGCCCAAATGAAAAATGTTTGTTTATACACATATCTAGCTATATTTTCACTGACGGAAATTATCCGAAAACGTTATTTCAACGTTCTGAAAATGTAGCTGAAAGGATAGTTAAAAGATTATATACGCAGTATACATTCATATATATTTTTTATTTAAAAGAACGACCTAATACTATTCAGATATCCGCTCTACACTTTCTAAAATCAAGTAGGAAGCGTTTTTCTTTCAATACAATTATTCCTGTTGTTGACAAAAATAATTATGAACGTGTACTGAAAGATGCGGAATGGGCAAATTGAATTTCATTTAAAATTAAACTTTCATATTTTATGGTGAATCATCGAGTATGCCTGAAAAATAAGAATGTATGTGTAAATTAATAATAAACGTAATCTACGTAATAATCTACGTAAATATAAGCCCAACAAATAAACATTTTTGTTTTCAAAAATCTAAATGATGTTTTTGTTTCCCGCAGGGCTTTCCTTCGTATCCTTTGCGTGTGTTGTCCCAGGCGACTGCGGAAAAAATACCAACCAGCTTTCAGAACGAAGCACAGTCAGGTAAATATAGTCTTTGTTATTAGTCCACGTAATAACATTTTATTAACTACTTATTACCGCAAGCGTAATATACCGATATTGAATGACCGCTTTATTTAATCAGTCCTTCGTGTAAGCGATCGCAAAATTTCGAGGCAAATTCGCACAATTACCTCAGAAATTTAATTTAGGGACATGCTGAATACAATTACTGCGCGCAACAGGTGTATATGAAGTTGTATCTCGGCGCATTTTGTGTCTACTTCGTTCACGTATTTTGGACTCACTTCAATTTAGAGCGAGATTCTAAAGTTGGAATTAATGACTAAAATGTCAAAAAAAAAACTTTCGTGTGTGTACAGAAGTGTAAAAGTATATCATCTCAAAAGGTCTTCTCTCTAATAAAAATATCCAAAAAATCTGAAATAATGCAATGTAACATGAAAATAGTTTTATGCAAATTATATCACATTTCATTTGAAAGAGTTAGTTGCTAAAATGGAAATAGCTTAATAACAAAGTTAATATATTACTGCTGTTTTAAGATCATGTAAAGTATTGTTTCTAAAAGTGGAATTAGAGAAATTACTTTCTTTATTTTAAATGATTAGCTGATCTCCATCCAAAAACGATTCAATAAAAAGAATTGAAAAGCGATTCTGATCCCATAAATTCAGATAACTACTGTATTGTAGGTAACTGAACTTAACTTTTTAACTATCTAACAGAAGTTGTTGGAAACCCGCCTTATACTCATTCGGTATAACATCTTTGAATTTTCACTTAAGATATTAATTATTATAATCTATTAAATCTCCGAAGTATTTTAATGATAATACACTGCTCAACAAATATCTACTTTATAAAATTTTCCAAGAAGATTCCTATCATATTCGATGTATTTTAGTGTGCTTATTTTAAAAATGACACTAGTATTTGTATAACAGCTCTAGTTTTTGAGATTTTTCAAACTACCCGCGTTTGAGGTAGCGGTGCATGATAAGTCGCTTTCAACTAGTACATTAAGAAAAGAAATAACAGAAAATTAAAATGGCTATAAAGAGAAGACACTGTTTAAACGATCCAGATAATTTTTGTGTAATTTGTGGTGAATATACCTTTGCAAAGTATCGTAAATCGATCACGGACTTCGTTAAATCTGCGTATTTTAACTACTTTGGTGTGAATATTAGCAATTTACGGAAGCCGTGGGTGCCTAACACTGTGTGCCAAAATTGTGTTGTCTCTTTGCGACAATGGTCAGGTGGAAAGCGATCTGCTCTTAAGTTCAACACACCCATGATTTGGCGGGAACCTCGTAATCATTATGATGATTGTTATTTTTGTGTGGTAAACACTAAGGACATAAACTCTGCAAACCGGGATAAGTGCTTGTATCCGACGTTGACTTCTGCTCAGAGGCCTCTTACACACTCTGATCAGTCATCAGTGCCAGTACCATCGACATCATCAACATGTTTTGAACCGAAGGAGATGGAAATTGAAGAAGAAAAACATGAACCTGACTCTGATTTCACACCTAGTCCAGAGAAAAGTCCTCAAACATTCAATCAAAGTGAGTTAAATGACTTAGTAAGGGATTTAAATCTATCGAAAGATCAGTCCGAATTATTGGCATCTCGTCTGAACGAGAAATATCTACTTGCACCAGAAACAAAAATTTCATTTTATCGTACTCGTGAAAAAGATTTACTGCCATATTTTTCCTCTGAAGAGAATTTAGTTTACTGTAATAATGTTGAAGGTCTTATGCAAAAGATGGGTTTACAAAAATACAAATCAAATGATTGGCGTCTTTTTATTGATAGCAATAAAAGAAGTTTAAAGTGTGTACTGTTATACAATGGAAATAAGTACGGTTCTATACCTGTAGGACATTCAACTTCTATGAAAGAACAATATTACAATATTTCTTTAGTATAAGAAAGAATAAAGTAGATGAACATAGCTGGACAATTTGTGTAGATTTGAAACTGTTAAATTTCCTCTTAGGACAACTGGCAGGTTATACTAAATACCCGTGTTTCTTAAGTTTGTGGGACAGTCGCGATAAAAACAACCATTGAACTCAAAAGGTGTGGCCACTGAGGGAGTCAGCTATTGTTGGTAAGCAAAATGTAGTAAATCCACCTTCAGTTAATCACAATCGAATTATATTGCCACCACTTCATATAAAACTTGGTATTATGAAGCAATTTGTTAAAGCCCTTAACAAAGATGGCCAATGTTTTGCTTATATGTCGAAAAAGTTTCCTGGTCTGAGCAAAGAAAAGTTAAAAGCAGGCATTTTCGATGGACCGCAAATTAGACAACTGATAAAAGACCCAAATTTTGTCGTATCTATGAACGAACTAGAAAAACGAACCTGCCAATGTTTCGTTTCTGTGATTCAAAATTTTCTTGGAAATCATAGATCAGAAAACTATTTACAATTGGTTAACGACATGTTGTCTAACTTAAAACATCTAGGGTGTAACATGAGTATTAAATTACATTTATATTTATATTAATTACATATATATTTACATCCTCATTTGGATCGATTTCCTGAAAACCTGGAAAATTACAGTGAAGAGCAAGGTGAAAGGTTTCACCAGGATGTTCGCACAATGCAAGAACGTTACCAAGGGAGGTGGGACATACATATGATGGCTGGAATTACTGCTGGAATCATTGTCGGGATCTTATGCAGACACCTCATTCAAGAAAGTCTTATAAAAAATATTTTATTCCTCAACCACAGTGACTGTTTCAAATAAAGTGAACGACCAAGAAGAAAATTCAATATGCAGAAATCAGAAGAAGATCGACCAAAATGCATGTTCTTATAAGTAAGCACCGTTTTGATACAATAAGAACACAAGTGTAATTTTTCAAACAATTTTATTTTTACAAGAAAAAGCCTGTGCCTTAGTCTACTTTTCTACATTATTTCCATCAATATTAAGGCACTTATCAACCAGCTTCTGAATTCTCTCCGCATAGAAATCTACCGTCTGACTTGCCATCTTCCGATAATCTAATCGTTCTGCCACAATTTCATAGAGAATTTCCTTGAAATTTTCGGAAATGGTAAATCATCTTGTTTTCTCGAACTTTTGCATCAGCTTTCTGCACTAATGTTTATAATTAGAAGAGTAGTGGGCGACTGTCGCTCATTACTAAAGACTTAACCAAAAATCTATTACAAAGAATAAGTAAAATAACATTAACATGATATGGACATGTATTAATAATGGACACACCGATTGATCGACAGAATAATAGAAACCAAGAGGATAGGTGGGAAAAGAAGAGAAAGCCGAAGAAGGCACCGATGAAATAAGTGACCGAGATAGACCGGATTAGAAGAGATATAATGAATGAGATGAAAGCATTGGTGAGCGACCGGAAAAGCTGAAAGAAATGGGTCGAGAGTCAGGAATTTAAAACACCCCCAACATTCTTAAAGTGTAGGCGAAGAAAGTAAAATTTTCTGAATGGGGAACACAACAAATTTTGTGATAGTTCTTCGCTGATAAACCAATAAAATTTTAATATTTTACCTAGAAAATGGAGCAGGGATATGAAACAAAACCGGATATTAAATACATATTTTAAATTATGTACATATATATATAAAAAATTCCTTTTAATTAGCCTCAAAAATTGATGCGAGCTTTTTGTACAAATCAAGTTATGTATGTGGTTCGAAATATATGAATCTAGAATTAATACTGGCAATAACTGGAATGCCCAAATAATATCTTAGTGAAGCAAAGAGTTTATTTTCATTAAATCAGCAACAGCTGTTTCAAATGTAAGTCAGTCATGAGTATATCATTTTAACTTAATATATTGCATTCGAAACCAAATATTTCAAACACAAAATACTTTTCTAGACAATAGCTTTTCTTTATATTCAATGACAGCTTACTCTCAATCCTTCTATAAGATCTTTAGCCTCTATTGATTGAATCCTAAAAGAACCCGGTCGGTGTGACCAGCCGGGATTTCAAACTATGCCTCTAGTTGCCCACGCCGCTACTTACGGCTTATTGGAAAAAATTACATTTTTAGTATTCAAATAAACAACTCTGCAGTTAAAAGGGTATAAAATTATTGTATATGCAAAATATTTCTGAAGGAATAGATAACCCAAAGTATTTTTCTTTCTTTTTCATTTTTCTTGGTTATTAGAGAGAAGAATAATGAGAAATCTATCTCGGCATGATTCTGAAGCCGATTTAAGTTTTAGGATACTTAAGAATAGCAAAATATTTGTAGCTGTCTAGGAATAAGCCATGTAGTGCCCATATGAAATTTGGGATGTAATATACCTACATATTTTAACAGTTTCATATTGTTCTTTAAAAATTACTTTATATAGCTACTACTGAATTGAGTACATTTGCTATATATAATTACTGCTAGGTTTCTAGGTATTCACAGCAGTCTCCCAAAAGAGTACTCGAAATAATATTTCGAGGTTTACAATAAAACTAAATTCAGGAAACACGTACAGTGCTTCCTACTTTCTGTAAACAAACCGCTAGACACAGATGTACGTATTAAGATCTCAGTTTCCAAACTACAAGTTTCTCTTTGTTTTCATAAACAAATAATATCCACACAATTTAATCTTTAGACTTACTAAGAAAACGAATTTCCTTTTCCTATCCTTTACCTTTAAACATCGAAGCACTTTTGACAATGACGAACGAAACTTCTTATCGATGCAAGGGACGCCTTTTAAGTTGTTACAAAAATTGTTTGGAACAAACTGTTTCACTGCTTTTCAAAATATTTCCCTTTTAAATTTATACACTTTTGCGTGCGTTGAGACGCATTCTCAAAACGTTTTTGCACTCTGAAGTTGGTATCTCAAAAACATGGAGGCTTCGACAACTTCGACAGCTTCTTGAGGTGGCGCCAATCGCTTTCCACGATTTTCTGTGTGACATTCGGTAACAGAGAGAAATCATTAGGCGATAAATCAAGGAAATACGAGTAATGAAATATTAATTCCAAATTCTTTTCTTCCAAATAGGAACTGTGTTTGACGACCTGTGTGAGAGCTGGCATTGAGATGATACAGAATGATGAGACGTTTTCGATTGTTTTTCCGGATTTTGTCGATGTGTTCTGCCAAACAAATCGTTGTATATCTTTCAACATGAACTCTTCTTCGATCCTGTAAAGGAATGGTTGCGACATCTGAAATACGTTTGAAGAAACAAGCGATCATTTTCTTAAAAGTGCTTCGTGAACGAATAACTTTTGTGGGATTCACTTCATCTTGGAACAAGCAAGCAGTAGATTGCTGCTTAGTTTCCGGTTTATATGCATATATCCAAGTTTCATCACTTCTTACGATGTTGTAGACGGATGTTTTAGTACCTCAATTTTGAAAACGTCCTTACACCAGTTCTTTGAGCTTTTTTGAGCTCCGGCCAAATTATACGGACCAGATCTTCACAGCTATATTTTCATGGAATATCGAATGTATTGCAGTCTTCGATGTGCCTAAGAATGCTGTAACCGATTGTCATCAATCATGTTGCGTACAGCATCGATGGTTTCTGGAATAACAACCGATTGTTGTCGACTTTCACGCAATTCATCACAGAACGACGCACGACGACGAAATTCTGGACACCAATTATAAATAGTCTTTTCTAATGGTGCTTGATTACCAAACGTTGAACGAAGCGATTGTATGCATTGTTATTGTGGTAGGCGTAAAAAATGATCCAACCAAAAACCTTCACGTGAAATTTCCATTCTTTCATCAAAATTGCTTTTTTAAACCACCAGGTGAATTTCTAAACTTCCACTGCTTTCACAATAACAAGTGCCAAGTTTAGGAAAATAGTAATGACACATCTCAATAGTACTACTTAGTAATCGTTTCTAAAACATAAAAGGCGTCCCTCGTACACGAGAGGAGTCCACGATTGTCTGCAATCTGGTTACACTAAATATTTTGATAAGCATACTCTTCTGGAAATGGCACATGTTGAATATCCACTGTTAATTACTCTATTGTATATCTTCGACTTCTTAAGCTGAATATACATATTTTAAAATCAAAAATACCTGATTCTATATACACTTAGTTACAAAGGTTAACATATTCAATGATTAAAGTGACATGTGCTACATATAAATTGTGTATGCTCAAACGAATAAGAATGATATTTTTCCTTTTCATTTACTTTATAAATTACGTGAAAACAAAAGCGATTTTAATAATCCCATAATTTCAAATGAAAACCTACAAGTTTCTGAAGAAATTCATATGTATGTAACTAGTTATGGAATAAAAGCAGTGAATCTTCTATATATATAAAAAAGGAGGCGATTTTGGGCTTACGTATGTCGCCGCATCACACTCAAACGCTTCGACTGATTTCAACCAAACTTATACACAGGGTACGTATTGGGACCTATATGGTTTATGTTAAGTTTGGTTGAAATTAGAAATCGCATGTGTGCGATAAATAAACTTCAAGATACCATAAATTTATTGCTTTGACTTCTATATATATATAACAAAGGAGGCGATTTTGGGATACGATTTAAATGAATTGAACACATTTATAAATTTGAATTCGCCGAAATTGAATCGAGAACAAAGACATGTATATGATAACATTATGGAAGTTGTACGAAATAAAAGCGGGGAGTGTATTTTTTGGACGCCCCAGGAGGCACTGGGAAAACATTTTTGATTTCCTTGCTATTGGCGACTATAAGATCACTATAATATCACTATAATATTGAATTAGTATTAGTATCGTCTGGAATAGCCGCCACGTTATTAGATGGTGGTCGCACAGCTCACTCTGCACTGAAGTTACCCCTCAATATGAATGCCAATGAAAATCCTAAGTGCAACATTTCGAAAAATTTTGGAATGGGAAAAGTTTTACAACAATGCCAATTAATTGTCTGGGATGAATGCACAATGGCACATAAGAAATCAGTAGAAGCATTGGACAGAACTTTGCAAGGTTTACGCAATAGTCAAGCAATATTTGCTGGCGCTTTGATATTATTGGCTGGTGATTTCCGTGAAACATTGCCTGTGATTCTCCGTTCAACACCAGCAGATGAAATAAAGGCACGTTTAAAATCATTTCATTTGTGGAGACACCTACAAACACTGACTTTGGCTACAAATGTGCGAGTTCAAATACAAAATGATCCATCGGCCGATGCATTTTCTACTACTGGCGATAGGAAATGGACAAATTGTTACTGATTTTGCCCGATAACTTTTGCAATTTCGCACCAACAACCCAAGAATTGGTTTCAAGTATTTTTCCAAACATTGCGAAAAATTATCGAAATCACAATTGGTTATCTGAAAGAGCGATACTGGCTGCGAAAACCAAGGACGTTGGTGCATTGAATGCAGATATTTTAGCCCATGTTCCTGGCGAAGTTGTAACATATCTATCAGTTGACACGGTTACAAATCAAGATGACGTTGTTAATTATCCCACAGAATTTTTGAATTCATTGGATTTACCAGATTTTCCACCTCATCATTTACAATTAAAAGTGGGTGCTCCCATTATTATGCTCCGAAATTTAAATCAGCCTCGATTGTGTAATGGGGCCACTTTAGCAGTCAAAAGGGTTATGTATAATCTCATTGAAGCAACCATTTTAAAAGGAAAATTTTAAGGGGAAGATATATTTATTCCGCGTATTCCAATGATTCCACAAGATCTACTATTTGATTTCAAAAGACTCCAATTTCCGATATGTCTTGGATTTGCTATGACAATAAATAAAGCGCAAGGGCAATCATTGGCATCGTGAGGAATTGATTTGGACTATCCATGCTTCTCCCACGGTCAATTATATGTACCGTGTTCACCAGTCGGCAAGCCATCAGTTCTCTACATTTACACAACAACTCAGGGCAAAACAAAAAACGTTGTTTACGAAAGAGCTCTGCGATAGTTTAAGTTCAAACATAGGATTTATATTGTAAAGAAATAGAAATAAAAGTAGAATAAATATAATCCAAAAAATCAACTTTGTTAAAAACCAGTGTGTTTCATTTCTTATTTTGTTTTGCCTGGCAAAGCAGGCACAGGGTCCGCTAGTATTTTATAGGAACCTTGAAATGATTTTGGTGACATGTAATGAGATTAAACTTACATGTCTGTGATGTCATCAATTTCTGAGTTATCGTGTCATATACTATGACATAGAAACTGCTCCACTTTAAAGGCGTTGGAACTTTTTGATTAAATTTAGCAGAAACTTTTAAATATTGAAAAATTAGTACAGTTTGAAGGAATAATATGAAATAGTCTCTTATCTTCTTTTATCAGCTTGGTCTATATATATATATATATATATATATATATATATATATATATAATCTGTTCCCGGATTGACTCACTACAGGTATAATTGATCGAAAACAATTTTAAGCACATTTCTACTTTTTAGAAATCAGGACCGTCATGACAATTGAGAAAAATAAGTTTTCTGTTAAAATATAGTTTCGTGTCGGCCAATAATACAAGAAAATGTTATCGAAGAAAGTTGTTCCAAATATTAAATTATGATGTTATGCAAAATATCGGATCACTTTGATTAAATCAGTGTTTGTTTTGTATTCTTGCATTGCAACTACGGAGAAATAAATATTCTATATTAGTTACTAGTAACATTGTAAAAAAAAGAAAATAATTGTTTACGTATTATGCGAGTTTTAGTTAACTAAACAAAATGCCGATCGTGGAGAACTCAAATTGAATAATTGTTATGCATTTTCCTTTTTTTTCAATAAAATACTTTATTAGAAATTAGCAATAATTTTTTTTTCGACAACTGATACAGAATACTCATTTTCTAGTAGTTACAATGCAAGAAAACAAAACAAACACATTTAATCAAGGTGATTCGACACGTATAGAATTTTGCAGTTATACTTTCATATTCTAAACAACTTTTCTCAATAATATATTGCCCTAGTATTGAGAGAAATGACACCTTACTTCTACAGGACCTGTTTTTCTCACAATTGTCGTAACTTGATTTTTAAAATGTAAAAATATGCATGAAACTATTTTCAGAGCTAGCAGGGCAACATTCCAAAACATTAAAATGAAATTCAAACATTGAAACTATAGTGAAGTCAATCCGGGGACACACTATATATATCATAGCTTTAACATGCCTTTAGGCCCGTCGCTGAGTAATCACCCTCCATTCCTTTCTCTTCCTTGCGATCCGTCTCCAGTTTTTAACTTCTTTAGACTTCCCTCTGTCTTCCATTTTGCCTCTAATGTATGTCACTTTATATGTTTAACTACTCTATGGTTTTCCATCCTTTCCAGCTGGCCTACCCATTGTGCTTTTATGAAATCTGTAATACATAGTAACAGTAGTACAATTTCTCAATACATCGTCTCTCCCATCCTCCTCCCCCTTCGTTTTCCTTCCCCTAAATATTCTTCTCAAGATTTTCCTTTTCCAATATTTCACAATTGTAAGTAAGAATTAGTCGTAAGACGGCTTCATATATTCTTATCTTGGTATTTATGGAACATCTATTGCTTTTCGTTCTTCTTAGATTCATATCCATTTCCTCGTTGCACCTGTTGCCTATTAGCATTGCCAAGTACATATAACTTTCAACTTCTTCGAAGATTAAACTATGTTTGTGCTTTAAATTCCTGTTTGCTCACTACTGTTACTTTTTAGTTCCATATATTTGAATACATATGCTTTATTCCATATTGATCTGCAATCGCATTTTCTGACCTTATATTATGCCACTTCTTATGGTCTGCTCCAATTCTTTCTTATTTCTAGTTATACAAAACCACATCGTCCACATATGCGAGACACTAGTGACTCCTAGCAAATAGGCTTCCTTAATTTTGCTGTCCCTGACTAATTACTGCAAAACTTTCGAGTATCCTCTACCACTTTTAGGTCAATTAAAGAACAGATTGGGAAATAACAGCTTAATTTTCAGAACGTTAATAAATAACGTTTTTGTATAACCTTCGTCAATAAAAATGTAACCTATATTATATTAAAAAAAAATAGACATACATATGTTAGGTGACGGTAGACTTACACATTTATCAAAAACAAAATTAAATAAAACATTGGACATTGGGTCACTTTGCCTCAATCCCCTTCTCACTTCAAAGTTCTCTATTACTTCTCCATTCGCTTTGAATGGTGTCGTGCTATTTGTTCCTCGGCGTAACTTTTTAATCAGAACTTTATATGTTACGTCCGATAGAGCTATTTTCCTGTAATTGGAAAATTATGTTTCTTCCTTTCTTATGAATGGGGATTATATTAGCCGTTTTCCAGTCTTTGGTCAATTTTTGGTTCTCTCATATTTTCCTCATTAATTTATAGATGTCGGTTTTTAAAAAGTCTATTCCCTTATTTCAGGTTTCCCGATCTGATGTTATTTTCTTCTGGGCTTTTAGAATTTTTTATTGCATGTATAATTTGTTCCATTTCGTACTTTGTGCTTTCTATTATTTGTCCCTCCAAACATGTTACCTAATTTCGCATTTCCTGTTCCTCCTCTACTTCCTCATTTAGAAGTTTCTGGTAATATTGTTTCCACATCTTCAGTACACTTTGATCACCTCCCACAAATTTCTCTGCTTATCTTTGCTCTTCCCTGATAGCATGTTTATGTATTCCTTACATCCTTATAAAATTTCTGATTTCCTTTTTCTTATACTTGGCGTACATGAGCTTTATCTGATCCTGCTAACATTTTCTTTTAAGATCCCTACACATGTTTTTCATGTTTTTTTGTTCAGTGTAACTTTTTCCGTTACTCTCCGTTACTATTTGCAACATATTATTCTTAGCATATGTTTCTTTTACATTTCTTTTTTACATTAATGGTTTATCCATTTGCTCTTCTTAATGTTTACCTCATTTGATAGAGGACAGGTAGTCGCGTCTGTTTGTTTGTTTGTTTCCTTCAGCTTTCCCAACTTTGCTTGCACGTCTTCCTGATTCTTGTGTTCTGGTATATTATTATATACCTCTCCTTAATGTTTTTCTGTACCTTTTTCCTATTTCCCACTTTTGTAGGTGCTCCATATTATATTTGGTATTTGAATGTTTTATTGTTTTCCCTTTTCCCACATTTATTTGTTTAAACTTTGCTCCCACTAGAAAATGGTCTGAATCGGCATCGGCTCCTCTATGTAGCCTTATTGGTTACATGTATATGTAACCAAGTGTGGCTCTTCAATTACATGTACGTGATTAATCTCGTTAACGTTATTTATGCCCGGCACGGTCCACGTTCATTTGTGTATGGTTTTTCTTTTAAAATGAGTACTCATTATTTTAATTTTTTCCTCAATTGCTAAAGATGTGAACCTGAATCCAATGTCATTGCTTTGCTTGTTTCTCCAGCCTGTATTTTCCTATGTACGTATTCTTGACCAACCTTTGCATTTGCATCTCCCATTATTACTAAAATATTTTCTTCTGGAATGGTATACAATATTTTTACTACTTCCTCATAATACCAGTCCTTGGCTTCTTTTTCTTTTTCCTCTGTTGGTGTGTGTATATATTTATTGTCGATAGCATTTTGCTTCTGACTTCCATTCGCATATATCATGATCTATCCGTTTTTGGTACGAACTGCCTTACTTTTCCTTTCATATTCTTTACCAGAAATCTCACTCCATGTGTTCTTTTCTGGCTTCTGCTTGTAAACAGACTAAACATTTATATATCTAATACTCCACTTCTTTTCAAGTATATTTATTTCCCATAACGCTATAATATCCATGTCGTACTCGTTCGTTTATTAGGTTAATTATTGCCCCCTCTTCATAAGGGTTCCTGATATTCCATGTACTCAGATTAATGCTTTCTGTCTTTCCTCCTTTTTCTTTCTTTCCCATATTAGCCCTAGGGTCTTTTTTGCTGTTTTTGTTTTGCTATTTTTCCATTGATGTTTCGGTTTCATTTATACTTGCGCTCGAATTTTTTCCACTTTTTTATACCGATCTGCCTAACCTTTGTATTGGTTGGTCTTGTTTCCTGCCTTCATCTCCGTTCCTTTGTAGTTTTCTGCGTAACTGCTTGTTCCAATTCCCGCTTGAATTCTGTCCGATTCACTCCCTTTTTTCATTTGCGGGAAACGTATTACTTCGTTCCACTGACAACTGTTGTTATTTATGGCTATCTCTTTAAAACCCACTTCAACTGTTTTGCCTATTTACTTTTGCTGTTTGGCTACGTCTTACAGGTGTTTTCGTATACTTATTTCTAATATGGTCATGCCATTTTCTATATATATAAATGTTCCTTGTAATTTTTGTTTGTTCTTCATTACATCTAGTTTCTGGGTCCAAATATGTTCTTTAGCCATTAATATTTCAAAAACGTCAGTTAATTACAATCTGGCTTTTCCTTTAGTTTTTCAGTTTTTCTCTGGTATTTTTACCACTTAAGTTGGTACCTTTGATTGTACTGTTTTAGTTCTACTTCACTCTTCTCTCTATGCCATTCATCTTCCTTGCGTTTCACTTCTACTTTTATTTACATTAATTCACAATTTATATTTTCGTGTCCTTCTTTTAGCGTTTTGTCTTATATATTCGCTTCTTCAAACCCTTCTTTCATTTCTTGTTGCGTCTCTTGAATTACTTTTATTATCTGCTCCATCTCGTCCGGTTTCTTCCTTACCGGTAATCTCGTGACTATCTTGCTTTTGCGGAATATATCCTGTTCTTGTTGTTTCATGCTGATATTATTTATCTTACATTTCTGATCCCTCTGACTCTTGAGCTCTTTATTTTTATTACCTTTGTCTGGTTTTGAGCTAAAAATTTTTAGCGTCGTCCCTGGTCGGTGTTTATATTGTTTCTATCCAAGTCAAACTATCGAACCTCGATTCTTATCCGTGTTTAGTATTAGTTATAGTCGCAGTCATTTATTTAATTCCGTTCACTTAACTACAGAATTTGGTTACTCTGGCCTGGTATTTTACTGGTGAACTGCCTAATAACAATCACTTTATTCTTAGACACATTTGTTAATTTTGTTCGATTTAACGACTCTCAATTCCCGAGGAAAACGGGGTGTACTGCGGAGCAAAAGTCAAACGTCCTTCCATAGGCATATGTACAATATATAACTCAGTAATAGTAGGTTAGTATTTGATGGAAGATACTGTAAACATGTCTGTAAACGGTTAGTACTTTATTAAAACTGATTTACACAAGTTCATTACTTTCATATTATTCGAACTAATTTTGTTTTTTCTTTCGGTACTTCAACCAATTCAAGAATTTCTTCATGTTCTTCATTACTTGAGGTAATGTGATCACTCATCTGAAAAAGTAACAAATATTCTAAGCAATCAGTTTACCTACATCTGTATTATTAAAGCTAATCACATTAACTACCGTATGAGAAAACAGTGTTTTGCAGCTTACCTTTATGATTTATTATTTACTCGAACGTTTTAAATTCAAACCCAAAGATTAAACAAATTTGTCAAACAAAATTAAACCAGGAAAAGTTTTGTACGCATATGTCAGGTTAGTAGTCCCTGCCTTAGTCCTGGGATTGTTTGGACTAAAAATGGATTGATCCATAGTCTTGTTCAGCGAACAACAAATGTTTTTAAAGGGATTATTTGTACCGCAAACGCTAAAATAAAAACTGCGAATGTTCCTGACGTTTTGATTAGTCGGGGATTATCTCAACAAACAAACAAACTAATAGTTTTAGAAACAAGAACTTCATTTTATTTGTTTACATAACAAATGCTGAAAGTATTCTTCATAAACTTGTTGAAGCGTTTCCATTTTGTGATAAAGTTATTTTCCAATATTGTTTAAAAAATTTTCCTTCTCTCTATTATAATTTATTCTTTTAAATCATCAGAATTATTAGACTTTTCTTTGTATATTTTATTTGTTATGAAAATTTTTCCAATTTAGCCATTCATTTCCAAAAATTCGTCATCCAATGTATGAACTCAGAACAAATATCTCAATAAATAATTATAAACTGAACAGGCGTAATACCTTGCTGTTTCATCCTATTGAGATTTGGTGTCATTTGGTTTTGTATAGGGTAAATCCGGGTGAGATGCCGCACCTTTTCGAAAATCAATACTAATTGAAAACAAGTTGCCGAATTGATGATGTACTTATCACTCTTGGTAGTCTAAAGATCCAACGACTTACTTCGATAGTCATTCGCGATATAAAATAACATTATTAGCTACTGTTAACATAAACAAAAAAATGCAAATCCGGGTGAGATGCCGCACCTAGCAAATCTTTCAAAAGAAGTTTCTGTGGCCGTTTTCTTTTTGGTTATTCATGAATGAATGCTATTTTTCTTGAACTATTATTTATTCTTTATCAACACAAAAAATCTTCAGAACAGCACAAAATGTTTTTAACTAATTATTATTTGAAAATTGTGTATCTAGAGTGCATCCATTTGTTGCACGAACGACAGTGAACCCAATCCTCTTCGTCAGCCTCATACTTATTTTGTGTCCCATTTCTTACATTTTTCACTCGACCAACGTTTTTGGTAGGCACAGTTTTTCTTGTCATTTTATTGGGAGCTTCATTTTTTTTTATAAAACGCCTGGATCTTTTGAACGAAGTATTTTCCGTGTCACTAGAGGAATCTTGATCTTCGTTAGAAGAATTTTCGTTTTCCAACTGCTTCAATAATTTCTTTTTAACAGAAAAGCCTTCTTTTTCTCAGTTTCTATTTTCCGTTCCGTTTTCCGTCGAATGTTATCAATATTGGTTGGCGATGTCAAGAGAACAGCCTTTGATTTTGCGCTAGAGCTGTTAGGAGTCGTCAAAGTAGGCACAGGTGAAATCTGGTTCAGGACTTTTTCTGGCAAGGCGTTTGAACCGTCGCAAGTTGGTTCGTCTTTTTCGTCGGGAATCTGAGAATCAGGTTCTTTTCGTAGTGTTGGTTGAGAAGTTTCTTGTGGGCCCTGAATGTTGTCAGAAATGGCAAAAGATATTCAAGAATGACATGCCGATTGAAAGGGAAAATGCCAGTTGAATGAAAACCACTTGTACAATTTCCCACTGTTGCTGCTTTGTTCCAGGCGTTGCAAATGAGTGCTCCCGCTTGCAATCTGGTCACTTTACGACCTGGGTGGCTGTTAACCCAGGTACTAATTGAGTTTTGAAAATGGGTTTTAAATGGTTTGAAAAATGTCCTATCAAGAGGCTGAAGAACATGCATAGTGTGTGGCGGTAGGCACAACAAGGACACGTCATTTTTTCGGCGAGCTGCAGTAAACCGATTGATCAAGAATGAGAGCAATGTCCATCCAAAATGAGAATATTTCTTCCAGGAGCTCTGCGGGGCAAGTAAATATCTTGGAACCATCGGAGAAACAGATCAGAATTTATATACGCGGACTTGGGATTCATGTAAACTTTTGATGCCGGGGGCAATCCATCTTGGAATTTAGGTTTCAGATTTTTACCTTTGTAAATCACAACAGAGGGAAGAAATCTTCTTTCCGCGGTACATGCAGCCACTATTGTTAAAGTTTCGCCTTTTTCGCCGGTTGTTATTTTATGCATAGTACAAGAGCCTTTTGGAGCGATAATTTTTCTAGCTGGGTTGATAAGTTGCATGCCTGACTCGTCCACGTTTCCGAAATTCTGGGGCTTGTCCTGCAGATTATACTTTTCTATTTCTCTCTCCAGTAAATCGTAAAATTCGTCCACTTTTTGCCTTGTCAAGCCGTGAGCTCTACCCAAAGATAATCCTTCAGATTGTCGAACCGAAAGATCTAGATTCCTTCTCATAAATGACCAGAACCAATCGAAGCCAGCAATTTTCTTTGTGCGATTGAATCTGTGAGGTATCTTCAAAGATTCAGCAAATCGCACTATCTCCATCTGAACTCGATATTTGTCTCTATATTTTATGATTTCAGTGGACGTTCAGCAATATTTCCATTTCAGTACTCACACTTGTACAGACAAAAATTTTAAAATCTCAAGAATGAAGATACTAAATTTAAAAATTACTTTAAGATCATGTAAATTCAATCACATTAGACACCACTAAAATCATTAGTTTGTGTGTTTTAGAATTGCATTTTGGATATTTCTGATTTTATTGTATAGTTTCTTATGTAGGCCGATGATAGAACATTTGGAAGTGTGGTAATAAATGCTCAGAAGTGATATAAAAATTTGTCTCTCAAAAACAATCCGTTAGAAATTCATCAAGTTAATAATGAAACATGTCCTTTATATTTGCATCAACTGCGAAAATCGTGGAGACTTAGCAAGTTTGTCCCCCACATACTAACAAATGGTAATAAACTTAAAAGTCAACAATTAATTACTCACTGCGTAATCACTTGCTAACATGCATAGAATAAAATTTTAATTATGTGCTTCAAGGGCACACCCTTTTTCTCCCAAAAGTTTATACCTATTGTAAGAGACTATAAATTGTGAAGGGTTTTTTTAATAACTAACATAATTTCTAAACACTTCTGGTCTTGTTTAGTTCTTAATACTTATACAAAGCAGCATGAACGCCCATTTTTTAAATTTTAAAGTAATTGTTTCGTTATCTGAAATGTTTATAGTGTAATTCCAATATCGTTAGTGAATGGGCCTAATATTTGTCATTTAAAAATTGATATGGGAAATTAAGTGCACTTTAATGCTAACACTTCAATTGCGCTTTGAAACCATCACTATTAATAACTGCAAAAGTATCTGAGAACTAGGAAATTTTACATAAAGTTTGTACAAGCTTATCATCCAACAATATAAAAAATTATATGAAATTTCTCTTTAAAATGTACAGCTTCACCTATACTTTTAGAACCTCTATATGATTTTTATTAAACTTAGCTCTAGGGAATAGCCTTATTTCATCATTTCTACCATTGTATGATACAGACGATACATTTCTTTTACCACTTATATGTATATATTTTCTTTCGAAACAAAATGTTCTATTACCTTTTCTAAAATACTTTCTACATATTTGTTAATCGAAAATTATAACTTTAAAATATACTCCAATGCTTGACCGGAGGTTTCTTATTTACACTTTTATCTAAAATTTATACTTCAATTTTAAAATTTTATAAACCGCTCAAACGAGTTAACGAGTTTTGCTGAGAGAGTGGGAATTATTTAATTGCGCTGAAATTAACTGCCGGCACTTCCCCTTTGAAGCGTTACATTAATATTTTAAATCCTTGCGGATTTGCTGTCACAGTAGGGAAACCCCCATTCAATGTAAAAACACCTACAGATTATCAATTACACTGTTCATATTAATTAGACTAATATTTTGGGTTGGATGTAAAATACAGAAAATTTTACCACACATAAATATTCACTTCAACGTTAGATATAACTCAAATCATAATTTTCGACACCACTCTTTACACAAAAATGATGAAATAATTCACCATCCACTCTTAATATTAGAAACTATGTTAATTTTCTATCCAAAACGGTACAATTCAATTCATTGAAGCTTTGTCTTAAAGGACTCTTTAACGTTGCACTGATTTGTATATCTACAAGTACTTAGGTACTTCCATAACTGAATTTTTGTTTCTAATTAAAGGATGCAAAAGGGAGAAAGGGTCATACCTGAACTTTCGTTAACGCTCATTGTCAGTATAAGAAGTAGTCTCTATTCTATCTTTCATGCGTCGTTTCCATTGTGTTAGTCACAGACGAACAGAAGGAAATATGGAAACTTAATTTTAAGATTAACTTCTTGCTTTTTAAAGATAAAGACTAGTAATGCTTCTCTCATACATTTCTGGTATTTTTCATTGGGATATGTGGACCTTTATAACTAAATGTGTGCACATTTTTATTGAACTTAATATTCGTTAATCTGGTATATGAGACCTGAATACGTACATGTGTGAATATTTCTTATTTCTACATCTGTAAACTAGTAGTAGTAGTAATAGCATTAATCTGGATAGACCCAGAATAAATGACAAAACAGTTAACCATGCTATATATAAGGTAAAGCACGCAGAATATTCATGTTTAAATAAGTCAAATGTGAGAATTAATTTAGCGAACGGGAGACATATGTGTATTCCAGCGGTTATATATCGTAAAGACACGCCTTGTTATTAATTTTAATAGAGTGTTACCATGAACTAATTTTAATTTTCAGAGACTTTCCTCGCAACGCTATTACTCATCATACACGCTGAGGCATAACTCCTGCGAACAGACGATCATTTAGCAAACGGCCCCGCCTCGGCCAAACATCGCTGCAAACCTACCCTTCACCAGATCCACGTCTCTTTTCTATTTTTAAAAGCGCCTTTCTTTCTCCCGATTCTCCTTTTTTTCCACGTCCTTACATCCATTTTATGGCAGCATAGATCGAGAAGACCGAGGTTGCTCCTCGTTTTATGTAATATTCGACGAAATTCAATTTTTTCCCATCTCTTGCGCCTCCAGCTCCGCTACGTCGAATTTGACTCGTTTGTATACTCTCCAGAAAAAGAAAAAATACGAAACACTTGTCGAAGGCTGATGTGTGTTAAGTTAGAGGTATGTGCCGACTGCACATTGAATTTCTCGCGTCGAAGAACTGACAAAGTATACGAAATTTATTTGCAAAACCACCATGTCACCCCGAGAATTTAAAAATTGATAATCTAATTTCATCATCGATGGAGACTGACGTTCCAATTCTCCACCACATAATTGACAATACTAACATTGTCCATGGGATTTATACACTTACATACCTACAGATACATATGTATGTGAATTGAAATATAAATTGTGAATACATTTATTCATTTAATTCTGACATCCTATAAATTTATCAGATTAGAACGTTGGTAATATTTATTGCGTATACCTCCTATCATACTACGTTGAAAGCGAAGGAAATACAGTTTCATATTACATGTTCGAACAATCAGGCGAATTATCCCTGTAATCTAAATTATATTCCAAGCTCATTTGTAAAATAGATGTTATAACTTCGTAAATTACAAAAGGTCCATATCAGAATAACTCTTCCACAATCTGAAGGAAACGAAGGCGTAGCAGCAATTATTTTAATCAAATTTATATCGAATGTAAACACCATCTATGTACGAGCTTTCCTGTTTAAATAAAGAAGCCATTTTCATTAATTACAGCATCATATATACTTTTATACAGGTGACTGTTCGAATGTATAGACGCACACTCACGCGTAGTATTTGTCAAATTGATATTTACTTATTTACTAACTCAAGTAATTGTTAAATTGATAACAATACCATATGAAATATAAATACAAATACGAATGATAACACAAAAAAAATGCAAATGAATGCAAATTTATATGCAAAATATGCCATCAATTACTATCTCAGGAATTGTGAAGGTATGGAACAAACATTCTTTGCATAAGAGGTTGGCTATAAATGTCTGGGGAACCCCAAAAATTCTTTATTTAAGGAAACGTAGTGATCAAAGAGTACAGCTATAAGAAATCCCAAAATAGACTATCAAAGGCAGAGAGTGGGAACCGTCTCAAAATATATAGCTCATCCTGCTTTCAAATGAAAGAACAAGCAAGGTGTACCTAACACCAACATGGCACAGACTGAGCAGCAAAAGTGATGATTAGAAAAATTCATACAGATATACAATTTAACCTTCGATTCTAATAACACATATTTATTTGTTGAGTACCTAACAGTATACAAAACGATAATACTGTCGAAACTCCATTGGCGTAGAGAAGAGAAGACACAATTGTACGATAAATAATACTGAATATTACCAATCACAACACAAGATTATCAAAAAATGAAATACTCTAAACCGCATACACCGAAAGCTTTGTCAGTTCTTCCATTAAGCACAAAGCGCTAAATGTCTTTTCTCTTTTTCTGCTCGCATATATACATCTCGTTATATATGTATGTTCTATTTAAAATTTACAATATATTTTTGTACAAATATACCGTTTCGCATCATCACCTGTACATAATATCATGACATTGCTAGACTACACAATTTCTCCCATTGATCTCTACCAAGAGTAACAATATATACACTTATACATGATAAAACCTATTGTCAGCAATAAACACCCATTTGTATTTGTACAATTTCCATTTGTGCCATTGCAATCATGAATCATTGAGCGGATTTAATACACACGCCTGCTTTTATGTGATTATTGAGTAATTCGTTTATTGTATTGGCATTTATCTCATTACGTGTTACATTTCCCTGATGTGTGCATGTTTTGTGGGTTTTATGTTCGATGTATGTAAATCGTTTTATATATTTGATGACAATATTTACCTTACCATCACAGAGTGAAGCTAATTAAATGCAATATATTTACATCGATTTATGAACACATATACTATGTATGTGCAAAAAAGAATGCACTCTTCGTGTAGCATTTTACGTAATCCCAATAAAGCTTAACCTTCCTATACTCACGTCAAAATGAAAGACGTATACTATACTATATAAGTCGGTCTCACAGACCGTATGCGTGAGTATAGGAAGGTTAAATGTGAAACGAAATAGTAGGAATAACAGTCATCAAGAGAACTCGTCTACAAAACTAGTAGTATTGATTGGCATGAATTTTCCCAGTAGGGAGTACAGCATCGGTCTCGAAGATCCTCAGTATTATGCAGCATAGCAATAAATGTATATGATCCAAAAAAATCTAATAAACACCATTAATATAATTATAAAATAAAAGTGCATAATTTTAACTAAATCTAATTGGTTGGCAATAAATTACCCATATTAGTTTTGCAACCACTGATATAAACCAATTTGGAAAGAAACAATTTTTATCAGAAGTGTATTTATTTCATATCAGTAGGATATTGAAAGAAAAAGATTGGGGAACTATTCTAACTACTAAAATTACCTGCAACATGGACTAAGAAACTTGCCAATATTAAAAGTATGATAAGCTGAACTCCTCTCATACATTCTCTCAAACCCTCAATTTGGATTTAACTAAAATAATAAATCAGTCAGATATAAAAGTTTAAAACCAAGTATGCATATGCTGATGAGAGCCAAGAACTGCAAGTGCGCAAACAGTCATCAACGCAGAAAGGCAGATGTCCTTATCAAAGTTACCTTCAGTTATATTTTGGGGAAAATTTTAAATACCTTACCGTTGTCTTCTATATTTTTTAGACGAATTAAATGACGAATATTATATTTATAAATTGAACGCCAATAAATGACAAATATACCTATAGATTAACATAGTAATCGACCAAATAAAGTAGAAGAAGTACATAAAGAGATATTGCACATTTAAGATGAATATATTGTGCTACATTGATGATATGGCAGTATACAGCGTGCGACTAAAGTATGGAATAAATTCAGAAAAAGTTAAATTTTGTTGGAAGAAATCTTTGAACTGGTCGATTTTATTTGATAAAAATACACATTTTTGCTGGACAGTCGTTTTTCACCCATCAGTTGCTTTTCAGTAATCACTTCACAACTTTTCAATAACAACGCCTCATTTTTTGTCTTGATTTTGATAGATCTTTTCATTGCCGAACTGAGAGTATAAACTAGAGATGGGACATTCGAATCCGCGAATCCTCGAATCCATCGAATCCTGAAAAGATTCGAGATTCGAAAACTCGAATCTTCGCACGATTTTCGTAATTCGAATCTTTCGAATCCAAAAAAGAAAAAATAATAATAATGATGACTCATGTAATCACGACACATATGAATCACTGACTAGAAAGATCTCGACGATTCTCTTCGGTTCTCGTTCTTTCAGCCACAAAGTATTTATAAGCTGGCATGCTTTCCCTAATGTTTGTGGTATTTTAATAAATAAATATCTTTATTCCTGAGACCAGAAAAAGGTATGGAACATGTCAAATAGGTGTCACATACAGCATCTGCTATAGAAACTTTCATTAGCAACATAATAAAAGAATGAGAGACAATGGTCCTAATATGGTTGCAGCTTTAGAGCGTAGCATCTTCACCCACTTGCCTTGCCTAGCCCATACGTTTCAGTTAGTTATAAAAGATGGTTTACTGAATAAGAATGAAATTAAGGAAATAATGATATCCTGTCGGAATATTGTGGGACATTACAAACACTCTTCTAAAGCGACAAAAATGTTAAAAACTGCTCAAGCTAAGTTAGGTCTTAAAGGTCGTCGTTTAATACAAGACGAGCCGACTAGATGGAACTCTCAGCTTCACATGCTCAATCGACTTGTGGAACAAAAGCAAGCCATTTTATTGTCTGCTTCTGACTTGAATATTCAGATAGACCTTTGTCCTCGACAGTGGAAACTTATTGAAGATATTATACGAATATTAGAAGTGTTTGATAAAGCTACATTTGTGCCCAGCTCAAGTAAAGTGACAATTTCAGAAATAATTCCTTTAGTGAATAGCACCATTCGTGCTCTAGAAAATTTCAAACCAAAATTAGGTTCAGTACAGGGTTTCCGAAATGATTTGCTTATGCGTCACTAAAAGGCGCTACCATTCTGTTGAGACAGAGAAATTGTATACTATTGGTACTTTTACTGGATCCCCGATTCAAAGGGAATGTATTTTTGAATAAAGAAAACGTTGAGCAAGCTAAATTGACACTGGCTAATGAAATTTCATCCATCTATATGCAAACAAATGGTGATCTGCAGTCATCAGAGAAAACTCAAGCAAATGCCACAGATATATCTTTAACTGAACAAGGTCATAGTATGTGGAGTTACTATTCTCAGTTGATGACCCCAGCTACCTGCAGTGATGTGGATTACAGTTCATCTCCTGAAGAAGAAATAAATGCCTATTTAGCAGAACCACTGCTCCCACCAACTTCAGACATCTTTAAATACTGGAAGGGCAACACAAAATACCAAAATTTGATGAAACTAGCAAAAACATTCTTAATTACACCACCATCAACAGTGATTTCAGAAAGACTATTCAGCACATCAGGCATCATAGTGGATAAAAAACGTAGTCGGTTGGATCCAGAGCGAGTTCGAAAGCTGGTTTTCTTAAATAAAAATCTGAATTAAAATTCTCACTTATTTCTTTTAGGTTGAGTGTTTTCTTTTATATACTAAAATATGTGTTTAGATTTTCATGTGCAATATTTGCTGTTTATCTATGTTAGCTCTCCCTTATTCTCATTCACAAAAGTTTCTGAAAAGATATCGGTACTGTTATTGATATATTAATTTCCATATGCTAAGGAAATTAAATATAAATAAAAACTTGTTGCATAATCATCAAGATTTTAACATAATTTATCTTTTAATATTGTGTAATTTGTTTTTTTTTAATTTCATTTGTAATATAAATATGTTCAAAAAAATCTTTTTAATAAATATTTTTAAAAACTGTATCGTTTTTAATTAAAGTAGCTTTAAAATTTTCCTGTAAAATTGTTTTTCCTCTCTGTCCTTTCTTATTATTGTAATTATATGATGGATTCGAGAGATTCGAGATTCGAAGGATTCGAGAGATTCGAGAACTTTAGGATTCGGATTCGGATTCGGATTCGAGAAAATTTGGATTCGTCCCATCTCTAGTATAAACATATTGCCATCTTACATAAGAAATTCTTCGAGTAAACAACAATTGAATATTAGAAAACGTGATTTTATTGTTAACACAAAAAAACGCTATACTAAGCGAATACAATTTTAGAGAAAGTGTCCATCGACTTCCTTACAATACACAAGCCCATATAGTTTGTACATTTTGAATCGCTTCCGGGATAATTGTGCGCATATCATCTCCAATGCGATGTTCTAATTCAGGTACATTTTGTGGTCCAGTGACGTAGATCTTGGACTTCAAATAACTCCATAAAAAGTAATCAAGGTATGTAAGGTGTCGGGATCTCGCTGTCCATTCTATCAGTTCTCGTCTGTTAATTCACCTCCTCGGAATGCAATTGTCTAGAAAATTTCGAACATGCTGTGCATAGTGGGGCAGTGCACCATCTTGCTGAAACCTTATGGTATTATTTGGGAAGTGTGGATCACTGACATTTGGAAAAATTGTTGCCAACACTGGAACAAGATTATTTTGCATAAACTATTGTATAAATATCTTCTTCCTGTGAGGGTTCCTTCAAAGAAAATAGGCACTACTATTCTGTTATCAAGTATTCCAGCGCACAGATTTAATTTCTGCCGGGGTTGAGTATGTATCTCAGCCATCCAATGAGGATTTTTCCGACTCCAATACCTGCAATTTTGACGATCAACCGTGCCATTGGAACAAAACATTGCCTCATCCAAAAGTAATTGTCAATGCAAACGTCAATTTGCTTGGCACGAGCCTATCATAGTTTTACAAAACCGTAGTGACCGGTCAGGGTCGTCTTCATTAAGTTCTCGTACCCGTTGAATTTTATAGGGATGATATTTTTCCTTCTTCATAACACATAACATTGTTGTCTGACCAACTTCGTTGTTTAATGCAATCAATCGAGACGTATTGTGAGGATTCTCGTCCATACTTAACAAAATTTTCATTTTCAAATCTTCACTAACTTTTGTACCTCGCGATTTTTTAATATCTTTAACATCACAAATTTCTCGAGATTTGAACTCAATCTTACTGACTGTGGACTGACCGATAGAGCCATCTGGATATGTTGCATTAAAAAAATCGCAATGTTCTTTCAGTGTTCTTCTCCCTGCATACAATGAGAATTAAAATCTCAATCCGGTGTGTAACAATTAAATGTACCATAATGCTTAAATTGCAATAAGGTTTCAGTAACCGCTAATGTTAAGAAATCAGTGTGAAGCTAACACTGTAATGATTTGTACCTACGTGATCAGTAAAAAACATCTGGCATTTCTAAATACAAATTCTGATAACGTACTTTACTTTTCTTACGTTTCCTAACATTCAATTGTCATTTACTCCAAGAACTTATTACGTAAGAAGGCAATATTTTTATACTGTAACTTCGGCAATGAAGAAATCTCTCAAAATCAAGAAAAAGATTAGGAGTTGCTATATAAAAAAGATTATAACGCCATTAGTCAAAAACAATTGATTGGTGAAAATCGAGTGTCATGCAAAATGTGTATTGCTATCAAATAAAATCGACCAAAATTATATTTCGGGTTTACTAAATTTATTCTATACTTTAGCAGAGCACTGTATAATGGAGATAACGTCCACAGAATATTACTTACATCAAATGATTAAGGCTGGAAGGAGATTGACGATTAAAGTATCTGAAAAAGAAATGCGGAGAAGTGTTATATACCAAGTTATGTCGTAAAGAAGTACAATCTGAGGATCTACTAGAACTAGAATGTACCACCAACCAGAATATATGTATCTAAAACTGGGCATGAAACAACCAAAACTAATAATTTGGTTTAGAAGTCATAGAGAAATGTATAAAAACCGAAGAAAATAAGGCAGTCAACAAGTGAAAAGAAAGGAGAACATCAGTTGCCAAAAATAGCAAGAGCAAGAAACTGCAAGGAAAGACAAATAAAAAAGACCACCATGGAGATAAGTCCAAAACTGCCAGTCCTCAATACAAAATCCGAAAAAGTCGAAATAAAATTGATGGAAGCTGAATAAAGACGAAGGAGGGAAATGATATATTAGCACAAACTGGCCACTTAAGCACAAATCCCGTGTCTACATAATTAATAATTTACGTAACGTCAATAAGTAATAAAAGACTACATTATACATTCAACTTTTGATTGAAAGATATCTAAATAAAGAATTCTAATGAAATACCTGTAACTGAAGAATACAATTCATATATGTAGGAAATAAGGATCAATGTAATTAATAACAACAGCATTTGTTCGAAAAGTAAATGTTGTTATTTCAGAATCTCCAACCATTTGCAAATGCTGTGCAGGTGGTATTCCAATTTTAGACAAAAAAGTTTTGGCGCCATACATTCAATGCGAAAATACTAGATAACACAAATATAGTATCTGATCTATCACAACTAATCCCAAAGTTCAATAAAAATATCCAGTTACTCACTTTAATTGTTGTAGCCATTCGAAACGTACAAAATTCTATGTTGCCTTGCCTAGTTAAATAAAAAATGCTGATGTATGCTGTAGCCGGATGATCGCCAAATCATTTATTATTAAGTTTATTTTTTAAAAGAGTTTATTATCCATCTTTGATGCGGTTTTTACACAAATTCTCCAATATTCAATAACTTTCAGTGTGTTTTAAGAAAATACAGAATATTGATACGTTACTAACCAATAGCAAATAGCTATATCGTGTCAGTAGTCACTTTTTCAAGTTGTTGAAAAAGTTAATAATTAAATGAGATTTCAATTACAAATACCTGTATTCATACATTTCCCAAGCTTTACCATTCCGAAATATACAGGTTCTCAATGTGCGTGGGAGTGGATATTAAACATTAAAGAAGCCACCGTTTGATAGAATTTTCTCTCAAAAGGTTCTAAATTAAAATACTGACGGTTGCTGCAGGCATGATTTTGTAATGAGCTTACGTTATAATTAATGTTTTATCCTCGTTACGTATAGGACCAGCTTAGAATTTTATTTATTTATTTATGCAGGTTCATAAAAATATCAATCAAAACCTCCTATCACGGAACTGTTTTTATGACTCTTCTAATTACGGAAGGAGTGTATTATACTGATGATATACACACATTTCACAATTCTGTCCTTTAACTACATGTATTATAATGGCACTTCCATTCATTCGTCTCAAAATTTAGAAGCAGATATTTATTTTTATACTGATCATTTATGTCGCCAACTTTTTATGTTGTTTTAAAACTGATATATTCATATATTATATAGGTGTCATAATAAGTATATAATAATATAAGTTCATGAATATATTAGATGGAAATTTTATTTATCCATGAATATGTCACACCGCAGTTTCCTTGAAAGTTCATTAAAATATTCATGTCACATTTGTAATGCCTGCATAAGAAGATTACTTCGTTGCCGCACAAAGTTCATGATGGTATTAAATCCTTTGAATAACCTCCAATGTGACATTAAGAATTTTCCTCATAATAAGGTATTAAACATTGTATAAAAGCATTTAAGTCATTTTAAAAAGCTATGTTAAATATTTTCCACATTCTTATACAATTTTGTAGCGATGTTAATGTTCTTATTGAAACTGACGGGACTATTCAGAAATATCGCCGAATAATACAATTGCATTTAGTTAGTGTAGCTTGTAATGTACCTTTAATTATTATCTAATTATCATATACATATACGTAAATGTAAACTCATATGTTACTCTACCTTTTATGTATAATGTGTAATATTTTGAACTATTCTGTTGGTTATTAATTCTTGTCACCCCTTTTGTGCTTTGAGTATATAATCGTTGTCTCTTTTGTTTCAATATTATTTCAAATTAATAATAACTGATTGATTAACAGATACTCCAATTGTATTCATTTGCATCAAATTTTCTTGCTAATCGTTGATTAACGTTGAGTAAGTAAATGCTTTTGAAGGTGCATCAAATTATGTGCATACCGCAGAATTTTATATACACTCACACTAAAAAAGTTATCAAAAAATAAAACACATTCGTTTGTGCTTAAATCAATTCTATGGATTTTCTTGCTCTTTAGAAATTCAGAAACTTGCATTCTTATCAAATAACTGAAATATCTCTTTTCAAAATCGTTTATAACAAAAACAGAGCGAGACTTGAATATTGACATGGTTGATATGATGTTTCATATTTCTTTTACAGTTTAATTCAATTTATTTTACTTAAGCTACATACACTGTCTGGCCTTATACATATAAGCACAATAAAATGGTTTAGTCATCCCTCATTTCTATCCCCATAACATATTTGGTAGATTATTCTTCTTCAAAGACCCATCTAAAAAGTGCCTTGTGCATGTACAAACAAATATCAACAAAATTTCGTCAATACAACTCGCTTCATCAAGAAAATTGCTCTTCAGACATGTATTTTGATACACCCACTGTGATATTTTTAATTTATTAAAGGTCATAGACAGTGAAGTAATGAAAAGATGGAAGCAATAGTTCCAAGAATTAAGTGAGACTGACCAAACTAAAGCAACATACAATAACAGCGAGAAGACAAGGGTGATGAACAGGAGATGGAACACATTACAAAACAGAAGCTGAATGAAGCTGATATCAGAAGTGATCAAATTTTTGGAAAGAAATGGAGAAAACAAATTACTAGAATTACTAAACGGGATAATGAACTACAATGTTATACAAATACAATGGAACACTGGAAAGGGAATACAAAAGAATAGAACCTACAAAGAAACGCGAATATTCTGAAAGATGAATTACAAAGAATTAATAGAAAGGTAAGCATAACTAAAACCTTGACAATGGTAACATCCCCCGCTTACAAGATACACAGTATTAACATGGACGGTTAACAAATGGAGCAAGTTGAATGTATCAAATATTTGGATTCTTGAATTGACAAAGATAGCGAAATGCCGTTTCATATTTATAAGAGACAAGAACCACCTAGATAGAATTAAAATTAAGAGTCTAGAAAATGACTGAATGATGGGCGAAATGCATATACAATTCGTAACCAATTTAAATACTTGTTCTTCGGATTACCTCCAGAACTTAGGTCAAGAAAAAGAAATTTGGAATTTAATGCTTATATTTGATAACAATAACTTTACCCTTTTCATAAAAACTTATGTCAGTGAAATACAATGCTGTATAAACGAAACAATTGTTTTTATGTTGGCTGGTATCGACATAACTAATAACCAAGATTTTTGATATAAATATAGGATTCTATTATAATATATATGTATATATATAGATGAAACGAAGGTTATTGGGGAGCAGTCATACAATCAATAGTAGTATGTTCAAATTTATTTTTATACCTATAAATACCTATAAATTTGAACATACTACTATTGAATGTATGATTGCTGAACTCCCCAATAATCTTCGTTTCACCTTTGTTGTCAACGGCAAAGACTCCTGGTCTACATGTATATATATATATGTATGTATATATATATATATGTATATAATATTATATATATTAAATTTATACATCTACCAAAAGAACTTTGTTAAAACCTTGACAATTCTATTCAGACTATGGAGAAAGTCGGCCGAAAAGAACCTAGTCTAAGGTTTCCTTCTTATGAAATTTAAACATCTTTAAAATAACAAATTACTATATACTTAACTCAAATGTTTAGTATTCGTTTCACATTAACTGTTTATTATCTTTTTGTATCATATATTTATATTACTCTTTCTTTATAATTATTTTGCACTTTTTTAATTTCATTTCTATTTTAAAAAAAGAAATTAGTTATAGAAAAACCAACATACGTAATACAAAAAGGTAAAAAATAAATGATAATAAATAAAATAATTTTAGAACCGATACTCAAAATGTAAGTAATATAAATAGTAATTTATTGAAATGGTGTTTATCTACATTACATGGAAAGGAAACCATTGGCTTTTCTCTTGAACAGAATTGTCAAAGCATCAACAAAAATTGTTTGATATAGAGATAATTTATTACGGCTTTATGCCATGTGTGCAAAAATTTACTGCAGTTCCTATACATGAAAAAATGTCGGTTATTAGTTGTTGGGTTGATAGCAGCCAAATAAAACCAAATGTTTTCTTTATACAGTATTATATTTCATTGACAATTTTTTTACGAAAACGGTACATACTATCGTTATTAAATGTAGGGCTGCAAATATAATAACAATAGCAGCAATAATAGGCTGCAATTCAAGTGTGTCTTTTATTGATCTAGAAAGTGGTGGAAATAATCCGAAAAAAAAAGACAATAGAGGAAAAATAACTCGACTGGTTAGACTACATTCACAGAATGGGAGATGATGAGGACGAAGATCAACAAAGACGTTGAGTGAAGTAGTGAGAAAATCAGCAGGAAGAAGTAGTGCAGAGTGGACCACCGACTTTAAACAGAAATAACTGAAAAACAAAGAACTCCAGAGATGATGAGATCGACTCCATGTTCTTTTACCGGAAGCTTCAAAGATTTGGCACTAAGTCATGTAGAACTTTTCAGAAAAGTTCTTTTTTCTCTTTTACTTTTATTACTCCATAGCCTTGCCTGCGGCGAATTAGATATTTGGTGTTTAATTGTGATAACTCTTTTCTACCGCTTTCCAATATATTACGCATTCTACTAATGCAAATAATACAATCGCATTTCCTCTTTTATCTTCTCTCGAGATATAGAATCTTCCCATTGACCAAAAATGTCATCTATCTAACACAATAAGTGCTACTTTCAAGCAGGCTGCATATTCAAACCAAACTAACCAAACGTTATGACAATGTTAATATTCAACAAATTTTGTGTCGCGAAGCATAGATAAGTATTTACTAACTCTTTGTAAACTTCTCTATTTTGTGGAGGCATAAATTTGATCCAGTTAGAGCATGTCTTTAGAAAATTCAGAAACCGCATAAGATATTGACGTAAGTTGCAGCGATATCCATTAGATAATAGACGAGGCATATTTACCACCATGTATACATATGTACGTTGTCTGACAGATACCTAGGGGGATTGCAAATTTCTGTTTTGAAAATCGATATAACTTGATTCCTTTTGCTATTACCCACAAGATTCGCTGCAATCACCGTGACCGAACATCTGGTGTATAATGTACTCATATATTCAATACTCCAATATTGCGTTTTGGTGACGAATAAATTGGAAATCAGAAAGAGCTAGGAGTAAATTTATAAACCATAGTGTTCACAAAGTTCTAATACACATGCCACTAATTTGAACCTACTTCATTTCTGCAAGTTTTGCATCACGCTTTTCCTTTTATATTTTATTTTGGTAAAAAGAACAATTGTGGGCAATACAGAGCCTAAGTGCTGTTTTTACGCTCTCTTCTTTAGTCAAAAGACGTGGCTTGGATATATCCAAATCAATATAGCATATATTTTACTTGAATATGTAAATTTGATTTAAGAACAATTTGCCACTTAGCTTTGATTTTAGAGAATATCATTTTACAAAAAAAAATCCTATTTTGAAAATTATCAGATGAGATGAAAATGTCTACTATTATACGCAAATGGATAGAATTGAGTGCCTGTTAAAATTTGAAGAATATGATTGTAATGTTATTTTGTTTTACAGCATCCAAATGTTGAACCCCAATCCAGTGGTGTAAGCTACACATCAGTGGGTCAACATGAGCTCTGCACTATGTGACGCAGCATCCATAGTCGAAGACAAACCCCGCCACATGCCGGTTCCTGTAGAGTACTACGATCGTGCTCACCTTCACCGAGTACATTAAGAATGGCATAGCAAACAGTCAGTGTCGTATAGGGAAAATAATATAATAATAGAAAAGATATTTAGATATCTCCTTAAAATTTTTCCTGTAAAATGTACACCAATCTCAATGTCGACAACAAAGCTAAACTCAAGCTTATGGTCGATCGTTTGACAATGATTACATGAATTATGGTATGGCATAATCAGCATTAAATTGCAGCGATAACTTTTGACCATATATTTATTAATTCCGGATCATATGTTTCGCTAGAAATAATCTTAATATACGATTGATGATACTGGCTCCGTTGCTAGCGAAACACGTGGTTTGGGACTAATAATTGCAAGTTGAGGTTTAAATAGATGCAATCAATGTCAATCTATCTTTTATTCATATTTGTGTTAAGTAATTTAACAAAAACTTGGACACAGAAACAGCATGTATTTAAGGGAACTCTTCAAGTAAAATTACACGAAAATCAAAGGTTGCATAGTGTAAGATTCTAGTCATATATGCATATAAATTGACTTTATCAAATATTTCTCATATTTCCCGTATGGTACAGTTGTAAAATTTTAAAATTGTATCAATTATTTTATTTAAAGTAAACGTTTTCTGTACTTAGAACATGTACAAGCTGGGAATTAGAAATTATGTCCAAAGTGTCATTTACCTAAGCAGTGTGATAAATACAGAGCAAGTGCTGAAGTATTATGTTAATCAGAAATAGTTTGTGACTGCATTAAGAATAAGTTTTTCAAGTCTCGAAGCCTCGACCATCCTATCTCAATCATCCTTAGAGCGTTCTTGTTCTCGCATAACAAATCACATTCCTAAAAGTTCTTTGCGTAGTTGATTTCTCGAGTGATTGACCGCATTGTTGTTTGAACGGCAGAAAAACGGTGGGTCCGAAGCTGAGGGTTATGAAAAAGAAGATTCAGAAGTTTCTATCTGTTACTGATTCATCTCTTCTTCTTTAAATTTACGGTACCTAAATCACAGTACTTGCTTTGGCCCTCATTTTCTCCTATTCCAATCGCATAATAGCACTAGGAAAGTTGTTTCGACACTATCTGCGGTGTTTTATTTCTTTATTCGCGATGTGGTCTGTTTTAGATATCCGTCACGTTCGCGTTCTTCTTAAGGTATATTCATTTGTTCACACTTTTTAACACTACTCTTATTTTCAGTTTAATTCTAGGCAGCCCAAGATTTAGTGTTTGCGTTGTTCTATAACTTTGTTGTTCCGATGGGTGTCACACTGGCTAAATATTTATAATCCTCGCAGTTTTTAATTTCTGTCATAACCAGCTGGCAAATGCGGCTAGTACATAAGAGTCCAAGAGCACGTGTACCCCTGGCACGCTGGGTAATAATTGCTGGTAGTAGAAGACATAAGCATCTCGACCCACAAGGGAAAATCCCAGACACGGAAATTCAAAAAATTATGAAACTTTGGTAACATGTAGATCACATATAAGTGTGTACAACGCAATTTTTTCTGCTGAAGAACACTGACTGGGTGAAGAACATTTTTGGAAATGGAAAGTTTTGCATTCTGTCAATGCACATAAACCGCTAATGGTAGGAGATAGAGAAAATGTTTTAAGGCAAAAATCATTTGTTGTGATGGTGAGTGATTTTTATTAAAACAGATAAGAGAAAAATAGTATAAACATTATTAAAAAATTGTAGTGTTGGATTTAATTTTAGAAACTAATAAAAAATTAATAACCAACATTGCAAATTATTTTGTCAGAATTTACAATAATATACCCGCATTATCCTATCGATTTTATTATACGTTAAAATACTTACCAATATAATTTTTGTTTATATTTAAACAAAAATTGAATTATTCTACATGATGATGAAACTCCTCCAAGAAATGTTTAAAACACAGGAATTTACACCACATATGGTACAAAGAGGAGGATGCACAAAATCTTATTGTGTGAAAGCAAAAGTTACTAGATTTTCAAATTCATTCGGTCTTTGGTCAACGTATCCACTTTTGTACCAAACGTAAACAAATAGGTCGTAATATTTTGACGCCGAAAGTTGATTACGAATAAGAGAATTTAATTGTATAATATTATTGTGTTCATGTAACACAATATCGCAACCATACAGTAGTACAGGGTCAGAAAATTTTCTTACAAAGTCTTTTCATATGCGAAAACCATACACATCAAGAGGTTTTATCATTGATATAGTTTTTCGGAATCGTTAATATATTCACATGTTTGTTAGATGGTATACTGGTTTGTAATGTAGCAGGACAGCGGCCGGTCCAAGAGTCTTATAACAAAATGTTGTGAGTTCCCACATTTGGCAAACACACATCGGTTAATCATTGCTGAAATAGTTCTTTTGTTAACTTTCCAAATCTAGATGGTGTTAAATGAACATTCGGTTGTATACGCGCACTGAAATTACCATTTTGTTCTTTTAGGAAAATTAGTAGAGATGAGAGTAGTTTTCCAAACGCTGATATTATTGGGAGTATGGTATAACTTTGTGTAGTTACGGATATAGACTGCGAAACAGCCGTAACAGTTTTTGTTCCCTGCACAGCTAAAGTGCGGCCCAAATGTATGTCTAGATGAAACCCGCTCTCATCGGCATTGAATATATTCTGACTTGGCCTATATGGTCTTTTGCACCATTAACGAAAGTTGAAGCAATTTCCGTCAGTTGCTCGGAGTCTGTGCCATATGATTGCGTAATTTTTTTTTTTAACTATTTTGTAAGCTCTCTTAAAATTCTGAACCAAGTGCTGTAATGCTTTAGAATTCTCTAATTCAATGTTTATGTTAGCTTGTAATGCCCATCGCTGAACGTCTAAATCATGAATAATGGCACCTGAATCAATACTATTTACAAGTGCATTATATACGAATTCAGAAATTTTAAGCAACTGTTCTCGTCGCGTACCACATTTGTTTATTGCTTCTTCCCACCTAGAAAACAAATGACCTAATAATACTATAGAATAAGATAAGTAGGTACAAATCGTTGCTGTCACAATATTACTTCATCATTTAACTGTACAATTGCTGCATAGATGAAACTTTGCGAGACTTTTGCTGGACGGTATTCAACGCAAGTCGTATTTTCTCCCTAGTTTTCCAATACCAAACAGTGTTGGTTCTATATTCTAAAGTTACAATACCTCCTTCTTCTAGTGTACACTCCTCTTCTCCAGCTTCTATTGCTTCTAACGCTTCTTCCCTTGTGAGCGCATATACCTCATCTACAAATTCTAGGGAATGTGGTCTGTGCGGTTCTAGAATCGTCAGTTTCCAGTGAAAACGATGTTTCTCTTTGAACATCGAGAATAATATTTTTAATTATGTCGTGCAATTCGATTTCGTTGGTATTTACAAAAGGCTCATTATTATTATTGGCAACTCCGAACGTTACCATCGGTAAACGAATTACATTTATAATAGTTCTGGCGACCATTTTCAATACTACAGGTCTGCTATATAACCAACCAATAACTATTATTCATTTCAAATTTGATGAATTATATATACTACTTGCTGATCTCATTCAGCCTATTTTCATTTCAAAAACATGTATACTATTTACTGGTCTAATGTAGCTTCCTTCGATAACCTACAACTTTTAGATAAGAAACAATCTAATCCAATGAAAAAAATACATTGCTTGATAAACCTTATCCAAGCAAACAATTTTTGTCTTCTCTTCTCTTAACTTTAGCGAGTTAAGCGCATCGGCATAATGCAAAATTTTCCATTTCCAATTTTTTTTTACACCCAGCCTAGAGTTCGTAATACATGCCTATATGTTATATACATTTTCCAAAGTTTCATAATAACACAAAAGCGTTAGCACACTTTGTGGTTTTTCGAAGCTGTTAAAACTATTATTATAATTTATTGAAACTGCCTATAGCCTGCGGCAAGACTCGCACTTAGGATCAAGTGGGTGGAGTCCAGACGAGTTTAATGAATGTTTGTTTTTGTGCTAGCCGCCTCTGCGGAAGTTATCTTAGTTAGTCCTTTGTATTGAGACATCCTTCTTGCTCAAGTTAAAATAAAACTAAGGGCCGGTCATTTCACCTCTTTGTAAACTAGATTTTAAATAAAAGAAACTTTTATAAGTGTAGACGGATTTTAATAATAAAAGTAATAATAATAATAATGTGAGGTGGGGGAAAATGGCTCGGCAGCGCGGTCAAAAGTGGTAAAAATCCACAAAAAGCTTCACAACTGCTCCGGAGTCGATCTTAACGAGATGAAATGTAAGACCGACCCCCCTAACATTTTTTCCTAACATGCCTACCCCCTATCTCTGCTTCCTTAGGGGCTCCCATACAAGAATTACATTTTTGTGAAATTTGCTCTCACAGCTCTAACTGTCCTAAGGGTGTCCCTAGAGGAGTGAGATGTATCACCCTCAATATTTTTTCAGTCCCAACATTTTCTCAGAAAATACTTACCCCCTATCTTCAACCCTTGAGGTGGTCCCCATACAAATTTTTTTATTTTTTTTTTTTTAACTTTATGAAATCATAAAGTCCGATTGTGAGCTCTTTAATTTGTAGTAGTTGTAACTTTTATTGATTTATTGAGCATAAAAAGATATGTTTTTATAATTGGCAACTGTTTATCAAATTAATTTATTTTTATCATGCGATGGATTTCTTCCTATTTTCGGTAAGGACCTGAAGCAAAAATATTGTTTCCTCCCCTTGATTAATTTTACGCCTCTTTCGGCAGCGTCGTGGACAACATGTACTTGTGCAATATTTCTAGTGTTTGCTAGTAGTCTTCGCGCTCTTCCCAAGTTTCAGGATCGGTAACAATGAAGTCGGTTGACAATCTGCAGCGTGCGAAAAATTTTGCTCTGTGAGGTGTGACGTAATGGCTCAAATCTTTCTTCATGAGTTTTTAATTCACTTGTTTCGATGGTAAGGTAATTCTGTTTATACTTTGGAAGCAACAGAATCTCTTCACCAATCGTTACGACACAATTTTATAAATTGAAGAATAAGCCGCAATTTCTTTCAAAAATTTAAATCGTTATTGGGAGTTTCAGTTGCTCTGTTGGTGCTGGAGATATTCAGGAACAAAAACATTTTTGGGCAATATATGTCTTTCGCCATCCATCGAGCATGACTGATGCATTCACTATACGAACTGCTGCTACGTTAGTTGTCTGACATCTGTCGGAAACAGACACCAGACCCAGAGTAATGCATTCCACCTTGTTCCCTTTGGTACTCGCTAACGCAAAACCATTCCGTCACCGGCAAATTCGTTCTCAGTGTCTAATCCACTCGATTCAGTGGATGAAAACTTGGTAACTGAAATTAGACGGTCCACACGTAAATATGAAATATGTTTATGTATTATTGTATTTTTTAAAAATTTAAATAAATACACCTTCACCATTGAATGTTCGTAAGATATTACTATTTATTTAAAAACGTTGAACTTCAGTGCTACTCATACAAATCTTAAACCTACTTTAATATACCTGCCAAAAAGTTCTGTCCGCAATTAACACAAATGCTGGTTATTTCCCAAAAATGTAATTAAACACTAATCCATCCTATTAAATAAGGGATGTTCTTATATTTTACCTAAACAATTACTACAAATTAAAGATCTCACGATCGGACTTATCGATTTCATAAATTTGTAAAAAATTTAAAAAATCGTATGGGGACCACCTTAAGGGTTGAAGATACAGGGTAAGTATCTTCTGACAAAATGTTGGGACTGAAAAAATATCGGAGGTCGATCATACATTTCACTCCTCTTGGAGTATCCTTGGAACAGTTAGAGCGGTGGGGCAAAATTTTACTTCTCTTTTTTTCACAGTATATCCTGGTGCCCTAGTAGAGTGTCGGAGTTGAATTACTTACTGTTCTTTGTTCCATTTACTCCATCACTCTCGATCCTGTGCGAGTTCCTTCATTTCTCTTATCGTTCTTCCTCTCTTTTCTCCTATTTTCTGTATTTGTTGGGTCCATGTTTTCCTAGGTCTCCCCTTTTTTCTCTTGTTAGATCTTTTTGCTTTGTATATGTTCTTTACTAATCTGTCCTCACTCATCCTACATACATGTCCAAACCATACCATATGTTTCCTCTCAATTACTTCTATTATAGATTCCAGCTTTAAGTCACTTCTTATTTTTTCATTTCGAATTTTGTTAAATTTGGTACTTCCACTTATTTACCGGAGGTACTTCATTTACGCAGCATTTATTACACTATCATGTCTTTTTGTCTTGTCCACGTTTCACTTGCGTGTGTTACTGTAGATACTGTGACTGCTTTGTACACATGTAACTTTATCTTTTTATATATTTCTTTTTCTCCAGAATAGTTCTATTAATGGCATAATATATTCTGTTCGCTTTTATTGCTCTATTGGCTTCCTCTGCATCAATATTTCCGTCGTTCGATATTATAGATCCTAGATATTCGTATGTTTTTATCTTTCTAATTCCTCTTCTTTACAAAATATGTTCCTGCTTCTATTACCCTCCGTCGCCCTTTCATTTACAATCATTACTTTACTCTTCTCAGCATTGACCTCTTACTTAATTCTATCTATTTCTTCTGCCCATATGTTTATCATTGCTTGCATTTTCTTCTCCAGCGTTGGTTATCAGTACTATATGGTCGGCGTATAATAGTCCTTGAATATTAATTGGTCTTAGGTTTCTGTACCCTATTATTGTTCGTATTTTTGCGTTCTGCTCTTTATGTTCTTACTTATTCTGTCCATCACTATATTAAACAGAAGAGGACTGAGACTATCTCCCTGTTTCATTCCCGTTTGCATTTGGAGAATATTCGACTTTATTCCGTTTAGCTAATTTTTGTATGGGAGCCCCTTAGGGAGCGGAGATAAGGGGTAGGTGCGTTCGGAAAAAATGTTAGGGGGACGGTCTTAAATTTCACCTCTCTAAGGGCGACTCCGCGGCAGTAGTGAGGCTTTAGCGGATTTTTACCACTTCGCCCCATCTTTGTCCCCGAAGAGGAGCCATTTGCGCCCACTGCACCTCCTCCATTGTTTGGCTCAAGCATTTTTTCGAACCTCGCAAAATTAGGGGCTCTAGCGTATCCAGATCTTGGTACTAAGGATCTCCATACAACACTATCCCACCCCTATTGTATCATGAATTGCGCACCTGTAGACATGACCTCAAGAATCCTACTGTATTATTGTATTACTACTGTATATAGTGAACAAGACAGTACTATTTCTTTTGAGTACCGCCCGCAGTTGAAATTCGGCATGCATATTAAGTATGAACACCCTGAATACCCCCTGAAAGGACGAAGATTCCCATCATTCCTCCAGGTGGAATACCGCCAGTGTTTGTCTTGTCTTTTTGGCTTGTTTGACTTGTTATTCGATCACCAGGCAGCAGGTCAAATAACACCTGCATAACTGTTGCAAGTATTGTAGGTAATGCGGTGCTTATTTCTAGACGGACTAGTTTCTGCTGCCTGTCTAGCTTGCTAAATGCAGTTTAATTTTTCGCTATATCCCGTTACGCAAATGAAGCATCAGCAATTGTGGATATCACCACCTTGGTCCATATTCAATGCACTATCCTTCGCATCCTTCCCACTATTCTCCGAGAAGCGCACAGGATCCATTCAACTTTAGCAATGCAGTGTTCCAAGTGGCTTCTAAAGGTCAACTTGTGAAGGATGACCCCGAGGGATTTAACTTTTTTCTCCCGTAGCAATTTACATCCATACATTCTGAGATCCTGGATATCACTAAGGTTACATTACGTAAAACGAATTCAAATTAGATGAAACAACATAGACCAAATATTCTGTGCCAGTTGAAACCGAAAATATTTGATAAGGTCAACCTTCAGTTACTAAGTTGAAGCATGTCTTTAACAAAATATGCAAAACGTTTGGTTTCGAGAAATATTTTCGATATCATGGAGTTACCACTCCAAACAACTGAAATTAATTTGTAGTACTTACTGTTCTCAATTGCCGCGGTGGTCTGGATTTTATTCTGACGTTGTAGATATGAACTCGACATTTATTTAAAACATCTGTTAATTATCAGATTTGTGCTAAAGTATTTGAATGCTATGAAATAATCCTGTATAACCCGTCTACGTAAATTAAAGGAAATAACATATATAACAATAATATGAATTTGTGGATCAAATTCAACCAGCATAAACATTATGAAGGATATCATAGTGCGACTAATGAATTACGTTATAGTTTATTACCAAAAAAATGATTAAAATTTGCGGTTTGGTGAAAATGGACCCACTTTACATAGAAGGGTTAAACAAATATTTTTTAAATGTAATTTATATCGAGTTACCCATTTATCGACAAATAGGTGTGTGAAGATGTGTGTAATGTTAACGGATGTGACTTCATTTACTTTTGGATGATAGCAAAGCATTATTATCTTCCTTATTTTCTTCATCTAATTACTGATGAAAATATAGCCTTACCTTTAGCTTTTGAAAGCACTCAAAAGAAAATAATGAAAGAAATCCCAACGTTACGACAATCATTCTCTAGTCTGTACTTATACTACATATATTAAATTAATATGTTGCATACACACATGTACAAATTTGTTATCCTTAAGTTGTTAATTTTATATTATAAGTATTAATCAATTGATACCGCTAAACCTTCCATCTCTTGTTTGTAGTTTGCTTAATGCTTAAATATAACACGAAATTACATATAATAAATGTATCAAAACCGAAAATCGACCTAAAGCATGAGTAGAATGTATATTACCGATGTATAGAAAATATTCAATTTTAAAAATGTGATCAGTGGTTCCAGTGATGTAAATAGATAACTGCAAATTCATCCAAATATTTTGTCTGATTCTAAATCTTCTAGAGTTGTTTCATGAAACTAGAAATAAAAGAAAATGCAAAGTTACCAGAAAGACACTAATTAACTTGTTTTAGTCAGTATTAAGGAGATATGCATGTATTCACGTAAGTATATAAAATTTATTAATGGCAGTAATAAACAGAATGATGAAATTTTCCTGCTCTTCTCTTGCAATAAACAGTGCTCAGCAACGGCGTATGGCATAAATGTCGGGCTGCTGCGAAAATGATATTACTTCGTATACGAGGGCTGCCTTTTATATTTCGGGATAGGAGAACAAAAACAAATATTAATCATCGAAAATCACTTTATTGCTTTTCAAAATATTCCCCATGAAGATCTATACACTTTTGCATGGGTTTGAACCAATTGTCGAAGCACTTTTGCCACTCTAATTGAGGTATCTACAAAACATGCATTCTGAATGCAGCAACCGCTTCTTCAGGTATCGATAAACGTTGACCTCTCAGTTTATTTTTTACGTACGGGAATAAAAAGAAGTCATTCGGTGCCAAATCAGAACTATACGGCGGATGACTCATCAAATCGATGTTTTGGGTGCTCAAAAATGCAGTTGTTTGAGCCGATGTGTGAGAGCTCGCATTGTCGTGGTGATGAGTGATCCGTCTTCGGCGGTTGGTTTTCCTGATTTCTTGGAAGACAACTGGCAAACAAATGGTTGTGTACCACTCAGAATTGACTGTTCTGCGTTGTTCTAGTTGTACGGTTGCGACGTGTCCAGTTTTTCTGAAAAAACAGGCGACCATTTGCTTGGAAGTGCTTCGTGCGCGAACAACTTTTGTTGGATTTGGCTCATCTTGAAACACCCATACAGTCGACTGCTGTTTACTTTCGGGCTCATACGCGTAAATCCACGATTCATCACCTGTCACGCTGTCATAGACGTGTTTCGAAGCACCGCGATCGTATTTTTTGAGCATTTCCTTCGACCAATCGACACGAGCCTTCTTTTGAGCGATTGGCAAATTGTGTGGGATCCAACGCGAATAAATTTTTTGACAGTCAAATGTTTATGCAATATTGAATGTATGCTGGTCCCACTAATGCCTAAGGTTGTCTCAATCTCACGATAGGTCACATGACGATCTTGCAATATCAGTTCGTGCACAGCATCAATGGTTTTCGGAACAACAACTGATTTTGGAAATTCACGAAATTCGTCTTGGAGTGAACTACGACCACGATTGAATTCACCATACCATCGATAAACACTGGTCCTTGATGGAGCTTCATCGCCAAAAATTGAATTAAGTTCATCCATGCACTGTTGCTGAGTTAATCCACGTCGAAAGTTGTAAAAAATAATCGCACGAAAATGTTCACGATTTAATTCCATTTTTGGGCCGAGATGAATCTTTTAAGTTACTGTAAACAACAAAAATAGCGCTCGTATGTCAATACGTTCTGAGTACGTATAACCTCAAAAATGTCCAACTTTACGATAGAGCTGTCAGTTGCCAGATTGCAACACTAGGGTTGCCAAATCCCGAAACATAAAAGGCAACCCTCGTATGCTCGTACATCGGCGGCATTTTGGAAGATGACGTCGATATTCCCGCATGTAATAAATTGATATATTATGTAAGTCGAGATGGAATAAGTTAAATCTTTTGGAAGACAACCGTATGTTAGTATTAAGTAAAACGAGGAGATAGTCGTAAGGAATGCCCTTCTTCTATGGAAATCATTAACATTGGTGTGCCACAGAACTGAGTACTGGGCCCAATGCATTCCTTCTTTTCATACATGATATATCTGATTTTGTTGGTAACAGCGATACTACGCTGTAGACAGATATTAGCCCAAATACAAATAAAGAATTATTGGAACGGCATTTAAACAAAACTTTATTAACGATTAGCAACTAGTTCCACAACAACAAACTTCTTATCAACAACTCTAAAATCAATATATTTCTAACGCAGATATTTACTTATCAACATCCCTCAATGATCAGCAATTATTATATGCAAATTACTAAAAGTTCTTGGGAATGTGGATTGGCTAATGTATTAAATTGAAAATATCACACTACACATGTTATAAGTAAACTTAATTCATTGTGATATTTGTTTAGACCTTTAAATAACATCTTGACTTGTGATCATCTCTTGCATCTCTACCATGCGTATATTGATAGCAGATTGAGATACGGCATTATATATTGCAGTGTTTCCACACTTGCACCTGATTTGTTCATTGCTCAAAACAGGATAATACGCTGTATTACTGTTTTGGAGCCACAAGGCTCCTGTCGTGATTTTTCATAAACTTAAATATACTCATTTGGTAATTTACTTATTTATCGGTATTAGGTACATTAGAATGAAAATGAATTGCGATTTACATGCGTACGATATACAAACTAGAAATGATTTAATTGCTCTGAAATCTAGAGTAGCACTTCACCAGAAATCCCTAAATGTACTTGGCATTAAAATATATACTAAGTTCGGAAACATCTTTACAAAGATGAGTTACAACAGATTTGAACTGCAATTGCAATAGTGTCTGGTACAGAGTTGTTTTTTACTCGGATATCTAATTGGCTGAAGCAGCCAATCATTGATGAATGTGTACGAATTTGTACTGCTTTGCCACCCGGCAGATGTTTACACATCGCATCAGACAGGCGCGTGCAGAGTTCCGTTGGCTGCTCCAGCTGTTACGTATGCTGGGATGACACGATTATCTTACCCTCTAGCTAATGTTATGCATATTGTATAATAGCTTCCCGATTCTTTTGTTTTTATTATTATTATTTTCCTTTCTTTTACCTTTCCTACATTTTTATTTATTTATTTATTTATTTGGAAATAAATTATTACTTACTCATTTGCCTAGTTACTATATACGAACGAATGTTATCTTCACAGCAGCTGTACTATAATATACTGTACCATCAACCGCCGCTGGTTTTATGTAATCTATATATACAGACCGATTTAGAGACATCATCGTATTCTCTACCATTTAATTGTAGCTGTCTTGAAATCCATTTTGTAAGGGTAAGCACCATTTTATTGCAAACTAATATACTTACTATTCAATTACTGCTATATTCTGATCTCATCAAATTAGATCGATAATGTAACGCATGTGGCTATAGAAACACTATGACAAGAACTACAGTGTCGGTTAGAAGACGACACCGTGTAATAACAGCTAATACATTTTTTTGTAAAACACAAGACAGAATTAATTGTGAACTAATTTGTTAATCAACTAGCTGAAGTCTATATCCAGACATGGAGATGGTAGAGAATAGCAAAGAAAAAGAAAAACTCTGTCCAAAATTGTTTTCTTTTTCCATTAAAATTGAATGCGACACAAACACATTGCAGATACATATAAGCATAAAGGATCGAGTCAAGTACAACCACCAAAAGTATCTAAAAATTAAATCACACTAATACCTTTCCAATTTTTGGTTATAAAATTATTGACGAAAATTCCTTCATTAGATTTTGTGCAATCTACTAGTAAACAAATTTATCATATTTTCGTACACCAAACGCGGAATAACTAATAAATGAACTACTCGTATAAATTACGAAAAGTGAGAGACATTGTAGTTCAAGACGGACTGAAATAAATGATTCTGACCTCTACCACATCAATTTGGATAACTTCGAATGCAAAATTGGAAGAATTAAACTGTCACTTCCGGTAGAAAAAATACGAAGGAGGAAGGTATCACCTACGAACTCATTTCACGGGTAAAACTCTGAAACACTAATATTTTCCGCTCGGAGTAACTATTGGTTATCGAAACAAATATTTGGAGACTGCAAACTGACCCAGTAAAGATAAGAATCATTTTATATCGTTAGTATTTATCACTTATAAAATAAACAACAGCAACTGTCCATCAATTTTTGTGAAAAACTTTTTCCAGTTTTTAACATCCTTAATGCTGACTACACGGACTAAAGACAATTGAAGATAATCATTTTAATGTTAACGAATAGCAACACGATAAACATTAGGAAGCTATGAGAAAATCGCGAATATCTCATTTCTACAAGCAGCATAATTGCATACCAGACTATTATTCCAAATTTATTGTTCTATTATGTTTAAATGCTGCAAAATGAGTATTAACTTCAAAATCAATATGTTAGCTCAACAGATAGTAATGCAGTAAATATACTTATGGACTTACATTTTTTCTTGCATAGTTCTTGTGTCTTTCTAGTGTAAATTCATTGCTGCTCGTGTATGTACATATTTAGTGAAATTACACATTAATTTGATTTCTATGTACTATAAAATTTACTTTAATAATTTTAAAACTGTGATATTTATTTTGTTGCCACTTGTAAATAAGACGTTGTACACTGGTGTTAGCATTTAAATATTTTTATAAACGTATATTTCATTTGACGTTTTCAACAAATCATATAATTCCTATTACATATATTGTACATACAAAAATATATACTAAAGTAAGTTTTATAACCATTAATCTGTATTTAATAAATCTAATGTCCACCATAAAACTAATGATTCTAGTCAATTACAAAATACCTAATATGTATTTTTTACTACCAATTAGATCTAATTTAGTTTATTTGTTGTGTTCAAATGTAAATATCGGTCATACAAGAAGAATAATAATATTATTGGCATTCTATCAACAAAAGTGTATATATTATAGTATGTGTTGAAACGATAAAATTAACTAAATGGTAATAAAAGTTCTAAAAGGCAGTTATCCATTTTTATTCATGCAGTTATAACCCACTTCATCATCATCATTGTTGACGCTACAACTCGTTACGAGCCATAATCTGCCTCAGCAATCCGTCCGTCCCTATTCCTGGCCTGTCCCCTCCATCTCAGCTTATTCTCATCATTGGCCATTTTTTGTTCACGCAGTTGTCCTGTAGTGTCCTGTTCAGTTTGATTCACTTTAGCTCTTGCAATGTAGTTTCTTTTGCCTGTAGCAGGTTATTAACCGGGTGCCAACCTCCAATCTGAAGACCCAGGAACTCTTCTGTTAGGGCTCCTATACCTTAGCCGCAGAAAGTTCATTTTAAGGAGCCAGGTATTTACTTCCGCCCTAGCGTTTTCTGGACTAGGATTTGTTGGCAGAACTGGGAGATATTTAGTCGGACAACTTCCGAAGTATTTTTCAAAAGCATACCACTATTGGCATCAGTGTGTCCCACTTAGACCATTACCAGTCTTTTCCTCGCTGTCCTCCTTTCTCAATCTGGCTTCGGGCCAGATATTGCGGAATTCATTGTGATCCCCTCACCAAAATCAAATAATCATGGCGATTACACTTAGTTAAGCTTTTCAGTATAGAAACAGTTTCTGTAAAATCTATATAGTTATACATATAAAGCGCTCGATCAAGAAAGAAGAAAATGAATACAGTATCACCTTTTAAATCGACCCTGCCATAACTCGTATTGCTCCCTAATTGTAAGTCAATTTCTTCAGTTGGCTGTAGCATCAGCATGCAGTTTTGTCTAACATGTAAGTCTATAACTCAAATTCGCCTTAAATCGAATTGTTTTTGTAGCACTTGCATTCAAAATGTATGTAAGTCGAATGTCAATCGTGTACCGTCACGTTTGGCAACAATCGCAATTTGAGCACTTGCATAAATAATTGCCCAAATCAAGAAGATTTCTTATGTCAGTAATAGCTAATTTTCTTACAATATATACAAATCCGTAATTGAAATAACATTTTCTTCAATTGATATATTTAGTGCGTCATCTTCTTGATATTCAAAGTATTCTTGATTTAACTTTATTCCACATTCTTTTCAAATATCAAAAAGACAGCCAAATAGGCACATACTAACGATTTCTATTAGCCTTTACCTTAATATTCGGTTTAAATCTGGTTAATACATTAATCTCTTATATTGTGTAAATTGTATAGGGCATTTTTACAAACTGCCTTATATTTAAATCTAGTTCAGAATCGTCTTTCCTCTCATTATGCTGTTTGTGCGGTACTAATATACATTCATTAGATATATCAAATAATTTGAAATGACGCACTAGCTTGAACGCTCGCAAACTTTCCTAAGTGCATATCCAATGCTGCCCGTTATTATGAGGTGTTGAGAAACCACAGTACCGCAATTGAAAACAAAAGGAAGGGAAGCTGTGCAAAACAGTTTCGCAATGAATTTCAATTGCACTTTTATTTTTTCCGTAAAAAAATGAATAACAGCATGAACTTTGCAATAGCCGGTAGAAGCACATGGTAGTTGGCGCGTGACTGTCTGAGCGATGAAGGTAGACGCATAAGAATTTTACAGTGATGTCACTATATCCATACAAAGGTTCTCTACAACTCCCGGACTTTTCCGCCTACCGCGCAGTTTTTAAAAGATAATGTAAATTACTTTTAAGACGTCCCTCGTACATACATATATTACTTATTTTTACATTTTAGAGCTTTCGGTAGCCACCACTCTTTCCTTATGTATGGCGCGGATTGGGTTTCACCACATTCGTTGCCAAACTGAAAACTCGTTACAATTTCAGCACAGGAAAAGGAAGTCTCATATTATTCTAGTTTGGAAGTAATGGAGGTTGGAATAGGAATACTTGAGTTCGGATTTTGTTTGTCGTAAATTCATGAGTGTCTCCCTAGCCATCTTCCGAGCGTGGTGCACGCAATAAATCTTTGCTTCCTGTAATGTATCCTCCTAAAAGAAAAAATTAGTATTTGCACAATAATCAGGCAGCGCTAAAGACTCTTAAATCCATTACATTTGATTTGGAAACTGGCTGGGCCTGAAAACAATCCCTTAGGTAGCTGGTTAACAATGATTTTTGAACCAGGACCATTTAACGACATTACTACTAAAAGTTATATTAGGAGGAAGATACAAGGACGGGAATAAGGAGCAAAATGTCCCTACTGGAGGAATATTTCAGGACATATACAACAAATAAGTTTATCACCTATTTAGCTGATAAAGCCAAGAAATTCCTCGAGCTACGAAAGGAAGACTTACTTACTACTAGACGGGTCTTATTACTGATCATTATCACTTCAGATACCATCTCAAGTTCATAGAAAAGATCACATAAAATAACTGTAGATTTTGCAATACTGCAATAGGTACTTCAGGATATATGCATTGCGAATGCGTAAGCATGATTCGCTCAAAGATCAAATATACATATTACAGTGCCCTCGTCGATACCTTATAGGCTTTGCAAAAGATCTTGTGCGGTAGGCACGATCTGCAATCTGCCTCAAATCAACGCAGATACTAGGGTAAAATGAAACGTTTCCAGCCTAACAAGCGCAATACAATATATGTATATAACATAAACTTACAAACGAATTTATCTAATTTTTTACATAGAAGATATACACCGGTGTTCCAGTGCTCGAACCTCTTTTTATAGGCGTTGTCGTTCAAGTCTGCAAAATTCGTTGCTGCGATGACTTCGGAATCGCACCTACACCTATATTTCTTTCCAGCAAGGAATTCTTTGAAGTTTAAGGAGATGCTAGTCCCCCAAAGAGACCAAATTTCAGAATATTCAGTATTCTACATTAGGGAAGTCTGCTTCTGTGTGACCATTCGAATTTGTTAAAAGGATGAATGACATGTTATCATTAAGTAGTGTAAATCGAACTAACGGTCTTCACTCTTCTCTCTAGTAATCATGATTGTTCCAGAATGTTATTTAATCATAACGTCAAGATAGTTTAGAAAACTCATAGTCTAATTAAAGTGTTTCCGAAATTGGACTGTCATAATAGAATAGAATAATATAATAATTGTGCACAAAATATTATTTTATTCGATTATGACAAAATCCAATTGCGAAAACAATTTTAATTATTGACTTTAGCTATCGAAACCTACGTTAGAGTGTGATAACTAGAGGCCGGATTATATGCAAAAAAGTGGAAACATGCGCATAAATATGCAGATGTTTTGGCCTAAATATGCACTTTCTTATGAAAAATATACAGATAAAGAAATAGGAGTAATGCTAGAAAATATAATACTATAGAAAAAAACATTCTATTATGTTTACTACCAGTTTATTTATAACATTGTACAACATAGTTATCTATGAAAACAATTTACAATTACATATTTCTCAAAGTTTTCAAAGGAAAAATTGTGGTGCTTGTCCAATAACATGTATTTATATATTGAAAAGGTTCGTTCTACGTCCACGCTTGTTATAGGAGCATATTTCAAATTAGAAATATCCTCTATTGTCAACTCAATATTTTCTACTAACTCACCAGACCAGATTTTAGCAATATCCTTTAGCTTTTTAAAACCCTCTTTTTTCTATTACACTTAAAAATTTTCATATACGGATTTTCCCACCCTTCCTTTAACATCAAAACATAACTTTTGTTTATTATTTCAACGCTCTCAATTAGCAACATAAATTGTTTTTCCAATTGCAATATAGAAGTGGAAATAAAACTGTAGTTGGCTTTAATAAACGCCAACTGTTGAGGTATTTCTTTACTCGAATACACCTTTTGGGCGTCTAGCACAGATTGTGTATCGCTATCAAGATCCATAATAATTGTCTTTATTTCTTCATAATGATTTGCATTGAAAAAATAGCAGCTGCAACCACGTTCCCCATCGTGTGATTACAGGTTAAGGAGGAAGCAGAATACCGGGTGGATGTTGTTTGTAAAACTGAACTCTTAATAGAGCCTTTAAAAACACTTTCTTAACACTACTAATTAAGGTATTTACCAAGGGAAAATGGTTTCTTACTTCTTCTGCAACAAGATTTAGTCCGTGCGCCAAGCAAGTTGTGTGAATTAAATTTGGGTAAATGATTTTCAAGTTGCAAGCCTTCACCATGTATGGTGCGGCATCCGTTAAAAACAATAGAATTTTTCTGTTGGAATCGATTCCGGTAAGAAAAAGGTTGCCAGTTATTCCTGTATAAACCTTGTTATTGTCAAATTATTTGCCTTTTCTAACTGTTTGGATGAAATTAAATAAGATTTTGATGGAACCGATACGTTAAGAATACCTATCATTAAATGAACTATATATCGGCCCACACTATCAGTAGTTTCATCTGCGCATATGTAAAGGTAATTGTTTGACACAGCCTTCTTAATGCTACTCAATGTTTCTGCATAGATACGGTGAATATAAGTTTTTCTTAAGGTGCTCTCGTCGGGAATATTATATTTGCTGGTGTATTTTTGCAAAATAACTTGACATTGAAATTGTTTATTTTATGTAGTGGAATATCTGCCGACACAAACATTAGGCACAAATCTCCATTAAATTGTTCTTATTCCGATTTTTTGGAGGTTGATGGCAAACATTGCGGTAATGTTTGCTGACCCTTCTTCGCCAATTTCATCTTTGATAGTTTTGCAGCAAGAGATGGAGTTTTAATATGCTGGTCGACTTGAAACTTTCTTTCACTTGTAACCTGCATAAAAATATTACATCATCAGTTGTTTTCTTATAAAATAAGTGTTAGTAAAAGATAAAGGAGTAATAAAAAGCTAATGTGTAAAGAGTTTGCGAAGCAATCGGAATAAACGACATTTAATAAAATAACCAACACAACGCTTCGACAAATAATTTTATTTTAAAATGATTTTTATTTAAGAATCATCAGCAGAATACGGAATATCAGATATTCAGTATTGTGCTGATGATATGCGAAAAATACGCATGAAATAGACATCTCATTGTACTCATTTTAAAATAAAATTATTTGTCGAAGCGTTGTATTGGTGATTTTGTTAAACATCGTTAAAAACTATAGATTAATAAGAGGAAATAAACTTAAATTTTACTTACAATCTTGCTGCATGCTACGCAAAATACTTTTTCTCCATCCATATGCAATTCTGAATAAGGTGCAATCCATCCAGGCATAGTCGCCATTTTCGACATTTTTGCTATTATAATTAATAACAACCCACAAGTTTACACTTCGAAAAACCAACGTAAAATGACGTTTAAAATGAATAAGATTGCTTTCGAATATGGGAATAAATTTCTCCGAATAACAAAGAAACACCTGCGCTCCTAATTTTCTGGTAAAATGTATTTGTGTATTTATTTAAAAGTTTCAGGGAATTAGCTTTTCCTTGAATTCTGTCCCGGTCTAGATGTATGGGAACAGCATTAATAAATTTTTGGAAGCGCTTATCGGAAAAGTATCAAGAAGAGGCTTCATAGAGTGCTATTTTTAGAGGGCTGTTTAACTCTTTGTTTGTTACAACCACGATATATTTTTAGTAATGCCTATCCTACAATAAATTACATCCAATAAATAAATAAAACTCGGATACTTAAAATATGCTGAATTACTACAAAATATGCAAATAATATACAAAATCCATATATTATGGAAATATGCAAATTTATGCATACTGCATATTATCCGGCCTTTAGTGATAACATAGATAACGAGACAACTTTTAAAGCTTTTCTTTTGAAATAAGGAAGTTACTATAATAAATAGAAAAGTATAATGTACGACGGGCGTCTTTTATTTTTTTATAAACAACCACTTACTGGCGTATTCAAATGTGTCATTACTACTATCGTAAACTTTGACATTTGCTGATGTGAAAACAGTGGCAGTTTAGAAATTGAACGAGTAGTCTGCTCACATTAAATGTTTAAAAAAGCAGTCTCGTGAAGGAATGGAAATGTTACGTGAAGGTTTTCGTTGGATGGTTTTTTACGACTTTAGTGAAGATCTAACTTAACAACAATGCATACAATCTCTTTGTTTAAGTTTTGCTAATGAAGAACTATCACAAAAGACTGTTAACAATTGATTTGTAGAATTGCGTCACCGTCGTGCGTCACTCAGTGATGAATGGCATGAAGATCCAACAAAACGATAATGCATTAGATTTTGCATGAGCACTTAGCTGTTAAAAAGATCTGGTTCCAATGGATTTTGCATAATTTGATCGAAGCTCAAAAGAAAGGCTTGTGTTAATTAAGGACGTGCTCAAAAATTCGATCACGGAACTGCAAACACCGTAGACAACATCATAAAAGGTTACCAAACTTGAATATATTCGTATAAACCGGAAACTAAGCGACAATCCCCTGATTGGTTGTTCCAAATGAACTAAACCCTACTAAAATTGTTCGTTCACGAAGCACTTTCAAGAAAATGATAGCTTGTTTCTTTGGTTGTATTGAACATGTTGCAACCATTCCTTTAGAGGATTGAAGAACAGTTAATATTAGATGATATACAATAAAGCAGCCAAAAACGCATTATTCTGCATCATGACTATCATGAACACATAACACTCATTACAATGCCAGCTCTCGCACAGCACGCTAAACAATTGATTATTTAGAGAATAAAAACGTTGAATTAATCTCTCATTACTCGTATTCCTTTCTATTCCCGAATGTCAAATAAGAATGTGTAAACAACGATTTTCAGCACCTGAAGGTACCGGTACCGACGGCACCGGTAAAGGCTTCACAAACTCTGTTTTTGACCGACCAACTTCAGAGTGAAAAAGATATTTCCAGAATTGGTTTGAACGCATGCGAAAGTGTATATCTAAATCTTAAATGCCAATAGTTTGGAAAGCAATATAACAATTTGTTCCAAAAAAAGAATCTTTTTCATACTTTTTGTAATGTGCATCGCATTAATTCAAATGGGGGAATTTCTCTGTATTGGGGAAATTTTATAACTAACATTTGGCGGACCTGGATTTCTGCTGTCATCTTTGAAAACTGGTAACTGGTTAAAGTAAACTTCATATGTGTTGTTTCTAAATCAAATTCTATAAACATATATTGTAATATATGTATGCTCTCTCTGCGATAATATTTAATACAAATGCAACACAAACATTAATAAAAATGCCTGAATATAATACATATTAGTTTTTAGTATCTAATTGTTAGGTTAAGAAGTTGATAAAAATCAATCCCCTGCAGAAGATAAAATGCACAACCGGCAACTATCTATTTCAAACAAAATGCCGTTTAAACACATAACTCTTACAGGTTTACCAGGTTTGTATCATTACTTACTTTCACTTAATTTTAACTGACTGTAAAAAGATCTTAGGAGTTGGGAAAACAACACTTATCAAAAAGCTGTATTCTAATTTAAAGGAAAATAGTATTGAAGTTAATGGATTTTATACTGAAGAGATACGTAATGAAAATGGAAACAGAATTGGGTTTGATATTGTTACATTAGATGGTGAACGTGAAATATTGGCTAGATCTTTGTAATCGTATCTCCTTATGAATAGTCGTTAAAGGTACTAATTTAATCTTTTTAGAAATTTAGTTCCTATACACAAGCAAACCAGATTTAAGGTAGGACAATATGTGGTGTTTCCAACACAATTTGAAGGTTTAGTATTACCATTATTTACGGTAAGTATCTCTAATACATTATATGCAAATACAATATAATCATTTGTAGAAAAAAGGGCAAGTAATGATAATCGATGAAATAGGGAAAATGGAACTCTTTAGTCAGAAATTTAAAACTATTGTACAAGATTATTATAGAAAAACAGGTGTTTTGATACTGGCTACCATCCCTCTTAGAAAAACACAGATATCCCTTATTGAAGATATCAGAACAAATACAGAAAATAAGCTGTTTACAGTGAGTATATACAATTAATAGATGAAAAAGTCAAAGTCAAGGCCAAAATAACATATACCACCGATATATATGTGCATGACTTCAAAAATAATTCCACTTAAGCTACCTCCCCCATACAATTCTAATACATATATAAATTTTCACTAAATTAACAGTAAAATCAAATTGAATTTTGTTTTTTTTCCAGGTAGACAAAAGTACGCGGAATATTTTAACAGAAGACATTTTGAATAATATTTTGTCAATTTTAAAACAATAGATAATCTATATTTTAATCCTTGTACGTTCTGTTGTAAAAATATGTAAATTTTGTGTTAAGAATACATATATTGCTTTTTCTTTATAGGATAGTAATGAAAACAAGTGTAACATGCATTTGCACCATATTTTCTGCTTTCCTCCACAATAGAACTTTGGCCCTAAAATGAAAGGCAAAATCAATAATTTTTATAAACTACAATAACAAGTTATTAATGTAACAAAATCGTGCATAAGTATAAGATAAGCCTTTATAAATTCTCTACACTTTCCTTATAGCTACATTTTGAGGTGTTTTTCTTGAATGATAATCAAAAATAGGATGCCTGATGAGCGTTTCTTTTGAATTGAAGCAACCATCGAAGTATTTAGGCAATTGGACATTCAGGCAGCAACTTCAGATTGAGGAAAAACATTCAAAAATTGATGTGAACGCATCCAAAAGTGTGTTGATACTAGGGGTGAATATTTTGAAGAACAAAAAAATCACTCGCTAAATTTTATCAGTATTTATTTAACCATTTGCAGATATTTTTCCAGTATTACTCCATATTGAAAACATATGGAGTAATGGTTACGATACACTTTGAAAAGCGCCCAATTTGTATTTCAGTCTCTTAATTATTTTTAATAACGCAAAAGTTAATACAATATACATAGTTAAAAAACCAGGAAATATGATAACATTCACATTTATCACTAGGGTTCGACAAACGCGATTCTTGTTCGCTAAAGGAACAGTCTATATACAACGGCACGAGAAGGCGATATACCTATACGAGTTTGATATGTCTGCTCTTTCATTCACATATATCAAACTCGTATTGCCTTGTTTCAACAAACGAATTATCGAATAGGGAATGAACTATTCTATCAAATGAATAAAAAAGCACGGGTACAATTTAAAAAGGAAGTCGATGGCGTCATAAATTCAAAAAATATCAAACAAAATAGTATCTACTACTAAAATGTGCCTATTGCAAAAAATTACTATACGTGTTCGAGCATTTTCATACAAAAATCATCTTCCATTTTATTCCATACTTTAGGACCTCACTGTATACGTGGTATACTCTAAAACATTTTTTATACATATTGCTCTCAATCAAACCACCGCCATTTGATACGACAAAGGAAAGTTGATATTTTATTACGAACCAAAAGTTCAGAAATCTTGTTACTTCTTGCCCCCATCGCCTCCAATAAGAAAAATCGGGCGTATAATGGATTACTGGTGGTGTACTCTTGAAAGAATTGATAGGAACATCACTTATTATCACTATTACTGATTCTGTGGGATCCATTCATATATATACACATGTATGTAGATAAATCACTTAACACGTGCATAAAGATTGTTTCTTTTTCATGCTCGGTCAAAATTGGAATACAATCGGTCATTCGCTCGCATCAGTAAAACTTTAAAAAATTGATAAAAAATGCCTGTTACATACGCAACTATCAAGATATCACGTAAATGCATAGTTATCTGCATCATTTATCTGTGGTACTACTTTATAATGTTGAGACATGAAAAGAAAATGTCGCATATTTTAACCAAAGATTGCAAATAAGGAACAGATGAAGAACGAATAATACAAATTACAAGTTAACGCAAATGGCAATGGATTGGACATAGTAAGAAAGACAAATGTCACCATCAGGGGCTTAGATCCCCTGGCTTATGCCTTGGGCCCCTTACCCAGCATAATACAGAAAATTTATTTCATTTTAAACCTACACCTTTATTGTTAGAAAAGAGATCTTTATATTAGATAATGACGCCGCATATTTTCGACATTTTAACCGATTTGATAGAAATTTTTATATTTGTTTTAGATACCAGATTCACGTTATCACAGTATAATACATCCCAGAAAGGAATGTTTTTGTAGTTTTAGATTTTTTGTCGGTATTTGGACGTTTTCAGGATTTAAAACTATACTTAAGGGTGTTCGGTACTTTTTTCTAGATCGGTTAAACTTTTGCAAAGAAAAATCACCGATATTAACAAATTTATATTTTTAAATATTTGTTCCATGTAGCAAGACATTTATTAAATCTAGTTGTCAAAAATGACCTTGACAATGATGATGAAGCAAATGAATTGCTCGATCTCATGGAATCTTTAAAACATTGTTTCGTGTATTCACCATTTCGAAGAATAAATGGAATAGAGATGGGACATTCGAATCCGCGAATCCTCGAATCCATCGAATCCTGAAAGATTCGAGATTCGAAAACTCGAATCTTCGCACGATTTTCGTAATTCGAATCTTTCGAATCCAAAAAAAAAAATAATAATAATGATGACTCATGTAATCACGACACATATGAATCACTGACTAGAAAGATCTCGACGATTCTCTTCGGTTCTCGTTCTTTCAGCCACAAAGTATTTATAAGCTGGCATGCTTTCCTAAGATTCCAAGATATTCAGATATGTCATCCCATGTAGGAAACATTTTTCTGAAAAGGTAATTCCAGATATGTATGAAGAAGAAAAATGAAAGTCGAGGAACTTTTAAAAATACTGAATACATTGGAGTCACAACAGATATGTGGACATCAACATCATCTGATGACTACCTAAGCCTGACAGTGCACTTTGTAGATGAAAACTTTGAGTACCATCATTTGTGCTTAGAATGTATTCCTTTTTAGAGGTTTCACATACAGCATCTGCTATAGAAACTTTCATTAGCAACATAATAAAAGAATGGCATCTTACAGGAAAAAGTTGTATGCTTCATGAGAGACAATGGTCCTAATATGGTTGCAGCTTTAAAGCGTAGCATCTTCACCCACTTGCCTTGCCTAGCCCATACGTTTCAGTTAGTTATAAAAGATGGTTTACTGAATAAGAATGAAATTAAGGAAATAATGATATCCTGTCGGAATATTGTGGGACATTACAAACACTCTTCTAAAGCGACAAAAATGTTAAAAACTGCCCAAGCTAAGTTAGGTCTTAAAGGTCGTCGTTTAATACAAGACGAGCCGACTAGATGGAACTCTCAGCTTCACATGCTCAATCGACTTGTGGAACAAAAGCAAGCCATTTTATTGTCTGCTTCTGACTTGAATATTCAGATAGACCTTTGTCCTCGACAGTGGAAACTTATTGAAGATATTATACGAATATTAGAAGTGTTTGATAAAGCTACATTTGTGGCCAGCTCAAGTAAAGTGACAATTTCAGAAATAATTCCTTTAGTGAATAGCACCATTCGTGCTTTAGAAAATTTCAAACCAAAATTAGGTTCAGTACAGGGTTTCCGAAATGATTTGCTTGCGTCACTAAAAAGGCGCTACCATTCTGTTGAGACAGAGAAATTGTATACTATTGGTACTTTACTGATCCCCGATTCAAAGGGAATGTACTTTTGAATAAAGAAAACGTTGAGCAAGCTAAATTGACACTGGCTAATGAAATTTCATCCATCTATATGCAAACAAATGGTGATCTGCAGTCATCAGAGAAAACTCAAGCAAATGCCACAGATATATCTTTAACTGAACAAGATCATAGTATGTGGAGTTACTATTCTCAGTTGATGACCCCAGCTACCTGCAGTGATGTGGATTACAGTTCATCTCCTGAAGAAGAAATAAATGCCTATTTAGCAGAACCACTGCTCCCACCAACTGCAGACATCTTTAAATACTGGAAGGGCAACACAAAATACCAAAATTTGATGAAACTAGCAAAAAATTCTTAATTACACCACCATCAACAGTGATTTCAGAAAGACTATTCAGCACATCATTCAGGCATCATAGTGGATAAAAACGTAGTCGGTTGGATCCAGAGCGAGTTCGAAAGCTGGTTTTCTTAAATAAAAATCTGAATTAAAATTCTCACTTATTTCTTTTAGGTTGAGTGCTTTCTTTTATATACTAAAATATGTGTTTAGATTTTCATGTGCAATATTTGCTGTTTATCTATGTTAGCTCTCCCTTATTCTCATTCACAAAAGTTTCTGAAAAGATATCGGTACTGTTATTGATATATTAATTTCCATATGCTAAGGAAATTAAATATAAATAAAAACTTGTTGCATAATCATCAAGATTTTAACATAATTTTATCTTTTAATATTGTGTAATTTGTTTTTTTTAATTTCATTTGTAATATAAATATGTTCAAAAAAAAATCTTTTTTAATAAATATTTTTAAAAACTGTATCGTTTTTAATTAAAGTAGCTTTAAAATTTTCCTGTAAAATTGTTTTTCCTCTCTGTCCTTTCTTATTATTGTAATTATATGATGGATTCGAGAGATTCGAGATTCGAAGGATTCGAGAGATTCGAGAATCCTTTAGGATTCGGATTCGGATTCGGATTCGAGAAAATTTGGATTCGTCCCATCTCTAAAATGGAATAAATTGAAAGATGCGGGTAGTTTCCAATACAAGTGAGCACCTTCTCGGACGAACCACCCGCACAAGATGGTCTGGGAAACATGATCGAGTTGCATCTTTGTAAAAATTGTAACCTAGTTAAAATCACTCCTAGAGGAAGAGCAATTATAAAAATATAATGATGCTTAAAATCTTCAATATAATTTTGGGTCACTTCCAGAGGCAAGTGGAAATTGCAAAGCAAGTGCTTCTTGAAAATGTTAGTGTACAATTTGACACAATATTCAGGGATGCATTAACTTTAAAAAATTGAGTAATTTTGAAAGGCAAATGATACAAACTCATTCAATATTTAATTTAAATAGTCCGGAAAAAGAACCCACAAAAATAAGTTTCCATCAATAGTTCACTGTTTGCAAATTTTAAAGCGCGCACTATAGCTTATTCGAATTTGGAAGAGAAATTTGCTTTGTTGATTAATTTAAACGAATTAAATTGTAATAAAATATCGAAATCGCGTAAAAGAATTATTGCTTTCTGTTCGAATGATTTGAATGAGAATGAATTAATTGAAGAATGACAAATCGCAATATTATGTTAATTTTGATAAGTCATTTTCCTACCCTTCGATATACTTAACAATTATAATCTGCCTTAATTTGTATTATGCCAAATTTTGAAATTATTCTCCGAATTTATTTGTGTATTGTTTTGCACGAATGTTAAGTATGAGAGATCTTGGTCTAAGAAGTTCAATTAACAAATAAAAACCTGACACGGCTGACTCACTTGCCTCAAAGATAAATAGGCCCTACTGTACATAAATGGAGAAAGGCGGAAAGGTTGGCATACAGGAAAACACAAAGGTGGTTAATAAAGAACCAGAATGGCAACGATCACCGGAACGAGACCAGGAAGAACTGAATAAAATAAGAAAAATAGGAAATAATCACATACGAAATCTGGCGATTTCTATAAATATTATTTTGAGTGCCATTTTGTACTTAGATGGCACACTTCTCGTAAGAAACTAGAGATTTGTCTACCATCGAAAGGGGAGAAAAACGGACTGCTGGACAATTGGCTTTCCAATTGCCAGGCTGGCTCAGAACCGGCCGTTTAACGATTCCAGACTGCTCCAATATGGATCGAACTTAAGGACTACGCCCTAACAAAAACTAGCTACTGACATTTTCCAACCCAGTATGTACACCTAAATTATCATCACTAATTTATTCATAACCGTCTTAACTTACATAATTATAACAATATCATATCTATATACACAGTTATTCTTTATATTTATATTAATTACAGTGCTTCGTTTCTTGCAAATTCCAACGTTTTCTTTTCCAAAAGTAGTTGCCTTAAAGATGATGCTTCTTCCCTTACAGACAAAAGCTGTGCTTTTAATAAAGCATTTTCATGTTCTAATAGCGTAGCCCTTAATGCGATCTAGAATCACAATGTAAAATTAAGGTAAGTAAACTGCAATTATCCACGTTAATAAATGATAGAAATTATTAAAATTATATGTTACCTGGTCTTCCCTTTGTTTCCTGGCGTCTCTAGATTTTTTCGCTGCTTGATTATTTCTCTTTCTCCTCTCGAAATATTTATCATCTTTCTGTTCGTCTGGTATTGGTTTCTTTTCACCTCTTTGTCTTCGATAACTTTGATGAAGCAATGATCCACAGGGAGGTGACAAAATGTTCGCTTTAGAAACAACTGAAAAAAGTCCAATTGTATACTAATATGTAATACGAGGGTATCTCGTATCCTCATGATATTAATGTCATTGTAAACTTCATCTTTTAATAAAATCAGTAAACAAAATCATTCTATTTTGCAAACTCATTCCATATAAACCAGCTGCTTAATAACGGACACCAAGTATATACCTATATCTAAAATGGAGAAAACAGAAGTTCGTTCAGTCAATAAGTATTTTATGTTCGCGAGTTTATTGTCAGAAATTAATGTAACGTTACAGAAATATTGAAGGAGCCTCCACCTCCACCATCCACCATCACTGTTATGAGTGGCCTACGGAGGTTAAGCGTCTGTACAAGTGCTGAAGACGAATCCCTCAGTAGACACTAAATTTCGTACATTAGCAATGGTAAAAGAAATGATAGGGTTCTTAGAAACAGACAGTTGAAGATTACTGAGTTAATTAAAGCAGCAATTGAACGCGTTTACTGTGATTCAGTGTAGCAGTTCTTTCATTGGTTTGATTACACAGTGCAACACGAAAAAATATAACCATATACGGACACCACTACGTGATAAAAGACCAAAAAAAAAAGACCCGTGTCTCCCAGTTTTGCCCCAAGTCATGCACTTTTTTATGGGCGCCCAAAGATTTGGGGCCTCGGTGTCATTTTTGCAAAAAACTGATCATTTTCTCAGGCTCATATCTTGCAAACCGTTCGGAATTTTGATTTACTCTCCGAGGCAAAGTTTTAGCTCTTGTCATAAAGAACAAAAATTGTGAACATATAAAATCAAAAAACTTCATCTTCAAGATCAAAATCGAAAAAAATTCGACTTCTTTTACCTTTTTTCCCTGTTCAGGTCCATAGGTAGCAAACCGTTCAAAATTCAAGGAAACAATCAACTACAAAAATGTACCTGAGATCTCAATAAACAACTTTCTAGAACATATGAAAGCAAAAGTATAGCTCTTGTGATAAAGAAGAAAAATTGTGAACATATAAAATCAAAAAAACGTCATCTTCAAGATCAAAATCGCAAAGAAACTTAAAAAAACCGATTTCTTTTTTATTAATATATATATATATATATATATATATATGTATATATATATATATATATATGCAATATAATTAATTAATCGCCCAGGTGATCATGATGCAACCAGTTGCTATGCATGCGTAAATTACACATGTCGTCTAAATCGACATGCTGAGAAGAAGAAAATTTATAAAGCAACTGTAACAGCCACACTACCAGTGCTTGCACCTGAAAATTTTGTATCACCAAGGCCGCCAACTCCAGATCATAGGACAGAATTTCAGGAACGACTAGAGCAAGTGGTGTTACTTATGAAGATCCATTTGATACCGATTATGAGCCCCAACAGGGAAGAGATGGACCACAACTAATAACACAGATGGAAATGGATTTCATTGTGGCCATATTGGGACTATCGCAGCGACTTGCCATATTTTTGACAGCATTTTTAAAGCAAAGAAAACAGACATGCTAATGTTAACTCTACGGCGTACCGCAAATGAAGTATGTGAAGAAGAAAAAGCTGATGATGCAGGGCAGTCTGGAAGCAACGAGCCTGTGGACACCATAAGTTCTAAATCAGAGTCAGATTCGGACGATTCGGACGACGATTTGGATCCACAACTTGGATCATCATTATAAATATAATACGAATATTTTTTTTATTATTTTTGTAATAGATAGCATAGTATCTCAATGTTGAAGTAAAGAAGAGACAAATGAAATTAAAAATTTTTCATTATTCACTTTTGCGGCTACCTAAGCGCTACCTAAACGGTGTTAAGAATCATTCCTAGGAAGTTCATATGTTCTAGAAAGTTGTTTATTGAGATCTTAGGTACATTTTTGTAGTTGATTGTTTCCTTGAATTTTGAACGGTTAAAGTATTTTGCGATTTTGATCTTGAAGATAAAGTTTTTTTGATTTTATATGTTCACAATTTTTGCTCTTTATGACAAGAGCTATAACATTGCCTCAGAGAGTAAATCAAAATTCCGAACGGTTTGCAAGATATGAGCCTGAAAAAATGATTAGTTTTTTGCAAAAATGACACCGAGGCCCCAAATCTTTGGGGGCCCATAAAAAAGTGCATGACTTGGGGCAAAACTGGGAGACACGGGTCTTTTCTTTGGTCTTTTATCAGGTAGTGGTGTCCGTATATGGTTATATCTCCATGACTTTAAAAATTACACACAGTGTTACTTTCAAGAGGATCAAACTGTGAACATAACCTTTTAAACAAATTGGATATTAATATTAAAGCAAGATTATCTGCTTTATTATAAAAAAGTAGTTCATCACTAAGACACGCACCTCCTCACCAAAAATTCAGTTATGATGGTTCAGTTGTTCCAATTGAGATATGAATTGCTGAGTCATTCAATTTTTTTCAAGAAAAAGCAAAAATAACTGGAAAGCATTGAAACGAATAGATGATTTATTTATTTATTTATCATTTAGAAGGGCTTCCAAAAGATCATTGTAAAAATCACTGGAAAAACATTAGGCCAAGTATATTGCTATTCTAGGAGATTATGGTTAAAAAAGGAGTTTCCATACGGATTCTATCTATAACGGCGATTTAGCAAATTAGTCTCGTATTTTTATAACAAATAAATCTATAAACTCCATTATAAATAAAAACAGAGTTCAGAGTTAAAGGGAATAATGGAGAAGAAAGAATAAGAAATATGGAACGGCTATTTAACTGACAAAATCCAGAATACTGAAAATGCGTTACATCAGTTACGTAAATTGAATCTTCAACAAGATAGAACGTTCAAATAACAGAGATAATCAATGAAATAACAAAACGAGATAGAAGGCAATAGAAAATACAATTTCCCAAATCTGCAAAAAGGCTACAAAATCGAAATCATATCATTAGATTGACAGAACGATTTGAAAGAACTAGTAGGCAAGTCCCTCGACAGTGGGATACCACTTTCTGCCCTGATCTTAAGCTTCGAATTTTGTTGGTTTGTTAATATTTTATGGGCGGAATTTAGCAATGTGATGACTCTGTAGTTTCCACATATTCCTTTGTTTATTTTTTTGTGGATCGACATTTTAAATCCGGTGCGCCCTTAGGCATCGAGTTTCTCGTCCATATTTTCTTTATCAACATATGAATTTCTTTATGCAGTTGGTCGCCCTCATACTTCATTACTTGTAGTGCTATCCTGTCCTCTCCCGGTGCCTTGCTATTTTGCACTCGTTTTATTTCTTCTTGTATAGCTGCTTACCTCTTCTTCTTCGGTTTGAGTCTATGTTTCATCTTCTAAGTTGTTCTTTATTTCCTTAATTTCCTCTGTTGTATATAGAACTCCAACATAATGTTCCTTCCATATTTTACCGATCTTCTGAGATTCGGAATACTAGAAGTAGTATTTTGTTCCTGTTTCTTATTCGTCTTATGTTACTCCACGACTTGTTCTTTATCGCCTTTATTTTCTTGTAACATTATTTACTCGTTGATTTCGTCTATCGTTTTGAATCTCTTCCATGTTTTCGTCTATACATCTGTTCTTTTTATTTTTATATACTGCGTTAGCGCTATTCCTTGTTGTTTCATAATATATTCTGTCCTACTCTTCCTTGGTATTAATCCATCTGATTGTGAGTCTGGCTGCGCTTTTCTGCTTTCCGGCATCCTTACAATCTTTGTCGTACCACGCCTTGTTATTTCTTTTTATTATTTTATGTCCTATCACTTCATCCGCTACTTTAGTGATCATTGTTTTATTTCTTGCTACTCTTCTATTTCCCATGTTGATTGTTCTTGATTTTGTAGACTACTTATGACTTTTTCTCTATATTTGGTATTCTCGTTTTGTTCTCAGGTACTTCGATGTTCCATTTGTCTACCTTTTTGTTAGTGCTATAACGTTTGCCTATTTCTAGATTGTTTACGGTTACTATAACTATAAAGTGGTCCGTATCAGCTGTTGCTCATCTGTACGTTCTTGTCTCCCTAGTTCCTTATGCCTATTATACGATCTATCTGGTTTTCTATAGTTCCACTTGGATGGCTCCACGTTACTTTATGTTTTTTCGTTGCTCGAAGTTTGTTATTAGTAATGTCATGCAAATAGGAATAAGCAGACTGTTGTTATAATAATATATAAAATAAATAAAATTACCTTTACCACACCTTTCGCAAATAATTCTAGATATGTATTTCAACAACTAAGTTGCCATCCTGAGTGGAGAACTGGGGGAATTCACTATCACTAGAGATATATGGCCAGCGCCCAACACGAATGCCACACGACGAGCACTGTACAACTCTAAAACACTGTACAATAAACATTACACACTGAACGCCTGTGCGAAACACACCAAAACACTGTTCACACTGTACTCACATTATAAAAAGCATGTATTTATACTAATTTGAAACCTAGAATTCATACTCTATGAAATCTGACGTAACGGTTGAATGATCTTGTGCTAAATCTGGATTTAAGTCAATAGGTCCTACAATTTGGAATTTGGAATAGGTGTTACAGAGCGTAGTGAATTGGTTACTTCATCACTAAAATACTAAGGAATCAAATCCCACAATGCCGAAAATGTATTGCTTATCTAAAATACACAAACCTGGTAAGTTAATCATACCCATCGTATCAGGAATTAACCCACCGACATATTTGATATCCAAGTGACTTGTAGAAGAATTTAGACATTCACCTGTAAAATCTGAAAGTTTGGCCGTTAAGCAGTTCTTCAGAATTCGTTGAGAAAATTAAAAATTGTAAATTAAGAGAAGGCGAGATTTTAGTATCTTTTGATCAATACCCATTCCTTACATTTTAAAATATTTGGAAAACTTACTTCATGGAAATGATATGCGCAGCAAAAATAGAAGAATATATCAAATTACCAACACTCTACATGTCCCACAACTGTTTCCAAATTGAGGGCAAATATTTTGAACAAAAGCACGCGGCAATGGTTTGTCATCATTTATGGTCGATTTATTTATGAGTATTTATAAGTATAAGGGTGAAATAAATAAAAAGTCAGGTAGGTATGAAATCAGTTGTCAGGAATGTGATATAAAATACATTGGGCAAACAGAGCGATCAATTCTAACAATATACAAGGAGTACATTGCTCATTTTCGATTCAACAGGGCGGAGAAATCAAGTGTGGCTCGATATATGTTGGACAAAAACATGCTATGTCGATAGAAAGATTTAAATTAATTAGGGCGGTAGAAAATAACAGGGAACTAGATAGCTACGAAAGTATATATGCATTTATAAAAAGAGAAAGAGAATTATGAATGCAGATGGAGGACCTATTCCAAAATCCAAATTATGGCACCTACTGAATTAAATTCAGATTTAGTGCAAGCTCATTCAACCGTTACGACACGCTCCATAAAGCACGAATTTTAAGTTTAGAATTAGTATAAATGCACGCTCTTTATAATGGGAATTCAGTGTCAACAGTGTTTTGGTGTATTTCGCTAGGGCGTTCAGTGTGTGATGATCTTGTGCAGTGCTTTAGAGTGGTGGTCGTCTTGGGCATTGGCCGTATATCGCTAGTGGTACTGAATTCCCACAGTACCACTGAGAGTGGCAATTTAGTTGCTGAAATACGTATCTGGAATTATTTCCGAAAGGTGTGGTAATGGTAATTTTATTTATTTTATATAGTAATTTCATGTTTACTGTGCCTGCCAAGTGCACAATTATATGTCCGTTGTCGTTGTTCCCTTGTGTATCATTCCTTTTTAATTTCCCACCATTTTTCGCATATATTCTTCCCCCACCTGTAGGTTTGCATCTCCCATCGCTCCTTCGGTTTATGTGGTTGTGATAATACTTACCTCGAACTAGCGCAACACGTGTCACTGAAGTTATTATGAAACGATTGTGTGGTGAAAAGTTTACCGACGTTCTATAGTGTTAATAATCGCTATACAACAGTAACTTTCAAAATTGTGCTCCCTTTCAATCCGCCGGTATTACTCCATCGGCTTTCCACACATTACGAAAACCTTTTTTTTCTGTCAATACGTTTTTACCAACACTTAGGTTCTTTGAAGTATCTACAGAATGATGACCCATCTGTGGTGGGTGCGGACATTTCAGTGTTCGGAAAAGTGAACTAAGCTATTTGTGTCCTAATTTACTAACTGCCGAGCAACATTTAAGTTAAAAGAATGAAAGGGGATAATAGTGTGACATCGGTGAATAAGCGATACTTTCAGTATCTAAAGAAGCTGGGAAGACTATAAGTGTAAACTGCAAACAACAGAGGGCTTAAGATAACTCCTCGCGGGAGCCCTCACTTGATATCCATGGGAGAAGGTTTTCCATTAATAACAACTCGCTGCCTTGTACTACTTTGGTAAAATCAATTAGAACAGCAACCGACTTCTCCATACCACGTGATTTTAAATTGGATAGCAACGTTGCTTGATGAACTATATCAAATGCCCTACTGAAGTCCGTAGAATGAATATCAACAAAGTTAGTAAGCCACTGTTACAACAAAATATCGTCCATAATATTTAACACTGCAATTATGCAGCCGTGCGATGGTTGGAAACTCGGGTTGAAATTCCGGCAAAATTGATGGAGCAGTAATAAATTTGTAGTAGCAATATTGAATTGTAGGAATGACTACATTCGAGGAGAATTGACTATTGAATAGGTCAGCACCTCTTAAGTTTTCTGGAATTGTTGCGTCATTACTTCTGAAACTAGTTATGTTTAAATTAGTAATTGTCATAATAGTCTTCATAATACCGCGAATATATGTACTTTCATTATTAAAATTTCCTTGTACCCAGGCTCTCGGGAACCTATTATCCTCCACCAAGAACTAAAAGATTTCTTTGATTTCATTTGTATAGGACCTGCACTTATTTTAATAAAGCCCACACTGCCCGTAACGTACATAATTCAAATTTACCGCCCGTATTGAGCAAATGTATTACTACTTTTAACTATTATTCCTAGCATAATGTAATATTTTGTTTTTAGTTATAATTTTTTATTTTTTATTTTTAGTTGTAAGCATACTATATTTTCTCTCTTTTGTGTTATACAATAAATATACATCTAAACTTGTCCTATAATGCGATGTAAATCTGTAAATAATGTATATTATTTATATATTTATGCCACGAAGCAACTGGGACTGAGACTCCTGCACACCTATAAGATTTGTGTTGCTTTAGCAGTGCAGCATTTCAAGTGACTTCTAAAAGTCTACGTATCGTCAGAGTATATATAGTTAAGCCGCACAGATCACTACACACAGGCAAAGCCAGGAAAAGGAGGAGTTAAATCCTGAAAAATGCGGTGCACATAAAAGGAAAAGAATAGGTGAAACCATAGTCCAAACATAGTGTAGGTTTCCTCCAATATTGATAAACGGTACAATTTTCGCAGAGCAAACTACGTGCGATTATACGAGAATTGTTTACGACGGACTGGGAGGATTTGGAGTTGGTTGATGATATTGATGGGTGTGTGGATTTATTTTATCCCAAACTTTATACTATCTTGGACAACTCTGTTCCAATTTTTTCTAGCAGGAGAAACCATTGCACCTTTCCTCCCTGGTTCACTGGCAATATTATTCATTTCCTTAAACTCAAGAGATTCTATCATTGTAAATGGAAGTCTACAGGACGTCAGTGTTTCTATCTTGAGTTTGATAGGCTTAGGTCTTTAACTAAAACCTTAATTGATGAGGCTTACAAGAATTATTTAGAATTCGCCGAACAAAGTTTATATGGCAGTACGTACATCGCAGAAGATGCACTACCAGACTACCTTCTGTTGTGAATAATGGCGATAGTGTTCTAAATGACCTTGTTGAGATCGTTAATGGATTTGCAGATGTTTTTTCGGGTATATATTTGCCGCCGAGCAGCGATGAGGACTTGCCTGAGGTGAGCCTATCCTACAATTCCTTTGTTGTCTGCTCTGTATCGGATAACGGTATTTTGCATAGTATAATGCAGCTTAAATCTACTTCAACAGCGGGTGATGATCAAATTCCTACATTTCTAATTAAGGACTGTCCCATGATGTTAGTGCGCCCGCTGAATATATTGTTTAACTTGTGCCTAAAGACATGCCAATTTCCTGTGCGCTGGAAGTTCGCCCGAAATATACCAATATTTAAAAAAGGCGATAATTCTAATTTAAACAACTACAGACCCATATCAATTCTTTCAAATTTCACACACTTTCTATATAAATACATTTATATACATCTTAATCAGCAAATTTCAGCGGTTCAACATGGTTTCACGCGTGGGAGGTCTACTCTTACTAATTTGCTTTGTGTAATTCTGATATTTGTTCAACACTGGTTTCTGGTGGTCAAATGGACATAATTTACACGGATTTTGCGCGTGCATTTGATTCAGTTGACCACAACATTTTACTTCTAAAATTAGACCAATTTGGTTTTAGTGCCGATTTAATTTCTTTCCTGAAGTCTTATTTATCCAATAGACCCAGCTGTGTGTTCTATAATGGATTTAGATCATATGAATTTGTCGCTTCTGCTGGTGTTCCCCAGGGATCGAACTTCGGGCCTTTACTATTCCTACTATTTATAAATGATCTCCTAAATGCTTTAACGTGGTCTGGGCTGGCGTACGCTGATGATATAAAGATATTTTCGCGTATACATGGAAAATCTTTATGCGATAAATAGTTGGTGTAAGAGAAACAAAATTAAATTGAATGTTGAAAAATGCTGCGTTGTACGATTTACTAGGAGGAAAAATTGTCTCAATTTTTCATACAACATTGATAATCATTTATTGCGTAGTGACTCTGAGATTACCGATTTGGGTGTTGTTTTTGACGCAAAGTTAAGTTTCACTAGTCATGTAATCAGCTTGTGCCAGTCTTCCAGCAGAACATCGGGATTTGTTATGCGGACAAGTAAATATTTTAGTAATCTTGATGTCATGAAGAACCTATTTGTTTTGCACTTGTAGGTAGCAAACTTGAATATGCGTCTATTATCTGGCATCCTGTGTATACCTCTTACGAGCTTCAAGTTGAATCTATCCAAAGAAGATTTCTTAAGTTCCTGACCTACAAGCGTGATGGGGTGTATCCCTTACGCGGAATGAACCATGGTGGGCTTCTTCTGGATCATGGAGTTGATTCCTTAAGAGCTCGGCGAGAGAAATGTGCAGCTAACTTTCTCAGCAATTTATTACACAATAAAATAGACTGTTCCTGCATACTTGAGATGGTTAGCTTTCATGTGCGACGGGCAGGATCCAGGCATTGTACAACTTTCCAGCTTCCAAAGTGTAGAACAAACATAATGATCAGAAGCCCAATTTACCATATCAGCAAATGTGCTAACAGACTCTTTAGTGATATTATGCTCGATACTCGTCTGTAGCTCTATAACGTGTGGATTTGTAAGCACTTGTGCTTTTTTTTTGCTTTGTTATAGGTATGCATATATTTTACTATGGCTATATATTTTTCTATGTAAAAACATTAGTACTGCATATTGTGTTTTGGTATTTCATGTATAATTTTCTCGTTTTGTTGATGCGTCCGTCTTGGAGTTTCTGTTGGGCGCTTAATAAAGTATTATTATTATTATTATTATTATTATTATTATTATTATAGTGAAAACCTAGGCCATGGACCGGAAGAAGGTAGAAGTAGTGACTGGAAGATTCCCACAAATGGGAACACATACCTTACTCTTTGAAGAAGATATAGAATTTCTCTTTGAGAAGCGGGAAAATATTCTTCTGTTAATGTTTATTACAGTAGATTAACTAATATAAGGCATTTGAACGTGCAGCAATATCTTTAATTATGTTCAGAAATTTGATTTATTACATAGAATAAACGAACTTTTTTTAGTATATTTTGCAATATACATTTCATTCATTTATTCTAGAGTAAACGATGTATTCTCTACATGAACAATTAGTAAAATGCTTTCTTATTTACCAAAATCTTGCATGCTTAATATCATTTTTATTTACTTACCTAAAGAATCTGATGGGAGTACATTATAGTGATTGTGTCCGAAAACATGAGATCGCATAAAGGAAGTCGAAGATTCTAGACAACCGTTATCATCTATTTCTGTTAAATTTATGGGACATTCCGGTGAAGCTATATGCGGTAAGAACTGCTTCGTAACAAACTCTACAAAAGTAACAAATTTATTATTGTCAGTAAAAATAGATATGTCGTGATATCGCTTTATGGGTTTATTAATTCAATCTAAATTTCGCGCATTCAGAAATATTTCATAACTCGCGTGACCATAACAGGCGTGCAGAGGTGAATACTTTCGCATTAAATTAATGTGGCAAGATAGCATAACAGTACATGTTCGAACCTTTGAAATTAATTTGGCATGAAACACGCAATATCCGTTTCTAAACATTACAAAATTTTCCACTTTCTTAGTAAAGAAACAAAATTAAATAGAGAGAAAGAAGACATTATTATTTACTTGGAAACTAACTAGAAACGTCAGGAATTTGAAAAATTGTGATATTACCTACAAGGGTTGGAGTTTTAGAAACAATTATACCTATTTGTAATTCGAAATTATAAAGTAGAATGTAGTATGAAAACAAAAATATGTGAATTCAAAACGGAATTCTGCAAAACTATCAATAATGTGACACCAACAGATATTGAAACCATGAGTGTAATTATAAAACCATTTTTAATTTCTTATGGGTTTTGATTCACTGAGTCTTTAAATTAGTAGCAACAGCTTTTCGATTCTAATTAATAAAAAGTAAGGAACCGATTTGCCCTAGCGGAATAATCAGTAGTTTCATATTGATCATCATCGGAGAAGTACACAATAAACGAAACTTTTTCAATAAACTCTAACACGTTCATTGTCCTTTTCAATTTTCACATTGAGTTATTTGTTGCCTCAATAAAGGTATAATAATATACGTACAATAGATGCAATAAATGATTTGAAATCTTAACAGATTCTTCAAACCTCTGAGGTAATTATAATTTTATAATGTTTTTCGTACTTCTACATAACTTATTTTTCTTTCTTTTAGTTATTTATTTGTTTTAACGAACTCAAAACTCCATAAAGGTCATACACAAAATTTGCAACCACATATGATTGTATGAATATGTACACATTTGGAACAGAGTGTTAAAAATAACAAATAAAATTAGAACTCAAACTCTATTGCACTAATGGAGCTTATGAATTTGGAGTAAGTCAAATAAATACATCAATATTATTGGTATACAAATTCCATTCTCTAATCAATAATTTAAATCAACTATTGTAGGCATAAGATGTTAAGCTTAAGAAAAATAAATCATTAATTGTAGTATTCCTAATGGGAATCTTAATAGAAATTAAATCAAATATTTCCGGATAATCCATCGTCCAAATTTAAGTAACGCAATTTTGCGACGAGCAAACAAATACTTCATGCGAAGCAATTGCTGACGCTATTGATAACTGTAGGTATAGGATTCTCTCTGTACTCGATATAAAAAAATATATAAGAAAGTAAGCTGTTATATCTCAAATTTGTTTTCTAGTTGGCCTAAGAAAATGGTGGAGAGTATTCAAAAGATAATGTTTCAAATGTAATTTATAAATCTGCGTTAAACCCTTTCCATTCTATCTGAGTGGAAAGTAGTGGAAAAATTTCGGGGTAGTACTACAATATTCGAGAATAGAACGTAGTAACTAAATAAAGCAGTGATGCAAGTTATAAAGTATAAGTTAGATGAAGCCGTACAACGCAGTCGCTTTAGAAATAATACTATCCATATACAAATTAAGTTTCGATGACAGAAAAGAATATAACTTTGTATTTGCCATTATTTAAAAATATTTTTTCTTTCTACACCAAACACAAATACCGCCAACATCGGCCTAAAGTATTATTGCTCTGACAATGCAACATAGAAAAAGTTTCAGGACACCGGCAAAAAAACGACTAAATTCAATGTTGTACTTTATGTTGTTGATGAAAAGAAGAAATAGGACGGGTCCTGAATGATTTCCCTGTAGCACGTCAGAAGTAACACATTTGCAATCGCCTATTTACACAACATGAGTACGTCGAAGCAAGTAAGATTACAGCAAAAACAATAATATATACACAACATCGTAGGCTTCAAAATTCCAAGGGCAGCAATGATAATGATAATGATCCACTCGGTAGAATTATACATCGAGTCCACCTGTAAATCTTGCTTTAACCAAAGAGAGAAATATTTTGAAATAGATTTCTAATCTATTCATATTCCGTATTAAAATTCTTCGTCAACATGGTTAAATAATTCCCAAATGAAGCTTTAATCTGCTCTGATCCGCAGTTTTTAACAAAAACAGCCATTTGTAAATATATACTTATGTTCAATAGTCTTGCTTTAGATTGATGTTACATAAATTCACCTCATCTCTAAGATAAGTATAGTTGTTCTTCATAGGTAATGGTTTAAGACATGAAGCTTCTCGAACATGTCTACCAAGTAGTTCAATTTCATCACAAATACGGGCTATGGAAACTTCTCTACATTTTTGCAAGTTTCCTTTTCCAAGAAGATTACCTATCTCTTAATTCGTATAGCCATCTTGTGTTACAATAAAATAGTAAGGCCGGATGTTTCGCTCTCGCATCTTCGCAAAGAGTCTCATATTTATATAATTAATTACGGTTACAACTATTGTTAATATAATATTTAAACCAGGATTCATATTCTATGCAGCAAAAGCTTCTCTGTAAATCATGTTGATAAATTGTAAAGATTTTTTCTCACAAGTATTTGTAAGCTATTGAAGGTTTCAGACATTGCTTGATACCCATTCCCTCAATTTTTCCACATTAATATCCCCATTACTGGTAAAATTGTGCAACAATTCAGATGCTGTAGCCATGCTTGGTATTGGCTTGCAAAATGCAACAACTAATAATTCATCGCAAAATTGAAGATAAGCTTAACTTAAATTCTTGTTACTTTCTCATCCAGCTGAAATATGCAATACAGCTTTCACGCACCCCAGTTGTTTGGGAAAGTTATCTCAAAGCATAGCCACAATTTCAATCGCGGCTAGCAGAAAAAGGTGTTCCTCGGCAATGCAAGGCTTTTTACACCCACTAGGTGTAAAAAAACCTTCATGGAAGGTGCGGTGAATTTATTTTAAATGAGAATATTAAAATAGTTTTATGATTCTGGCTACCAGGTATTTTTTTATTTTGAAGAAAACATTAAAAAATGTCCACTTTATAAATTACAAATGAAAATTGAACTTGAGGATCAACGGTATAGCGGCAAAACAGAAAACGTAAATAATATTTAAAAAATGGCGGCTGAAAAGAAAAATAAATGAAACTATATTAAAATAGGACTTAAAAAATATGGATTCATGACGGAGGTGGATATAGAAGGAGAGGAAGCTGGACATTAAGAAAAAGAAAGGGAGAGCTGAATTTCTTCTTTATCAGCGCCTTTCAGGCCTCCGATTGGGATTCCCGTTCTTTCATTATCTATTTCGTCCACCGTATCCTGTCTCCCGCTAGTCTTCTTAGGTCTAAGAATTGTATCATAGAATGTTAAAACTCTATTAAAACTAAGGAAAATGTAGCAGAATCACTGCTTAAGTTGGGCTTTTGGTCATTGTCTCTCATTATGCGCCGAGTTTACTACCTTACTAACTTTTTTAGAATCGCTTCTTCGTAGACAACGTCAAGGCCCCGATAAGACATGACCACTACTTAAAATGATCCATTTAACACAACAGCTTTGTTAAAACGAAAAACGAATTGAGAAATTGTTCCCATTCCATGCGAAAAGAAGAATGCTGTAGGATCAACAAAGAAAAGAAAGACGGAAGAATTTCGGACGCAAAGGACGCATTGAAATTAACTAAAAAATATCGAGAGAACAGTTTTAAGGAATCAGAATATAGTAAAAACGGATTACTATTTTTCAAACTATATTCTCTTACAATCAGTACATTTCTGTACACGTTGGAACAAGTTTTCGAAACAATTTTTCAATTCAGAAGCTGATAATACAGTGTTGTTGCCTGTTTGACGATTCGGTGATGGAGGGCTGGGACAGGATCAATAATATCGAAAAAGAATCGATCATTTGCTTCGAATCATTTTGTGAACAGGAAACTTTTGTCAGATGCGGTTCATCTTGGAACACGCAAACGCTCGATTGTTGCTTCGTTCGAACATGAATATATGAGACATTAGGTAATAGTTTTAAGCCGTTTACGCAGCTATCACGTGCAATATAGTTTAATATACTTCAGCTACTTGATTGACACAGACGTATTTTCGTACTGCTAACTTCGCAGTCATTGACAACGCGAATAAATCACAGAGAGCCATAATTTTCTTTTTATTTAAATAGGGTGTGAAAGCTTCAGAAATCGTTCAACGCCTGCAAGGTATATTTGGAGAATTTCCAGAGGCTCTAAAGTTCAGTCTCAATGGGTCGACCGTTTTAAGGGGTAATACCACTCTAAATTTTTCAAAAAATATTTTTTTATTAGCCCCTTGAATCGTGTAGATCATAGGACGAAAATTTTATTACCTGCAAAAGAATTTTTGCCTATAAATTTCAAGCTCTGTACCAAGCTTATCGGACATCTCCGAAATGATCTGCGTTAAATACATACCTGCTGGGAAAATACAGATTAGCGCCTTAGTTTTTGATTTCTAGCTCTTCTAATACTAACTGATGTCGTTATAAAGTGTTTATCTTCAGTTAGAAGCATTTCCGTGTTTAGTTCAGAAGTAAAAAGTAGGTTAGTGTAGCGTCAGTATCTACACGTATAAAAAAGACAATTTCCTCGCTTGAAATCACTCATTTTTAACCGCTGCTTGGGAAGCTACACGCAAAATAGTAAGATTCAATGCTACTGTTTGGAATTTGGCTCCAAAATTTTACTCAAGTAGAAAAATCTTAAACATAGCGACTGTACTGTGTGCAAGTTTTAATGATGGCCTGAAAAATATTCTACGAATTATTAAAGTTTTGGGAGTGGATATTGGCATCCAATCCTACAATTTTTGTCCTAATGCCAATGGGGATCAAGCACGCAGAGCTGTCTTTGACAGATGCTCTCTAGCATACAATCTTCGAGGAAAGAGAACAAGGGAAATATGTTAACATAAGAGGGAGCTTTATGGTCCTGGGATAGCAGATATATGATAAAAAAATTAAATAGTCGATTTTTTCATTTTGTCATGTCTATACACATTTCAAAACTTTAAACCCGTTTCTCTCGAAACACGATTCTTCAAAACGCGCACGCAGCATAACTCCAACAATTTTTATGCTATTAATTCGAATTTTTGACCATATCTTTAAAATAACATTTTGAACAGTATTTATTAACAAATGACACAAAAATCAATGTATATATATATTTTAATTCCGGATTCAGATTTGCGCCCGCCACACTGCGTGCGGCAGAACGCCTCAAATTCAACATATCTCACGAGAATGGCGTCGCATTTTTAATATTCATCGATGATAATTTTTTGTTTAATACCTAAATATATGCTAAATAGCTTTCGGGAATATTATTATGCTATTACCTTTTCTTCCATCCAAAAGAAATTATCAAAATAACGCTTTTTAGTCTGTTACAGTGGTGTTATCCCTTAAAACTGTGTTAAACAAGGGTGTTAGGACCGAAACAGCTCAATAAGTCCGACACATGCCGCTAACTTCAAGGACGTTACGATGACCAATTTTGGCAACGGATAATACTGATGAATAGCCTGCGCAAACAGTGGGAACAGTGTTCAATTACGAAATAAGTTACGCCAGCATCCCCGACTCCCCACTCTAGTCAGTACGCTGTGAACGAGTAGTTCTGTGTATATGCTTACTCCATTCTAGGATTACAAGGGGAATATTTTTATAAATTATCTACCAGAAGGTCTTACTACTACCGCAGATTTTAATATTTTATCTGGCCTATTGCGTCAGGCATTTTGCAAAAAAGGTTACCAGGCCGTTTCTTGTAAAGTGCATAAGCGTTTATTATTGTAATTGTGCTGGGAATTGCTTCCACGTTCACTCGATTCACTAGATTTGAGCCCTACTAATTTTCATTTGTTCCCAAATTTTAATGAAGCACACCATAGACGGATTGCAAAGACTCCGAAAAGTTCTTTGAGAATGATAATTTTAGGTTGGGATAAGAGTGTTCAATTAAATGGAGATTATATTGAAAGATTATATCCAAATTCCTAGAACTCTTTCATTATCTGTAATGATGTTATACACCAAATCTGAGACATCACTTCTGGATTTTATTAACTCGTTTTATTTAATACGAGTGATTGTTTGTCACTTCGTCCAACTGTGTGCAATCTGTCGAGCACATCAATTTTATAATATCTGGTAATATCTGCTTTATGCTAGCATTGCAACGTTTATACTTTTGGACCAGCTATTACTGTTGCCAACATAGCTAAAATCGTGGTTTTGCCAAGCAAAGAATATTCGTTTATTGTTATTAATTAAAACCGCTTCTAAAATCGTAAGAAACCGTCGAATAAAAGTGTCTGCAGTTCATTTCCGTCTTCTTTTTCAGAAATTGCTGAGTTTTCGTCTATAAACGTTACTAATTGATTTCCTCCAACAAACATCTTTACAGATATCAATAGGTTCCATAATAATTGCACCTCTGAGTCGATTTCTGCTATTTCGCGGGGCTGGTTCTTGTACTATAAATGGCCATATTCCATTTCTTCCATTAAAGTGCTGGTAACGATGGTACCGCGGTTGGGCAACATATCGTTGGTCATGTTTGACTTACTATGAACTTGACGACACGGTTCAACTTCATCAGGCATCAGACATATAAAACCACTTTTCACAAATGTGGATGTAATTCATTAAATCATCAAACTCGCCATTCTCTTTCACATACGACAGACAATAATGTAGATGTGCTACTTTATTGTTCTCCTTTAAAGCGGTTGCAAGGAATTGGAATGCCTCCTAATTTTTCAGCTCCAAACAATAACCACCGTAGTGTCCCTCTCCTTTTATAATCAACTAATCGAATATTGGCCATTTGTTTTGTTCTGTCAATTTCTTTCCAACCCGACTTTCTTTGTTTTATAGAATTAATATTCATATGCTCATTCTCATCAAGACCACGAACAGAATCCTCACCGAACCTTGTTTCAATATTCCTTTTAGAGTGTATCTTGATGTTCTCAATTTTTCAATTGCCAAAATTTTTGGCAATTTTTTGTTTTTATATTGCAATAAAAACTGAACTGTAGCCGTTCGCCTTCACTTTGTTAAATTCGGTTTTCTCATCGTTTTAAAGCCTGCGATGTTAAAACACTTCAACCTAAATATTCGACTTTTAATTGCTGCTTCTGACAAATTAAACTGCCAAATATTTTGAAGGTCAAGCAACATGTGATTACGAGTTTGGTGTATATTAAAAATTTGAAAAAAAAACTTAAAAAAGTAATGAATTGTTTGTCAATGAGTTTAAAAGACTACGTCAATGGCTCACTTATAATTAAACAGAGGAAGTATAATATTAACATTATATCCTATATAAGGTTCGTATAAATATTGACCAAAGTCAGGGCAATTTAGAACCATGAAGACATACGGGCAATGACTCTTTCTTGTAATTTAGTTGTTTACATTTGCGCTATCATAGACAAACAATTATTTTGCGTTTATATGCTATTTAAGAATGGTTATCAATGACTAATATTTATGGAGGTATGTGATTAACTTTTATCCGTTTTCATTAAAACGCACTTGTAAAAATGTATTCCTCAAGAATAGTATATAGCAATTCTGATATTTGTATTTATAACCATTCAACTATGATGATGATAATTATGTATTCCGTATTTAGGTACCTACTTATCTTGGTATTTTCAGAAAACGAAGTGCGACTATATGCAGTCGTAGAATAGAAAAATGTTAGTTTCTGACTGCATAGACTGCTATCAGTCGATGATCTAATTGATTTTAGAATAATGTAAATGTAAGGTAATATGAATCTCACAATGTGCAGGCATCTAAATTACTAGACTAGCAATAAGTGCATGGTAAGGTTGGCGTTAAAACAAACACCTTTCATATTTACATTTTTCTATTTTTGCGGAATAAAAGGATAATTTACATTCAGGTCATAGTATAAATCACTGTAAAGAGATGACTTCTTTCTCTTAATTTACAGGTTTGAAACGTGTGGCAAGTAAAGTACATATAAGTAAACCAGAAGTTTATATTTAAAACTGTTCACATTACTGAATAGTCCGGCGAGTACATTATGCAAAAATGTTGTGTTCACCTTAACGCCTATCGCAACTGTAATCTATTGTCGTTCATATTATTATATATTTTATTATATTATTATTAAATTTATTATTATTTGATTTACTATATTTTTATTTATCTATTACTTTTTGTTAATTTATTATTATTATCATATTTATATCGCTCTAGCTGTGGAATCCAGCGTTTTCAACTAGAGTTTTTGTGATTATGTTTTAATACTCTTTCGAATAAACAAAATAAAATTAATAACTACATAAACGGAAGGGCATGCATCCTTCCACAAGTCATTGTCATAATTTAGAGTGCTCTTTATACGTCCAGATCCACAACATCATTCTAAATTAAAAACAATAACGAAGTGCATAGCTAAATGAATGTACAAATACACTTAACAAATGTTGATCTATAAAATGTTACGTGCGATATTGCAAAATACTTCAACAAAATACTACTTTTTAACAAAACCCATCTACCTGATGATCTAGATCCAACCAAGTAATTATAGTTCCGTAAAAGATGAAATGCGGAAAATGGTGCTACCGGAAAAAATGCTCCTAAACCACCACCTGTAGTAGTATTTGCACATTCAAAACTCGCATTTCCTGTACTGATACTCATTATTCATGCGAAAGACGTATACAGAATGGGATGTGTGGAAGTTATTCATACGTTACGCAATCCACAGGAATGACTAACGACCAACACCGACATGTGACAAATTCAGAACAAATACTAACAATAGACTTTGTTACATCGCTGATCGTAACGGATCTATTATAATGTAACAATGCGTATAATTGCCACCCCTGTTTAAGCGCCGGGACGTCAATCGTAGGTAAGGAAGGCGGTGGCGATATTGTGACCACGCCTAAAGGGCAAACATGCGCCAACAAATTGAAAAAATCATTGGACAAAGAGATTATTACACATTGCGTCTTTAACTTGCATGACCTAAAGGCAAAATTAGTGCTCCTTTCTGACTCCTCCTTTCCAACGTTCAAATTAATAAATTTTTAACTTTGGTCACTGAAAATACAAACCAACACGGGGCTGTGTTACTTTATATATCTTTCAATCAGAAATCAATTATATTCAGGTTTCATTGTATAATATTCTTAATCGGGTAACTTTTAAGCCAGTCAACAATAACACTGGTCAACACATATTTTGGTGCCGGACGTTATTTAACTGTTGTTGACTAATTTTGGTGCATTGAATCCAAAAATACCATCAGATTTTCTCTATCAACTCGTCTTCAAAAGATGTGAGCACGTATTTGTAATTAGCTAGTCTTATTCCTGCATATAAATATTGATTCCAACACAACCTATAAAAAAGAAAATAAGTTTATTCTATAAAACAAATATTTACAAATGTTGATACCCAAAATAAATATGTACAGTGGTTGGTAACTAATTTAAAAACTTTCATCTGAGCACTTTTCTTGCGTATGTCTGAAACGGTTTGTCTTTTTAATACTCCAGCAATAATCAGCCATCATATATGAGTCCTCTTCTGCCCTGGTACCTTTCTTCCATTATTCCGACATCCTAATGGAATCGTTCTCCCTTCTGTTCACTAAAGTCGCCAAGATTTGCAGGAAATTTCGCTAAATGACTGTGGAGGTAATGGACCTTAATTCTCATATGGCAGCCCAAAATTTGATAGTTATTAAGCATATCTTCCACTATTTGTTAGTAATTTTCAGACTTATGATTGCCAATTTTAACTTGTAGAAGTCATGATTTTAATAACACTTCTCGAACAAACACACTTGCAAGAAAGCTTAAGTTTAAACTGAATCAAGGGTTGACAAGGTATGCAGATATTATTGGAAAGTAAACCTTAAATACCAATTATACCGCTATTTTCATAAATCCTTTATGACGTACATTGTACGAGGGCCATCCAGTAAATAAGTTTCCCTATTTTCTTTCTGCGAACGAAACGTTGTAAAAATTAGTTAGTAATGTAAGAAATGGTGACTAGGATGCGTTGGAAGCGCGTGACCTTCCACATTCGTACGCGCATGTCCGTAGCGCTTCAGTTGCCATGGAGCTACCACTGGTGAACGTGTCCACGTGCGAACTCCGTTCTGTAATTCGTTTTTCACGGTTGACTACCTGCCCCCAAGCACTACGGTTAACGCTGCGAAGTACATGACAATGCTCGCCCCCACGCAGCTCGAACGACCCAAACGTTACTGAAAAACTTCAAATGGGGAATTTTCGCACATCCACCTTATTCTTCGGATCTTGCCCCAAGCGACTTCCATCTCCTTCCAGCACTCAAGTTGCACCTTGGAGGCAAGCACTTTGCGAATAATGACGAAGTGAAGGCGGAGGCGAACCACTGGCTACGAAGACAGGACACAGCTTGGTACAACAGTGGTATCAAAAAATTGCTACAACGGTACCAAAAATGTTTGGACAGAAATGGTGATTATGTAGAGAAGTAGTCTATGAGTTGTATAATGAAAATAAAATAACTGCATAATTGTAAATAATGTTGTTTATTGGTTAAAAAATAGGGAAACTTATTTACTGGATGGCCCTCGTATAATAACATTAAAGTTGGTATTCTTGGAAACTATTGGGGGTTATAGGGGAATTTAAGATGACAAATAAATAGTTTCTTACCTAGAAAGATTAAGGAAGTAAAACACAACTGCAATAAACAACTAAAATTGAAAAGAAGGTCTGTTCAGAATGTTTATTTTAGCAAAATGAATGAAAATATATGAAATATTTAATTTTTGTCTATCTCAACAACTAGAGCTGATATTATACTGATATTATACTATATATTTTTGATGCACCAAAGAGAATTTTTTTTTGACTGGCTGTATAATCTGCAAGTGGAAAAGGGCTAACTAGATATGTCAACAATTTACAATTCGGTAGGAGTAAGAATCTAAACGGTAAATTGGAGTATTGCGGCACTAGAGAAAAGCATTCATGTATAGGTTCATAAATGAAACTAGAATCTATCCTGAGACCATTACCATTTGTAGTTCCATGAATGACTTGGCAAACAGCATTCCAACCGTTAATCCAAAAACTAGATAAGGCTAGACTCACCTTTCTTAAAAAATCAGTACAAAATGCAAGTGCAACTTGTAACAAATAAACTCAAAGTGATAAAGATGAAATAAAAGAATTTGTTTAAAAAGAAAGACACAGGTGTCCCGAAACTTATAACTTCAGTGTGCTCCAACTAGGTCTTTGTTGCACTATCTTTCCGAGATTAAAATAATCTTCATACAATAAAAACCCATTACTGTTTTCTTGTCCTTTTCAAGCTGTAGCATACTTCTCTGGTTTGGTATCCATATTAAAAAGAGTGCTGCAAAAATTACTAAGCCATTTTTAACCGTCAGAGTTTTTGTAAGCAGTGCTAATTCTAATCGTGCTTCGACAAGAGAGAGTAGAACTAACTCAATGGTATTATGGAAATCAAACAAGTGTTGTGCATGAAAAGAAAATACAAAATATCATTTGCCACTACTGATTCTATGTATATACATACATATATATATTTCGTGATCTTTTTTATACTTATCTTATATGATAGTTTGAACGATACCAAACCACCCTTGTTTCATTGACCTAATTAGTGGTAGAAAACTATCATATAAGACTACTGATTCTATAGAGGAAACATGCCATGTTGGTCACCCGCGTTCAAGACGAACAAAAAATAGCATTGAAAATATTGAACGTTTTGAAGATAATGTGCATCAAAACCACAAATTTGTAGTTGCTTATACCGTTCGGGGTGAATTTCTCACACAAGGGTAGCAGTACAAAAATCGCGAGTAGGATATCTCGAGAGAATATAATTATCACAACGCTTTCGCGTTGGTTAAAAATTTTGTGCTCGACTATTGTAGATTTTACCTCTTGTGGCGTCTACGGTTCAGAGTGAATTTTTCACACAAGGGTGGGGACACAAAAATCGCGAATGGGATATCTCGAGAGCACATAATTATGCCAATGTTTGGGGTTTGTACAGTTTAGGGTGAATTTCTTTAAAAGGGGTTGAGTTAGCAAATTCACTCTAGGGTACTCGAGAAGCACATAAAGAGCACATAATTATAGTACTCATCAGAACTCAGTATTACAATTTTTTAGATGAGTAGGTGCTAGCTTGACAGTAATTCGGCAACTCCATTAGTCAAATTGGATTTTCTCCGTGAACGCTTTGAGGACAAAGATCGCAATTGCGGCACATAATTAGTACATAAAAAGCACATAATTTTCGTCTAATCAAATTGGAATATTGTATAGGTGGGGGTGCCAGCTTGACAGACCTCATAACAGAGAACCTTCAAATTCCAGGAAAAAGCAGTTGCTGGGAATGAGCGGTAGACAAGTTGGTAAGGCAGTGGATAGTAGACGAGCTAGTTCTTGAAACCACAAAAGATAAAGAAACTTCCCGTTAGCAAGGTAGTATGTTTTATCGAAGACACCGAACTGATGGAATAGACTGGTCAGAGGGCGCAATAGCTCAATGAGCTTCGATATAGTGGACCCAGAATAATACAAGGGCAAAAGTAACAGCACACAAAACTGCCAAAACTGTTTTTTATAAACAAGGATCTTTTTGTCGATCCATTAATCTTCTTCCATACTTCTTACTATCATAGTTATATCAATGTTTTGCTGCCAGATGACCGTGCTGTCTCTACCTTCTGTTACTCGGGACGTAGTCTACAATTTTCTTTAGCCATCCTTTGGTCCGAAGTTGTTCGCCATGGCCAGATTATATCATCTGTCTAAATTCCATACGATCAATACATGTTGTTATCGCTCTTGGTTTTCTCCTAATATCGTCGTTTTACACATAGTTGGGTCGCGAAAATCTGCATGATATTCAAAGGAAATCAATTTCTAGTGTTTCTGATTGATTTTTCTCTCTAGAAGTTAACTTTGAAAAAATGAATCAGTCTTTCGTTTTTATCTTTATCCATGTTGACCATAGTATTGAGTTGAGCAGTAGTACTCATTTTCGTCCTTGTGCCATTCTACTTCTTCTTCTTCTCGTCAATCCTTATACCTTTCAGCGTCGGATTATTTTTGGATCTTACGACGATTTAATCCATTCTTTCCATCGTGTCCGGTCTGTACTCATACTTCTCATTTCTGCTATGGTCTTCCCTCGCTTTCGTCCCAATTTGTTGACTCTGTCAATCCATTTTTTCCTTGGTCTTCCCTTTTTCTTCTCCCGTTATTTTTGGCTTCTATTATTTTCTTTGTTAAACTCTTTTGTTCCATTCTAATTATGTGGCCGTACCAATTCAGTTGACATTTTTCAATTCTTTTTAGTATATTTTCTTGATTTATCATATTCCTTATCTGTTCGTTTTCTATTCTGTCCATTTTTGTTTTCCCCACGATCTCTCTCAAAAATTTCATTTCCATAGCTGTTATTTTGCTTTCGTGTTTTTGCTGTATTGTCCAGGACTCACTTGCGTACATTATTGTGGGGGCTACCACTGCATTGTATACTATCTGTTTGATTTTGGGTTTTATTTCTTTTTTTCCAAAGATGGTTTAATTCAGAGCGTAATATATGTTTGTGGCTTTCCGTCTTCTTTTTGCTATGTCTAGATCAATTTTTCCATCCTTCGATATAATAGTACCTAAATATTCGTATGCGTCGACAATTTCTTCTTGTTTATCGTTTATTTTAATTATTAGATTACTGGCTGGCTCTTTATTATTTATCACCATTAGTTTGCTTTTTTCTACGTTTATTTCCATCTTCATCTTTTCTATTTCTTCTGTCCATATTTTTGTTAATTTTTCCATTTTCACATAACTGTCAGCTATTAGTGCCAGATCATCGGCGTACAGTAATGCATCCATAGCTACAGGTTCCAGTCTGTTATATCCTAACAGTGTCTTCACAGTTTCGGTGTGTTTCCTCGTATTTTGCAGGATTCTGTCCATTACTATAATAAATATTAATGGACTTAAGCTCCTTGTTTTATTCCCACTTGCATTTCAAAATCTGCTGATCTTTTTCCATTCACTTATATCGGGTGGCGCAAAATTAATCACCCTATCGGAAGATGCTATAATTTCTGCAAATGGCGTCATACGTCAATCATATTTGACATTTGTGAACTAGACAGGTGCAGTATACAAACCGACAAGTAATGGAGCGCTATACTCCGCAAGAGCGTGGAATAATTGTGTCGATTTTTTTGACCAATAATCGGTCGGTGGTGTTAGCGCAGCGTGAATTTCGACGTCGATTTCCTAATCGTGTCGCGCCAACTGGGCAAACATTCCGCCGCTTAGCTGCTCGACTCGAACAGATTGGAACCACAAAAGACCTTGCAGGTCGTGGCCGCCACCGAACCGGTCGTTCTGCCAAGAATATCGCGGCTGTGGCTGACGATGTCACTGAGAACGAAAAACATCAACCAGACGACGGGCCACGCAATTGGGCATCACCAGACGGACCCTACAGCGAATTTTAGTGAAGGACTTACACATGTTGCCGTACAAAGTGCAAACAGTGCATCAGTTAAAGCCTGCTGACCGCCAGTCGCGTGTGAATTATTGTAGAGCCATCCTCAATCTCAATCACGAAGAGGACGATTTTGAGTCGAAAATCATCATGAGCGACGAGGCGCATTTCCATCTAAGCGGTTACGTCAATAAACAAAATCTTCGTTTCTGGGGCACTGAAAATCCGCGGGTGATGTACGAAGAGCCGTTACATATACTTAAAGCCACTGTGTGATGCGGCGTTCACGCGGGAGGAGTGATTCGGCCGTATTTTTTGAGGACACCATCGGCAATACGGCTACTGTTACTATCGAACGCTACAGGGCCATGATAAACGACTTCTTACTGCCAGAATTGAATGAGCGGGGCTTGGTGAACATGTGGTTTCAACAAGACGGTGCAACCGCACACACAGCACGAGCCATAATGGATATTGTGAAGGAAGCGTTTCCTGGTCGCGTAATTTCCCGTTTTGGCGATTTGGCATGGCCAACAAGATCGCCCGATTTAACCATCCCAGACTTCTTTCTTTGGGGGTACTTGAAGTCGCGGGTTTATGCCAACAAGCCCCAGACAATCGCAGCCCTTAAGGAGAATATTCGACAAGAATGTGAACAATTATCACCGGAAATCTTGCGGAAAGTCATGGAAAATGCGATAAAACGGGCACAAATGTGTATCAACACTGGAGGCAGCCACTTGACAGATATCATCTTTTCCACTTAACAGAAAAAATTATAAAGGTCCAAATAAAGATTTCCATTACTCAAAATCATTTTTTTATTTAGTAAAAAAGTTATTCAAAAACAAAATTGGATGATTAATTTTGCGCCACCTTGTACTATCCCCTAACCTGACAATATAGACTATTGATTATTTGGCGCATTTTTCTTGGAACCTCTAGTTTCTCTAGACAGATATCTATACTCCCTCTATCTACTGTATCGAAGGCTGCTCGCAAGTCTATGAAATTGAAGTAGATTTCCTCCCCTGTCTCAATTTTACGTTCTATGATGTTTTTAATTATGTGGATATTATCGTTCGTTTGTTTCCCTTTTCTATAGGCTGCTTGTTCTTCTCCCAGTTTGTCTCCTACTAAATGTGTAAGTCGTTCCGCTATTATTTTGGTATAGGCCATTCTACTTAAACATCATTTTCTAAGTTTTTTTCTTAAGATACAGTCGCAACAACTAAATGTTTCATTTCTAACAAACGATATATTACATCGTCCGCATTCCAACGTAACAAGTTGATGTTAAAATACAATGCAGAATTAAAGTAAGTACTGAAACTGTTTTTTTTTTTGAGAGGAACGCATACTTAAAAATTCAATTTAAAGACAATTTACATTTGATCAAAATTTCTGATCAGTATGTTTGTTGACGATGGAAAGCTAATATTTAGATAGAGATATTACAAATTAGTAGTACCTAACGAAAGGAATCGGTAACTCACCTTTCGTAAACTAAATAATGAATACACACGTGTATGTTGATCATCTAAAAAGGCACTTTATATATAAAATTAGTATTAATCCAGAAAGAAACTTATTTACTGTCATATTTCCCTAGACATCCATTTTATCAAGCATCTATGGTGTAAAATCCAAAACAGAAAAATACGATCCTCCAGAGATTGGTTAAAGGTAGTTAGTATAAAAAATGGAAAGAGATAAACTAGTAAATTCAATATCCTCGAGGTTTAAAGCGATACGTAGACCCTTAGATATTCTAATTACAAGTAGATTAAGAAAACCCGTATGTAAATGCGAAACGGATTGCTTGTTTGTAAATTTTAATTATTATGGTATTGATTGAAAGCAAAATATTTGTTTCAGTCATCATTGGGAAATGAATGTTTCTGTTCTAAATAGGTAATAAAATTATATTTAATTTCCAGAAATTCAAGGAAAAGTAACCTATGCATATTTTGAATAATTTATTTATTAGCTTTCGTGAACTCGGCAACAACGAAACGAGCATCCATGCCGTTATAATAAGAATTGATTTCCTACTGCGTTTGTGCACTTAACAAACTCAAACCTTCAATTTTTTCTCATAATCAGCACAGTCGCATTACTTGCCATGTATTTATTTTCGGACACCCCAATAAATTAGGGATCATTAAGTAACACAATGAGAAATATAGTCCTGCTTAATTACTGTACAAACGTAATTTATATCAAGTTGATAAAAGTGTAGATTACTCCCTAAGCTGTTTATTTACTGCCTATTTAGCGAAATCATAACACATTTGTACGTAAACACTCATTTAAACAGTCATTTGTAAAGGTAAATATTTAGATCAGATCAACTGACCAACTATCGATAAAAAAGCTAAAGGATTTTGAACTTTGTTTTGCACAGTGTAACAGATGCAAAGAAATAATTGAAAATAACTTTTAATAGTATGAATTTTATTCTCTAAATTTCAAACGCTTATGAGTGGGGAGGACTGGCATGATGTTTACTCTAGTGACGAGTTCTGAGATACGTTTCAAATATTTTATAACGCCTTTCTCCATATTTTTTCCATAAGTTTTCCCCTTAAGAAATATTTAGTTAAACCACAACAATCCATGGTCGAATGATGAGTTGAAACTGCTTGGCTGAACACGTTCGTAGTGTTTATAATTATATAAATCTACTGAAAGCTCTAATATACTTGAGCAGTATAAGACAGTTAACAACAACTGCAAAAAACAAGTTGGTGAAACGAAAAAATACAAAATTCACGTAATAAGTCCAGAACTGCATGGGGTATCGTCAAAGCTCTAACAAAATCAAATAACTCCGACCTGAATAACTTAACTATCGGTGACGGTAAGGGTAAAATGAATACATATCCTGAGTGGATTGCAGAATTGTGTCAGGCGCATTACCTACTTTCCAGGAGATAGAGTAACCAATTCGATGCTCCTCTGAGGGAGTTTTCCCCGAATGTCTAAAGACGAACAAAACGATTCCAATTCACGAATGGGGTGATGAACATGATGTTATTAATTACATACCTTCTATAACATCCGATTGACGAATTACAGTGAGAAGTACAATTTTCTGCCTCCAAAACAGTTTGGATTTCAGGAGAAGTCTACGTGTGATGCCATATGCCATATTATTAACAAGATCTATGAGGACCTAGTTAAAAAGACCAATGTTGCTGGCGTATTTTTTGACTTATCAAAAGCTTTTGACACTGTTGATTATCCGATACTGTTGTCAAAATTGGATGCACTTGGAGTTCGTAGTGCAGCTAAGGAATTTGCTCCCTAGTTGAGCAACAGAGAAAGTATTATTACTTTGACAATGAATGTGAACAGTGTTACACAAAGATATAAATCTTGGTATGAACTGTGGTGTGCCGCAAGGATCAATTTTTGGCCCAACCCTTTTTCATATTTATGTGAACGATCTCCATTCTTTATTGACACCTTGTACTCTTTCGCAATATGTTGATGATACAAATTGTATCGTTTCTGCCTCCGATATTAAATCACTTTCCGCATCAATGATGGTAGTGGAATGGTGAATTGGTGTGAGATAAATGTCCTCCAACTTAATATAGGTAAGACTAGTGTTTTTAATCGCTTGCGCCGAATTTGAAGAGTTTGTATGTTCACCTTGATGGCAAATCGGTTCCCTCCGTAAGTAATATATTCAAATTACTGGGGCTAGTAGTAGACAACCGATTGATGTTAAATACCGTTTAATACACATTGCTAGAAAAGTAAACTATCAACGGCGCGGCGATATAAGAAACTTAGGTAGCGTTGTAGGCTTGCAGTCAGTGAAACTGTTTATCTTGCTTACGTCGAAACTGTTTATCTTGCTTACGTCGAAACTGTTTATCTTGCTTACGTCGAAACTCGTCTTCGCTATGGTATAATCTTTTGTTGGTCTGCCGTTGAAGCTAAACGACGATTTCTCCTGCAAAAAAGGAATAATTAGATCTATATTTTCTATTTCTTCGTTGACATCACATCGTCATTTCTTTATGGAGATGAATTTTATTCCTTTGCCCTCACAAATTCTTCTGTTCTTTAAAAGAAATATTAGATAAAAATAGCGATTTCTACTGCAATATGCAAACCAGATACCGAACTAATTTGAGTATACCGGTACATCATACAAGACTATATGAATTACGTCCAAGATATGCAGCAATACTTTTATATAATAAACTGGCCTCATGTATGAAAGCCGCATAATCATTCAATAGCTCGAAATTAAATTTAAAAAAGTATTTTTATGAGAATATGTTTTATAGCGTCGATGAGTTTATCAATGCTTAATGTGTGTAATGTGTGTCGAATATTTTTGTGATAAATATGCGCGTTAGCATCAATTTTAGTTTAATTTTAAAATTCTTTCTCATAATATATACATATATGTATTATTGACAATGTCCATGCTCTGATGAGCCATGACAATAAAGGTTACTATTATTATTATTATTAACAATAGAATTATTGACCACATTAAACTTTTAATTAGATCACATGTACTTACATATACACATACAACAACAATAGAAGCAGAATAGAAATATCATTCGTGATAAACAAATACTAAACATTAGTATGTCTTTTTGAACACCGAATTACAGGAATTTGGGTTTCGGCTTATGTTCCACGTTTCGGTTTTCGAATTCACATGAAATATAAACTCCGTCAGAAATTCCAGAAATGATTTTCTTATTACATTAAGAGATTTTGCAGAGAACTTAATTGTTTGCAATCTCTAGGTATTTAGTTTTCCGTATAAATGCAGTGAGAATCAAAAAGTATACTAGAAATTTTTAATCTTAATTAGCAGACTTTCTCGTTGGTTCAAACAAAGAAGAAAGTATAAAGTAAATAATTTTTAATATATTTCTCAATCAATGGAAAGCTTGAGTTTGCCTCGGACATTTTACATCTAGAAAACTCCCACAGAAAGGATGAACCATATACAAAAAACTTAAATGCAAACATAAATATGTATACAAATATGTATATTACTCTATTCACTAGTCCTTTATTGGGAAATAAATAAGTGAAGGCAGAAGTAGTTTAATTCTAGAATGATAGCAATTACCACACTTCACCAAAAAGTGGTATGCTACGCGATTCCGAAGGTTTTTACCATTTCTTTCTTGTTTTCTAGACTAAGATAAAATAATTTACCACAATAGTTTAACAAAAACTGCTAAAATCATATTTAGATATAAGATTTAACCTTTAGACAATAGAGATCTCCGTAGGTGTACTGGGAAGCTCGTAAAAATATAAAACAACCAACATAAATCTAAATTTGAGTCCTACAACAGAAGTTTCACAATAAATGAAAATCAAACCAAACTGAAGATTTTAACCAGACAGCAATGAAGTCGTGTGGGTCAGAAAATATAGAATTTTATAGTGGTACCAAATTTCATCTACCTCGACTGTGGTGGAAGGATAAAGTATAAAGGAACCCATAGGAGATGTTGGACGTAAAAGCGGGAAACTAAGATCAGTAAATAAGAAGGGCTGGAGGTGAGAAGTAAAAGAGGCCGGAGCTGGATTTGGGTTATAGTGCCATTGGACGGATGATTCTAAAGCAGGATTCGTCAAACATTGGTACTACTTAGTTTATGTTTAACACCCATTAACAATTGAAAATATGAAGCTCATGTCTTGATTAAATCTTATTCTTCGCGTGGCATAACAAAGCGAAAGTGGAAGCAAACTTTATATAGGTACTCTTGACTCTTTTTCATTAAAAGTAATTGTGGTGTGGCTTTACTGCCACGGAAAATACTTCTTTTAACTATGTCATTACTTTGATCCGCGATCATTTTCTGAAGTATCGTCTTAAAGATCCTTGCGTTGGTTGACATTGAAAAGATATGTGGCAAACAGTTATTCTTCATTCCACATGGATAGTTTGCAAGAAAAGCTAGCAAGGTGAGTGTGTGAGGCGATTGCTTGCCACAATTCAAAAACAGGAATAAATTGACTTCTCCAAGCTCTTTCAACGCAATGTTATCAATTTCTTTGTCATCATGTAATTGTAAATGGCGTTTAAAATTCAACCAAAACAACCTGAACTTGTTTCAATTGCATCAAAGTAAATATGAATGTAATGTTTATCGACCTCTTCAAGAAAGGGAGTGCAACACTATGTTACTGTATTATTTATATGCCGAAATTAAGAAGAGAGACTTTAATTGGGAGGGAAATAGTTTTTGTGCTACCATAACATTCCAGCACATAAATTGTGTTAATAATGTTATAATTGTTGCTTCATACACCGTGCTCACTAAATGCAAGTTATTCTTACGTCCAGCCCCGAAGAAATAGTTTGCTGGTATAACAGTCAATACTAACATCTATTTTCTCCAGTTTGTCAAATTATACTATGCTAATAGTATCTATGAAAAAAATTGAGAAACTGATTATCCTAGTGTATCGGACTCAAAGGAGATTACGCTGAGTTGTAGTAATTTTTCCAAACTGTTTTTTATAACCTTTTGCGAGGACTTTCCAGTCGTCTCTTACATAGGCAAACTTTTGATAAACTCTAAATATGAATGAGAAAGGAACGTATCAACAGTTTTAATGAAATTTTAATAACTCGGAAACAAAAAGTAATTACAATTTTTTAAATTATGTAGATGCCATTAATCGACTATATCACATCATCAAACTATTTAAGCAATGTAAAAAATGAAAAATACTGCACCTATATTAACGTAGCGATATAACTCCGATGTAACTGCAATGTGAAACATCGGCCAAACAACTTTTAATTAAAAAATTTTGGATGAAATGTATTTATTTACTACTTGCTCTACTGTAAACGCATATTAGATTAAGAACAAATACTACGTGTCTAGAACTGATAAGCGATACAAGATTGCTTAAATGGAGTAGGAGAATTTCGAGAATCTTCTTCATTTCAAAATGCACGATCAAAACAAAAGCTGCGCTTCTATAAACCTGAATTGCTTAAGTATTTGTTATTAAAAAAAAAAAAATCTGCACAATTTTGACGATGCATGTATATTTTTATATACTCATATCCTCGATAATCATATTGAATTCTTGCACTCAAAATCCCCACCAAACTGTTGACCTATGTAGGTTTAACCATGTTCAAATAAGAGATAGTATGGAAAATTAAAAAATTCATATCTGTATAAATAATTTAACTTATTTGTATGTTCCTCTTTTTTGTTTATCCAGAGCTTTTTGAAGCCCACTGATGGGCTAGAAAGCTGAAAATTGGCATGCATATAGTAAAACGCCTAGGCCAAATCCTAATGTAACCGGATTTTTATTTTTGGCCTGTGGGCGGAGAATAAAGACGAAAAGAGGCATGACAAAATTCAATTTTTTAACATTTTAGCTTATATTAAAGCCCCCTAATAACATAGGAAGCTGAAAATTGCCTAGCATATAGTCCTAACAATCCTGAAATGAAAAATATTAAAAAAGAATTGAAATAAAAAATTTTGTACTACTTAGTTAATTAATTATTAAGTTCATTTGTACTGTATTTTTCTTTGGGTTATAAAATTCGCTCCTTTGGAAAAAAGAACTTCTTGATTTTGTAAATCAATTTTTTGCTTTTTCTGCCAAGCAGATTTTCTTTTTCTTCCTGCCTGGCAGGGACAGGCTTAACAGCTGGTTCATTGATAATATCCCTTGATTAGTGATTTAAATTTACAAATTTCTAGTCGTCGGGTTTTGCCGTCATTGTTATCAGAGATAGAAGGCACTTAAAATATTTCAGAGTAACATCGACTGTCGACGTAGTAACGTCTGTTATAGTTTCAACTTCTCATAAAGGTATACGAAGTTCAGCGAAAACATAAAACCCTGTTCTTTTTTATCCCCAGCTTTGTAAAATTTCTAGGCTTAATACAGCTTTGAAGATTACTAAGCTTATCCTCAAAATGTTCTCAAAGCTCGCAAACAACACAACACAATTTTATGTTCTCTTCTACAGCGAAAAAAGCTTGTCAAACTTCTCCAACATGTCATACTTTTCCATAAAACGTTAATTATAAGAACTATGTATACAAAAAGATGCACATAACAAAAGGCAATATCAATTACTTGACTGTTACAAATTACAATTGTTGCATGAGAATGTCAAAAAGAAACTAAAATCTTCTGTGGTCAAATCCCAATTGTGCATGTTGGGTGTAGATTGCACACGAATTTTGTTATTAACCAACCGTTTCTAGCAAAAACAAACGCTGAAGCACTTCATACTCTATATAACTCTTACAGTAAATCTCAGATAACCGTCCTTCTGGACCCAATACTGTATAATACATTCAGATTACAATCCCATGTTAGACCTGCAGATCGGCAACGAAAGTTCCTCAAAAGTGGAAAGACAATCGGCCAATATTTCACGCAATTTTTAGGAATTAGATTTTAAAATGTAGGTAAACATATTGAGCTGTACCAGAAAATTCGATACAATCACGCGATAATAAATTTCAAATTTCAATTCTTTTATAATGTTTTCGATGACAGACGAGAATTTCCAGCCACGTACACACACACCCAATATTCGGCACTTGGGCACTTTTGGCTTTTGTAATGAGGTCAATCTTTTCGTTAGTAACGACAGTACACACCTGCCGTCAATAAAGGAAGAACATTTTATCGACTTAGAAAACAATCTGTTTTGTCACCATTTCCTATTCTAGGGTCTTCCGAAGTTTGGATTTCGCTTTGGAACCAATCACATCGATTTGTCGAATGTCACAGAGTTCGATCATCCATATTTAGTTCCCCTCGGGTGTTCCGCGGGCGTCTAACTTGGGACCTGCATTATTTCTTATTTTTATCACTGATATGGTCAGTAAAATTGATTGTGAGAAACTGCACTTTGCTGATGATCTTAAGATCTTTTAAAGAATAGAAAAGATTGAGGATTGCTTAAAGTTGCAATAAGATATGAGTTCTATGGGTATTTGGTATCAGATAAACCATCTTTGTCTAAACTCAAACAGGTGCAAAACGATAAGTTACACTAGGAAAACCGACATAATTATCTATTTGACTATTCGACTATTTGCTGAATGGCAGTCAACCTCAGCCCTGCTCAAGTATGGGGGACCTGTGCATAACCTCCGATGTTAAATGATCTCTTGTTGAATATATTAATCAAATAATAATAAACACAAAAATTGTCGAGAATTAAATACCACCAGATCTTTGTATTATGCCTTCATACGGTCCAAATTAGTATATGCATCACTGGTGTGGTATTCTATCTATCATTAAAATCAGTCTTACGCAGATTTTTTAGTTTTTAATTTATGTGAACGTTGGCACATATCCGATGAGGGCCTCTAATTATTTACCAATGCTTACACGATTTAACATTGCTTCGTTAAGACCAGGCGTACTATCCATAATGTTAAATTTCTATATGGCCTTCTGCATAATGAGGCTAATTATAATTTTAGCGTTTAGCGAATTTTAGCCTTCCAGGAGAAATAAACCTCCAACAGCAGACATTTTATTGTGAGGTTAACAGGATCAATATATTATATAAGTCACCTATCTCAGTAAGTATAGTCATATCTTTGAGAATTAAGTTCCTCAGCGTTTGTGGAATTGCAATTAAAAAAGGGCGAATGACTACAGATGGTAGATGAGGAGTTACATCTTTGTTCCGTCTAATTTAAGCCAGGTTCAAACATAATTACAGCTTTCTTACAATAAATTATTATCTATATTACTTACCTATGCACATATATTTTATTGCTATGTTAGGAATTTATTGAAGTGAAAACTTCTTTCGCACCTTTGTGAGTGACTTGAAACTCGATGAAACGAAAAAACGACACTAAAAAGAAACAAACATATACATCTATAGGATTTATCCCGCGAGAGAATGTGATAGAGAATAGCCTCCCCACCCTTGTTTACCAAGCGTTGTATATATGTATGCTTGTGTGCGCCTGCGTATTTCCGAGCCGAACCGAGAGAAAGGGGTATGCTCGTAAATTTTACTAAAGTCGTCTTTAACGCGCATAGGCGTGGCTTGGCCCAAGTGTCATCCGCTGGTTTGGATAAGATTCCCTGTTCTATCCTTAAACATGTTGCTCACTTGATATCACCGCCTTTGTCCGCACTAGTAAATAAATCATTTATAGAGGGTAGGTTCCCTAAAGTATTAAAAGTTGCTAGAGTGGTACCAATCTTTAAGAAAGGCGACAGGCATATTGTGTCGAATTATAGACCAATTTCAGTATTGTCATGCTTCTCTAAGGTATTTGAAAAGGCTATGTTTCAGAGGATTATGGCATTCGTTGTGAAGTATGATATAATAGCTCCTAGTCAGTTTGGATATGTGAATTCTAAGTCAACGACAAATGCAACATTTAATTGCATTTTACAAGTACTTGATCGCGTTTATCAACTATTAGATAATGGGTGTGTGACTAGTGGCCTTTTTTCGATTTGTCCCGTGCTTTTGATACCGTTGATCATGCCTTATTATTAAATAAACTGTCGGCAATTGGCATAAAAGGGCCTTCTTCACGCTGGATCGAATCATACCTTCATGAGCGCACGCAAATCGTATCGGTCAAATCGAGAGGCTCTATCAAATATTCGTCGCCGATTAGTGTGTTGCGGGGTATCCCGCAAGGTTCGATACTCGGTCCTCTGTTACTCTTGTTATTTAGCAATGATCTTCACCGTTACTTGATGAGCGGAGAACTTTGTCAGTATGCCGATGATACTACAGTTGTATTTTCGGGAAATTCTGGGGCGGATGCTGCAAACGCTGGTAGTGCTGTTGCTGAGAACATGTCCTCGTGGTGTGAGCATAATGGCTTGATTGTGAACCCATCCAAAACATGAGTAGTAACCTTCACAACTTCAAGGCAGTCATCTGATGGGTCGTTGTTGGTACGCTTAAATTCTAAATCGGTACCAACCGTGTCCAATACAAGATTCTTGGGTTGTGAGCTTGATAGTCTCTTGTCGTGGGATCAACAGGTAGCCGGTCTGTGTTCGAATTTATCGTCACTCGTTTACGCAGTCAACAAATTAAAGAATTGTATTAGCTCGCAAGCACTATTAATGTTTTACCATGCACACATAGCATCGAGGTTGAGGTATGGGATTATATTTTGGGGGCAATCAGCTCAGTTTTCACGTTGTTTCGTACTCCAGAAGAGAATAATAAGAGCAATGTTTTCTTTGAGACGTACCGACTCATGTGGGACGGCGTTTGTAAGTCACAACATTATGTCATTGCCATCCTTATTCTTATATGAGTGTGCTATTTATGCTCGAGAGTACAGCTCAGATTTTGTGCGAAATGGAGAAATAAACGCCTACTGTACTAGAAATATGGACGACTATTATGTGCCGGCCCATAGATTATCGCTCTACGAGAAGAGTCCTAGATATGTTTGCATCAAGGTTTTTAATAAGCTTCTGGTTGATATAAAAGCTTGGATTTCAATAAATATAAGAGAACATTAAAAAAGTATTTCACTGAGAGGTGCTATTATAATATCGCCGAATTCTTTAACTGATCGGATCTTCTATTCGGTCTCTCATATTTTGGTGTCTCATGTCTGCACACATTTGCTTATATGTGATATATATTTATGTGTATTGTTTCATCTGGGTGTATTGTTATATATATCTTTCTTTGATTGTTATATGTATACAGGTCATATATTTTTGTTCGTATAATGTACATATATTGACCTTTTGACGAAGCCCATATCTGTTTGGATTTCATGGCAAATAAAGACAAATAAATAAATAAAATAAATAAATAAATAAGTGCGGTCACGATAGGAGCATCTGATCGCATTTGACTCATCTGTTTGTGTGCGTCTTATGTTGTTGTTAAAGTTTTCAATAAAAATTAAATCATAAGGATACAACTTTCAAAAACACTAGGATCTATAAATAAAAATAATGGACGAAATGACAATTTGACAGGCTTATAGCTACATTTTTTATATATTCCTATGTTTTATTGAAGAACATATTTAAAACATTTATTTTCGTAATTTTGTTGTACTGTGCATTATGTGCGTAACAAATAGACCGTCAGCAATTAATATGGGCAATAATATGAGTAATATGGGCATTTTCTAATAATTTGTTCATTAAAATTTGTGGGTAGTATTAGAAAATGTATTTTCTCAATTTTATTATTTTTCGTACCGCTTTATTGAAATGCTCCAACTATGTTTAATTACACGATCTTATTGAAGTGGTTGTACTTGGCCCAAGTTATGTTACAAATAAATGCGCGAGAGCATACCTGTCCTTCTTATATCATGATATAGCTAGCATAGTAGCCAAATTTCACTCCCTAATACTTACTTACGCTACGATTGTCTGATGGAGACCACAGTTATAACTTCCGCAGAAAAATGACTTTCGGACGGTAATTATGGCGCCAATTAACATCGAATCGTACATTTCTTATAGAAATATTTTTTAAATAATTGTATGTATTGAAATTATCAAATGTAAAATAAAAGAAAATAACAATGTTGTATAAAAAAATTATTTACAAAAACTAGAAAAAAACGTTCTATAATATGGAAAAAAATAACATAATGCTAATATAAATAAATAAAAATAAAACTATAATATGAATTCATTTTCATAAACGACAATGTTGTTATCATCTAAAACTGTTGAATACGAAATAACCATCACATGTTATTTTGCAACCGCTATTTCAAAATAGGAATAACGGTCCAAACTGTTATTTGAAATAAATAAACCTTATTGAAAATAACGATTTTTCCATCACTACTTGCTTTGGTCATTGGTATTACGAAGCTTTGGTACAAATATTATAATAAATAAACCCTATAATTATCCCACTCCTGATATCGCATTCCTTTCATCCTCTCATAGTTTACTTTTCTGAAGGTCTGACTTCTACCACGCATAATTTTTTTATTTTTATTCACAATGGTATAAAAGCCGGATAATATGCAGTGTGCATAAATTTGCATATTTGCATAGTATATGGATTTTGTATATTATTTGCATATTTTGTAGTAATTCAGCATATTTGAAGTATCCGAGTTTTATTTATTTATTGGATGTAATTTATTATAGGATAGGCATTACTAAAAATATATCGTGGTTGTAACAAACAAAGAGTTAAACAGCCCTCTTCAAATTAAAAATAGCACTCTATGAAGCCTCTTCCTGATACTTTTCCGATAAGCGCTTCCAAAAATTTATTAATGCTGTTTCCATACATCTAGACCAGTAGAGAATTCAAGGAAAAGCTAATTCCCTGAAACTTCTAAATAAATACAAAAATACATTTTACCAGAAAATTAGGAGCACAGGTGTTTCTTTGTTATTCGGAGAAATTTATTCCCATATTCGAAAGCAATCTTATTTATTTTAAACACCATTTTACGTTGGTTTTTCGAAGTGTAAACTTGTGGGTTGCTATTAATTATAATAGCAAAAATGCCGAAAATAGCGACTGTGTCTGGATGGATTCCACCTTATTCAGAATTGCGTATGGATCGAGAAAAAGTATTTTGCGTAGCATGCAGCAAGATTGTAAGTAAAATTTAAGTTTATTTCCTCATATTAATCTATAGTTTTTAAACGATGTTCGACAAATAATTTTATTTTAAAATGAGTAAAATGAGATGTATATTTCATGCGTATTTTTCGCATATCATCAGCACAATACGGAATATCTGATATTCCGTATTCTGCTGATGATTTTTAAATAAAAATCATTTTAAAATAAAATTATTTGTCGAAGCGTTGTGTTGGTTATTTTATTAAATGTCGTTTATTCCAATTGCTTCGCAAACTCTTTACACATTAGTTTTTTATTACTCCTTTATCTTTTACTAATTCACTTATATTATAAGAAAACAACTGATGATGTGATATTTTTTATGCAGGTTACAAGTGAGATAAAGTTTCAAGTCGACCAGCATATTAAAACTTCATCTCATGCTGCAAAACTATCAAAGATGAAATTGGCGAAGAAGGGTCAGCCAACATCACCGCAATGTTTGCCATCAACCTCCAAAAAATCGGAACAAGAACAATTTAATGAAGATTTGTGCCTAATGTTTGTGTCGGCAGATATTCCACTACATAAAATAAACATTTTAAATGTCAAGTTATTTTTGCAAAAGTACACCAGCAAATATAATATTCCCGACGACAGCACCTTAAGAAAAATTATATTCACCGTCTCTATGCAGAAACATTGAGTAGCATTAAGAAGGCTGTGTCAAACAATTACCTTTACATATGCGCAGATGAAACTACTGATAGTGTGGGCCGATACATAGTTCATTTAATGATAGGTATCCTTAACGTATCGGTTCCAGCAAAATCTTATTTAATTTCATCCAAACAGTTGGAAAAGGCAAATAATTTTACAATAACAAGGTTTATATAGGAAGAACTGGCAACCTTTTTCTTACAGGAATCGATTCCAACAGAAAGAATTCTATTGTTTTTAACAGATGCCGCACCATACATGGTGAAGGCAGCTTGCAATTTGAAAATCTTTTACCCAAATTTAATTCACGCAACTTGCTTGGCGCACAGACTAAATCGTGTTGCAGAAGAAGTAAGAAACCATTTTCCCTAAATACTTTAATTAGAAGTGTTAAGAAAGTGTTTTTAAAGGCTTCATTATGAGTTCAGTTTTACAAACAACATCTACCCGGTATTCCGCTTCCTCCTCAACCAGTAATCATACGATGGGGAACGTGCTTAGTAGCTGCTATTTTTCCTGCAAATCATTATGAAGAAATAAAGACGCCCAAAAGGTGTATTCGAGTAAAGAAATACCTCAACAGTTGGCGTTTTAAAGGCAACTACAGTTTTATTTCCACTTCTATATTGCAATTGGAAAAACAACTTATGTCGCTAATTGAGAGCGTTGAAATAATAAACAAATTTGAAAAGTTATGTTTTGATGTTAATGGAAGGGTGGGAAAATCCGTATATGAAAAGTTTTTAAGTGTAATAGAAAAAAATGAGGGGTTTAAAAAGCTAAAGGATATTGCTAAAATCTTGTGTGGTGAGTCAGTAGAAAATATTGAGTTGACAATAGAGGATATTTCTAATTTGAAATATGCTCCTATAACAAGCATGGACGTAGAACGAACCTTTTCAATATATAAATACTTGTTATCAGACAAGCGCCACACTTTTTCTATTGAAAACTTTGAGAAATATGTAATTGTAAATTGTTTTCATAGTTCATTATGTTGTAAAATGTTATAAATAAACTTGTAGTAAACATAATAAATTTTTTTTTCTGTAGTATTATATTTTCTAGCATTACTCCTATTTTTTTATCTGCATATTTTTCATAAGAAAGTGCATATTTAGGCCAAAACACCTGCATATTAATGCGTATATTTCCACTTTTCGTTTTGCATGTAATCCGGCCTCTAGTAAAGTACATTTAATTTTGTTGGGACTTTTATGCGATGTGACGCGAAATCTACCTACTGAAAGCTCCCTATGTACATCATTAGAATGTGTAAAAAATTAAATGCTACAATTTATATTGAGAAAGTGTCTACCAACACTAGTTTATAGGAATCTAGAATCCCAGACGATTTTAATTGCAAAAAGGAGCACTACCCAAATACATCAAAGTTTTAAAAAGACCTGTGTTTATTTCAATTTTCTTTTAAACTACAGAAAGTTTATAAAAGTATTTATTTGAATGCATTCCTAGAGATAAGCGCTCGGTAAATGCTTTATAAATATCTCATCAACTTTATTTAGCTAGACTTTAAGATGTCATATTCTATTTTATACGTGCAATTACTGCATATATAACTTGGACTCGTATGATTTATTCATAAGCCTTTCGTTTCTACTAATGTCGCTTTCGTCGTTTAAAATTGCGACGAAACAATTTAAATCCACAAAAGGAATCTTAAATTTCCCAATAACAGTTGAATATATAATTTTGTCAAATTATCGGCAATCCATCAGAAATAATGTAACAATGATGACTGTAATAGATTGCACTGGGTATCTTCAGGTGGCACTGCAATGATGGCAATAATTACAAGCGTAGACACCCCATGCAGGTCGTGAGATCGACAATATGATCTAATTATTCGTCCCCACGATATACGTCTAATTATATGTGCGTATTTTTGTTTAACTATTCATGACAGGCGATTGTGACATCCGCCTACAAGGCATATGTATACGAAACAAAAATGATACATTCCCTGAAAATGTGTTTATTTAGATCAACTTGTAAAAAACTGTTAGAACTTTCGGATTAACTGCTAAATAGATACCCATCCTTCCCAAAAATTTTAGATTATAATTAATAAGCAACTTTTACACCAATGGACGATGGAATATTCTATAATTTTTTAAGTACTGTTCTTAAATAATTTCGATTAAAGATATTTTTGGGTACATATAAAAATGAGCTCTAACATGAAACATTTAAAGTGAAATGAAATCTGGAAAATTATGTTAAGTAAGACACAAGGCTCAGGTTAAAACTTAATTCTATCGAAATAATAATTTAATATAAATGTCTGGTGGTTTTTTAAATGTAACTCACAGTGTTTCTAACAAGTTGTAATGCATAAGTTGGCATCAGATTCTGTTGAATTTCAGACGTGATGTGCGGTTGCAAACTTCGCCAGAAATCTGTTTGTGAATAAAATTGATTGTGTCCAGTTACTGAAACAGCTGACTTCTTTGTATCCCGATTTCAATCCAGGAGGTGTGCTGCAGTATATAGTCTTCAGATCACTATTTACGAAATGTGGAAACATGCAAACATATTGTTTTTGCTTTTCTTTTATTGTCCACGGTAGTCATTCATTTATAGTTATATTTGGGGTTAGCTTCGCCACTTTCTAGGTCAAATAAAAGATAAATTTCACATTTACAGCTTTTTAGCTTTCATAACAAAAGCTAAACTTCTGCAGTGAAATATAATGCTGCATATAAGTGGTGGCGGTAACCCGAGAGATAAGTATTATAGTAGGAAATGAAATATATACACACTTTATTAATTTATAATGTTTATTAGGTTCCTTTGAATTACATAAAATATTTTTTTTTTGTCTTTTGTCATTTTTTTGCTGTTTCTGTTTGAAGTGGATATACTATTACATAAGTGCGAAATTCGAAGTTTTTGTTACTTACAGAAATGACAGGGAGCGAATTTTGTAGACTTTTTGACACTGAATTCATTTATAAACGAATCCGGCCGCAGAAATGGTCTGGCACGTCAGATTTTGGTGTCGCTTTATTATGATTAAATTTATTAATTTATTGTGGGTAAACGGATCTCCGTTTCATTTCTCGGCATCGTAGTTTTTGTATGCTACTGTACGATTTTTTTACCTGAGATATGCAAGTGTGAATTTACACGGTCATGCGTACTAGGGATCTAATGAACCATTGCCAACAATCGCGTCGATTCACGGACCGAGGAAAAATTAGTTTGTTACACCCAGTAATCAAGCTCGTGAATCGACGCGATTGGTGACAATGGTTCATTAGATCCCTAATACGTATGGCCAGTATTATAAATTTATATGTCAGGTAACAGGAATTGTACCGCTGCAATCAAAAATTAATTTTAAAGCTGAGGACAATACAATGTTGTTGTGTTGTTTTCGGAAATATAAAAGAAATCCGCTCCTTCGGAATAAATTTGTTTTTTGACCATTTAACCTACAGTTACTCAAAAACCAGGCGTGCTACACAATTTCTGCGGCCGAATTCGCTTTTAACGTCAAAAATCTATAAGATTTACGTCCTGTTATTTCTGTAGCCTCCTCGCAGGACTCTGTTATTAATGACAAATTGCTCCAAGAAGGATAAAAGGGTACAAAAGTAATGTACAACTCCTTACAGGAGATTAAATACTTTCCAGCTTTGGACTGATGCAAGGGCAAACCCCTATAAGTCAAGTCCATGGCACTGAAACCCACAAGTTGATTGAAGAACTCAAGGCAGATCCCCTCACGGGGACGCCTACGGATGCCATAGTTCACAAATTCAACTTTAAGAAAAATTATAAAATAGTTATACCAGATAGAGAGGAATGGAAACAAGGTCCAGCCATACCGGCGCAGTCTATCTGGTACACGGATGGCTCTAAGACAGAGAAAGGTGTCGGGGCAGGAATATACGGACTCAAAGAAAGGACGATGGTCCAGATGAGTTTAAGTAAAGATACTGCGGAGAAATTAATAAGCAGCGTGGTCCCAATCGCACGGTGGCCATTTTCTCCGATAGTCAAGCGGTGCTGAAAGCATTGGATTCGGTACAGGTCGATTCAAGGCTTGTATGGGATTGTGTGTGTGCTCTGAATGAACTCGGCAGTCGCGTAACAGTGACGATAGCTTGCGTTCCGGGGCACGAGGGCTACCGGGGAAATGAAAAAGCTGACGAACTGGTCCGAGAGGCCTCGTCGATGGCATTCATAGGACCGGAGCCCTCCGCTGGCATTACAAAAACAAGAATCAAATCGGCCATAAGAAAGTGGACCGAGGATAAATCTCGGGAAAGGTGGAGGAACTTTCCCAGACGAGTGAGTTCGGCGAAACAGTTCCTTGGAGAGCAAATGCCGAAGTTTACAGAGGACCTACTACGCAGGGACAGAAAGTCCGTCAGAAGGATAGTGGGCCTACTAACAGGGCACTGCAGATTCAACAAGCACATGAATAAAATGGCATGTATTGTGCCAATGCGAGGAACTGGCAAGAACGCGGCTGTCACACATGGGGACGAATATCCCGAAGCGAGACTATATGCGGAAGAACCGCTCTCAAAGCTAATAAGTCTAATTAAAGGAATAAAGCTAGAGAACGTGCTCTAAGGAGACATAAGGTCCACAATAAATCTGTAAAGGTCGCAATGGAACAGGCAGCATTGCCACCTCAAGTAACCTAATCTAATCTAATCTAAGCACAACATTATTAAAGCTGCACGTAGAAAAGAAAGTTCAAGCAGAACGTTAAGGAATGTGACTTTGATGCTTATGTTGACGATTACTATCTTATTGTATATTATTATGTATAACTTTTCATCGTATTGTCTCAGTCCAATTAAAATATATTAAAAATAGGAATTTTCCACTTAAATTCCAAAATTGTTTGTGAAAATACAGTCGCCTTCCGATTGTGCCAAACTCCAATCCGGCCTCACCAACATATCCATAAACATTGGTAAATGTAAAATCTTTGCATTTCACGAAAAAGAAAAGTCCTTGACAATCACAAATAAAACATTGGATCGCGTAACGCAAATTAAGGACCTTGGGAAAACTTTTGACTTTTAGATTTAGAGTTTTAGATTCCACAGTTATGATATCATTGATAGAGCTACTAAGTTATGTGGCTTCATAAAACGTCAAACCCACCACTTCAGCAATTTAATTGGTATTATTACACATAATATATTGCGGTCTAGTACGTTCTATCCTGGAAAACTATAGTGTCATCTTATCTTTACTTAAACAGGATTGAATGAGTACAACGCAGATTTGCCAATTATATTTTATTCAAACTTAAAATTAACAAAAATTTATATAATGATATTGAACGTTTGAATCTACTAGGTGTTCAATCTTTACTTACCCGACGTAGAATTATCACTCTTAAATTTTGAAAAATGTTTATTAAATAGAATAAATTTCCCAGAACTGCTGAGTTTAATTTCATGTAGGATACGTAATATAGATACAAGATTAGATGATTTGTTTTTTATAAGTTTTCATAGGAGTTTATATGGTTATAATACCCTATTAATGAAATTGCCAGAGCTGAATTTACTTTCAGTTAATTTAGATATTTTTGTATCATCATTTAGGGAAATCATGAATGTAATGTAGATATGTTGTACCTAGATGCAAACACTTAGAAGGTTAGATGCTTTTGTTATGTACATATGTATGTATTTTTCTTTTCTTTTTTAATTGAATGTTATTTCTATTCTGACCTTTATAGGTTTTACCCGTTGGTCTAAATAAATAAATAAATAAATCAGTAAACCGATTTCAGTACCCATTAATCAACAAAGTTTTCTAATGAAATGTATTGGTTATTTTACTGTAGCTACTACTTAATACAGAACCTGAGATGTCAATAAATGTACAATTTAATAGTAAATATATTGGTTTAAAAAGTGAAAAATTAGGACAACGTAGTCACGCTTATTTTCAATATTCACTATTGTCATCTTGTTTTAATCATTTGAAATCATCATAATCAATTCATCAGTTTCATCACGCCTACAGTTTCGGCACTGGAGAAAAGTGTGAAACAAAAAAATAGCTATATTTGATAACTTTAGCAATCATATTTGGCACTAGAAATACATATGTAAGTATGTATATGGATTCTGTCCGGATATGTTGTACATATATCCTTAATGCGGCGTATACTACGAAACTGGTGATATATGTATGTATATGACTTCTACAAGTAGCTGTTATCTTTACATAACGTAGTAATAATTGGGTTTTTCTATCTACAAGACCTGTATATAATTTTGCTGGTAACTACATGCATGTAGAGAAAAAAACATACTCGAATTATTTACTGTGATTATAAATACAAACACAGGTATATATAAATTACTTGCTACTGTCGTGAGACATTAGTAACTATAGTAATATACACACACAGAAGTTTCACCAGCATGCCGCAGTGTAAGAAATGTTGTTTATGTTAATAGCTCGATCGCTGTCATTAGAGGTGACTGGTTTTATAATAATAACTGAACGCAACGCAATAACCTTACGTGTCGCCGCGGCACCTGTTTTGGCTCAATAAAATCTCACGGCTTATGACTCCTACATCTAGACTGCGTCGTCGGTAAAAATCATTTGTTGTTTTCCTATATAATAAAAGTAACTTGTACAGAGACGTATTAGACAATTTACTATGGAAATTAATTTTGGAGTTAATCTTTCCTATTGCTTCCAATTTTGTTCAACTATCGTTAAACTGATAGTGTCAGAAAAAAGATAACTTTCTTTTATTAATCATCTAAGCAAAAATTGTTTATACCAGTGTTACGCTGGATTCTATAGCTCCCTCAGTCCAACGCCTTTAATTTAAAATTTTACTAAAATTATAGGTAACATATATATGTGACGTCTGTACAAATGTTACAACAATTGACATTGAAGTTTTACAAATTTCAAAATGTGTTAAAATTCACTTATGCTGTTTATTGATATTTCATAAAATCTGGATATATAAAAATGGATCGTGGTTTGTTCGGATGCTTAAAACTTGAAAACGACTGGACCAAATTGAATACTTCCTTCTGCAGGTTTGTGTGTAATTGCTATGCAAAGGTTTAGGGAAAAAGAAAGTCGAAAAAAAAATTGGGCAAAACGAAGTTTGCCAGGTCACCTAGTATATAATCTACATTATTATTTTGAGAAAGAGTTTAAAAGACTTCGCACTCTTTGCAAATCGGAAATTTCTCTGACCTACGAACGTTATTTACAATCAACGGAAGCATCAATTTTGAATGACCCCAGACAAATATTTAAGTATATTCGTGATAAACAAGATTCAACTAGAATTCCGAAGAACTTGTCTTACAACGGTTCATCTCTGGAGTCGCCTCAGAATGTCGTAGATGCTTCCGCTGAAGTCTTTCGATCTACTTATCTTGCTGGTGCACCGTTTTCTAATCATACCTCCTACGGTGATTCTGTTCCGTTTTGCTTCCCACTTGTTACTGAGGGGAAATTGAGCAAGATTATGGCCTCTTTTCCTGAGAGTTACACTTCTGGCGATGACTCAGTTCCTTGTTTTCTTTTGCGTAACGCTGGTTCAGCTTTTGCTAGGCCTCTGGCGCTGACTGACCGCTCGTCAGTACGGCTTTGCAAGAGCTGTAATTTCGTATACAAATTTTATGTATATATCGTCTGAACATTGATGTTTGTACATGTATTTTAAAAAGGGAATAAATCTGAAATTATTAACTACAGAGCTCTATCGATCTTGTCGAATTTTGCCGAGGTTTTTAGTTTATATTACTGTATTTACATTTATATAAAAACGTTATACCTTATATATCGCCTAATCAGCTTTGTCCGTGCTCGGTCAACTGTCACCAACCTTGTCAGTGTTTCTCAATTTATCTGTGGTGAGTTGAATAGCCGTGGCCAGGTGGTCTACTCGGATTTCAGCAAGGCCTTCGACATCATTGATCACAATATACTAATGTATAAACTGTGTGGGTTTGGCCTTAGTACACCATTTTTGAAGTTAATTCAGTCATACTTAAGTAATAGATGTAATTATGTACACTATAATAGCTATAAATCCTTTGATTTTATTTCGACATTTGGTGTCCCGCAGGGATCAAATCTGGGGCCTCTGCTATTTATTGTGTACATTAATCACCTCTTGGAGAATCTATCATGTCCGGTGTTGGCATATACTGACGACATAAAAATTTATTCTACTATTAACAGTTGGAATGATGTTTCAAATTTGCAGGACAATGTTAATTACATTATTAACTGGTGCGCTAACTTTAAATTTAAATTAAATCTCAATAAATGCTGCTACGTTTCTTTTACCAATTAAATTTAATCCAATTGCCTCTAACTATAACATGGGTGGTCACTCCTTGACCAAATTGAATGTGGTTAAGGATCTTGGTGTAGTGTTTGATCATGCCATTAGCTTCTCACCTCACATAACCCACCTATGTCTTTCTGCTTCCAAGACTTTGGGGTTTACAATACGCTCTTGTAGATCATTTCGTAATAACCAATTGCTGAAATCACTTTTTTTCAGCTTTATTATTAGTAAATTAGAATACGCGTCGCAAGTATGGTCTCCTCATTATATCTATCTTCAGCTGTCAATTGAAAGAATTCAGCGTTGTTTTCTTAAATATTTATCATTTAGGATGGATGGCATTTATCCCGATCGAGGAATTGATTACAATTCGTTGCTGGGAAGACACGGCTTTAATTCTCTAGCCTTTCGACGTGAATGCAGTGGTGCCCGTTTCATATGGAAATTGGTACATGGAAAATCATTGACTGTTCGGCTCTGCTTTTCCAGTTAAACTTTTATGTTCCTAGATTATCGTCTCGTTCTCACACTACATTTTTTATACCATTTTCTAGAACTAATTTACTTAGCGCTTTCCCACTTGCTACAATGTGCCGATCTGCCGACCTGCATTACACGGATATTTTTGTTAATACTATTAATGATTTGTAGTTACTTTAATATTTTGTATTTTTCTTTTATTGTATGTATCTAATTATTATATTGACATTTATAATATAATAATATAAATAATAATAAATGTCAATATAATAAATGAACAATTAAAAGAGATAAACATGGAAGCTAATATAGACAAAACAAAAACAATGGTAATAAGCAGAGAAAGTCTAACACATAACATAAAAATAGAAGGGCATAGAATAGAACAAACTAACGCGTTTAAATACCTGGGAGGGATTATTAACAGCGAGGGGTCCTTAGAAGATGAAATAAATAATAGAATATCAAAAACTGCAAAACTTTGCAACATGATAAAAACACGATTCTTAAACAACAAAGAAATACCAGAGATAGTAAAGGCAGAAGTGATCCGCAAGGTAGTGAAACCAGTACTGACATACTCATGAGAGTCATTGACTACAAACGAGAGACAACGAAGTAGGATGAACAGCGTAGAAATGAGGTTCCTACGACGAATAAAAATAAAACAAAGTTGGATAGGATAAAGAACGCAGAATACAGAGAGGAGCTCAAGATAGAGCCAATCCAAATAACAATACAGCAAGGTCAATTAAGATGGCTTGGCCATGTTATAAGAATGGGCGAAGAAAGGTTGGCAAGACAAATATACGAATCAAAAGAAATGGGAAAAAGGAGAAGAGGAAGACCGAGGAAGACATGGGAGCAAGAAGTACGAAGCGCATACGAGGCAGGGGGAGAGAAATGGGAGGATATGAGAGCAAGATGCAGGGAGAGAGAATAGTGGAGACAAATATTGAAGAGGGAGCCAGGAAACTCAACTCCACACAACCCGACACTTCACGGTCAAACGAGTTTCAGGATTAAGTAAGTATCTAATTATTATATTTCTTTGTCCTATTATTGGTAATTACTGTTGGACAATAAACTATTATTATTATTATTATTATTATTATTATTATTATTATGTATACAATCGTTAGGAAATAACCCTTTCCGCCTTGTACTGGGTTTGCATAAAAGAGGTATATGCCCGGTAGTGCCTGTGGTGTCTGCCCAGATACTCCTCAACGGTTGTGTATATATATGTATTAGTTATGTGTATGCAGGTCCATTTAACCGAGGGCTTCTATAATGTTCTTCCATTGTCTTCAATTTATTGCAGCATTCTTCTAATTTTTTATTCTGAGTAATTTTAAATCTTACTCCAGTGCCTATAGTCCCCAGTATCTTTTTCTCCTTGGTTCTCTAAACGCTTCACATGTCATGGAAATATTAGCCTTTGTTGTTAATTTTTGGTTGCCCATAAATCTCCACCAAGTAACGGTTTGTTCTTCTCCACAGATACTCGTTGTTAATAGTTTCGTATATCTTTCTCAACACCTCCCTGCAGGTACCTTATGAATCCATTATTAAGTATCCGTATCACACTAGCGTACAACACAACAGTTCTCATAACCGTTTCATATATCCTTACTTTTGTATTTCTTCCTGTATATTTTGTTTCGGACAAAGGCATCTTGCTAAACGTTGGCTTCCATTGACCTATTTTGTATATCCTCCTATTCGCTCTTAATAAATTCGCTTAATTTGACCCACAAGTAAGTAAGATATCTAACTTTCCCAAACTTATACCTCCCAAATACACGTTTAAACTTGAAATGGGTCTTTCTTTGGTGTTATACTCTCCGAGTTTATGAGATTACGACCAATCTACATTATTTATTTACATTTGGTTTCTTTCCTCCGAGTGTTAACCCAAATGCCCTTCTACATTACGGTACAGAGCTTTTATCTGCATATATTTTATTATATTTTCCCACTTACATGTTTTTTTTCTGTCGATATTTGGGAAAATGTAATTTCTTGTCTGTCTAAAGTTTCTTTTCTAACTGTGTTCTAAAATGCTTATTTTTTTTGTTTTAATTGTTAAATAAAACACATTTAGCACATATATACAAACCAGCAATTGATGGAAACCGTTAAAACTCACTTTAAAAATAGTGAAGACTATGCGTTCGTACTCTGTGCCGCACTTTTTATCATCATCGTAATGTACTTTCCCGTAACACTGCAGTCAATCTAGAAGAAATCTAAGACTAGTGGCCAGGAAAAGAAATGTTCCTCATGTGAATTAAAATATAACCGCTGCAAAGCAAAATGTTGAGGAAGATCCTTCCACATCAACTCAAAAGATTTGTATTTGCGGAATCACAAGAATCAGTTGATTTAGAAATTGAAGCCAACGGATCATGTGCTTTGCATGATTAAATATGCCTGCAAATTAGTTTCTGCAAAATCAACAAGTACACAATCAATTTTGGAAAAGATAAGAGTTTTCAGTGGTGGAGTGAATTTTTATATTAATAACAACGTCAACAAACAAAAATGCTGTATTCGGGGATCTTAATCCACGAATGTTTAAAGAAGTTTCTTGTAGATTTTGCATCAGCAGATTGATTGAACCATACTTTTTCCGAAACACATGGAAATGCTGTTACCATCAATTACATTTATTACCACAAGCTGATAGCCAACTTTTTATGGTGTGAGTTAAACACACAAAACAAAATATGTAATTGGATGATTAAAATTCAATTTCTTTTCAACACTTTCTTTAAGATTTCAAATAATGATGCTTGTTTAAAGAAAATTTTGTTTTCTGAAGTGCAATTTTGCACTATTCCTTACGATTACGTTTTTTAAAAGAAATACAGCCCGCTGTAAGTTTTAAAATAGGTCCGTTGAATACCAATTTTTATAAATGTAATGTATGTAGGTATTTATTATATTATTAGACAAGTATTCCGCTACCACCACTCGATAAAAACAAGAATTCGCTGAAATAAAATTTTAGGAAACAAGGAAGTTTGTAATTACTATCATCTGAATTTTAGACATTTTAGTGCTAGTCTCTAGTCACTAGTCAAAAGTGGACTAACGAGAATGATAACTTCCGAATTATAAGTAAGTGGACAGTGTTAACGGTAGTTACTTTAATAATAAATATAAGTATACTTATTACGATTTATGAACCATTTTCAAGATATATCCTTCATTAAGTAACAAATTACAATATTGTGCAGTGAACTTAAACAACTATGACAATATGTATTATTTCTCGAATAACTATTTTTAATTGTCGTAGTTGTAGAATATCAATATTAAAATGCAATCAGATATGTTTTACATGGTTAATGACACATCAAGTTATATCAAGTGTTTCCGTCACGAATATGCAATATGAAGCACGTTGTGATAAATATAGATTTTAAACAAATGATTGCCATTTAGAATTTTATCAAACGTTGAAACAGTATATACGAGGCCGATTCGTAAAGTAAGTTCCATTTTCGCCTAGGGATCAAAGGAGTGGGGGTATCGGCGCGATCCCAGCGCTGAGATGTAGTTTGGTTCAATCTGAATCTGGTAGTGCTAGTGATATAATCGTTCAGATATTCTTTCGTGCTATTTTGTCGTTTCAAATAGCTGCAGCAATTGAAAATCCCGACCACTGTGAACTGCGTGCTGTTACCCGATTTCTGTGTGCAAAGAACGCTAAGACTGCTGAGATTCTTCGTGAACTTTGTTCTGGTTATCATGAAAATGTCATGAGTTACATTGTCGTTGGAAAATGGTGCCGTACCAACTGTTGCTGCGAACGAACTTATGGGTAATGTCGAAGAGAAAATTCGTGAAAATCGATGATTCACAAACACAGAACTGAGTGCCCTTTTTCCTCAGATTTGGCATTTAATTCACCAGCGGCAAAGTTCTGTGAAAAGAGCATTAGAAAACTGGTTCATCGCTGTGACAAATGTCTAAATGTTAATGGCCAGTATGTATAGCTGAAAGTAGTAGCTTTAAGTTATGTAAGAACAACCTTTTCATATAGGTATTGGTGTTTTTTTAATAACCAAATGGAACTTTTTACAAATCGCCCTCGTGTATAACGGATTAGTTCACGACTTTAAGCATTTCCCTACAGGACGCATTCATTGTCACAAGCATGTCTACCATTACCTATAGCATTGGCCAGTCCAGACCTTGCGTTTAGAAATACTGTTGTGCGTCTTTCTATTGTTGCAATTAGATCAGAAACTGAAAGTGTTTCAAATTGTTTCAAAATATTTATCAACTTCGTTTGTTATCTGTTCCACCTATTCAAATTTCAAGCAATTTATAATTTTGACGACACTAATTGCACAACAAAGTAGGAATACGCACTACACATTTAATTCGACGTCATATTTCAAACGCTTCATGCTCTGCCTGAGTTCCACATTGAAATTTTCCTAACTCGAATCTCCAAAGGTCAGGAAATAAAAATCGTATCGACACTGCTAATTAGTAAGACGCCTGTAAGCCGTTTCTTGGACGGTTTGATCCCCTACTTTGATAGCAGGTAAATGATTTAACAATGTGCCCAATTCTACAGCTATACAGCGGAATTAGTTTGGGTGGGTTGTGCGGTGATACGGAATTGCAACTTTCCGTTATGGGTATGGTATGTATGGGTATTTGTGTGAATTGTATGATTATTTGATGAATGTGAAAGAAGTAAGTTAAATAATATTGCAGCATAATAGCAAGGTAAGTATATTTTTAGTTTTGTATTGGGGTCTCCAGCTAGTTCTGGAATTTACACCTTTTAACACTTTAATCGCCTCTTTCTGTTACAGAAATATCTTCTGTGGTCCTACCGACACCACACAACGATTCCATAGGTCCTTCTGCTGTGGGAGTCTCCAAAGTATATTGTGCGAACGGTATCCGAAAGCTGCGAGGCAGACGAATTGAAAATCACGGGCTTTAACTTGTTCTCCCGAAAAGCAAAGAGTAGACGAGGCAGAAAACTAGAAATTTATGCACGAAAGACGTTTCTTCTTCTGGCCCTGATTTTGAATTACCAAGCAATTTAATGAAAAGAAGTAAAAGGGATAATTCTGATGCGGATGTAGGATCAGGTGAAATTTATGATGAAATTGAACTTTTATTGGACGATCAAAATGTTTCTATAGACTATTTGCTAGTGAAATTCAAGGCAAGGAGTCATTCATTATATTAGAAAAATAGAAGAAATCTACGATAGTAATGATTACCAACTGAGTTTCTTAAGATGAAATGAACATGGTTGCCATTTTCCAAATATTGTATACTCTGCTCTGGAAGTCTCCAGCGTGTGAGCGGTATTCTATCAATCACTTTTGCTGACGTGTTGATCCCATATCAGCTTTTACATTAAATATGAAGGGAAAAATGATGTAACAATTAGAACATCTAATCTTGAATTAAGTATGTATTTTTCTTCTTCGATAAAATAATTAGTTAAATATACCTTTTTGTTAAGCCTAGTTACTAGATGTCATCAAGAAACTTATCACACTGCAGATGATCAAATTAATCCAAAAGTTGCACACATCTTATTCATAAAATAAACAAGAGCACTCTTGTATTCATAATTATACATTAAAGCAAGAAATTATGTATGTATATATGTTTACGAAGCGATTGTCATTCAAAATAAAAACCCGGCATGAAAATAAATTATAAAAACTTTCAACACTACGGCCCTGATATTTCCGATCGTCCAGGTCATACCTAATGACCCTAATAATAATGACTATTTTAGTGGTAATTCTGTTTCCATAACAAAGTTAGAGCACACACACCTGACCATTCTCACAATTCAATGAAACTAACGCACACAGGCGCACGAAGAAGGCGCGCACAAGAAATTCTAATAAATTACAAGAAGGCAGAGGGACCTTAAAATTTTACACTAATTTGTTGCCAGGCGGAACACAAACATCAACAATAATGAAACATTGAAGACATCACGAAAGTTACCGGCAATCACGATTACGCGATTAGGAAGCTAACAATTAAAAACATTAAACTTTCAGCTAGTTCCCCTCATTCATTGATTTACCTTTGTTACATACAACTTGCAACGCCTTCTATTAACTTAAAGAGAATAGCATAAATTTAATAACACGTTAATAAATATTATTGATCTAAATGTGTTTGCATGTTCACTTGATTCCTTTACGATAGATTCCAGAAATACCTATTTAAAAACGGGAAAAACCTCAAAACGCACACTATCTGATATTATTGAATTTTAAAATTACAAGTAAATACAGCAAAGATACATTCAAGATGAATGAATTTTAACCTTCTCTGTCTTCCTTCTATGTCTATATCCAGCATCCTCTTTGGCGTTCTTTGCTCCGATATCCTCTCCAAATGTAAGTACCCCTCGATCTCGCAGCTCTAATTACTTGATATAATTATATATTTTCTTTCTCTAGCCTATTCAATACCCATGTTTCAATTCTGTATATTACTATCAGTCGTAACATCGGTCGCAACTTAACATTTCTCGAAATATCTTTGATATTACTATTTCATTTAAAAGTCCAGTACCGTTCCGTTCTTTTCTTTCTTTCTTGCTGCTATTTCTTCTCCATGTTCACTTGTTTCTCTTTCTCCTCCATTTTCACTAGTTTTTTAGCCCTTTGATCGGCAATGACCTCTTCTACTTTGTATTCGGTGTGCCCTTTCTATCTTTAGATTTCGTTTAACATATAATTAAATCTACTTGTCCATTGTTACTTTGAATATTTTATCTTATATGATAGTTCTCTACCACAAGTAGATCACTATATATATATATATACATTTAATTTGAATATTTTATGTAACTTCTCTACCCTGTCCTTCGATCTTTTATTTCTTCCGATATGACTTTTGCGTTCGAAAAAGTCTGAAAACGTAATTCTGACATGAAATGCATTAAAAGTGCCTCAAAATGTTTAAAATTTGCAGCATCGCTTAAAACCGATTGCAAAAATAAACTTCTCCCAACATGACTTTTACGCTCGAAATAGTCTGAAAATGTACTTTCATCCCATTCGTTCCAGGACCAATTTAAACAGAGTAGGTACTTATACAGTAGATCTCTCGGTTTAAGGCTTTTCCTATTTTAATGCTGTCTGAGGTCTTCGTAGATCACGATACGATGGAATTAGGCACGTTATGCTATCACGTAATCTGAAAGAAGACATGGTGTATGATCGTAAAGGATGGCGTTAGCGATTGCAAAGACAGTAAAGTACTGTACATACAATAAATCCGTGACTTTTTGAATGAAACACAGGTTTTGGATAAAAATTGTCCAATTTTTTATCCCTTCCAAAAAATAAGATTTGTCGAGGTCATCAAAATAGGTATTTGTTTGTGAGATGATTTCATTGTTGGAGTCAAGTCTCTTTCCGCTGAGCCATTTCTTCAGGTTTGGGAACAAGAAATAGTTACTCGGGGCTAAATCCGAAGAATAGAAGGGCGGATAAGGGAGCAATTCGTAGCCCATCTCATTGATTTTTGCCATGGAAACTGCACATGTGTGCACCTTTGCATTGTCCTGGTGGAAAAGAACTTTTTCTTGGCCAAATACAGTCGCTCTTCTTCAAATCCTCATTAAATCGATCCAAGTTGGCATAATATTCTCCGTTGATTGTTTTACCCTTTTGAAGGTAGTCAATGCGGATTATATCGCGTGCATCCCAAAAAACGGTCGCCGTGATTTTATTGGCTGACAAACCCACCTTGGTCTTCCTTGGCGCCGATTCACCCCGAGAAACTCACTGTTTTGGCTGCTGTTTGGTCTCTGGTGTGTTGTGGTGGATCCACGTTTCGTCCACGGTTACGAAACGGCGCAAGAACTTGTCAAAGCAAAGTTGCCACACGATTGCGTTTGTGGTCGATTGTAAGTAAACGTGGCACCCATCTTGCGGAAGCTTTCTCATACCCAAGTGGTCATTCAAAATTGAAATCACTGAGCCATGTGAGATGCCTATGGCTTCCACAATCTCTCTCACTTTCAATCTGCGATCGGCCAACACCATATCATGAATTTTCTCAATTGTTTCTGGGCGTCCAGAACATTCGGCATCTTCCGTGCTTGTACGGCCACAACGAAATTCAGTAAACCACTTTTTTACCATTGAAATTGATGGTGCAGAGTCCCCATATTTATCAAGCTTAGCCTTGGTTTGAATGATGTTTTTTCCCGCAAAAAATAATGCTTAATGAGCACACGAAGTTCACTTCCTTTCACGCATTGGTCTGCTATCAATGGCTGTCAAACACAAACCAAATAACGCAAGTTGTTCAAATTTTGGCAGGAGTCAAGTGACAGTTGCCTGTTGACAGGAGCAGTTTTGCCCTTTCAGTTAAGAGACGGGAAATTCAAAAATCACGGATTTATTGACCCACCCTCGTGGGTCGTAATTATTGAATACGAATTGTATATACACATTAATTCCAAATAAACATAGGTATGATGGACATACAAATACTACGGAAAATATTAGTTATTTGAGATACACTTTGGCCAATTCGACACCATCCACATCTCTCTGATCACTGTCATCTTGGTCTCTGAATCTTCACAGTGAAAAACAAATTTTCTATACATAACTACATACATCCACATCAGAAACGTCAAATATCAATAACGACTTCCATGAATCTTATGAATTTATAAGCTCTCTTGTGCGAAGAGTATCTATTAGTGATTATAGCAAAATCCATCAACAAGAGATATGAAACATCATAGAATAAAACTTATTCGCACAGTAGGACCGCTTCATTATTGCGTAGATACAAACTTTGTAAAAGAACTTGCATAATCTACAGTTCGCCATCATCGAATTTGATCACTTACAGTGTATACAATTGTGAGGTAATATTTAAACTGGTTAATATTATTGAAATCATCTATTCAAACGTATGATTACCGGCTAAATTTTCGCCCTGTATTTGGAATGCGGGCTCAGTGCAGGTGTTCGTTTCCTTACGTCCTTTAATTCACCGTGATGTACTGCGTACGTTTCTTTCTTTGTCGCCGATATTCCGTTAGTCGGTTTCCGTCAAACGCGTGCGCCGATTAGTTTCAAACGTCGCGCCGCCCGTTTGCTTTCGTCGGTTTTCGATTGCTGCCTAGAAAACGCGTCGATTCACAACTTTAACTTCATACCGTTTTGCCGCAATGCCGTTTGTCGGCTTCCGTCAAACACGTGCGCCGTTTGACTTTAAAGACGCGGCGCCGCCGGTTGCGATACAGGTATTGGATACGACCTCTAAAATGTTCAATCCGTTGCACCTCCCTCGTTCCCGCTGCGACGTCGAAATGATACATAAAGAGAGTTTTATATCGTACAGTCGCTCGGTCTCAACGAATTAATCGGTGTCTCGAATCTTAGTTTTCCCGTCGGTTAGTTGTTGGAAGTTAGTGTTTGGTCGTGTTTGTTCACGATAGAATTTTGGCAAAGATTTACGGGAGGCGTTGTCAAGATAGTTGACCAGGCAAATTTAAGGGCACCAAGTCCCAGTTTAAGTACACTTCCAACAAACCACAAGAGCGTTTACTTCACACTCCCTGGGTGAAGGATTTCTGCGGGGAAAAGACACAAAGACTACTACTACTCTGTAGCGTCTAGTGTAAAGGTACGTTATTCTTCTCTTTTGTTGTGATTAACCAGCCTGCCAAACCGTATTTATGCGTGCCCCTTTTACATATTCTAGTTTAATTATTAGCTTCATTTCAATTTTATTAATTTGTTTATTATTTCCATTTATTAATTCAATATATTTACCTTACTCCAATTTTCCCCGATTTCTGTTTGTGTTCTCGTATGCGTTAATCCCCTTCCGCATAAACCTCTACCGCCAAAGTACCCAACCATCACTTTGGAAACGTTCTCCTGACTAGAAATCGTGAACAAATGATAATCACTTGGAGCAAGTCGGAGCTATACGCAGGATGGTCAGAAAGCTCCCACTTGAACTTCCGAAAAGGTCAGTGGTAGTTCGCGTCAACATTCCACACCTCTTGTTTTGGATGGCCCTACGCACCTCCTGAAGTGTTTCACAGTATCTGTCCGTATTGATGGTCGTCCCTTGGGGTCTAAAATCAACCAATAACAGACAGACGGTCCCAGAACACGGAGGCCATAACCCTTTTCGTGAGAAACGACTGCTTAAACTTGCGCGGCCTTGCTGAAGATCGTGGATGGTGCCACTCCATGGACTTGCGTTTTGTCTCAGGTGTGCAATAAAAATCCCCAGTAACAATTTGGCCAAGGAATGCATCGCTCTGTTGCTCGTAACGAGTTAAAAACGTCAACACTACATCCATCTGGTTGGTCTTGTGCTCGTCAGTAGGGATTTTAGGCACCCATCTTACCCGAAGTTTTCTGTAATTCAGATGGTCCATCACGATTTCATGGAACAATAATAGTGAAATTTCAGGAGATTGCTTACACATTTCTTTTAGTTTTACGAATCGAGCTACGCAGATGAAATCATCGACATGTTTCTTTAGATCGTCAGTGATAAGGAACGTGTGACCGGACCGCTCTTCATCGTGCATATTAGCTCTTCCTTCTTTGAGGTTTTGAACCCAGCGCCTTATAGATGATCCATTCGTTGTTCCAGTACCATACACTTCAGTAAACCCGCGATATATTTCGCTTGGACGGACGTTTCCTGCATTCAAAAACGGATCACGGATCGCACTTCGCATTTCGCGGGATTTTCTTATGTACCACTGTAAACAGTCATGAAACTCACACCACGCACCAGAAGAACTAGAACTTTTTCTTCGCGCAAAACTGTTGACATCTGCTCCACTTGGCTTTTAATTGGATCAATAGCGCCATGTGTATAACTAAACGGATATTATTTTCTGGGATGCCCTTATACATTTGAAATTTTGCCTCTGTTAAACTTCATATTCTATTTTAATTTTCCTTCATATATTCCACTCGCTTAAGACGGAACGTGAAGTCAATGCAGTAGTGGAGAGTGGGACGGGTTCGGACATCGGCTAAATTGTTACAATGAATTGTTGTGCTTCCAACTGTTGCGATAAGTCAAATGATAATTTATTTTAGCCCGAAAATTAACATCTTAAGTGTGTGATATCGTGATAAGTGAAGTATTTGTAAGGCCGGGGAAAGCATATAACAAAATTTCAAGTAAATATCATTTGCACACATAAAAATAGGTTCTTTTGTGTGCAACTTGACCCCAGTCTCTGTTTAAAAAAATAAATAAATGTATGTTTCTCTTGCAGAATGGTAAGAAATTATATATAATAGAAGAACTAGCCTGAAGTTACTGCAGCTGTATTGAAAGATGCAGCCAATAAAGTATTGCAAAAAACTATGTCGATACGCGTAGCATTTACCTTTGGCATTGCAAAGTCAACTATTCGAGGTAAAGACAATGCCAAATAAGACACAACTGGAAGCTGATTCGCGTAATGAGAGCTGCAAAGAGGAGGCAAATACAATTTCAAAGTACGCAACACGAGAAGTATTTACTTCTAGAGAAAAGTAGAACTAGAAAAGTACATGATTAAGTCTTCAAAAATGCTACATGGTCTAACATACTGCTCTTTCCTTTATGAGAAGACAAAAATCTTTTTATAGAAAACCAGAAAATACTAGCATCGCCCGCGCATTGTCATTGAATAAATCCAATGTGGATGGATTTTTTACATCCGCATTATTACGGGCTCACCGATTTTCGGTAGTCCTATTTTAGTTTACACCGTATTAAGTCGTAGCGAGCATTTAACGCGTGAGTAGAGTATTAGCATTTTACATGATTGGCAGACGTACTTTATGCAGAGTAAGTGGTGGGGTGTATACATGTATCAACACGTTTTTTGGATCAGTTCTAGAGTACACAGTAAATGATCTTTTATATCGCTTGACAGTTATTGCAAAAATAAGTTCTGACGATTCAGTGTATGATAGTGACTAACTGATGCAATTGAATCAGAAGAAGAGTATGACGATGATTAGTTTTCAAACGAAGATGTAACCAACGCATCGTCTGATACCGAAAACGTGGACATGATAACTACAAGGCTGTGATTCTCTATAAGTACCACCGATCTTCCTCCAAAACCCCTGAGATTTAATTTTACTGGCGTCAATTTGTTGAATTTTAAAAGAGATAGAGATACATACAAGGACGTAATAACATTTGTAAGATTGTTTTTAGGCGACGATTTTTTTTAAATTGTGGTACGAGAAACAAGCAATCAGGCAAACGAAATGGCGGCACATAATTAGGAGCCCACTGATAATTAAGAAACGTTTGTATTTATAGTTGTAAATATTTTGATGTCACTTGTGAAAAATGGCATATCGTCAGCAATATTGGACTAAACTACATGTTATTGAAACATCCGTTATAATAATAATAATAATAATAACATTTCTATTAAGTATATAACACTTACAACCTTAATAGACACTACAACAAAGTATATTGTAGTATAGTAATACTCGAATGGTTAATTACTATTTATATACTATAGTTGGGGTTATGGACTTCAATTGTCATACGGTTTATTTTCGGGTTCTATTTATACCTTTTCGACACAACGCCCACCACCTTTTGAACATTTTATTACCCTACGGGTGTTAGCCTCTTATTTTAACTTCAGCCAGAGACATTTAATAGCAGAAATAAATGTTACTAGAAATAAAATTATTAATTTTTATAAAGAGCATATATTAATGGATAAAAAAGCATTGTTAACATTCAGATACACATACAACATTTTTACAGTACAAGAATTCATAAAAATTACTGGAAATAACCAAGGATATATCGACATTCAATACAGGTTTTTATAACAGCGATATACCTGGATGAACTGGAGTCAAGGTGAATTAAAGTTTTCGTTTCGTGGACAACTTACAATTAAAGCAGTGTAGTCCTGGTTTCCGAAAGAAATGAAAAGTTTGTTGGGTTAACGACGAAGAAAATTTGACAAGATAGATAACTCGAAAAATAAGTCCATAAATATATTTGGAATAAAAGGGTTTTAAGAAGAAGTACCAGTGAATAAAAGAACCTGACCATACCAGAGAAGATAGAATCTAAGAAGGGGAAGAATCCATAGTAAAAGAAATTTACACTCACACACACACAATACTAGGTAATTATCTTGATTATATGTTAAATATTTATCAAAATTTATAAATATAATTTGTTATAATTTATGCTTTTTTATATCATTAATTAAGGGCTAGGCCGGTGCAATTTTATTTTAGAAATTTAACTAAATTCTCAGCATAATATACATACATGTGCATAATACAATATTGTGTTCTTAATAAAAGAAAAGACATTAGAAAAATAAAACGAAAATGAAACACCAAAGGAAGAAATATCAAAATTTAATTTGCGGCTCAAAGAAGATGTAAAATTCATTAGCGTTAAAACAGATCTGATATAATGGACTTCTCAGTAGCACATTGGTTCTACACCTTGGTAAACGAAACGTCATCACATCTCTAACAGTCAACCTAGGTACAATGAAATAAATGTGCTGTAAAAGTTCTGGACAATTCACGCTGTCAACTAAGAGATCGCGAAAAATATTGGCACTAACTATCTCTCTGCGGGCCTCCAAGGAAGACACGTTATTCTGGGCCAATAGTTCTACATGATCCGCGTTGCATGGTGGTTACTCTCCGTCGCGTTTAAAAATTAGATATTTTAGGAAACGTCTTTGCATCCTCTCAATCCTAAGGATCTAATTGCAGCTTGTTATACCTCATTTATATGCTGTATAACAGTTAATCCACTATCACACAAAACATCCACGTCCTTAGCAGTGTTATTTGATTTCAGCGGTTTCCATTAATACAGTAATCATAAAAACAGGATTCCTTTTTCTTCCGTTATGAAACGAAGACGATTAATGCAGCTAAAAGGTATCTACATTTCAACGATGATACTGACTTTTGCCGAGTACCCTGTCCCAACACTTTTTAAAATTTAGCCAATCTTCAACTTGTTGCGCAAGCGATATCAACAAGTGTATATACCTGATCAGGATATAATTATGGATGAAAGTTTATTAATATTCAAAGAGCGCTTTGAATGGAAGCAGTGTACTCCACTCAAGCGCGCTCGATTTGGTATAAAATCGTTTTCACCATGCGAATTGAAAGCAAATTACATATAGTCAATGTAGTTTACACTGAGAAAGAAACTATCTTTAATCCTTAATATACTGACCACCCAATTTCTACTCAAATATTATTGTCAATGATAAAGCCGTTGCTAGATAAAGGTTACTACCTTACAACAGACATAAGGCATAAGACAGATTCATACGCAACTGTAAAACTAACTAGAAAAGAGATGCCAACTGACCTAAATAAACGAAAATTGGCAATGTGTAAATGTGCAGCGTATCAACGAGGTAAGGTAATAGCCTTGGCGAAGACAAAGAAAATGTGAGTCTACTATCTGGTGGTCCCTCCGACACTGTTGAAAACCTGACTAGATATGGGCGAGAAAGCAAAAACCAACCGACTATAGTTGTGGATTACAACAATACGATGGGCGGAGTGGATCAGATGGACCAGCACCTTGCTAACTAGCTGGTTATCAGAAAACGCGGCAAACGTTACTACAAAAAGATTTTTTCATCTTGTCGAATCCGCACTATGTGTTGTATGGAAAGTGTAGAGGCAAATTATCGCATAGAAATTATAGAAAAAATATTGAAGAGAATGGGAAGGAAGTTCTAAATTGCCGATCAGCCCTAAATTCTCTTAGAATGGCAGAGCGCAATTTCCCGAATTATGTACCATCGACTTAAAAAATGGTAAATGCTACTCGTACTCGTGTAGTTTGTTCAAATAGTCGCAGTACTAAAAGAAAAAGAGTACGATGAGAGTCAAGATACCAATGCCCAGATTGCGAAGTTGGGTTGCGCGTATCACCGCGTTGTCGCATATAGCATACCAAAGTAGGCTTTTGAAATAAGTTTGATATCCTTTCATAATAAAATATATCTAATTGAACTTTATTGCAGCTAAAATTACCATGCCCGTAATATTACGTATCTGGATTCCATAGTGTTTTTCAATCTATTTGTAAGGATTTAATTTTCCTTTATATTTTTATGTATTGTCATTATCCTCAATAAAGTTTTTATGAATTATAAAAGAATGGTTTCCTTTTTTCAGACATTGCAGTCCGCTCTTGTAATAGGGCCCATATCAATAGTGCCACTTCCCCTCATTCTCGCTCGAACGTAACCCCCGCTACTGGCTCACCTCGGGTTTCATATTTGTTTCTGTCAACACCAGCTCAATGAATAGCGAAATTTCGCTGCTTCAAATTCAATTTACCGCGAAGTGAATTTCAACGGCGTGAGCGCGCGTCAGTACTAGGGGTACTCGAGTTCCAGGAAAAATACTCTCTTCACCGCCCATAGCCGGCCCTATTACCAGAGCGGACTGTAGTTTTTTAATTGGGATATTAAGTGTTTAATGATTATATGCTGTTTATACGAGGCAAACTAATAAGCATATACATCAGTAGACTGATAGCACAGCCATTGCTAACGAGTTTTACACCCAAAAATATCATTAACAGATTTAGTCATACAGGATTGTAATCTATTAACAGGCTTATTTATACTGACGGTCACTTTATCTTTCTGTATGAAATCTAGACAACAATACTATCCTTCAAATTAACAAAGCGGAAGAAATTAACAGGATAAAATCTATTGTTGAAAAAATTATAAATAAAGCGACTCAACCAAAAATAAACACAATGTGAGTGGATCGGAAAGCTGCAAGAAAGACGAATAGAAAATCATTGATTTTAATCAATTCCTCAGAAAAGCAAAGAACAGGAGAGGCAAACATTAACAAAATGAAAGCTATAATAAAAGCTAAAAGAAAAGGGGTCCATCCCTAAAAGAAGGTAGAGACATCACAGAAACGGTCCACCTACGACGTTACTTCTTCTGACTCTGATTTTGAATTACCGAGCAATTTAATGAGAAGAGGTAAAAGAAAAAGCTCTCATTCCGATGTTCAACATGTTTTGATAGGCGCCTATTTGCTAGTGAAGTTCGCGACTAAAGATAGCGTCATTCATTATGTTGGAAAAGTAGAAGAAATCTACGATAGTAATGATTAGGTACCAATTGAATTTCTTAAGAAGAGATGACCATGGATTTCATTTTCCAAATATTGTAGATTCTGCAACAATTTCCAGGGAAGACATTGTTACGAAGTTATCTAAAGCAGGCACTTCACGAGTGGCCTCATAATTGAAATTTAATGTGAATTTTTCAGGATACCATATTGAATAATAGAAGATATTTTTATAGTTTCGGAATATAATTTAATTTGTAACTAATATTAGAAGTATAATTCAGTCATACAATCTATATCTTGCTAAATTCTCATTTCAGAAATTATTTATACTGGACGGATGTGCCCCTATATATGTATGTCCCGACTGTCCCCATGGTGGGACACATTCGGATAAATGTAATTTTTTTGAAAAACAAAAATGTTGAAAGTTTGGATAAGATATTGTGTTAGCATTATTTCCTCAGTTTTTTTTTTTACTTATAATGAGATAAGCATCTTTTCGAAAACGAGTCCTTTAGTGTTCAAATGATAACTAAAAGTTAAAACTAAACAAATATGTCCGAAGCTGTTCAATTGAACAGAGTGCTTTCCTGCGCGTAAATTTTTAAATTCAGAGAATCACATCACACATTTTACTACTTATGGCTAACATGGATGTTTATCTCAACAATAAAATTGGGAAGCAACAACGGAATAAGATGTAAGAGGTAACCAATACAATACAAATATGAATAATCGTACCTAGGGCAAAATATAAAATTTAGAACCAAAATAATGCAAGAAATATGAACAACATATTTAAATATATACAAAATCAAATAACAAATTGTAAAACCACATCCTAAGATAGAAAGGTAGTTTTTGACAATTTAAAGGTAATGTAACATTAAATACAGCTCTCGCAATATAAGTTGGCGAAGGGTTGGAGTGAGTTCGCGCAGATAGAGGAGGGATAGATTGCCTATCATTCGTCCTGCAACGTAATTCCTATGCACTATCTGAATCAGACAGGTGGGAGGTACGTGTCCTAAATACGTTTACGGCGCATCCTCACCGCTCGCGAACTTATATTGCGAGAGCTGTACAAGGCAATGCAGCTGGAACTGACTGAGAGCTTGACGCACTCTCTCCATAACTCCAGTTCACATCTCCGGAGTCCTGTCAACTGTTAGGTGTAGTCTTTCCGGGGATATGCGGTGCCCTATCTCTGGTAAACTGACTCTGTCTAGCTACTCGGCAAAGAGAAATACAAACATTTATGTAGATGCTGTTTAAAAGGAACATATGCCCTAACACTATCAAGCATGCAGACTGCGACAATGTGGGCAGCGTCCCTTCCTGAAGACTTATAGACTTAGTTAAAGATCTGAGAATACGGGGTTTTAAGGGAAAGTGCCTTTTAACATTTTTAAGTAGACTTGACAAATATGCGGTATGATGAGTCACATGTCCTTTTCACAATATAATATTATATTACAGAAGACAAAGAACAGATGACTCATCCTACTGCATATTTGCCCAATCTATTTTTAAGCATAGAGATCAAATGCTAGAGGATGAAATAGCCTCCGAAAAACAGTAACAATGTGGGCAGTGATCTTTGCCGCAAACTTGTTAACCATTGGTAAAGGTCTGGAAATTCAGAGTTTAGGACAATATATACCCTAACATTGCAAAGTATAGCGTTTATCTAACCTCTCTAGGATAAAAGCTAAGGAGGGTAGCCAGAGAGAGCAACAAGTCCCACAAACGGACAATGTCTTAACTTTTCGATTTAAAGCAATTGAGTATCTTGGTAGCGTAGTGACAAACGATGGAAGATTGAATGCTGAAATCGCAAATAAAAGGAACAAACTTACAAAAATGTACGACGCACCCAACAAGACAATATTGGGACACAAAGAAATAGATAGGGAAGTAAACCTGCGGATCCACAATGCAATTATAGCACCAACCCTGACATACATGAGTGAAAAGTGGCTGATAAACAAGAATCAAGAGACAAGGATCAATGCATTGAAACATATTGCAAAGATAGTAGGAGTAACCAAACTGGACAGAATAAGAAACGATAAAATTAGGAAAACGGCCAACCAGAAAGCAATACTATAAAAGATCAAAACAAAGTAATTAAACTGGTACGGGTATTTGCTAAGGATTGACACAGACAGACTGGCAAGGAAAATATTTGATATGATAGGACCTCGTAAAAGAAGAAAAGGAAGGCCTAGAAGGAACTGGATAGATCGAACAAAAAGGAAAAATCCTGGAGAACCTAAAAAGACAACAACATAATAGGGTGGAAAAATGGACAAGAGAAGAATCTGGGGTTCCGGGTCCGACACCTGAAAGGGCACTAAGGATCTGATAAAGAACAAGAAGATACAATAATTTTTGGTCTTTATTGGGAGCTTAAGGTAAGCTTAAGGTTTGCTAAAGCTGAAGAAGAATTTATTGACATGGATAATTCTCCTGCTTATGTTTTTACTAAGTTTTCACTCTCAGTCAAAAAACCCACATAAGTGCATTCGTTCACCATTTGCATTTTATTGTTGTTAATTATTATATTTTTAGGGTATTTGGTCTGCTTGTAGTGGAAAGATATACCATATACTGTTTTGCTACCATTTAGTTTCAGTGTCATTTCTTCAACTACGGTCATCAGTGCTACAAATACGTTCATTACATTTCTCTCAGTTCTTCCACATCATCATCAAATCCCAGTAAGTCGACTGACCTATCTTTCCTGACGTGTGTGTACCTGAGTCCCTTATTATTTTCTCAGGAGCATAAACATGAAAGTGTATTATATTTTATAAGGTCTGCTATGTAATGCCTCGATAGCAATCCAGTATATAGCCTTTATTATGTATTTGTCCAGTATACCTATATTCCACTCGCTAGATAGGTAGAGTCCGTGGATTTTGTTAAGGTACCGACGTAGAACATTTTCATCAATTGAGTGCGAGAGCGGTAGAGATAGAGGTACTCATATGCAACGTGAGCTGAACCCATTAGTTGTGTGTATATCAGTTGTGCATACGCTCTTATTTCTTATTGCACCATTTGTTATTGCAGCCCTTTACAACGAATTGTAGCATTGCTTTGCGTACATTGATGTCTTAACAAAATTCACGTACTCTACTGTTCGTTCCAAATTCTCTGTATTAAGTTCTTCCTTTCATGAAATGGCCATAATCAAGTTGTTATATTAAACGTTAGTAAGAAGCAAATTACAGTACGCTAACATCGTTTGGTATCCAGACTATCTCTGTTGAACGTACTCTTCTTTTTCTCATATTGAACATGCGTGCCCTTAGCTTTGTACCAACCAGATAATGGTCTGACTACACACTGATCCCTCTGAAGAACCTTAGGTGATTCTCATACCAGAGCAATGCTTAACTAGCAACAGGCAACACGCATAAATCACATTAATTAGTACCTACGCAATGTGATATCATTATTGCTCTTATAAAGCAATTAATGTTGCTAACGACAGACCGTGAATGTTGAAAAGCAATATAATCGCGCTGTAATTTAGCAGTATCTAGACATTGCAACGGCGGCTCTTGATACTGTATATTGGGAGCTGCAGTGAAGATAGCAGTCGTTCGTATACAGTCATATATCGCCGGTATTTACCAACGTGCAATTATACGAGCATATACGAACTAATGTAACTTCACTGGAGTTACGAATATACGGTATCAGGAGCCGCGGTTGCTAGACAGATTTATCTTGATTTTACTATCATGAGTTTTTAGACAGTCTAGAAACATGTCAATAATATGAGAATAGAATGAGGCGTTAGTTCTGGACGACATTCTTTGAAATAATAATCTGTATTGCTATCTATTGTAATTATACAGATTTTTCGGACTAGTGTCCCAAATCCTATCACTAAATTCTTGACTTTCTTTCTGCCTAAGAAATCGACCCCAAATGTATGTGATTTTTTCATTACAGCTATAATACAGGTTATAATTAGGTTTTTCAGGGTGCTGTGCAAACTTTTTATCTATCACGTATATCTCATAAAACTACTAGGGTTCCTGCTAAGTTTCCATTCACCTGGTCGTAATCTACGGTCCTATCCAGTTTGTTTCACTTTAACTCTCATTACGTTTTTTCCGGGTAACAGATTTTTGGCCCGATGCCAAACCCACTACCAAAGATGTTCCTGTTAGGGCTGCCATACCTTTGTGCGAGAAGCTCGTTTTAAGTCGCCAAGTATACGTTCTCACCCTAGAGAACTAGAACATGTTGGCGGAGTTGAGAGGTATTTGCTCAGACGACTTTTACAAATGTTTTTTAGAGACACACACATCGGCATCAATGTGTCCTACTTGCGCTATTACTTTCTTTCTCAACCGGGCTTGAAACCAGTTATGGCAGAGATTTCATATTCTTTGACCGGTTGAAATCGGGGCTTTTCATTTTTACTATTAGTATTTGCTTCTTTCACTCGACGTGTGAATTTGAAGTCTGTTTAATAAAGCCGTCCATAAATTGTTGCATAAGATACCTGCGTAATTTCTTCGGTAAGAATGTTATGAACACTCTTACTCGATAGAAAGCAATTGTGTAATCACTGGTTTCTTGTCACTAGTCGCACTAGGAATATGTTCGCCATTTAAATTTGCGATACACTATTTTTATATATTATTGTCGGTATATTAATCTCTTAAAAATTCAAAACTAAGTTTAAAATATACGCCCGTTTCAAAATGTGTAAAACTATAGTTATTATTTGTCTACAATATCACTTGCGCACTAACGATGAAAAAAATTATCAAAATTTGCGAAAAATAAAATTAATTATCCCCCTTTTTTATTGCAACCAGAGTTGATCGCAGAATAATTTGAAAATTACTTAAATGATGTATCACGTCTAAGCACGTTTACACTCAACCAAATTCACCTTAACAATCTTAACGCTAAATTTTGCCAAGCTGGATTAACAATGTGGAAAACACCACAACGAGTAATTTAATGTTTTGTAAAAAGGTATTGTTTATTTTTATTTGCCTGGGCTTTAGTCATTTTAGACTGCTTACATATAGACTTTGCACATTTCCAATATGTTGTCCAATACCAGCAAGTCAGGACACAAGGCTTGACTTAAATATAATGCATTGACCATCGCGGTTTTGCCCGGATAATAGTTGTTTTTTAGGCGAAAACTGTTCACTGTTTACTTACTAAATCAGATTATTGCTGGAGACATGTCGAAATTCTAGATATCCAAACCTTGTCTGTCCTAGAATAAAAATTCGTCATTGTTCTTCTCTTTTGTTGTAAATCTAATGTTTGTAAAACTTGAAAAATTTCGTCTTCATACCTAATTAAGATCTATTGAAAGTATTTAGCGTTTACCTTGGACTTCGTTTGAGGGCTGTAAATCCAGAGTTAACACTACACAGGGTCTACATAGGATGGTTGACCATGGCACTTCTACGATAATATACACAAGTCTTCGACGTAGGTCGACCGCGAAGGGAGATCAATTCAGGGTGTTATGTTATTTCATGTCGAGTGCTTTGACCATCCGGACGACCTTCAATATACAGGAAGGACAATCAGAATTCGACTCTAAAAGTTAATGCACTGTGAGATATTCCAACTCAACAGCTTGTCTCCAGGGGGCAATGATGGCATCGTGCAGAAACGCGCAGTGAGAGGATACTAAGATCACTTTGAATGGTATGTACAAACGGCGTTTGACTTGGAAGAATAAAAGATGCAGTATTCCTTGCTTTTAATCATTTATTTTCAACGTTCTCTATGTGGGGATATCATGCAAGTTAATGGCACAGAATCACGCCAAGATCTGCCAAAGTGAGGGACCAGGAAAAGACAGTTGTTATGTTTTAGCGACGACGCGTTGTTTGCTTTATGTTGTTTGCTTCCAAATTCGACCTGGGGTTACTACAGTATACATATATGTACCTTACTAAGACTACAATACGAACGTAATAGATAAATCTTGTCAAAACGAGAAAAAACGATATTAAAGAGTAATACATTACTTGACTTAGAAATTGCAGGGGTTGGAATTGTTTTATTAAATTTGACAGAACTATTGCATAAGTGATGAAAAACATTTGTAAACGATTGATCCAGTAGCCATAGTCTAAGGTGGTGTTTAACCTGTTTAACCTAGTTATTTTCAAGTTGTATTGTATTCCTTTTACGTAAGAACTTGGACAGAAATCATACTACGCAAATTAGAATTTTGAGGGTGGTTTGGAGAAGGACAAGAACGTCGCCGAAAAGGCAATAAAACGCAAACAAGAACAACCGAACACTAGGATCGCTGCTTAAGACCGTTAGTTGTTCGATACAGAGTGGCAACAACCAGTTCTATTTCTGACGAATAGTTTCAGGGTGCAGTATGTCTTTGTACTGTTTATCGCAGAATCTGATATTCTGTTTGCTCTGGTACCCATCAGGTTTAATGCCCTTTTACGCCGGCAACAATGTTTAGTCTGATGCAAAGAGAGACAATGGAATATGGAGTGACGTTATGTCGTCTTAAGTGTTGAACCAAGATTCTTCAATACATGAGAACACACAGATGACAATAGAGACTGATATATGAAGACATGATACGGAAAAGGGTCAGTAAAGAAGATTACAAAAGTTATTGTAAAAAACTAAGTATTAAAATACAAGAGGAAAAACGAAAGGCAAATTCGGAGTACATTAATCATTTGACAAATAAAGTTCGTGCAACGTGGCAACTAGTGAGAGCAATCGCAGGAAGAAAAACGCATGATGTATTCAATATAAACGACATTAATATGTGGAGGAAGAAAGGATGCACAAAAAACGATAAATCGACTAATATTAACCGAGAATTAGTACACATATGTGGAATTTTTAGCGGAGCAAAGAGAGACACTGACAATATAGCTTACAATACTCATACAATGATGATACATCCTACGTCTAGTGAAGAAATATACATATACCATTATACTGAAAGCCGCTGTTTATACTAACACATTTCTCCAAAATATTTGAAAAAATTACCTTCAAACGGATGTACCACTTTTTACAAAAATTCAATTTATTGAATGCGCACCAAAATGCATACATAAGTGGAAAATCTACTACACGAGCGATATATTAGCTCTTAGAAGAGTTCATTGGAGGAATAAACACCCGTCAGAGTACGTTTGGGGTGTTCATGGACCTCAGAAAGGCTTTTGACTGTGTCGACTTAAGTGTGTTGTATAAGAAGTTAGAGACGATTGATATAAGAGGAACAGCATTGCAGTTAATAAAATCTTAGTTATCAAATAGGAAACCAGCCGTTATTGATCATAACTTCCACGAAACATCTGAATGGGTTTGTTTGGTGAAGGATGTGCCATAGGGTTCCGTTTTGTGACCCTTGTTGTTCTTGATATATATAAATTGTTTACCGAAGCAGTCGTCACACAAGATCATCCTTTTTGCAGATGACACGTCAGTAATCATAAGATTAGAAAAAGAACAAATAAGAAATGAAATAGTAACTGCTTTGGTTTGGTGAAAACAGCTTAGAAATGAATGTGGAAAAAAGAAACGAATTTACTGCAATTTTCATACTTCAAGAGCCAACCAATGGAGGTCGACTACAGGAATGAGAAACTAAAAATACAAAATAGCGTGAAATTTTTGGAGGTCCATATTGAATCTCTATGGAAACAGCACGTAATCTGTTTAGCGGCTAAGGTGTTCAAGTCTAATTACGCTTTACAGACAATAGCAAGGTCTATGAATGAACAAGGAGGTCTCTCCGCTTATTACGTTTATGCGCCTTCGAGGTTGAGGTATAGTGTAGTATTTTGGGGGATATCAGTGGAGGCACACAGTTTTCACCTTGCCGAAATCAGGTATAAAAGGTACCTATGGTCTAAGAAATTACAAAATTATTACAAAAATAGGATTAGATAAGTTCTTTCAAGATCAACAATTACAACATAACTACTGTACGAGAGGAATGCGATCGGCGAATCTTGTACCAGTACAAACAAGGAAAGCCATTGTTCATAGAAGTGATGTTACACAATTAATTAAAATGTCCAACTACATTCCTGTTGGCATAAGATAAGATCTATAGTATACAAGAATACTTCGAGAAGGTATGCCTTTAGCTCTAACTGTATGCATTATTCTTCTAACTGCTGATTGCTGCTCATTTCCTTTTATCTCTGGCAAATGGTGCTAAAAGCCAGGTAATGTTTTTATTATTAAATTTTGACTAATTGTATGTTTATATGTTTGATGTATTGTATTTATCTATAACTGACACGTTCAACACAGTTTTCTGTACTAAAACTGAATAAACCTATTTTATTATTATTATTACATCACATCCGTAGGAAGGTTAAACTAAAACTTGGGAAATGGTGTAACATTATATATTAATTCGAAAGGTATGCGCGCTGCACAGTGGGCGTTATACTATAGAGCTATTGAATAGATCTAGAATATTACTCTGTTCCTTTGTCATAACATTACTCAAGAAAATAAAATTGTGTTCTTTTTTAAATTTTTTGTTTTCTTCCTATACCATAAACCCAATTTAAAATGGGTTTACGTAAATTACGCGATATCTAATGCGATATCTAAACAATTAGAGCTACTAGGCGAAATCCATCGTCATAGTTGAATCCGATATATACTCCTTGTCCAAGAAAAGGATGAACAGCATGGGGACGACGAGTTAATGAGTACACACATAACGCAAACAAACCTCAAATATCTGACTCGGTTTCGAATATATTTAAAAGAAATTGAATTTTGCAATTTTCGATTTTATTTTTCTCGACATTTTATAAGTGAAAAAAATACTAACACTGCCATTGCCACTTTGAATTTTATTCAACGTGCCGTGGTGATTACTACTAGTAGTAATCACCACGGCTGAAGGAATGGAATTAGCGAGAGGGCGACGTATTAGTATTAAATATCAATGTTTCCGATAAAAGAAAAAGACACTTTTGTATATCAACGGCACTCCAAAAGTAAGTCAATAACTTATTTGCGCTTGCGGCCTCACTTTCGACAGTTTCTTATATTATTTGAATAATAATAATTACATAATCTCTTGTATATAATTCCTATATAATCCTGTTTTGCAAACCTATATAGATCGGCAAAGTAAAATGATAATGATCAAATTTAGTATTTATTTATTCATTTATTACTTAAGCGTATCTAAATATTAGAAAACAGCGATCAACTGTTATGTGATCTTCGTTACATTTCCGTATATGTATATATGTAGTTATAAATTACTGTGGACTACGTCTTAACATAACTTCACTTTCTTCAGGATTTTCTTCATCTTGTTTTTTCACGCTAGGTTCTGATGCTTCAGCTTTTTCTTCTGAAACTTGATATTCGACATATTTATCGTCGATGTCATCTTCGTCCTCATCACGTAGGAACTTTTTATGAATAAGGACGTGACATAAACTGCATAATAGTGCAAATCCGGTAAATATTTGATAAGTTGCCCTCCCTCCAACATAATTATATAACAAGCCTCCAATAAAACTACCCAAAGCATACCCTAAAAACCAATAATGTATTTAACATTCATACAAAATTCTGAGTGTTAAATCTTACCAAAACCATCATCCATTCCTGCTGCTAAACCTTGCATAGTCGCACTCATTCCTACAGGAGCTATTGCATGTGCATAAGCAACTATTGTCGCATAAGTTAAAGCATATGTAGGTCCCTGTAGCAAGAATTCTGTAGGTAATAGCCACCACGGTGAAGGAACCACTGATATTAATCCTAGCCGAAGTGCATAAAATAAGAAACACATACTAAAGGTGCGAACATGGCCAAATCGTTCCAATATTAGTCCTACAAATAAAACAATTATAGCAACGACGACTGAATTTTATATGCATTATGAGAGATTAGTTAATTCTAATTACGCAAAAAAATAGGAAATCCTCGAAAATGAAAATTCTACCAAATTTAAAAAAGATACCTCAAGTTTACGCTGAACCTAACAAAAAACATATACAAATATATATCACACCTGAAATATAAAAGAATATCACTTCACCACCCAATGTTTCAGCTGCTACGATAAGTCCTTCCAGTAGTTTTATGTTCGTGGTACCTGTTACCAAAGCCAAATCTTCTATGTACCTAGAATTCATTTATATATGACCTAAACCTCCAAAAATAAACTATACCCTTACCAAAAGAGAAAGTAAATTATAAACCCATCTACAACACCTGCAAAGATGGAAAAAGTTAGAAAGACAACGGTATATCGGTCGCCAAGCAATTTCATCAAATCTTTAAAAATATTTTCTGGAGATTCTATAATGGGAAGCTAGAAATTATAAAAATGAATCAAATAGAAAATGCTAGTTAGTTATGATTTTACCTTTAACTTAATACACGACAATATATCAAAGAAAGTAAATATTAACATACAAATTATGGCAGGTCGATAAGATATAGTATGATTCGACCAGTGTTCCACAGCTAATCCAGAAATAACAGCTGCAAGTCCAAATCCAATGGTTCCCCAAACTCGCTGCTTACCATATTCATATTCGTCTCCTAAAATGTTAACTTACACTAATATAAGTACGAAAATTTATCACTTATTATTTAATTTAAATATATTTTGGGTAAAAACATTTTTGCAACAAATTTACTGGTTACGTTAAAGATGCAGTGGAAACTCTCCATAACGAAAGTTCAATATAGCGTAGACATTACTTAACGTCTAGTAGCCACACTTGCAGAAATACATATTACGTTATCAGCGCAATGGACTAAATTGCATGTGCTTTTGTTAATTTGTCTACGTTTCTGTCATTTCGTTCGGACAGGTTGACATCAAGTAATATGTACTTCTGAAGGTGTGACTACTATAGCTAGTTTATCCTCAACTCATTCACTAGCTCACTCTCTAACAAACCGATCACTCTATATAATAAAACAACAATTATTTAGATATTAAAAGACGTCTGTATCGCTATGTCGCTTAGTATACATATATTAAATATTGTTTATTATTGTTTGATAATCATGACGATGATGCAAGTCAATTCTAAGACCTGATATATATATAATGTATAATATGTACAATAATAATACAAAGAAAATATTAGAGTAATGAATAAGTCCAAAGAAAGACGACGGATTATTTTGAATAACTATTTTAATGTGATGTGTATGTACAAAAGTTAGGTAAAATTTATTCAAACTGCGAAGTTGTTTGTCCTTTTTCATCACTCTGTAATACGAAAACTCTCTATAAGGAAAGACATTGCTCGATTGCTCGAGTTTCGCTGTAGAGAGTTTACACCATATTTACGTATACTTATAGCAAAAAGTTAAAACAAAATGAAAACTACAACCAGCATACAAAAATTAGGTAAATTTTAGTGTGTAACGCCCAATATAGTATTCTTGCAAGTTTCTCTGAAGTATATGTTCACTTAGACAACATACAAAACGAATATTCTTCAATTATAAATACATGTTTCTAATCAACCATGTTTTCACATAATGAGAAAATACTCAATGTTTTCTTAATTAATACATAGGAACCTAATTATTTTGCGAAATATGCAGAAGTATGATTGTTGTGATCATCAGAATCATTTACTTTCTAGAGTAACTTCTCTTACACAAATTTTGCCTAAACAGGAATTTGATATGTCTGAATGGATAGACCCTTGGATCTAAGAACAAGCTGTAGGTAGTGTGGATAGCTTGAATGTGGTGTCTTCCACTTAAAAAGGTGATATTTGAGCTTTTGGGTTTTATACATTACCAAAGAGATATCAAAACTTATACTTTATAAAAAAATTCGTCACATAATTCGTATAATTCGTCAAAATAAGAAGATAGATAGAAAAATAAAAGAGATTTATTAACATAATTAAGACAATCGAAATATTTCCAAAAACCCTTTAATTAAAATGAAGAGTACAAGCACCGGATCCTGGAGTGTTTAACGGCGTGTGTATTATAGGTTTTCTCCACGATTATATCAATATTTTTGGAAGATTACGATCATTTATTTGGTAACGTAGTGATAAATATAGGAACAAAGTGCAACTAAATAACTAGCTGAGTCAATTTTGACTGGTACATATTCCATAAAGAACGAGAACGGCGTTCTAAATTTTATAGAGCATGGATACAGAGGAAAAAAGCTCAAAAGATAAGAAGAGGAAAGGGAAAGAAGAAGAGGGTGAAAATAATACTGAAAATATCTTTAAAAGAAGTAAAAAACAATAAGATGGTCTATGAAATCTCAGAAAAAGAAGTGGAAGAAAATATTGGAATGACAATGAAGAAATGGGAGCGAAGATGGACAATTTATCAATAGAAATAAAAGGAATGCGAGAGAAACGGAGGGAATATAGAAAATGAAATCAAAGTTATGAAAAGAAAATGTGGAATTAGAAAGAGAAAATTATTTAATTGATAAGATAGTACTAGGGATAGAAGATAGAAGAGCTAGAACGAGTAGAAAATAAGAAAAGACGAAATAATGTGATGATTCAGGAACGACAAATAGATACGGAAGATAGGAAAAAACTAATAATACGATTGAGAATTTTATAGCAAAAAACTGGTGAAGCAGCCACAAAATTAGGTGAAAGAAACCTGTTTAGTTCAATCAGACAGGGCAGAAAATAAGTCAAAGGTAATGAAAAACAAAAAGGAATTACAAAAAAAAAGGAAAGGGATCTTTATTAACGATGATCTATCTAAAAGGGACAGGCTAAAACTGAACGAGAGAACAGAAAGCAAATAAAAACTGGGTTCATAAACTGAACGTTGGGAATGACGAATGGAAGTGGGTCAGAGAGAAAGATAAAAACTAGAAGACAGCGGCACGCAAAAAGGGGAATGGATCTGGCAAAGAAACCCAGGTATAAAACAAATTCGCTTACAAAGAAATCGAGAACATTTCGCTGAGATCAGAATAAGTACATGGAACATACAAAGTGATAGGGGAAAAGAAGAAGAATTAGTGGAAGAAATTCATATAGAAAATCTGGAAATTATAGAAACAAAAAAGAAAGGAAAAGCACTAAGAAAAATACGTAAGAGATACTGGATATATTGGTCGGGAGTGGAGGAAAAGGAAAGAGCGGGGAAGTCGTTAGATTAATAATAACTACAGTTTGTTAAAAAAGTGAATGACATGTTATCATTAAGTAGTGTAAACCGGTCTTTGTCTCCACTTACGTGCAAAGCGCGACATTGAAAATCCGGGGAAGTAAGGGCGTAAGTCCGGTTTACACTACTTAACCTTCCTATACTCACGTCAAAATGAAAGACGTATACTATACTATATAAATCGGTCTCACAGACCGTATGCGTGAGTATAGAAAGGTTAATGATAACATGTCATCCACCTTTTTAACAAACTGTATTAATAAATATAGTGTTGCAGAAAAGGTTGAAAACACTGAGTGTTATATGTAGAATTGAATGGAATGGTACATAGATATACTACATTGTTTAAAACACTTCAATGTATTAGTTGATTTATTGATAATGATACTATTTACGTTTTGTGTCATAATTGGAGCATATATTCTGGAATGGATTTCTTGTCTCCATTTATTTTGATTTGTTTTTACTTAATACACATATCTTAACGTGACCACTCTACTCCTCATTTCGATTCTTAATGAATGTGTGCAATAATAATAACACCATGGGAAAGGCACCGGGACATGATGGAATTACAGCAGATATGATAAAAACACTACCAGAGGTAGCCATACAAGAACTTACGATGATGATGAACAGGATACTGTTAGGTAGTGCACCAAGGGACTGGACAACAGGTATAATAACACCTATTTACAAAAGAGGTGACACAAAGGACTGTAGCAATTACAGAGGGATAACACTAACTAGCACGGTATCAAAGGTATATACTAGAATATTAGCAAAACGTATGAGAGATAAACTGGAATATACTTTGGAGGAAACACAGTTTGAATTTCGACCGGCTAGAGGGGTAAATGATGCAATATATATAATGAGACAAATAGGAGAAAAGGCAATAAAAGAAGACAAAGATGCTTTATAGACCTACAAAAAGCTTTTGATAAGGTTAATAGAGAGGACATATGGATGACACTAAGAAATAGGAAAATACCGGAATTAATAATAAGAGGAATACAAAGCTTATATAAAGAAACAACAAATTATGTAAGAACAAAACGGAGGAAATCAGATGTGTTTGCAACAACTAGAGGTCTCAGGCAGGGATGTATTCTGAGCCCGATGCACTTTACACTGGTGTTAGATGAGGCAATGAAGAGAGTAAAGATGAAAGGAATAAGGGCGTATCAAATAGGCTACTGGAAAATGAAAAATATAAAAATATCGGAGATATGCTATGCGGATGATATAGTTATAATTGCAAAGGACGAAGAAACACTTAATATGAATATACGGATTTACAAGGAAACATTGGAGGAAATAAACATGAATATCAATATAGAGAAGACTAAGACAATGATAGTGGGAAAGAATCCGCAAAAACACACAATAAAAGTAGGAGAAGAAATACTAGACCAAGTAAAGAAATTTAAATACCTAGGCTCAATATTATCAGAGGACGGAAAGATAGAGGACGAAATTAAAGAAAGAACAACAGCAGGAGGAAGACTGTTTAATTGTATAAAAAATACATTTCTGGGAAAAGAAGAGATACCGACGGAGGTTAGAGTACAAGTATTTAAAAAAGTGGCTATGCCAATACTTTTATACGGCGCGGAAACATGGACCATGACTGAGAAACAGAAAAGAAAGATAACAACTGCAGAAATGAGATTTGTGAGAAAAATAGTAAATAAAACAAGAAGAGACAGAATTAGAAACATAACACTCAGAGATAACCTGAAACTCAGACCAATGGAGGAGAATATTGAAAAAGCACAGCTGAGATGGTATGGACATGTGAGGAGGATGCCGGAACAGAGAGTGGTTAAGCAGGTATTTGAAGCCAGGACGAGGAGGAAGAGATCGAGAGGAAGGCCCAGACGGACGTGGATAGAGAACGTGATGGATGCACTGGACGGAAGGGCAGTATCGTGGGGAGAAGCTCAGCAAGCCGTAGCGGATAGGAAGCGTTGGAGGGAAATATGCAACATTAATCCCGGGGGCTCAGCTTCACACACGCCTTACACCCCAGGACAGGGGTAGAAAAGGCTTAAGGATTAAGTAAGTAAGTAATAATAACACCAAACACGCTAAAATTATTGTAAAGGAGGTATATGTACATGAAATAATTATGACAGTAGAAATGAAATTATTGGAGGAGTGCTTAAAATGTACTTTCCTCTATAACTTGTAGGTCAGCCAAACAACAAATCGGGAGTTAATAGCTATATTTGCATAATGTTAAAATAGCGTTTTAAGATAACCGTTATTATTTTAACGTTCTGAAAATATAGTTATTAACTCCCGATTTGTTGTTTGGGTGGCCTGAAAGTGGTAGAGAAGGGTAGATTTAAAAGATAAATGTATAGATCACGAAAGATATATTATTGGAAGAGGAAACATTGACATTCATAGTAGAATATAAAGAAAACGAAGACACAAGGAAAGAAGAAAAAATTCTTTTGGAAACGTACAAAATAAAATAGACAAAGGTATAGCAACATAATAATTGTGGGTCACGTAAACGGACGACCGGGGAATCAGAATGTAAGGGTAGAAAAGACTATGAGAAAGGAAGGCAAGGACGTCAAAAATAATGATGGCGATACGTATTGAAAACAACGTAATAATAGCAAACACGAAATTTAAACATAAAGAAATTCACAAGTAGACAAAAGTCGAGCCCAATAGAAAAGTCAATAATAAATTACTTTTTACTCGCTAAATATAGATGGCAAAACATAATATACTGAAAAAAGGAAACAGAAAGAAACTAAAAGAGAATGTAAAGAGGTGCAAACTTAAAGACATAACATATCAAAAGAAATTCCAGGAGATTGTAAAAAGAAAATATGAAGAACAAAACAGACGGAGTGGGATTGAAGAAAAATAGAAAACAACATAATTGAAGCAGCCAAGAAGAGTTGCAAATAGCAAATAGAAATATGAAATGTACAGAGTGGTGAACCAAAGAATATGGGTAAGACAAAGAAAAATAAATCCAAGAGATAGCTAGGCACAAAAAGGACTGAAGACCACGAAAAATATAAAGGAAAATGAAACGGAGTAAAGGCAGAAGTCAAAAAAGCTAAACAAGGATCATGCATATCATTTGGGGACAGGGACTGAAAACCATAGAAAAAATCAAAAGATAACAAACAGAACATTAAAACAATTAAGACAGAAGAAAGAATACAATATGGCAGATAAAAGACAAAGATGGAATCATACCCACAGAAGAAGGTGAAATAATGGAAAGATGGAGATATCATTTTGAAACTCTAACAGTTGGGTAATTTTTAAACATAAAAGTAGTCAGATAATTCAGCAAAGCAGAGAAAAGTCTTGATTACCATCCTAAAACGTGATTTCATTAATACTACAGTGCTACAGAAGACAATCTCAAGATTTTCCAAATTATACCAGGCATGTTTGCCACAATTTGTAGGAAGACACACGCACATTGTACAATTTTAGATTAGTAATCCACCCAACAATTTTGACAGTTTGCGATGCGATTTTATATCCCCCAATGGGCCTGGATTTGTTAACAGTGACAGCTAAAGATTAATTTATACAGCGACGTACTAACAGGAACGACACGACGCCGTTTTTATCAGAAGTGTTTATAGATTCCTACACAATGAAGACTTGCATCTATAGGACAAATATTGAGAAGGTATACAGTCCGGTTTACACTGCTTAATAATAATTTATCATGCGCTCGTTTGTCGAACCTTAGTTACCATTGAATACTGTAAACCGGACTGACGCTGTCACTGCACCACTTATGTGCAAGGCGCGACATTAAAATTCGGAGGAGTGACAGCGTCAGTCCGGTTTACACAAGTCATCATGCACTCGTTTGTCGAACGCCAAAAGTAATAACAATTAAAATTCTATGTTACAAAATTATCATATTATACAATATTCTAGTACGCTTATTTAGAACATAATAAACAATTCATGATTTAAAAAATTAAAAATACATACCTATTATATCACAGCAAATAGCATCACTTAAAGAATTCGCAACATTAAAGCAAATAGTACCCACACAAAGCAATATAATAAAAAACCAAAAATTCGTCGTTTCGTATAAGCACGTGCTGTGGATCTCTATATCCTCCATGCATTGTACTTCACATGTTTGGTTACAAAAGTAAAACTTCCTATCCGAACATAAAACGGACTCTTTAATCTCAGAACTATTCCCTATGTACTCCGTTTCAACAAAACCAATAATTTTATTCTCAGGTTCGCTCTTGCAATGGCAGGTAACGCTTTTGATATTATCGCAAGGTTTCGTTTTGAATACCTAGAAAAATAATAAATAAAATGCAACATTTATCTTATAGTTACCAGTAATAATACTGTTGGCTAGAAAACCTAGTTACCCACACATATTTTCAATCTACAATCACTTTCACACATACATAGTTAGGGTTTACTGACTGTTACATTACATGTGTCCAGTTGAGAACATTCCTTTGTGAAGTTATACGATTCCATGGTTCTGGATGGGATGAAGTAAAGCAATGCATATGATAAACTCATGGTAATGATAATAGTCAAAAATATCGATTTTCGGTAGTCTCTGTATACATCAACAATGATACCGAAGATTGGTTTGGCAATTAGGAAAGCCAAAGGGAGAATTCCAGTAACGCTACCCATCACTAATGGTGATACACCCATTTCTTTACCATAGACCGATAACTGAGGTAAAATTGGACCCATAGCTGTAAGAAGAAACATAACTTTTTAATTATTTATTTGATTTACGAAAGAAGTGGTGAAAACACTATTGAAGAAATAGATTTTTTCAGCAATAACATTAAGATTAATTAATACAAAAAGGATTATTCAGTATCATTCTAATTCGCAATAATTAAAGCACGGAATACATACATCTTGTCTATACCAGTTGCGCAAAAGAATTTTTAGAAATACGATATTTTTAAGTAGAACAAGAATGGTGTGAAAATGCCCAAAATACGAGGCATGATCAAAATGTATCCGGATTGGTGGCATAAGTCTGGAGTCGACCGACACAGTTGATAATAGAGTGACAGATGTTGACCTTGGCAGCCTACCTTGTCTTGGTTGTTCGTTGCCCGTAACCGACAAAGTGAACAAAAGTAGAAATGACATGTGCCGCTGTGCTAGCAAATCGTCAAATTACTATTGGTGAGTTATCTGAAGATTTTGGTCTTAGTTTCGATTCAATTCAGTCGAGTTTTACGGATGATTTGGGCAACAGACGCATCTCAGACAAATTTGTTTCAAAATTACTCTCGGATAACCAGAAGGGGACCCGTGTTTCAGCTGGTCGTAACTTGAGTGCTCCGAAAATGACGGAAACTTTTTGAAAAGTACGATTCCTAGTGATGAATCGTGGGTTTACAGGCATGATCTTGAAACTAAGGCTTAGTTTTGACAGTGGAAAACCCCAAACTCAATAAAGGAAAAGCACGACAGAGCCACAGCAATGTCAACACGATGGTGACTGTGTTTTTCGATTATAGAAAAATTATGCTCCACATATACGCTCCGTCGAGTCAAACAATAAATGAGAAGTACTATTGTCATGTCTTGTACCGTTTGAGGGACGCAGTACTTCATAAAAGACCGGCATTACATCAGACTGCCGAGTGGAAAATCTGTTATGACAACGCACCTGCAACAGTTTCTTGCTAAACACCACATTCCAAGCTCGACAACCACCATATTCGCCAGATCTTCCACCCTGAGATTTTTTTATCTTCCCAAAAATTAAATACCTTAAAAATTTCAGGATGGTTAGGAGATACAATACAATGCAACTAGGCAGCTGTTCGCTATTTCCGAAAATGACTTAAGTAAAACATTGCTTCGTGCAGTGGAAACAGCGTTGGTCTAAGTATGTGGCTTTAGAAAGAAGGAGACTAAATAATATGCCTATATTTTATATTTTTCTCTTAATAAACCAAATCCGGATAGATTTTGATCATACCTGTGTTGTGCTATTACGGGTACCTGGGGATTTTTAGGGTAAGACCAATACTCCTAATGGAAAAAGCCACTTAATGCTGTGAGGTTTCCCGGTAAAGTCTCGATGCCGATAAAACCTACTCTAACCAAATTCACATACTTCGTTTTCATACAATAATTTGCTGCTCCTATTTGCTAAATAGGATGTAATATATATATGACCAGATGGCATGTGCTCCGCGCTCTAGTAATAACAAAACAGAGGAAGTAAATGCACATAAACGTCTCACTTATTGTCGGAATCTTTGATGTTTTGGGACTTAGTTTGATTTCTTATAATCTACTTAAATAACTAAAACTCAACTATAGATCGACATCAATATAGGCATATAACTTTTAAGAATAAAAGAGGGCATAACACAAGACGATGTATATAAGACTTATTCTCCCTAAGAGGATCCACTCTTCATTAAGGACTTGCGAGCTGACCCTTCCTTCAAGGAAGTTAGTGCAATAGACCCTATAGAGTCTGGAGTGCTGGTCTTTCGAGCTCTTCTTTCGAAATTAACTAACTCACTAAGTACCTGTATCTTAATACTACAGAAAATACCTGCTCAATGGGTGACGCTACCTGATTTGTTCTACTTACATATATACTTGCTCTAAAACATTGATGCAGAATGTAATGCATGAGAAAGCATCCAGCATGACACTTGCATCTGCAAGAACAGATAGTTTTTATATATATGTACATACCGTAACATACACCATAATTTGGATAGAGCAGTGCTTATCATTGCTTACTTTGATGAAATGTCAATTAACGACAAGACAACAGCTCATCCGAGTTGTATCAAAACGGGTTAACCATTTTATTGCATTAAGATGGATCTTTAGACAGCAGTTTAACGTGCAACCTAATATATTACATGCATAGATATACTAATACAATAAGGTTGCATTTTTTAATTGTAAGTTATCTCAATTTTTCATTTGATATCAACCAATTACTATTACAATACATGATAAATGATAATTCTACACATTCGCTTAGATGTAAAATACACATACTAACTATAATACAACTTGCTATAGTTAGAAGTACTCACCCGCCATAAAGAAGAAATAGTGGGCCTTTATAGGCAATAATTTGGTATTAATCCTTATCATGTTTTCTGCTGTTTCTAAAGTTCACATGCTGTTCTGAAAAAAGGAAAATAGAAAGGATAAAAATGTATTGCTTTATAACGTAACTTTACCTCAATATCATCCAACAAAGCCCGCATAAACGATCAAATACCGAATCATGAATTGAACACAACACTCATAATGCTCTTATCAACGCCGCTAGTTTATCTCTACTGAACATATTGTTAAATTTAAATATCGTTAATAAATCTTATAGAAACAAAGTAACAACGGCAGCATTCTTATCTATACTTTTAATATAAAATTTTCATTACTAGGCAAATATGTATTGCGAAATATTCAATATTTTCACCTTACATTCATAATCGTATTTTTAGTGTCATATGTGTATGTATGTACGTACATATATACATAGGTCTATAATTCGTGAATATTCCCAAATTTGATGCGGTAACTCTGGCAACAAGTGATAACGTAAAAATTGATAAGGCAAATCTGCAGCGATGGTAGATAAAATACAACATATGTATATATGTGTCATATAGACACCTGGATAAGATTGGATTTACCTGCACTTGTGATATGAATTATTGAACGTGAAATATTCTTCGAAATCAAAATTGCATCAAATTTATACATAGCAGATTAAATTTCATTCCTTTTTAGTAGCTTATTTAGCAAATATTTTAAACTTTTTCTATTGGTTCGTGTGTCAAACTTACAAACCATACTTCGGTTAAATAATTTAAAACATAATCTTGATTGATTAATGTACGTCACTACTTCATATAAGTAAGGTAAATTTGATTACGTATACGTATGTATCTTTTATAACTTATTTCGAAAGTAGTTTCACATTTCCCTCTGCTCTAATTTATTTCGTACATCCGCTCATAATTAATTATTATTGGAATTTGTTAAAAAGGTGGATGACGTTGTCATTAAGTTGTGTAAGTCTGACGCTGTTACTCCTCCGAATTTTATTATTCAATGATAAGTTATCACTGAATAATAAAATTCGGAGGAGTGACAGCGTCAGTCCGTTTTACACTACTTAATGATAACACGCCATACACCCTGCTAACAAATTCTAATCATTATCAATGATAAGTTATCATTGAATAATAAAGTTCGTAGAACTGACAGCGTGATTCCGGTTTATACTACTTAATTATCACGTCATCCACTCTTTTATCAAACCCTATTCATATTCGTATTGCCCTTAAGTAAAGCACCTTAACATCCTGCTTGATTAAGATACAGCTTAATTTTGTATGTATGTATGTTGTTATTGTCTGGTTGTGACCTTCAGCCATGGCTATCATCATTCACACTGGAGACTCATTCGTACCAAGGATAATAACAGGGCACTCACTTCTCGCCCAGGCGTTCTTCAGGGCATTGAATACCACGTAAAAAGATTGAACTACGGAACAAAGGTTAATCCACTTAGGTGAAGCAAACAAAGGAATTCCATTCAAACTACTATTTCATTTTCACCTAGAAAGCAATAAATGTCTTCGTAGATTTCCATTTTATTGGAAACAAATAAGGCGACGTAGTTAAAAGGGTTTATTTTGTTTCTTGAGATACTCGCTAACATTTTTGGTATATATTTTCTGGTTTTATCGCAGAATCTACACATACTCCTGATAAAATTCTTAGAGTTAGCTTTGTTAAACCATGGTTGTTTTGGCGGGTTCGGCTGATGTGAAGAATATATATATAGAAGCTTCCCGTGTCTCTTTCCCGAAAGTAATTGCAAAATTGCTCTGTAATATCACTGAGTCAGTATTTAACGATATCGGTGAAACATAGATCCTGTCTTAGTATGTAAGATGATGCACACCCAAGTTTGGCGTATTGATCTGCTTTGTCGTTATCGCTTATCCCAGCATGATCTTTAACCCACAAGATTTCTATACAGTGTGGAAATTTATAAACCTCTTCGTAAATATGGGACATTATGGAATTGGATGTCGATGTTATATTGTAGTTTGCAATTTTTTCCATAGCGCTCCTACAATCGGTCATTATCAAAATAATTTGATTTGGGCATTCCCTATTTATACACTTTAGAGACTCTAGAATGGCTATTAACTTTGATGTAAAGACTGACATGATATCCTTTAATTCATATAATTCATTTAAGTTAATTAGGGAGTCATACAAAGCGCATCCAAAATTCTTATCTTTCATGGAGCTGTCGGCGTAAACGATATAGTTCCCCTTCCACTTTTCTTTTAGTGTGCGTTGGAAGATGATTTCTGTGAGATGATTAGGATCCATGAATCCATCATATCCCCAATATTTAATGGAATGAAAGAGAAGTGCATATGGAGCGTCAAATACGCGGCGAAAAGTTTTATTAGGGTCGATGTTTAAGGGATTAATTTTATAATAGTTATGTCCTAGAATAGGTTATTTTTTGTTTATCCAGTATTTTTCAGTGAGATCCGAAAGAAATAGTCTATGTATTTGGTCTAAGATATTGCCATTCCTGAAGGAGCACATGATCAAGTACTTAATTTCACCTTTCTTCGGAGACTTAATGGTAGTTTACAAGTTTCTGCTAATTTTACGTCAATATGTGTACTTCTCAAGAAGCCTATACATAATCTTATACACTTATGATGTATTATATCTAGCTTCTTCAACAAAGTGTCAGATTCACTACGCTACGCCAAGCATCCGTAGTCAAATATAGACCTAATTATAGCTCTATAAAATAGTAGAGACGTCGAAGGATCGGCATCCCATTTTGTACCTTATATGATCCTTGCAATATTTATTGGACTCTCCACTTTCTTAAGTATGTAATTAACATGGGCCTGCCAAGTAAGCTTTTTGTCGACAATAATTCCTAAAGCTCTTTTCTTTCGTGTGTGTTAAACGCATGTTAGCTAAAGTTATTTCATTGGGTAAGCTAATTCTTCGTCTGGCAAAAATAGTGACACTTGCTTTTTCGTGTGAGATTGTTAACCCTTTTTTCTCGAACCAGGATGTTAACGTTGTTATTTAAGTAATAGTAAATTTGATTCATTGCACAGTTACTTACATAAAGACTAATGTCATCAGCATACTGCATTATTTTAGTGTTTACGTCGAGAATAGTTTTGAGATCATACCTATAAAAGTTATAGAGCAGCGGACTTAAGATTCCTCCTTGTAGATAGTATACCAACACTAGTGGCTTGTGGTCCATACGTCTGGTTACTTATATTTAGAAAAAATTTTCTTGAAGGGTACAAGTTATTAACCAAAGATATAAGTTTGTACGGTGTATCCATCCCTCGCAAAGTTTCCGTTAAGAATTTGAGATTTACAATGTCGTAAGCCCGTTTTATATCCACAAAAACTGCCGCCACAGACATATTATTTGTAAATGATGTTTGTATGTCTGAGACTAGGTGAACGACTATGTCTTGAGTTGAGTGATTTCTTCGAAAACCATATTGTGTCTTTGCTATCGGTATTTGAACAGCTTCTCAAACACTTTCAAGATACTCGAGGACATAGAAATTGGTCTGCAGGCAAACACACTTTTAGGGCTTTCTTTTCGGTTTTAGTAAAGGAATTAATTTGTATGCTTTCCAGGATGCTGGCACGAACTCATCGACAAAGATGTTGTTAAAAATATGAAGATGATGTTCTTTAGCCATAGATTGCAGCTAATACAACATTTGGTAGTGCATTTGATCCATATCTGGAGATGATTTTTTATAGCCCGTTTTTAATGCTAATTTCATTCATCGCAAAAAGCGAGTTAAAGAAGCAATCGTCTTCTGTATTAAACGGGGAGCAGTTTAGATCTTGGTAATACATTGGGGGAGCCAATTTACCTAAAAAGTCATAACACCTAGGTGTATGTTTATTTACATTTGTGCAAAACTTTCTCCACGAAGTTCGTTCACTATTCAAAATGTTTTTTTTTTTGCAATGGCGGCCTTTTCCTTATATTTGAAAAAGTTTTGGAATGTAGGGCTTCTATAGTAGTCATTTAAAGATTCTTTACGAGATAGAACTGCTTGTTCACATTCCTCATTTATTTGCTGTGATTTGAAGGTCATCAACATTTTGCAAGAGATCATCGATAAGGGCGACTTTCCAAAATTCTTTTGTTTTCTTTGCAATTGGGATTCGCGCTCACCTCTGAATCAATTCCAATGTAATTCGTGGAGACCAAGAGGAAGTGTGGAGGAACAAATGAAACAACATAGACTGAAGAATGCACATTTAATTGACAATACTCAAGATATCTTGCAAATTTTTCACTTTTGCGGCTACCTAAGCGCTACCTAAACGGTGTTAAGAATCATTCCTAGGAAGTTCATATGTTCTAGAAAGTTGTTTATTGAGATCTTAGGTACATTTTTGTAGTTGATTGTTTCCTTGAATTTTGAACGGTTTGCTACCTATGGACCTGAACAGGGGAAAAAAGGTAAAAGAAATCGAATTTTTTAAAGTTTTTTGCGATTTTGATCTTGAAGATAAAGTTTTTTGATTTTATATGTTCACAATTTTTGTTCTTTATGACAAGAGCTATAACATTGCCTCAGAGAGTAAATCAAAATTCCGAACGGTTTGCAAGATATGAGCCCGAGAAAATGATCAGTTTTTGCAAAAATGACACCGAGGCCCCAAATCTTTGGGGGCCCATAAAAAAAAAAGTGCATGAGTTGGAGCAAAACTGGGAGACACCGGTCTTTTTCTTGGTCTTTTATCACGTAGTGGTGTTCGTATATGGTTATATTTTCTCGTGTTGCACTGTGTTATGTAAGACACCTAAAGCTATTTTGATGCCTTCCCTAAGCTCACTATTACTCACTTTATCGGTGAACTCCCGTTCCTTCCAAGAAAGCTGTACGTATCGCACCAGATGTTTTTTTTTGGTTTGGTTTTTGTTATTCATCTTCTACCTCCCCGCGTCGTCAGATTTATTGGATTCCGCCTCGACCTCTTTTTCAATTAGACGTCGACGAGTTTGCATGTATGTATCGTGACTAATATTGTGCAAATTTTGGAGTTCAATGGGATCTAAATTGTGTATTCCTTTTTCTTCCCAAGTTGAAAATCTGTCGCAGAAATACTACTTGCAACTCTTCGAACCGATATCCGCGATACCATAAATACTAATATTAATAAGATTGGTATTGACCATTGCACTGTTTTAAAGTGCCCTGCTAGTAGTTTATGACTGATATACATTAACCTCAATTTCTCGTTAGTGTAGAACGTTCCATTCCTCTTTTTCCTCATGTTCCTATTCAATAGATAGTTTTAACTTTGTCAATTAATATATATATATATAAGTCTAACCTAGTCAATTAATGCATTAATTTAACCTAGGCAAATTAGTGTACCTACAATCTTAATCTTGTGAAATTAGTATACCAGTTTGTACAACTAGTACACAACCTTAATTTTAGCAATTTAGTACGTACTTATACAATTCATCATTGAGCATATATCATATTAGTTCTGCCATTTCATAAATAGTGTTAATACCCCATTGAGGTGGTAGATATTGGAATTTGGTCGATTTCACAATTAGATTAGTTATACTTGAGTTTTATTACTAGCTTGTTCCATAGAACCTACTCGTCTTTTTCTCGACTGTCAGCTTACAGGAGTGTGGTTGTCACCGAAGGCGGTTACACTATAATCTCTTTTCTGCCACGGGCTCCGACATAAAACTTCTTTTTGCGCGAGGCAAGTTATATATCGTTAAAATAAGAATATGAATTTTCCAACGCATAAAACATGACAGTATAGTGTTTAAATGAAAATGTGAAAAGGAAAACAAAATATGTACATGTAAAGATTTCAAGTCTAGAGCTTTTGCAAACAGCAGAATGTGTGTTTTTTCAAAAACTTTTTCATTTATATTTTTTGTTTAAGCCGTAGTAATCGATTAAATAAACGGTCTTCTCAAATATTTAAAAAATTTAACAAAATGTTGACTTGAATAATGGCATTTGCCGCATATATATGAGGTAAAATATAAATCAGTTGCGGAAAAAATTGAATAAAGCAAATTTAAAAATTAACGCCTGAATGAAATGAAATTATAATAGTTCTCGCTGGAATATCTTGAACAAGTTATAAATTATACACTTTACTAATCCTACGAAACCTTTAGTCACTACCAAGAGCATAGCAATATTGAGAACATAAGTAAAATTTATGGAACTAACGAAATGCTTACACAATGTTTATTGTTTGGTTTATACCTGTACGAGGGCGATTCGTAAAGTAAATTCCGTTCCCGCTTAGTGAGCAAAAGAGTGGTATTTCGATCGTTTAAAACGGCTGCTGCAATTGAAAATACCTCCGACTATGAACTGCATGCTGTGATTCGATTTCTGTGTGCAAGGAACAGGAAGGCTGCTGAGGTTCATTTCGAGAAGGACGAAGTAATGTACATGATGAAGAACGCAGTGACCAACTGTTGTGACAAATGAACTTTTGGAAAATCGGCAATTCCCAATCAGAGAACTGACTGCATTTTTCGCTAAAATTTTACGTAGTTTTGTACAAGGTTGCTATTGAACATTTAGGGCACCACAAATGTTGTGCACGGTGAGTGCCAAAACTTCTTACCGAATATCACAAAACAAAGAAAATAGGATTGGCACTAACTTTTCCGACATGCTATGACACGAGGGACCATCATAAACGTTGAAATGTACTGCAAAACTTTGAAGAAACTCAGGAAACTTATTCAGAGCAAGCAACGTAGATTATCGAGTTCGGGCATTGTTTCTCTTCATACGCCCGCCCGCATAACGCCGCGCGCACGGTAGGCCTACTGGACAGTTTTAAGTGTTTGACCATCCACCCTACAGCCCTAGCAACTACCATCTCTTCCCTAACAAGAATAAATGGCTTAGATCACAACAGTTTAAGAGCGTTGAAAAGCGACAGCACGATGTTACAGCGTGGCATAATTTACAGGCGGTAAAGTTATATGAAGAGGACATTAAAAAACTGGTACGTCGCTATAACAATTGTCTCTTATCTTAATAGCAACTATATAGAGAAATAGCTGAAAGTAGTGGCTTCAAGTTGGATATAATAAAAATATCTTTATGAATTGGTGCTTTTTTAATAGCCCAACGGAACTTACTTTACGAATCGTCCTCGTATTAATTCTTAAGAAACGCACCATTTAGTTGAAGACATTAGCCAATCACGATTTTAATACTCTGTAAGTTAAATAGTAAACAGAAACATGTATATCCAACACTATACACAACCAATAATTACCCGTGGACGACTGCAATGCAAAACCTGCAATCAGCTACCTAGGTTAATAGAGGAGTAGGAAATGCAAAGGTATAATAATAGACAACAATTATATATGAATATGTAAGCTGTTGTAATACAAACATAAACACGTATTCATCACTACTCCTTGGCATAAGCAGATAGAATACAAACACATAAATTTTGCAGTTTATCATCGATCGTATTTTCATTTAGAAGAAAATTATGCACTATTAAAATCTTTAAGAACACCTCACACTGCAATCGATAGTTATGTAATAACTAAGGTTCGACAAACGAGTGCATCATAAGGTGGATAAACCGGAATAACGCTGTCACTTCTTCAAATTTTAATGTCGCGACTTACACGTAACAATAACTTATCATGCACTTGTTTGTATAACCTCAGTAATAACTATAGACGGGATTACATGTTCGAGATTTGACTAAAATATGTTAAGCAAAATATGTTGAAAATATCCGCAAAATGTCTAGAATATGTAAAATATGTCTAAAAAGTATCTTCAGAATGTCGAATATATTTTGAAGTATATAAAATAAATAAAATTACCCTTACCACACCTTTCTGAAAAATCCAGGTACGTATTTCGGCCATCCTCGGTGCAAAACTGGGGAATTCAGTATCACTAGCGAATCCGGCTAATACCCAAGACGAACACCACACAACGAACGCGCGTTCATTGTGTTATGTTCATTGTGCATTTTATTTATTTTATATATTATGTTTTCGACATGTACCACACATTTTATGTTATTACATTTTATGTATTACGGGGTGAATAAACAGTATTATTATTATTTCAGCCACAGTTTCTTTATTCTTATTTGATATTTTGAAGTAATAAGGAAAAGAAACAAACACTAAGAAAATTTAAACAGGTTTTATTAAACATATTATTATACCCATCACTCACATTTCTATATTAAACACTACATTCCTTACTGTAAAAACAACTCACAATCAAATGTTGTTCAATATTTTCAATAGTTAAATTATGTGTCCTATCCGCTAGTAGCGATTTGTACGTTGAAAAACTTCGTTCGACGTCAACTGATGTGAGTAGTGCATATTTTAAAATATTAACAACTTCCGGATTTAACAATATCTAGTTTTATGAACAGAATCATAATTTGATTTAATGAAGCAAAGTTCATTGCGCAGTGACTTATTTTCTAAAATTGATTTGCATTTTGAAATTGCACCAATATTTTTCTCTTCAAAACTTACAATAAGTTGTTTAATAGGGACAACATTTTCTGCATAAAAACTGACAGCTCTCAACCATGTTCCCCATCTTGTGATTGTTGGTTCTGGTGGCAAAGGAGTATTACGTAATTTTTCTCTGTAACACTGAATCCTCAGACGAGATTTTAAAAAATTTTCTTTACGTTACTAATTAAACTATTAACTATAGGAAATGAATTTTTAATATTTGTCACCACTCTGTTTAAACCGTGTGCTAAACACGTCACATGAATTAAGTTGGAATACAAAACTTTAAGTCGTTGACCAGCTTTGACCATGTATGACGCAGCATCGGAAAGCATGAGCACAAGTTTATTAGTTGGAACAATGTCGGGAAGGAAAATTTTTTGAAAGTTCCATTAATAAACCTAACCATTGTTACATGGTTAGTTTCTTCAATTTATTTACACGAAATCAGATAGGATTTGCCAGGAGTATTGTTATTTAAACAACCTATTAATAAATTTGGCATATAACTTCCACAACTATCTGTGGTTCCATCTGCTATAAAATATATAAAAATATAGTTTGCTTGATTTCATTAATTACATCCTTATATCCACTTGTAATATAATCTTTCCTTAAAGCACTTTCGTCAGATACAGTATTTCTGCAGTTTTGCAAAAACATTTTAAAATTTAGGTTTTGTAACTTGTAGATATGAAATTTTGCAGACATTAACAATTATTCAAGTATGCCTCCTTCCAGTCGAAAAAACAGCCAAACTTGTAAATTGGACCAGAATTTGGAGCACCTCAAGGACCTGGGTAACATCATTGATCTCCGACTGATATTGGTTAGTTTCTCTATCTGACAGGGTAATAGCGGCCGCCAGCTGGGCATTATTAAGAATCCTCGCTGACGAACTCTGAGGCGTCTCAGAATTCGGAGCATAGGAATCAGTCTCCAACGTGGGCACATAGCCCAGCCCTTATAGATGACCGCGTGCTCCCACACTTGCCACAAATGGGCAACTCGTTTTTAGAAAGCGGGCATTCACTCGTCGGTGACCCTCTCCCCAGGCAACGCATTTACGGAGGACTGTGTAGCGTGACTGCGCATGCCGTAACTGCTGCATCGGAAACATTGATCTATACTGGGGCTAGATCGTAGATGCTAATATGAAAAGGAAAAACTTTCGAGAGATGATAGATATGCTTTTGAGTTTTGTCAATTTTAACAAGCATCAGGAGGAAAAACCACTTAACCCTTAAATCCTTCATAACTTGCTGAGCCGTAAATCCCAATGAACAGTCCTCCACAATACGTTGAGAGATTTCTCCGATCGAAGTTGGTAAGTATGGAAGAGGATACCATCTTATAAGGATATCTTCGTGATGCCACAGTAGTTAGACACATCTACCGACAAAACACGGATACTATCAGGAATTGTCTAATTGTAAAGTTTTATCCCGTTCTCCTTTTTTCCGATGATATCTGCATTCAACGTGATCTATCCCGAAGAGCAGTAGGTGGAAATTTGTTCTTTCGGTCGCCATCATAGGGTCCCATACTGAAGTGCATCTCGGGTGGATGTCCCCACAGTGGTCAATCTGCATGTGGATCGAGCTAGATAAGCCCGGCTGTCCTTGTCTTCGCCCAGAGGATACGTCCTCTATCGCTCGACTTTATTCAGATGTTGCTGATATTGTTTGCCTTTTGTAGCCGATCAATGGCTGCTAACATCGCAGGAACCAAACAACTTTTACAATAGCATCCTGCTCCCCACGGCGCGCCGCGTTGAAGCATCATCTGAAGCGTTATGTTAAAGTGCAGGATTTGCTCAGTTGATATTTCGCTCAATTGTGACTCCGAAATCGTGGAAGTCAGAGTCACCATGTACATCAAAGGTGGCCTCATCCTCAGGCGAGGTGGAAAATGGAACCTCCATAAAAGACTTGAAGTCTCTGAACAAGGTTCGGAATACTCCCTATCAACGGGTTCGTTTTCAGATCGATAACATAACAAACATGACGCGAAATGTAAGGAACAAAACAGACGGACCAAGTAGAAGGGGAATAACTTGCTCCACCTGGCCTAAAGACAGTAACTTCTTCTTCTTTTTTCCTTGTTAATCAATAATTATTCTTTTATACTTGTTTTTGGTTTTAATTCCTATTTCCTCCGTTATTTGATTATTAAATTTTCTTTCTTGTTATTTATTCAAGAACAGTAGTGGTCCTCATTTTGTTCCCTAGTACAGCAATTTCCAATCATTTTCTCTTTGGAAACCCTTTCTAAAAATCAAAATAAGTTGCCAAACTTCCTGTATAGTCATTACAATATACTGATGTAGTCATAAAATAATAAAATTGAGTGGTTATTAAGATTTATTTTCCATGTTGAATAACATCTCATAAAGAAAAATGTCAACAAAATCGTAAAACATTTACAGACAAACCTAAGCTAAAGAGTTTTAGTTTATAAAGAGTAAAACATAACATTCATCCTAGTAAAGTTGAAAGCAAAATGGAATTATTTTTAATGTCAACTGATTGGTAGCTACACTTAGGTTTAACCAAAGGTAAAAACAATGAGATATTTGTACCTATATGGTGGAACAAAGATATTTAAAATTCCGTTCGACGTCTGGAAGTTCTCTAGAAGACTCTATGAATACAGCAATGAGACCAATCAAAGAAAATAGCAATTAATCATATCGAAAATTGGTCCTCGTGTTATAGAGATGCTGCAAATAATGCATCTTTTTAGACGGAGTTGTTAAAAGTATATCTAATGTAGACAGCTATACTGCAGTGTTTACTACGTCGGTCGACGCGTCAAGTTGGATCCCAAAATATTTCAATTTTATTCTTTTCAAATGTGGAAAGTGAACACCTTCCACATCATTCTTTGATAAGGTAACCAAATCAATTTTTCTTGCCGCCTTTTTTCCAAGTATTTTATCATATTTTTCGTACATGACCCAATCAAATTTTCAGCCACTAATCTGCTTGCCCAGATCTTAAAAAAGAGGTAACTTACTCGAAACGCCTCAAGAACATCGTTACTATCTGTGTTTGAAGCTGACAGGAAAGGAGATACACACCACAGTTCTATTACTTGGTAATTTCCATTTAAAATACTCAACAGGTTCATCCTTGTACGTCGAATATTTCGTTTTAATGTGTCCACGTTGAATGATAGTTCTAAACTGCTGTTTGCCTGAACTTCATTACAAATTACCCAAAGCGGTTTAGGTTGGTCATCCCCGACCAAACCCAAACCCAATCATACTCAATAGTCATTGACCACCCTCTGTCATATTTTCATTGTTTTCTTTGCTCTCAGCTTAATGAGAAAGTAGCTCACTACAACTTTTAGTATCGCTGGCTTCTATTGCTTCCAAATCTAGGACTGGTGTAGAAGAAGAAGAAGGAATTGAATGCTGGTTCAGCTTTTTGTCAGACTTAATAGGATTATCCGGTTTTAACCATCGATCCATAATAAAATTACAGAGTAGAAATTATTCACTTTCACATTCGAGGTGCGCACGTTTAAATAAAAAGTCTATAGTAATTTATTTACACCTACTATCCGCTACTCATTTATCTTATTAAAATCACTGTAGTTCTTAAGCGACTCGTACGATTCACTTTGACACTACTCTCCCTTGTGTGATCGCGGCGTTTTTATATCGGTAGACATTATTCTCGTTCTCTCGAGCGCAAATGTTCTTCTCTCTCTTCCTCATCTTCTTCTTCATTTGTTCTTCGCTTTTATTATTTTCTAATAAATCCTTAAAATATTCTCTTCATCCTTTCATAATACTTCCGTTTCATAATATAGCAGATTTGCTTTAGGTTTTTTCATTATTTTAGTCATTTAATATGAGACCAACAGGTAAACCTAAGGTCAACATGGAAAGAACATTCAATTAAAGAAATATATACATGCATATAACAAAAGCATCTAACGTTCTAAGTGTTTGAATGTAAGTATAACATATCTATTGCATTTATGATATCTCTAAATTATGATACAAAAATATTATCTGACAGTAAATTCAGCTCTTTGGCAATTTGATTAATAAGGGTATTATAACCACATAAAGTCCTATGAAAACTTAGAAAAAACAAATCTAAATCTAATCTTGTATCTATATTATGTATCCTAAACGAAATTAAACTTAGCAATTCTGAGGAATTTATTCTATTTAATAAACATTTACTTCAAAGTACATATTGGGGGAAATTCTTAATTGAATTCTCATATGTACAAACATCCAACGTACTAACATATATAGTGGTTATTCGGAAATGAAAACTACTTCTCACAAAGTCGCATTGATGAGCGGTATAACCGCGAAACGCGTCTGCGAATGGTGAAACTAGTTTTCTAGTTACACATTTGATTCAAAATTTAAGAGTCATAATTTTACGTCGGGTAAATAATGATTGATAACCTAGTAGGTTCAAACGTTCAATATAATTATATAAGTTTTTGTTAATTTTAAGTTTGAATAAAATATAATGTACTCTTTCAGTCCTGTTTGAGTGAACGGCAGTTGTACGGGTTTCAGATGAAACTACAGTATTCCAGGGTAGAACGTATTAGGCCGTAATATAATGTAATGATACCAATTACATTGTTGAAGTCGTTTTATGAAACCACATAATTTACTAACTCTAACAATGATATCATCGATTATATAAGAGTAGGTGAAATGCAGTGACTTTACCTTTATAAATGTTTAAAGTCACATAGTTATCCTTATACCAAATGGATATGTTGCTGAGGTCGAATTGGAGTTTTGTACAATCGGAAGATGACTGTATTTTCACAAACAATTTCAGGTCGTCGGCAAAAACCAAACATTTGAAGGCATTTATACGATATTGTATGTCATTTAGAAATAACAAGAAAATATTGACCAAAGATGACTGCCTTGTGGCAGGCCAGATGTAACCTTAATCGAACGTGCAGTTTCCTACACCCATGATTTGAAAGCAACCCAGTAAGTCAAACTGAAACCAATTTCATAAATTACCGACAATTCCATAAGGTGACTACACGGCCGAAGGCCTTGCTGAAGTCTGTGTAAATAAAGTCAATTTAGTAAGCATTCACCAAGTTATTCAAAATGTAATTGTGGTACAAGAAAAGATTAGCTTCTGTGCTCCGATCCCGTACAAATCCATGCTTTTCAGGGATTATGGAAACAGAATAGACTGATGAAACCGAATCAGCGACGATGGCATCCAAGACTTTCCCCATAGTAGAGAACGCGCAAATAGGCTGGTTATAAATATCTGAAAAGCTGCCCGAGTTGAAGACAGGTAAAACAAAAGCAGTTTTCCATTGTCCAGAAAAGACTCCTCTGCTAATTGATAAATTAAGCAAAATACAGACTGCCAAGGAAAGCGAAGGACTGCAAAGTTTTGAAAAATAGTGTGGCATCGTTTCAAACTATTGCAGAAAATTCTCTCTGTTGCTGTTAAACTTAATTGTTAAAATTTATTATTATTCATATGTTTAGTTACTAATTTTTCTTCAGTTTCCAACTTTTCTTTCTTTATATTCTGTATTCGTCATAATGGTCATAACTCATAACTCATAACTATCTTGGGTCGCTGTACTTTAAAAAAAAAATTTCCATTCGATCTACCTTATTTCTAAGTTTATATATGTACATACATATCCGAATTCTTCTGGTATTTATCTATTTCATTCTTCCACTTTTGTCCAATTACATTTTCTGTTTATATGATTTCATTTTTTGTTTTACTATTTTCAAGTTTTCAGTCCCTTCATTGAAAGTAATCTTATATGTAGCTAGTTTTTCTACGACTACCAGGTCAATTAAACGATAGAGACTGAATTAATAGTTATATTAGGAAGGTGTTTCAAAAACGTTTGTGAACGTTCTGAAAATATATCTATAATTCAATCTTTGTCGTTTAATTGACCTAGTGAAAAACTATCTACATATAAATAAAAAGATCATGAAACATATTACATACATAGGTATATAGTAGAGATGGGACATTCGAATCCGCGAATCCTCGAATCCATCGAATTCTGAAAAAGATTCGAGATTTGAAAACTCGAATCTTCGCACGATTTTCGTAATCTGGAATCTTTCGAATCCAAAAAAAAAATAATAATGATGACTCATGTAATCACGACACATATGAATCACTGACTAGAAAGATCTCGACGATTCTCTTCGGTTCTCGTTCTTTCAGCCACAAAGTATTTATAAGCTGGCATGCTTTCCTAATGTTTGTGGTATTTTAATAAATAAATATCTTTATTCCTGAGACCAGAAAAGGTATGGAACATGTCAAATACAGACAGCAAATAATATAACTAATCTAATTACAAAATTATGAAAACTTATTAACTTATGTACATTTAGTTCTAATAACTAGCTAAGACTATATCATGTTCAAGTTTTATATTTTAAACACCATATATGCTACACTAATACCATCTATCGCTCTTTATGTGATTCTAATTAACATCCTGCGCTCTCTCGTAAATTCTAGCAACTATCTCGTCTTGAATAGTCTCGTCGGTTTTGGATGACTGAGCTCTAATACTGGATTATTCTCGAAACTCTTGATATATGATATATAAAAGGTGCGTGGTGCGAGTAAACTTCAGATCGCAACGACCATTTTATAGTGCAGTACTGTTCAGTCTGTGACGTTGAGAGTGGATATGCGTGGTTTATACGATATATGAGGTAAGTTACTTATTTTCATTTATACTGTATTGATATATAATTTTTTTTTGCACATATTAAGTTATATTACATTGCATGCGGTGTTAATTGGAAATCAAATTGGGATGTTATATAAATGTAATTGTTAAGTATAAGAATTAAAAAAATAAATAACTTGTTAATTGTTGTCAAAGGCCATTTCAGATGTCTGTCAACTGCATTATTAATTAATTATTCACGGCATAGTAATTTTGTAATATTTATTGCAGTTTTATTATTACTGTTGCATACCGTATTTTCGCGCAATTATTACAGCTAATAATAAAATTACAAGGATTTTAGGATTTTAACATGAAAACTTAATCTTTTTTTTCTTTTTCAGGGGAGTTCTGAAGTTGCACAACTGTCACTGTTACATCATATTTGTTGCATTCAATAGCAACCTATGAAATGGCTTTGTGTCCTCAGACAACTTCTGATATTTGGAACTATTTCCAAATTTCAGAAAATGAAAACTATGCAAATTGCAATCTGTGCTCTGAAAATATCTAGAGGGAAAAAGTCGCACACTACTTCAGCTATGTGGAAACATTTGAAAACCAGGCATTTATCCAAATATCAAGAACTGAAAGGTACAAGTTCATCAAACTCATTACTAATTCCAACTTCACCCTTAAGCCCTTTGACTGTCAATGTTGATTCTTCATTTGAAGAAAATAATCCAGATGATATAACTACTTTTGGGAGTCCTGTGTCAATTAGTTCAACTCCTAGTCCAGGTTCAAAAATTTGTTCTTATGGCGAACAAAGGTCTTTGAAACAATGCGCAGTGAAACGCAAAGCAGAACCTTTCAACCAACCTACTCTGAAAAATTTTGATAAAATGCAAAGTTTTAAGCCTGGGGACAAAAGAGGCAAAACAATTACCAGATTGGTTGCTGAAATGATATGTACAGATAATCAACCACTGTCCATAGTGGAAGATAAGGGGTTTAAAAAATTGATTAACCATCTTGAACCAAGATATGTCATCCCATGTAGGAAACATTTTTCTGAAAAGGTAATTCCAGATATGTATGAAGAAGAAAAATGAAAGTCGAGGAACTTTTTTAAAAATACTGAATACATTGGAGTCACAACAGATATGTGGACATCAACATCATCTGATGACTACCTAAGCCTGACAGTGCACTTTGTAGATGAAAACTTTGAGTACCATCATTTGTGCTTAGAATGTATTCCTTTTTTAGAGGTTTCACATACAGCATCTGCTATAGAAACTTTCATTAGCAACATAATAAAAGAATGGCATCTTACAGAAAAAGTTGTATGCTTCATATGAGAGACAATGGTCCTAATATGGTTGCAGCTTTAGAGCGTAGCATCTTCACCCACTTGCCTTGCCTAGCCCATACGTTTCAGTTAGTTATAAAAGATGGTTTACTGAATAAGAATGAAATTAAGGAAATAATGATATCCTGTCGGAATATTGTGGGACATTACAAACACTCTTCTAAAGCGACAAAAATGTTAAAAACTGCTCAAGCTAAGTTAGGTCTTAAAGGTCGTCGTTTAATACAAGACGAGCCGACTAGATCGAACTCTCAGCTTCACATGCTCAATCGACTTGTGGAACAAAAGCAAGCCATTTTATTGTCTGCTTCTGACTTGAATATTCAGATAGACCTTTGTCCTCAACAGTGGAAACTTATTGAAGATATTATACGAATATTAGAAGTGTTTGATAAAGCTACATTTGTGGCCAGCTCAAGTAAAGTGACAATTTCAGAAATAATTCCTTTAGTGAATAGCACCATTCGTGCTCTAGAAAATTTCAAACCAAAATTAGGTTCAGTACAGGGTTTCCGAAATGATTTGCTTGCGTCACTAAAAGGCGCTACCATTCTGTTGAGACAGAGAAATTGTATACTATTGGTACTTTACTGGATCCCCGATTCAAAGGGAATGTATTTTTGAATAAAGAAAACGTTGAGCAAGCTAAATTGACACTGGCTAATGAAATTTCATCCATCTATATGCGTAAACAAATGGTGATCTGCAGTCATCAGAGAAAACTCAAGCAAATGCCACAGATATATCTTTAACTGAACAAGGTCATAGTATGTGGAGTTACTATTCTCAGTTGATGACCCCAGCTACCTGCAGTGATGTGTAAAATTGTTTTTCCTCTCGGTCCTTTCTTATTATTGTAATTATATGATGGATTCGAGAGATTCGAGATTCGAAGGATTCGAGAGATTCGAGAATCCTTTAGGATTCGGATTCGGATTCGGATTCGAGAAAATTTGATTCGTCCCATCTCTAGTATATAATATATATATATTTAATCGAATGTAATGTAATAAATACCATCAAAATCACAAAAATCCATTCCAGAATATATGCTCCAATTATGATACAATACGTAAATGGTATCATTATCAATAAATAAACTAACACAATGGAGTATATAGAAACAATGTTGTATACCTATGTACCATTACATTCAATCTTACATACAACACTCAATGTTTTCAGCCTTTGTTTCTGCAACACTATGTTTTATCAATATAGTTTGTTAAAAAGGTTGATGACGTGTTATCATTAAGTAGTGTAAATCGAACTGACGCTGTCGCTCCTCCGAATTGTATTATTTAATGATAAGTTTCATTAATAAGTTATCACTGAATAATAAAATTCGGAGGAGTAACAGTGTCAATCCGATTTCACTACTTAATGATAACTCGTCATCTATCTTTTTAACAAACTCTATTTACTAATCTGAAACTATAAATGAGAAAAGCCATATACAAACTATTGGTGAATATCCTAAGGATTTAGGCAATCTACTATGTTAATTACTATGTTTCCAAAATTCTGTGAATTTCTAAACGACAAAGCGTTGAAGTAACTGCAGGTATACGTTTAGCAATTTTATGCTACCCATCTTTGGGACTTAAAGCATCTTCTATAGTAGAAATGCAAATACAGTAAAAAAACATTCCTACTGCCAAAGCGCTCAAAAAATACTAGCACTCAAGCAATCGTAAACAAAACATTTCCGAATACATTCAGTATCAATAATTGCCATTCATATCTAGAATTATTTAGAAATTTTCAGAATGTTGGGAATATCCCTTGTAATTGATAACTCATAAATTAATAATTAAGAGTAATATTAAAACAGAGCTAACCCTATATCGAAAGCTGTTTCAATAAATATCTCCATATTATCAAGATAAAAAGAAAAGAAAATATTGTAGTATGTTCACAATATTCACATAAATGAACACCGAACGAAAACAGTAATAAGAGCTAAATTCGTTAAGGGGTTCAGGATGTAATCAATTTACATCACAAAGGAGAAAATAAAAGGACATCCTTATCATCGTGGAGCATAAAACATATACAAATGCTACGATTCGAAATCGCAAGGTATAACAGTTTTCGACAAGACCGAAATTATTATTATTATTTTATAATTAAAAGCTTGTCCATTCTGTCTTGTAGTTCTGCAAAATATAGCGGATATTCGTATGTCTGACTGTACTCAAGCTAGTTTGAATTATCTATAGCAAAGAGCATGTGAAATTCATAGTGATAGTCCTCGAGCTATTATAAGTAAAGTACTCAAGCAACAGTAATAATTTTGCTATAACCAATGGAGGTCTTTGAGGAAGATATTGAACAAAGTAGTATCTTAAACTTTAATTTGAGAATTCTTCAGAGAGCTGGCTACTGGCCTTCCGAAAATTATTCAAAAACTTTTAGAAAAGTTTACAAAGTGTATATGTGTTTCACTACATGTTTCATCATGCTACACGTTGTGAGTGAAGGTATAAGCATGATATTAATGATGATATCAGGAAATATTGAAAATTTAATCGAAACGAGTTTCGTATTCTTTCTTAATATTGGTTTTCTTGCAAAAGTTAATCTATTTGTTAAAGATAATAAACAAATAAAATATCTTATTACTACCATGGATCAAGCAATTTTTAAAATTGAGGACTGCGATCAACATCTATTCACATTGAGATACAGGGAAATTAACTTATTTTGCCGACTATTTGTTTTATCAGGTGTTTTAACTTGTTCTTTGTTTACTATTTTCCCTTTTACTGCTATCAGTGAATTAAAGTTGCCCCTTGGTGGATGGTATCCATATGAAGCTAAAGCATTTGTGGAGGTATTCATCTTCCAAATGTTGGGAGAACTACTCATTGCACTGTGCAACATAAGTATTGATTGTATAATAATATGTTTTTTGAGTCATATGTGCATGCAACTAGATATGTTAAAAAGTAAAATAAAACACATAAAACAAAGATGTGGGGAAAAACTAAGACAGAAAATCGAGCTCAAAGTATTTGAAGACTGTGACCGAAAACAAAGAAAGCAAGCGCTTATAGATAATATGTTGAAAAGGTGTATTTTTCACTATCAAACTATTCGGAAGTAAGTGTTTACTAAATAAGGAAAGTCTGTACTTTAGAACTACAATGAATGCACCCTTACCATTACCACACTGATTCTTCGGAAAACTCCAAATACGCATTTCGATCAAGTGGTCATCCTCAATTGTGAATATAAAGGAAAGAAATCATCGCTCGTAAAAATTGGTTAAAGACAGGACATTTGCAATTTATTTTGGTAAATATGATTATAAAAATTAAAAAAATTTAAGTTAATCAATCAGACAAATGCATCTCGTTATATTAATTTGGTTCGGTATTGTTATCTTTAACATAAACGACTACAAGTAAGTGCACAATATACAGTCACAATTAGTTATATTTAGCCGCTTTTCCTTAAACAAAAATTGATCTAAAATATCACAAAATTCAGCTACAATATCTTTCGGTACAATATATATCTTTTTCATCTTCTGATTGACGACGTTCAACCAATTTGAAAGACGATAACAAACATGAGAGGAAAACCCTTCATATAGCTAATATAAGTTAATATATATATATATATATATATATATATTTACAATTACATTAGTACAATCATAGTTGATATCTACACACACATATAAACACATAATCTCGCTTTGTTATGGAAAATCTTATACTTGATACAAGAGCCTTAAATATTTTTCATGATCCATTTTCTATCAAATCAATAAACTTCAACTTTATTGAAACCAAAATAGCAAATCCAAACACATTCATCAGTACATTTAATTTATACATTTACACATTTGTAAAAATTTTTGCTACATCATTGGGTACTATTTACCCTCACTTTTATCACTCGGGCCCAAAATATATGTGCTATTTTACTTAATAACTTAGTTCTTCAAATATATCTACTAGTTAACTCAAATTGATCACCGCCTGGTAGTCAACTTTTACCAACAAAATATTATGATTTCATCTCTTAATTCATAAAGACTTTCTGTTTCTTCCGTATTAATAAAGAAATGAGGAATGTTTAGCATTACGCATATATGTATATCTTTCCAAATAATAAGTATTACTTCATGCGCCTTATATTCACCACAATTACAATTAGTCAACAACACAGTTTTCCTATCGCATCTTCGCCAATCCTATTCCTATCGAATAGTGCAGATGCTGTTGCTCTATTGTCTATTGGTTTGCAAACCACCTACTAACATTCCATCTCAAATTTGAACCCAATACAATAACAATATTTGTTGTCGCAACGCAAATATTTTTAAGCATACCAAGCGACAGTACAATTTGGTATAAAGACAAATTATAATTATTTTACCAGATGATTTCCAAAGTTAAGATATGCTACCTAGCATCTAACTATGTATTTCATATGAAACTTGGCAAAAAGCTGTACAACTTTTTCATTTGCAAAGCTTAACAGAATTCTATTATTACTTTGCTTCTAGTGTGATAATTAGTTAGATACTTCCAATTTCGTAGACGATAATCACGAACTCATGCAATCAATAACATAGAAATCCAATTTTACTTTTATGTGTAACATTTTAAGTGAACTGTATTTGTTTAAAGTGCTGGCGCTTCAAGATCTGTCGTACTGTTATATGTATATATATATATATATATATAATAGTGAAATTAATTATCATCTAGCTTTACCACACCGATTCCTAAAAACTGCAATTACGTATTTCAACCACCAAGCGACCACCTTCTGAGGCGATCGAAATATGCATTTGGAATTTCCCAAAATTAGTATAACAAGGATAAGAGCTAATTTACTTAGGTTCTAAACTATAACTTTTTATCCTCTTAGGAACAAATTTGTAAATTGAAATAAAAGTTATTTATTTTCAGAATGAAGAATGACTTCGAAGAAATTTTTAAATGGAGCATATTTGTTGTATTTGCTTTGGATTGTTTAACACTAAGCATGACTATGTTGGAATTTTTAATAGTAAGTATACACACACGCTCGATTAGAACCAAGCGGAAAATTGTACTATATCCGGATGAAATTGAACTAAATGTATCAAAAAAGTGAAAGTTCGACAGAAAACATTCAAATACATATTTTGTATTATACGTATACAATTACTTTATTGCTTTGGAAATTTTTCAAACTATAATTACGAGGTAGGCGTCATAAATTCTCGGCCTAACAGACTTATACCAGTACAATCAGGTTCCAAAATCTGTTGCGTTATAGTTGCACATGGGTGAAGCCTACACCACACACACTATACACTACGGATCACAGAATAGTAGTTTTTAGTAGTCAGTCCGACAACCTGACCAGTGCACAAAAATATCGCAGCTAACGAAAACAGAGTACCACGCGACATTAAATTTTTAACAAATGGAGAGCATACGCCTAATCACATTAAACAACGTTTAGACGGAATTTATGGTGATTCATCATCATCATTTATCATATTCCACTGTAAAAACTGGATAAAACGTTTCCGTTTGCGGCAAAAATCCCTGGAAAATGATGAGCGCTCCTCGAAATGATTGAAGAAATGGTATTAGAAGATCGCCGTTTGAAAGTAAAGAAATTAGCAGTGATGTCTAACATTTCTGAAACAAGTATTCGCCGAATTTTCTCCACGCCATTTGGGTATTGCTAAGATTAGTGCAAGACGCGTCTACTTCCCGCTCTCCAACCTGAATGTCGGGTCAAATATGCCCGGTATTATTAATGGATCCTTATAGGAAATGGGTTCTAGGTAAATTGCTCGAATGCAATTACTCGAAGTCAGCTACTCGAAAGTCAGTTGCTCGAATATGTCTTTCCTCGAACTGCAAGTTACTCAAACCCCAATTTCTCGAAAATGTTTTGTTCGAAAGTAATTACCCAGAATAATGCGGTGATTGTTATTGCAAAGACGGTATCCATATTATTTGCCATAAATCTAAACCAGTAATTGGAAGTAACATTAGATTGGCTTTATTGTAAAAAGTGGAATAGCACATAACATATATTAAAAACACGTTATGTTTTTCATAATTTTTAACTTAATCATGTAGGTACCTACAAGTACCTATTTTTTGTTAATAAAGATAATAATTTGTAATTTGTGTTTTTTATTATTCCTGGTACAAACTATAGAACTGAGGAATAGTGTTACGGCTAGTCCGTAATTGCATTCCAATAATAAATACTTTCTACATTCCAAATTCGAGCAAAACAATTTCGAGAAATTGTCGTTCGAGGAACCTGTATTTCGAGGAAACACGTATTCGAGCATTTTCACTTTCTAGCAATTGAATTCGGGCAACTGATTTCGAGCAATTACATTCGAGGAATTTGACGGAGACGTAGAAAATGTATGGAAGTTAGGGAAGTTTATATTAAAAAACAAAAATTGTTATATTTTGCCAAGTTTATTTTTTTGTATCAGTCCGAGAATTTATGGTGCCTACCTCATATATTTTAACTTATTTTATTTGTTTCAGCGACAATAAATTTAAAACGATTTTTTTTTTTTTGAGAAAACAATTGGTTGCCACCATTGGTTGTAGGCGAAATTCTGAATGAAAGCTCGTTACAGAATCGAATTTGCCGAGCCCGAAGGCCGACAATCAACAATTGATGCTCTTCAACCTAATCTAACTTCGCTAATATAGAAGAACTTCAAAGGAAAGCAAATGACCTATATAATCCGTGATATAGAAGAGATTTTTGATACCACCCCTTTAAATGCATGAACAAAATTTCACGCGAAAGAGACATTAAAACTAATATGCAATAATACCTACAGGAACACAATCCACACTTAAAAATCGAGAAAGTACAGTGGCTGGCTATGAATAATATTTTGAGTTAAGTTATGTTCATAGTAAAAATAACCCGTACCCCAAGAGGGAATATTACAGTTTATAGCGATTCACTTGGACAGTAAATTTCTTAAAATTGTAAGTTAGCCAGGGGTCCCCTCCCGTTATGATTATGAAAACATAAGCATAATGGTACTCTTTCGGATCGAGTACAAACTACCCTTAAGAACTATAATAGATAAGATAAAGTAAAACTGAAAAGTTTCTATACTGAACAGAATTCCCACAGATTTTTCCCTTACCTTTCAGGTTCTTCCTGCCACTTTATCACAAGACACAAATTAAATTCAACAAAATATATATATTTCAAAACGGTATTTTAACCAGTTTTCGTAAATACATCATTAGTGAAATATAATTCTATGTATACTATAAACAAAACATTTGTCATTATTATTTGTAGCTTGTAACTATATTACATAGTGGACGACGAACAGAAAATATTAATAACAACAATAATTAATAATTAAGAATATAACCCACCAAACCATCGGCTGCCTTAATAAGATACATATGTTTAACGTGAAACGTATCCTTGAAAACAAAATTTAAAGTTCATATTTACATATAACGTAAAATTTATGTATTTGTGCAGGAGTAAAGAAAGTTTTTGGAAATATCAAAGTAATACAGGTTTTCCCTTAAAAGATTACGATTTCTATAAAAAATTTGTATTAGATGCGGCACAAAAGGGCTAAATATTGTATATTTTATGGAGATGTAGGCATTAGAAGTGAAAAATGTGGTGCAGAACTATTTCGCGATTAACATAACGTGACCATTTATTTTTTTCCTCAGAACGGGACATCAACAAATTTTAAATAATAGTATATGTATGCAAGAAAACGCATTTCTTCCGAGCGTTTATTCATTAACGAAAGGAACAGGAATGAACACATTAAAATAAATAATTTATTTAGTTTTATTTTCTCTGAAGAACAAATCTCCTCAAATACGTATATCTGGTGTTGATTCAAATAAAAATGAAATTTTTGGCAAGATCTCTTTAAATTTACTTTGATAAAGTTAACATTGCTTAAAGGACTGTGACCTGTAACTGTATTTTTCGCTCGTCCACAACTTATTCATAAAACGGCCCCTCTCTGCGGGTGCATGGGGACTGGGCAGATATAAAATATTCTCAACAATTATACGAAAGTTCGTTCAAATTATTGGTGTGAAAGTGTTGTAAATCTATCACATTTTGCGGTGTACTGTACGGGACATGCTTCCTAAGTTCTAGAAATTTAATAATCTCAATTTAATTGAATGTATTTATCCCCAGGTGAAACTAATTTTCTTAAACCGTCCTCAAAGAGCTTTTAGGAGTATCTGCAATCAAACTATTTACAGTAAATTTTATCACATTGAAGGTCTCAAATCGAACACCCTGTGATGGTTCTTTCAAATTTGTGAACACATGAAAATCACTAAGAGCTAGATCAAGTCAACAGGATACATGTGGAAATTAGTCTCAGTGCAATTCTTTTAAAACATTATCCGTTCCTGGTGCGGAATGGGGTCCTATTGCAATAATGGATACTTATGTAACTTCACAGGCCGTTTCTTGCAAGGGCCCTGTTGGAATAGGCCAGACAAAAGATTACAATATTCTGGGTTAATTGTAGTACCTTTCGGTAGATAATTTATAACAATACTCCCCTCGCAATCCTAGAATACACTGAGCATTACGTTTGCAACCGACGGAACTGCACTTACTTTAATCGGAGGATTCTCTTCTGATTTGCGCCATTCTTTCGGCTGATCTTTGGCCTCAGGAATGAAGGTAAGGTAACCGTATTTCATCAATAGTTATTATCCGTTGTCAAAATTGGTCGCTGTAACGTGGTAAAACCTCTTTTTCTTGCCCAAACGTTCGTGTAAAATCTCGTGGACCTGCCGTGTACATGTTCCTACACTAACACTAATTTCGCAAATATTTATCCGCCGATGAGCTCTCAGTATGTTCTCCACGACAGCAATTTCTCTTTATTTACAGAGGTGGGTTGCCCGTGCCTGTTATAGACGTTGAACAACTTCTGAAAGTTTCACACTCTCTTTAAATAAAAAGAAAATGATAGATTTAGTCTCATCTTCCATTATTGCAAAATCAGCGGTAGCCAAGTAGCTGAAGTATACTAAAAAATATTGTATGACATGGCCGCGTATTTGTGTCAATACTTGTCTTCCACGTATAGCGTGACCTATAAGAATTACCCAATTTAACTACAGCCAAATTCCTACAACATTCGGAACATTTCTGATAATTAGAAATAAGTGACTAATCATCAAATACTTCTGTATCTTGGTTACAATTAGCAAATCCCTGTTCAATCAATGCATTCACTACACTTTAAATTTCTTCCAACACAGGTATTTCATTAAACTCACTGATTTAAATATGATATTTCTAATTGTTCTTAGAACAAAGTTCACTGCTCGAAATATTCTTTACTTATTTTACAGAACCCAGCAGGTATAGTTTTCATATATTCTTTGTCACCGCCACTGCAACCATTTTCTTGCAACTTTGCCATTAAATTACGAATGGAGTGAGGAAGAAGCAGAGTAGTTTATTTCAATGTCAAATTATCTTTTAGTTGAATTATTTCCTCCATGGCTTGACTGGCAGAAATACTCTGATGGTACAGCTTGATGGAACGATGATGGCTGTGCATACATAAAACAGCCATAATTCAGAGCTAGAGTTTTCAAGGAAAGTTCTCAATATGCTTGGACATTTATCCAAAAAGTAATCTTTTAAAAGCATTTAATTTCAAAACCCTTTCAATAGCCGGCATAAACGCAAGCCACCTAGTTATAGTATAGCTTAGCAATTTCTGATACCCTGTGTCAACTTCATTACAAAACTCTTTCAGAGCTTCCACGCAAACACGATAGATAGGTATAAGAACGCATTCAAAGTCTACAGAAAAACAGTCTGTTTAATCGCGTTGTGATTTATGTTAGTTCCAACGCCATGTTACTGGTTTTTCTTTTTCTTTTGAAATTGTTAGAGTGAACCCCTTTTTCTAAAAACGGGATATTTCAACGTCCAGAAACTGGATAGGCCACCTGAAAACAGGATGGTCCCGTTGACAACGAAACGTATGGTCACGTTAGGTTAACACTGCTTTACCCTAAAACTTGATTATATGCCGTTCTACCATGTCATTTGAGATCAAATTTAAGCGTTTCTTATAGAAAAAATAGAAATAATGATACATTTCTACTTATGTTTAGGTTGATATCGCTAGTATCCAATTCGTCTCCGTAGTTACTTATATGTTTTGCATTACAATGGAATTATTAGCATACTGCTGGATGGGTAACGAATTAACAGTAAAGGTAAAACTAAATTATTCGATAGATGACAATGAATTGTAAATCACCTTTCAGAGTACGGAGATAGCAATTGCTGCATTCGAAAGTGACTGGTTAGATTCTTCAGTCTCCTTTCAAAAAATCTATTGATTTTTATAACTCTTTCTATGAAACCCATCAAATTGACGTGTGTACATCTTACTGTATCTGTAGAAACTTTTAAGGCGGTAAGTAAATGCCACTATCACAGTCCAGTTATTAAGGTAATAATTTTCAGATAATGCGTACCGCTTGGTCCTACTTCGCCTTTCTTCGTCAAAACTACGTTGTAGATGAATAAAATCCAGCTGTAAAACAACAGAATAACGGCATGAATACAACTATAGGAACACGTCTTATAGTAAACACTAGAAATATGAGTTTCCTGGAAATCATTTTCGCACGATATTTAATATAAATGAAACACTATATATTGTTGTTAAAAGTATTTTGTTCACCATAATAAACACATATTAGTCAGGTATATTCTTAAAATTTGCATATGGTTGCTTTCATATGGTTCATAAAATTTGGCACAGAAATTATTTAATTACAAAGTACAATTAAAACTTTGTCTCTAAAAGGTGTTGGTTACAGCGAATACAATCTGGTAATAAGAAAAATACTTATCTTCCTCAAAATGTGATCATTTTGAATTTGTAATTTGAAATTGTACTTGTAAGTCTGGGACCGCTGTCACTTGACTTTCTTATACCTCCAGTTGTGCTCTAACGTGAAATGCTCTGACAGAAGACTTACCAAACTAAATAAAACATCGGCATTCCAATGAAGCAGAGAGTGTGCAATACAAAATAAAGCAATAAGTACAAAATTATGCCCTTCAATAGGTATTTTTATGAATATTATAGAGTGAAGAACCGCCTAATTCATTTGACCTGCTGATAACTAAAGTTGCTCACTAGCGCCAACGAGCAGTGACGGAGGTTCGATACAACCTTCAGTGCGAGTCTCTCTGAGATCTGTTGCATAAGCGTGTACGCTACCGTAAATACTATTTCGTACTTCTACGTTTGCTTTAAAAATGTTGCCTGCGTTGGGAAAACGACCAATGTTGGACAAAATTACAAAATTTCTAGCAGAAATGTCTGACCTAAATTATGATGGCGTTAAACTTCAATGTATGGTTTGTAATATCTCTTTAATGTGTTGGTCCAATTGTCAACGTTACGTAAATAGCAAACGGCATTCTTAAAAAAAAAAGTTGCATACGACACTACAAAAGAATTAAATTTAATATATGTATTACCTTTATTTTATGTAATCTACCGTTTAATTTGCTGGACAACGAAGAATATGTCTTCTTTTGAAATAAATATTCGGACTGGCAATTACCAAGTCGGGCATCGTTACAAAGGTTTGTGCCATCTGTTCGTAAATATGTTGAAAAAGGAATTAAATCGGATTTGAAAGATAAAAACTGTGGTTATCTGTGGATGAAACAAAAGATCGTAAAAAGCATTATGTGCTTAATATAATGGTACCTACAAAGGAACCACATCAATCATAACCTGCATTTCTATTAGCTTCCAAACGACTACAACAATGTACTGCCGAAGCAATTTCAAAGTTACTCTTAAATACATTGCAAAAGGTCGAATTTTCAACAAACCAACTGTTAATGTTCAGGAGTAGGGTTAGGATAAATATGCATTCACCTATCTGCATATGCAAATACATATTTTACGTATTTGTTTCGATAAATGCATATCTTCATTCTTCAGAGCATTAAATCATTTTTCTGTTGAAATTACAAATATGCTTTTATATCCTGTTTCGAAATGCAAAGAGATATTCTGTAGGAGATAATTAAATAATCTTCTAAAGTATTAAATAAGTACTTAAAAATAAATGGTTCCTTAGTATTTATTTCTCATTATTTGTTTACCTAGATCAGGGGTCTCCAAACTTTTCAGCCTTGGGGCCATACTGATTACTTCAGTGAGTTCCAAGGGCCAACACCGTTTTAATTTTCAATTAAATAAATCCGAGTTATCATTCTGTGTTATTTTATCCAACTTATCACAGCAACAATAAGCTATTACCTGTCGCGGGCCGTAGCTTGGAGACCCCTGACCTAGATAGTTGCCGATAATAAATAATAATTAATGTACCTGTTTAATAGTTTATATTACTATATATAGTTCAGTAATAGTTCCACACTACCTGAAAATATTAAGGGGATTACCGAGAATTATGTAGGTCAACGAACAACGAGAAATAATGTGAGTGGGGGATGTACCTAAATTTACCAGGCCCTTACATATTTCAATATCGTCTTTTCATTAGTTGTGTGCTACTTACGATAGTATTAACATCTATCAAGATGCCAAAAGAAAAAAGGTGTGTAAGTGCCATCTTAAATCAATTTGTAAAAGACTAGTAATTTTACAACAGATCGGAGTGTGTTTTTTTGTAAATACTGCGAAATTCAAGTTACAGCGGTAAAGAAGTGTCAAGTGACGCAGCATCTCCAAATAGGAAAACATGCTAATAATAAAAATCGTAAAAGGGGAAATAACGAACGACAAATCTTAATTTCCAGTTTACCGACGCCTGGACCTAAACATTCGGTATTCTCTGAAGAACTTTGTACGGCTTTTATTTGCGCTGACATTCCGTTAACTAAATTAAAGTATGAAGTTTTTTGCAATTTTATAGAAAAGTACAGCTCTCGCAATATAAGTTGGCGAAGAGTGGGAGTGAGTACGCGCAGATAGAGGAGGGGTAGATTGCCTATCATTCGCCTTGCAACGTTCCCGCATCAGTTCCCGTATCCTATGCACTATCTGAATCAGACACGTGGGAGGTACGTGTCTTAAATACGTTTACGGCGCATCCCCACCGCTCGCCAACTTATATTGCGAGAGCTGTATATGAAACAAAGCATCCAGACGAGTCAGCATTACGAAAATATTATGTTTCCGATTTGTATAACACAACATTAAACAAATTAAGGTAAAAAGTAAAAGATCATTTTATTTGGGTGTCGTTGGATGAAACCACTGATGTGGAACAGAGATGCATTGCAAATTTTATATTTGGTAGATTAGGAGTTAATGAAGAAAGAAGTAAATCATATGTGCTGGCTTTAAAAGTGTTGGACAAGGTGAATCATTCAACAGTCGCTGCTTTTCTCAACGATTCTCTGAGTTTATTGTGACCGTCTGGGATTTTATATGAAGAAGTACTACTGGTTTGTAGTGATGCGGCACCATGTATGTGCAAAGCTATGAGGGGCCCACAGGTTTTGTATCCAAATATGATACATGTGACCTGTGTAGCACATAATTTACACCGAGTGGCTGAATTAATTCGTACTATATATCCAAACGTTAATATGCTGATCGCGTTTGTAAAAAAGATTTTTCTTAAAGCACTAAATCGTGTCCAGAGGTTTCGGGAAATGGTAGAGAACGTTCCACTTCCACCATCGCCAATCATTATAAGATGGGGAACTTGGATCGACGCTGCAGCTCACAGCATTGAGCATTCGTCAATAAATTAAATGTAGTTCTGTCAAAAATACCGGGTATCAACAGCTAAAGAATACAAGTGATATGTTGCAAAATAAAACAATCCTTAATGAAAAAATTAACATTTGAGTGCCAGTGCATTATAAACTATGAATTTGCACCGATAGTGTTGTGTGATGTCGAAAGACTTTTTCGCAATACAAACATGTCTAGCCGACAATAGGCGCAAATTTACTTTTGAAAATTTGTTATGCCATGTTATAGTTAAATGTAATTATAACTTGTTCTTATAGTTTCTTTAATTTTTATTTTAAAGTTCTGAGATTCATATTGTTGAGGGAAAAATAAAAATAATTTTTAATGGATATTTAAGTGCATATTCCTGATATTTTTGGCGCGTATTTTGAAAGTTTTTAGTGCATAATAATGTAATAGTATAATAGTATATTTGATGTAATTTTCTTTTCTCGAACTCCTTTTGTTCACATCGCCGCTTTATTGTAAAGTTAATTTTGAAATATTTTATGGGCGCGTTCTTAAGCCTTGTCCCTCTTCATCATTGATATTTCCGGAATCGTGATCTTTGCGAGGTTAATTTTCCCTTTCACCTAGAAGAATTTTACATTGCTGGATTAGATGTCAATATACGAGGATCCTCTCTCTCTCTCTTTCTATTGAAATGCATTTTCTCTGACACGTAGAAAAGTGTTTTAACGCATTCCATTTAAGTTTAATCCTAAAATTGGTAAGGAATTGTTGTTTGAGTTTTAATTGCAAAATAATAGCAGAATAATTTTCTAGAGCTTTCAGAAGTAGTATGGCCGTAATTTTCAGCGGGATTTAAAAATCTCCACGCCGGTAACGCTTCATACACGTGATTGCGCCTTTCCTGGCCCAGATACGTTAGTTTGTGCTCATATCTTTTGTTCTTCCTCTAGTTAGACGTATTTGTTGTATCATTTCAAGGTGCTACTAATGTGTTAATATACTACCTAAGAGACTGAACATGTGAAAAGTATGTAATTGTTTTGTAAATTGCCCAACTGAAAAAGTCGCATTGGGCATATAAACTATCCACTACTTAGTCACCTTCTTTGTTAGCTAGGAAAGAGCAATCATAGGCCGAAAACGGTAACTTTCCTCATCATATTTATTCCACTTACCAAATTGTGAGTCCTGGAGAAAAAGAAAAATTATTATAGAGAGAAAACTCCTTTCTTGACGCACTTTTGAACAAACGTGGCGCCATTATGTATTACCAAAGTCAATCGGGTTGGTACTTTTGCCGTCTCCTCTGAAGCTAGCAAGCATGTACTTATTCGATAGCTAAGTATTAAACTCTTGAAGATTACAGGTGATAATAAATTATCCTTTGCTGAACAAGTTGAGACAATCTATAAAAAGACAGCAATAAAGCTTCGCTTAACGTAGAATTCCTTTTACAAGAGTACCAACTTATTTTATATTATTATATTATTTTGATTTGGGATGAGGTGTGCGAATATAATCGAATTATTATCGCACAAAAAAAAGTTCTGAGATTAATATTCGACTGCCCGCCTTGAAAGTCCTGTAGATTTATACTTGTTTAAAATAAAATACATACGCTATCGTTCGAGTATGTATATCAGGTCGATGTATTTGTTAAAAATAACTTACGTATAGAGATGGGCTATCTTGATTAAATCCAAATCTAAATTTAGCAAATCAACAAAAATGTTAAATTAGTTCAGTTTATGGAATTGAAAAAATTACTCAAGGATAAGTACGCGAAACTATTGGTTTAGTCAAACAATATCCTATAGAGAATAGTCGGTGGCCAAGGAGGTCAAACTAATTTTCAGAATTATAGTATTGAAATTATTGTAAATATCATATTCCTAATTATAGTACCTGGTGGACCGAGCCTTGCTTGGAGTTCCCAAATTTCTTTAAATAATTTTGAATCAAATAATAACGCCCTTTATTTTAGTTTTGATATTTACTTTACATTGTATATTTCAAGTATATATAGTAGCACATATATATTAAAAGTTTATAAGGTTAAAAGTATGTGAATTTACATGTTGTTGTTAGTTTTAGTAGATATTTTTCTTTTATTAACATACTACTTTCAGCGCCATCTATGGTTTAGTAGTAAAGTTCTTATTACTTATAACTTCGCTTGGCTGCATGATCTTAAAAAAGTTGCTAACCCACGTTTAGGCCGAAATTGGTGAAAACCTGGACTAAACGGATTGATTCGAGACCGGGAACATGTTAAATCGGTTTTTCGTCCCCAAAAACTCGCAGATGCTAAATTGTAACAAAATCTTGAAAGTAATTTTCGATAACACATTTTATGTAACGCAGAAATAGGTAAAAACGGGACAAAGAAAATTTCTTGGGACCGGAACCATGCTGGATCAATTTTGTGTTCTCGAAAATCTCCAGATACTAAATTGCATAAAAATTGCTAAAGTCACTTTCGATAACCAATTGCATATACCGCAATACCAGAAATGTGTGTAAACCGGCCCAAAATGGATTTTCCCGGGACCGGGACCATGCTTGATCGATTTCTCGTCCCCGAAAACCCCCAGGTACTAAATTTCATCAAAATCGTTAGAGCCGTTTTCGAGAAACCAATTCTATATATATATATATATATATATATATATATATATATATATATATACATATACCAGAATTGCTCGTTTAAATATATTAGATATCATATTATAACATTGAAAGTATTCTGTACTGAAACCCGCCTGTATATCGTTGACCAAAAATATACGCAGTTCAGGGTCATAACAAGATATCGCTCCACTGATCTTGTCGATTAAATTCGACAACAAGTAGATAATTAACGATAGTCTCAAATTAAAGAGGTGATACAAAGCCAAACTGAATCGCAATTCAACTAAACTCGACAATTTTGTCTACTAATATTAACCTTCCTATACTCACGTCAAAATGAAAGACGTATACTATACTATATAAATCGGTCTCACAGACCGTATGCGTGAGTATAGGAAGGTTAATAACGACTCAAATAATCCATCCATATCCATCTCACCGAGATTTCGACCTATCACCTGGAAATTTTTACTGTGTTACTCGCAGAACAATATACTGTACTGACGAGTCCTAATAAGGACGAAACTAATTAGTCTGCAGTTGCGTTTTGCGATTGACATAGTCAAAATTTCCTACAGGAACGGTTATTTGTTAACTACCCATTAACGAACCTAATTTTATTATTGAGTCGTTTATAGAGAGTCCTCTACATTTTGTTTTATTAAAATGGTGCTGTAAAGAGTAGTTTCCTGCACCAGAATTCCTCTAAGTTTAAAATTTGCGAATACTACATTAAAAGGGAATTTTACTACCCTAAAACAGATCAATATCTTCTTTACATTGCTTTCACCAAAGAGGGGGAAAGGGGATTCTTACTTCCGTATTCTTTATAAGGTCGCCAACACTAGCCACCACAACGTCATCCCAACAACACTTAGCATAAGGACATATGTAGACCAGGCTCATACAGCCTAATACAGAATAGAAAATAAAGTGGAGCTCAAGAAAACATCAACGATGGTTAAATAGTGTAATAGAAGGATTATGCCGAAACTGCATAACAACAAATGAAGGAAATGAACGTCCTAAGAAACATCCAGAATCTCTTTGATGCCTGTTTCAGGTAAGTCGTCGTGTTAGATCCGTCAGTAGCAGTTTATTGGTAAACAGAACTTCTTTTAGTTGGCATTGTTGATTGTATCGATCGACACAGCCTTGTATTAATATCAAAATTACAAAATTAGGAACAAATGTCAGGAAAGTTAGTGTCAACAGACATAAAGATAAGATAATAACTAAAAATTATTACACAATGTCAATAAAAGTAAAAACTCAATTTTTAAATTTTTTTAGATATCACAAAAGCTGAATTAAATAATAATGTAATTACCATACACAAACAGATATAGTAAATACACCAATAACAAATGCAGTCGTAAATAGAGTTGTTCAGTTTGCGCCAACAGTAGTACAACTATCGGAAACGACTCTACTCTATGATTAACGTCGCACTAACGAATACAGGTAGAGTGAGATAGGTTCATACTATATATCGAAAGAGAGAACATGTATGCCGATGTTATTTTATTCTAGTATAGCCGTTTCGGATAGTTGTAGTACTGTTGGCGCCAACTGAACAACTCTAGTCATAAACCCCTTGTATTGTTGAGTTCTATTATAAGAAATAACTTGTTGCCTTACTTAACTTAATAAACTTGTAAAACAGCTAAACCAAGTGTATTTGTATAGTTATTATTGTATTGACAAAAAATACTATTTGTATACAAAGCCAACTTTTAGACCTTGTAGAGCTTTATTAAAATGTCCTATTGATTCCATATCTCGGAAATATTTATATACTTCTACAATATCTATAGCAATTGCAAGACATCAATACAAACCAGCAATTATCCATGCATGCTGCAAGTAATAAAGTATGTAGGGACAGTAATTATCTCTAATAGCAATGTACGCATGTATTATGCCCTCCTTTGTCAGGAAAAGTATTTATCTATATCGTAAAGTAGCTTATCATCACAGAAAGAATTGCACCTCAAACAATGAAAAACATCGACAGAGATTTTCAACAAAAACATGTTCTTAATTTTTGTTTCAAGCAACTTCGTAGGTTGGGTTACTGGCCCCCGGAAAATTCATCAAAATATGTAGCGATGCTCTACAAACTATATACATTAACTATCTTCGGCTCAATGTTATGCTACATAATTTCTGAAACTGCTTTTGTAGTAATAATGGTTAAGGAAGGAAATATTATAGGAGTTGCGGACGGGAGTTTTGTACTTTTTCTCAATTCCTCTTTTATGGTGAAGGTATGGTATTTAATGAAAAATAAACGACAAATTTCATGTATAATAGATACTATGGACACTGACGTATTCAAACCTAGAAGCAAAAAACAAAGCTTGGCATTAATAAATCACTTGGAACGTATGGAAACATATTGTCATGTGGTTGTTTCAATGGGTGCTGCAGCGTGCATCCTCTTTTCCGTGTTTCCTTTTACCGATGTAGGGGAAATAAAATTACCTTTCGGCGCTTGGTATCCTTTCCAAGATAGGTTCTTTGTTCAACTGTATGCTTTTCAAGCAATAGAAGAAATTATGATGGGGATAGGCAATACAAGTATTAATTGTATATTTGTATGTTTTCTGGATCATATGTGTAATCAAATGGATATACTATGTAAATCCTTGAAATCTATGAAAAGAACATGTGAAGATAAGCTTAGAAGAAGAAAATACTCCCCCAAAAATCATCAACAGGAATTGCAGAAACTCATGGATAGACTGCTAACTGGGTCCGCAATTCATTATCGTAGTATCCTAAGGTAACATAACTATTGCATTATTATGATTATTATTACTATTATAATATTAAGTATTCGAATCAATAATTTATTTCAAAATTTATCCAGAAGTAATAAGGAAGTACATTTTGCCCTATAGAGAAATTCCTTCTTTCCAAACTTTGGTATAGTTGTCGCCACGAATGATGACGGGAGGTGGGAGTAAAATCGCGCAGTAGTAGGCAGATACAACGGAATTACTATCGGCTCTGTATAAAGCTTCAGAATATCATTGACGTAACAGTTAATTTTTAATAAAGCTACGTTAATATTAGTAAAATAAATTTATTAGAATAGAAAATATTCAACCACTATTTTTATTATAGAATAAATATATTCAGGGAATAATTAACGAATACTCGAAGAAAACTATATTTAAGCATTATAATATACAACATAACAAAAGAAATGAATTAATTGTTGTCATAATTGTAACTATTGAATAAATATATACGCGTATGAACAAAAATTTTAATTTCTTTGGAACTGAATTCGTCGTCGTCATTACCAGTATCATTACTTACATTAATAAATAAACTTTTGGTTGTTCCATCAACTGAAGTTACTGAGTCTAACTATTTTTCTTGATATTGTTCACGTGTTTACAGCGTTGTTCCCAATCTTGTGAAATTTTTTGAAATTCTTCTTCCGCTATTTTGCGAACATATTCTAACTTTAAATTTATACAGAATAGAAAAGTAAAAATCTACAAACTCCCCAATAAATGACCTACACTAAGGTTCATTAAATTTATATTTCTTCCTGGGACATTAGTCTCCATTATAGCACAGATCCGTTCTAGAGGGTTGAGGTAAGTCTTAAAACTGTGAATCCTTTGTGAGCTGAAATTTCATAGAACTTACAAGCTATGTATCAATGTTTATTTTGTTTAATAATTTGGCACAGTTGTGGCGTTAGCATTCTAGTATCGAAAGGAATATTCTTTAGCGTTAACCGATCATTTCACCTTTCTTACCGTTAATCGTTAGAGCGTGATTTTCGTATATTGCAATAGGACGCATTATCTATCGCGATAACGAGATTCTTAGGCAAGTTTGATATAAGTTTCTCTTCTAACCATGTGCCTTAATTTTCTGCATCCATGTCTGAATGACAGTCACCCGCTTTGCGTTGCACTTGAATATCAGCAGACAATTACGAATAAAACCCATACTTCCACCAGCGTGCACTATTATCAGTCTGGATCCATCAGAAATGTAAAAAAGCGCTTAGTTGAAATCGCTCCACATTTCGGACGGTATATGACCACTGTGGATGTACGTCCCAACTATGTAAACAACGGATCGATTCTGGTCGCGATAATATTTGATTTTTTGTAAGTAATAAATTCGTAATGCTAGTATATGAATTCGTTCAATTAACTTGTATAGCGGTGTTTTCATATACATATGAATAACGCGGCTTTCAGAAAAGTTTCAGTGTCACTCATGTCTATGACGTGCGAATCAACATAATAAGGAAATAGGAAAGCTGACTGGTACAAACAAACGGATAGGTCCCACATATGTATAGTATACAATTGGCTGTAACCGAAGTGTTTTATATAAAAACTAATTTAAAAGAAATTGAGTGTGATAATGAGGAACCTGTCGAGTTAGCTGATTCAGATCATTCTAATGACGAAGACAATGTAAAGAATGACAAAACTTACTGTTATATATGTACTCTCCAGAAACACACACAGCAGCGTCGTTGTCATTGTCATATTTTTCAGTCTGTTCTAATATGTATATTAATAAATCAGTTATACAGTTCAAGTGTGTATGCAATTAGTTACATCCACCCATACATAAAACTGGCAACGAGGATGGGATTTTCAAATGCCAAGATGCAAGCGATATCAACACATAAGGGAGTTTTAAAGTAAAAAAAAGTAAAAACGACTCATGTTTGGAGTGAAAACAGCACCAAGTAACTGGCAACGATTCATGGACCAAATATTTCAGGATCTTGAAGGCGTTGTTTGCTTCTTTGATGATATTGCAGTACAGGGAAGAACACCTGAAGAATTATTTACAAGACTGCAGGAAGTACTCGGACGATTGCGAAAATATGATTTACATCTCAACAAGAAGAAATGTCAATTTTTCAAGGAACATATTACATACCTAGGACACAAAATTGACGGAAAAGGATTACATACACTACCGGACAAGGTAAAGGCCATACTAGAAAGTATCACGATGTTTAACAATTGAGAATATTTCTGCGGTTGGTACATTACTATCAACGATTTATAGGTTGTTACAAAAAATACTCCGTTTAAGTGGACAAAAGAATGCGAAAAACCATTCAAGAACCTAAAATCCGAAATTACAGGTACAAGAATCCTTATCCCGTTCGACGACAAACTGCCCCTAACCTTGGCGACTGCCGCATCACCTACAGGAATAGGAGCAGTTGTCTCACACATTCTTCCTGAAGGAATCGAGCGACCAATAGCTTTCGCTTCTCGATTATTGACCAAGACTAAACAAAACTATAGTGAATTGGATAGAGACGCTACAGCAATTGTATGGAGTTTGAAGAAATTGTTTCCGTATTGTTATGGACGGAAATTTACCTTAATTACAGACAATCAACCCTTGATGAGAATTATTCATCGCCATAAGAGTCTACCACCTACATCGGCGGTAAGATTATTATATTACGCTAATTATATGTCTGGATTCAATTACGATATCAAGCATAGGAAAACGCAATTACACGCAAATGCAGATTATTTGTCACGCATACCCCTACCTGTAACACCAAATAATCATGACAGCATAGAGTTATTCTAAATTAATCAGATCGAAAAGTTACCAGTAACCCGACGCGATATTAAGAGAGAGACAGCTAGAGATTCAACACTGCGAGAAATTTATATGGCAGTGAAAAGTAGATCGTGGATTGCCGTCCGGGTATGATGTACTTCTCCATGGGAATCCTAGAAACACACACAGCAGCGTCGTTGTCATTGTCATATTTTCCAGTCTGTTCTAATCGTTCTAATACATTAATAAATCAGTTATACAGTTCAAGTGTGTGTGTGCAATTACTTTCATCCACCCATGCATAAAACTTACAAAATAGTACAAAAAGTATACTGACTCCCGGTTACAATCATGGCAGTTGTTCGGAAAAGTTATTTTGTTTTGACAGTTTCCGCTCTTGTCTCTATACTCGTCTTAGTATAATTTTGAACTTTAAATACTCTTTAGCACTCACGACTCTACCGCCTAACAATGACATTGTGTGAAAGTACGGGCTATATAAGCACGTAATATATGTTTATGGGCAGTCAATGCTTATGACACTTTTGATCAGACCCAGAACATAATAGGTGCTTTAATTACCTATGCTCATACTTTTCTCAATGTATCCTTTTACGTTTTATCTTTTTGGTGTAAATGAGGATGAAATAATTAATGTTATGTCAGCATTTCCTCAAAACAACAACACTAGTGATAATCTGATCCTTAGTTTCCGTTTACGTCGTGCTTGATTTGTTTTACCTAAACCCCTAAGCATTGCCATAAATATAAGTATCCGTTCTAGTGACTTTCCTAATTCAAGGTGACATAACCGTTATTGACAACTATAGGCCAATTTCCAGTTTGAATAATTTTGCTAAAGTGTTTGAAAATTTTATATTTCATTGTATTTATCACAACATTGAATCTCACCTTATCAGCATGCCTTTACTCGTGGTATATCCACCGTTTACAATTTGGTTACGATTTCTTAGTATATTAGTCATGGGGTCAGGTCCATCATGTCGTATTCCTTAGAAAATTCTCTGCATATGGTATGAGTCCGGCTTTACCGCATTCACTCATACGTTACAGATTGTATTTTATAGCGGTTATAGGTCTTTCGAGTTTCACCCATCATCAGGAATTCCACAAAGTTCCCATTTGGGACCATTGCTCTTTATTTTGTTTATTAAAGACTTACTTATATCAATCTCTTCTCCTGTTCCAGCTTATGCTGATGATTTAAAGCTGTATTATTCAATTATAGGTTGGAATGATGTATTACACTTACAAAACAACTTAAATATTGGGACTCGGTGATGTATGAAATTCAAGTTACAATTAAATGTCAGTAAATACTGTTTTGGTATCTACACTAAAGAAAGTACCCTGTTTTTCTTTCACTTATTCTATACCTGGTGGCGTTTTAAAGGAGGTTAGTGAGATTACTTTATTTGTTCTTTGTTATATATATGTTGTTATATATATATATATATATATATATTATTTTACTAATATTGACTTATTTATCTTATATGAGTTTTCTACCAAAAATATAACTATTATTTCAATTACTCCTGTTTAATTGACTTAATTGTGGTAGAAAACTACTATATAAGATAAGTATAATTAAAGGTCACGAAATATATAATATATATATATATATATATATATATATTGATTTATTGAAGCTGTTGTTTTTCAACTTAGTTCTGAGCAAACTTGAGTATGCCTGTCAGGTCAGCCCACCTTATTATGTTTGTCTACAGCCAAGTTTAAAAACGATGCCCAAAATTTCTCTTAAACCTGATGGTACTTATCCTGAACGGGAATGCTGATTATAGCTCACTATTACCTTTCCATCGCTAGCATATCTTCCCGTGTAACTCCTACCCTTTCTCTCTCTTTGATTTTTGTAACAGATATTTGCATATTATATGTTTGACTACTTTAATGAGATGGAGAAAGCGTTGCAGGCTATGTTCGTCCTTCGGTATCCGCCATATGCTGTCTTCACTTTTTCAATCGACTGACCCACAATCAGGTTGAAGCGTTGCGGAATCAAGCTATAATTCATCAGTTAGTATGTGTGCTGCTCTTATTCTTGTACTATTGGTATTCATTGCTGGTGTAATGCACACCACTCGTGGGTCTGTTTTTTTATATCGGATTGGATGAATTATTTTTATTTCCGCATTTGTGTCAAGACTCGTTTTACACAAATAAAATATAAGGGAAATGAAGCAAATGTTAACAATTGCCAAATCTTGCTTCAGTGACAATAATGACGACGACATTCTGGTATATACTCAGTGTTTTGAGTAGGGCTGGGAAAATATTCGGTATATCGATAAATATCGATGAATATCAAATATCGGTTCATCGATATGTCATGATATTGAAATCGATATATCGATATAACCGATATTATATCGATATCACTGATATTTATCGATATAGTGAATATTTGATAATATAATCGATACAAATCGATATTATCGATATATATCAATATAATCGATATTCATATCGATATTATCGATATATATCAATATAATCGATATTCATATCTATATATTCGATATATATTGATGTTGATATATAATGTATAATACATAATACATAATATTTGCTTAATGAACGTAGGGCGCCAAATGTATCGTTCGCAAGATATTGATAATTACAGTTTTGAGTCCGCCCCTGTTATACAATTGTAGCGAGTTTCCAATACGACTACCGATCGGATCATTGATAGAGTAAGCATAAATCATTATGAATAAGCGGTCTACTTCAAATTTGCGAATTGATGAATACCCTATTGATTCTAACAACTGCAAATGTATCTTTATGCAACGTATCTTTATGCAACGTCAAAGGAAAATAGTAGGCGAACACCTGACTTAATGATTACATAGACGATAAATTTGTTACAACGATTCTTATTACGTCAATCCAATAAGTGTTATTCGTATCTCCTTTAATGCCAGCTTACCACAAAACTCCTGACAATATTAACGAATATTTTCAGAATCTACCGAATATTCTCCCCTAAATCATGACTATGCGGAGAGCCGAACAACGTCTATTATCTCCATCTACCAATAATAGTTAATAATATTGATATTGGTATATCCATGTACCATTATTAATACCTATGTCGATATATCGATAATTATCAATATATTTATAAGTAATATCGAATATATCGATATATCCATAAATAATATCGAATATATCGATATATGTATATCGATAGAGTCGATAATCAACCGATACTAACAAGACTATCAAGATGCAAGATCTATGTATCGATATATTCGATATTAGTTATCGATATATATCGCCCAGCCCTAGTTTTGAGGCACGTAAAGAAGAATTCATAAATCGATTTCAGAACATCTTCAATATGATTATTACAAACTCGGTGCCAAAACCGGTTTCAAATCAACATGCAGCAGAATCATCCGTACAAGAGGAGTCTATACAATTATCAACAAACGAAGAACTTCAAATGAAAAAATGGGTATCAAATAATTGTCAGTATCAAATTAAATCCTAAAAGAGGATTTAACATGGTTACCATTTTTTTAGGATCTTTAATGACCAAATATTGATCAAATAAATTCATCCAACCAAAATGAACTCTCTACTGATATTGATCAGTGGCATTACTCTCAGTAAATCGAACATCAATCGTGCGCCGTCTTATGTTTGGCAACAATCGCAGTTTTAACACCGACACAAACTGTTTGCCAAATAAGAATATTTCTTATGTAAATAATAAATAATTTTCTAACAATGCACTTAATTCATCTATATATATATATATCATTTCCTTATTTGTATGTTCCTCTTTTTTGTCTATCCAGAGCTTTTTGAAGCCTACTGATGGGCTAGAAAGCATGCAAATAGTAAAACGCCTAGGCCAAATCCTAACGTACCCGGATTTTTGATTTTTGGCCTGTGGGTGGAGAATTAAGACGAAAAAGGGGCGTGGCAAAATTCAATTTTTTAACATTTTAGCTTAACAGCTAGTAAATAAAAAATATTTATATTGTATATGTATTTCAACGCTGCCACCAACATTCGATCATTCATCGCAGCTGTGTAGACAAGAATATCTGTGCGGAACAAAGGCGCCTATAGAAGATATCGACTGCAATGAGATATGTTCACGCATTGGCTCACTATTGTGTGAAGCAAGGCAGCGTTGAAAAGAGTATATAATGAGAGAGTTAGCATGGATCGTATTATTTGACCGCAATTGAACTGAAATCTTCCCCACAATGGCGTTTCTGTAAGTTTAATTTGGCGGTGATTTTGACTATTTATTGGGTATTGGACTTCGAAGAATGATACTCGACGGCTCGGCGCATCACATATTTTATTCTTCCTCTCTACGTAACTACATTCTTATAATACATGCTCCTATCTAACTTTGGTTCTCTTCTACACTTGTTGTTATTCGACGGTTGTATACACCAACATGTTTATTTACAAACGATTAAATATTGAAATCGGCCGCCATACTTATTAATAATATGCTGCGTTTCGATCTTTGCAATTATGGGTTAATTATACCATGACCATAACATCATTATAAACATGAACCACTTTGATAGTTTGACAAGTTGATAATTTTGGTACAAAATACACGCTACATACGTTGCGAGATATTTTATCGGACACAGGCCGCAGCGGTCTATACGTTAAGCGCTTAACCTTCCTATACTCACGCATACGGTCTGTGAGACCGATTTATATAGTATAGTATACGTCTTTCATTTTGACGTGAGTATAGGAAGGTTAAATATAATAAGACCGAGAAAGAATTAGGCCGAGTCCAACATGAAACGATAGGCCATCGTTCACCACCCGCATAAAAAGCAAGCTACATATGAGCGTAGTTAAAGTAAAAGAGGCAAGCACAGTTTTAACACAACACATGCTAAGTGCGTGAAATAAAATAAAAGACAAGAGTAGTCATTTTTCATAAAGGCAAAAGAACGGTACATTTATTTTATATTATATAACCGAGGCACAGAAACTTTGTCGAAGGAAGAATTCTACATAAGAATACATGTTTTTTATTTATTTATTATACTAGGATACATTTTTATTTTTATATTTTATATTGTGACCGCCTTTATATCCTCAATAAGCAGAAAAAATGCTTGATACTTTCTTCAAACCAGGACATCGTAACAATAACATTCTTATTAGCATTGATTTCCTTGAAGATTAACAATTGTAATAGTTCGTTAGTAGACAACAGACCACTAGTAGTAAGGCATTCATTCTGTAAAAACAGAAAAGTAGGTTGAGGTGCGTGAAAGAAATATTCGATACCTCTGAGAAATGTATTGGAAGCTTCCTAATATCATATTTTACAGAATGAAACAGGATATACAAGACGCTTTCGGTATTGGAACGTTCATAATGTTCGTTCTCGATATCTTTGCATTATGCATGACAATGTTTGAGCTACTCGTTGTAAGTACATATCCATTTATATTGCTCATTACTGCATAGTTTTTTCGCTAGATTTCATTCAAAAGCATTCAATTCGTTTCCACCGTAACCTACCTGGCTTGTATTACAATTGAATTAATGTCGTTTTGTTGGTTTGCAAATGAATTGATGATTAGAGTAAGTTTTTGATCAATAGTTAAAGCGACTTACATAGTATATTTGTAATATATTAAATCTTTTTAGAGTTCTAAGGTAGCACTGGCAGCATATGAATCTGATTGGGTAAATACTTCACTTAGTTTTCAAAAGAATCTATTGTTATTTATCAGTACCACAATGAAACCAACAAAAGTGAGGGTCGTATATCTTACTTTATCAGTGGAAACGTTCACTTCGGTAAAAACATTTCCACTAAATGCATTAGTTTTATCATGATATTAAAAAATTGCAGATTATGCGCACAGCCTGGTCATACTTTGCTGTTCTGCGGCAGAAATATGCTGAAGAAAATAAATGAAAAAACCAGGATCTATGAAGATGCACTTTTCGGTAAACAAAAACCAAACCACTTGTTTACCAATGATAAATAATTATCGCACATGCATTAATGACACATTCAAATTAATTAATAGACATTAATTGAAACTTTAAAATGTGCATTTATAATTTCAATCAAACGTTTTATTACATATTACGCCAATGTATTGAATTGACTCCTCACCTACATACACCGCATCGCACATAAACCATCCGAAAAAGATATCGGAATAAAGATTATAAAAATTAGTTAATTAGATGCATAGGACCTCAATTATAGCAGATTGAATTGTTGCTCCCAAAACAGCTTATCAATGGCGGCTCAAGTAAGCACAAGAAAATTTGCGGCGAAATTAGTTCAAAGAACTGTGAAATACCCAATAAGGTGCATTTTTGGGATTACTTCTCCAAAAACAATTTGGTCACATTAGTTTTATTCACACATAAAGACATAAAAATGAAAGGAGTAAGTTAACAGTCAAGTAGTACGGCTGCCACAAAGAATCGTGAGCGCTGTGTGTATATAATCAACACTTAAGAATCCTTGCATTCTACAAAGTATAGAGTTAATATTCGCGTATCTATAAAATGTAAGGCTTTTAAGATTTAATCAAAAATGTGCCTTAATAATTGATGAATTTAAGCGAAATGTGTTTCCTGAATGAACATTTTTTCATAAACAAGACCGAGCACGCTAAAATGCGACGCTTCAGAACAAGACTGTGGATAAGTCGTGAGAATAGTGTTGTAGCGTAGACAACGTTAAACCAGAAGCCATTACAACTTTATAACGGAGGATATATTTCTATCAAAGACGTAATATTGACACACGACTAAGCAGGGCGACATTAAGCGAGGGCTTACTACAATACGCTATCACACTCGTGGCATGATTAGAATGTAAAGATCTTTACGACCGTCTTTTGTCGACTTTGTAGTTTTCATAGAAAATACAAATCCTTATGTTCTACTTATCAGTAGCGTTACTGTCCACAATGTTAAAATCATCTGCAAAATACTCAGAAATCATTCAATTAAGCACCAGTCCGTGCGCCTATAAATTAAGAGCATTTTCCTGTCTTACCGAGTTCTGGTAATAATACAGACTTTTCATTATTTACTTTAAATATGATTATACTCTCACTATTGTACAACTGTACTGCTGTTATCAACAATAACAAATATATTAATACATAGATGGGAGGGGTGGGTAGTATGAGCCAGTGGGTAGTATGGGTCAGTGATTGTTTCTAAGGTTTAACGCTAGCAAGTAGCACGCTACAGAGCTCTGTACATTGAGATTGTGTCTTCCCACCAAATGCAAATAGTTAGTTGTTGTCATTGCAGCGTGTCGGAAATACTTTTTTGTTTGTGTTATCCTTTCCAGTTATGCTCGCCATAGCTTTTGGGAGTGGTTGTGTTAAAATAGGTAAACATTACGTAAGCAAGCTGACTTATTATCATAGTATACTATTTCTAGAATATATTGTAAGAGTTTTAAGGAGCTGTTTTCGGTAGTTATGGTTTCGGCGCCGTCTTCTTCCCTGCAGCCTAGGTCGGGTAGTAAGTATCATACTGACGTCGAGTTGTATGGACCATGTAATTGACACATGTTTTATTTCAGTGGACGATGCCTACATTGAAGAAAAACTTGCAGGTGAAGGCCGTGGAGAATGGTTTGTAGAACACATGAAATGCACACATGAATGCAAGACGTTTTGGAAAATAAAATATCGGTTCGGGTCTCTGCAGAATGGCATAATGTGCCAAGAAATACATTGCACAGGAAAATTCGTCGTGTAGAAACTAAACCGCAGGTGTAGATGAAACCTCAGCTAGATAGATTTAAACCTACTATCGATAATCTGTATGAAAACAGGCTCGTAAAGCATATGAAAGAATTGGATCCGAGACTAACGCCCTTATCAAGATACGAATTTCTCAAGCTTGCTTATGATCTTGCAGAAAGTTTAAAATTGCTACATAGATTTAATAGGGAGAAACGAATGGCAGGAAAAGATTTTTTCACAGAATTCATGAAAAGACACTCAGAGCAAAGTTACAGAAAACTGCAATCAAGAAGTCTAATGCGCTTAGTAGGCTTTAACATGCCTCAAGTTGAGAGATTTTTCAAACATCTTATGAAACTGCAAGACGAGCATTGCTTCCGTTCGTGTAGAATCTTTAACGCTGACGAAACGGGGGTGACATGCCAAAGGAAAGCGCCAAGTTGGGAAAGGAGGAGGGGTCGCACAGTAACGCTCACGCTTTGTATGAGTGTGACTGAACTCTTCATTTAGTATTAGTTTGCCAACTCCAACTGGATGGATAAATGGATCAGCTTTTCTGACGTGGTTGAAACATTTTGTTTCATTTATGAAACCCACTGCAGAATACCCAATTTTACCGATCATCGATGGGCATACCAGTCTTAAGGATCAGGACGTTATCATGTATGAACGTGAAAACAGCGTTCATATGTTGAATAAATTGCAGCTCTTGAAAAACCATTCATGAAACCGTTTAAAGGTGCCTATCAAGTTGCTTGCAGTTTGTGGATGAGGACTTATCCTGGGCTCAGAATAAATGACTACAACATCGCAAAGCTAGTTGCCAATGGGTATAAGAGTTTGTCGTTTGAACATTGTCGAAAAGGGTTTCAAATGCACAGGAA